>OX336388.2:561857582-563167329 GCA_946902985.2 Meconema thalassinum | reverse complement strand
AAACCGCATCACTCGTCACCACCACTACTAATAATCTGCAATGCACATTCCTCTCAGGTCCACGCAGCTTAGACTCGAGCTTTTTTTAGTAGGCTAGACTATGTAGGCTACCGTATTTGTAATCCAGGCGAGGATAGGAAAGGAGGTGGTCGTGGCCTTAAATTAGGAATCATCCCGGCATGTTCCTGGCGTTGAAGCGGGGAACCACTTCCAAGTTGGCTGAGTGGAAAATTGGAAGTCGAACCCAACTCTTCCCAATTTAGCCTCACTAGGCTGAGTGTACCCCGTTCCAGTCATCAGACCAGAATTACATTTCATGGCAGAGCCGGGAATCAAACCCGAGACTACAGCCAAGAATGCTAGCCGCTTTCGTCGAGCTATGGTGACTAAGCCTAGGACTACGAGAATAAAAACTAAATTTCATGAACGTAGCCGTGCTCGTTAAATTGTGCAGCTGCAAAGTCTGGATATCGCAGGTTCGAATCCAAGCACTGACAGTGACTATCCTGTGTGTTATTTTTTACCCGGATTTTTCCACCCTCTCTCCTGGTAAATGCCTGGATAGTACCCTAGGTACTTCAAGTCCCGAGGCACCTACCTCATCCCTGTACCTAATACAGTTGCTGTAGACACACTACTACAGTCGTCACATAAATACAGGTTATCAGACAAGCTCAACACACACCTAACTACAATGGGCTGATGACCAAGATGTCCTAAACCCCTAACATTAATTAATAACAGGCAAAAATTGTTTTATGGACTCTGTGGACCAGCCACAAAATTTGACTAGTACGCCAGTGAAACTAGAGATTCCTGAAATCCAATATCAATAAATTTCAATTTTTGCCGAGTTTGGAAATAGCAATGCCCATGGCCTGGCGCTGGTCCCTTAGCATAATTTTATAAATACAGTACTGTGTGTAGAGGGTGTTGGGGTAACGCACCTGCCTCTCATCTGGAGGTCCCGGGTTCGATTCCCGGCTCCCAGGAGTTTTAGTAACTGACTTGAGGGCTAGAACGGGGTGCACTCATCACGAAAACCAAGATTAACGGCGCTGACCACGCGTCACATCACAATCTGCAGACCAAATGGCTGGGCAGCGGTCGCTTGGTAGGCTTTGGTGCCATGGGGTTTGTTACGTTTTGTTTGTAGATATGTACTGTGTTCAGTGCTTAAAGAAATATTAGACTATTCATAATTTATTCTAGCAACGAATATGTTATTTCAGCACTGTAATTCAGAATATGGTCAGTTCCCCGGTCTTTACAGTTCAATATATGGCTACCCTAGTTGTATACAATATTAAAATCTTATCTTAAGGATTTATTGCAGCCAATGGCCATTCAAAGTGTAAATTAATTACCACAGAGTTCTGTCTCATGTGACACAGAAAAGCAAGGGCGTGATGACGCAATGGTCAAACTGCTTACCTCTCACTAAGGCGGATCGGGTACGAATCCCCATCAATGCATGTGAGATTTTCAAAGTGAAATATCCTGTGGTTCTATTCCACGTAAAAATGGAAGGTCCCGTGGCTCATGATCGCGAGAATAACGGTCACGTAAAACTACAAGCTTCCTTCATTTCCTGGGTATCCATCACACTGTTTATAAAAAATATTTATTACAGCCAATGGCCAAAGAAAATTAAATTACAATACTACATTTCATACTAACATGGAGGATCATTGTCGCTAAACAGTTCCTTGAGCGAGAGCTTCCGTTCGCATTCCATGGCGTGATACCGTTCACAACGTTTCCCACAAAATTTACAAATATACTCTGCAGCAGGCGAATGGTAAACTTCCGTCTTACAGACTCAAAAATGAAAACCATGCACTGGAAATCTTGTCCATGTGTGACGCAGCTCATAGTCTGATCTTTTCTATTCTGCTGGGTTCAACATAGCTTCTGTGGAGTAGAAATCTAGCCAAATCGCCTCACGCTTGGCTTGAATCTCTTCCAGTAGTTCCTGGTAGGCGCCTATACTGTAGCTGGCAAGAGCAGCTTTACGCGGAGTTCTTCTATGAAGAATGGCTCACCAGTAATGGCTCAGTCTGGATGGTGTATTTTTGAAAACACAGAGAATCTTCTTGAAAAACGTCGATTTAATTGTCTCAATTTTCTTAAGGTTGGTTTTATTAAGGTAACCCCAGAACAACTCAATACCATAGGTCACAATGGGAACTATTTTACTGGAGAAAATCTTCATGGATCCGTAGCGTAGCGGTCAGCATGATTAGCTGCCGCCCCGGAGGTCCTGGGTTCGATTCCCGGCTCTGCCACGAAATTTGAAAAATTGGTATGAGGACTGGAACGGGGTCTACTCAGCCTCGGGTGGCCCAAATGAGTAGAGGGGGTTCGATTCCCACCTCAGCCATCCTCGAAGTGGTTTTCCGTGGTTTCCCACTTCGTCTTCGGGCAAATGCCGGGATGGTACCTACTGTAAGGCCACGGCCGCCTCCTTCCTTCTCTCTTCCTAGCCTATCCATCCCAATCTTCCATCCCTTCCCCTCCCTCATGAGGCCACTGTTCGCTTTGCAGGTGAGGCCGCCTGGGCGAAGTGCTGATCACACCTCCCCAGTTGTATCCGTCCCGTCCAGATGTTCCAAGCTCCAGGACACTGCCCATAGAGGCGGTAGTGGTGAGTTCCCTCGCTGAGTCCGTGGGAACCACCAACCTAGAGGGTAAATTGACTAAATTTAAAAAAAAATCTTCATGGATGTATTAATAGACATCCTTCTAAGGGGTTGGATGTCATTCATCGCTATTGTCGCTGCTGTTATTCGATCACACTGTTTATAACACAGCTCGCAGATGCAAGCGAGGCCTGAGGAATGATACGCTTTTGTCCTACAAATAGTAGCCTATGCCATGCACTGCAAAACGTACAACTGTGTGGCACTAACTCGTAGCATATGCCCTTCCATTCTGGTTGGTTGGTTCTTAAGTTTAGGGGCTGCGACAACTCGGTCATGTAGCCCCGTGTACTTTGGGTGTGTGTAGAATCTGTCTGATAACCGGTGTTAATTGTGGTGACTGTATTAGTGTGTGTTATCTGTTTTTTAATTTAAGTACTGCAACTTAGAATTTTTCAAATAGTGCCTACTTTTGCCGCCAAGCGCCACCGTCAACGACTACTAGGCCAAGTTCAGAACTTAGCTACTAGAAGCCACCGCAGTCGGCTCTTGGCAGCGAACACATCATTTCATCAGTGGAATAAAACTCGGTAGGGTCGGCTTCAGTGGTGTAGTCGGTAGCATACTGAGCTTCTATGCCCAAGATAGCGGGTTCAAACCCGGCCGAAGCCGTCGGATTTTTTACGAGCGTTAAAAATCCCTCAGTATGCCTTCCTTTGGAGGGGAAGTAAAGCCGGCGGTCCCATGTCATAGATTTATGGCATGTTAAAGAACCTTCCACTAATTGCACCTGTGTGAAGCTAAATTGGATAGGTTAAGAATGTAAACAACGCTCTTAGGTTTCTACGTTCGTTGCCAAGAGCCGACTGCGGTGGCGTCTAGTAGCTAAGTTCTGAACTTTGCCTAGTAGTCGTTGACGGTGGCGCTTGGCGGCAAAAGTAGGAACTATTGGAAAAATTCTAAGTTGCAGTACTTAAATTAAAAAACAGATAACACACACTAATACAGTCATCACAATTAACAACGATTATCAGACAGATTCTACACACACCCAAAGTACACGGGGCTACATGACCGCGTTGTCGCAGGCTCCCCTAAACTTAAGAACCAACCAACCAAACTCGGTAGGGATTAAAACTCACCATTTTTTCTAGGGTTGTGCCGTGTCTTGTGTAGGCTTTCACCTAGGACACCAAGCTGGCTCATCAGCGGGCTCTTGCTGTTCGCACCCGGACCCCCACAGGAGTAACGAACTGCGCACCTGCCTATGAAGGCTTCTTTTTCGATAGGGATTGTTGAGCTCGACGAGTAGGCCTACTTGCGAGTTAGTTAGTTAGTTATTGTTGTTTTAAGGGGCGGAACTACGAGGTCATCTGCCCCTCTTAACACAGATTAAAGAATACAAATTTTGAATTGAATTTAAAATTTTGAGGTGGACATCTAAATTTAAAAAGACAAAATATTAATAAAACAAAAACAAACAATTAAATAAAAAATAAAAATTATAAAAATAAACAAAAATTACGGAAAAAACAAAACATTATCATTCAAAAACGAACAAGTCGTTGAGTCAAAGTTCACTGGAAAATTTAGATTGCTGGCCCTAACCCACTCTCACTTATAAAGCGGATAACGCGATCAGCAGCCACCGCGTCATCGGCTAATATAAGTTTGAGTGTCGTCTGCAAACCAAGGTTTCTTCGTAAGTCAGCAAGATCCACACACTCGGTGAAAATGTGGGCCACGGTAAATACGGCTCCACAGGTACAAAGTGGGGGGTCTTCCCTTCTCATTAGGTACGAGTGGGTGGATCTTGTATGACCTATCCTTAGCCTACACAAAATGACGGACTCTCTCCGGGCCCGGAAGGAGCTCCGCCACACGCGAGTAGTTCCCTTGATCGCTCTCAGTTTACTGGGCAGTGGGTCAGCTAGCCACTGACTCTCCCAAAAAGCCAGAACTTGTAGGCGTAACTGAGAGCGAATATCTCTAGCGGGTACCTCCATTGGTCGAGGTGGTAGTGATACCGCCTCTTTTGCAGCTTGATCTGCTAACTCATTTCCCGCAATTCCCATGTGGCTTGGAAGCCACAGAAAGGTGATTCGAGTGTCAGCGTGGCACAGCCCGGCTAGTAGGTCGTGGATTCGCTGCACTAGGGGGTGTTGCGGGAAACATGTAGCAATTGACTGCAACGAACTCAAAGAGTCGGTACACACGAGAAAGTGGATTCGAGCATCCTGTAGTGCAAACTGCAGAGCTTCATAGATGGCAACGAGCTCCGCAGTAAACACACTACAGGCCTCAGGTAAAGAGATCTTGGTATTTGCACCATCAATAACGTAAGCACAACCCACCTTCTCGTCCACCTTCGAACCATCCGTGTACAGAATGCCAGCGTCCGGAAATTGGTGAACTATGCTGTGGAACTAAAGGAAGGAAGGAAGATTGTAGTTTTACGTGACCGTGAATCTTGTGATTATGAGTCACGGGAGCTGTGGAACTGCCTTCGGTAAACGGAGGCATCCGTGTTCACCTTAGGACCTCGGTGCAGATCTAACCGAATTTCCGGACGCGGGACTTGCCACGGAGGCACCTCGCTAGATGTCCGGACCATACAAGGACCTACAGCCACTCCTATTTCAGTACACGAGCTATCAAGTCTAATACCAACCGGCCGAGTGGTACGAGGCCGGTTGGCGTACCCCTGGTGGTTTTGTGTACCGAAGAGAGCTTGATAGGTCGGATGTTGCGGCATTTGACGCACATTGGCAGCATATGCTAAAAGCATATGTTGGCGTCTATAATTTAAAGGTGGAACACCCGATTCGGCGAGTAGGCTGGGTATCGGGCTGGTCCGGAAGGCACCGGTAGCCAGCCTAACGCCACTATGGTGGATACTGTCCAGCATTTTCAAGGTTGCCGGCCTTGCTGAACCGCATGCCGCAGAACCATAGTCTAGCCGGGACAGGACGAGGGCTTGGTAGAACCGTAGCAGCACCGCACGGTCAGCCCCCCACGTAGTGCCACTAAGAAACCTGAGCATGTTCAGTTTCCTGTGACATGTCATTTTCAATTGCCGTATATGGTGCTGCCACGTTAACTTGCTGTCAAAATGGAGCCCCAGGAAGCGATAAGTGTCATCCAACGGCAACGCAGCATCCCTGAGATGTAGTTCAGGGTGTAAAAGTAGCCTCCGTAGCCGACAAAAATGGACGACGGAGGTTTTCGCTGCTGAAAAACGAAAACCCCGGTCGTGAGCCCACCTGTCGACCCGGTTGATAGCTAGCTGCAATTGCCGTTCCACGACTGCCATACTTCCAGAGCTGTAATGCAGAGCTAAATCGTCTACATACAGCGATGGAACTACCGCGGACCCGGCGGCGGCAACAATGCCATTAATGGCAATCGCGAACAAGGTGACACTCAGCACTGAACCCTGAGGAACTCCATTTTCTTGGGTATAGTATTGCGATAATGTCCTACCGACCCTTACACGGAAGAGTCGGACGGACATGAAATTCGCAATGAAAGTCGGTAAGTTACCACGGAGTCCCCACTTGTGAAGGGTGGAAAGGATCCCGTAGCGCCATGCGGTGTCGTAGGCTTTCTCGAGGTCAAAGAAAACCGTGACTAGGTGCTGCTTTCGGAAAAAAGCCTCCTGTATGGCGCTCTCAAGTCGCACCAGATGGTCAGTGGTGGACCTGTGAGAGCGAAATCCACATTGGTACTCACAGGAGACCTTTATCCTCCAAGAACCACACCAGTCGACGGTTCACCATCTTTTCGAGCAGCTTACATAGGCCATTTGTCAAACAAATGGGCCTATAGCTGCTTACAAACTTGGGATCCTTTCCAGCCTTAGGAATCGGTATCACGATCCCCTCTCGCCATTGAGATGGAAACTCCCCTTCAATCCATATACGATTGAAGAGGATCAACAGTTTTTTTATACTGGATTCGCACAGATGTTTTAACATTTGATTATGTATGTTATCCGGTCCAGGAGCCGTATCCCTGCACAGTGCAAGCGCACTGCGCAGTTCCCATTCAGAGAATGGTACATTATAGGACTCCGAAGCAGCAGTGGCAAAGGACAAGGGGTGAGTCTCTGCCTCCCGCTTCAGAGAAAGAAATGTAGGATCGTAACTCCCGGAGCAGGATACATCGGAGAAGTGCGAGCCAATGCTGTTGGCAATGGCGAGATGGTCCGTGATGATGTCTCCATTGATGGACACTCCAGGTATCGACAGTGTTGTCGGGAGTCCGGAGATCCGACGAAGCTTAGTCCACACTTGAGATGAAGGAGTATGCGCCGTCATGGACGACACATACTTTTCCCACGTCGTTTTCTTACTCTCCCGAATCAGATATCGGGCTCTAGCACGCATCCTTCTGAAGGTGATAAGGTTGACCATAGTGTTTTGCCTCCGATAGCATTTGAAAGCACGTCGACGATCTTTAATGGCTGCTGCAATCTCGGCTGTCCACCAAGGGACAAGCTTCCGGCGTGAGTTGCCGGATGAGGAAGGTATTGTTTTCTCAGCAGCAGCCAAAATACCATTAGTTATATGAATGGTATGATCGTCGACACTCTCAAAGGTATCTTCGGCAAACACCGCACGTGCCGTGAATGTTGGCCAATCAGCCCGACGGAGAAGCCATCGACTTGGTAACTCGATGGCTCTCTGGTTCGGAAGAGTAACGATAATTGGAAAATGGTCACTATTACAAAGGTCATCGTGTACACCCCACTGTAGCAGGGGAACCAGCGCACGACTGCACAGGGTAATATCGATACTTGAATAAGTACCGTGTGCAATAGAGAAGTGCGTAGGCTCCCCTGTGTTCAACAGACACAGGTCCAGCCGCCTGATCAGCCTCTCAAAATCTCTCCCTTTACCGCTAGTGGTAGCGGAGCCCCAGATGGTGTTGTGGGCATTAACATCTCCCAGAAGGAGGAAAGGAGGGGGGAGCTGAGAGACTAGATCCACCAGCTGGTCGTAATCCGGCTGAGAATCAGGCGGGATGTACACGTTACATACTGTTGCCATTACTGGCAACGAAGTACGAACTGCAACTGCCTCTAGCTGAGTACGCAACGGCACCTCTTCACTAAAGAGGCTAGAGTGGACGAGAGTGCAGACGCCACCAGCGGCCACAGCTCCGTCCACCCGGTCTTTAGAGAAGAGTTTGAAGTGACGCATTGTTGTCTCATGTCCAGGACGAAACCTGGATTCCTGAAGACAGACAATGGTTGCCGAAAACGAAGATATTAATTGTCGTAACTCAGCGAGATGAACAGAATAGCTATTACAGTTCCATTGTAATAGTGCCATGGTGTGGACTTAAGTAGAAATGGGTCTTCTACTTATGCTTGACCGTTTGCCACCCTTCCCCAGCTCTAGTTGGAGATGATGGGGCAGGAGAGCACACCTCAATCTCCACATCTCCGTCCGAAGACGAAGAAAATGGAGCGGGCGCTCTCTTGGGTTGCGCGCGGTCGTCGTCTGACCTCACGAGTCTCGCTCTTGGGGAAGAGCGAGAGCGGTGTCGAGGGACTTTCTCCCGGTCCGAAGACTGGGTGTCTGTCCCCGACACGCCCCGAAGAGATTTCTTCTTGGATCGGCGCCGACGCGTGTTTGGGGAAGTAGATGGTCCCTTCCCCACAGACGCCGGGTCCTTATAAAACAAGGTCGCTCCTGCTGGCACCGCTCCACTGGTAGTGGTGGGAGCGGGATGGTCAGCAGATACGTGAGCAGCCCTGCCTTTAGGAGAGGAAGAGAAACGGCGCTGAACCGTTCCCCTCTCCTCCGCCGATTTATTTTCTTTTCTATAGGGGAGTTCCTCCATACGTACGGGCTTGGCTTCAGCAGGCTCCGCTCCCTTGGTGGTAATGGGAGCGGAAAGGCCAGCAGAGACAGTAGCCACCCCGTCAGCAGGAGGGCGAGAGAGACGGCGGCGAACCGTCTCCCTTTTCTCCCCTATATTTTTCGTATTAGGTGGGCTGGAAAAAGGACCAGCCCTGGTCGGCAAAGTCTTCTTTCCCCCTTTAGCTGGGGAAGACTTGTTCGCCGACCGTTTCGGAGAAGAAGAGGACTTCTTCTCCGATTGCGCCGGTTTAGATGGTATAACCGGCGCCTTCTTTTGCTGGGCCGAAGAAGGTTGTTGTACCTCCTTCGGGCTGACATTTTTCGCTGGTACAGCGAGGGGTGATTTTAATACTGCTGATAATACGGGCGTCGAGGGTACTACACTCGGTAAAGATGCGGCAGGGGTGAATGAGGGCGTCGTTGCAGCTGCAAACGATACCCGAAATTCGGGGGCATTCATATCACGGTACCTCTTGCGAGCGTTGTGATATGAAAGCCTATCAAGAGTTCTTATTTCTTGAATTTTTGCTTCCTTACAGAACTCAGGGCACTGCTTCGATCGTGGAGAGTGGCTTCCTTGGCAGTTAGGACAAATCGGGGGAGGCGTACACCTCTCACCCTCATGTGTCCCCTTGCCACACTCTCTACACACGGCCTTGGCAGTGCACCTGGCGGAAACATGCCCGAATTTCTGGCATTGATAGCAGCGCATAGGTGGAGGGATGTAGGGTCGAACATCGCAGTGGTACGATGTGACCTTCACCTGCTTAGGTACTACATCACCCTCAAAATGGAGAATAAAAGCGCCGGTATCGACGCTGTTCTCCCCAATCTTTCGGGTGATGCGCCTAATCTTGGTGACGCATCTCTTTCCCAGATCCCGCAACAATTCCGCATCGCTATTTAAAATGAGGTCACGATGGAAAATAACTCCTCGGACCTCATTCAGCGTTTCGTGTTTTGAGACCTTAACGGGAATTTCGCCGAATTGCGTGCATTCCAGCAACGCTTCGGTTTGCTTCCGATCAACGGTGTGCAGCAGCAGCTGACCGTTCCGGAGCTTGGAAATCCCGCTTAGGTCCCCAAATTTCCCCTCGATTTCCTCAGAAAAAATTATTGATTTTACTAGTTTAAAATCACCCCCGTCGGTCCTCGTAGCTACCAGGAAGCGAGGAGACTTATCAGCGGGGAATCTTCTATTAAAGGCTTCATCCCAAGGCGTATACACCTTGGGATTAGCTCGACACTCAAGAGACGGCTTTTTAAGGGTGCCACCCTGTACAGGTGTCCGTGATCGCTTTGATGGCATCCCGGACGAAATCCTCCCCGAATACTGCCCACCCCGAACGGGGGCTATCACTGTGGGCCCCACCCAGCCAAGGCAATACCTACCTGGCATAGCAGATATTGCCCGGGGTCCCAGTGCCTCGAACAGGCACTTCCCCCTCGGCATGCACAGGATTTATTCAGCTCCAGTATTCGGCCATGCAGGGACCTTCGTTGTAAGGTGGATACTACTGTAGGGTACATGGCGCACCCACCTGACGGGATGGGGCATACCGTCTAGGCTTTCTGGCCAGATGGCCAAGCTGGTGGCCCTTCCCCTAACAGCACGCATGTTTATTTCTATTGGTCAAACCAGAGCTGGGACCAGAAAACCAAAATTGACCTTTATAAGGCCCCCTCTAAGTCGCCTTTTACGACAGGCAGGGGATACCGTGGATGAATTCTGCCCTCCCCATCCCAGGGGGTCTGAACAAATCAAAACTGGCAAGTTATTCGGCCATGTCGGCCCTATTAGTCGCCTCCTACGACAGGCAGGGCATACCGTGGGTGTATTCTAACCCGCACCCACACGGGGAGCCTACTTGCGAGTACTGGTGCCATCAAATAACAATTGCTATGGTTTTTCAATAGGGTCAGGGGCGGCCGGTGATATTGGACTCAAGGACGCCGCCCTCCCACCCTCCTCCCTCCTCATCAACCATGATGTTCTCTCTCCTCGCAACTAATGTATTGCCATCGTGACAAAATGTTGTAGTTCCTCTCCTTGTCGGTAGAGCGCACCGGATGCTCGTGAGGACTCATCAAAAATCTCCCGCTTTGTTATTTACGTTGCCATGGCAACGAATACCTTCAGTTATACCCTGTCCATCCTCTCACGCGCTACGTCACGAAGTGTGTGGACTCAAGTCATCTTGAGTCTGATGCAGCCACTGCCTGCCCATTCAACGATTACGGCATTGGTTTATGCGTACCACGGCCGTCTGCGTACAACCTCGTTTCCAAATATTGGCGCTAGGAAGCAGCACCATGTCACTGTGGCAGACGTAAGTTTTGTATTGATGTTAATGGCGAAGTTGGAATGTATTCTGAATGATTTTATTATGTAGTACTGCTGCGTGCCCTTTTGTAAATCACAACTGGGCAAGTTAGAATACCGGGGAATTTCATGAGATACAATCGGACAATTCATTGCGTGACAAGTGGTTACGTGGCATTTCCAGAGAAGGTGACAAGAGAGGAAGCAAATGGTTACCTTCTGATCGCTCTGTTCCTTGTAGTCTTCATTTTTTTCCTGAGAGTTTCAGATCACATAAATTATTATCAAATTGGTTACAACTAGTGGGATGTGGGTTGGCGGCTATGGGAGCCCAGATGAGTTTCCTTGAGCTGAACTCCTCTCATATCTTTCATGTCAACTCTTACCCCAACGTTATTAGGGTATCGGAGGCCTTAATTGGCTCTTGTCTTTTTCTTTCCTGATGCCCTAATTTTTGTAGGATCATACCTCATTTTGCCCTTTTTCTGCCTTCTCTAAGAGGCCCTACAGAAGGTAGGGTGTGTGTTGTCCCACCAGGCACGGTGCACCTTAGATATCGATACACCCTCAATGATAGAGATAATTGTTGTTTAAAGGGGTGAAAAATCCAGTTCATCTGCCCTTAGTGGTTTAGGTGATGGTGAGAAATTATAATGAAATAAAATCTACAGCTAGGCTTAAGAAATTACTGACTAACAACTAACTTATGTACTGGAAGAAGAAAACGACAATAATAAAAGGAAGAAACGAATAAGGGAAATAAATGACGGCAAAGAAATGCCCTCCATCTTCGAAGGGCAGATAACCTTGCTGTTCATCCCCTTATAACAAGAATCAATTTTCGAAGAATGAGTATTGAGGTACTTGGAAACTACTAGAGCCATTAAAGGCAGGTAGAAAAGGGAAAGGGGAGAGGGTCCACCCCAAAGTCAATGCATAAAGGGGAAAACAGATCTCGCTCTGGAACACATTACGGTCGCCAACTCCCGAGCTCAAAAGCTGAGCTCTTGAAGGTGTAGCCCTATCCAGGGTGCACCTCGTGTGGTGGAGCTTCACACACCCTGCCTCCTTTAAGGCCTTGTGTAGAAGGCATTAGATGATATGAAACTAAAAGAAGAGGGCTGACCCCTCGAAGAATGAGGGTATCAGGATAGATGATATGAGGGTCAATTACGGCAGGAAAATGAATGACTCCCTAGACTTTGGATGCTCTAATGCTATCCGGGTTGGAAGAGAACAAGAGTCGACTAATGGAGGTCGACAGGTAGATGACATAGAAGATCCCAGCACAAGTGGAAATAATAACCGCCTCTGCTGGGGTCCAATTGTCTCCAACCCAAGTTCCACTAGGCCTAGTTGTGAACCCTTGTGGTGGGGATACACCCTCAAGGGCTCATGGCTAGTGAGGTTGGGAATTTTCGACCCTGATGGAGTCCTGAGCTGGTTCCGGTATTCTTCTTTTTCCAATGACTGGGAGCAAATATTTTTAATACCTTTGTTACTTGTTAAAAACAAAAATGCCTAGTCCAAACGAAATAAGGAAATCAAGCTTCAAAAATATGTGAGAAGAAAAAACACAATTCATGTATGAAATCATCTCTGTCAGTTACTGGAAAAGCATCACAAAAAGCGGTTTACATCTTAAAAGGTTGAGTCCCCCCTCGGTAAAATTCACGAGCCGCCACTGAATACGGTGCAAGGATGGCCAAAGATGATATGCTGTTTCTAAATCAAGAACCGATAAACAACGTTAATTATTATAAATATTTGGGGTTAAACTTCCAAATTCAAACGCAGAACTTTTACTCGTCACATAATGATAACTAAGGGCCTTATTTTTTGGTGAAATAACACTGTTGATTTCGCTGTTAAAACTGACGCTATTTTGGTGGGTATTTCGCGAAATAAATTGTTATAATGATCGATGTGTCATCTGATATCTTCCTTGTGGTATGGGGTAAATCTAACAAATTATGCGATAAGGGGTTTCTTCAACTTCTTTGCGTTGTGTAGGGTATCGCTGAATGTTATTTTCCGCTTAGAATTATGTTCATTTCCTTCTTTCTTCCGCTTTTTATGCGTTTCTGAATCCCTGCAGTGTTTATCGCACATGTCTTTTCGTTCCCACGGAATAAGAACATTGGAGTATTTACACATTAGAATCTTTCTTGCAGCGTCAAATACAGTACATAGAACCCCTCACTGTTGTATTCCTCGGCCCTCGAGAAAACTGTTGCGACTTTAGTTTTCGGCATTTTATACTTAAATGCTGGATGTTTGCCAATACAGTTTTATCAGTCGCGAACTCGCTCTGCTGTATCTACGACCACAACGCCATTTGATGCAATCGATAGCAGATATCAATTTTTATCGATAGCCTTAGAGATCGCAGAACTGGATACACATACTTCCGGCACATGACTATCAATCATCAGTCAAATGACAAGGAAACCACGACGGTCAATTCCTCTGAAGCATTTAAACGTGTTTTAGAGAGCTTTTTCGATAACATTTAGCATGTTCGTACCAAGTGATGTATATTTCGTGATTCTTTGTGCAATTCGCGCAATAACTCAGATTTCGTGATATTTCGCGAGTTCATTTTGCTAAAATGCGCTACTCTAAGTACCTAGAAGGCCATATATATGCAAGAAAGGAGATATGAAAAAAGTTCGCGCGTATCGCTATTACAAAAAAATACGGCCCCCAATGATAACAAAATCATCAGCGCTACAAGCCACCTCCAAGTCATGTCTTATACAAAGTTAGTTTCGTTAGTTATTGTTGTTTTAAGGAACGGAACAGCGAGGTCACCTGCCCTTCAGAAAGAGGTTGCAAAGCAATAAACGATATACGTGTATCGCAAGGCGGGATCTAGGCATACGTGTACTGAGAATCTCATTCCTAATAAGGGATATAATTGTAAATTTATTATTGATAAAATTCCACCCACAACGGCGTATTTTAAGTAGAGAAGTAGAAATAGGCTATACGCCCCAATGAGTGAAATTGTCCTCTCCAATAGGCGGCTAATTGTGACACATTAAAACACCACCTCGCTGTGGTGTGTAACGAATAATGTGTAGAACGTTTGCCTACAAGAGTGTATCTAAATTGAGATCCCTGTTTTAGTGCCAATTCGCTCCATTTTAAGAGCCTAATTGCTTGCCTCTTTCGACTAATTGTCTCAACATATTATCAATACCGGTAATAATAATAATAATGTATGTATACCCATACACATTTCGACAGGGCCGGGGATGTGATACGACGAATTTCTACGGCCAGATGCCAACCTCATGAGAGAAAATGAAACAGGGCAAGGAGATGGCTTGGAACGAAGGAGCCGTGGCCTATTAGAGTTGATATTTCGTTTTAAGGACTTTTGATTATCTTGGTCATCAGCCCCATGTACTTCCGGAATTTGCCTGGAGGGAATTTAGAAAACTCTTGGGGAAAAAACACTCAGGATAGCCAATGCCAGCTCCGAGATTCGAGCCTCAAATCTCCGGACTTACTGCATCTCCCCATCGCGGTCATAGTGAGCGGTTTAAAGCGCACGGCTACGGCACGGAGTTGGCCTATTCGAAGGTACCGTTGAAAATAGGCATCCGTGGAAAACTTTTTAAAGAACGGTTGATGGTGAGGTTCGAACACAATCGTCTACAGAGTCCAGATACCGTATAGCTTGGCCTCAAGGCCTGGCGCTGCGACTTAGCATAATAATAATAAGGATGAAGATTGGCAGTATTAACACTCACCAGTTTGGAAATGGACGTCTTCAAGGTCATTACCGAGTATATTCAACTGATTGTTCCAGTCATCTTGAGTGTTATCAAGACTTTCACTTGGTTTGGTGAAATCACACAGATAAGACTGTTCCTTTTCAATATCGTCGATATCAATAAATGTTTCACTACCTATCAACTGCAAATGAATCAAATGCAGACTCTACAAGGCATTCCGCAACAATGACATCTCCTTTTACCTTACTATTTTCGTGATCCTCTATTTTGTTTTGAGTCCCATTTTCATCGTTCTTGTTGACACTTTTGTTGGTTGATTTGTTCTTTTTCTTCTTCATACACATACTTATTAACGTCATTTCCGCGTTATCAATTACCTTCTTGCTCAGTTCTGCCTCTGTACGCAGTTTCTTACGCATGTTGCCGCTTCTTTCGTAGAGATGGGAGTTGAATCCTTCTTCCTCTTCTAAATATCGCTTTAAGCAATTACTCAGCTGAAAATTTCGTAGAATAAATGGTACATCAGCGAAATGATGAAAATATGAGCTGGATACTTCATCAGGAGACCAGATATTTGGTGAAATTATACGGTTGAATTCGGACATCTTAGCAGACAGATGCATGTGACAAAACATCGACATGACTGATTGAAAACCACAATCGATAATCGCTCCAACAATATTCTAGTTGTGGGAACAGGATCGGGCTAAAATCCTGTTGGAGAGTTGATCGCGAAGCGATAATGTAATCCTGTTGCGTTTAGACGTCCGAACTTTATCTGGATCGGGGCCATGATCGCGACCGGGACGTCTAAACGGGGTATAATCGATTCCTAGAACTTAGATCAAGAACAACTATCAAGTTCCTTGAACAACTATAATTTTTGTGTTTGAACCTATAAAATAACAAGAAGTAGGCTACAATTATTTGAACACGCGACTGAAACCAAATACCGTACTGAACATTTATTCAACTATATACTTTACAACTAGTCATGTATATTTGTTTCAGGACAATAACCGAAACGCAGATTGTCTTATGCCTACTCAATCGAGGGTTTTTCTGCATCAGCAGTGTCCTCCTAGCAGTGCGCGAATTGGCCACTGCAGCACTGAGTTACAGTACACTCAAAATTTTAAACAACTAATAGCATTGCTATCGCAAGCTAAAACCAGCACATATTTCTCTCTACGCTATATTAAATAGTACATCAATACACGTTGTTGAGTAGAATGAAGTAAAATATAAGGGCTGTTCATCTTTTACTAGTAGGAGTTTGGTTGGTTGGTTCTTAAGTTTAGGGGCTGCGACAACGCGGTCATGTAGCCCCGTGTACTTTGGGTGTGTGTAGAATCTGTCTGATAACCGGTGTTAATTGTGATGACTGTATTAGTGTGTGTTATCTGTTTTTAAATTAAAGTACTGTACTGCAACTTAGAATTTTTCAAATAGTTCCTACTTTTGCCGCCAAGCGCCACCGTCAACGACTACTAGGCCAAGTTCAAACTTAGCTACCAGACGCCACCGCAGTCGGCTCTTGGCAACGAACGTAGAAACCTAAGAGCGTTGTTTACATTTAGCTTCACACAGGTGCAATTAGTGGAAAGGTTCTTTAACATGCCATAAAACTATGACATGGGACCACCGGCTTTACTTCCCCTCCGAAGGAAGGCATACTGAGGGAGTTTGTTTGATCTGCGGATTTCCCGTATTAGATAGCACACCAGTGGCGGCTGATGCAGAAATTCAGTTGTGTAGGCTTACTGTATGTAACCCATCCGCCCTCCAAAAAATAAAGACAGTAGAGTCCCGCTAAACTGACCTTCGCTTATCCGACATTGTTCCCTTGCTGAATTGCATTCCTGGTCTGAAGATGCTACGACTCAATGGTGTGCGCAAGATCAGCTTCTTTGAACTAACTGGCCCTGATATTATTGATTTCGTGAATGCTAACGAAGATGAGGATGAAGAACGAGGTACCGGTATTGCAGAGCAAAAGGATAAAACGATGTCTCACAGTAAATGATATGACATTAACGTACTTGGAGCAACAGCCGGAGGCAAGTGCAATGGAGGTGTTAATTATTCGTCAATGGCGAGATCTCGCAGCAAGAAAACGTGAATTAGCTGCAGGCAAGCAGACAGTGTTGACAAGTTCCTTTTCTTAGGGAATTTGGAACGTTTGTGTTCAATACTCCATGTATGAATTGATAATTCAGTAAATAGGGTACCGTAAAACTTGTCATTGTTCTATAGTGCGGGACAAATCATTGCAAGCCTGAAGGTCACACGTAGACGGTGCGGTGTTGTGCTGTACGTTCTCGCATCCAGCACGCGACTGAAGGTACGGTGCAATATCATGGCAACGCCGTCAGGCGCGGGGAGGAGAGCGGAGTGGCAGGCCCGTTGACCTTCAAGCTTCCAATGGTTTGTCCCGCACTATAGTAATAAAGTGTAGCTTACCTATTTGTTTTAGTTAATTTTCAAAGTCATTCTGTATTATCCGACATTTTCAGTGATCCGACATACTCCAGATCCAGTTTAGGTCGGATAATCGAGACTATACTGTATACTGTGTTTAGAAACACAATTTATAGAAACACTCCCTTAGTAACACTCAAAAGGCTCTTCACTGAGTTTTCCATACTGACAAGGGAGGATACGATGCATGGGTCACCGATTCGAACCATCTTTAGTACACTTGTAGGGCATGACTAGGCGTATACCAGGAGCAAGTAGTAAGGTGCGCTTCTCAGCCGATTCCGAGAAATTAATTATAAATTATTCGTAATTGCTGTACGGCGTTCATGTACGTTAACATAAAGCTAAGGAGTGCGTGGTGCAGCGTAAGAGCCCTGCTTCGTAAGCGTGGGATCACTGGATCGAATCCCACCGGTGAGCCTTTTTTTTATGTGTAACATATTTCCGCTCGGCTGCTGGATAGTTTTGTGGGAGTGATTTTGAAAATTGGGGTCGGAAGTGGATCGGAACGATCAAGCTGGCAGTGGTGGATCGAACGGAAGTATGCACTGCCCGCTCGATCGATCGAACGGAAGTGTAGCAGCTGGCAGTAGTGGAAAACGGAAGTATGCACTGCCCGCTCGATCAATCGAACGGAAGTGTACTAGCTGGCAGTGGTGGAAAACGGAAGTATGCACTGCCCACTCGATCGATCGAACGGAAGTGTACTAGCTGGCAGTGGTGGAAAACGGAAGTATGCACTGCCCGCTCGATCGATCGATCCAGCGGGCAGTGGAAGACCCAGCTGGCAGTGGTACGAGAAACAATGAGCGCGCGGTGTCGGAAATTGATACCATGATGTACTCTCGGCCATGTGGAATGTATATGACATACTGAACGGAAATCGCTCATGCGAACTCTGGTGTCGAGTGATTGAAACAAATGACATGGTACATGTTCGAAGTCGTCGTATCAGTATTTAAATGGTAAAATGCCTTAATATCAAACATTGTAAGTAGTCGGCATTGCCGGTATTATGTTTCTGCACAATGGCTATTCAAATATTAACCCACATAACGTTAATGCAGTCATCAATATAATATAATCGTTGTGGTTATACGAGAATTAAGCAAGCCTTCATGAACTATTACTGCATACATTCTCTTTACTCACAAGAGGGCCTATTCATAAGGCATTTTAAACTCAATTTCACGCAGGAACATTATCGAAACAAGCAAAATATAAATGAAACTTAATTCCGAAATGCAGTATTTTTGGGACGTGGAAATAAGTCACCATCTTGCGCACGAAATTTGCGTAGTCGAAATAGCTGTGGGGTTAGTGCTTACTGTATATCTATGAATCTAGAGATCTTGGGTTCGAATCGCGGACAGGGTAGATATTTTTGCCACCAGATTATCATTTTAAACGATATTTATCATATCAATATGACTCATTTTAACAGAACCATATGAAATTACGTGTTGGTCTGTGAATGAAGAGGACCTGTTTATAAGGAATTTAAGGTTATGAGCGGTGTCGCGTCTATTAATCTAGTTGATCCACATCGTATTCTCTGTTTAGGCTAGTGCTGGTGGAAGCTACAAATCATCTAATAAAATGAGTTCCGTATTATAAACTACAATATCTGTAAAACACTCCCTTTTACAATAGATTAATATTTATGCCAATAATAGTATAAAATACCGGTGTATCAACAATTTCACGTAAGGTTTCTTCTATGTCAGATGTTACACATCATATTCGACTACTGTAAGGCTCGTATTGTTTTTCTTAAACATAGGCAATTCGTACAACTGTAGGTGACGTGAATAATGTTCAATTTGCAGTCAATTGTAATAACGTCTTTTGTGAGCGGGAAAAGGGATTCTGAAATCATCGTATGGGGGTCAACGTTTGTGACATTACATACTGTACAGTATCGGCATTGCAAATACATTGGTATTATACACGGTCAGGTGTATTCTATCATATGTATACATTTATACGTTGAAGGCCCAGTCTGTTCCGTTCATTGCACGTCTGTAAACCATCAGACCACCCCGTAAGCAGTGACACACTGCAAAGGCTCACCGGTGGTTTTCGAACCAGCGACCCCGTGCTTACGAAGCAGGACTCCTACCGCTGCACCACGCGCTCGTTGGATTCTTACTAGCGTACAACGCACATAGACGCCACACTGTAATTGCAATTAATTAATTACTCGGAAACGGCTGAAAAGCGCATCTTACTACTTGCACCTGGTATACGCCTGGTCATGCCCTACACGTGTACTAAAGATGGTTCGAATCGGTGATCCATGCATCGTATCTTCCCCTTGTGAACAAACTATAGTTCATCGATTTACAAAATGTAGGTAGGCCTATAGGATAGGTAAGTTGGGAGTATTAAAATACCGTCTGGTGGGAACAGCTGATGGCTTCCTTTATTGTTCCACCGTTTGCTTTGAGCAATTCCAGGACTTGAAGGTCCTGGCAATTCCCTCTAAAATGCTGCCGCAGAGTCTAGAAGGAGCCACCTGCTACGTTCTCATTTCATGTGATCAGTGCTGCCGCTGTGTGCTTCAACGAGGAATTGCTGTGATGTCTTGGCTGTTGTCGCAACAGCACAACGGAAAAGGTGGACACGCATGCGCAAAAGGCAGAGTTTATGTTTGCAGGCAATAAACGTAGAAATTCTCGCTGAGCTGAGCTGCGATCTACACAGCCACTGCCGGACGGGGAATGAAGCGCACGACTAGATACCTCGTTTTGAGGGCAATTAATATATTTCCAATCATTTTACTAACATATTTTAATACACTGTATTTGATTGTAGATACTATTAATAAAGAAATTAATTTTCAAATAAAACAATGTGCTGCAGCACTTCAACACATAAGGCCGAGCTGCCCCTGCAGCACGCGCAACTATCGAAAGTAATGGCTGGTATGTACAAGAGCAAGGTATTAGTTAGTTATTGGAGTTTTAAGGGGTGGAACTACGAGGCCCCTGAGAGTAAAGTACAGTAGGTGGTTGCACTGAATACGTTTACTAGCGCACCATGCAGTTTCGGTCAAGAGGAAGGACTTTTCTTGATTCTTTCTTCTCATAATTGTTCTTCTCAAGAAGTATTCTCATGTCATTGGTGTACAAGAGTTTAGTGCTTTTCAGTCGGTCAACACGAGATTAATAATCTCATGTAATTTATTTCAGGATTAGGGCATAACCCATCTCTTTTGGGTACATTCGTGTTGACCGACTGAAAAGCACTAAACTCTTGTTTACTAAGGCAACACTGAAAATATGGCTTCAAACACCACAATGTCATTGGTGTACTGTAGTTCGTGACAGAGGGGCGCAGAAACTTCTGCAATATTATTCTGCTCAGGATAATCACTTACTCCACACTGTAGAATAGGATTACTAGCAGCAAGTAGCAACAGAAGTCCAGTTAATGTTTGTGCTATTCGTGGACTGCCCGGCGTACCCGATAATATTTCATTCTTTACTTCTTCCAGTCTCATCAGCAGTGAAACAGCTTAAGATACCGGAGACAACCTCTGTCTTAAAATTTTATTGGTGACATTACTGGAGATGGACTCTGGATATTACTAATATTGTCAAGACATTCTTAAAATGATAAATGGTCTTCGACAGCTCGTTGTTGATTCTTTGGGGGATTTGCGACATCGTGGTCATGTAACCCCGTATACTTGGGTGTGTGGAGAATTTGTCTGGTAATCTGTGTCACTGTAATGTCTGTACTAGTGTGTGTATTTGTAATTGAGGTAGAATTTGGGTAGGAAGCGGCCGTGACCTTAAGTTAGGTACCATCCCGCCATTTGCATGGAGTAGAAGTGGGAAATCACGGAAATCCACTTCCAGTTTGGCTAAGGTAGGAATCGAGCCCGCCTCTTCTCAGTTTTGCCTCACGAGGCTGAGTGTACACTGTTCCAACCATCAGACGGGGCCTGTTTCATAAAACTCACTGATAATATTAGCTAATAATTAGTACTCATAATAATTTTTATTAGTTAGCCAAATTCTGTTTCATAAAGAATCTTGAGGACTGATAAATTGTTTACTCATATTATTAGTGGGCTCAGTCTTCGTATCAGCATTTAAGTGATATTGTACTTAAATATGAAACAATGTAACTATTCGGCAATACCGGTATTATGTGTCTGCACAATGGCTATTGAGATATTAACCCACATTGTGGTAATGCAGTTATTAATATAATATATATCCATATGTTTATACGGGAACTGAGCAAGCCTTTACGAACTGCTGCTCCCTTTACTGGGAAGTAGGCCTATTCATAAGGCATTTAAAACTCAATTCCACGCAGGAACATTATCGAAACAGGCAAAATATTAATAGAGCTTCCTTCCGTAATACAGTATTATTGGTACGTGAAAATAAGTACCCATCTTGTGCTAACACACTTTTTGGTCGAAATAGCTGCGTTGATAACGCGTTCGTCTGTTAATCTAGAGGTTCCGGGTTCGAATCCCGGTCGAGGTGGGTATTTTTGCTACCAGATTATCGATTTAAACGATATTTACCATATCAATATGACTCATTTTAACAGAATCCACATAAAATTAAGTGTTGGTCTGTGAATCAAGAGGTCCGGGAACTGGGCACATTGCCTTGACTGGCAAGTAGGCCTATTTATACAGTAAGGAATATCAGGTTATGAGCGGTGTCACGTCTATTTAATATAGTTGATCCATACCGTATTCTTTATTTAGGCTACTGCTGGTGGAAGCTACAAAACCTGTAATAAAATGAGTTCCGTATTATAAACTACAATATCTGTAAAACACTCCCTTTTACAACAGAGACATATTTGTGCATGTTAATATTTGAAAGAGTCGCCTCCGTAGCGTAGCGGTCAGCATGGTTAGCTGCCGCCCCGGAGGTCCTGGGTTCGATTTCCGACTCTGCCCCGAAATTTGAAAAGTGGTATAAGGACTGGAACGGGGTCTACTCAGCCTCGGGTGGTACAAATGAGTAGACGGGGTTCGATTCCCACCTCAGCCATCCTCGAAGTGGTTTTCCGTGGTTTCCCACTTCGTCTTCGGGCAAATGCCAGGATGGTACTGCCCCCGGAAATTGAATTATATTGAGACCACGATGGCTGTATTGGCAAATGTGAGTAAAGTTATGAATGTCATAGTTATGACGTGGATATTCATGACGTAGGCACGGATGACGCAGATTTCATGCGAGTAGGCTGGTTGAGCTGAGATTCTTGGTGACGTCATGATTTTGTTCGAGAAAGATCTTAGATTTACGACGCAGTCGCAGGAAACAAGGTATTGTGCTAAGGAAGAAGCTACGCTATTGGAGGAGAGACTCGAACCAATGAACGATAGTTTGGAAGGAAGACGGAGATTGCTGAAACTACGATATTTGATTACTTTTGGCATGCAGATTTGTGGAAATCTATTTTCAGTTATGGCATTGATTTGGAATTTTGAAGAAATTAATTTTGAGTTTTTGAAATTTGAAAATCCGTCAAGTATAGCCAAAGTTAAAACTTCTAGCAATGACGCAGCAACAGGCTATGGAAGGGATGGATACGCCCCTTAAGAAGTTGATAAAAGGTCGTGCACAGAAGAGAGGAGCGCTCAGAACTCATAATCTCAGAGCTCAGATCTCATATGTCAGAACTCAGAACTCAGATCTCACATGTCAGATCGCATATATATTTCTGGTGATATATAGTTATTTTCAAGTGATTCAGTGAAGTAAGGTGTCTTTAGCGTGGTTAAAGCTCGGCGCATCGAACGAACTCGGAGCAGTTCCATTTTACGCTGCTCGAAACTAGGTGAAGTTGAAACGCTCACAGTAACGTTTCCACCAGTCAAGATATCAAGCGCTAACTTCAGCCTTTATTATAGTTCTATTGGGCAGTATAACATTGAGGTGTGTACAAGATTTGAACAATTTCACAGTTATACTTCGAAAGATATTGGAACTTTAAGGCTGCCAACAAAAGTGATTTTCTCGCCACAGGAGAAACACTTTTAAAATTCCACATTATACACTACGGCTGACACGTGGAGTGCAACAGTGATATTGGAGAATACGTTTGGTATTACAACGATACATTCGACTATGGAACATTATAATCTTACAGTGCTTTCGATGATTATAACAGTAGTTGAGATGGAAGGCTAAGGCTTTAATGCAATTGGGACATATATCGTTGGAGTAAAGTAACAGCATGGAACTTCGTTAATCGTCTTTCTACAAAAGCGAGCATGTAGTGAACATCCAACTACACTCATGCATCGTGAATCCATCGCTGAATTATACCAGATAACAGTGGAAATATTTTCATACTCCACAACTATGAATATTTCTGCGGAAATAACTACATTAAACTTCATGGCGAATTCCTGCAAGAACTTCAGAGAACTTTCAAGAGAGGCCAGGGTTGTCCCGGCGCACAAAGAAGAGTTTTGCCAGAAGGATGTTTTTCGTATCCACGGAGCAGTGCAATTTCGGAGGAGGAAGCAGTTCGATTCTCCGAGGACGCTGATTCCAGGTTCGAGAACGGAGCACATCTTTACGCTGGTGAAATGGAACCAACAGCAGTTTTCTTTGAAAACTTTCCTCTGGAACTTCAATCAACAGATAAGGTAGTCGTGAACGTTTCTTGTATTATTTGAGTCTTGTAGCGATATCTGAGCAACCATTTTTCCCATATTTTCTGTCCTATCTTTTACCCCATTTTCTTGATTGATATTTCTGTACTCAGTACACTTCGATGATTTATGCCTTTTTCTTCGATTTTGAGACATTGCTATGTCATTGGCATACTTAATAATTTTGGATCAGTTGAGACTGATGATTTAGATTCTTTCAGTAATTTGCATATTTTTGTAGTCACGATTTGACTGTAAAGTTATTGATTTGCTATGGCGGATTTGAATTCAGACAGCGTGTCATTTTATTAAAGTAATTCTATTCAGTAAATTACTTTGACCAATTTTCTGTCATCCTCAAGAAAGAAGAATAATTAAATGATTTTAGAGCGTTAAAATCTATTACGATATCGACGATCTTTGAAATACTAGTTGTCTTATGAACATGATTGCAACATAGACATTTATCATTGCATTATAGACAATTTTATGAAATGTGAACGTTGATTACAATTTTTTTTAATACACTATAGTAATGAACATTTGATAGGAGTTTTTCTCAATTATAGATTGGAACAATAATGTTTGCATTCCACAATCTAATTGTATTCTATTCGACTATTTTGCAGTTTAGATGAACTTTGTTTGAAGATAGTATTTTATACTGCGTTACTTTGAAGATGTTAATCTCAATTTTGATAGACCAGGCAGGAGTGTCTAATCGTATTTGCTATTAAATTTATTTGTGATTGGCAAATTTTTACTTCATATCGATTCATGAATGAAACCCACGAAGGTTAAATAATAACAGTCATTATTACTATTGATGAATATAAGAATTTTAAAGAGGAACAATGTATGTATAATCGTTAGTTCAGTGGACGTGTAAAAGTCGCTGTTGAGTAATGCCCTTGAATAATGAAGAAGGTTCCCACAATAATTAATGAAGTTGATGAATTAATAAGTGGAGGTTTTTTGTGTGTAGTTTGGAAGATTTTTATGCCATATATATGAAGATATATGATGAATTTTGGGCCAATTGTTGTGCAATTTTGTGCGTTATAAGCGAAGTATTTTCCCGCTGTATGTATTGTTCTTGTTCTTTGAAAGATTATTCATATGAGGATACTGTTAAAATTAACAAGAGTGTTAAATAATTTGAGATAAAGATTTTGAATGGAGGTTACCGTCACAAATATTAATAATTATTATTAAACCTTATTAAACCTGAATTTGACAGTTAAATATAACTAACCTTCATTGGTCGATTATATCATCACGATTTGAGTAATTATCAACCGGATAAACGTGTGGTTTAATGTATTTCTTGTATAAATAATATTAACAATATAATATTGTAAAATAATTTTGTAAATATCTTTGTTAAATAATTTGAAATGATAGTGATTAATAGAAGCGTGTATAAAATTTTCAATTGTCATTTGACATTGTTATAAACAATTTATTATTGTTATAAATAATTAATGAACTTTTGTTATTAACATTAAGAGTTTTTTTATACTCTAAACAACGCAAGTTAAGCAAGTGGTTTGAACAAATAATCATGATTTGGGATTGTTGGAGTAATCCACTGGTGTTTGAATGAAGCATGTAAGACATTTGCGTGATAATATTTCAGTTGAGATGTGAACATTTACGTGTTTGAAAAAGGAGAGCCAAGCTATGAGGTAACACGCTTATGCTAGGGTCGAACGAATGGGAGTCCACTTTGACGGTGCAGGTGCATTGCAGCTGGCCCGGACAACTGTGTTACAGAGGCCAAGGACGTTCCATAATAGCCTTGTGGCTATAAATAAAATGTGAAGTATATAAACACGCAAAACAATTGATATATGTGTCTTATCCCAAATCCCGTTTCCATCCCCAGTGCATTATTATTTTACATTGCTATGAGCTTGAGAAAGCTGAAACATTATATGTAGAGAATACAGGTCCTGCAGGAGGACATGGTTATGTGGTCGATGGCTTCTGATTGCCACGTTGATTTTGTTGTTTATTTTGTTAAAATCATTCTTTATGTGAAATAAATTATTGTGCAGTTTAAAGTTTCTCGTCTTCGTACTGGTTCATTTTAAATATCATGGTGGAGTTTATTGTGTGGGCATACTTTTAAGTGATCCAGTTGACAACCCAGTCCCCGAGATAAATTTAAGAGGTAAGTAAAGGTAAGTATGAACCCCCGTATATTTTGGTGTGTTCCACAATAATTTTCTTGTTAACTATTGTGCTCTAATCTCGATAGTATCTGTCAGTGCCATTTTCATTGATGTAGCTGTGCCGGTGCGTTTGATTATTGGCAATCCGATTGAGGGGGCGGATATCTGACAGCCTACTATCCGGGTTATCGGGTACAGTAGGATTGGCGCAATCAACGTGTGGGGCACGATTGTCTCGATTGGCACGATCAGCAAAACATTGGATTACCAAGTTATTGCTGTAGAATTGACACCGCAATTTTTGTGGAGTGTTCGAATAACATTGGATTACCAAGTTATCGATGTCAAAGGGATTGTGAAGACTCAAATAAAGAGGTTGATTCTTTGTTAGATGTCTTAGCAATTGTAGAATTTGAGAGTGTGATTATATAGGGATTAAATGTTGTGTTGTATTAGGAAAATTACACTCAGAAAAGATCAGATGTTATACAACTTGAGAGAGGTTAAATAGGCTGGAATCTTAGAAAAATCGCCTATGATCTGGAATCTTATTTTATTTGACCGGCTTATGACATGTTCAGTCATATTAAAGGTAAAATTAAACTATTTGGATTATAAATGTAAATTATTTGTGTTAGGATATTTTAAAATGAACCAAAGAAACTTGAACATGTGCTTGAGTTTGTTTCAACATGAAGTGTCTACGAAAGTTAATTATAAGGTAATTATAAGTTAGATTTAAGACAGAAAATTGCTCAAATTTTATATATGGTGAAAAATGTTGCTCAGATGTTGTTATTTTGCTCTGTTTGATGTATGTCCCTAAAGCAGTTTATTATTGAAATATTATTGAAATGGCAGACGAAAGTATTAAGAAAATGTTGGAGGAGATGTCCAACAATATGAGGGAGATGGAAGCTAGAAATACTAGTCAAATGAAGCAGATGATGGAGGAGAATTCTAGTAGTTTGTCAGCTAATTTGTCTATTAGGCTGGATGAAAGTGCGAGGGAGATGAAAGCTAGCATGAATGAAAGTGTAAAGCAGAGGCTGGATGAAAGTTTGAAAGTTCTTCAGACCAGTTCTGCAAACCTAGAAAATGATATGTCGCGTTTACAGATCAGTACCCAGGGAATCGAGAATGCTGTAACTGACATGCGCACAGACGTGTCCAATGTCCATAAAGATTTATCCAATGTGCATAAAGATGTGTCTGATGTTAAAAATGATGTGTCTAAGGTACAAAAGGATCTTACCATGTTGAATCTTGATGTTGCTAATGTCCGGGGTGATATTTCATGTGCTAGAGCTGAAGTGATTGTTGTAAGGAATGATGTTGCTACTGTACAGGATAAAGTAGAAGAAGTTCAAAGAGAGGTTAGTAATGTTCGAACTGATGTGTCAAATGTTCAAGTAGACATCAATAATATTCATTCAGATGTTAACGATATGCAAAGCGATATCAATAAAATACAAGTAGAAGTCAATACTGTTTTTGTAGACATTGCTAAAGTTCAGACTGATGTTAACAAAGTTCGGGAGGAAATTGAAACTTCAAAAATGCTTTGTACTCGTAACATTAGTGCATTAACAACTCGATTAGTTGACGAGTCTGTCAGGACAACAGCTTCTTTAGCTGGTTTAAAATACGATGTAGAGGTCATGAGAACCCAAGTATTAGATCACAATCGTTTACTTAAGGAGGACATCGAAGTAGATATTGCAGAAATGTTAACTGCAAATGTAACAGTGTGGAAAGATGAATGGAACAGGTCAAGTGGGGAACATGTAGAACAGATTCAGGAACGAATTGAAAGAAAACTTGCCAGTACACAAGTAGACATTAATAACGAAGTAGTTCAGATTAGGAAAGACTTGAATGTAAGGATGGATTCGCTATCCGAAAAGCAGGTAGAGGATAGAACACAGATAGGTCAGGACGTGCAAACATTAAAGGAACAAATTCATAAGGTTGTCTCTGATGTTAATGAAACTACGAGCAAGCTGCAGAATTTGAAACTAGGAGAAGCTAGCATGATGGAAACCTATAAGGAAGAGTTGATTAGGAAAGTCATCACGGAAATCACAGACAAGGATACCGAAGGATTGACTGGTGAAGAGGAGAGAAATTACGTGAGAAGAGGTAACCTTAATACAGAAGAGAGAGATATTAGTCCTGAGGAACGTATATCCAGATTCAGGGAAGAAGAAGAGGATCGGAATATTGAACCCGAATGGAAGTATCGTGATAGTGGGAGGAATTATATGGATTCATATCCGAGAAACGTGACAGTCATCCGGAATTTTGAAGACAAACCTCAAAAATTTAGCAACACTGATAGTCTCACACCGATCGAATATGTCAGGAATCTTAAAGACTATTTCATAGAAGCCCACATTCCTAGAGAGAGAGAGATGAGAATCGTAGAAAGATTTCTAGCTGGAGGACCCCTCGAATGGTTTAGAGCATTTCGGTACACTTTCAGCAATTTTGACGAATTTGCAGAGGCACTGATTAAACGATTCTGGTCAATAGAAGCTCAGAATTCACTAAGAGCCGAGGTATACTCGAGGAAGTATTCAGGTACTCTTCCAACACGGTACGCTGATTTCTTCACGAGCCAACTATCACGCTTGAGATTTTTGCAACCCCCATTGTCAACAGAGCAGTTGATAGATGCGATTTCACGTATGCTGCCTGTGGAGGTTAGAAGACTGATCATATCGTCAAACATTAGAGATTTAACAAGCATGGACGAATTGTTGAGAAGGCTTGACTACACGAGTCCAATGCCAAATTTGGTACAAAAAGGTCAGAGGCACGAATTCAAAGACGTTAATACGGTCTACATGGATCAAGTGCAACAAACTGATAAGCCTGAGGAAGGAAAAACTGAAAATGTAGGTCCTCACAGGAATAATTATTTCCGCAACCACAGATCCCAAGGTTACCGTCCATATCAGCAAAGACGAGGCTGGAATAATAATAGAGGGAATTACAACAACGGAAGAGGTAGATACTACAACAATGGTTATAATCGAAATTATAACAGAAATAACCAGTACCAGAATCAGAATCAGAATTCTCAAGGTCAGGTTATGACACCCGACAAGTATCAAGAAAGAGAGAAAGAAAGTCAGCAGTATCTGAAGGAATTACGAGAAAAGGAAGCTGAAAATCAAAAGAAAAGACAGGATGTAGTGATCGATCCTGGTCCTTCTACAAGTCAGCAGGGGAACTCTGAGATTGGTAACACACACAAAAAAACGCCGATTTCTCAACGACAGTGAGAAACCATGAATACATTGCCACACCACACCTGATTACCATTAACGAAATTTACGAAGTAACTGATGAGGATTTATTAGAAGAGAGGGGAATCGTCAAAGAGCAAAGACCATGTGCATTACCTATTATTTCTGTACTGATAGATGGCCAGCAGTATAAAGCTCTTATGGATACTGGTGCAATTATTTCTATCATTTCTGATGAATGCTATCAAAGTCTGTTAAAAGGAGAAAACATGACAGTTTTACCAGTTTCTACCGTCAAAGTGAGAGGAATTTTCCAAGACAAGGCAGTGAAATGCAAGATCCAAGTGCTGTTGAACTTTGAAATTAATGGAAGGAATTATGAACAGATCTTCATTGTGGTTAACAAGATCCATTTCGATATTGTGCTAGGAATCGATTTTATATCGAAAGTTGGAGCCATTATTGATATGAAGAATAGAAGTATTAGCTTTAATGATGGGTACATGATCACAGAAGAGATCGGAGAACAGGACGTGAAAAACAGTCTGGAGATAGACCTTAGGGAAGAAATTTTAAATACCATTATTAACGACGTAGAGAATATAACAGAAATACCCAGTAGAAAAACTGAAGGATTTGAAGAAATTCAGGGGGAATTTGAAGATTTGATAAAGGAATTCCAAGATATTTTCGATGAAAAGCCTGGATTGATTAAAGATTATAAGTATAAGATAAGGCTGACCGATGAAACCCCTTACCAAAAGAGAATATACCCCATACCTGAGAAATACTATCAAGAAGTACGAGGATTGATCAGAAAAATGGAGGTAGACGGGATTATTAAAAAACAGGCGTCGTCTTACATAAACCCCATCACTGTAGTGAAGAAAAGTAATGGTCAGATACGACTTTGTCTCGATGCTCGGACCATCAACTTGAAGATTCTTCCAGAAAATGACCGACCACCTAAGATCAGAGATCTGCTTAGAAAGTTCAAAGGGAGAGCATGTTTCAGTGTTCTTGACTTGACATCTTCGTTTTACCAAGTTCAACTGGAGGAAGAAAGTATGCAGTACACTGGATTCCTATTTGACCAGACGTCATGGGTCTTTGTGAGAATGCCTTTTGGAATGGTCAACAGTGGACTAGCACTCATTCGAGCACTTGATAGCAAGCTCACTGACGAAGTAAAGGAGAATGTAATCTGCTACATTGACGATTTAATTGTATCTTCACCCAACGCTGCAGAACATTTAGTGCACTTGAGAAAGTTGTTTGAAAATTTAAGGGAGGCCAATATCAAGGTCAATTTTGGAAAATGTCAATTCTTGAAGAAGGAGATCAATTACTTGGGGCATACCATTGATAAAGATGGATATCATCCAAACATGCAGAAAGTAGATGCGATCACAAGATTCCCAAAGCCAACTAAGTGAAACAAGTCAGAGAATTTGTAGGCGCTTGCCAATTCATTAGCAGCCACTGTCCGAGATACTCTGAAATTATGGCTCCTCTGTATGATTTACTCAAGAAAAATAATAGATGGAAATGGAGTACCGCAGCAGACGAGGCTTTTGAGAAAGCAAAGGAGATGCTCAGAAACAACGTCAAACTGGAGTACCCAGACTTTGAGAAGGTGTTCTATATAGAGTCTGATGCATCAAGAATAGGCATTAGTGCAGTCTTATACCAAAAAGACGAGGCAGGCAACAAGCACTACATTGCGTTCACTAGTCGGAAGTTAAAGAAACACGAGGAAAATTACTTTACGACAGAACTAGAAGCGTTAGCTTTTGTAACAGCTTTGCAAGCTTGGAAAAAAATGTTGCTGGGACATAAGGTTATCATTATTACAGATCACAAAGCACTTCAGTTTATGCTGCAAACTGACATGTCTAGTGATAGATTGACACGTTGGGCTTTGTTCACCCAACAGTTTAACGCCACTATCATCCATCAGCCTGGGAAAGATAACTTACTGGCTGATGCTTTATCACGTAACCCTATCAAAATTGTGCAGATACACCATGTACAATTGGAGCAGCAAGACCAAGAGACCGTTAGGAGGTTAGCCCGAATCGGTGTGTCACAGAAGAGACACGCTCCAATTAGGAAAATGTACAGGTTTCTTAAGGGTTACATGGACAATACTGATGTTGACTATGCAGCTACACAGAGAGATTCACGACACTTTGTCTTGAGTGGAGACATTGTATGTAAGTATGCTGACTCTGCGCATACAAAGCTTCGAATAGTCGTGCCACCTAAACTTGTTGTCAATTTAGTGTGGGTAGCTCATCACGCAACTGGACATGCGGGTTTAGATAAAACTCTTGATACTCTTAAAGAGAGGTTTATTTGGACTAACATGCGTTCCAGCATTGCTAATGTCATTCGTTCATGTGATAAATGTCAAAGAGCAAAGTATGCTTCCGCTCTATTAAAAGGAAAACCTAAGGCGATGATTCCCTCTAAACCGAATGAACTCATGGCGACAGACATTTTTGGTCCTTGTCCGAAGGGATATCAGGGTAATCAGTATCTGTTGGTTACCGTGGATGTCTTCTCAAAATTTGTAACAATGAGTCCCATGCAAAAAGCTAACACGAGGAACGTTGTAAGCAGACTGGAACATGCTGTATTTCCAAAAGCTGGTAAACCAGAATATCTACTTTCGGATCATGGAGCTCAGTTTACGTTCTTAGAATTTCCTGCAGATATGGAAAGGCTTGGTATTAAGCACATATTTTCAAGCGTGCGATATCCGGAATCGAATTCTTCGGAAAGATATATGGCTGAATTTTCGAAATTCTGTCGAATTTTCTGTCCAAATGATCATTCTGGTTGGGTGAGATTTGTACCCCTTATTGAGGAATGTCTAAATTCTACAGTGCAGGAGAGCACAGGAGAGGTGCCAATGAGACTTCATCTAGGAAGAAACCCAGAAAGGCCGTGGGATAATCTTTTTAACCACGTTCCTAGAGATCCCGACTTAGGAAGGCAGCAGAGAATAGACAGAGCGAAAGAACAACTCCAGAAAGCAGCACAAAAACGACTGAAAAGAGTAGCTGGAAAACGTTTTGGTGCTCCCTTAGAAATTGGAAATCTGGTATTATTACGCAGACCTGTCAAGGCTGACGTAGGTAAGAAAATCTATCCCAAGTTTGGAATAGTATTCATGGGTCCGTTCAGAATTACGAATGCTTATGGAAACAATTGTTATGTACTCTACGATGATGAGAATAATGTCGTTTATGGCAAGTTCAATGCTGGGAACTTGAAGAAATATTATCCAAGAGTAAGCCAATAATAATTCAATTTCGTGTTCAAGTGAATTGAGATATTTATAACACAGAGTTTAAAAACAATTTGCAACCGTTTTTAAAACGTGGTGAAGGGAGAATGCCCCCGGAAATTGAATTATATTGAGACCACGATGGCTGTATTGGCAAATGTGAGTAAAGTTATGAATGTCATAGTTATGACGTGGATATTCATGACGTAGGCACGGATGACGCAGATTTCATGCGAGTAGGCTGGTTGAGCTGAGATTCTTGGTGACGTCATGATTTTGTTCGAGAAAGATCTTAGATTTACGACGCAGTCGCAGGAAACAAGGTATTGTGCTAAGGAAGAAGCTACGCTATTGGAGGAGAGACTCGAACCAATGAACGATAGTTTGGAAGGAAGACGGAGATTGCTGAAACTACGATATTTGATTACTTTTGGCATGCAGATTTGTGGAAATCTATTTTCAGTTATGGCATTGATTTGGAATTTTGAAGAAATTAATTTTGAGTTTTTGAAATTTGAAAATCCGTCAAGTATAGCCAAAGTTAAAACTTCTAGCAATGACGCAGCAACAGGCTATGGCAGGGATGGATACGCCCCTTAAGAAGTTGATAAAAGGTCGTGCACAGAAGAGAGGAGCGCTCAGAACTCATAATCTCAGAGCTCAGATCTCATATGTCAGAACTCAGAACTCAGATCTCATATGTCAGATCGCATATATATTTCTGGTGATATATAGTTATTTTCAAGTGATTCAGTGAAGTAAGGTGTCTTTAGCGTGGTTAAAGCCCGGCGCATCGAACGAACTCGGAGCAGTTCCATTTTACGCTGCTCGAAACTAGGTGAAGTTGAAACGCTCACAGTAACGTTTCCACCAGTCAAGATATCAAGCGCTAACTTCAGCCTTTATTATAGTTCTATTGGGCAGTATAACATTGAGGTGTGTACAAGATTTGAACAATTTCACAGTTATACTTCGAAAGATATTGGAACTTTAAGGCTGCCAACAAAAGTGATTTTCTCGCCACAGGAGAAACACTTTTAAAATTCCACATTATACACTACGGCTGACACGTGGAGTGCAACAGTGATATTGGAGAATACGTTTGGTATTACAACGATACATTCGACTATGGAACATTATAATCTTACAGTGCTTTCGATGATTATAACAGTAGTTGAGATGGAAGGCTAAGGCTTTAATGCAATTGGGACATATATCGTTGGAGTAAAGTAACAGCATGGAACTTCGTTAATCGTCTTTCTACAAAAGCGAGCATGTAGTGAACATCCAACTACACTCATGCATCGTGAATCCATCGCTGAATTATACCAGATAACAGTGGAAATATTTTCATACTCCACAACTATGAATATTTCTGCGGAAATAACTACATTAAACTTCATGGCGAATTCCTGCAAGAACTTCAGAGAACTTTCAAGAGAGGCCAGGGTTGTCCCGGCGCACAAAGAAGAGTTTTGCCAGAAGGATGTTTTTCGTATCCACGGAGCAGTGCAATTTCGGAGGAGGAAGCAGTTCGATTCTCCGAGGACGCTGATTCCAGGTTCGAGAACGGAGCACATCTTTACGCTGGTGAAATGGAACCAACAGCAGTTTTCTTTGAAAACTTTCCTCTGGAACTTCAATCAACAGATAAGGTAGTCGTGAACGTTTCTTGTATTATTTGAGTCTTGTAGCGATATCTGAGCAACCATTTTTCCCATATTTTCTGTCCTATCTTTTACCCCATTTTCTTGATTGATATTTCTGTACTCAGTACACTTCGATGATTTATGCCTTTTTCTTCGATTTTGAGACATTGCTATGTCATTGGCATACTTAATAATTTTGGATCAGTTGAGACTGATGATTTAGATTCTTTCAGTAATTTGCATATTTTTGTAGTCACGATTTGACTGTAAAGTTATTGATTTGCTATGGCGGATTTGAATTCAGACAGCGTGTCATTTTATTAAAGTAATTCTATTCAGTAAATTACTTTGACCAATTTTCTGTCATCCTCAAGAAAGAAGAATAATTAAATGATTTTAGAGCGTTAAAATCTATTACGATATCGACGATCTTTGAAATACTAGTCGTCTTATGAACATGATTGCAACATAGACATTTATCATTGCATTATAGACAATTTTATGAAATGTGAACGTTGATTACAATTTTTTTGAATACTCTATAGTAATGAACATTTGATAGGAGTTTTTCTCAATTATAGATTGGAACAATAATGTTTGCATTCCACAATCTAATTGTATTCTATTCGACTATTTTGCAGTTTAGATGAACTTTGTTTGAAGATAGTATTTTATACTGCGTTACTTTGAAGATGTTAATCTCAATTTTGATAGACCAGGCAGGAGTGTCTAATCGTATTTGCTATTAAATTTATTTGTGATTGGCAAATTTTTACTTCATATCGATTCATGAATGAAACCCACGAAGGTTAAATAATAACAGTCATTATTACTATTGATGAATATAAGAATTTTAAAGAGGAACAATGTATGTATAATCGTTAGTTCAGTGGACGTGTAAAAGTCGCTGTTGAGTAATGCCCTTGAATAATGAAGAAGGTTCCCACAATAATTAATGAAGTTGATGAATTAATAAGTGGAGGTTTTTTGTGTGTAGTTTGGAAGATTTTTATGCCATATATATGAAGATATATGATGAATTTTGGGCCAATTGTTGTGCAATTTTGTGCGTTATAAGCGAAGTATTTTCCCGCTGTATGTATTGTTCTTGTTCTTTGAAAGATTATTCATATGAAGATACTGTTAAAATTAACAAGAGTGTTAAATAATTTGAGATAAAGATTTTGAATGGAGGTTACCGTCACAAATATTAATAATTATTATTAAACCTTATTAAACCTGAATTTGACAGTTAAATATAACTAACCTTCATTGGTCGATTATATCATCACGTTTTGAGTAATTATCAACCGGATAAACGTGTGGTTTAATGTATTTCTTGTATAAATAATATTAACAATATAATATTGTAAAATAATTTTGTAAATATCTTTGTTAAATAATTTGAAATGATAGTGATTAATAGAAGCGTGTATAAAATTTTCAATTGTCATTTGACATTGTTATAAACAATTTATTATTGTTATAAATAATTAATGAACTTTTGTTATTAACATTAAGAGTTTTTTTTATACTCTAAACAACGCAAGTTAAGCAAGTGGTTTGAACAAATAATCATGATTTGGGATTGTTGGAGTAATCCACTGGTGTTTGAATGAAGCATGTAAGACATTTGCGTGATAATATTTCAGTTGAGATGTGAACATTTACGTGTTTGAAAAAGGAGAGCCAAGCTATGAGGTAACACGCTTATGCTAGGGTCGAACGAATGGGAGTCCACTTTGACGGTGCAGGTGCATTGCAGCTGGCCCGGACAACTGTGTTACAGAGGCCAAGGACGTTCCATAATAGCCTTGTGGCTATAAATAAAATGTGATATATAAACACGCAAAACAATTGATATATGTGTCTCATCCCAAATCCCGTTTCCATCCCCAGTGCATTATTATTTTACGTTGCTATGAGCTTGAGAAAGCTGAAACATTATATGTAGAGAATACAGGTCCTACAGGAGGACATGGTTATGTGGTCGATGGCTTCTGATTGCCACGTTGATTTCGTTGTTTATTTTGTTAAAATCATTCTTTATGTGAAATAAATTATTGTGCAGTTTAAAGTTTCTCGTCTTCGTTCTGGTTCATTTTAAATATCATGGTGGAGGTTATTGTGTGGGCATACTTTTAAGTGATCCAGTTGACAACCCAGTCCCCGAGATAAATTTAAGAGGTAAGTAAAGGTAAGTATGAACCCCCGTATATTTTGGTGTGTTCCACAATAATTTTCTTGTTAACTATTGTGCTCTAATCTCGATAGTATCTGTCAGTGCCATTTTCATTGATGTAGCTGTGCCGGTGCGTTTGATTATTGGCAATCCGATTGAGGGGGCGGATATCTGACAGCCTACTATCCGGGTTATCGGGTACAGTACCTACTGTAAGGCCACGGCTGCCTCCTTCCTTCATCCTAGCCTATCCATCCCAATCTTCCATCCCTTCCCATCCCTCATGAGGCCCCTGCTCGCTTTGCAGGTGAGGCCGCCTGGGCGAAGTGCTGATCACACCTCCCCAGTTGTATCCACCCCGTCCAGATGTTCCTAGTTCCAGGACACTGCCCGTAGAGGCGGTAGTGGTGAGTTCCCTCGCTGAGTCCGTGGGAACCACCAACCTAGAGGGTAAATCGACTAAATAAATAAAAATAAAAATAAATATTTGAAAGAAAAATAGCACAGTAGCGCCACCTGGCGAAATAAACATGGGCAATAAAGAAGAAAACTAATGACTAGTCAGTGCAAAGTCTGTGCGTGTTCGCGTGACATGTGACAAGCATCTCAAAAGATGATTTGTATTTTGTATTGTTTTTCTCACTTGATAAATAAAGATTTACATTAAAACTAACAGGTTATGGGCCCAGGCCACGTGTAAATGGTATTATCTCGTGAGTGGATCTGAAGCTGAGTGCCTGTGGAACACTTGCTGTATTTTTTGTGAGTTAAGGATAACCTCAAAATGGCAACCGGCAGTGACTACAAAGTTCAAGTGGATAAACTTGAAGGACCTGAAGACTGGTTAAAGTGGAAATGGCATGTGTTGATGGTTTTGCGGTCGTATGAACTGGAAAATATTGTTGATGGTTTGAAAAAGTGTCCTGTGTTGCCGGCAGATGCAACTGCGCAACAAAAAGCGGCATATAAGGAGTGGTTGAAAGAAGACGCGAAAGCGGCCAGTTTGCTAGCAGGTGCGCTAGGAAAATCTGTTGCCGAGCTCGTGTTGACGTGCACCAATGCCAGTGAAATTTGGACAAAATTGAGCGCACGGTTCGAACGAAGCAGTACGCAGCGACTGAGCATGTTGATCGAGTCATTCTTCCGAGTGACACGTGACGACAAGGAGGACATCAGCACCCATGTCGCGAAGTTACAGAAGCTTTATCAGGATCTGAACGACGAACTCCAAAAGCACAACGAAAACACGTTTTCTGAAAGGATTTTGAACGGTTGAATTTTATCCACGCTGGGAAAAGAATATGATAATTTCAAGGATGTGTGGGACACGATTCCGACGGAAAATCAAACTGTGAACTTGATGATTGAAAAATTGTGCACGATTGAACTGCGTGACCAACGAAACGTGGAATCGACTGCGTTTGTGGTACGTAGTGCTCCCAAGAAGCATTCCCAGTATGGCAGTGGCAAAGGCAGCGCTGATGACAAGTCGAAGAAAAATGTTCAACAAGTAAAGCAGAAGTTTCCATGTTTCAAATGTAAGGAATTGGGCCATTGGGCAAGTGAATGTCCAGTGAAGAAGAAAGAGGGTGACACTAGAAACAAAAATAAGGAGAACAATGCTTCATTTCTGACATATGCTATGAGTGCGTTAGACGGCGATTTGTTCAAGCCGACGAGCGCTAGTGCGACAGTGGCGCCACAAATCACATCACCGCGAACAAACAGTATTTTACAACATACGTCAAGTTTGCTGCTCCAGAGAAGATTTTGCTAGGAAAACGAGGGGTGAGTATGCTAGCTCACGGCAAAGGAACTGTAAACATTCAAGTGCGGCTGAACAACGCTTGGTTGAGTGCTGAGATGACTGAAGTTTTGTATGTTCCCGATGCAATGGCTCATCTGTTTTCTGTTAAAGCTGCTGCAAGGAAAGGTTTGACGACCAAACTGTTAGAATTGAAGACAAGGTTACTGGAAAGGCGATGATGGCTGGACGTGTGAGTCATGGTCTGTATGTACTTGACATGCGCGTAGTGAAACCGGCGCAACCCGTTCAAGGGAATTTAGCTACATCGTCGGACGAACTGCAGATCTACCATGAACGATTTGGTCATCAACACAAAGCGCATGTCAAGAATGTACTGAAGCAGATGAACATCAATGTAGACATGTGTAAAGAGGATTTCTGCGATGGATGTGCACTGGAAAAAATGCATCGACTGTCATTCAAGACACGTATGAATCGACCAACAGTCACCGGTGAACAAATCCACGCCGATGTGAATGGACCAATGTCTACTGAATCTCTTGGAAAGGCACGCTACTACGTATGTTTCAAGGATGATTTCAGCAAGTTTCGACGAGTTTTCTTTTTAAAGCACAAAAGTGAAGTGTACACCGTTCTGGAACAGTTCCTGAATGAAGCCAAAACAAATGGACACGTCGTGAAGCTGTTCATGTGTGATGGAGGAAAAGAATTTGATAACAAGAAGGTTTCTGAACTACTGGCAAGCAGAGGCATAGAACACAGCATTACTACGCCGTACACACCACAACAGAACGGAGTTGCGGAACATGAAAATTGGACGATTGTGGAGTGCGCAAAATCTATGCTGAATCCCAGCAAGTTAACGAAACAACTTTGGGCTGAAGCCTGTAACACTGCGGTGTACCTCCTGAATCGCACTGGGAAGTCATCCATTGAAAACAAATCTCCCTATGAATTGTGGTATGGACGACCAGTGTGAAGTCTCAGTCATCTGAAGATCTTCGAAACAGAATGCTACGTGCATATCGACAAGAATTTTCGCTCAAAGTTCGACGACAAAGCTGTTATTGAACATCTGGTTGGGTACGTGAACGACAGGGATGGATTTAGAGTCTGGATTCCAACTCAGGGAAAGGTTGTTCTAAGCCATGATGTGAAATTCAAACCTGAAGATGTCTGCAATCTGCGCGCCAACGCCGGAAAGGTTGAAGTCACGCTTGAAGAACGTGTGGAGAGGAATCAGTCTAATTCATCGTCTGATGTAGGCCTACAGAGGAGGTCAGAGTCAGATGAGAACTTAAGCGAAATTGAAGATTTTGCTTCGGCGTCCAGTTCCGAAGGAAGCGAAGATGAAGAAGAAGGAGTGACTGAAGAAAGAAGGAAAAGCAAACGTGAAAGTAAGAAGCCATCGTGGATGATCAGTGGAAAATACATGTACATGGCTGGACCATCTATCGTTGAAAAGAAACCTGACTCATACTCTGAAGCGCTGCAGTCTAGTGATAAAAATCAGTGGCTGAAAGCAATTAATGAAGAATTGGAGTCCTTAAAGGAAAATGATACCTGGAAGTTGGTTGAGCGTCCAAATGGTGCACGGGTCCTGAAAAATCGGTGGGTTCTACGACAGAAGACAACGGACAGTGGAGAAGTTCGCTTCAAGAAACATTCAGCCCTGTTGCACGGTATGATACCATTCGAGCTCTGTTGGCAGTAGCTGTTGAAAAGGAGATGAAACTTGGTCAATTTGATGTCAAGACGGCCTTCTTGAACGGCGAGCTTGAAGAAGATGTGTTCATGGAACAGCCAGAAGGTCATCAGGACGGTACTGGCCAAGTGTGTCATCTAAAAAGAAGCTTATATGATTTAAAACAGGCTCCACGCTGCTGGAACAAGCGTTTCAAGAAATTCATGGAGAAAGCTGGATTCAAAAATAGCAAAGCTGATCCTTGTCTCTTTTACAGCAACAAAAATGGAAAGTGGTTGGCTGTTGTAATCTTTGTGGACGATGGTCTGGTAATTGGCAACGAAGAAGACTTCGAGCAGTTCATGGAAAAACTTCAGCAGGAATTTCACACGACCAGAGGATCTCTCAACAATTTCCTGGGCATGAAGATACAACAAAACCATGATGGATCAATTGCAATCAGTCAAGAGGATTATACGAAGAAAATACTAGAAAAATTTGGGATGGCCGAGTCAAATGGAGTGTCTACCCCAGTTGGACGCGAAGAAAGTGAAGACGGAGAAAAGGTTTCGGCCAGGGTTCCTTATCGTGAGGCGGTGGGATCCTTGATGTACCTGACTACAGCTACACGTCCAGATATCGCATTCGCGGTCAACAAAGCTGCTCGAGCCATGGAGAATCCTACAGTTCAAGACTGGAGTCAAGTGAAACGGATATTTCGATATTTAAAGAGCACAGTGAACCATGGAATCGTCTATAGGTAAGGGCCTTATTTTTTGGTGAAATAAAACTATTGATTTCGGTGTTAAAACTGACGCTATTTCGGTGGGTATTTCGCCAAATAAATTGTCATAATGATCGATGTTTCTTCTGAACTCTTCATTATAGTATGGGGCAAATCTAACAAATTATGTCATAAGGGGGTTTTTAAACTTCTTTGCGATGTGTAGAGTATCGCCGAACGTTATTTGCCGCTTAGAATGATTTCCTTCTTTCCTCCTCTTTTTATGCGTTGCTGAATCCCTGCAGTGTTTATCGCACGTGTCTTTTCGTTCCCACTGAATACGAACATTGGAGTATTTACACATTAGAATCTTTCTTGCAGCGTCAAATACAGTACATAGAACGCCTCACTGTTGTATTCCTCGGCCCTCGAGAAAACTGTTGTGACTTAAGTTTTCGGCATTTTTATACTTAAATGCTGGATGTTTGCGAATAAAGTTTTATCAGTCGCGAACTCGCAATGCTGTATCTACGACCACAACGCCATTTGATGTAATCGATAGCAGATATCGATTTTTATCGGTACCCTTAGAGATCGCGGAACTGAATACACATACTTCCGGCGCAGCACTATCAATCAAATGAGAAGGAAACCACGACGATTAATTCCTCAGAAGCATTTAAAAGTGTTTTGGAGAGCATTTACGATAATATTTAGCATTTTCGTACCAAGTGAAGTATATTTCGTGATTATTTGTGCAATTCGCGCAATAAATCAGATTTCGTGATAATTCGCGAATTCATTTTGCTAAAATACGCTACTTTAAGCACCTAGAAGGCCATATATATATGCAAGAACGAAGATATGAGAAAAGTTCGCGCGTATCGCTATTACCAAAAAATGCGGCCCCTATCTATAGGAAAGAGGACGTTTTGAAGGTCTACAGTCGGTGACAGGACGAGACGTTCAACGACGAGTGTCATTTCGACCTACAATCATGGAGCTGTATCGTGGAGAAGTCAGTTACAGAAGTCTGTGTCAACATCGACAACTGAAGCTGAAATTGTGTCTGCAAGTGAAGGAGCAAAGGAGCAAAGGAGTTGATTTGGCTGAAATGACTGTTTTCTGAATTACTGGGAACTGCTGACAAACCTCCTACGCTTTACCTCGACAATTCTGGTGCAGTTAAATTGGCTAAAAATCCGGAGTACCATCGAAAATCCAAGCATATTGAGGTACGTCATTTCTATGTGAGGGAAAGATTTTTGCACGGAGACCTTGAGCTGGAGCACATCGACGGGACCAATCAATTAGCTGATCTTCTAACTAAACCTGTGGAGAGGGTCAGATTCCAGATGCTGCGTGAGAGGATTGGCGTGCAGAAGATGACATCTTAGAGGCTGAAAAGTGTTCAATAGTTCATCTTGTTTATTTTTTTCATTTGTATTTGATTTTTCTTTGGAGGAAGTGTTAATATTTGAAAGAAAAAATAGCACAGTAGCGCCACCTGGCGAAATAGACATGGACAACAAAGAAGAAAACAAAAGACGAGTCAGTGCAAAGTCTGTGCGCGCGTGACATGTGACAAGCATCTCAAAAGATGATTTGTATTTTGAATTGTATTTCTCACTTGATAAATAAAGATTTACATTAAAACTATAGAGTGCAAGCCTACATGAACTACTGCTATACACATTAATTGCCTTTACTGGCAAGTAGGCCTATTTAAAACTCAATTGCACGCAGGCACATTATCGCAAAAGGCAAAATATTAATGGAGCTTAATTCTGTAATGCAGTATTATTGTCGTACGTGAAAATAAGGCACAATCTTGTGCACAATATTCGCGTTGTTGAAATAGCCGTAGTGATAGCATGTTTGTCTGAGAATCTAGAGATCTCGGGTTCGAATCCCGGTCGGAGTCGATACTTTTGCTACCGGTACCGGATTATCGATTTAGACAATATTTATCATATCAATATGACTCTTTTTAACAGAATCCACATGAAATTACGTGTTGGTCTGTGAATCAAGAGATCCGGGAACTGGGCAAGCCTTTCATGAGCTACTGCTGTGCACATTGCCTTTACTCGCAAGTTTATAAGGAATTTAAGGTTATGAGCGGTGTCGCTTATATTAATCTAGTTGATCCATATTGTATTCTTTATTTAGGCTATTGCTGGTGGAAGCTACAAAACCTCAAATAAAATGAGTTCCGTATTATAAACTACAATATCTGTAAAACACTCCCTTTTACAATAGATTAATATGTGTGCCTATCTTAATATTATAAAATACCGGTGTATCAACAATTTCACGTGAGGTTTCTTCTCAAAAAGTTACAAGTCTACAGGTTTAAAATGTATTTCTCAAATTACTGTAAGACTTAACGCACTCTTATTTGGCTAAATAAAAATTCAGTTCACGGGAGGCCTATTCACACCAATAATATAAATTATTAGACTAAGCACACTTGTGGAAATATGGCTAATAATATTGGACTATGTTAATAGTCTTCCTTGTTTATGAAACAGTTAGCTAATGTTATTAGAGACCTTCACTAATATTTTGGAGTCATAAACTAATAACTAATATTATTAGCTAATACATTTATGAAACAGACAACTAATAATATTAGTTAATATTATTACTGTATTGCTAATAATATTAGTGTAAGAGCTTTATGAAACAGGCCCCGGATTAAATTTATTGGCAGAACCTGGAATTGATTCCGGATCTCAGGGCGCCAGCCAAGAATGCTAGCCGTTATACGACGAGGTGGTCAGGAGATTATTATCATCAGAACTGGAGTAATAATACAAAGTAAGCTAATTTTCAGACACATGGTCAGTGCGTAGGCTATACACCTTGTCTGCTTATTGCTTTAATCATTTAATCCATAATTTCCTAGTTGGTTCTCGACAACCGGGTGAGTTAGCCGAGGTCGTTGCGGCATGACTGTTGGCAGTCGCTCACATCCGGGAGGCGAGGAGGTTCGAATCCCCCCGCCGGCAACCTTGAAGATGGTCTTCTGTGGTTTCCCATCTTCCTTCCAGGCAAATGCCGGGGTTGGTCCCTAACTATAGGCCACAGCCGCTACCTTCCAACTCCTCGACCTTCCCTTCCAACTTTCCTCCCCAACGGTACTTGTAGCTCACCCATTGGGTGTCCGTCTCGAAGCAGCTACAAAACTGGCGAGCCGAACATGTCCTCGGACACTCCCGGCATAAAAGCCATACGCTAAAAAATAAAAATAAAAGGTTCTCGACAAGGACATTCATGAAAATTAGTTCCAGAAAGTTTCTTTCTATAGCCTTGTTTGCAAAACGGCACCTAACAGTAATGTAAAGATCTTATTTCAATAACACGACTTCTTTCGTGAATACACAATGTGGATAAATAGCGCCAACTGAACTGATCATGTGAGGATGAAGTGCAGCGGCTCTGGCGGGAAACATAGATTCTGCAGGGAGGTCAGCTCCCAGAACAAATTGGGCAGGCTTTTTATTATTAGGTTGGTGACAAGTACTTCATTCACAGTTATTCCAACACCAACATCCTGCCACCTTTTACAAAATTGCAATATTTATAAAGGCTTCTATTTACACATCTGACTTGGCATGTATGCAGTAACTTCACGCAGTTCACATGCATATTGTAGGTCACCTTACTACTCGCTCAATGCGAGTACTGTCTTTTGGATGAACCAATTTGTCCAGTTGTCTAGCGTCCTTGCCTGAAAATCGCATTTCTCATTAATCTCCATGGACGACTGGATGGTGAACTCCAAAGGAGTCAAACTCTGAACATAACGTAAACAGTGTTCTCGTCCGAAGCTTCACAACACGTGTTAGTCCATCCTTGCCGGGCATCAACTCTTGGTCACTCGAGTTTCTTCACCTTGACCATACTGATAAACACAACATCACCTTTCTTCACGTCATCATGCCGGTTCCATTTCAGCAGTAATTGTCCAAGGTATTCCTTTCGAAAGCGCTGACGCAGAGCATCGCTTAATTGCGAACGATAGTCTGTTCTCCACTTCATCTGGTTTTCATCTATGTGATCCAAATCTGACACGCCTATTTCATGTGACCACTTCGTGGTGTAGCGGCTAGCATTCCTGGCTGTCGCCCACGGAGGTCCGAGTTCGAATCCCGGCTCTGCCAAAAAGTTTAATTCTGATCTGAGGGCTGGAACGGGGTATACCACGACCCAGCCTTGTGCGGCAAAACTGAGAAGTTGTTTTCCGTGGTTTCCCACTTCTACTCTAGACAAATGTCGGGATGGATCCAAACTTATGGCCACGACTGCCTCCTTCCCAATCCTTACCTAAATTACAAATTCACACACTACTACAGACACCACAGTAAAACAAGTTCAGACAAATCCTACATACACCCAAGTAGTGGTTTTGTAGCGGTTCAAGACCCTCCTACGGCTTTCCTCCTACAAGATGGCGGCGGCGCGCAACGCCTTACATGGCACGCTTTTCAAAATAAAAGCTAGTGAACATAGCTTAACCTGACCTAATCTAGTCTACCAAACCTAGCCTAGTCTATTTAACTGGAACCGAACCGAACTAAACCGAACCGAAACCGAACCGAACTAAGACGAACCGGAACCGAACTAAACCGAACCGAGCTGGTGAACATAGCTTAACCTAGCCTAACCAGTCAAGCTAACCTAGTCTAGTGGACCTAACCAAACCTCATTGAGGTTATGCCAAGGGCCTAAGTGCAAAATTTGGTGGATGGAGGACATGCCAAGGACCTAAGTGCAAAACTTGGTGGATGGATGTGTTTTAGTGCTAGAGTTAATGAACGCAGCCTAGTACATGGGGCGCATGCAACTTGAGGATAGACCAAGGGGCTAACTTGGTGGATGGATGTGTCATTTGTAGTTGAAAGAGGATAATGCATGTTCTTAAGGTGTTAAAAACTCAGGAGATTGTACGTGCAGTAAACTGACTTATTATTTCCGGTGTCATACTGCTGACATGGCAGAGAGCGCACAGTTCTGTTGCTATGACTAACGCTGCAGTAATTTAAAACCGCAGGTGTTCATCAGGACAATGGGTGATGATCATGCAAAGTCAGCAGTCATTGTATATTACACAGGTGTTGCTATTGCACTTTGGACTGGCAGGTGTACGGGGACGGAATTGCAATGATCTGCAAAAAACTGCTGACACGAGCGATATAAGCCTATATAAGAGAGGTGTCATATATTTCCCTACTGTCTGTCTTTATTACTCGCTACGAGTGAACAGTGCTCTATTATTGCTCAACATTTACAAAAGCCCTTTGGTGGAAAAATCATTACATTATTTTGCAAACTTGGGTAAGTACTTATTATTAATGGATTGTAGTATTTTATTACTAATTGATGAAGTTATTGATTGGAACGTATTTATTGATTGATTGATTGATTGATTGATTGATTTGTTTACAGATAATTGGTGTACCTGTAGGTTAGCAGATTCCTGTACCGAGTTCAATTAGTGGCAGCAGTTGATTAATCATTAAAGGTAAGTACCCCCCTATAATAACTTTTAAGCAGCTAGAGCAATATTTTCCCATGTTCACCGCTAGATGTCAGTGTCAATGGTTATTTGATAGTCAAAGTTGGAATTGCTCGAAAATTGTGTGAAGCTAAATTTGTAGGTTAGATTTGATTTCCGCTCTATTAAGTCCGAACGTTTGCTGCTAGGTGTTAGTGACAGAGGGAATATTTAAAGCTCACGTAACATAACCTAACTTTACCTAACTTAACCTTTTCACGAGACATGATCTACAGGTTTAGACTTGCTTTAAGACTGGCTATGACGTCACACTTAGCTCACTTAACTGGCAGCCGCTGGTTTCTATTACGTGACATGTTCTACAAGTTTAGACTTGCTTTAAGACTGACTATGACGTCACACTCAGTTCACCTAACTGACGGCTGCTAGTTTCTAATCACGTGACATGTTCTACAAGTTAAGACTTGCGTTAATACTGGCTATGATGTCACACTTAGTTCTTCTAACTGGCGGCCGCTGGTTTCTATTATTTTAAAACAAGAGATCAAGTGAAATGTGTGTTAAACGCTCTATTAAGTCCGAACGTTCACCGCTAGGTGTCAGTGACAATGTTATATTTGATAGCCAAAGTTGGAACTACTTGACAATGGTGTGTGAAACTAAATTTGTAGATTAGATTTGATTAACACTCTATTAAGTTCAAACGTTCAGTACTAGGTGTCAGTGACAATGGTACCTGGTAACTAAAGTTGGAACTAGTAGACAAGGGTGTGAAGCTAAATTTGTAGGTTAGATTTTATTAACGCTCTATCAAGTTCCAACGTTCACCGCTAAGTGCCAGCGACAGTGCCATATTTGGTAACTAAAGTTGGAACTACTCGACAATGGTATAAAGCTAGGTTTGTAGGTTAGATTTGATTAACGCTCTCTCAAGTTCCAACGTACACCACTAGGTGTCAGTTTGTATTCGTATCAGAAGTATACATTTTACATTTAAAATATGGTACTTAACAATGCACATATCAAATCGTTTCTGTCAAAAATGTTGCCAAGTCACGGGCATTAGGTGTCGCAGCCATCAAGTCCTCCATTGTGCAACTTAAAGGACACTTCATGCAGTTCAAGAAATGAACTGTGGCTTGGACTTCCCCACATAGCCTGGATGTGGCAGGAAACCCCCACTTTAACATATTGGTTCTTGATCTACCAACACCAGTGCGAAGCCTGTTCAATGACTTCCACGTAGACTAGTGTTTCTCATGTCCTGGAGGGAGATGTTAAATTGGTAGCATCCAGGTGTCAGTGACAATGGTATCTGTTAAACGAAGTTGGAACTACTTGAAATTAGACTTGTTGAGTGTCCACAGACGTTCAATTAAAATACTCCACTATGACTATTGGCTGTAATTTAATTAACATTTATTTCTTTTACTTTGTTTTATCTTTTATTAATATTTATGATTTCTTTATAGGTAATTTGGAAAGTGACCATCATGTTCAAGTGTAGTGATTGTAAAAAGCAGTTTTCAAGACCTGACAACCTTCAACGTCATGCCAGTACAAAACATAATCTTAAAATGTTTGCGTGCAGTCACTGTACTACGACATTTAACAGACAGGATAATCTTACACAGCATGTACGTTTAAAACATGTCAGTTCAGCACCTTTCTCATGTTTATTTTGTGAACTTGGGTTTTCTACTGTAATGCGATATCAATCCCATATGGTTGACGTGCATGGTGGACAACAGGAATTAAAAACTGTAAAACCATCAACTAGCAGAGAAACATTAAACGAATGTAATGCTCAAAAGTGTAAACGTTCTCAAAATTGTAAAAATAGTTGTACAACAAAAAGAATGAATAATAGTGAGCCCTCGATGACGCATTGTGATGTATGTAATATTGATGTACCTACTTCATTCATTCATGGACATTTACGCAGTAATAATCATAAAAACAACGCTTGTCATGAAAAGAATTCCGCGAATATTCAACAAATTGGTAGTGCGATTAAAAGTCGAATTGCTAGTTACAGACTTCACAGTGAAGAAAAGACTCAAAGTATTGAATCACTTTTAAGAAATGTTCAACCTAGTGTGTTTGGCTTGGTAGAAAATGTTTTAGTAGAGCATAAAACATTTAAAATGAATTTCGAACTCTTTGGGCTCTATGTAAAAACTGGGAGTGAAGGTGAAATTACTGATATCAAATCCTTTAATACAAAAAACATAATTGTTAGTGAATCAACTATTATCAGTGATATATACCAAGATATTTCAAGTGCTATCATTGTGAAGAGTGAAGAGTTCCAGGAAAGGGAGTCAGGCTGGGTGTTGGTTGAAGTACTTTATTTAGAAACCAACATGAATAAATATAAGCCCCTACGGGCATCATCATATATTGATTTGCCTGTATGGATCAAACGTAAGCACGCTTGTGTAAACGTTATGAATAGTGACTATGCATGTTTTGCGTGGGCTGTAACCTCAGCTCTTCATCCAGCAGTGAGGCATGTGGAGAGAACATCATCTTATCCTCACTATTCTTCAGTGTTAGATTTAGAAGAAATGGAATTTTGAGATAAAAAACATTAAACGTTTTGAAGAGCTGAACTTTGTAAGTATTGATGTGTATGGAATTGAAAACAAGAGTATAGTAGGTCCTCTATATTATACTCAGGAAAAAAGGATGCTCATGTTAATTTACTATACATAACTGAAGGTGAAAATGCCCACTATTGTTGGATAAAACATTTAAGTAGACTTGTCAGTAGTCGGCTATCAAAATACGAAGGTAAGAAGTGGTTGTGTGATTGTTGTTTACTATATTTTAATAAAGAGGACCAACTAACTCAACATCAAAAATGGGGATGTAATCATATGTGCACGGTATTAAACATTCTGAAATTTAAAGATTTTGAGCAACAGTTTCGAGTACCATTTGTTATATATGATGACTTTGAGACTTTGCTAAAACCATTTAATACATGTTCATCGAATCCAACCAAACCTTTTACTAACACTACTCACATTCATGATCCTTTTAGCTTTGCATACTATATTAAATGTAGTTATGATGACTCGTTAAATAAGTTTGAGCTCTATAGAGGACCTGATGCACCTCAAGTTTTTATGGAAAGACTTGAAGAAGATGCAATCCGTATATCCTCTATTTTAAATACTATCATTCCAATGGAGTCACTAACATCATCACAGCAAATGAATTTTGAAACTGAAACTAATTGTTTTATATGTGGTGAATGTTTAGATACAGATAGGGTTCGCGATCATGACCATTTAACAGGGAAATATCGTGGTGCTGCTCACCGAGAATGTAATTTAAAGTATAGAGTAACTAAATTCATTCCAATCATTCTACATAACGGTAGAAAATGCGATAACCACTTCATCGTTAAAGAATTTGGAGCTTCAGATGAGAAAATAGATGTGATTGCAAATAATAAGGAACAATACATATCGTTTACAAAATACATCAAAACTGACAATAAGAAAACTATAAAACTGTGATTTTTAGATTCATTCCGCTTTATGCCAAGTAGTCTTGATAAGCTTGCTAGTAATTTAAAATCAGATCAGTGTCTTTCCTAAAGAAAATGATTCTAATTTGATTCGTCAAAAAGGTATATTCCCTTATGAATATATTAACTGCGTGGAACGTCTTGAGGAGTGTTCTTTACCACCAAAAGATGCTTTTTACAGTTCCTTAAACACAAGTCATATCAGTGATCAGGAATATTTACATGCACAACGTGTATGGACACAGTTGGACATTCAAACTTTAGGTGAATTTTCAGACATATACTTGAAGAGAGATGTGTTGTTATTAGCAGATGTTTTTGAAACTTTCCGGAATGTTTGTATGAAAACTTATGACCTTATCCTTGTCAGTATTTGACTGCTCCTGGGTTAAGTTTCAGTTCAATGTTGAAAAAAACAAAAGAAAATTTATTAGAGTTGATGACTGATATAGACATGATTAATTTTATAAAATCATCAATTGGAGGTGGATTAAGCCAATGTAGTGGGCGGTATTCTAAAGCGAATAATAAATACATGCCTAGTTATAACCCTTGTGAAGAGTCAAAGTATATCGTCTACCTTGATTCAAATAACCAATATGGTTGGCCTATGAGTCAATATCTACCACTGAAAGATTTTCGCTGGCTGACACAACCTGAAATTGATGTCTTACATGTTGACACTCTTAATGATAACGATGATAAAGGATATATTTTAGAGGTAAATCTTGAGTTCCCTAAAGTGTTGCATGATGATCATAATGATTTACCATTTTGTCCTGAGAATATGAAATCCCCGTACATCACATCACGAACAAAAATGTCAATTGTTAATGTGAATGATAAATGTAAATATGTAATACATTATCAAAACTTGAAACAGTATCTAGAGCATGGATTGAAATTAACTAAAATTCATCGCGTATTACAATTTCATCAGTCAGCATGGCTCAAGCCATGTATTGATCTGAACAATAATTTAAGAACACTATCAACAAATGCCTTTGAAAAGGATTTTTATAAACTCATGAATTATAGTGTTTTTGGAAAGACTATGGAGAATGTTGATAAGCGAGTTGATGTAAAGCTGATAACAAAGTGGGAAAATGATGGTAACATGTATGGTGCGAGCAACTTAATAAGCAAGCCTAACTTCCATAGCCGTTCAATTATTCATGAGGATTTAGTTGTAATACAAATGAATCGCCTTAAAGTAACTTACAACAAACCCATATATGTGGGTTATACCATTCTGGAATTGTCAAAAACACTTATGTATGAATTTCTCTATGATTATGTTAAGAAAAACTATCATGATAATGCTAAATTACTTTATACAGACACAGATTCATTTATTTATCAGTTTAAAACTAATGATTTTATGAGGATATCAAAACTGAGCTAAATAGGTTTGATACAAGTGACTATCCCAAGGATAATATCTACCATTTACCTCTAGTAAACAAAAAGGTTCTTGGAAAATTTAAGGATGATTGTGCTGGCGTTGTTATAGACACCTTTGTAGGCACAAAATCTAAATCATATAGTTATATGACAAAATTGATGATGTGGTAATAAAAAAATTAAAGGAGTAAAAAGAATGTTGTTATTAAAGAGTTAGATATAAGTGATTATTGTAAGAATTTATTGCCATACGGCCATAACGGTACAGCATATGGATATGTTCCAAACAACCCAATGTTGTGGATCTTATGCACAAAAGTCTAACAGGGATTTCACTCGCTTTTTACAGCTGGTCACGTGGTAACGGTCACAGGGCTGTTCGCACAATTCACAAACACAGGTATTCCCGGGTTCGTGAAAACACTTGGTCTTGCATACCTTGTGGTGGTACCCATGCACAGCCATTGAGGTCACCAGGTGTCGGAGCTCCTGATTCGTGTCGGCCCAGGATCTATTTATCATGGCTTCTATTGTATAAAAGTCCAGCCAAATCTCCCTTCTTTTCTTTTCTTTTTCAAGGAGCAGTTTATTCGAGCTGACGGTGAATGGGAGCCTCATACGTAAGTCCTCTATAAAGAAGGGTTCTTTGGCGAGCTCATATACTAGCCTCGACTTTGTGTATTTCGAGACACCTAGGGCGGCTTTCAAGAATCGTGATTTGACTGCTTCCAAAGTCATTAGATCTTTTAGACTGATCTTTTCCCATATGATATCTATTCCGTAGATTGCGATTGGAACTATTTTTGCGTTGAACATGGCCATAGCAGTTTGCAATGATAATCTGGATATTTCTTTGATGTCGAAAATTGCTTTTGTGGCAGATGCTGCTCGGGATTTCACGTGTATTCTGAATGATCTGGCAGTGGTTTGCAGAGTCACTCCCTGGTATTTGAAGCTGTTGACTCTCAGTAGACGTTTCAATCCTAGATATATCCTGTCCTCCACAGCTTCTCGGCCTCAGTTGCGGAATGTCACCTGTACGGTTTTTTCGGTGTTAATTTCCATTTTGTTTTCCTGCGCCCACCTCTCAAATTGGTTTGTGGCTCTTTGTAGGTTATCGGTGGAGTTCGATCCAATGACCATGTCGTCCTCATATATGTATATTTTGACATCTTCCGACTCTTGTCTAATCATCTGCACAACATCGTATGTGGCGACATTGAAGAGCAGGGAGCTTAATGGGTCCCCCTGTAGTACGCCGTTTGTTTGAGTTATTGTTTTCGATGTGGTTACGCCATTTGTGATCTGAATGAAATTGGCTGTCAACATATGGATAAGCCTTGGGATCAGCCCTGTGAGTTTATCTTTTCCTGTTATTGATTCCAGCTTTGAGATTAGTATACGTCTATTTAATATTAATCTTTATTGCAGGCTGTGGCCATGTTGTTGACGCACAGTATACATTTCGTACACTAGTCTGCGCTGTATGCCACTATCGACATGGTTCGTTTTGGGCAAGAAACGATATGGTACATTTCACATACATCCCCACATAGTTCACAAATGCAATTTCCATCTGGATTATGGAACACCTTCCTTGAGCAGATCGTGTGGTGAAACCCATGTACCGCAAGTCTGGTCACGACATGTCGCATTTCACAGAATGGATGCATCCATCTTCGGTCCAACATCGCATTTGACGTGTAGAATTCCTTGTGTATGTCCTGTTTTTTATTCTGTAGATCTTGCAGCAGTTTTCTGTAATTGTCTGAAATTGGCAGTAGTAGTAACATTCGTAGGTCTTCTATTAAAAATGGTTCTCTAGCAAGCTCGTATACAAGTCTAGACTTGGTTGTCTTTGCTACTCCAAGGACTCTTTTGAGAAATCGAGATTTTACTATTTCTATTTCATCTAACTGTCTGTAGGTAAGAAATTCCCATATTAGCTCAAGTCCGTATGTCAAAACGGGCAGTACCTTTGTTTTAAAAAGTGCCATTGCTGTCTCAAGTGATATTAGGGTAATATAGCTTTTATTGCAGCGGCTGTTTTTGATCTTATATGCAGTTGAAAACGTTTTCCTGTAACCTGTAGGGTGAATCCTGGGTGTTTGAAATTTGTGACGACTTTCAGTTTTTTCCCGTTGCATATCACTTGATCAGAACTTGATGGCCTACCACCGTTTCGAAAAATTATCATTTCTGTCTTGTCCGCATTAATTGTAACTTCATTTGTCTGAGCCCAGTCACTTAGTATGTCTATAGCCGTTTGCAAATCATGTATCTGCTCTGAAGCAATCGCCATATCGTCTGCATATATGTATAATTTAACTTCTGTTGTTTCCCGAATTCTGTCACCAACATCATATGTAAGCACATTGAATAATGTAGGACTGAGGGGGTCCCCTTGCAATACCCCATTTATTTGCATTATCCAGGTTGACTGTCCAACTCCATCATAGATTTGTATATAGTTTTCCGCTAATATGTTACCCTTGTTCTGCCAGTTAGTGTTTCCAACTTATTTATTAACAACTTCCTGTTCACTAAATCAAAAGTCTTCGAGTTATCAACGAAAACTACATAGAGTTTACCTTTCGGCGTTTCTAGCGTCGTTGTTATGTGTTGTAGGAGGTTTTCTGCAGCCATAATCCTTGACCGTTTTTTACGAAAGCCACATTGCTCATCTGGCAACAACGGATCTACATTTACATTTATCCTTGTAGTCAGTATCCCTGTTAATAGTTTTAGGATCACTGATTCCAGTGCTATGCCTCGGTAGTCAGGGCTGTCAGGACTTCCTTTTCCCTTATACAGTAGCTTGATCGTGGACTTCCTCCATTCAAGTGGAATTTGTCCAAGTTCCAAGCATTTGTTCAGTAGTGCTACCCATACTGGCAACAATACTTCTGCTGTTTGTTTTAGATGTTCATTTCGCACTCTATCGGGGCCAGGGGATCTATTATTTCCCATTATTTTGATAGCCGTTAAGATCTCTCCTTCTGTTATGATTTCGGTTGAATCCAGGTCATCCGTGGATCTAAGTTTTGGTCGAGTTTCCTTAGCACATGTGACTTGCTTTATGTGCTCTTCCCATAATTCCATTGGGATACTGGGTTCAAAGTGTTGGAATGTTGGAATGTTGGTCTTAAAGCCTGATATGGATCTGATTCGGCTTCTGCAATGATCTTTTTTGTGTGTCTCTTCTATGTATTCCCTTTTCTTCTCTGTGAGCAATTCTTTGTAGGTTTTTCTTTGCTGTCTATAATCCTTCAGTGTTTCGTCGTCTTTTTGTGCCCTCACTCTGTGAAGTTTCATTAAAGTCTTTTTCCTCTGAATATAACACGATTCGTCAAATCAGGGTTTCGCTTTCTCCCGTGCATAGATGGAGTCGTTGCATTAGTGATGCAGTTTTCAATACGTTTTGCAGCGTTGTTTATGTCTCCTATATGAAGGCATGCCATTACCTTGTGTATGTCTTCCATATTTTCGTTAAACTTGTCCATGTTTAGTTTCTTATTTGTTATATTCGTTAATTTGGGTATATTATCATTAGCTTCACCATCTAATTCTATACTGACTGGAATATGTTTGCGAATAGCAGCACCTTCCGAGGCTATTGGATTAGCGTTCCTGTTTCCGGATATTCTACTCGTGCATATGAGGTCTATTGTACTAGACCCATTTGGGCCTATGTACGTCCAGTCTTGACTGCAGTTACGGATTTCGCAGCCTTCCATTCGTAGGTAGTTTATTACTTCATCGCTTGTCGCATTCTGCATATCTAATCTGCAATTTGGATCTCCGGCTATGATGGCCTTTCTTGTGTCTGGAAAAGTATTTAAAGCTGCTCCTGGGCAATATATTATATCTGTTGCAGTGTGCTCAGGATTAAAATAAGCTGCCACTATCACACACAGTTTGGTATCTACAACTAGTATATCCTCTTCCATCCACAGTAACTTCATTGGGGCTAGATGGGAATTAAGTAGACAGACGACACCGCCTGATGGCCTTCCTCTATTTGTGAATTGCCTCGCATATGCATGAAAGTTGTAGAAATGTGGAACATCAAATCTTGATTCTTCCTTAACCATGGTTTCTGTGAGAATGCAAATATCAAATGTGTTTAAGATATTTCTTGATAAAAGATTCAGGGCACCTCACAGTCCTTCCACATTCCATGTTAGTACCTTTGCTGTCCAATTAGAGCGGGCCTCTATATTTCCATGGCTGCCGAAAGGGACGGCAATAAACTTCATTGGCCAGAAATTGCAATTGTAGACTAATTCATGTTTCTCAATAGATATGCCTAATTTAAAGGCTTTACTTCCTGGTTTTTCATTCACTAGATCACAGTGAATTCTTCTTTCCACACCATTTTCCCGTAGATAATCTACTAAATCCTTTGTAGTTGTATCTTGACTGAGTTTCGCAACATAGAGCCATGCGCTCTTTTCTGCTGGTTTTAGTGTAACGAGGTCTTGTTTAGTTACTTTGACATAGTCCCTCCTCTGGGTGGTGGTAGGTTGTATTTAATTAAGATTGCTTCTTCGCAAGGCACGTTTCCGAACTATTTCTGTCCAAGGTACGGTATTTTCATCATTATTAGATCTTTCGCCCTTCTCCAATATTGTATGTTGCCCTTCATTTGAGCGTCCTATGGGGGTTGCTTTGTTGCCGTTGTTGTTCTTGACGCTTACTCTATTAGCTAATATCTGAAAATTCTCTTGCGCATTCAATGGCTGGGTTTTGGATTGCCTTTGTTCCTGACTTTCATGTATGCGATCGTCTGTGTTTTCCCTTTCTTCACGTATCTTTGAAAGTTCCTCAACTTCTATTCTCGATGCTTCGATGTTATTAGGTTTTTCAATTGGTTCAGGTAACGAAGTTGTTACATTTCGCTCGCTCTCCCATTGTGTCAACTCCATACGTATTATTTCCCTTAATTGATGATCCCTGTCTTTTTGTGCTGGCAGCAGTTCTTTAATATAGCGTGATAAGTCCTCTATTTTTTCGTTAATAAGCCTATTATCTCACTATACGACTTATTCATATCTAACGCATCTGGTTTGCATATTTCACATAACCATATTATCTTACGGTTCTTCCTTTCGAGGTCTTTCACTTCCTGGCCGATGAGACCGGTACAATTCTCGTGTACCTTTTCCTTGCATCTATCACATTCTATTGTACTGTCCTCTCATGTACATTGTCTTCGACAAGTACGACAGTATTCCTTCCCACCAGTTCGTTGCACACTCCGAACATGCGTCATCTTAACCACCAGAGTTATTGTGTGTATAGACTCTTTGATAGAGCGTCACACTTAACTATTTTATACACGATATACGCCGTTATTCCGTGATGATTGAAGTCAAAACAATACGCGATTATTCAACTTCGCTATATTTCTCTTCAGTAAGCAACCAAGGAGATGTACTTATTCCTTGATTGACGGAGTAGCGCTGTTATTCCACAGGGGGTCAATTCCAATATGGCGGCACTCAACTAAGATAACAGACGGAAGAGTTTAGCCTTATAATCTTACACTGTGTACCTCTCTTTAGCCGCACTAAACTTTTAATGCTCCGACACCACTACTGAACATGTGTAGCTACTTACGTAACTCGCTAATAACACTTTTCACCAATAATTCAGTAGAAACGTTACTCCTGATCATATACACATCTATTCCAAATCATGTATCGAAAGCCTTGGTATAATCTACGAATATTACAAGGAATTTCCCTTGGGGATATCGTAATGCGTCCCCTATATCATCAATTCAATTGTTAATTGCATGCAGAGAGCTCCTGCCTTTACGGAAACCGAATTGTTCTTCCGGGATCATGTGTTCTACTTCTTTAGAGATTCGATTTGTGATAATGCTTGTGAGTATCTTCAATATGCACTTTTCAAGGGCAATTCTCCTGTATGAGTTCGGATCCAATTGATTGCCTTTCCCCTTAAATAGTACCTTAATTGTTGAATTCCTCCATATTTCTGGTATGTTGCCCTCTTGTAAGCACAGGTTTATATCTGTGATTCCTTGAAGTAACAAGCTAGCTGAACCTTTGATATGTTCATTACATATACCGTCGGGGCCTGGTGCCTTCTTGTTTTTTAAAGATGATATTGTCTCGTGTACCTCTTCCGTCGTGAAGGGGTTAGTTTCCGCTAAGCATGTCTTCACATTGATCGGATCATATGCGGTGTTGGTTTTATCAATGTTGAGAATGCTTTTGAAATGTTCTTCCCAAACTGTTATGTCTATTTTGCTACTACTTTGAGTTTTCCGTGGCCTCAATGCTATGTATGGGTCCTTTCTGGCTTCTTCCACCATATTGGTTGCTTCCTGTTCCATGTAGACCTTCTTTTTAATCTTAAGTAGATTTTTATATTGTTTTCTGATTTGACTGTAGGATTGTGTATCCTCTGAAATATGGCTGGATTTGGCTGTGTGTAGCGCAAAAAGGGTAATCTGTCTCTTTTTATAACATTCTGTGTCAAACCATTTGCGTGCTCTTCTTTTTTGATTGTATACCATAGCAGACTGAATGGTTTTTTCCAGTGTCATGGCAGCCGATTCAATGTCATTTTCTTCTATGTGGTTCTCAAATTCTTTCCATTATTCTGTCTTCTGACTTAGTACGTAGTTCTTCAGCTGCCGCGAGGCTTTAATGTTTGTGGTTTTAATTCTGCTCACCACGTTTGGAATGTAAAAGTTGGCCACAACTGGGCAATGCTTCTTTAGGGGAGTCTCATCTGCCGAGTAACATACTTTATCATTATTTAAAGTAGTGTTGGGTCCTTTGTAAAATATAATATAAGTGATTATAAGAACTGCATAGTCAGTAACCCATCTATATTATATAAGAAAATGTGTGTTTTTAGAAGCAAAAATCATCAGCTACATACTAATTTGCTGAACAAAGTTGCTTTAAGTCATGAAGACAACAAACGATTCATTATACCCAACACATTTGATACTCTTGCTTGGGGAAACAGTCGCATTGACGACTGTTACTTTACTTAAGTCTGATGTTCACCATATTGTATTGTTTGTAGTATATTTATATTGCAATATATTTTGTAAAAAATGTAAATATAATGTATAATGTTAGACTACTGTAGTTTAGTGAAAAGATAATGAATAATACATTTTTGGTGTAAAATAGGAAAAAAAAATGATTTTAAAAAATGTCCAGGATGTGAAAACTGAAAAAGGGGAATGTAAATAAAATGTACTATGATAAAAATGTATATATGAGAAGACAGTAAATAAAAAATACATTATCTTGCATTACTTTTTTATTTTATATTATAACTAAAAATAAAAAAACATCCATTATTCTTTTTTCTTAAGTCCTCGCCCACTCATCATTAATTTTCCTTTCATAGCACCTATCACAACCAGGTCTGCCATCCTCTCTGCTACTGAGGCATCAGATGCCATAACACGCTGCTTTGCCTTTTTCAACAACACTTTATCTGCTGCACGTCTTGATTCAGGTTGACTATTACGGTAAGAAATGTCGTGAGCCATACATGCTTTATCCAAATTGTTAATGCCTGCATTGCCACGAGCTAGTCGAGCATCTAACTTTGTTCTAGGACCACAGTACTGGTAACCAGGTAAATGAAGTTCAAAGGGGGAGTAAATCAATCACTTTATCAACGAGACCATGACCAGTACAGGGTAGACAAATCTTTTTCAGTTGGTGACGTACACGTTTGGTCTTTTTCCGCTGCTGTGGACGTTGTTGTCTTTTCCTCTCCATCACACGCGTGGAATGAAGAAAAAGAGTCTTTACACTGGGTTTTATGTCCATGATATAGTGTTAGAGCTGACAGTTTTGACACTAGCGCGAAGAGGGTATTTTAGCGATAGACACTTGATGATGATGCTCATAGTTGTCACAAGGTTTTAATTCCGATAAAACAGGATCACGTGACCAATCACTGGGTACACTATCCCAAATTTCTTTTACAGCATTAGCTGCAACGTAAAAAATAAATGCTTTTGGTAATGCATTCAATTCTTCTTTTGTGAAACTGTTTAGCATTTTTTTACACGTAAAAAAAATTCACAATAGCTTGTTCAATGGTGTTATCTCCCAACTCCATCATGGATCAAACAGACATGACTGAGGTCTTTATAGCTCACTAGTTTCGATCTCACTACTGGCTGGAGCAAGTTACATTTCAGTTTTAATCAAAGCCATCACTTCCCGACATGCACCTCGTGTCAACCAATCAAAGAGCTTCCACACATGAAGAAGAGCTTTGTTAACTACGTCACACGGTGGTGTATCGAGGAGAAGGGTTTGTAGAGAAGGACAGCCTAAATCCATGAGATATACACATTTACTGGTGGGACTCAGAAACTCTAGAATCCATTCACGTTTTTCATTTCCCTTGACAAATACGACATACGCTGTTGATAAATGCACATTCATAACCATGGATAGGTATTTATAGGGAATGGTTCTTTCACACCATCACAACCCCAAATGAGTTTGTATCCAATGGGTTTGTCTTTTGTCTTTAGCTGTCTGCAAATGTAATGGGAAAGGTGGTTTAAACACTAGATGAGTTAGTTTAGGTGTCCAAAGCGTAGTGCAATCGATAATGGCCACTTCTTTGAATATAAACTTGTTTGCATTCACCATAAAGCCCTGTACATCTATCACTAGTGTACGTGGCATGTTTACTCTTTTCACTACCACAACCTGTAGTCCACTGACTTATGTCTACTCCTACTCCTACTACTTAAAGGAAAGGATATCAGCAAGAAAAAATAAACAACAGATGGTTTATACTATTTTATTTATAAACAAATCAGAACAAAGGTTTACAATTTCTCATTTTAGTATAGGGTCTATACCAATCCATACAACATAGTCTTCTATGCCTATATCGTCCATGACAGCTATGATGCCCCAATGTCTCAAATGGTAGTGTTTTTACATTAATCCTTTCTTGACCTTGTTTTACATTAACAAATGGAGCACTGTTAATTCCATAAAATCCACGTGTATCATAATTTTCACAATGACTCTGAGGCACTATGGACGAGTAATTAGGATTCCATGGTATATTACCCACATCCATTTGACGAAGGTATGGACATGTTGGCGACCAGCGCTGATGTTCTTGAAAAGGTTCCTCACTCTCTTACCACTGATCTATTGCAATAGGACAGAAAACACATTTCACATCATCACGTCTTTTTAAATAATAGAAACCTGCTGCTGCCAAGGCTTGAGGGTTAATGAACGGTACAGGCCATGTCGCAAATGTCTTGAAGCGTTGTTCCTCAGATTTTAAATTGAATGGTGTGACATCTTTCGTTGCATTGACACAATCCATGACTGAGCTGCATTCCTCTTGTTCACCTCCTATTTATACGCTAGTCACTTGGTTCGAGAGCGGATGATAGTACATATGTGTCATGTGAATAATGAGACAATAGGCTGTCGTGTTTGGTGGAATGTTACCATGAGTTTCAAAATCTAGTCGGATGTCAATATTAGTCACCTTTACAGCCTCCTCTAAATAGGAACAATCAAACACCACCAGTGGAGCCACTGCCTTAAACTCTTGAGGTGTTACCATTGGACATTCCTCTTCCTGATAATAGGATGGTTGGAATTTTGAAAACATGTCGCAGAGTTCTCCAAACTTATTCTTTCAAAAGTGTAAGTCCAATCCTTCATAGGGAAAAGTAGCACTATTCAGAAAGAGACGTATATTTCTCAATTGTATATGATCAAATTGAGATGCATCTTTAGTTTGTTGATACTTGCGATTGGTTTGAAAGCCAACCAAGACATAGAGGGGTCTCTCTGTGAAGCGCGCAGATTTCACACTGCAACTGTGTGTATCAGCAGTTGGTAATAGTGGGTACTCATGTAACGACCAGCTTCTAAATTGTATGGGTAAAGCCAAATCCTTTTCTACAATCTTGAGCATGTCCAGTTTTTTACGATCTGCAAGGGTAACATGTGGTACTTTCCATATGAGGCGTTGCAGCTGAATCTTTGAATCATCTACCCCTGCATTAGCACCCTTGAGAGCATTATTATCACTCTTGTCTCTAACAAGATTAAACACTTGCCTAGCGTTTACCACAATACGTTGATGATCTTCAGCAAAACCTAAAATGATTTTGAGTGGTAAAAATCCTGTAAATGTTCCATCAGTGTGAATCATCCAATCATTGCTGGAGTTGGGGCACCAACTAGCCATACAAAGTGTTTTACTTTCTTCACTCCCATAAGAGGGATACAATTTCATGAGACATGTTATGCCTACATTTCGAGTACTATCCACCACAATATCATTAATCACATAGCGTACCTCGGAAAACAGAAAGGCTAAAGCATGGTTGGCTAATGTTGATGTTGTTGGTGTGGAACCATCTGCTTTTGTGAGGCGACCTTCAATTTGAATGACACTCTCATGGGGTAGGGTGTAAATGTCTTGATTATTAATAACAAATTGAATCTCATCATTGTCATTTAGTCCTGGTGTCTGGGGTTGATAGGAATGAGGTTCAACCCTCACGATTCCCGCTTGTTCTTCGATTGGGTTGACCACTTCTAGGATGGAATTCATGATGTTGTTGTAAAGTATAGCCCAGGTGTTGTAACAACTGTTCGTTGACACGTGTTAACCTATACTCACGTTGTAAACAACTAACACCCTTCTTAGACGGTGTTGTTATTTTACACACCAACTTCATACTGACTTTAAAACCAATTTATAGGTCACAGGCGTGTGAGGATTTAACTGGACGAGTTGCTGGTTTCTATTCACCAGCCTTAAAGTAATATTACTAATGTTGTTCACACTTACAGGGTGATAAAGCACCACTGAAGGGTTTTCACGAATGATATAGCCACAAGGTGATGTAACAATAAAATCGTAGAGTGAATGGGATGGTTCTTGATTGATGTAGACGTCAGTAATTATATTACACGTAACAGAGACGTGTTGGTCTTCAATTAATTTCACCTCGTGATTTGATTTATGTATCTTGTTCGGTTCAAGAACTTGAGGCAAAAAGCCTAGTAATGGTCCAATAGAATCTGGTTGTGATTTAAAATCAATCTTAAAGGATGATAAAATATTGCAGCAATGAGTCACGTTGTTGCCTGCAAGTTCACACTTGTGTGTTCCCTCGAGAAACGTCCTTAAACCATATTGTTCCACAAGTACTTTGTAGATGTGTTCGTAGATATCATCGATGGTATACCCACCAGGTGGTAGGGTTAACATAAAATCATCAAAGTAGAACTTGTCATTAACATTTTTACGTACATTGTAAATTCTATTATAGCCTTCAAAGGATGCTAGTCCTAGTACATAAGGTCTTTGTCCCAATTAAATAGGAGGGTAAAAGTCAATGGTAACTTCAGGACCTTGTCCATGTACTGTGAACGTTTTACTTTCTGTTGTCATAATGCACACGTTACCTCTTGGGTTGGGTCTTATATAGAAAGGTGAGGCATAAGCGACCGAACTATTGTGTGTTAAACTTTTGCACTCGTTTCACATTATAGTATATTGTTGCACTACTTCCGAAATAGGAACATACTTTACTTTCAAAGAGTCATTTGGCTAATTTTCTTTTAGTTTATAGCGTATTCATGTTTATGGAAAACACATACTCCAGTTTAAATTTGTATTGTTTTTTGTTTTGTTTCTTGGATATAGACATGGTTAATAAATTGCATGGTATGTTAACTTTACCTTTATAGGCATCCATTAGCATGCAGTGCGAATTTGCACGTCGACACCGGAATCGTATACGACTGATTCAACAAGGAGATTATATACTAATACCTATTGACAACAGAGGCATACATTTAGCTCCAAACGATGTTGAAAATGATTCACACTTAATTTTCATGAAACATTTTCTATTAAATAATTTTCAAATTCATGTTTTGGCTGAAAGCGACGAAAATGAATGTCAACTTTTAGAAGTAGGCTACACAGTGTGGAACAATGATTTGTTTGTTTTACATGCGTTTTACCGAAAGGTAATACAATGGTCATGCGAACATTGTTCACATCCCTACGTTTTTGTTAATCTGTCAAAGAAACTGTTGCCACAAATTATTGAACCACCCATATAACAAATAATATGAATCATGACATGTTAATAATAATAATAATAATAATAATAATAATAATAATAATTTTGCAATTTGTTATTTATCTTTTTAGAAAAAAAATATGACGCCCTTTGCTCAGAAGTTGAAGATCAGTTACTGATGATACAACATAAACAAGTCTTAGTTGTGGCCATACAAAAAACAGGTTTAGATGGTAATAAACCTTTAAACCAAAACCTTATTAGCCTATTTTCAATTTTGAAAAAAAAAATAGGCTTATGAGATCACCTTTTGTCCGTGTGTGTGTGTGCGTGTGTGTGTGTGTGATTCGTGTGTGTGTCCCCCCCTAATAAAATCTAAATTGTTGGAGAGATTTCAATGACACTCGGTAAGTTCATAGCTCTATTCCGGGCGACTCCGACCGTGCCCTTCAAATTTTGTTACGTCTCACCAATCCAACATGGCGGCTGTGCGAAATATTTCACCAGCATTCAATATCTCCGAAACTATTACCGATATCACCCTGGAATTTTGTATGGTGATAAAAGGAACTAATAGAAATTCACTTATGTGACCTTTGAAAACCTGATAACTACAAAACCAACATGGGGGCCAAGTGGAGTTGCGACTTTTATATGGACGTTTCTCGCGACTTAACCAACCAAACGCAATGAAACTTGGCACAGTATATGTTTATATACATTGTAATGCGCCGACATCTAACTTCGTTCAATTGTTTACATAACCTCAAAATGGCGGCTGTGCGAAATATTTCACAGGCATTCAATATCTCCGAAACTATTTATGATATCAACCTGAAATTTTGTATATTGATAAAGAGAACTACTACAAGTTTATCCATGTAACTTTCAAAAACCTGTTAACTACGAAACGAACATGGCGGCCAAGCGAATTTGAAACATTCTAATACATTTTTCTCGTGATTTAATCATATAAGCGCATTTAAATGTGGTACAGTAAATGATTATACATATTGTCATTCACTGGCATCTAATTTAGTTCAATTGTTTACATAAACTGAAGATGGCGGCTGCGCGAAATTTTAAAATTAAGTTTTTATTCTTGTGTCGTAATCATGCGATCAAAGTGAAAGTTTGAATAATGAAGCTACGCAATAATTTTCCTTTAATGGTACATACCTCTATGGCCTATACATATAACAATCCAAAATGGCGAGCATCCGAAATATTTTGACGGTTCTCAATATCTAAGAATCTTTTCCAGCAATCTAACTGATTTTTCTTATGTTCATAGAGGCTATGAACATAAGTTCACCTATATGACTTTCAGTAACCTGGTGAGCACAAATCCAACATGGCGGCGACGCGAACAATAAATATTTAAATGGTTGTTTCTCGCGATTTAACCATCTGAGTGCAGTGAATTTTTGCACGTTAATGCTTATACAAATGTTAATCCACTGGTATCTAATTTATTTCAATTGTTTTCATAACAACAAGATGGCAGCTGTGCGAAATTTTAAAATCTCGTTTTTACTTCTTGTGTCCTAAAAATGCGATTGAAGTCTGAAAACCACACGTACACAATAATCTTCATGTAATAGTACATAAGAAAAAATCCAACCTGGCTACCATCTGCAATATTTAGTCGGTTATCAGTATCTACGAATCTAACATAGCAATCAAACTGAAATTTTGTATGTTGATAGAGGCAATTAATATGAGTAGGATATATGAAAATGGGCTGTATAGTTCTTCACGGAACTACTTGTTTTAGATTTTATAGATGCCACAGCTCCACTATTTTTAATAAATATAGTGGTGATTTAACACCATTTACATATTTACCAAATTTTGAAAATACGTTTCGACAGTGGCAATGGTTAGTGTTTTGCGCCACTTCATTAGCAGATGCGCAAGTCATTGAACCCTATCCCAATAAATACATTTTAATTGATTTGTCTAATAATGCTTTAGCACGTTATTAATGTCAGTTAACAACCACTCTCTACCCTGTGGTAGATATTAACTTTTTTTTTTCAATTTAAAACAAAATTTAAAACAAAGGTTTTGGTTTATTTTTTTAGCTTTAAAAATAGTTTAAAATGATAGCTTGGTTTATTTCTTTCTTTATTTATTTCTTTTAGAAAAACATGAACATGTATGATAATATGAATCACCATATTGCAGACAGTCTAGTTTATAGTCAGCAAACACAGTTGTTGCTTCTTCCAGTGTTAAAAACCACATGTTTTGATGGACGTGGTCCGTGGCAAGAAATTCATCAAGCACTATTAATGGATATCATACGCACCAAAACACAATTTTTTCTTATCGATGATAGTTGTCATTTACAACAGTATATCTATTTACGTCATGTGAACCATGAAACACAAACAAATTGGCTGTTGATGTTGGTTCAACAGTTATCGCGTACCTATTACAAACATTATTATATTTTTGTCAATTTAACCAATACTATCTACAACTTTAGGCATTAAACACTCAGGCTTAAGACAACACTCTTTAATGTATTGACAATGTTGTTGTTGTTATATAAAGATGAGAGTGTTAAAAAATAACACTCTTTTCTTTCCTTATAGCCAAGCCAAGCATGGACGCCTTGAACGCCTTTGGCCAAGATTGCGGCCTTGTACGCAAGAAAATGAGTGAATTGCCTACACAAACACCATTTTGCATTCATAAAATACGAAAATTAAAAACCAAATTTGGTGAACGAGCTCTTTGCATTTGTCAAGACTTTGAGACATTTCTTCCAACACGATTTAATAACCTATCTGATAATGTCATGGAAGATGTCAATTCGAGTTTTCACCCTGTGTATTTAATCTATGAGGGTGAAAAAAAATCGTTGTATGATTCGTTTTGTAAAACTAGATAATGAATAATCATTGCACGCAAGATATAACTTTTTGTTGTTGTTGTTTTTGTTGTTGTTTATTGATGGCTTACTAAAACAAAAAACTATTTTTTTTTCAGTGCTCAACAGTTTTGACGTTTATTAATTGTTGCTGATGGTTTATAATAATAATAATAATAATAATAATAATAATAATAATAATAATAATAATAATAATAATAATAATAATAATAATATCGTATGGCCTCGGGTGCCTGGTGCAAGCTTTGTTAATTGACACCCAGAGGGTAGCTTGCATGTCGAATTTCGTCGTTCCTTTGAACGCTATGAAAGTCAAGGAGGTTAGATATCTAAACTCCTTGACACTACAGCGCTTTAAAGTAGAGAATGGAGGAACTTTGTGTTGGCGGAAAATCCCGAGATTAATTTTGCCATTGAACACGGCCTACTGAATTCAAATGGGTTCTTTAACATGCCAACAACGTATGACATGAGTGTCGTGATTTTTGTCGCCTTCAAAAATCACTTACCATGGCCAGGGGCGAACCTGCAATCTTGGGGTTGGTAGTCCGACACTATAACCACTCACCCACCGTGGCAAGCAATAATAATAATAATAATTTTTCTTAACTTTTTTGTTTGTTTTTAGCCTTTATGGCTACATTAATACAATGATGCCTATTTTTTTTTGTCGTGTGGCCTCCTCAGAGGCCGAGTGCAGGTCTTTCTATTCGACGCCCGTGGGCGACCTGCGCGTCGGGATGAGAGATGGAATGGAGGAAGGTGAATGAATGAAACTGGGCAAGGATGTGGAAGGAATCGGCCGTGGCCTATCAGAAGGTACCATCCCAGCATTTGCCTGGTGTTGAAAATGGGAAACCACGGCAAACCATTTCAAGGACGGCCGACGGTGGGGCTCGAACCCACGCGTCTACCGAGTCAGCAGAGAGCTTGGTCCCATGACCTAATGCTGCGCTTTAGCCAGCTGAGCCACTACTGTCGGTAATGATGCCTATAATGACTATAGGTAAATGGTATTTTTTTTTAAAGTTCACTCTTTATTGAGAGAATTTTTTTAGCCTTTAGGGCTACGTCAATAGAAACATTGCCTATGATGCATGTTTTTTACTTTCTTTTTTATGTACATGTATAGTTTATAAAATAAGTTGAAACGTCATGCGCTTAAGGATAGCTTGTTCATTTAGCACACTCACTCATGCAAAGCAAAAATAAGTAAAAACATCAACATTATTTACTAAATAAATAAATAATTTAAAGTTAACGTTACATTGTGTTAAATGGTCACATGGTTTTGTACAAACAAAATCATAATGATATGTTTTATTACAAAATAATAATAAACATTATTTTAACGTTCATATGGTTTTGTACAAACAAAATCATAATGACATGTTTTATTACAAAATAATAATAATAATAATAATAATAATAATAATATAACAACGTAGTCCTAAACTTGTTAATTATTTTATATGCTACTATGACTACATTTAAAACATTTTATTTTACTTTTATTTTTTTACTAGTGCTTGCAGTGCATCAGGAGGATGTTGAATAAACAAGCGACCCTTAAGCTCATAACGTTTCGACTTATTATTATTATTTAGTACAAACACCATTTATATTTTTGTTTATAATTATGAAATTTGAAACTATTAGTCAATAATAATGCATTGTAATTTCTTTTTATTGTTTATAATTTTAAATTGAAACACCATTTATATTATTGTTTGTAATTATGATATTTGAAACTATTAGTTAATAATAATATACTGTCATCCTTTTTTTATTCTTTATACTTTTTAATTGAAACACCATTTATATGATTCTTTATAATTATTATATTTGAAACTATTAGTCTATAATAATGGGGAAAAACACAAAATGGTCTCTTGTTTATTTATTTATTTATTTATTTATTAAAATCTAACAGTGATACTATACATTTATTAAATTAAATTCATGATGTTAAAGTCCACATTTAGATAAAAGTAATTTGCTTTTCATAGCACCGATCACCATAAATGCAGCCATTCGTTCCGATAGAGTGGCATCTGAAGCTGTTAATCGTTGCTTGGCAATCCTTAACAAGACTTTGTCGGCAATGTGTCTTAGTGTGGGATCACTGTTTTGATAGGCTATATCATGATTACGACATGCATGGTCCAAAGCATTTATCCCCATATTCCCTTTCCTCAAACGACCTTCAAGACGAGTACCAGGTCCACAAAAGCTGTAAGCAGGTAAGTGAGCTTCGAATAGTAATTTTTAATGATGTTATCAATAATTCCAGGGCCAATACACCTGGGACATAGAGGTTTCAATCGGTGAAAAACACTTTTTTTGTTGTTGTTCTTCTTGTTCTTGCTGTTGTTGTTGTTGTTGTTGTTGTTGTTGTTTGTCGGTGGCTGCTGACAAGCATGGTAGGAGGTTGTTTTCCGCATGACAGTCATGGAATGATGAAACAATATATTTACAGTGAGTATTATGACCATGATATAATTTCATCAATTGACCTTTGGCACACTGTCGAATGGAAGGTATTTTTGCCATGGTTAATTGCTTGTGATGGGAAAAATGATTGCATGGTTGTAGTTCACTCAATACAGGGTCGGTAGTCCACTCAGCAGGCGCGTTTTCCCAAATTTATGTCACAGCTTGGCAGCAACATAAAAAAAGAAATGATTTAGGTAGTGCTAATAATTCATGATGTGTAAAGCTAATCAATTTTTTCTTGCACGCAAAGAACTTTCCAATAGCCTTGTCGATTGTAGTAGCGTCCATGTTTAAAACGTTGATGTTATCACCTCACGTGTACAAGTCTCACTGCTATCATTGGACGATAAACTTTCAGTTTTAATTTTATTTAACAACTCCCAACATGTGCTGGTGGGGAGCCAATGAAACAATTGCCACGCATGCGCTAAGGCATTATACTGAATATTGTCACAAGGACAAGTGTCCATGAGCGTTTGCAGGGATGGACAACCCAGATCTAAAAGGTCAATACATAGACAGTGCGAGGGTAAAAATGGTTGAAGCCACTGGCGTTTTTCATCCCCTTTAACAAATAACACATTGGCCGAGGACATATGAGCTTTCATGACTATGTCAAGATACTTGTAAGAAATATCACCCTTTTCCATACTAATTGCAAATGATTTTCAATCCATTGGCTCTGCTTTTTATCTTTTTCACTAAGCAACTCGAAAGCATAGGGAGGTTTAAACACCAAATGGATTGGGTCACACGCCCAAAACGTACTACAATCGATAAAAGCTACTTCCTTAAATATAAATTTGTTGTCTGCAATTTTAAACCCCTGACAATCCACGATGAGAGTACGCATGTTTGTTTTAATATATTTTTTTACTTGTTACCTCGTTGACGTCTAATCAACAACTAACCCATTTCATGATTTAACATTGCAAAAGTCAAAGGACTCCAGGGAAAAAAGGAACAAATAAATTGAACAAGAGCTAAATATTTTTTTACAGGTTTTATTCATAACATAAAAACACTTACAATTTTATTACCAAGTTTGTTTGTTTAATTTGGAACAGCATTCAAATGAATAGTTTGCACGTACGGTCCGCAGGTATCTCGTAGTTTTGCAGGGTCTGGTACAATGACAGGGTAATTCAAACTCCATGGAATATTGCCAACATCATAGCGATTCAGGTAAGGACAGGATGGACTCCATCGCTGATGATCACTAAATGGTCGATCCTCTATTTCCCAGTTTCCAATTTCAACATTGAAAAAAAAAACCACTTGACCACATCCCCACGATTTAAGTAATAAAATCCGCTCGCAGCCGATTCTCCATAATCCATAAAGGGGACTGTCCATGTTTCAAAAGTTTTGAGACGATTAAATTCACATTTTAAATTCCATGGTTTGTGTGTAACGTTGTTGTTGTTGTTGTTGTTGTTGCTTATTGAGGGGTACATGACGTTTGTTGTTGTATGTGTGCACAGTGTCAGAGCGCAACAGATAGTGTGCAATGCATGCAGACGCTTATCATCAATCCTATGAATGATGATTTTTATTCACCTGACTACAGATGCTGGTCACATAATTGGACAAAGGATGATATTTCACTTGTCTGGCATGAATAATCAAACAGTAGGCACTGGTATGGTCTGGTACATTTTCTTGTGTTTCAAAATCTACCCTTAAATCAATGGTGGTGATTTTCATAGATTCCTCTAGACATGAACAGTCGAAAACAATCAGTGGTGCTTTTGCTTTAAACCCTTGTGGCGACAACATAGGGCAATCCTGTTTTTCATAATAAGACGATTGAAATTTAGCAAACATATCATAAAGGGGGCCAAACTTATTTTTTGAAAAATTGAGTTCCAACCCCTCATAGGGAAAGCAAACATTATTTAAAAATAGTCGTATATTTCTCAAATGAATGTGATCAAACAAGGTGACATGATTGCTTTGTTGGTATTTTCTATTGATTTGAAAACCAATAATAACATAGAGGGGTCTCTCGGTAGAGCGAGCCGATTTGACACTCCAAATATGAGTGTCTGTGGTAGGTAGCAAGGGGTACTCATGTAGACTCCAACTTCGAAAGGCGATAGGCAAGGCTTTATCTTTTTGCACCAAATTTAACACGCTTAGCTTTTTACGTTCCGATAGCGTTACATGAGGCACTTTCCATAGTATTCGAAGCAGTTGAATTTTTTAGTCTATCATTTGGTCGGAGGCTCCTTTTAGTGCATTATAATCACTGCGGTCTCTCACCAGATACAAACTTTGTCTTGCGTTTAAAATTATACGCTTGTGATCTTCGGCAAAGCCAAGGAGTAATTTTAAGGGTAGGAAGCCTGTAAAAGTGCCATCGCTATGAACTAGCCAGTCATTGCTATTGTTGGGGCACCATCCTGCCATAGAAAGCGTTTTACTTTCCTCCTCGCTATAGGAAGGATATAATTTCATAAGACTATTCATGCCCACATTTCGAGTCATATCTATGGCAATATGATTTATCACATAACGTACTTCAGAAAACAGAAAAGCCAAACCATGATTCGCCAACGCAGATGTTGTGGGTGTACTGCCATCTGCTTTCATCAATTTACCCTCAATTTGAAGAACACTTTCATGAGGTAGAGTAAAAATATCTTGATTGTTAATGATGAATTGAATCTCGTCATTGTTATTCAGTCCTGTTGCTTGAGGTTAATAGGAATGCATATCAATGCGCACGACGCCAACTTCCACTTGTATGGGATTTAACACTTGCAACAGCTCCTTGTTCATGATTGGGGTGTAACGTATAACCAATGCGTTGTAATCGTTGCCGGTTTACTCGTGTCAACCGTTTCATACACGGCGGGCAACTAACCGACCTCGTAGACGTTGTTGTTGCTTTATAGATAAATGTCATAGCGTCTTTAAAACCAACTTTTAGGTCACAGGGGTGTTGGCGTCCAAAGCAATCAGTTGTTGCTTTCTATTTACTAAGCGTCAGGTAATATTACTAATATCGCTGACACACACGGGATGATATAGAACCACTGAAGGGTTTTCACGAATAATATAGCCACAAGGGGAGGTGACAATAAAATCATACTGGGAATGGCTTTGTTCTTGATTCGTAAATACGTCTATAATAATATTGCAAGTCACAGAAATGTGATGGTCCTCGATGAATTTCACTGGATAATTTGAATCATGGGGTTGGTGAGCTGCCAACACTCTTGGTTTAAATCCCAGTAAAGAACCAATAGAATGAAGTCGTGTTTCAAAGTCAATGTTAAACGTAGAGAAAATACGACAGCGATGAGTAATGGTATTGGCTGTAAGTACAAATTTGTGTGTCCCATCCGCAAATGGTTTGACACCAAATTGTTTTATCATCGACACGCTAATGGCTTCGTGCACATCGTCTATGGCATAACCTCCAGGGGGTAGTCTCAACATATAATCATCATAATAAAATTTGTCATTAATATCTAGTTGTATATTGTAAATTCTATTGTAACTTTCCAAAGAAATTAATCCTAGAACATAGGATTGTTCGGGATGCAATTCAATGGGGGAAGAATCCAGGGACACTTCAGGTCCGCGGCTGTGCACGGTAAAGGTCTTGGCGTTGACATTCATAATGATGAGACTGCAGGCTTAACGTGACCTCTTATATAAACAAATGTAAAAACAAACGTCCACACTCTTGACTGTCAAAGGTTTGTTGACGATTCACATTATAGAATATCTTTACTCTTTTTTCCCAAATAACGTAGCAATTCGATCGGGGGTGGTAAATTTCCATAACTGTCAAAGTACCATACTGTGGAACCTTGTTTCACATAGGCTACAAAATGGGTTCCTGGACCTGCATCATCATCTGAATTGATCATGGCTCGTTCTGCTTTCCATTGTGCTTTGGGTAATTCATTTCGCATAAATACACCTCGAAAATAACAAATCTTTAGTTGTTTGGCATAGCTTTCCACTTGTTCATGGGTCATGGCATGACGAGGCAGTTGCCTTAAGCACTTATCGAAGATGGACATTTTTTTTCTTAGACGATAGGTCACTACCTTGTTGATAAAAACTGGCTTTAAAGGACTGCCATTTCTAGCTCCCAGAGCAATGGCTTCTAACGTTTTATTGTGTCGCTCGCTTTCTTTGAGTTGTTGCTTGCCTTGCTCTACGGCTTTTACGGTTTTCGCTACAGAACTGGCACCACCCAAAAGGGACCCCAAAGCTGCCAACCCTGCAAATAAAGCAGGCAAAAAACCCCCTCGCTTAGCAACAGGAATGACTCGCCCACGTTTTTTCTTTCTTTCTTTTCTTTTTATCGATGCATTATGGTGCGAACTTGGAGCTGTAGACAATCGCAACGCTTGTAAAGCTTTTTCGATAGCCACTCTTTTTTTGTTTTAACACCGGTGTGATGCAGATCGACTTTGTTTCCGACCTGGCTTTTTTTCTCTTTTTGAGATTTGTTTTTTTCATGTTCATTGCATATATGTTTTTCATCATAGTGCTACTTGTTGAACCTTTCATAGCAAACATTCGATTACAACTAACGTAGAGAACCTTATTTCATAGCAGTATTGAACCCGCTGAGCTATGGTTCATGTGATATTTTTTTATAACAGAACATTTATGATGGGATGTTGTACCTTTGAATACACCCAGAAAGCCACGTGGAGCTGAGAGATCACGCTATACTCTTTGAAGTAGCGGTGAATCGCACTTTTGACTTTGGTGAAATCTGCTAATTATTTATCTGAGGTCTTATTAATTAATTTTATCTTTCCACAAGACTCAGAATATTCCATTTCGTCATGCTGCATTATTAAAACATTTTGGAGAGTGTTATTTTCGCTTAAGGAAAGGTAATACCCTTGCAGATACGCAAACAGGAACGTAAGTAGTCGCTCAACGACTTCGTTTTGACGACCTACTTTCTAGAGACACTCAGTGCCTTGCACTACGTCTGGAGAATCCGCCCTGTGTAGGCGTGAAATTGTATTTGTCCTACAAGACGTAGAGAGTATCCGCTGTTGAGCGTTGAAAGTGATTATCAGGTGCCATCGAGCACGCGAATACTACTATTCACTGTTATCCAAGCACAGTGAGCCAAGGAGCATTTTGGGAAATAATAATTGGCAAGTATTGTGAATTGCGTAACATTGCCGTAACACCACATTTTGTACCCACGTGTTTGTGGAGGGCCAAGTGCCTAGTGGAAAATATACAGGTAAATGTGTTACAACTATTATGAATAAGTGTGATTATGATTGTATGACATATTTAAATTGCCAAAGTGAATTTATCATTTCAAAAACGACGCATAATTCACGGATGCTACGTGATATAAAAGTAGCGTCACTAGCACGTGCAGAATCATAAAGCAGTGTTAGCTCACATGCTAATTCACATCTACGAGATTAAGGCTGTGTCATATACTACAATCAAAGCCTATAACATTTACGACGAACATTATATTTTTGAAAGTGAAAGAATGAATTATTACGCAACTTATTTATCTATCCACGTGATTGAACTATTCTTCACCATGTTTGAAACAGTCATCATGGGCTAATACCATCACGGTATGAGGGTGATGTTTCTACGGGAACCAGCATGATGGTGGAACTTCCAGGACAGCGAACGAGAAGGAAGGAACCCAGGATGCCATTTCCAGGCATATCCAGCTTATCCACGAAGTTGTCGACAGGGACAGATCGGACCCTGGTCTTTGGAGGAGTCCAGATGGGAATCCTGATGAGGATGATACCGTTCCAGAGAGCCAGAGATGATTGTGTACAACCCTTGGTGTTGAATAGAGGGCTGAGTGAGAGCTTCTCCATTTCGTGAGTTTTTGGATACCCCTTTCTTGTTCTAGTTTCTGGTGGTATAGTAGATTAAATGTAGTTTGTGAACCAACCGAACTTAGTGTCAGCCATTTGTCTAGGTAGGGAATGTAACTAGTTTAGTTAGATGTCATTTATTTCAGTTAGAGTGAGACACCCTTGGGTCAGACATTTTGGTCAGCCCTGGTGCAGCCTGATGAACGTCGTAGAACGTCAATGCCTATCTTTTGCTAAACGTGACCGTAGTCATTTGAGGCTATTTTGTTCAACCCTATTTGGGGTAATTTTCAAGTCTTTGCTGACTTTAGTTATGGCAATCAGATGCCATGGTTATTAGTTAACTGCATTCTTTGCAGCCATTCTTTGTTACACCCCTGACTGTCGTTAGAACAGTCGTATCAGTTAGGTAGTCAACTGTAATTACCAGTTTTGTAACTGCATTATATTTCATTTTGAATAAGCTCAGAAGCTATTTTTGGTCAAGTGTGAACCTTATAATTTGAAGGAATGTTTCGTTGTCAAGCATCGAACCCAGTTCCCAACGTATTATTGAGCAGATCCAGAGTGTGAAATCTGCGTCACAATTACTATTTTGTTAGTGTCATGTGAAGACACATATTTATTTGATGTTGTACAAGCAACTACTGAATTATATTCTTGAGAGCACAGAGCTCCAGTAATAGTAACATTACTATCATTTAGACGTCTTTGGTTTGGAAGGAGGAATTGTATTATTGTATTCAGATTTATAGCGTGTTTTTAATACACGTATTCTTCGAGGTTTTTAACCTGTTGTAAAGTTTCTTATGAAGAGGCCAGATGTATAGTTTTATTTGTTTAAATCGCCGGCCTTGGAGAGTCAATGTGTTGTGTCAGTCGAGCGCAGGAATGTTGAAACCTGCTAGCGACACATAAACTGGTTTGTAACTCAGTGCCCTTGAAAGCACGCCTGTTATATTGTGAGACGGAGCTACTTTGACAAAAGACAGAATACGATTTGTATTCGCATTTCCTTTCATTGCAACTTAGCTTATGGAACTCAGTGTGCATTCCTGTAACTGATCACATGTTTTATAGATTGTTTTTTGTTAGTTAAACGCACTGCTGCGTGTACCGTCGTTGACGTGTACAGTTATGTCAGGTTTTCTATAGTAAGTTGAAGGCTACCCTGTTATAGCAGGAAGTTATTGTATAAAGGTATTTTGAGTATGCCTTGTCCGGGATTGTTCCCGTTGACTAGATGTTATTGGAGGGTAACTGTAGTGTGCAGGCCCGTCCCAGAGTTATTTAACGCGAGCTTTGCGCCGCTGGTAACTTGTGTTATTGTGTGTCCGAGTTGTTATTGCTCATTGATTATATTCCGACTGTTGAGTCGAGGCTTTTTGGTGGAGAATGATCTCAGTGAAGACACTCCGTGCCCAGGTCTTGTCAGTATTATTCGCCATAAACCAACGATAAACCTAAACCGACATCTTAATAATAAAACGCATAATTTTGGTAAAACAAAAGCTAACTAACGAATTCTTTCTATCTAACTTTGTTCTTTTGCATTTTGGAACTGTTGACATATCCGTGCAGATGAAGGTAATTTCCTTTTGTGGAAATGACAAGGACAGCTGACACTTTTGTAGCGACCTGAAGCATGCACGAACCTTGAGTTCGTAGTTTGTGGAGCGCAGGCCATGCGATGTTAGACGTAGTCTTAACTACGCATTCGTCACCGTAACCACACACATATTAGATGACTATGGCTTACAAAGAGTAAAGCAAGGTGCAGGCAGGCATTTTAATAAAACTACTGTGTCTATTTCATTACTTATTTATGATGTACGAGTGTATAAATCCTACATGTTACCTTATTGTGTGCTGTTAGCACATAGTTATTAAGCATAATTAAATGTTTTTTTCATGGCTGTACACTTAGCTTTTCAATGTAATTGTTTTCTTACGGACGTCATCGCCGTAAATTTTGTTAATTGATAGGACTTAGCTAGATGGATTAACGTTAAATGTAAATGTGGAGATGGCATCATCCTAACTTAGATTTGTTTTGCTACCCTGTTAAATGTAAATTCAGATATTAGCTTGATCTTGTAACTTGAACTAGGGACTTGCGTCGTACCATTTTCCTAGTGTTGCTGTTGTTGCTTTATTATTGTGAGTTAGATCTTTCGCGAGGGTTTTCCGTAACTTCTCAGGTAGGGACCTGCTCTTCATTTTTGTTTGTTTATTAGCTTGCGGACTAGCCGATTGTAACCCTCCGAACTAGGCTAGGGGCTTGTGAATTTTATCAATAAATCTTCACGGTGTTTTACTTAAGTCTGGATGTTTATTTTCTCAGTCTAGTTTTTAAGGTGAACCTGTCCTTAGGCAGTCTATGACCATCGTCACCATGTACCACGATCCCTGTGGACTACGGACTCTCGTGCCGCTTTAGCCTATTTGGAAGTTCACCTGATCCTCACGGTATTTTTTTTTGGTTTATCCTCGACGGGTGAGATGTTAGGGAAGTCATTGCGGTTGTTGGCTATCCTGACAACTCCAACCTTGACGGTCTCAGTATATTCCATTTCTTTATAAAGCGGAAAATTATACACCGTTTTTCCAGCTTCCTTTTCCTCAAACGTAAGCATAAGATGAAAGGATAATTCATCTCCAACATTTACTCTTTGATGGTTGTGGACCAACAGTCTATCACCGTTCTTTTTTTTTAATGTTTCTCATCAGGCATGGCGTATTTAATATGAATCACGCCATCATAATGCAATCGATAATGACTTAAACTAGAAGCAAGCATATAGGTAAGATCATCATTCACCAGTGGTGGTGGGGAATGGTTTCTGTCATTGTTCAGTTTTTGATTTGACAGATACACTAAAAATACTGATGGGACAAATTAATAAAGCCTTTTCATTTGATAGGTCACATAACGTTTCGTGCAGACATCATTTTCGTCTCGAGGCTCTTGAACATCAATAATACGATGATGATTGGCTGAATAGCCCTCAGCGGCTAGTCTCGGGGCCATGTGATGGACACTTTTCACTTTGCGATCGACATAGCTTTTTTTAGCCACCTCTCGAGACTGTTTTGACAAAGAGGCGGCCGTGGCCATGGTTACACGAGCTCGCCCAAACACGTCCATGGTGATAGACGTTAACTAACCTATCCTACTCACCGCTTGCCATATATATATATATATAAACCTTATACGCACATGAAAAGAACTCAGTCGTTAACAGTAAGGAATTAATGAAACAACCCCATGCTTTGCCCGTCTCTGATTTGGTTTCAGAGCTATCACTGTCCGTGTGCGAACCTAAACGTCATGGCACCCTATTCCCATCTACCGTTCGATGTATTATGGTAGGGCCTTCTGGTTGTTGTAAGACCAATGTTTTGATGAACATTATTACAGCACCTCATGGCCTACGATTTCAAAATATCTATATTTTTGCCAAATCCTTGTACCAACCTTTGTACATGTATCTGGAACAAATTATGTCTTCGTTAAATAAAGAAGCCATGGGCTATTTTACATTCACGTCACCTCAAGATGTCATTCAACCAGACCGCATTCAACCAGATTCCATTATAATTTTTGATGATATTGCAACTCAACGACAGGCCATTATTCAAGAGTATTTTAGTATGGGACGCCATAAACAAGTGGATTGCTTTTATCTGGCTCAAACCTATTCTAAAATTCCCAAAGAGTTGATTCGTGACAATGCCAATCTCATCGCTCTCTTCCGCCAAGACTCTCGAAATCTCTATCATATTTTTCAAGATCATGTGAATCCAGATATGTCCTTTACAGCTTTCACACAATTGTGTGCCTCGTGTTGGAATCATCATCCCCATGCCTGTTTGGTCATAAATTAACAGAGTGAACGATGTGAGGGACGTTATCGCTTGGGTTTTGATCATTTTATTTCTGTTTAAAAAGACCTAGGGTTTTGACATTTCCTGTTAGTGTGTCTTTACCTTCACCATGGCGAACGCCATAGGGTACAAGAAACATGTTCAAATCATTCAGCGTATTATTGAGGCACGAAATAAATTTCGACATAAATTCCGTGAATTACAACGTTTAAAAAACGTCAATCCTTTACCCATGATAAAACATGCTCCATCAACAGTTAATGCCATGAGGTTCAAACCAAATGCTTCTACTGCTACTGCTGCTACCTCTCAAACCAAACCCTTAACAAGTTCAAAATTTACATAAAAATAAAGATAAAACGATTCCCAAACCGGACAGTAATGAGAAAAAATTTGCGCGTTTCAACTATGTGAATGCGAATACATATAAAATCACTAACCTATTCAAAAAGCAAGGCATAAAGATAGCTTTCACGACGAAAAACACAACCGCTAGGCACCTCCTAAATAGTAATCTAAATAAACGTGACCCATATTCAAGGTCAGGGGTATATTCTATAACGTGCCAAGACACCGATTGTCAAGCTAATTACATCGGGCAGAGTGGAAGGCGAGTAGACACACGTTATAATGAACATAGGAATGCGATAAGATACGGAACACATTCAGCCGTGTGCGAACATATGTGTGACGCAGGGCACAGCTTTACCAACATAGAGTCGGACCTTAAAATAATCCATCACGAATCGAAAGGCAGAGCTCTTGACATAAAGGAAGCAATCGAGATACACCTAGCCAAACGAAACAATCCCAACAATCTAAATGAACACACGTTCATGGAGAGCTCACCCCTCTTCACGCTACTAAAAAACACACCCTGTCGGAAACAAAACACAATTTAGCGACACAGCCAAGCTAGATTAAAAAGGGGGGAAATTAGGGGTTTTTTAATAGGTAAATGTTATCTGGATCAGGTGTACGATGTACTTTTCTTCTTCAATAAACCAAGGCCCATATTCGCGGCAGTATTAAAGGTGCCGGGACGTCCTCATAAGACCGCCAACGCTTAGTTCGAATGGGTTATGCTCCACGCGTGGCGAGGGCTAATCCACGGTCTTTAATAATTGTAGACCCACCTCATTCAATAACATACATCTTATCTAGGTTGGCAACACCTCACATAAACACATCGCTATCACTCCCCACAGCACGTAGGAGCAGGGGGGAGAAAGCAGGGAAAAACCAGTCGTTAAGATAACCACCGCAGTCTACCGCATAGTGAGTTCCAGTGAGCACGAAAACTGCGAGTAGCTGTTATACGGAAGACAATCAGATAAGTAGTTAGCCTAAAATTTTATAGTTTAACCATAGTTTACAACCATATAATCTCTCTAAAGTACAATCTACGGATAGCTAACACCATTTAGCATTTCACCTAACATATATACTGCATTTAGCATACACTGACAGTTGCAGTACCAATACTGCAACTAAATAATTGTACATATTGTAAATATTTTCACCTGTATTTCAAACATAGATTTTGCAGCCTAAGTGTAATGGATCTGATGATGATCGCTTGACGATCGAAACTGGTCATCCTAGTGTTTTATTAATCTCATGTAATTTATTTCAGGATTAGGGCATAACCCATCTCTTTTGGGTACATTCGTGTTGACCGACTGAAAAGCACTAAACTCTTGACAACAACACCATTCATTCCACCATTGGCATGAAACCTCGTCTCGTCACCAAGAACCTACCTAGACTCAATAGACGTTTAACCCTATAAAAAGGGTTGACCCAAGGCGACATGGCATTAAAATTGGGTATATTGTTCGCATCAGTAAACATAGAAGTGTGTTTTCAGAATCGTACACTCCACAGTGGTCGACAGAAATTTTTAAAATTCGCCAAGTCAAGCTAGGTCAACCAGTGACGTATATTTTAGAAGATCAAGACAGTCAACCCATCAAAGGACGATTCTATTATGAAGAAGTGCAAAAAACATTATATCCCAACGATTATCTCATTGAACGAGTAATTAAAATCAAAGGTACAAAATATTTTGTAAAGTGGTTAGGTTTCCTTCCACGTTTAATTCATGGGTCAATAAACATAATTGTAATAAAACCCTATTTATTTAATTACCCTACCCCCCCCCCTTTCCCGTTTTACAAAAATATTTCAAATATGACAAAAAAAACTAGGTTAAACCCCTCCCTCCCCCAAAACATGCATAGGTTTTTCACCTAGAGACTTGAAATTCATACTGTTGGTAGACGAGGTAAATACCAACCATTCATGTCAAACAAACTTTTTTTCTTATCTTCACCGTTTCCAAAATAATCAAAAATTCAAAATCAAGAATTTTCAATTTCTTTTTAAATACCAACACACATTCTTAGCAAAGAGCATGTCATCCCAACGCCAACAATACCTCATTCGTTAAAATCCGACCATCCATTCGCCAATTTTCGCCAATGTTCGCGAGAAAGTAGGCTATCATTTTATTCCTCCTACACCCTTGAAACTTGCTGCTCACCTAGAGGGCATGCCCACCTTTCATTAACCTCAAACTAACTTTTTTCCAAAATTCACCCTTTCCAAAATAGCGCCAATCCAAAAACAAGAATAAAAAAACGCACATTCATAGCAAAGAGGACGTCACTCCTACGCCAACATCACCTTGTTCGTTTAAATCCGACCATGCGTTCGGGAGATATCGGCAAAGTTTATATGAAAGTAGGGGGATAAGCAGAATTGCCCTCATCCCACTACTGATGCGGTTATCATAAGCTGTATAACCATTAACAGTCAGGTTTGGCACCCTGTCATATAACCCTTTTACTTTATTACCCACATAGTCCTTTCTAGCAGCATCTGTATTAGCCGTGGGAAGAGGTAGCTGTGTTAGTGGACGCTGCTGTACATCAAACTCATTATTCTTGTTCGTCATTAGAGTGTAAGCAGACATGTAGGCTTTAGTGCAGACATCTTGATTATTCACGGGGTTAGCCAAGTTAATTATTCGTATATTTTGCATGTCATAATCTCCTTTGATACGCCATAAGCTGTATGTATCAACATACTTTTCAGTACATGCATCTGTAGAGATTTGTGGATGTTTCACATGGGTTAACCGCATTCCTTTAAAGTCATAATCACCCTCTTTAGTGCGTGGTACCACTGACATATCCACATAGTGTTTATTAGCAGGATCTGTATCCTGTTTTGGATCATTTAATGAGGTGACCGTGGTCTTAGTTACTAATGCACGTCCAAACACATCCATGGTTAGACTGTTCCCATCATCAGGCTTGGTTCCATGTATATAGACAACCTACTAGCCTTTTTATGAGTAGTCACTATGAAGATTATTAAGCAACAACACTCCCTCCCAGTGGGAGACTTGGTTTCACACCTCTTTTCAACATAGTCTGAACAACGCCACGGCTCACTTCTACCATCTTCTATTCGCTGTCTCATTGTTAGACCCTCAGGATGTGGAAAGACAAATATTTTGCTTACCCTCATTACTGCTTTAAACGGCGTGCGCTTTCAAAATATTTATATTTTCGCCAAATCACTCTACCAACCCCTCTATGTCTTTTCGGAACAAGTGATGATGGGTCTTCACCACGATAACATGAGCTACTTAACCTTTACAGCACATGAAGATGTTATCTCTCCGGACAGTGTTCACCCTGATTCACTCATGATTTTTGATGATGTGTCTATAGAACGACAAGCCATTATCCAAACCTACTTTAGCATGGGACGGCATAAACATATTGACTGTTTCTATCTCGGTCAAACCTATTCACGAATAACTAAACAGTTAATTCGTGATAACGTAAATGTAATTGTTCTCTTTCGTCAAGATGAACGAAACATACATCACGTGTAGGATGATCATGTGAACCCTGGACCTTTCACACCTTTACTGAGTTGTGCGCCAAGTGTTGGAATACTCACCATCATGCCTGTCTTGTTATCAATAAACAGAGTGATATCTAGCAAGGACGCTACCGCATGGGTTTTGACCATTTTATTCATATTTCAAGAGCTGCATCTTTTATGATACGTCACTTGTTCAAACACCATGACATCAACAACAGTGTCAGTTAAATAAACACATTATCCAAGCTCAGGATAATATTCGCCGCAAGTTTCGTGAATTAAAACGTTCACGTGCTGATAGTGAATTGTTTGTTAAAAAACATTTACCACCTCCTTTGAAAGCTATATTCAAGCACTCTTCCACATCTGAAAAGCCAACAACACTATCAAAAGTAATACAGACCATCCAAGAAGTTTCAGTGGAAGAGAAAGAACAAGAGTATGATGATAATGATGATTATTATTATTATTTATTTATTTATTTGGATTTATTGTGCTTCTAACAGGCACATGCCTAATAAAAACAAACACATGTACATTTGGTTACACAATTCTATTAAATTATAATATAATTGACAGGCATAATGCTGAGATTGTAATGCAAATTAATTCTACAACTAAATACGAAAATATAATAATTCTGTGAAGGAAATTGGTTGGTGGAATTTACGAGTTCATGTGATCGCACAGCAGGCAGAAACAAAGGAACTATATGTGTAACTGAATAAGTCGAGGTTATTTGCTATTGAATGTTCATTGTATAATTGAATAGCACTTATTATTGGGGAATGTTTATGCTGTTCAGTTCTAGTTCTTGGGCAGTAAAATGTAATAAACTTAGGTCGAGTTGAGGGAGGTGGGACACGTAAATTAAACTGTGATATTAAATATGGACTATACAAAAGGTTATTGAATACTTTGAAGACAAAAACAAGAATTGCAATTTTTCGTCTGTTAGCCAGAGATGTATAGGCTAATTCAGGTAACTTAGAAGATTTCCATAGCTATCATATTTCGGATAAATGCCTGTCATTTTATACTGCAGATATCTTAGGATTTTATTCTGAACCATTTCAATTTCACTAATGTGGTTCAAGTACCAGGGATTCTAGATGCTGGATGCATATTCTAATCTGCTTCTAACAAAATAATTGAACAATAATTTTATACTTTTTGGGTTGACGAAATCTTTAGAATTTCTTCTTATAAAGCCTAGCATTTTATAAGCACTAGCTACCATTTCATGAGTGTGCAATGAAAATGTTAGCTTTGAATCAAAATGGACTCCTAGGTCTTTGATAGAATTGTTAATAGTGAGATAAGCATCCAATATCCGGTACCGAAACATCACCTGGAATTAGTTTCTAGTAAACTTCATAACTGAGCATTTCTTTATGTTAAGGTTCAAGCTATTTAATTTACTCCAGGATGCCACATTATTGAGATCTTCTTGTAGTAATTGACAGTCCTGCTCTGTCTGAATATTTCTAAAAATTTTGACATCGTCCGCGAATAACAAAACGTTCGAATATTTAATACACCTTGTAAGATCATTGATAAGCAGCAAGAATAATAGAGGGCCTAGGTTTGAGCCTTGTGGGACGCCTGATCGGGCATAGTATGAATAGGATTCACATCCATTGCAAGCAACAAACTGTTTTCGTTCACTGAGATATGAGGTGAACAACTTCAGCAAATTGTAGGAGAAACCATAATATGCTAACTTATTTAAGAGGATATCAAGATCTACCTTATCGAATGCCTTCGAAAAATCTGTATAAATTACATCAACTTGACTTCCATTGTCCATTGCTGCTGATACTTTGTGAGTAAACTCCATTAGATTAGTTACTGTTGATCTTTTAGGCATGAACCCATGTTGAAAGTCATAATGTACTGTACGTGCTGAAATATATGCTGATATAACAATTGTTCAAAGAGCTTTGCAATGGCTGACAGTATTGCCACGGGTCTGTAATTATCAAAATCAGACTTATGTCCAGACTTATGTATGGGACTTACCCTGGTAAGTTTCCAACGACTGGGAAAAGTACCAGTTTGAATGGCTGTATTAAATAATACAGTTAAAGGATAGGCCAGCACCTCTGCACAGCCTTTGATTATGTATGGAGGAATTAGGTCTGGGCCAGCGGCTTTATTTTGATCCATTTTAGTATCGCATTCTTAACATCAGAAATACTAATCTGTTTAGAATCCAGTACATCAAGCAATGGGTGTATGTCCTGGTCACTTGCACCTAAATTGACATACTTGGCGCATTCCTTGGAATAAACTGACGAGTAATAATCAGCAAAACCGTTGACTATCTGCTTGAAATGAAAATCCACATCCTGCTTCCAGTCTCCGACCGGGTCAGGAATGGAATGAATGAAGCCCCTATCTAGCGGCGAGGATATGAACTGTGCCGGCTGCCGAGGCCTGACGCACTCCTCTGGGGCAATGGTTAAATGAATGACAGATGAAATGAAATGATAGTGGAGAGTGTTGCTGGAATGAAATTTTGACAGGGAAAACCGGAGTACCCGGAGAAAAACCTGTCTGCCTCCGTTTTGTCCAGCACAGATCTCACATGGAGTGACCGGGATTTGAACCACGGACCCAGAGGTGAGAGGCCGGCGTGCTGCCGCCTAAGCCACGGAGGCTTACCGTTGACTATCTGCTTATCATTTTCTAATATTTCTCCATTCATTTTCATTACGGGTGGGTAGGTTATTGCTAGGAATTAACCCTACCCCCAAGGGAAGATGAAGAGAAAAAGAAATAAGAAGTTTCTAGAACTTCTATGTTTAAACAGGATCACGAGGAAAATGGGCCCTTTCGTGAAACCTGGAGAAGGAAGAGTTAGAAAACTCACTTGTGAGTAGAAATAATTGAATTCCATAATGAAAAGAGGAAAAACAATATGATTTGAGGTGTTTACTAGACACCAATGAAGCAGAGTTACTTGTGAAAAACAGTACAAAATTGGAAGGGCACTTCTATAGAGTGTCACTTCATTGAAAAGAACCTAAATTTACAATTATTATAATGTGTTAGTGAGGAGTATGAGAGGAGGAAATAGGAGAATCAGGCAAAAGTTTATGGCCTTATTTATAGCTTTCGTTCGAACGCGACACGGATGGTCGTTGAATGGCACTGTTATGCACTGTAGTCCGTTGAAAAATTCACTATTGCAACAAGGAAAGTTTATCCGACGAAAAGTTATTGTAATTGTAGAGATCACTATTTGAATTTTAGTTTGAGAAAGTTTATTGCGTTGTGACGTTTATAGATGGTAGTTGAATGCAGCGGAAAATTTCCAACGAAGGAAGACGAATTATATGCTGATCAGAAGTATTTTCAACATAAATTCCTCAGTGAGGAACAAGCATTCCCATATTTAGGTGGAAGGCATTTGACGGCATTACTTGCAAAAAGATGATTTGCTGTAGAAAATTCTAGAGTTGAGAACAGTAGAATTGAGCAGAATATCCCGCGGAGGTGAAAGCTAAGTTTTTATAGACAGTGGGTTTAATAAGACTCCCACGGTGTGATAACTCATTCCCAGATACTCAGTACAAGAAGTACCTTTGCATTTTAGAAAGCTAGCTGAAGTAGCTACAAATAAATCAAGAAGATTTTTGAAGGCATATTTTGCATCACATAGCAATCTCACACAGTCTATAGATCAGGTTAAAAACATTTAAAACTTAGTGAAAACCATTGCAGAAGTACTTAGCTCATTTTGAAGAACGATGGTGATCTGGATGACGGTTGACGTTAAGATTAGGACATGGCGTCCTTATTTAAAAATGTCTCAAGTAGAGAGGAGACAAGCCTTAAGTAGGCTCCAACTGTATAGTTTGACGACTGTCCCAGAAGTGAGGGTGAGAGCAGTTGCTCTCAGCACGGAGACGAGAAGTCAAGTGAGAGAGCGTAGTGACGCGCCGAAAGTAGAGCGACAACGCACACGTCAGAGGTAGGTGGGCGCGGGGAAGGGAGGAGAGGGGATAGAGGAGAGAAACAAAAGAAGTTATACAAGCATGAGAAACATAATAAAAACAAAACATCTGATGAAAGTAAAGCTTCTTCGCAGAGCAGTCGGCTGACGAAAAATGCGGCGCCTGGCTGATTGAAGACGAAGTCTTCGTAACTTGAGGCAACGGAACTTCGGAGGGCGGCGATGAGACGCTGCGAGACTGGTTAAGCAGAATATGCGCTTCTGAAACGAACTTACAAGAAAAATGAATAAATGCACGGGGCAAACAGAAGGTAATAGTTCGATGCTGGTGTATGCGGGAAGGAAATGTAAATAAATGAGTTACGGTAATATGAAATAATGGAGAGCAGCAAAAACTAATTCTGTCTTTCCGTGTATTTCCAAAAATACACCAAGTTGGGGAACGACAAACACCAACAAGGAACAAGAACACAACATGAAAGAGGTCTTACAATATACCCATTTGTTATCAAGATCCCCCTCTCCCCGACATTTCCATTCCCTCCTGGGTAACAATCGATCATTTCGCCAAAAATCTATGCTAGACGGAGAAAGGGAAAAAGGGGAGGCACCTTTGAGGAACTGACCAGGTGTAAGTCAAAGCAGGTTATCAGGGTTATTAGAATGCGGAGGCGACGGGCACGAATTAACAACGCCGTCAATCAAAAGTAGCTAGAAGCTGAGAGAAACAAAGCTCTAGTGAAGATCGCGACAAGATGAGAAAGGAGAATTAACAAATGTAAACAAAGCGTATAGAAACAAGTACATCGATTAAGGATAATAATATACCAAATAAACACAGGAACTATGCGAGTAGAAGGCACGAACGCCATAAGTAACAACAATCTAGTAGCCTTAAACAATGACCTTAAGTTATAATGCGCACCAAAAGGGTTAACTAAAAAGTACTTAAATAAGCAAAAAACGTGACGTAACAAGAATATATATGAAGGTACATCGAATGTAACGACGTGAAAAAACAAGTTTGTTTAACAACAAACCTCAAAAGTGCGAAATAGTTGCAATACATGCGCGCAATAAAGAAATGTAACGATGTTGTGAAACGAGGATCAAAACAACCATATCGTGCAAGTGTGAGTGAGTGAGGAAAGTAAATAAACAAATCCTTGACCCACATAGAACAGCGAGATATCGAGTATGAATAGCTGGAAAGGTCCTTGAACAGAACAAGTTTGTCTTGGTAAGGAGGTGGACGACTTCCTGAATTAAGGTAGCAACCCGCATGACAATAGTTGGCAGAGAGCCCGAGTTGAGATAAGGAGAACTCGTCTTGACCTTTGTCACTTATAGAGGAAGTAAACGGCAGCTTGGCCTTACCCGAGCTTTAATACCAACAAGATTGACAAACAAGCAGTTCAAAATAAATAAATAAATAAACAAAACAAGTGCAATCAGCCGAGACTTAAAGCGGAACTTCAAGTAACACGTCATCCAGTCATAAGTGGTTTGGACATGAAAAACCAATTTAAGGACATATGAAACGAAGCAAGTAATTAATGTAACATAATTTTGATGATTACGGAATCCAACAATTGCCCAAAGAAAAAAGCTTAATTCTCCTAAACAACGGAGAAACGCTGGGAGGTTGAGAGAGAAATTAGGGGTAAGAATTGTTATTCTTGAAGTTTGAGAACGCAGTTTATCAGGAGGCTTCAAATGCGACTTCCAAGGGTGAGGAAGTGAGAAGGAGGCGGCCGTGGCCATCCGACTAAACAGCGAGTGAAGTAAAACACAGCTTACAGCAAAGTGTTGGTGACTGATAGCCATGGTTTTACGCAAAGAGAAGATGGTTTTCGATAAAAGGTTTAACCAATTACCGGCTGCAAAAAATGACAAACGACAATAAACCAAGCGACACAAGGCGAGGCGAACTTGAACTGCCATTTTGTGCGAGAATGAAACAAAACACATGGAGTAGCTTACGGCAGTGGCGTAGTTGCTAACACCAAGACCTTGTTTAGACAAGCTGCTTTGAAACGTGCTGAGATCGGAAACATAAGTGTTCTCTTTTTTAGAAAAGGAATTTGAATCAACGTTAACAAAATAACATTCCGAGTTGGTTTGAAGACTGGGACGTTGGATTTGACCAGTAACGACCCAACCAAAATCGGTGTCTCTGGCGACCACAGTTGAGGTAATTTACGAGTTTGTTTACGAAGGCAATTCCAGAAAACATTGGCATTGGAAAGTATGTCAATGGGGATTTGAATATTAAACTGAGGATCAGCTAACCTTAAATGCGAAGGAATCTTTAAACCGAATGAATTAATAGAGTTGCTAGGAGTGTCCTTGCCAATACTGTTAAGAATGAGACAGTTTAAGTTAAGATTGGTGTTTCTTTGACAAATGTCTCTGATTTTCAATTTTGAAGACTGCAATGCTTGAGTTTTCAAATTGTCAATACCGGATATATTGATGGAAGTAGGTGATGAAGAAAGACCTAGTTTTTTAATTAACGATTGCGAAACAAAGTTGTGAGTTGAGGCAGAGTCGAGAAGACCGCGGGTTCGAAACCAATTTCCAAATCTATCCTGAATTTCGAATTGTACAGTGGACAACAGGACTCTCGCACTGTGAGAAGTTCTGGCGTTAGAAATGCAGGAAGAAGCTCTAGTTTGTTCGGAGCTGCTCTGCATGGAGTTTGAAGAAGAAGGTACTAGTGACCTCGATTGATCATGAAAGTGCAATAGAGAATGATGCGGTCTGTTGCAATGAAAACAAAGTTTGGAAGAAGTACAATTAGAAGCAGAATGCTTAGGTGACAGACAGTTGAAACAATATTTTTTATTTGACACAAATTTCCTTCTGTCGTCAACAGGCAATTCTTTAAAGGATTTACACGAGTACAAAACGTGAGAAACCTTACAGAATGTACATTTTAAAGATTTGTTGAGCGGCCTAATATGTTCTCTTGGACGGTTGAAAGAAGCAGAACGGGTTTGCTTTTTCTAGACAGATAGGTGCTGATGTCCATTTGAAGAGACAAGTTTTTTTTATCCAGGATGTGACACAGAGGACTAGTTTCTACACTTTCGCACTGAAATGAGAGTGCTGTAAGGAATTGGCACCGGCTGTTAAGAAACACGATGAGATGCTCGAATGAATACTCATCCTTGTGAGCGAGTTGGATTTCCCAAGCCTTTAACGTCAAAATATCGAATCTGGATGTAGCTAGATGAATAAGGACGGTGTCCCAAGTTTGGTCTGGCTGCTTGAGTTGATATAACGCTCTAACGTGCAATTGCATGGAGTCTACCAGGTCTCTTAAAGAGGTGACATCATTAGGTTTTACGACTGGTAAGTTGAACAGGCAGCGAATGTGGCGGGCAACACACAAACGTACATTACCATATCTCTCTTTAAGAAGGTCAAAGGCAATGTTGTAGTACTCTGCGCTTAAAGGCAGTGACTCAACCAAGGCCAAGGCCTGGCCTTCAAAGGACGAACGCAAGTAATAGAACTTGTGGATATCGAGAATGTCTTTGTTTTCATGGATAAGGGAGCAGTAAAGTTCGTAAAAGGAATACCATTCACATTCCTGGCCTGAGAAGTGAGGTCGACTTCTCTTAGGGAATAACGGTTTCGATTTGTCCTTATGAACTGAAGCGGGTGCGAACTGGGCCGGATTGATGACCCTAGTGTCCGGTTCTGGAATACTGCGGATCAGTTGTTGGGCCTTAGCAATTCCTTCAAAATACAAGGGTTCAAACTCGTCCCGATCCGATTGAAGTTCGAGGCAGGCGGATTCAATATCGGTTTGAATTTGGTCATATTAATCGTAGGACCGTTCGTACAACTTCAGGCGTTGAGCTAAGACATCTAGATTACAATCGGCGGGATTTATTTTATATAGAAAATTTCTAAATCTGGTGAGTTGTCCTTTATAGGAAGAACGTCTGGCAATGAGAGTTTCGTCCTTTTCAGTTGGCATGATGAAATGGGTAAATTGAAGTGTAACTTACGAAACTGTAGTGAGATTTTGAAAATGCTGCCAGGTTGGCAGCAGAAGACAGGTTGCAAGTAAGACAGGCTGAGAAGACAGGAACGACCTCTATCACCTTCACCAGCTCTGCACAGTGGAGTTATAGTTGAAAAATTCAAAGTAGATATTAATGATTTGAAAAATATTGACAAATGGACGCTGAGCAATAAATGACAAATGGATTCTCATAAATGGACTTTGAGAAATGGACTTTCATAAATGGGCTCTCCCGGGTTTCTGGGACCAAAGTTTGGGTAGGTTTTTGCTAGGAATTAACCCTACCCCCAAGGGAAGATGAAGAGAAAAGAAAGAAGTTTCTAGAACTTCTATGTTTAAACAGGATCACGAGGAAAATGGGGCCAGTTACCCTATCGTGAAACCTGGAGAATGAAAAGTTAGAAAACTCACTTGTGAGTAGATATAATTGAATTCCCTAATGAAAAGAGGAAAAACAATATGATTTGAGGTGTGTACTAGACACCAATGAAGCAGAGTTACTTGTGAAAAACAGTACAAAATTGGAAGGACATTTCTATAGAGTGTCACTTCATTGAAAAGAACCTAAATTTACAATTATTATAATGTGTTAGTGAGGAGTATGAGAGGAGTAAATAGGAGAATCAGGCAAAAGTTTATGGCCTTATTTATAGCTTTCGTTCGAACGCGACACGGATGGTCGTTGAATGGGCACTGTTATGCACTGTAGTCCGTTGAAAAATTCACTATTGCAACAAGGAAAGTTTATCAGACGAAAAGTTATTGTAATTGTAGAGATCACTATTTGAATTTTAGCTTGAGAAAGTTTATTGGGTTATGACGTTTATAGATGGTAGTTGAATGCAGCGGGAAATTTCCAACGAAGGAAGACGAATTATATGCTGATCAGAAGTATTTTCAACATAATTTCCTCAGTGAGGAACAAGCATTCCCATATTTAGGTGGAAGGCATTTGACGGCATTAGTTGCAAAAAGATGATTTGCTGTAGAAAATTCTAGAGTTGAGAACAGTAGAATTGAGCAGAATATCCCGCGGAGGTGAAAGCTAAGTTTTTATAGACAGTGGGTTTAATAAGACTCCCACGGTGTGATAACTCATTCCCAGATACTCAGTACAAGAAGTACCTTTGCATTTTAGAAAGCTAGCTGAAGTAGCTACAAATAAATCAAGAAGATTTTTTGAAGGCATATTTTGCATCACATAGCAATCTCACACTGTCTATAGATCAGGTTAAAAACATTTAAAACTTAGTGAAAACCATTGAAGTAGTACTTAGCTCATTTTGAAGAACGATGATGATCTGGATGACGGTTGACGTTAAGATTAGGACATGGCGTCCTGATTTAAAAATGTCTCAAGTAGAGAGGAGACAAGCCTTAAGTAGGCTCCAACTGTATAGTTTGACGACTGACCCAGAAGTGAGGGTGAGAGCAGTTGCTCTCAGCACGGAGACGAGAAGTCAAGTGAGCGAGCGTAGTGACGCGCCGAAAGTAGAGCGACAACGCACACGTCAGAGGTAGGTGGGCGGGGGGAAGGGAGGAGAGGGGATAGAGGAGAGAAACAAAAGAAGTTATACAAGCATGAGAAACATAATAAAAACAAAATATCTGATGAAAGTAAAGCTTCTTCGCAGAGCAGTCGGCTGACGAAGAATGCGGCGCCTGGCTGATTGAAGACGAAATTTTCGTAACTTGAGGCAATGGAACTTCGGAGGGCGGCGATGAGACGCTGCGAGACTGGTTCAGCAGAATATGCGCTTCTGAAACGAACTTACAAGAAAAATGAACAAATGCACGTGGCAAACAGAAGGTAATAGTTCGATGCTGGTGTATGCTGGAAGGAAATGTAAATAAATGAGTTAATATGAAATAATGTAGAGCAGCAAAAACTAATTCTGTCTTTCCGCGTATTTCCAAAAATACACCAACGGGTATTGCCGGGGATCGTTTCTTGTGTCGAATAAATGCCCAGAGGCGATTCGTGTCCTCTCCGATTGCATTTTCGTCATTACGTACGTATTGTCGGTAAGCGGATTGAATATCACGTTTTAGAATTTTCCTGAGCTCTTTAAACTTTTCGCAATGAAAGTCCTTGTTGGCCTGTTCCCTACGAATTTTCTTTCGATGGTAAGATTTTCTTCGGATGTTTTTTATTATACCAAAATTAAACCAGCATGGATACAGTGTGGTCCTCCTACTAGTGCTTACAGGTACATTAGAATTCAGAGGCTGATAGAAACGGAAATAAAAATGATCTACCGCCTCGTCTACATAGGAAAATTGCGAGAGAACACTCCAATCCACTTCTTGTAATTTGTTATAAAGTTGTTCGAAATTAGCCTTTTTAAAATTGTATGTAGGCCTATGAGTTTGGTGAATATTGTGTCTAACTTCTCTTTGCCAGTATCGTACATTAATGTTTAAGGGGGGATGATTATTGTCTTCCGGTACAAGGGGTTGCTCCTCTCTATTGACAGCAATAGAAGAGATGGTGGACAGTACTAGATCAAGTGTTCTATTATTCACATTCACTATATTATTAAAACTTTTCAAGTTCATCATATTTATAAAATTATTTAAGGAGGTAGAAAGCCGAGATCCTGTTTTTAAATCAAATGTTGGGGTTATTTCCGGAATGTTAAAGTCTCCCAAAATAAGAACAGGATTGTTGCTTATGAGTGAGTTCGATTCTATACTTGCGTAAAATTCCTCGTATTTCTCTGCCTTCGACTCCGGTGGAAAGTAAACTGAACAGATAACTATGGTAAAATAGTTGTCTATGAAGAGTTTCACACAAATGACTTCCGTTTCCAGACGCAGGTCAATCTCCACAGCTTTATACTTGTTATGGACTGCGAGGACTACTCCCCCTCGTAGCCTCTTGCCGGTTATATTTTCGTTACGGTCATTTCTAAATACAGCATACCTCTCATCAAAGAGTTCAGACGAATAGATTGACGAAATGAGCCAAGATTCTGTTAAAACCACTATACCGTAGCTCTCGCTGGTCATATTTATATAAAACTGAGTAGTTTTAATTCTCGAACCCCCTACAATTTTGATAATATAAATTTAGCGATTTATAAGAAGAAGACATTTTACTTAAATGAGAAGAGAGGCACCTGCAGTGTGGCTAGGCCCATAGTGGGGGTTTCCGTTGGGCAAGACAACGGGGCAAGGAAAGAGAAAGGCTCAAGAAACTGTCCAGAAATAATCTGACAGTGACCCTCCACTACTCTTAGTGTACAATCACTATAGACCTTACAAAGTATTTCAAATGAGACCTTACGGGTTGTTACGAATTATGATAGCTTCCTGAGATCATTACTGTCATTTATGATATAAATATTTGACCCCTCACTCTTCCTGAGTTTTATCACACCGTTGCGTACCCATAAGAACGTGTAGCCGTGTTCCCTCTTGAAGTTCCACGATAGAGTCAGCAGTTTCTTCTTCTCAGGTGACAGCCTTTCATTTATGTAGATTATGTTCTCTCCAGAAAGCCCCATGTGCTTGGTTGACAGGTTACGCTTCACACGCCTTCTAAACATGAAGTCTTCCTTGTCGAACCGCCGGACAAATTTCACGATGATTCCACCATGAGGCTGATCCGGTCGCTTAGGCAAGCGATGACATGCGTGCACCATCTGATTTTCAATGTTCATGTCCATTGCCCTGCCAACGGCTTTAACGGTCTCGAGCACGTCTTCATTGTTGGTTTCAGGGACCCCAAATATCTCCACAGTGTTACGGCGTGAATACTGCTCTCCATCCGAGAGGCGAGTCTCCAATGTCTTCACACGGGCCCTGAGATCAGTGTTCTCTTGTTGTAGGGATAGAACCTGCTGCGAGATTTCCTTCAGATGAGTATCGTGCTATTTGATACACTTCGCATTTTGATCTACTCCCTCATGACAAAAGTTCATAGATTTTGTGAGGTCCTGCTCCTGAGATTGTTGTTGTTGCTTCATCTCCCTGATTTCTGCCTGCATTTCTAATAGGAGTTTTACGATATTCTCCAATGAATGACTCTGCGCAGCTTTCACACAACACTCGCCATTTCTTTCTTCCATGCACTTAGTGCGGTTCCACTTTTCACACGCTACACACTGTACCTTCTTCTTCCCCAGCTCCTTGTCACAGAAGGTGCAGGTCGGCATGTTTCTTTGTGACACAGATCACTGCAGTAAATAACGATTACACGGATAAATGTTGGTACACTGATTAAGCAACACACACTCAGTTTGTCGGAGTAATTAAAAGGAAGTTTTTTCTTTGCTGTAGTTGCGAAATACTCAGATTAGTACACAAAATAATACACAAAGTTCGGGAGCTGAAAAACACCTCACTCTTACTCAGCCGCCATCTTGCATCGACGATGATGATGATGATGATGATGAAAATGAAGTGTTTACACCGGTAAAACCATCACCACTCCCTCAGTTTCTGAAAACATCCGTGATTGCTGAAACACCTTCATCTTCTAGAGAACCAACCCTACCATAAATATTGTCTACACCTGAATATAAAGCTCAGCTAAAAAGCATTCTGGTAAAGAATTACGGGGCATTAGTGTCACCCTACCTTAAAGATCTATTTACTAAAAGGACAGATACTACCTAAGGTTTTTACTATGAACAAGACTGTTTTCGAATTGGTGATTCTAATATCAAGTTTAAAGATAATGTGCTTATTATAAAAGGTGTTAACTATAAATTATCATCAGGCCTTTTAGAGCTGCTATTTTCACGTACCCCTCTTTCAGATGACTACACCCAAAATGATCTCATAACGTATAAAACCATCTTAATAACTACAAATGCTTATAGACGGGAATATAAACGATCTGAATCAGTCAATGCTAATAAAAGTACCAAGTATAGAAACATTATATCAAAATTGTTTCCAACCACTGAGAGTGTTCGCCGTAAAACATCAGCCTCAGGTGTTGGGTTTAAAAAATTAAAACCACTCATCGATGTAACCTACTGGAATGATCCTAATACACACATCAAAAAAAGTTTTGCATCACCTCGGTTCCAAGAGTTCCGGAACCGTTAAATACAAAGGGAATAGAGATCAACACAAACAACATTTCAGCTCGTTTTATTGCTCATGAGACCCACACATTGCATGTTGTACCATCATACAGCTAGACTTTCAGCATTTGTGGTCCAGATTGCAGTACACACCACTACCTCTAATACCCAGTAGCACGTCCTCTTGCATTGATGCATGCCTGTATTCGCCGTGGCATACTATCCACAAGTTCATCAAGACACTGTTGGTCCAAATTGTCCCACTCCTCAACGACAATTCGGCGTAAATCTCTCAGAGTGGTTGGTGGGTCAAGACGTCCATAAACAGCCCTTTTCAACATATCCCAGGCATGTTCGATAGGGTTCATGTCTGGCGAACATGCTGGCCACTGTAGTCGAGCGATGTCGTTATCTTGAAGGAACGCATTCACAAGATGTGCACGATGAGGTCGAGAATTGTCGTCCATGAAGACAAATGCCTCTCCAATATTCTGCCGATATGGTTGCACTATGGGTCGGAGGATGTCATTCAGGTATCGTAAAGCCGTTTCGGAGCCTTCCATGACCACCAGTGGCGTACGTCGGCCCCACATAATGCCACCCCAAAACATCAGGGAACCACCACCTTGCTGCACTCGCTGGACAGTGTGTCTAAGACGTTCAGCCTGACCAGGGTGCCTCCAAACACGTCTCCGACGATTGTCTGGTTGAAGGCATATGCGACACTCATCGGTGAAGAGAACGTGATGCCAATTCCGTGGGGTCCATTCAGCATGTTGTTGGGCCCATCTGTACCGCGCTGCATGGTGTCGGGGTTGCAAAGCTGGACCTCGCCATGGACGTCGGGAGTGAAGTTGCGCATCATGCAGCCTATTGCGCACAGTTTGAGTTGAAACACGACGTCCTGTGGCTGAACGAAACGCATTATTCAACATGGTGGCATTGCTGTCAGGGTTCCTCCGAGCGGCAATCCGTAAGTAGCGGTCATCCACTACAGTAGTAGCCCTTGGGCGGCCTGAGCGAGGCCTGTCATCGACAGTTCCTGTATCTCTGTACCTCCTCCATGTCCGAACAACATCGCTTTGGTTCACTCTGAGACGCCTGGAAACTTCCCTTGTTGAGAGCCCTTCTTGACACAAAGTAACAATGCGGACGCGATCGAACTGCGGTATTGACCTTCTAGGCATGGTAGAACTACAGACAACATGAGCAGCGTACCTTCGTCCTGGTGGAATGACTGGAACTGATCGGCTGTCGTACCCCCTCCGTCTAATAGGCCCTGCTCATGCATGGTTGTTTACATCTTTGAGCAGTTTTAGTGACATCTATGAACAGTCAAAGGGACTGTATCTTGGATACAATATACACAGTCAACGTCTATATGCCGGAGATCTGGGAACCGAGGTGATGCAAAACTTTTTTTGATGTGTGTACATTGGTCAATCGCCTACAGCTCTTACATGCTTCTAAACAAGCTGGTCATGAAGGTGAACTATTAGAAATAGAAGAAGAGCTTCGTCATGCTGGTATTAACGTGTAATGGGTCAACATAGCAACACCCCATCTCCTATCAAAACGGCCATTGCTCATGAGTTACATAGACCATCTCGCCGCCTCTACCATCGACGACATGTCATTACACGAGGAGTTGATGATTTGTGGCAAGCTGATTTGGTTGAAACGATTCCTTATGCTAACGTTAACAATGGTGTACCCTATGTGACGTCTACTCAAATATGGCATTTGCTGAACCAGTGAGTCGTAAGTCAGGTCCTCTAGTCACTGCTGCATTCAAGAATATTATCCAACGGTCTGAACGACAACCTCGTCTGCTCCAAACAGTTCGAGGGAAAGAGTTTTTCAACACTTCGTTCTCTAGCTTTCTCAAAACATGTGGTATCCACCACTATTCTACCTATAGTAATCTAAAGGCAAGTGTAGTGGAACGTTTCAATCGAACACTAAAGACTAACATGTGGCGGGAATTCACAGCGAGAGGTACCTATCGCTGGCTTGATCTTGAAGACAGCTTAGTGACCCAGTATAATGATACTAAACATGGAACCATCAACATGAAACCACGTCTTGTAAAAAAGAATATTCCACAGCTAGATAAACTTTTTAATCCCATCAAAACTGCAGATTCAAGACGTCATCGCTTTCAAGTTGGTGATTATGTACGCATCAGTAAGCACAAGTCTGTTTTCGACAAAGAATACACGCCTAACTGGAGCACTGAAATTTTTCAAATTCATAGAGTAAAACTTCACAATCCAGTCACCTATTTACTCTAAGACGATGCAGGACAACATATACAAGGAGGTTTCTATGTGGAAGAATTACAAAAGACAGCGTTTCCAAAACACTTTCTGGTGGAAAAAGTGATTAAAACATATGGAAATAAACTATTTGTAAAATGATTGGGGTTTAACTCTATCAAAAATTCTTGGATCAATAAATCTGATTTAGTATAAACATTGTCATTTTTTTTGTATGTTTACCCACAAATATCCCTCCTCTGATATCATTCACCACCTCAACAGGTTCGTTCTTGTTTTGAATATTGACTTAACCTTGAGATAGAATCATTTGTAAAATGATTAACACTTGCAAACGCCTGCATCACGTGATGTCATACATATGCAAAAATCATGTTTCCCACTCTTCCATACCCTAACCTTGACCTTGTATTTGGTTGTAACACCTACATCGCATAACGTCATACACTGCAAGAGTGTGCTTGTTTTAAATCATACATCAGAGGATTGTCTCATCCTCCATAAAAAACAGCATGGGAGAGTTGCATGTACCCCGCATACCTGGGTGTATGCATTATCCCCTGCTCTGGAACAAATTCACTCACCGGTTCGGTTCAATCCTGGTTTAGTTCGGTACGGTATCGTTCGGTTCGGTTCAGGTTCGCCTTAGTTCGGTTTGGTTTCGGTTCGGTTCGTTTAAGTTCGGTTCGGTACCTGTTCGGTTCGGTTTAGTTCAGTTCGGTTCTGGTTCGGTTCCGGTTCGGTTTAGTTCGGTTCCGTTTCGGCTTAGTTCAGTTCGGTTCCGGTTCGGTTCGGTTTAGTTCGGTTCGGTTCGGTTTAGTTCGGTTCCGGTTCAGTTTAGTTCGGTTCCGGTTCGGTTTAGTTCGGTTCGGTTCCGGTTCGGTTCCAGTTAAATAGACTAGGCTAGGTTAGGTCAGGTTAAGCTATGTTCACTAGCTTTTATTTTGAAAAGCGCGCCATGTAAGGCGTTGTGCGCCGCGCTATCTTGTAGGAGGAAATCCGTAGGAGGGTCTTGAACCGCTACAAAACCACTACTCACCCAAGTACATGGGTCTATATGACCAAGATGCATAGCCCCTCAAATGAAACAACAACAATTTAATGTATCTCACGTAGGAACATACCTGGTGTGATAGGTCTCAAATCTCGAGAATTTGTAGGTTCTACGGTGAAGGGACGGTTATTAATAATTATTGATTCACACCTTCTGACAGGCCACGGCCGCTTCCTTCCACATCCTTGCCCAGTTTCATTCATTTTCATCCATTCCGACTCTCATCCCGGCGCGCAGGTCACTCACGGGCGTCGACTAGAAAGACCTGCACTTGGCTTCACGGGAGGCCACACAACAAAAAAGAAAGACTCACACAAAACTTCATTAATTCCTCCATGGTCAGAGAAGATCTTCCTAGGAATTTTCACGTAGAAGTTCATTCATTAGCCCAATCATGCTTTCTCTCCAACCACCCCACCATGATGTTTATGTATTTATTCATTCATTTATTTATTTGTTAATGGTACACAACGGGGCTCAGTGTGCGCCCCAATAACAGTGAACTTCCAGGCGAGTCTCTGAATGCTGAATAAGATTCTATTTTCTGCCAGTTGAATTTGGCCATCATGTTATTCACGCCTCTAAAATTCCATTATCACTGTTTATCTTTGATGGCCTCCCTGTACGTGACAAAAAGTCAAAATGCACTGCTCGATAGACAGCGCGCTTTCTGGTAACTTAAACATCGGGTCAGCCAGGTCAACAGCAACAACTTCAAAAACCTTGACATCTCTTATACGATCATGTGGTTATGTATGTGTAATCATATTCAGTCGATAATTCCTGTATCTTCTACAGATGATTACACATTTTCGTATGGTGGGTCTCACGATCCCTCTTCCACTCAAAATCCAACATATGAGAATTTGCAGCACAGTCGGGGATCCTCCATGGCCATTGTTGAGTTGGCAGTAAGCACGAGAATACAGAGTTGGTGGTGGTGGGAGGAAGATGCTGAGCATCTCCGGTAGAAAAGTATACCTCGAGGGGTAGTAGCATTTCCAATAGAAATAATGGCGTGTCTAGTATGTATGATGTGAACCCTTCCCACGACGAGTAATAACATAATTATGTATTTCGAACGAGTCTATGTGATTTATAGTACGGTAGTGAACCTAACATTATTTGGCGGCCTTAACAGGACTCATTCATAGTAAATGGCCCCCGAGAAGATCGAAAGGATCACGAAAGAGGGAAACGTAAAGCGGCGATTATTCACACGCGTGGTAGTCACAACTATTGGCGTCATTAGAAGACGGTGAAACTTAAGCGAAAAAAGTCCAAGTGCAAAATGAAATCTTTCAAGAGAAGTATGATGATATCTCTCATTTAGTTGGATTAATATTTCAACATAAATGATAGACGACGAGCGTGGTGAAGTAGAAACGGAAGGAGAATCAGCTGATGATTACAAACACAAATGCCTTAGATGTAGAGCAAATGCAACACATTTTATGAATCCCGCTGTTTCCTTTAACCCTGCACAAAATGTAGTGAATTACAATGTTTATGATATAAAGAAAATAGGCTTCCAAAAATACAATTTAAGAAGTTTTCTGGTGAAATAATTGATTGGTTGCCTTTTTGGAGTCAGTTCCGTAAAATTCACGAGGGTGAGGACATTGGGAAGGAAGATAAATTTCAGTATTTAATTCAAGCTATAACTGAAGGGTCCAGAGCATATGAATTAGTTAGACTAACTTACTAGTTTTCCACCAACAGTCGAGAATTATGACATAGCTATAAAGAGACTTCTCAAGCTCGATTCGGTACAGAGGAATTGCAGATTGAAGCTTATGTCCGTGAATTACTAAAGCTAGTATTGAGATTGTTCCAGTAGACAAATTTAACAAATGAATTTTTAGGTGTAAACAGAGCATTACCATTATCATCATTATCATAATCATCATCATCATTATCATCATCGTCATCATTATAATCATTATCACTGTTACTATCTAGTCCTTTTTGATCTTGATGATAAATGCTTTTTAACGAACAAGGCACTATATTGAGTAGCAATATCTTTTTCTCGGACTCGCTTTTTAGCAATTTGATAATGTTTGTCAATGGCAAACGTGGTTCGTTCGGAGCACTACATTGATGATCACTTATACGTAAAACCTCACCATTTCTACTTTTCATATTGCATCGACATCTTCTTGGCCTCTCATTTGAGCATCGCCAGAATATTATTTCATCCACATTCTGACGATTATAGTTATAAGAGTAGCCTTTATAGAGTGCACGTTGTTTACCTTTGTTGGTTGTAGTAAGCTCCATAGTAGTAACTAACCTGTTAGTATGATGTGCATACTATAAAGGTTACAACTGTTCTTGTGATGGAGTGAATTACCATAACCTTTTATGTTGGCTTATGTGTTGGCTTACATATATTGGCTCATGTGTATTGGCATATGGGTTGGCTTATATATATTGGCTTATGTATTGGCTTATATGGTTGCTTAAGTATTGGCTTATACATTGGCTTATGTGTTGGCTTATATATTGGCTTATGTGTGTGCTGGCTTATGTATTGGCTTATGTGTGTTGGCTTATGTATTGGCTTATTTGATGAGTTATTGTTATCATTGTATTTAGTGGCTTATTCTCTTGGTCTTGGAAAGTATCACAGCCCTTATTTGTAAGCAAGCAACAACAACAACACACCAAGATTCCAAAAATTATAGAATATTTTAAGGTCAATCATTAACTCTCAGCTTTTACTTTTACCTCTATCCCACGCCTAGTCAAAAACATCGTATTTTTAAACTTTTCTAAAAAAGAATTATTTAGAAAGCAGGCGATATGTTTAAACTAAAAATCCTAGAAAGTCATATGTTAACTCTTACTCTTACCGCTACTCCCCCGTCGATTCAGCGTTCTCACGGTTGTTAATAAACACCTGTATCGCATGACGTCATACGTCTGCAAGAATAATGTTTCGCACGCTTTCTTTTTGTAACGCTGCACCTCACATCTGGTTGTAACACTTGTATCACGTGACGTCATACGCTGCAAGATTTTCCTTGTTTCTGAAAGAATCATGTTCCGCACGCTTGCTTCCTGTAACCCTGTACCTCACATCCCGTTGTAACACTTGCATCACATGACGTCATACGTCTGCAAGAATCATGTTTCGCACGCTTGCTCTTTTGTAACGCTGTACCTCGCATCTGGTTGTAACACCTGCATCACGTGAGGTCATACGCTGCAAGATTCTGCTTGTTTTAAATCGCCGAGCATTTGTGGTAAAGGTAGAGCGGTAGAGGTGGATCGGTAGAGCGGTAGAGGTAGAGCGGTGGTTGTGAGAGTGGTGGCGATAGAGCGTTAGAGGCGACCGTGGCTCTAAGTTAGGTACCGTCCCGGAATTTACCTAGAGTTAAAAATGGGAAACCACAGAAAAAGCGTTTAGAATAGCTATAGTGTGACTTAAAGCCTGCTCACTTATGTTTTGTATTACAAGGCTTGGTGCACACCGATAAGATAAAAGCTAGAATTTAAGAACTGCAACTATTACATCATACTAGCATATTCTTGAATCATGCAAACTAGATACTGTACATATCTTTCGGCCAAATCAGCGTGTCCATACTCTCCACGCCGCCAACAAACCTGCATGTTACTAAACCACTTTCATTGTTTATTATTTCCGTTTGCAAATGAATTGCTTTGAAAGTCTGTGTGGCGGGTGTGTTATACACCCGGATACCCTTTCTCAATGGCTAGCTCGTAAAAAAAATGGTAAGTAAATAAATTTCGTTATACAACGGGTGTTCAAATGAAAAGGTACGAAACGATACTGTGGGTTCAATTTATTCGTTATTCAAATGTAATCACCATAAGTCTGTGCACAGGTGTCCCATTGCTTCACTAGCCACAGGATTCGCTGTTCCCGGAAGTCTTGTGGTTGGGACGGGAGCCAATCCTGTACGGTGTTCTTCAGTTCATCGTCTGATTGGAAACGTTTTCCCTTGAGACGAACCATTAATAGTGACGTGTATTGTGCGACACTCCGTAACCTAGGCAAGTCCATCAAGAACAAACGGCCTGGACTGCTCACAAAGGATGTGATTCTGCTCCATGATAACGCTCGCCCACACGTCTCTAACGTCACACAAGGTGTATTGGTCACGTTCATGTGGGAGCAACTTGAACATCCGCCCTACAGTCCGGACTTGTCACCCTGTGACTTCCATCTGTTTGGTCCGTTAAAAAGCATCTCAAGGGAAAACGTTTCCAATTGGACGACGAACTAAAGGACACCATACAGGATTGGCTCCTGTCACAACCACAAGACTTCTGGGAACAGGGAATCCTGCAGCAAGTGAAGCAATGGGACCCGTGTGCTCAGGCCTGTGGGGATTTTTTTAGTAATAAATAAATCGTACCCACAGAATCCTTTCGTACCTTTTCATTTGAACACCCCTCATATAAATCATTAGCCCCGTGTACTTGGGTGCACATAAATCATAATATGGGGTTTGCAATATCAAAGTTGTTGTAACAGTCTAGTTAGGGTATTTCAATATCATGGCTATTAGCCCTGTGTACTTGGGTGTGTTACGTAACGTGTCAGTCTGGTGTATTCCTTGGAATACACGTTCAGTTAGAGTTAGCTCTTGCTGCTCTTTTTCATTAGTTTCATTTATTTAATTCCCCTTCTTGCAGACACCAACAGCGACCCTCTGTATTCTATTTGCTCCCTACACGCGCCTAAGTTGTTTATAAGTTTGTTCTAGATGTGTATCTTCTATGGAATCTACCTAGCGGCATCTTGCGGCAAACCGCCGAAGTTCTTCAAACTCCTCTAGCTAACGAGGATTTACATACCACTCCAACAGGCTTCGCCGGTGTCTTCAGCTATCATCTCCTTGAAGACACTACTCCTTGTAGAAAATTACATTTTGTAAACGGTGTTTATTTTTTAATGTTTCCCATTCTGCTATATGCTCTTTTGTTTCCTTCCCCCTCCTCCTCGCCTACTTAGCTCTATCGTGTGCTTCCCTGCTCGCTCTCACTTCTAGTTCAGACTTCGAGTGTACAGTTCGGCGCTCTCTCTTAGAGGTCAGTCTCCTGTCTCCATGATACAATTATTTTTTTCGTGTAGCCTCCTGAGAGGCCGAGTGCAGGTCTTTCTAGTCGACGCCCGTGGGCGACCTGCGCGTCGGGATGAGAGATGGAATGGATGAAGATGAATGAAACTGGGCATGGATGTGGAAGGAAGCGTCCGTGGCCTGTCAGAAGGTACTGTCCCAGCATTTGCCTGGTGTTGAAAATGGGAAACCACGGAAAAACCATTTCAAGGACAGCCGACGGTGGGGCTCGAACCCACGCGTCTCCCGAGTCAGCAGAGAGCTTGGCCCCTTGACCTAACGCAGCGCTTTAGCCCGCGTAGCCACTACTGTCGGTAAATAACTTTTCAATTGATCCATGAACTTTCAGTGCTGCAAAAGTGAAATTTTAAAATAGACGCCATATCTGTTTTTTTAAGTAACGGCTACAAGGAACCTTTCACATCAATCATCATGGCAAGTTAAGTAAACCGCATACTTTGTATTTCAAACCATTTTAGAGGGTTTTAATCAACATGTTGAATGTTTTTACTAAACGTTATAGGCAGTGCTGGAGTTTCACAAAATTGTGAAACCTCTTCCCCTCGTGGGAGTCGCTTTTCTTAGCTAACAAAGCCCTTTACCAGTCATGAAATCTAGTGTTTTCCACACCAAGTAAGGGAATACTTTCCCGCAACGAGGGATTCATGTCAATTAACCGCCGTCTAAAAACTTAACTTGTTTCCGCCGAGGGATTATTACCGCTCCATTTAACTGTCACTACAGTTCTGGAATTTTCCATTTAAAATAAACCCCAAACCGCAAAGAACTATGCTCAATACCCTCAAATTGCTGGAACCTCAAGTTAACGAGAACTATTAACTGCAACCCACTAACTTTCCAACGCAATAAACTTATTTAAGTCAAATTCAACTAAGTGTTCTCCATAAACTGGAATAACTTTTCAATTGATCCATGAACTTTCAGTGCTGCAAAAGTGAAATCTTCTAATATATCAACAAACATTAGTGCAAAACAGTGTCCGTTCAACTATCTACCGCGCCGCGTACGATTGAGAGGAATAAAACTTGTCCAGAATTGTAAATCCCTATCTCCTTTTCCTCAAATACCGTTTACTAACAAATTTAGGTTAATCTAAATATCTAGTTACTACTCTACGAGGCCTCGTCCAAATTTTGGCGCCCTCCCATTTTTTCTCGAAGTACCACTTATTCATTCTGTATAAATATTAGTAGTTATAGAAACTACTTATTAATCTTTCCTTTCTTATCCTGCTGGCTCAGGAATTGTTAATTTTCTAATTGTTAAACTTTTGTACCTGTTTTTTGCCCCCAGGCTTCGTTAATACGACCTAACCCTTTTGAATGTAAAGTTTATTAACCTCTGTTTAAATAATAACCTCCGCTTGTAATTCTCCTTTTTCCTCCTGCTGCGATCAGGAATTAATCTATTTGTTTCTAGCCTTTTCGCTTGCCATAAGGGCATTCTAAGAGTGCTTGTATCCTGCCTAACTAATTTATCAAAATTATAATTACTTTACAATTGTCACTACAAACTTTAAATTTCTTAATTGTAAGCACACTTTATAAAATCCTTGTGAGATTTTAGTGCTTGTAACAGGTTCAAAACTTGTACATTATTTAATATTGTTTGCGAATTATAAACCTCTTATTATTAGGTCTAAGATCTTGAAACCTTATAAACAACTAAATTGTTACTCTAGTAGTAAGCGTTTGCTACACTCCAAATATTGCATCATCATGACCAGAAATTGCGTAATCCTGATGACGTCATGGGATGACGTCATGGGTCCTTAGAGCGAGCACGTGGTCCGGGAGCGAGCATGTGCAGTGCACGTGTTAGCGTGGGAAGGGGGTGACCTCTTGGCTTGTTTATGTGATGGTGATAAAAAGTTAATGGGTGTTGACGCCATGGGGGTTGTTTATTAGGATTTTAACTGTCATTTGACACCCGTGCGACTGTGAGCATGTGTGCCAGTGCGAGCAATCCACACATGTGGTGTGCAGCTGTTATGTTTTTTTGCTCGCGATTGAACCCTCGTCGTATCGGCCCCGAACCTGATATCTCGCACTCGTAGTAATGCCCCCTCTTTTCCTATAGCCTCATTATTTAAATACAATACCAAAACAAAAGGTCATTCGCGGGTAGTGGGGTAGTGTATGTTCTCTTGCAAGTCGCGTGTGTGCTTGAATACGTATGGCTATGTTGGGAAAATGTTTGGTGGTGGGCGAGGACTAGGGTTGAGTGAGGGCTCGTTTAAATGCTATTTTTCCCGCTCTATTTGATGGTGAGGTAATTTTTTTTTAAATGGGTGGAATTTGGAAACGCAATTTGAGGTAAACGTGCGTTTTTGACATTTTGACGAATTTAATGAGCTTGTAAGGCTAGAACGATGTGTTATTTAGGAATGGTGTGACGTCCTCTTTGCTATGAATGCGTGTCGGTATATATATATTTTTTAAATTGTTGTTTTTGAAATTGGTGCTATTTTGGAAACGGTGAAGATGAGAGAAAAGTTTGTTTGAAGTCAATGAAAGCTCCCTATGCCCTCTAGGCTGACAGCAAGTTTGAAGTGTGTAGGACAAAACAAAATGATAGCCTACTTTCTGGCGAACATTGGCGATGATTCGGCGAAGGCATGGTCGGGTTTGAGCATATAGGGTGTCGTAGGACTTGTGGTGAACCACCCCTTGCTATGGACGGGAGTATATCCACCCCAAAATAAATCTACCCTTACCCGGAGGTTAAGTAGTGGTTATTTTTGTATGCATGCGCACTTGAGGGCTTTTGTAAGAGAGCGGAATTTTTAAAAGATTCTTTATAGATGAGGCTTTTTAAAAAAATTATTAAAAAAACAAAAACTAATAGGTCATTCGCTTTTTAGTATCTCGCTAACCAATAATGCGATTTAAACATATGGGGTGTCATAGGACTCGTAGTGAATTCTCCTTTTGTATGAATGAGGTATGTCAACCCCCAAAATAAAAACTACCCTTACCTGGGGTGAAAGAGCAATTTTTGTATGTATGCACACCGGTGGCTTTTGTCAAAAGGGCCTAACTAATGGACGTTGGACAGTGGGTGTTAAAAAAAAAAAAAAAAAAAAAAAATGTGTGGTGTAAATCTTTTTAAAAATATATTTATTTGATCATTTGTGGTTTACATTAATTATATAAATATGAATTAGTGAAAAATGATATGATCTTCGTTCTTAAAGTGGTAAGTAGTTCTTTTTCCAACAAGCTGCAGAGAATTGAAGATGCTGTGTTGTTTGCAGAGTGGAATATGCTGGTCTTGTGCACGGGTAAGTACAATCATTCTTTTCTTTCTTGCGTGTGTTGGTTTTAGTGAGCTGAAAAATATATATAGAGACACATTAATAATAATAATAATAATAATAATAATAATAATAATAATAATAATAATATTTTTGCGAGGAATTTAAAAAAAATTAACTTACATTGTTGTAATTAGAAGATATTTTTGTTGGGGATCCATGAGTTGTGAGTTGAATCGAATCCAAGCCAAGATACGAAGGCTCGGGTTCCTTTTCTACGTAGTACTTTGTCGACTAAGTAAATATTAGGATGTTTTGTTCGTTGTAACTCTGCTTCATAGAACGCACCAAATATTGGGATATTTTTATTATCTTTTAAAAGATATGTTCGTGGATTAGTATTTTGAACTTTATAAATTGTAAATAATTCTGTTGTCCAATTAGCTTCGTATCCTTTAGTGAAGTGTTTCTTGATTTTTGATATTCTTACAATGTCACCGATTTTATATTTTGGTTTTCTTAAAGTTTCATTATATTGTGTTGGCAAGCGGGGTGGATTGTTTCTTTTTACATCATTAGGTTTCATGTCGATGCTGCGATGTATTTTGTGATTATACTTTACTAGTAACTCAGGCAAAATATGTACCCATCGGTAAGAACCTCGTGTTGTGAATTCTTTCCACATCGATTCCTTAAGAGTTCGATTAAATCTTTCTATCACACTCGCTTTAATGGAGCTGCCAGTGGAATAATGCTTTAGATTTTGTTTCTGAGACCATGTTTTGAATTCACTGTTATAAAATTCCGTTCCTCGATCGGTGTGAAAATAATTGGGCAATCTTTTACTTTGAGAATAAACAAATTTTAAGCTTTTTACAATCTCACTTCCTTTTTTGGTTTTAAGAGGAATTGCCCATGCATATTTCGAGTAAACGTCAATAATGGTTAATAAATATTTAAATCCATTATTCCATTTTGCAAGTTTGGACATGTCCACAAGGTCAGCTTCATGGAGGTCATCGATTCCTTTGCTAATAACACGTCGTCTTTTAAACTTTTTTCTAAGCGGTGCGTGAAGTTCTTTTGCAATTTCTCGTCTGATTTCGTTCATAGTTATTTTCCAAACAATGTTTTATAACATACTGTGCATTGTTTTACAAACGTTGGAATTTTTATTCAATATATCCAGCATTTCTTAGTTCTTCTTCTATTGCAAAGATTTCGCTGTCTAGTCCTGTGTGACCTGCAGCTTTCGATGCAATTAATTTTTTAAGTCTTGATACCAATTTGTTTGGTTCATTCCAGTGAACGAATTCAATATTGTTTCCGCCTTCAAATTTCCAAATGGCTTGTGGCGCGATGTGTTTTTTTTTGACCATATCCAGTATGCATCGTAGTATTTGCTTTTTCATTTTCATCTGCTGTTTTTATAATTCTATCTATGTCTTCAGTGAGAAGGGGTTCAATTATATGTCTATACTTATAAGATTGCGTTCCTCTTGGAGCTGCATTGCTTGTATTGTTGATTTATCGGTTTCCTTTTCACAATTCCTGTCTATACTTTCCTCTTGAAGGTTGCAAGATGCTTGCAAGGTTCCTAAAATGCAATTCAATTTAATAAATACCTTAAGATGGTTTGATTTGTTTAATGATATGGTGTTAATACTATTTTTACGTCTTGACTGGCTTTGCAATAATAATTGACTAACCAAACATGAGTTACCTATGAGGGAAACATTTTGGCCACTATGTTGGCTATTGACCAGTGAGTTTAGCTGTTTATCATTTTTTAAAATCATAAACAACAGAGGCTTAAACGTATAGATAAACCGTGTGACCATGTTTGTTAAACAAGACATTATACCAGAGACAATTAGGATACTTATGTAGAGTTTACCAAAAATAATGTTGTGTAACAGTAAATGCTAGTCAACAAACAGTTATACACTTCTAAAAAAAATCATCATACAATACCTGAGAGCTCTTCTAAAATTATTGATGTGTAACATGATTCCACTAACTTGCTATGTATTTTTTGGCTTGGGGGTGATTTTCAAGAAATGCAAATGGAACTGAAATGCAATACAAACGATGAGCGCGCCTGGTGGCTGAAATTGATACCACGACGTACTGTCGGTTATGTAGCTATGTGGAATGTATATCAAATATGGTTTACTTAAAGGTTTGGTGGTCCCATTAAAGGTATTCCTACAATAAATGATTTTCAAGTTGTCGTTCTGTGACGTGAAAATATTTATTATATGATATTTGCTAACAGGATATGCCACTGGAATTATTTTTCAAGTAGTTATTTTAATGACAACAGAGTTCACTGTTAATAACGGAGAGCCCTATGTGGAATGTAGGATAACATGTAACATAATATACGCGATATGTCACAACTGTAAGGCTTGAGTATATATGAACCACAACGAATTCGTATAGAGTGGGAACATCTACCAGATCATCTAAAGAGAAAATTTCAACTTTCACGATAGTTGAAAGTGCAAAGAAAATATGGAAGCGGCTACAGGTGCTTACTGAATATGGCAAGGCTTTACACTCCTGGGTTAGTCAGTCGTTCTTGCTAAGGATACCCTAGAAAAGGCTATACATGTTAGTTCTGAACAATTAGTGTTAATTGTATATTAAAATTATATGCACAGCTTATACAAGCACGTTTTGCATGCAGTCAAACTTAGTAAGATAATTACATACAACACGCAAAGTGTGTTTCCGCTACCTAGCGGTGGATATGAGCACTCACTGGTGATATCCGAGGTGAGCTGATTTGCTCCCACATTTGCTCCCATATTGGCTCCCCCATTTGCTCCCACTTTTGCCCCCACTTTTGCTCCCACTTTTGCTCCCATATTGGCTCCCACTTTTTTCTCCCACTTTTTGATCCCATATTAATGCCAACTCTTATAATTATAAGCAGCAGCAAAATGTAAATGGAATAATATTTCTGATAATGTTCATAACAAAAGTCCTGAAGTCTTGGGTTTGAATTCCCAACTATGGTTGTCAGCCAATGAATTCCACTACAGGAAACTTTTATTTTTGTGTTGTGTAGCGTGATAATTTGCCCATCTCGCGATGTAGTGGTTAGTATACTTTGGTGTTATCCCTGAGGTCATGGGTTCCAACTCGGCTATGCCCAGAATTTAATTTTGATCTGAGAGTTGAAAGGTTAGGTTGGGTGAGGTTAGGTAAAGTTAGGTTAGGTGAATTTATGATAGGTTAGGTTAGGTAAAGTTGGGTCAAGTTAGGTTAGGTGAAGTTAGGTTAGGTTAGGGGAAGTTGGGTTAGGTGAGGTTAGGTTAGGTGAAGTTGGGTTACGTTAGGTTAGGTGAGGTTAGGTTAGGTTAAGTTAGGCTAGGTTAGGTTAAGATAGGTGAAGTTAGGTTAGGTTAGGGTAGGTTAGGTTAGGTTAGGATAGGTGAAGTTAAGTTAGGTGAGGTTGCGGCAGGTTAGGTTATGACTAAGTTTGTTATGCTTAGTTGTTTTAGAAAAACACTGCATTGGCTCTCATATTTGCTTCCATATTTTCTTTGCACTTTCAACTATCTTGAAATGTGTATTTACTTTTGCCGGCATATTTGTTGACATATTTGTTAGCATATTTGCTCCCACTTTTTATATTTGCTTTGCTCCCACATTTCATCCCATATATGCTCCCACTTTTTGCTTCCCAATGTTTGCTCACAGTTTTTGCTCCCACATTTGCTCCCACTTTCGCTGACACTTTTTACCCCCAATTTTGCTCCCTATTTTTGCATCTATATATGCTCCCACATTAATCTATTGTTGTTATTACCAAGTTGTCTTTACTAGAAATTAGTTTATGCTTGACAGTTGATATGGAAGTATCAGTGACTAGGTATGGTAAGCCTTATGCATACTATAAAGGATATTCATATATTGTGAAACGAAGCAATAAAAATGGAACTGTTATTTGGCGCTGTTCAAAGCAACGATCGAAACAGTGTCGAGGAATGCTTAAGACAAGAGAATTGGACATACTTTCTTCAAACAGTCATGATTGTAAACATAATAATCATGCTAGTGTAAATGTAAGGAAAACTCAAACCGAAGCAAAAAACCAAGTCCAAGAAAAAAATAGTGCTGCTCAAGATAATATTAACCTCTGGTTTAATACACTACAACGCACTCATGCTGTTAGCGAGTTGTTTAATGAGAAACCTTTAAGACCTCCAGTAAAACCCATGATCAGACACACACACACATCTCAAAAGCCCTCAACTCTATCAGAGACAACATACCCCATCAAGAAGTTGGTTGGGGAAGATGAAAAGGATGGTGATGGTGATAATAATAACATAATGTTGAAGCACTCTAGTACATCTAAAAAGAAGCTTTCAACACTATCAAAGGGAACTCAAACCATTGAACAGACTGTGGACACAGGTGGAAATTATGATGGTAAAGATGATGAGGATGATGATGATCATTATGAAGATGATTATAATGATGAGGATGATAATGATGTTGATGGTGAAAATGATGGACTGCTTCCCGAGTATTTGAAACCATTCATAAAAAATAGCAAATGGAACGATCCTAATATATTAGTCGAACGTCTACAGCTCTTGCATGCCTGTAAACAGGCTGGTCATATTGGTTATGAGGAAGAGCTGTTAAAAATAGAAGATGAACTTCGTAAAGCTGGTATTATTGTGTAATTGGTCAACCTAGCAACACCTCCATCCCCTAAAATAATGTTCAGCAAGTGTTATATTTAAAAACTCTAGCAGGACAACATGAACAAAAAAGAGCTGTATTCTCTCTCTGTGTGTGTGTGTGTGTGTGTGTGTGTGTGTGTGTGTGTGTGTGTGTGTGTGTGTGTGTGTGTGTGTGTGTGTGTGTGTGTGTGTGTGTGTGTGTGTACCTATTGTAAAAATATATATATTTGAATTAATTAACACAGTTTGTATATATTTCTTGTTTTCTTTGCATGTTGACTGTATATTTGCTCAACCACTTTTTGGTTTTTCAATGCACATTTTTTGGTTTGTTATGATTTTCCGTAGCATTACAGTTATCAGTCTTGTAAACTGGGTGATTAATATAGGTATAAAGGCATCTTTAAAAAATCACAAGCCTTACAGTTGTGACATATCACGTATATTATGTTACATGTTATCCTACATTCCACATAGGGCTCTCCGTTATTAACAGTGAACTCTGTTGTCATTAAAATAACTACTTGAAAAATAATTCCAGTGGCATATCCTGTTAGCAAATATCATATAATAAATATTTTCACGTCACAGAACGACAACTTGAAAATCATTTATTGTAGGAATACCTTTAATGGGACCACCAAACCTTTAAGTAAACCATATTTGATATACATTCCACATAGCTACATAACCGACAGTACGTCGTGGTATCAATTTCAGCCACCAGGCGCGCTCATCGTTTGTATTGCATTTCAGTTCCATTTGCATTTCTTGAAAATCACCCCCAAGCCAAAAAATACATAGCAAGTTAGTGGAATCATGTTACACATCAATAATTTTAGAAGAGCTCTCAGGTATTGTATGATGATTTTTTTTAGAAGTGTATAACTGTTTGTTGACTAGCATTTACTGTTACACAACATTATTTTTGGTAAACTCTACATAAGTATCCTAATTGTCTCTGGTATAATGTCTTGTTTAACAAACATGGTCACACGGTTTATCTATACGTTTAAGCCTCTGTTGTTTATGATTTTAAAAAATGATAAACAGCTAAACTCACTGGTCAATAGCCAACATAGTGGCCAAAATGTTTCCCTCATAGGTAACTCATGTTTGGTTAGTCAATTATTATTGCAAAGCCAGTCAAGACGTAAAAATAGTATTAACACCATATCATTAAACAAATCAAACCATCTTAAGGTATTTATTAAATTGAATTGCATTTTAGGAACCTTGCAAGCATCTTGCAACCTTCAAGAGGAAAGTATAGACAGGAATTGTGAAAAGGAAACCGATAAATCATTCAACGTAGTGTTATGAACCTCAACGTAAGAAGTTATGAAAGTCTATGTGAGGGTGTGGTTTTTACAGCTGGATGCCTTTTCTGGCACCCACCTCAGAGACGAGTTTATGGGAGATGAAACTCAGCTATCATGTCGAATGTGGAGCTCCTAGTCTAGCAGAAAGTCATGTTCAGGTATTTGTCCGCAGGGAGTGTGGGAAACGAAACAACAACTAAAAAAAAGCATACACGTAAAGGGAATATTATAGAATTTTCGAGTATATGTTGTGAATTTTAAAAAATGGTTAAATTTCATGCTTTGTAGTCCTCTTGGCTAAATTTGGTAGAATTTGGTGAATTTTCATCAATATTCGGGTAATTTTATATAAATTTGAGCTAGTTCAAACCATTCTTTAATAATTCAATGGCATTTCAATAAATCTGGTAGTGATTTGTTGGATTTTGCTGAAATTTGGTGGAATTTGCTAAATTTGCGGTAAATTTAGTGGATTTTACAAAATTCTGGTCAATTTCAAGATAAATCTCAGATATTTAGATATTTTAAAAATAACCTCTGTCACTGTGATGGCTGTATTAATGTGTGCCTTTGACTATGAAGGGTAGGAATGGTAAGGAGATGGTTATGGACTTAAGTGCATAATCATTTATATTTACTTTCAGATTGGATGTTGTGGGAAAATCGAAAACTCCTCTTGTTAGTCTTTCAAGTGAGTGTACTCCTTATCTCTCTTAGAAGCCGCTAATGAGCTCTAAGCATTGGCAGTTTGCAAACATCTCTCTATTGTTAACATAGAATGCTCATTACTTGTTCTTTCGAGTACATGTTGTCATGTAGGTAAGGAATTGATCCAAACATAACATGTTTCGATTTTCTTTGCACTTTTCTGTGGGCAAACACGGTATTTACCTGGAGTAAAAGTGGAAATCCACATGAGTTTGACGTTTAGAAAACTCACCTCACCTCACCTCACCTCACACCAACTGTTTGGAAATGGAAATAATTTGTTTTTGTTTTACTTAGAGGCTTGGAAATCATGGTCATCATTCCCATGTACTGTAATTAGGGAAAATAATAAGAGGTGATGTACACTATTATTAGCTGAGTACCTAATACAATACAAGCAATGCAGCTCCAAGAGGAACGCAATCTTATAAGTATAGACATATAATTGAACCCCTTCTCACTGAAGACATAGATAGAATTATAAAAACAGCAGATGAAAATGAAAAAGCAAATACTACGATGCATACTGGATATGGTCAAAAAAAACACATCGCGCCACAAGCCATTTGGAAATTTGAAGGCGGAAACAATATTGAATTCGTTCACTGGAATGAACCAAACAAATTGGTATCAAGACTTAAAAAATTAATTGCATCGAAAGCTGCAGGTCACACAGGACTAGACAGCGAAATCTTTGCAATAGAAGAAGAACTAAGAAATGCTGGATATATTGAATAAAAATTCCAACGTTTGTAAAACAATGCACAGTATGTTATAAAACATTGTTTGGAAAATAACTATGAACGAAATCAGACGAGAAATTGCAAAAGAACTTCACGCACCGCTTAGAAAAAAGTTTAAAAGACGACGTGTTATTAGCAAAGGAATCGATGACCTCCATGAAGCTGACCTTGTGGACATGTCCAAACTTGCAAAATGGAATAATGGATTTAAATATTTATTAACCATTATTGACGTTTACTCGAAATATGCATGGGCAATTCCTCTTAAAACCAAAAAAGGAAGTGAGATTGTAAAAAGCTTAAAATTTGTTTATTCTCAAAGTAAAAGATTGCCCAATTATTTTCACACCGATCGAGGAACGGAATTTTATAACAGTGAATTCAAAACATGGTCTCAGAAACAAAATCTAAAGCATTATTCCACTGGCAGCTCCATTAAAGCGAGTGTGATAGAAAGATTTAATCGAACTCTTAAGGAATCGATGTGGAAAGAATTCACAACACGAGGTTCTTACCGATGGGTACATATTTTGCCTGAGTTACTAGTAAAGTATAATCACAAAATACATCGCAGCATCGACATGAAACCTAATGATGTAAAAAGAAACAATCCACCCCGCTTGCCAACACAATATAATGAAACTTTAAGAAAACCAAAATATAAAATCGGTGACATTGTAAGAATATCAAAAATCAAGAAACACTTCACTAAAGGATACGAAGCTAATTGGACAACAGAATTATTTACAATTTATAAAGTTCAAAATACTAATCCACGAACATATCTTTTAAAAGATAATAAAAATATCCCAATATTTGGTGCGTTCTATGAAGCAGAGTTACAACGAACAAAACATCCTAATATTTACTTAGTCGACAAAGTACTACGTAGAAAAGGAACCCGAGCCTTCGTATCTTGGCTTGGAGTCGATTCAACTCACAACTCATGGATCCCCAACAAAAATATCTTCTAATTACAACAATGTAAGTTAATTTTTTTAAATTCCTCGCAAAAATATTATTATTATTATTATTATTATTATTATTATTATTATTATTATTATTATTATTATTATTAATGTGTCTCTATATATATTTTTCAGCTCACTAAAACCAACACACGCAAGAAAGAAAAGAATGATTGTACTTACCCGTGCACAAGACCAGCATATTCCACTCTGCAAACAACACAGCATCTTCAATTCTCTGCAGCTTGTTGGAAAAAGAACTACTTACCACTTTAAGAACGAAGATCATATCATTTTTCACTAATTCATATTTATATAATTAATGTAAACCACAAATGATCAAATAAATATATTTTTAAAAAGATTTACACCACACATTTTTTTTTTTTTTTTTTTTTTTTTTTAACACCCACTGTCCAACGTCCATTAGTTAGGCCCTTTTGACAAAAGCCACCGGTGTGCATACATACAAAAATTGCTCTTTCACCCCAGGTAAGGGTAGTTTTTATTTTGGGGGTTGACATACCTCATTCATACAAAAGGAGAATTCACTACGAGTCCTATGACACCCCATATGTTTAAATCGCATTATTGGTTAGCGAGATACTAAAAAGCGAATGACCTATTAGTTTTTGTTTTTTTAATAAATTTTTTAAAAAGCCTCATCTATAAAGAATCTTTTAAAAATTCCGCTCTCTTACAAAAGCCCTCAAGTGCGCATGCATACAAAAATAACCACTACTTAACCTCCGGGTAAGGGTAGATTTATTTTGGGGTGGATATACTCCCGTCCATAGCAAGGGGTGGTTCACCACAAGTCCTACGACACCCTATATGCTCAAACCCGACCATGCCTTCGCCGAATCATCGCCAATGTTCGCCAGAAAGTAGGCTATCATTTTGTTTTGTCCTACACACTTCAAACTTGCTGTCAGCCTAGAGGGCATAGGGAGCTTTCATTGACTTCAAACAAACTTTTCTCTCATCTTCACCGTTTCCAAAATAGCACCAATTTCAAAAACAACAATTTAAAAAATATATATATACCGACACGCATTCATAGCAAAGAGGACGTCACACCATTCCTAAATAACACATCGTTCTAGCCTTACAAGCTCATTAAATTCGCCAAAATGTCAAAAACGCACGTTTACCTCAAATTGCGTTTCCAAATTCCACCCATTTTAAAAAATTACCTCACCACCAAATAGAGCGGGAAAAATAGCATTTAAACGAGCCCTCACTCAAACCTAGTCCTCGCCCACCACCAAACATTTTCCCAACATAGCCATACGTATTCAAGCACACACGCGACTTGCAAGAGAACATACACTACCCCACTACCCGCGAATGACCTTTTGTTTTGGTATTTTATTTAAATAATGAGGCTATAGGAAAAGAGGGGGGCATTACTACGAGTGCGAGATATCAGGTTCGGGGCCGATACGACGAGGGTTCAATCGCGAGCAAAAAAACATAACAGCTGCACACCACATGTGTGGATTGCTCGCACTGGCACACATGCTCACAGTCGCACGGGTGTCAGATGACAGTTAAAATCCTAATAAACAACCCCCATGACGTCAACACCCATTAACTTTTTATCACCATCGCACAAACAAGCCAAAAGGTCAACCCCTTCCCACGCTAACACGTGCACTGCACATGCTCGCTCCCGGACCACGTGCTCGCTCTAAGGACCCATGACGTCATCCCATGACGTCATCAGGATTACGCAATTTCTGGTCATGATGATGCAATATTTGGAGTGTAGCAAACGCTTACTACTTACTCTTAATTCAAAATAAGATAATAAATCTAACAAACAGTTAAATGTTTCAAATTCTATCTTGTTAAATAAATTATTTATTATTCTGGTTCTATCTCTCTTCCTAGAATCACGGTTAGGCAGGACCTTCTCTTCCCTGATTCTTCTCCCAAAATTATTTCCTATTTCAAAATAAAAAAGCAATCACTGAAACAATAAAACTTCACCACTTGTTACGTTTAATACGAACCTACAAATAACAACATTTGCAAAGTTTCTCTTAGCTGTCACAGCTAATTCTAGTAAATCATTAAGGCAAGTATAGCTCGCTCCGCCAGCTTCATATTTGTAGAGACTTCCTCTCTAACTTGTGTTTTACTCCTCAAAATTTTATTTTTGTTTAAGTTAGGTCTGAGGGTTTCCTCCGTTCTAAGCTTTTAGTCGGCACCATGCTGGGTAAACGCTTTGCCTGCCTTAAGTGCAACAATTAGTATTCTTAAAATATTCTCACTAATAACAGCACTTCTTTCTTCTTTTAAGAACTATCTACTTTCAATTTCACACTTAACTTCTGACTCTCTCAGAACTATCTATACTCCTTCTCTATCTTCTGTATTTCCTGAATCCGGTCACAGTCTGGCCAACTACGATAACATTGTAATCACCCAATCACCCTTGCGGAAAAGCTATGGAAATGATATGCCATATCAAAGTTTCTACATATTATAAATATTTGTCAGCATTCCAGGTGCACAAGCTGTTAACTTGTTACAAGTATAACAGTTTTTCAATGTAAACAGCTGTGGCAAAGAACCTACCAATTGCGTTGTATTGGCATAAAATCACTCTTTTCAACGCCACCTGGCGGTAAGGTAAATGGCGCGTTTTTTAAAAGTGGTGTCCCCAGGAGGCCTAATCCACTGTTGAAATATCAAAGTTAGTCGATTTTAAACCGTTTTGATGAAGACTGGCAGTCTTGATCGTCTGCCTTAATTCCTCCGTCATCGATTTCATCGTCTGTAGCGGTACATTTGTCCGACGTCACAGGGCGCTCAAGATTAGCATCGATGTCTCCGTCACAATGAACCATATCATCTTCCTCGGCTTCATTTGTACATGACCGTCCCATACAATTCATGCAGATTCTGGAGCATCGGAGGCCCGTTTTCCTGCAGCCAGACGCTGCCTTACATCCTTTCGAACATTTGCAGGCCACTGTGTTTAGAGGCGTTTGTGGCGCCGGATCCCTCGTCGTAGATATGGGAGTCAAACCACATTGAGCATTTTTACAGCCCCAATCCAGTGGATTTGTATCATTTCCATACCATGTTTGGATTTGATGGTATGTTCTTAAAGAGTGCTCACGTGCCGTTGATTCGGTGGGAGGTAAGCTTGCGATATTAAATCGATGTTTCCTTAGAGATTTTGCAAACAGTTGGAACCGCAACTCATTCAGGGTATTTCCCGTGGTTTTGTTGTCAAAAAGCCTAGCCAAAACCAACTGGCCCGCTTTGTCAATTTCATCGGGGTTCGCGTTCACGTCTTGGAAAACCCTAACAGCTGTCTGCAGTTCCTCATTACTCTTCAGAAGTGTTACGAATTTCATTTTGCCCTGCCTGTGAAACGAAGACGTTGTATCGCACCCACAAAACGCATGCAAAGAGAGGATGTTTTCCTGCACACACGGCGGGAGAATGAAACTTGTTATGCAAAATAGTTGTTGTTTGGTTGAACCTTTGCCGAGTTTCATAAAATACATTTTCGTGGAGGGTGGCACACGAGCCTCCAAGATGACCAGGATATCTATATATTCGGCCACTACAATGACCGAATTGTCGGGCCGAGATAACTCGAGTGCGGTGGTAACGATTAGCACATCGGCATCTTCTGGAGCTTGTCTGGTTTCGATTCTTTCGCTTTCGAATTTGACGCGCCACAAGTCGATCAATCTTAGTTTGTTTGTGTCATTAGGCAAAAAAAATTCTTGTGGCATAGGTGCCGTCATGGACTCGTCAAAAAAAACATAAGCAGCATCATGCTTGTGCGATCGTCGAAGACGTTCAGCGGACATGGTACTGTGAGCTGCTGGGTCGTCAGGATACCCATCAAAAATAATGACACGGTTTTTGAAGTATCTTGTAACGTAATTCACATATTTGGCACTAATGTCGTCAAAAGTATCGGTTTGGTGCCAAATTACACGGTGCAGAAGATATCCTCCGTCGAGAACATGATGTAGGTCCTCAAATGTGGGCTCATCGGTAACAGGATGGAATAATTTATAGAACAAGACTTTTGCTTTTTACGCATTCCCGCTTCATCAAAGATCGCAACCGGATACGGAGCTAGATCAAACTGGAAATATTGTTTCAATTATGCATCGGATTTCTTTGCAAGGCTAATGAGTTGGAAAAGTACAAGAGGATCAACAGGAATATCCGTGTTGCGGATTTTTATTTTCGAATTTACCGCGCGGAGAGGCATCACGCGATTTTTTCTAAGGAACTTCACATCGCGAAAGTCGTTGCCGGTTATGCCTTTTTGTGCTGCTATTCCAATTTCATAGGCCATATGACAAGAGATTTGTCCATCCCCGACAACTCCTGTGCTTAACGAAGCAATGTGTTGTCCACGAGGAAAGGGATCGTGAGTTGATAACCATTCAAAAAATGTTCTCAAGCCCGCATCATCGATGTTAATCTTGGGCGCCCTGTGACTTAGGACAAATGTATCGATACAGACAATGAAAGCGATGACGGAGAAATTGAGGCAGACGATCAAGACTGACAGCCTTCATCAAAACGGTTTAAAATCGACTAACTTTGCCATTTGAACAGTGGATTAGGCCACCCGGAGACACCACTAAAAAAACACGCCATTTACTTTATCGCCAGGTGGTGTGGAAAAGAGTGATTTTATGCCAATACTACGCAATAATAATACTAATGGTAGGTTCTTTGCCACAGCTGTTTACATTGAAAAGCTGTTATACTTGTAACAAGTTAACAGCTTGTGCACCTGGAATGCTGACAATTATTTATAACATGTAGAAACTTTGATATACCATATCATTTCCATAGCTTTTCCTTAAGAATCAAAAAGGGCTCCACTTTGAATGGTCGTAGCATCGTAACGGTTCACATTAGAGACAAATGGTACCGGACATTTTTGTAGGAAATTTACTCAAGATTATTTTTATAATAGGTATTTTGTTGATAAAGTTGATGTTTTGGGAGACATTTGCAAAAATCGAAAAATGGTACCTTCTTAGGGCCAGAAGGGCCAACACCGATTTCTCTCGAGGGGGAAAACTTGGGAGAGTAAAATCTGGGTGCAAATAAAGTGATTAAAGCAATTTCCAGCTTTCCACTAATTATTTTCTTATTGAACTACCTGTCGCCTGGCCTAACTCTGCAAAGATCCTCACGCTCTATACTAGTACAAATCTTTCAAAGAGCTATCAGTTGATGACAGAAGGAAATTGGTATCTCAAAACAAGTACTGCTTTAATTGCCTTTCACCTAAACATTCCGCTTCTAATTGCAAGTCCACTAGACACTGTTTTCATTTGAAAGCGCGCATCACACACTCTGGCATTGCCATGGTAAACAGAGGTCATCAGTGCCTGCATCTTATAACTCTACGCAGAGCAACCCGGAACAAACAAGTGCGTCTTCCTGCATTTTAATGCCAATTCCCTTTGTAGTGTACAAGTTTTGTTGTCTAGAGTTCAATTTGAAATTCAGGATAACAAGGGCGACTGGATCCAAGCAAGAGGCTTGCTGGACTCTGCCTCTACTCACAACTTTGTTTCACGATCATTAATTTAAAAACTCGGTCTTCCACCAACATCGACTTCCATCAATGTATCCGGCATTAACAGTTTAAAAACACAAGCTTTGCAATCCTCAAAATTAAAACTTATAGATATTTGTCAAAGAAACACTAATCTTCAACTAAACTGTCTCATTCTTAACAGCATTGGTGAAACTACCCCTACTCACTCTGTTGACACTTCCTGTTTAAATATTCCCTCTAACGTAAGGCTTGCCAACCCTTTGTTTAACGTACAAGGTCCCATTGACGTCATATTGAATGCTAATGTTTTTTGGCAAAGTTTGCGCCCTCAAAAGCGCTTCCTATCTCGCGGCGTTTTTGCGTGCGATACTAAGTTTGGTTGGGTTATAACTGGTCAAATCCAACGTTCCAGTCTTCAACTTAAATCTCAATGTCACTTTGGCAGTGCTGACTCAAATTCATTTTCTGAAGACGAGAACACTCACTTTTCTGATCTCAGTGCATCTCAAAATAACTTGCCGAAACAATGTCTCAATGTCAATAATTACGTCAACGCTGTAAGCTACTTAATGGTTTCCGCACAAAATGGCAATCCAAGCCCGCATTTCCTTGAGTCGTTTGTTTTATTGCCTTGTGTCATTCCTCGTAGCCAGTAATTGTTTAAACTTTTTATCGAAAACAATCTTCGCTCTCCGTCAAACCATGGCTATCAGTCACCATCACTTCGCTGTGAGCTGTGTTTCACTTCTTACGCTGTTTAGTCGGAGGGCCACTGACACGCCCTTCCCTCTTTCTCACACGCGGAAGCAGCATTTGAAACCGCTTGACAATCTCGGCTCTCTTGTCTCAAGAATGAAAATCTATAGGCCTAATTTCTTTCTCAACTTCCCTGATTTTCTCCGCCGTTCAGGAGAATTAAGCTTTATTGTGTTGGTAATGGTTTGGCTCAGAAATCCTCAAAATTATGCTAAATTAATTAATTAATCGCTTCAATTCATTTGTCCTCAAATGGGTTGTTTATGTCCAGGCCACGTATGACAACGTGCACTCCTTAGAGGTCCGCTTTAATCCGTGGTTGTTTGTTTTTCCTTCGCTTGTTTACCTTCAACCACTTGTGTTGCAGCCTTGTTTATTTACAAACTTACATAATGTTACTTCCTCCATATGTAACGAAGGTCATATCGTGTTCTCCTTATCTCAAACTAGTCTACCCGCTTACCACTCTCAAGCGGTAGGCCAACCGGTTTGCTACTGCAGCTCAGTGAGTTGCTTACTTACTTGTCCAGATAAACTGGTTCCGATCACTGACCTCTCTAGTTATTTATATCTGTCATCACGCTATACTATTTGTGTTGATGCTTTGTTTACTCTCTTTGTTTACTTGGTTAAACACGTAGCCGATGTTTGCTTCGATTGTTGTTTAATAATATTTTTACATATCCTTGCTGCGCGTATCCATTGTATTCTGCGTAACTATTGTGTACTCTTGTTGTTTATTGTTAAACAAACTTACCTTTTCTCGACTTTACATTTGATATGTTTTCGCACATCTACTTGTTGCGTCACGCTTGGTTTAGAATCACTTGTTCTTCTAGTTAACCCTTCTTGTGCGCCTTATAATCTAAGGTCAGTGCTTATTGTTACTAGATTATTTGTACCTAAGGCGTTCTTGCCTCTTACTCGTATAGCTTCTTTACTCATTTGGTATATTATTAGCCTTAATCAGTGCACTTGTTCTTACAGCCTTTATTCTTATTTGTTACTTCTCTCTTCGAACATTGCAGTGATCTTTATTGAAGCTTTACTCCTCGCAGCTCCTAGCTATCTTTTGATTGAAGGTGTTGTTAATTATCGCCCCTTGACCCCTCTTTCCCATGATCCTGATGATATACTTCCCATAACGCCTGGTCATTTCCTTATTGGCAGTTCTTCTCCTTCCCCTCGCTCCGCTGGTTTGGATCCCTGGCAGAGTGGCGGAATGCTACCCGGGAAGGGATGGAAGAGTCAGGGTGTTGAAGATCTTAACCACCAATGGTCATATCATAAGACCCACCTCTCTCATAGCGCCTCTTCCTCTCGATCCTTAAAATCGTTTTTTCTGTTCTCTGCTGGTGTGTAGCCCTCCCAGTATGGTGTATGCCTTGGAATACACATTCAGTTAGAGTTAGCACTTGCTGCTCTCTGTTTTTTTTCATTAGTTTCATTTATTTAATTTCCTTCCTTGCAAACACCAACAGCGACCCTCTGTATTCTATTTGCTCCGTACACGCGCTTAAGTTGTTTATAAGTTTGTTCTAGATGTGTATCTTCTGATCACTTTTGTGATACTTTCAATGGTTAGCTTGGCCCATTTGTCGGTCAAATTTTGTTTCTTGTTACCGAGATCCCCGAATGGTAATTATTTCCTTGTAAACGTATTAATTGCTTAAACCTTATGCATAATCTTGTTATCAATCACTTATTCATAGATATTATAGTTCTCACCTTGAGTGTTCCAGTCGCTCGCTACCTCAAGCGTCCTCACTCCCGACATACAGGGCATCTACTGGTTGATCCGCTGTCCGCTGAGTAGTGTCGACTGACGTCATCCTGACTTTCGTTCGACCAATGGCAGGTTTTTGTCTGGTCGGGCGATCTCCAGCTTCGAGATGGTTCCATGATCCCTATTTAAGACGCCACTTGCTGGCGTTCTTCACCACTTCTGATCAATCACCACTTCTGATCAATCACCAATTCTGATCACTTCAACCTGCTGGTCACCGCTACTGCATCTCATGACACCATCGCTAGTCTCTACGCTACCTAGCAGCTACGTCACAAGATCTGCACCATGACGTATAGCTCAAGATGGCAAGAATAATTGCCAGCTGTTGTACTTTTCACCTTCACCTTAGATGAGATACTTGGATTCGTCTTTCGAAATACTGATGGATCATCACTTGGAAGCTATAAATGGCATTCCTTCGCAAGAAAAGAAGAGAAAGTTGACATTTTTTATCAATGGTGTACATATCTCTAGGCCATGTACGCCTCCTTCTGAAGAAACCGTGAGGACTTTTAAATCAACATTTTGCTACCTGGAACTTTTAAGGAGCTGGCTCTTCAAAGATAAGTTTAATTTTATGAAGCATTTAAATTATACTAATCATTTTATACTCTTAATCAGTTTCATGGTTCTCTCTTTTTATAAAGTGCATTTTTATGTGTTAAGCTCAACTTCTCTCCAATTAAACAAGCTTGTTTCATTGACATTTCTTTAATCTGGGTTTCTGTCATCAGGCCCTCACACTTTTGCTCCATTTATAATTGTTCATTTCTGTGATAAGCACTTAAGTGCAATTTGTTTATTGATTATAAATTTATTATTAGAAATAAAAATTGTTAATGTGTTGCTACCTACATTGGTTTTCTAGTCACGTATTTCATGCCCACTACCCCGCACCGCTTCAGTCTAATTTTCTTGACCACAGTAGTTATTTTGTCCAGGCTTTCGCCTGATGCGTTACCGTTCTCCCGTATGGGGAAGTTTTAGGGCAGAACTTATTCTCCATCTTCTATGGAATCTACCTAGCGGCATCTTGCGGCAAACCGCCGGAGTTCTTCAAACTCCTCTAGCTCAAGAGGATTTGCATACCACTCCAACTGGCTTCGCCGCTGTCTTCAGCTATCATCTCCTTGAAGACACTACTCCAAGAAGAAAATTACATTTTGTAAAGGGTGTTTATTTTTTAATGTTTCCCATTCTGCTATATGCTCTTTTGTTTCCTTCCCTCTCCTCCTCGCCTACCTAACTCTATCGTGTGCTTCCCTGATCGCTCTCACTTCTAGTACAGACTTCGAGAGTACAGTTCGGCGCTCTCTCTTAGAGGCCAGTCTCCTGTCTCCATGAGACAATTTTTAAACGCAATGTCTGTTTTTTTAAGTAACGGCTACAAGGAATCTTCCACTTCAATCATCATGGCAAGTTAAGTAAACCGCATACATTGAATTTTAAACCATTTTAGAGGGTTTTAATCAACATGTAGAATGATTTTACTAAAAGTTATATGCAGTGCTGGAATTTCACAAAATTGGGAAACCTCTGCCCCTTGTGGGAATCGCTTTTCTTAGCTAACAAAGCCCTTTACCAGTCATGAAATCTAGTGTTTTCCACACCAAGTAAGGGAATACTTTCCCGCAACGAGGGATTCATGTCAATTAGAGCCGACTGCGGTGGCGTCTGGTAGCAAAGTTCCGAACTAATAGCCGTTGACGGTGGTGTTTGGCGGCAAAAGTAGGAACTATTTCAAAAATTCAACAGTCTACAGTCCTTGCTTGAATTAAAAAACAGATAACACACACTAATACAGTCATCACAATTAACACCGGTTATCAGACAGATTCTGCACACACCCAAAGTACACGGGACTACATGACCGCGTTGTCGCAGCACATAAACTTAAGAACCAACAAACCAATCTTTCTTTGCTTATCCTGCTGGCTCAGGAATTGTTAATTTTCTAATTGTTAAACTTTTGTACCTGATTTTCTTTTTGCTCCAGGCTTCGTTAATACGACCTAACCCTTTTGAATGTAAAATTTATTAACCTCTGTTTAAATAATAGCGGTAACCTCCGCTTGTAATTCTCCTTTTTTTCCTGCTACGATCAGGAATTTAATTTATTTGTATACAGCCTTTTCGCTTGCCATAAGGGCATTCTAATAGTGCTTGTATCCTACCTAACTAATTTATCAAAGTTATAATTACTTTACAATTGTCATGACAAACCTTAAATTTCTTAATTGTAAGCACACTTTTTAAAATCCTTGTGAGATTTTAGTGCTTGTAACAAGTTCGAAACTTGTACATTATTTAATATTGTTTGCGAATTGTAAACCTCTTATTATTAGATCTAAGACCTTGAAGACTTATAAACAACTAAATTGTTACTCTTACCTCAAAATAAGATACTAAATCTAACCAACTGTTAAATGTTTCAAATTCTATCTTGTTAAATAAAGTATTTATTATTCTGGTTCTATCTCTCTTCCTAGAATCACGGTTAGGCAGGACCTTTTCTTCCCTGATTCTTCTCCCAAAATTATTTCCAATTTCAAAATAAAAAAGGCAATCACTGAATCAATAAAAACTTTACCACTTGTTGCGTTTAAAACGAACCTACAAATAACAACATTTGCAAAGTTTCTCTTAGCTGTCACAGCTAATTCTAGTAAATCATTAAGGCAAGTATAGCTCGCTCCGCCAGCTTCATATTTGTAGAGACTTCCTCTCTAACTTGTGTTTTACTCTTCAAAATTTTATTTTTGTTTAAGTTAGGTCTGAGGGTTTCCTCCGTTCTAAGCTTTTAGTCGGCACCATGCTGGGTAAACGCTTTGCCAGCCTTAAGTGCAACAATTGGTATTCTTAAAATATTCTCACTAATAACAGTAAAAAATATTGCTAAAGGCACTAGAGTTGCTTTATCTCATCCCACTCTGGGGGCATTCGGCTGTTTTGCCGGAGATACAACAGTGTCCAATAATAAAAAATATTGCGGCAAATTCAAATCCTTCCAGCATTTCAGAATGCTTAGTAAAATCTAACCCTTTTGAAGGGAAACCACATAAATCCACTTCCTTTTATATATCCTTGCTTTCTAGCGTACTACCTATCCCCATAGTACCCAAATCCCAGCTTGGGGGGAAAGAACACATAGCGATATCTTGCAGGTAACCGTAGCTCCCGCCGCTCTCTCCGTTGACGGTGGCCGAGCTCCCTCTTGATTTAGTTACTTCACGGGCTCAGCCCAGCATAACTTGTCGTTAGATCACTTTTTTCGTGATGACACTCAGTATTAACCTACCACAGTCCCGTGAACTTTGTGTTTAATAAAGGGTTGAGGATATTTTAAAATAATTTTAGGAAATTAAATTGAATATTCGCTAATAAATGCAGGCGCGGATCTAGAGTTTGGCCTGGGGGGGTCACAGAATCGAAATTGTTAAGAAAAATGGTATCACTTACAACGAAATCACAAAATAATCAAACGTACAATACCAGACCAATTCTTTTGCAAGCTACAAGGATAGAAATTTGATGCGTTTAGCTCACCAAAAATAGTTGTACAAATTGCAACGGCGTGCTTTGCGACTTTTACATCGAGGTTCGAGAAAAGTATCAAGATACGTTACAGTTTCGGCAAGTCGAGTTGGTACCGACAAAGGGAGAAAGTCACAGCTTAAATTTCCAACCAAGCTTGCAGTTTGGACGTCGGAAAAAAATTTTGGAGCGAAAAATGCCCCAAATTCCTATCCGTGCATTGCTGTACATCAGGGGCGATTTCTCCGAGCATGCTACGCTTGCTGCGCAAGCGTAATATTTTTCTAAAGCAAAAAAAAATATTACAATTTGTACCGTATCTGTAATAGATCTGCATTATACATATCACATGTTGCATATATCTTGGCGAGTACAGCGATGCTTGCTCTTGTCGTAGGAGCTTCAGGCGAGCTGTCTATACAGCGAGAAATGTATGCGCGCGCAGGCTTCCTCTCCAAGGCTGCTTGCAAACTGTCACGCTTGTAATGTGCAGTTGGAAGCTCTGGCCTCAGAGCTACAGTTCTACTGTGTTGTGTCAGTGACGAGTGTACTGTAAGTTACCATTTATCTATTCTGAATGATTTGACGTGCTGCAATGAGTTCCGAACCGTGCATTATTGTCAGCTTGTTATCAAATCCATTTTTTCGGAGGACTATTCAAGAGAAAACAGAAATTATTAAGAATGGTAGGCCCTGTCCGGCGCCGCCAGATTTAAAGACACAGCACTGGGAGAAAAACAGAGGATATGTACGTTCGTTCTCTGTATCTCAATATAATAATACGCACTGGTTGACAGGGTCCAAGAAACTGAATAAACTGTTGTGCTGGCCGTGTGTACTATTTTCTGCTGATAACGGTGTATGGTGTAAAAGTGGCTTTGACAATTTGAACACCTTGACACTGTCCTTTACAAGACATGAAAAATCTGCAAACCATATGAAGTGTTTCTTACAGTTAAATAGCTTTGGGCGTACAAGGATCGACCACCAGCTGGATGAACAGAAACCACTGATCTCTATACATGGATGGCTGGTAGCTAAGGCAGCAGTAAGCCCAATAGGCGATGACAGGAGGTATAGCAAGATGGCAGCGAGCGCATGGTGCAATATTGCTCGTAGACCACGTGGTCCGTAGAGCGCTATTGTCTTATTCAGTGACGCCATACCCAGTGGCCAGGCCTCTTGATTGTAGTTCCACGAGTGTTCTGTGTTGTGTTAATGCAAAAGAAGTAGTAGTGTATTTTTCGAATTTAGGTTCGATGTCTAGTAGTATACATGTAAATTACAAGATTCAATTTCAATGTGTACTATGTGTTCATGTGAATTTTGAATGAGGTTTCAACATGCCGCAGTGTTCAGCATATGGATGTACAAACAGAACCGAACAGCAAAAAGAGAAAGTAAGAGATGTTATACATAGAGGCCACTGGCAGTAAATATTTTGTGTTTCTTGTAGTTGTAAAATGGGCTGAATTTGGTTATTTAAAGCGTAAAATCTTAGTTTTAAGTACCGGTTTGGTGACCCATCATCCCAAGCAAGTCGGTAATACCTTTACTTCTCAGGCAGACAGGTCACTTAGCCGTAATTTTGAAGTTATTGTGGAGTTAAGTATACATATGCGGTGGTGCTGAAGCAGACGTGATCGGGCTAGGCTATTGCGTGTTTAAATTTGATCCCATTTCAGGGTTTTTCGGTTCTGGGTGCGAATAGTTCGCTTAATAGTTGTAAAACTGTGGGGAGAGTATATTTTGAGTAGGTTTTTAGTTGTGTTAACTTTTATGTGGAGCTGAGGAGTGAAATTGGTTTGGCTTAACGTGCAGTTTGGCCTAGATCTACCTCCCTTTATTATTAAGTTTATTGTGCTGCTAGCGTGATTAAAAGCTGTAGTATTTGATGTAGAGTGCTGGGATTAGTAATTAAGCCCTGTAATCCTTCTGCCCCCCCCCCCCCCCCCCCCCACCATTTCTTTCCGATTTCGCACCCTGATAATTATATAGGCTACCGGTACATTTATTTTTGTGTAACTTTTACTGTGGCAAATAAGCTGCTGGTTATGTGATATATTGACAAGGTCTGAATATTTGCTGGTTTCTTAAATACGTACAATTTGCTTAAATGATATTTTCATTTTATAAATTAAACTGCGCGTTATTTCATGGAAACAGAAATTCATTACCAAGAACCGATTACGATATGTCGAGTGTATAGTGAGCTGCGTTTATATGTACATCATTTGAAGAATGCATAATTTTGTGGCATATATATTTATACAATTTACAAGAAAGTTTCCAGAAATTGTTTTTCACTCGTTACTCTGTTACTGATCGCTAATTGCGTGTACTCAGCACCTAAGTTGATATTTGTCAGCCGTTATTATACATTCATTTTTATTGCTATACCGGAGATTTACTGACCTCGGAATAACGTGTCAGTGATCCCAATGCCCTTATGCTATGAGTGAACATATCTCTATATTTTTATTTGTTCCAAAGCACCATTAATTACGATTTAAAATTGACTAGATTATCATTGGTTCCCCATAAGGATCGCTCGAGAATGGGCACACCAACATGGCGGACCGCGCGCTCAACCTGGCGTACTTTCTCGTGCAGCGGAGAGCTGCCATCAGCGATCCATGTATAGAGATCAGTGACAGAAACGCATCAGTGACCAACTTCATAATGAAAAGGTAAAGACAAATCGTGACATACTTAAACGATTGATCGATGCAGTGTGTTTTTTTTAGCAAAACAGGAACTACCATTTCTTGGACATGATGAGTCTGCAACTTCCGTAAACAGGGGGAATTACATTGAACTTCTAGACATTTTAAGTGAATATGATCCTCTTCTAGCAGCTCATCTGAAAGACTCCACCATTTTTAGAGGGACGTCGTCTGCAATCCAAAATGATTTAATAGCAGAAATAAGTTCAGTAATTGTGAGAACAATAAAGGAGGAGCTTGAACAAGCAAATTTTGTGGCAATAATGTTGGACGAAACGTCCGATATTGTTAATAAGTCACAACTCTCTACTTTACTCCGTTTTGTAGATGAAAGTGGTGAAATTCAAGAGGGGTGTCTTGGGTTTATAGACGTAAGTAAAGATCGCACTGCTGGAGCCCTCCTTAATCATGTCCGTGCTATTTTAAAAGAGTTCAGTTGTGAGAAAAAGATTGTGGCTCAAACATATGACGGTGCTGCTGTCTTAGCCGGTCATGTGAATGGGCTCAATAAACTAGTTCAAGACCAGTATCCATGAGCAACATTTGTTCATTGTTATAGCCACCTATTGAATTTAACACTACAGCAGTCTGATTCAAAAATCAAAGAATGTACAATTTTCTTCCAAGTCTACAAAGAGAACAGCTGCTCTACGAGATTTTGTTCATAAGAAGTTGCCAACAGTAGCACCAACGAGATAGAATTTCGCTTCACGTCTTATTAATACTGTGAAGGAATATTATGATATGTTGATGAAATTCTTTCAATATGTACAAGATACTTCAGACGACTGGGATGAAGACACTACATTGAAAGCTAAGGATTTTTGTTCTTCTTACTTAAGTTCAACACTAGATTTCTGCTGGCAGTGTTCTCCAAGATTTTTTCATTCTCCGATACTGTGTTCAATATTTTACAAACAAAAAGTTTGGATATACAGTACTGTGGCAAGAAGGTTGAGGAGCTCTTTTTAAATATCCAGTCTATGAGAGATGAAGATTTTGATAGTTTGTATGGACATGTTGATACTGAAATCGATGTTTATGGAGGACCGTCGAGCTCTAAAAAGCGTGCAATTAGTGATGAACCAGAAAAATCAAAATAAAAACGTCTATTCAATGAAATTATTGACAATGTACTTGTCCAAATAGGAGAGCGTTTTAAATGCATAAAGAAGTTTGTGTTCTTCTCGCTGCTGGATTGTGATTTGTTTGAGAAGCACAGAAATAAGTTTCCAGACAGTGATGTTACTGCCCTAGAAAAGACCTATGGGTCATTTTTCGACATTGTTCGCTTGAAAACTGAATTAAGTGTGATGTATTCGTCTTCGGAGTTTAAAGAGAAAAGTGTTTCAGACTTAATGCAGTTTATGCTTACTAATAAATTGTACATGGGTATGCCAGAGATTTTCAAGCTCAACAAGCTGGTACAACAATTCCTGCTACTACATCCTGCAGAACGTTATTTTTCAACACTGAGACGAATTAATACATATTGCAGATCGACTCAAGGTCAGGATAGGCTATCATCATTAGCTATGTTGTCGATTGAAAAAGGATTGCTTGCAAAAATTAGATTACAGTCCTCTTTCTATTATGAAGTTATTCATGGTTTTGTAAAGAAAAACCGCAGAGTAGAGTTTGTTTTCAAGTAGGTCGATCTAATAGATACAGTAGTTGCAATTTTTCTGTGAAGGCCTACACACTTTGACGTCAACTTGTTTAACCCTTTATAGGGCAAAACTAAATATTTATATTTATGCGTTTTTATATTTTAATTTATTTTAATTATTATAATTATTAATAATGTTATTTTATGGTTCTCTTGTATTAATGTTTATATATTTATTTTTAATTTTCAATTTATGTTCTTGTAGATGTAACTTTTTTGTTATGGAATTAATTAATTAACTAATTTTGATTGTATTTCTTACAATTATTTTCATATTGGTTTTTATATTTATGTTCATTATTTTAATTTTTATATTATTATTATTATCGTAATTTTATTATTTTTATTTCTATATTTATGTTTATTTTTACACTTTAATTGTTAATGTTTGTAGTTTTATTTTTAATTTTATCCAGCACATCATGAAAATTCTCCGAAATTTGACTTAAAGATTAAACTATCGGCATTTTTGAAAGTATAAACTCTCCTTATGACCACTATCTCATAAAAAGTTAAATTATATAATAACTGGCTTTGTGGCTTGTCATGATTTGTTAATAATTATAAAATGTGTCTGATTGTGAAAATTTGTTATTTGGCCCTCCTTGAATTAAAGGAGCAATGTAACCAGTTTGAATGCATGTTCATGTAACCGATAATTAAAATGTTCATGTGATTTAGCGATTATTGGTTTTATAAATTTTATTCATTCAGAACTATGCATGTCTCACCCCCACCAACTTTCATGAATGGAAGAGCAAGCCTGACTTTCATGACCAGGATTCGCCCCTGCTGTACATTCATCGTGACATCACTATAGACATAGATTCGGTAATCTTAAGGTTTGCTGAACAAAATAGACGAGTTGATTTTGTTATATAAATAATCGTTTTTATATAACAGGTATGAAGTTGTAAATATGTACAGTTGTAACAGAACATAATAATTGCAATAAAGATATTTTCAATTTAAAATAAAACTGTTTTTCAGTTAAAATTCGTTAAGTTTTATTTTTCTGGTTATTGTGTTTTCGTTTTTTGAGTTTGCACAAAACAATTGGTCTCCGTTTGGGGGGGGGGGGGTCATGACCCCCGTAACTCCCCCCCCCCCCCCTTGAATCCGCGCCTGAATAAATGGTAACCTTCTTTATGTGTATAGGAATTAACCAGCGGCTGCTGACTAGCATTTACCGTTAAACTCTGGCGTTTTGGTAAGCTCTACATGGTTATCCTAATTGTCTCTGGTACATTGTCTCGTTTCTTTTTTGTAAAAAAAAAAACATGGTCACTTAGTTTCTATATAGGCCTAAGCATCTTTTGTAAATGAACCAAAATGGCGGGCCTCTCTCTAGGACCCTATCCACAGGTCAAAACAAGCATAGTTGCCAAAGTGTCAGCTCCCAGCTTAGTCGTGACTGGTCATAAAATTCTTATCGCAAGGCCACTCAAGGCCTAAATAAATATTGTTAACGTATATTTTAATCATCTATCTACATAACCATGTGTAATAGACATTAAATAATTAGCTCTTAACCAACCACTATAGCTGAGCGTTTTAAATAAATATTAAATACTTACCGGTTGTCAATGTTAACTCTCTAGCTGCCTCAAAACAAAATTATTATTCCTTTTTAAGCGGTTGCGTCACCTTGAGCCATTCCCGCGTGTCACTACATCCATGGTCGTGCGTAGTAAAAGAATATTTAATATTCCATACTTAGCAGTTGGTTATCCATCCATTACAACTATTCCCCTCGCCTAAATACTAGCTATCGCCACCAATCCATCCATCATCACCTTATAATAATAATAATAATAATTAATCGAGCATTAACTAACAAAATAATTATTTAAAATCCACCGCAGGTTTGCCCCTAGTCACGTGACAATAAACCGTCACAGGCTTGCCGCTAGTCATGTGGATTAACAAGGTTCTTTCGCGTACAAAAATGGCCCGCTCTCATGTCGTTTAGCCCTTAGGGCAAATTGTAAAAAAAAATGGTCTATAGTAAAAAAAAGAGGTCGTCATCGCGATTAATTCAAGTCCTAACACGTCTTTCTAAGATTACAGGTTCCAAAGTTATTACGGGAGGGGGGAATCAATGACCTTTTAGTTTTTGGGTATTTTGAGTAAATGAGTGGGGGCATGGAAAAGGGGGCGTCAACCCGAATCCCATGACATCTCTCGTGTACCTCTCCGGTTATCTATCTATATATATAAAAATCAATGTAACGTGATAGTTTGTCTGTGGGTGGGTATGTATGTCTCCTATGCGTTCATATACCATTCGTCCGATTGCGATGAAACTTGGGTGAGATGTTGAGTACACTCCAAGGAAGGTTTCTGACTTAGTAAATCCATTTTACAATAGGTAGCGCACGCGTAGATTCAACAAATGAGCTACGACGCGCGAAGCATTTCAACAAAGTCACGTTTGCGTTCATATACCATTCGTCCGATAGCGATGAAAGTTGGCTGAGATTTTGTGTGCACGCCAGGGAAGGTTTCTAGCTTAGTAAATCCCTTTAAAAATAGGTAGAGCACGAGTAGAATCAACAAATGAGCAACGGCGCGCGAAGCGTTTCAACAAAGTTCCATATAATTTCATATACCATTCATCCGATAGCGATGAAACTTGGGTGAGATGTTGTGTGCACTCCAGGGAAGGTTTCTGGCTTAGTACATACATTTTACAATAGGTATCGCACCAGTAGATTCAACAAATGAGCGATGACACTCGAAGCGTTTCAACAAAGTCCCGTATAAAGTCATATACCAGTCGTCTGATAGTGATAAATGTTTGGTGAATTGTTGTGTACACTCCAGGAAAGGTTTCTGGCTAAGTAAATCCATTTTACAATACGAAGCGCACGTTTATATTCAACAAATGAGTGACTACGCGCGAAGCGTTTCGACAACGTCCCGTATACGTTCACATACCATTCATCCGATTGCGATGAAACTTGGGTGAGATGTTGTGTACACTCCAGGGAAGGTTTCTGGCTGAGTACATCCATATTACAATATGTAGCGCAAGAGTAGAATCAACAAATGAGCGACGACACGCGAAGCTTTTCAACCAAGTCCCGTATGCATTCATGTACCATTCGTCCGTAGCTATGAAACTTGGGTGAGATGTTGTGTACACGTCATGGAAAATTTCTGGCTTAGTAAATCCACTATACAATATGCAGCGCACAAGTTGATTCAACAAATGAGGGACGACGCGCGAAGCGTTTCAACAAAGTCCCGTATAAGGTCATATACCATTCTGCCGTTAGCGGTGAAACTTGGGTGAAATATGGTGGACACTCCAAAGAAGGTTTCTGGCTTAGTAAATACATTTCACAGTAGGTAGCACACGAGTAGATTCGACAAATGAACGACGACATGCGGAGCGTTTCAATACAGTCCCCTATGTCTTCATATCCCATTAGTCCGATAGCGATGAAACTTGGGTGAGATGTTGTGGACACTTACGTGACGGTTTCTAACTTAGTAAATACATTTTACAGTAGGTAGCGCACGAGTAGATTCAACAAATGAGTGACGGAGCGCGAATCGTTTAAACAAAATCAGGTATGCGTTCATATACTATTCATCCGATTGCGATGAAACATTGATCAGTTATTGTGTACCCGCCAGGGAAGGGGACTTAGTAAATCCATTTCACAATAAGTAGCGCAAGAGTGGATGCAACAAATGGGTGACGACGCGCGAAGCGTTTCAACAAAATCCCATATTGCGTTCATATAACATTCTTCGATTGCGATGAAACCTTGATGAGTTATTGTGTACACGCCAGGGAAGGGCTTCGACTTAGTAATACATTTCTCAATAGGTAGCGCACGAGTAGATTCAACAAATGAGTGACAGCGCACGAATCGTTTAAACAAAACTCCGTATACGTGCATATACAATTCATCCGATTGCGATGAATCATTGATGAGTTATTGTGTACACGCCAGGGAAGGGTTTCGACTTAGTAAATCCATTTCACAACAGGTAGCGTACGAGTAGATTCAACAAATGAGTGACAGCGATGAAACTTTTGAAAGTTGTTGTGCACGCTTCCACGAATGGTTCTAAATTAGAAAATCCATTTTACGATAGCTTAGAGGCAGTTAACATGTTGTGTATCCAAAAGCACTTCAAGAAACAGAATTTCAACGCCAACACTTTCTTTGATTGGCATTGCAACGCATGCCCGGTACAGCTTGTTAGTTTATAAAATCTCAGGTAGATGACCTTGCAAATTTGGTTATTTTGGGTAAACAAGTGGGCCATGGGAAAGGGCGCTTCATCCCGAGTAATTTGACACCGCAAGTGACCATCTTCGATTATTGGTTCGCGAGATATCGGGCTGGGCTCACGAGGAGGCCATGACATTGGTGAGAATTCCTGTTACACCACTACTACTGTTATAGTGCAAGATTGCGTGAAATGAGAGCAATGTGGATAAGCAATCACTGGTGAGAGACGCCTCGCTGGGTGGCTGAATTCACATCACGGAACTCCTGTTAGCCTGGTTACCGCTGACTTCCGTTCCCCCTCCGGCTTTACTCAATCACCAAGGCAGGGACGTTCTTGTACATATTATGTACAATGTACCCCATATCGGCAAGTTTTAAAATAACAGAGTATAAAATCTCGCATGTTACTTTCACGTCAAAATCAACAAAAAGAGGCACCTTCCATTGCGGGAAAAGTCCCCGAGCCATTATTATTTGCACATTTGAAAGTGGCCCGATAACTTCATCATATAAACACTTACTAATGGCATATTCCATCACGCTTTTAACATAAATTTCACCAAAAAGAAGAACCTTTTTTTTCTTCTTTTTTGCTCATAGATGAGCCAGCAACGCCCAGAAAGCGGAAAACATCTTGGAGAATTCCATTGTTCATATCCACTGTTGATGACCATTTTTACAGTTAAGACAGCCTAGGCAAAGGAATGTTCATTTTCTTTTTCAGAAAAAATAAATAAACCCTTCCTAATGTATCTCAGGAAAAATGCAAGTGATATTTCATCGTCTGTCCATATAACTTTCTTTTTCTTACATAAAAGGATGTTTATCTGATTTTCGGTGAAAACTGAACCGAGTATTTCCCGAGCACTCTGCTTTCATGAATCTTTTTTCTTCATTTTACAAACTTCTCTTTTAAGCCTGCCAATTTCTTGGCCCTTCAGTATGATTTTCTTCTCCAGCTCGGCGTTCCATTTTCGTAACTTATAATTTTCCTTCTTCAAAATATCTATTTGATTTTCCTCCGTTATACACTGATCAACAAAAGTTTTGGCCAGCATAAATTTTACTACAATTACTTCTTATACACACATCAAAAAAAGTTTTGCATCACCTCGGTTCCAAGAGTTCCGGAACCGTTAAATACAAAGGGAATAGAGATCAACACAAACAACATTTCAGCTCGTTTTATTGCTCATGAGACCCACACATTGCATGTTGTACCATCATACAGCTAGACTTTCAGCATTTGTGGTCCAGATTGCAGTACACACCACTACCTCTAATACCCAGTAGCACGTCCTCTTGCATTGATGCATGCCTCTATTCGCCGTGGCATACTATCCACAAGTTCATCAAGACACTGTTGGTCCAAATTGTCCCACTCCTCAACGACAATTCGGCGTAAATCTCTCAGAGTGGTTGGTGGGTCAAGACGTCCATAAACAGCCCTTTTCAACATATCCCAGGCATGTTCGATAGGGTTCATGTCTGGCGAACATGCTGGCCACTGTAGTCGAGCGATGTCGTTATCTTGAAGGAACGCATTCACAAGATGTGCACGATGAGGTCGAGAATTGTCGTCCATGAAGACAAATGCCTCTCCAATATTCTGCCGATATGGTTGCACTATGGGTCGGAGGATGTCATTCAGGTATCGTAAAGCCGTTTCGGAGCCTTCCATGACCACCAGTGGCGTACGTCGGCCCCACATAATGCCACCCCAAAACATCAGGGAACCACCACCTTGCTGCACTCGCTGGACAGTGTGTCTAAGACGTTCAGCCTGACCAGGGTGCCTCCAAACACGTCTCCGACGATTGTCTGGTTGAAGGCATATGCGACACTCATCGGTGAAGAGAACGTGATGCCAATTCCGTGGGGTCCATTCAGCATGTTGTTGGGCCCATCTGTACCGCGCTGCATGGTGTCGGGGTTGCAAAGCTGGACCTCGCCATGGACGTCGGGAGTGAAGTTGCGCATCATGCAGCCTATTGCGCACAGTTTGAGTTGAAACACGACGTCCTGTGGCTGAACGAAACGCATTATTCAACATGGTGGCATTGCTGTCAGGGTTCCTCCGAGCGGCAATCCGTAAGTAGCGGTCATCCACTACAGTAGTAGCCCTTGGGCGGCCTGAGCGAGGCCTGTCATCGACAGTTCCTGTATCTCTGTACCTCCTCCATGTCCGAACAACATCGCTTTGGTCCACTCTGAGACGCCTGGAAACTTCCCATGTTGAGAGCCCTTCTTGACACAAAGTAACAATGCGGACGCGATCGAACTGCGGTATTGACCTTCTAGGCATGGTAGAACTACAGACAACATGAGCAGCGTACCTTCGTCCTGGTGGAATGACTGGAACTGATCGGCTGTCGTACCCCCTCCGTCTAATAGGCCCTGCTCATGCATGGTTGTTTACATCTTTGAGCAGTTTTAGTGACATCTATGAACAGTCAAAGGGACTGTATCTTGGATACAATATACACAGTCAACGTCTATATGCCGGAGATCTGGGAACCGAGGTGATGCAAAACTTTTTTTGATGTGTGTAGTAAACCCTGTCCTCGTACCTCCTGTTCCTATCGTACGACGTACCAAACGTCCTCTGAAACGGCCTTCTGTAAGGTCCGACAAAGTCCCTCTGTTCTCGAACCCTCTCTTTTCTCGGTAATGGTGTTGGTGTTTGTACGGTCTTGTCAATGGAAGTGACCATGACATCACGCGTCTCCACTCTGTGTCGGTGCAGTGTGGATTGCTCGCTACTCGAATCAAGTCTGCGCGAAAGTTGGTCACATTCTAAGAAAGTCGTGGCCTTAGCAGCGATCTGGATCTTTTGATTTTCTGGTGGGTACTGACGTATTATCATTTGAATCAGCTCGTTCTCAGGCAATGGCAGTTGCAGGCATTGCAACTATGCCAGTTGGACTGCAAAGTAGTTCTCGTATTTGCTGGGCTGATTAGAACTGTATATATTAGTGTACATTTCCGTGCGTATATTTTGTTGTAAATCGCCAGACCTGTACGTGCGTAATAGAGCTTCCCTGAACCTCGGTATCCTGTGAAGGAATACCGGAAGGTCCTAAACCAGGCGGCTGACTGACCGTCTAAAAGCTTCTCAATCACGCGGAGCTCTCTATCAGGAGTCACAATTGTGTCTCTTAGATATGTCACATGTATAAGAAATTCTATGGAAGTGATCCCTGTCGTCCCTGAAAATCGTGCAGGTTTTTCATCCTCTCCATGGATAATCAAAACGTTACTCTGCGATTGTAGTGCAAATATTGGTGCATCAGATCTAAGTCCAGTAGGCTTGGTTTCCCAAGATGGTGCTTCGGTATTATTACTCTGAGTTGTGATCTCCTGTTGTGTAACATCGGCTTCGGATTTTTGCCTGAGCCTCTATTTTCTTCCACAGCGTCTGCTCCAGTTGTTCGATATCTGTTGTTGTCAAGATAGGCGATTCAGCCTTGAGGGTATACATCTGAAGTTCGATTCTCTCGATTTTTCCCTTAAGACAAAAATCGATTTCCTCCACGACTTGTTTCATGGTGTTATTGGTCCTTTTCAACACTCTTTCGGCGAATAACCTCACTGAGATGACCTCTTTCTCAAGGTGCTTTCGTGGGAAGTCCACGTCAGGTTTAACGTTTGTCATACCCGCTTCGATCCTTGCCTGGTGTCCATTGAACTCGCCCTTCGCAATGTCCAAGTCGCTTCGCAACTCTTCACGCTTGGTATGCATCTGGTCCTTTTGGTCTTTCGCCTTGGATGCCATATCCGTGAACAATTTAGTATTGTTGGCTATCTCACTCTTGAATTCCTAAAGATCGGCCACGGCCGCCTTCACATTCCTATTATCCGCTAAGGCAACCCCTCGTATCATCCCTAGTCCAGTATTGACTAAGACAATGTCTCGTCGCAATGTTTGGATGAAATCATTCGCTTTCTCGAATTTACCCTCCAAAGTGGATACTCGGTCTTTAAGTTCGGTTGTTGAGTCTCTCAACTCCTTTCCCAAATCAACCAAACATTCCTTCACTTCCGTTTGGGTAGCCTCCAGCTCAATTCGAGTGTCTTCCTTACACTTCTTTAAGTTCGCGTTGATTTGAGCGATAGCTCCGACAAATCTCTCAGTGACTGCGTTCAAGTTGACGTTAACAGTATCTAAACTGGCTTGCAGCTCACCCCTAGCTGTAGCTAAGCTAGTATCTAGACAGGGTAATCTATTATTGACATCATCACTCTGCTTCAAAATGTCGGTTCTGACAGCATTTAATCCTGCTGGTAGGTTAATATTCGCTTCACCCCTATTTGCTTCAGTAGTGGAAATGAATCGGTTCACGGCCCACCACCTCCACACCCTCCACACAAGATGGCGGTGGCGTGATATCTCTCGAACGCAGGGTCGGATTTTAACAAATGAGGTGTCATTGAACTCGGGCTGATACCCCCTTTCCAATAGACAATATATTTCTACCCCAAAATAAACCCTACCCCTACTAGGAGGTGAAATTGTATTTTTTGAGAATATCGCTTTCCAAGTGCAACATGTGAGAGTTTGAATACCAATATGGAATTGAACGTTGTTTCGCAAACCAATAATCAAAGAGGGGCATGTTAGGCCTTGAGGCGAGAGCCCCCGTCCTTGTTGACGAGTCCCTGTGGACGAGTCCTTGTGGACGAGTCCCTTTTGACTGATCCCTTTGGACCGGTCCTTTTGGACTGGTTCCCACGGAATAGCCCATGCATTTATTTAAATTATGTCAAAGGGCCTAACTACATTTCGCGTGTAAAGCAGTGTGTTGAACTGACGTTGTTCACCAATCCCCACTACTATAATGTGATATCGATATGAAAGGAAAGTGACGAAATACATGTGAACATACAAGGGATCTAACTTGGTGGATGGATGTGTTCTAACGAGTCATTTGTAGTTGAAAGAGAACAATACATGTTCTTAAGATGTTAAAACTGTGGAGATGGTACGTGCAGTAAGACGTCTTGTGATTTCCTGTGTCATATTACAGACATGACAGAGAGCGCGCAGATCTGTTGCTATGACTAACGCTGCAGTAATTTGAAACCGCAAGTGTTCATGAAGACAATGGGTGATGATCATGCAAAGTTAGCAGTTATTGGATATTACACAGGTGTTCCTTCCAGTGTCATGTTGCTGACATGGCAGAGAGCGCCCACTGCTGTTGCTATGACTGATGCTGCAGTAATTTGAAACCCCAGGTGTTGATCAAGAGAATGGGTGATGCAAAGTCAGCAGTCATTGGATACCACACAGGTGTTCCTAGTGTACTTTGGACTCTCAGCTGTATTGGGAAAGGAATTGCAATGATCCGCAAAAAACTGCTGACACGAGCGATGAGAGTTTATATAAGAGAGGTGTCATATATTTCCCTACTGTCAGTCTTTATTACTCGCTTTGAGTGAACAGTGCTCTATTACTGCTCAAGAGTTGTAAAAAAGCCTATTTGGTAGAAAATCATTAAATTATTTTGCAAGGTAAGTACTTATTATTAATGAATTGTTTTTTATTACTAATTGATGTTGAAGTTATTGATTGGATTGTATTTATTGATTGATCGATTGATTGATTGATTGATTTGTTTACAGATAATTGGGTACCTGTAGGTTACCAGATTCCTACAATGTGTTCATTCAGTGGCAGCAGTTGATAAATTATAAAAAGGTAAGTGCCCCTCTAATAACTTTTAAACAGTTAGAGTGATATTTTCCAATGTTCACCACTACATGTCAGTGAAAATGGTATATTTGGCAGTCAAAAGTTGGAACTACTTGACCATGGTGTGTAAAGCTAATTTTGTAGGTTAGATTTTGATTACCGCTCTATTAAGTATGAATGTTCATTGCTAGGTGGCAGTGGCAGAGGGATTATTTAAAGTCTTAACCTCAGTTCACCTAACATAACCTAACTTTACCTAACTTAACCTTGTCATGTGACATGTTTTACAAGTTTAAACTTGTTTTAGGACTGGCTATGACGTCACACTTAGCTTACTTAACTGACGATCGATGGGTTCTATCACGTGACATGTTCTACAAGTTTAGACTTGTTTTAAGACTGGCTATGACGTCACACTTAGCTCACTTAACTGGTGATCGCTGGTTTCTATCACGTGACATGTTCTACAAGTTTAGACTTGCTTTAAGACTGGCTATGACGTCACACTTAGCTCACTTAACTGGCGACCGCTGGTTTCTACCACTCTATCAAGTTCCAATGATCACAGCTAGGTGTCAGTGACAGTGGAATATAGTAACCCCCAGTTAGAACTACATGAAGTTAGACTTGCTAGGAGGTCACAGATCGATTTAAATACCCTGCTATAACCATTGACTGGAATATAATTAAACTATTTATATTGTACTTTGTTTTATCATTTATTAACATTTATGATTTCTTTCTTTTATAGGTAATTTCGAAAGTGATCATAATGTTCAAGTGTGGTGACTGTAAGAAACAGTTCTCAAGACCTTACAACCTTCAACGACACGCAAATGCTAAACATGACATTAAAATGTTTGTGTGCAGTCATTGTGCTACCACATTTAACAGACAAGATAGTCTTGGACGGCATGTCTATTTAATACATCTCAGTTCAGCACCTTTTTCATGTTCAGTTTGTGATCTTGGTTTTTCTGCTGTAAAACGATATCAATCCCACATGGTTGAAGTGCATGGGGAACAACAGGAATTGAAATCTGTAAAACCATCAACTAGCACGGAACCTTTAAACAAATGTGATGCTCAAAAGCGTAAACATTCTCAAGATTGTGAAAATAGTTGTGCAACAAAAAGAAAGAAGAATGGTGAACCTTCGATACCACATTGTGATGTATGTAATATTGGTATACCTTCTTCAATCATTCATGGACATTTACTTAGTATTCATCATAAAAATAACGCTTGCCATGAAATAAATTCTGGAAATATTCAACAAATTGGTAGTGCGTTTAAAAGTCGAATTGCTAGTTACAGACTTCATAGTGAAGAAAAAAAACGCAAAGTATTGAATCATTTTTAAGAAATGTTCAACCTAGTGTGTTTGGCTTGGTAGAAAATGTTTTAGTGGAGCATAAAACATTTAAATCCCCTTCGAGCATCATCATACATTGATTTACCAGCATGTTTTGCATGGGCTGAAACCTCAGCTCTCTATCCAGCAGTGGAGCATTGGTATACTGTAGAACTTCATCTTATTCTCACTATTCCTCAGTGTTAGATTTAAAAGAAATGGAATTTCCTATGGCGATAAAAGACATTCAACGTTTTGAAAAGCTGAACAATGTAAGTATTAATGTTTATGGAATTGAAAATAAGAGTATAGTAGGTCCTCTATATTATACTCAGGAAAGAAAGGATGCTCATGTTAATTTGTTATACATAACTAAAGGTGAAAATGCCCACTATTTTTGGATAAAACATTTAAGTAGACTTGTTGGCAGTCAACTATCAAAAGGTGAATTTAAGAATTGGTTGTGTGATAGCTGTTTGCTATATTTTAAGAAAGGGGATCAACTAACTCAACATCAAAAATGGGGATGTACTCGTGTGTGTACGGTATTACCTACTCCTAGAAATAACATTCTGAAATTTAAGGATTTTGAGAAGCAGCTTCGAGTACCATTTGTTATATATGCTGACTTTGAGGCTTTGCTAAAACTATTTAATACATGTTCATCGAATCCAGCCCAACCTTTCACCAACACTACTCACATTCATGAACCTTTTAGCTTTGCATATTATATTAAATGTAGTTACGATGACTCGTTAAATAAGTTTGAGCTCTATAGAGGACCTGATGCACCTAAAGTTTTTATGGAAAGGCTTGAGAAAGATGCCATCTTTATATCCTCTATTTTAAATACGATCATTCCAATGGAGCCACTAACTTCATCAGAGCAAATGAATTTTGAAACTGAAACTAATTGTTTTATTTGTGGTGAATGTTTATATACAGACAGGGTTCGCGATCATGACCATTTAACAGGAAAATATCGTGGTGCTGCTCACCACGAATGTAATTTAAATTATAGAGTAAGTAAATTCATTCCGGTCATTCTACATAACGGTAGCAAACCCGATAACCACTTTATCGTTAAAGAATTTGGAGCTTCAGATGTGAAAATTGATGTGATTGCAAATAATAAGGAACAATCCATATCGTTCACAAAATACATCAAAATTATCAATAAAAAACGATAAAACTGTGATTTTTAGATTCATTCCGCTTTATGCCGAGTAGTCTTGATAAGCTGGCTAGTAATTTAAAATCAGATCAGTTTCATGAAATTCAACGTGTATTTCCTAAAGAAGATGATTTTAATTTGATTCGTCAAAAGGGTATATTTCCTTATGAATATATTAACTGTGTGGAACGTCTTGAGGAGTGTTCTTTACCACCGAAAGATGGATTTTACAGTTCCTTAAACACAAGTCATATCAGTGATCCGGAATATTTACATGCGCATCGTGTATGGACACAGTTCGACATTCAAACTTTAGGAGAATTTTCAGACATATATTTGAAGACAGATGTGTTATTTATTAGCAGGTGTTTTTGAAAATTATCGGAATGTTTGTATGAAAACTTACGACCTTGATCCTTGTCAGTATTTCACTGCTCCTGGGTTAAGTTTCAGTTCAATGTTGAAAAAAACAAAAGTTAATTTAGAATTAATGACTGATATAGACATGATCAATTTTATAAAATCATCAATTCGAGGTGGATTAAGCCAATGTAGTGGACGGTACTCTAAAGCGAATAATAAATACATGCCTAGCTACAACCCTTGTGAAGAGTCAAAGTATACTGTCTACCTCGATGCAAATAACCAATATGGTTGAGCTATGAGTCAATATCTACCACTGAAAGATTTTCGCTGGCTGACACAACCTGAAATTGATGTCTTACATGTTGACACTCTTAATGATAACGATGATAAAGGATATATTTTAGAGGTGAATCTTGAGTACCCTAAAGAGTTACATGGTGATCATAATGATTTACCATTTTGTCCTGAGAATATGAAATCTCCATACATTTCATCACGAACAAAAATGTTAATTGCTAATGTAAATGATAAATGTAAATATGTAAAACATTATCAAAAACTTGAAACAGTGTCTACAGCATGGATTGAAATTAACTAAATTTCATCGCGTATTGCAATTTCATCAGTCAGCATGGCTCAAACCGTATATTGATCTAAACAATAATTTAAGAACACAGTCAACAAACGCATTTGAATAAGATTTCTATAAACTCATGAATAATAGTGTTTTTGGAAAGACTATGGAGAATGTTGATAAACGAGTTGATGTAAATCTGATAACAAAGTGGGAGAATGATGGTAAAAGGTATGGTGCGAGCAACATAATAAGCAAGCCTAACTTTCATAGCTGTTCAATTATTCATGAGGATTTAGTTGTAATACATATGAATCGTCTTAAAGTAACTTACAACAAACCCATATATGTGGGTTACACCATTCTGGAATTGTCCAAAACACTTATGTATGAATTTCACTATGATTATGTAAAGAAAAACTATCTTGATAATGCTAAATTACTCTACACAGACACAGATTCTTTTATTTATGAGTTTAAAACTGATGATTTTTATGAGGATATCAAAACTGAGCTAAATAGGTTTGATACAAGTGACTACCCCAAGGATAATATTTACCATTTGCCTCTAGTAAACAAAAAGGTTCTTGGGAAATTTAAGGATGAATGTGCTGGTGTTATTATAGACACCTTTGTAGGCACAAAATCTAAATCAAACAGCTATATGACAATTGATGATGTAGTAGTAAAATAATTAAAAGGAGTGAAAAAGAATGTTGTTAGTAAAGAGTTATATATAAGTGATTATAAAAACTGTATAGTTAGTAACCCACCTGTATTATATAAGAACATGTGTGTATTTAGAAGTAAAAATCATCAGCTACATACCAATTTGCTGAACAAAGTTGCTTTAAGTAATGAAGACAACAAACGATTCATTATACCCAACACATTTGATACTCTTGCTTGGGGAAACAGTCGCATTGACGACTATTACTTTACTTAAGTCTAATGATCACTATATTGTAATACTTGTAGTGTGTTTTATATTGTAATATGTTTTGTAAAAACTGTAAGTAGAATGTATAATGTTAGGCTACTGTAGTTCAGTAAAAATAAGATAAGTAATACATTTTAGTGTAAAATGTTTGCTTTTCTATATTACGAATTTTTTTTAAAAAATGTACAGAATGTGTGAACTAAACAAGGGAAATGTAAGAAATGTAAAGTGGAAATTGTAAATATCCATGTGTGAAAAAAATGAAATGGCTATCACCATTTTTTAAATTAAAAAATTCTACCGTTATGTAGAATGACCGGAATGAATTTACTTACTCTATAATTTAAATTACATTCGTGGTGAGCAGCACCACGATATTTTCCTGTTAAATGGTCATGATTGCGAACCCTGTCTGTATATAAACATTCACCACAAATAAAACAATTAGTTTCAGTTTCAAAATTCGTTTGCTCTGATGAAGTTAGTGGCTCCATTGGAATGATCGTATTTAAAATAGAGGATATACGGATGGCATCTTTCTCAAGCCTTTCCATAAAATCTTTAGGTACATCAGGTCCTCTATAGAGCTCAAACTTATTTAACGAGTCATCGTAACTACATTTAATATAATATGCAAAGCTAAAAGGTTCATGAATGTGAGTAGTGTTGGTGAAAGGTTGAGCTGGATTCGATGAACATGTATTAAATGGTTTTAGCAAAGCCTCAACGTCAGCATATATAACAAATGGTACTCGAAGCTGCTTCTCAAAATCCTTAAATTTCAGAATGTTATTTCTAGGAGTAGGTAATACCGTACACAAATGAGTACATCCCCATTTTTGATGTTGAGTTAGTTGATCCTCTTTCTTAAAATATAGCAAACAGCTATCACACAACCACTTCTGAGATTCACCTTTTGATAGTTGACTGCCAACAAGTCTACTTAAATGTTTTATCCAACAATAGTGGGCATTTTCACCTTTAGTTATGTATAACAAATTAACATGAGCATCTTTTTTTTCCTGAGTATAATATAGAGGACCTACTATACTCTTATTTTCAATTCCATAAACATTAATACTTACATTGTTCAGCTTTTCAAAACGTTGAATGTCTTTTATCGCCATAGGAAATTCCATTTCTTTTAAATCTAACCCTGAGGAATAGTGAGGATAAGATGATGTTCTATACCGATGCTCCACTGCTGGATAGAGAGCTGAGGTTATAGCCCACGCAAAACATGCATGGTCACTATTCATCACGTTCACAACAGCTTCCTTCCGTTTGATCCATGCTGGTAAATCAATGTATGATGATGCTCGAAGGGGATTATATTTATTCATGTTGGTTTCTAAATAAAGTACTTCAACCAACGCCCAGCCTGACTCCCTTTCCTGGAACTCTTCACTCTTCACAATGATAGCACTTGAAATATTTTGGTATATATCACTGATATTAGTTGATTCACTAACAATTACATTTTTTGTATTAAAAGATTTGATATCCGTAATTTCACCTTCGCTCCCAGTTTTTACATAGATTCCAAAGAGTTCAAAATTCATTTTAAATGTTTTATGCTCCACTAAAACATTTTCTACCAAGCCAAACACACTAGGTTGAACATTTCTTAAAAATGATTCAATACCTTGAGTTTTTTTTCTTCACTATGAAGTCTGCAACTAGCAATTCGACTTTTAAACGTACTACCAATTTGTTGAATATTTCCAGAATTTCTTTCATGGCAAGCGTTATTTTATGATGAATACTACGTAAATGTCCATGAATGATTGAAGAAGGTTTATCAATATCACGTACATCACAATGTGTTATCGAAGGTTCACCATTCTTCTTTCTTTTTGTTGCACAACTATTTTCACAATCTTGAGAATGTTTACGCTTTTGAGCATCACATTTGTTTAAAGGTTCCGTGCTAGTTGATGGTTTTACAGATTTCAATTCCTGTTGTTCCCCATGCACTTCAACCATGTGGGAATGATATCGCTTTACAGCAGAAAAACCAAGATCACAAACTGAACATGAAATAGGTGCTGAACTGACTTGCATTAAATTTACATGCCGTCCAAGACTATCTTGTCTGTTAAATGTGGTAGCACAATGACTGCACACAAACATTTTAATGTCATGTTTAGCATTTGCGTGTCGTTGAAGGTTGTAAGGTCTTGAGAACTGTTTCTTACAGTCACCACACTTGAACATTATGATCACTTTCGAAATTACCTATAAAAGAAAGAAATCATAAATGTTAATAATAAATGATAAAACAAAGTACAATATAAATAGTTTAATTTTATTCCAGTCAATGGTTATAGCAGGGTATTTAAATCGATCTATGAACTCCTAGCAAGTCTAACTTCATGTAGTTCTAACTGGGGGTTACTATATTCCACTGTCACTGACACCTAGCGGTGAACATTGGAACTTGATAGAGTGGTAGAAACCAGCGGTCGCCAGTTAAGTGAGCTAAGTGTGACGTCATAGCCAGTCTTAAAGCAAGTCTAAACTTGTAGAACATGTCACGTGATAGAAACCAGCGATCACCAGTTAAGTGAGCTAAGTGTGACGTCATAGCCAGTCTTAAAACAAGTCTAAACTTGTAGATCATGTCACGTGATAGAAACCAGCGATCGTCATAGCCAGTCTTAAAACAAGTTTAAACTTGTAAAACATGTCACATGAGAAGGTTAAGTTAGATAAAGTTAGGTTATGTTAGGTGAACTGAGGTTGACTCTTTAAATATTCCCTCTGACACTTACACCTAGCAATGAACATTCAGACTTAATAGAGCGGTAATCAAAATCTAACCTACAAAATTAGCTTTACACACCATGGTCAAGTAGTTCCAACTTTTGACTTCCAAATATACCATTTTCACTGACATGTAGTGGTGAAAATTGGATAATATCACCCTAACTGTTTAAAAGTAATTAGAGGGGCACTTACGTTTTTATAATTTATCAACTGCTGCCACTGAATGAACACATTGTAGGAATCTGGAAACCTACAGGTACCCAATTATCTGCAAACAAATCAATTTATCAATAAATACATTCCAATCAATAACTTCAACATCAATTAGTAATAAAAGACTACAATCCATTAATAATAAGTACTTACCTTGCAATATAATTTAATGATTTTCTACCAAAAAGTCTTTTTTACAACTCTTGAGCAGTAATAGAGCACTGTTCACTCAAAGCGAGTAATAAAGACTGACAGTAGGGAAATATATGACACCTCTCTTATATAAACTCTCATCGCTCGTGTCAGCAGTTTTTTGCAGATCATTGCAATTCCTTTCCCAATACAGCTGAGAGTCCAAAGTTCACAAGGAACACCTGTGTGGTATCCAATGACTGCTGACTTTGCATCACCCATTCTCTTGATCAACACCTGGGGTTTCAAACTACTGCAGCGTCAGTCATAGCAACAGCAGTGGGCGCTTTCTGCCATGTCAGCAACATGACACCGGAAGGAACACCTGTGTAATATCCAATAACTGCTAACTTTGCATGATCATCACCCATTGTCTTCATGAACACTTGCGGTTTCAAATTACTGCAGCGTTAGTCATAGCAACAGATCTGCGCGCTCTCTGCCATGTCTGTAATATGACACAGGAAATCACAAGACGTCTTACTGCACGTACCATCTCCACAGTTTTAACATCTTAAGAACATGTATTATTCTCTTTCAACTACAAATGACTCGTTAGAACACATCCATCCACCAAGTTAGATCCCTTGTATGTTCACATGTATTTCGTCACTTTCCTTTCATATCGTTATCACATTATAGTAGTGGGGATTGGTGAACAACGTCAGTTCAACACACTGCTTTACACGCGAAATGTAGTTAGGCCCTTTGACATAATTTAAATAAATGCATGGGCTAGTCCGTGGGAACCAGTCCAAAGGGACCGGTCCAAAGGGATCAGTCAAAAGGGACTCGTCCACAAGGACTCGTCAACAATGACCCGTCCACAGGGACTCGTCAACAAGGACGGGGGCTCTCGCCTCAAGACCTAACATGCCCCTCTTTGATTATTGGTTTGCAAAACAACGTATAATTCCATATTGGTATTCAAACTCTCACATGTTGCACTTGGAAAACGAGATTCTCTAAAAAATACATTATCACCCCCTAGTAGGGGTAGGGTTTATTTTGGGGCGGAAATATGTTGTCAATTGGAAAGGGGGTATCAGCCCGAGTTCAATGACACCTCATTTGTCAAAATCCAACCATGCGTTCGAGAGATATCACACCGCCGCCATCTTGTGTGGAGGGTGTGGAGGTGGAGGGCCGTGAACCGATTCTTTTTACTACTTGCTTCCATCTCGCCCCTAATATTGCCAGTAGCAGCAGCATTATTGCCTATGTCTGCCCTAATATTGTTTAATGTTTCAGTGTTGGCCTCTAGGTTTCGCCTAACAATGTCGATATCACCTCTAACATTATCGAGGTTACCACTAACATTCTCAATATCATCTCAGACTTGGTCCATAGTAGCAGTATTCGCCTCTATCGAGTGGCGTAACTCTCCCAACATCTGGGCCATCATGCCCCTGATGATCTCCACATCCATAAAGTATAAAGCAGAGAGAAAACTGTAGAAGGGCCTCCATCACCACCACACATAAATCATTGGGTGAAATTTCAGTAGAAAATTTGCATGGTGTAAATAAATTCAACGGTTACTACTGGACTTCACTAATTAACTGACTCTACTTTAAACAACAAGCAAGCAAAGAACAAGTTACATTTACTAAGGATAAGGCAGTAGCAAGTCAAAACATCCTATTTTGAATTTTAAAAATCATTTCTGCCTCACTCTATGGTCTAACATCATAAAAGAATGCCATGTGGCCTACTGAACAGCAGTACGAATTCTCAATTCGTCCCAGACCTGTCAGATTGCCATCACATATAAAAATCAGATCCTCTCAAATACAAAATAAGTCATCGACTTCTCACACGTCAATTACCCCATCCTGTGGGTCGACAAAAATGTATAATATACTGTATGTGCCCGTTAGACAATGTCGCCAGAGGATCATCTGCCGAAGATGACCCTGCTAACTTCCTTATCCTCCAAAACCACACACTGAGAGGATCGGGTGCGTCATCAGACTAGCTCCGGCATGAGACTGATGGCTCAGGGCGATCAGGTGAGTGAGGAAAAAAGGCATAGACGAGCTCGAGGAAACACACCCCCCAAAAACACAAAGCTAGAAATAAATAGTCGAGATTTAAGTAAAACTTGTTAACAATGTATTTATCCTACTTCAGAGGGTTTAAAATCTCGGCTAGCCCGCAAGTCTAAAAAGCAATAAAAATAAATAAATAATCCTCCTAAATTGAATTTAAGTTAAGCGCTCTTGAAGTCCTTCTTACAGAAAAGTGAATCAGCAAGCAAACTAAGAAAGTGACACGTAAAATGCACTCTACGAAAATACAGGAAATATCAGTTAAAAATACGAATAATTACAGGCAGTGAATCTACAGCAAAGCAAGACATTTAACTTGTTCACAAAGCTAGGGTCATTTACATTTACTGTACAGCAACAATAAAAATAGTCGACGTTACGATGGTGTCACTTCCAACATTTAAATTTACGTTAATTAGTTACCTAATCCAATCTGAAGCTAATATGTGATGATATGCATCCGTAACGAAGACAAATCAAAGCTGAATAACAACAAAGCGCTAACAAAAATAAATAACCTATTACACACAGGACAAAATAGGTAAAAATTATGCACTCATAAAAATATCGCATATTCATTAAATACCCTCCTACCTACGCTTATCAGTGCGCTCTTTGCGTCCGATAGTCATCTGCGTTAATGAAATTAGGATGGCGTTTGCACAGTGAAAACTGCGACTTTTGTCACATTGTTACCGAATGGCCCCGCCTTTCATGGTTACCATGGAATTGGCAACGTCGTAGTCTCAAGAAAGTGTCAGCTTGGTCTAAGCAATGTGTGAAATAAATATCAGCTGCCCCATAGTGGGGTCATTCAATAAAAATAGAATCTCAAGTTTAGATCCATTCAACATTGTATTTAGTGGTTTGGTTTAGTGAGACATTTTTAGGAAAATTATGTTCATGATTTATTTCAGTATTAGATCAGGGGCAGATGACCTCGTAGTTTCGCCCCTTAAAACAACAATAACTACTACTACTTGATCACATTTTATCCCCTATAGTGTAATTTTATGTCCCTAGTGACCATGGTGACACTCGATGACAACAGCAAAAACACTGTCAAGTTGATGTCAACTCGACGAAAAACATTACCTTCAACGGGTAACACAAGAACACGCGCTAATAATCGGCGGATGCCTGCGGCTCTCAGCTCGCTAAACCTTCGGCTAATGGGTGGAAATCAGGGGCTGATAACCTAGATCTTAGGCCCCTTAAAACAACAATTATCATCATCATCATCTAATGGGTTGAAAAAGCAAACTCCATTACCGGCAAAATACCAATGTGGATGATCATCATAATAGTATTTGTAGACACAACAATAACATGGTTACTAACTTTATACACGGTCTGATCTAGTCTAAATAAACTCACACGAACGTGAAGGGATTTCTTTACATCTGATTCTCATATTAAATTCACACCAATATGTATGTTAAACACCGGCTAAACGTAGCCCCAAAACATAATAATGTGAATGTATCGTTAAATATTAGTGGTAATGCTTAATAGCGACCTCTCCTCTCTACCAGAAATTAACATGGCTAGCTCACATTCACAAAAGTCCAACTCAGTCGTCCGCTGTCTCATAGAAATGTTGCCCGCTGGGAAACAAATGACAGTCGCGCTTACAACTGGCAACCAATGCATTCTGTTCGATGTGTAGTACTGATAAAAACAAATCTGTTTTTGTGTTTTCAGCTGACGGTGCGGTGGAGCAGTGATACCAACTCCACCAAACCCCACACCATTCGCTCACTTAGCTCTCACAGCTCTAGACACACTCTTGTATTAAATTTTTGTAGTAAACAACTTGAAACATTTTGATTGGCTGTTCAAATACAATAGTGCACTCTGGAGTTAGATTTTTGTACTAATCCACTTTAAAATTTTGATTGGCTGTTAAATACTACATAGCCACCATGATATATATTTAATACGTTCCCATCAATATAAATTAAAGAATCGATGCTACTTTCCTTGTCAAGTAAGCGGGCAACGCAAGGGGACCGTATTTAAATTTACACGAGTTATGTAAATGAAGTCGTAACGGACGAGGCTACCACAAGACCTCTTTTCCCAGGACATATTATTTTACGGTAATGGGCGTTGGAGCGGATTTTATATTCCTGGTTTTCTGCAAAATACATTTTAAAACGTTGAAAATAATCATAGAAAGGCACAATATATTCCCCAGTTTTCACCATCAAAGAAGATAATTTGTAAGAGCGGTTTAAATTTAATTCTGCTTGCATAGCGGTGCCTCTCTAGGCGACATATGGAACCACCTACGCACCGCTTAGCACGCTTGCATAGTGGCGCCTCTCTAGGCGACACATGGAACTTTTAGGTTTTCACGCGGGAAATTTGAACCATAACCTGCGGCCAGGTGTAGCCTAGCCGGCCAAAAGTCGTATCTCGAAAACAAGTGGACCTATTTACATGAAATATAGTATGCAACTAATTATGCAGATAATTACATGTCAGGTCAGTCAATAACAAATATCAAATAATTGCATCAAAAACTACAACTAGTAATTTTAATCATATTTCGATATAGGTTCAGAAAATTTTAATTAAAGTTAATTATGGGACATGCTGTTTAGAATGTTTGAATACAGATCTTGTAATACTTGTAGGCCTACTTACCATACAATTTAGACATTAGATGCAGTGTATATCCATGAACTTGGTCAGGATTACCTTTTAGTCCGTAGTGAGTACAATATCTAAAAGATGCAGTTCCATCAGAATCAGCATCTTCACTGTAGGTATCTCCTTGGGAAGAACCAGATGCAGGAGGCTCAGACGACAAGTTTAGCACTTCGCTTGAAAGCGCAACCAACTTTCTCTTCCATGATTTCCCTAAACTGGCAACATATGGGTCCGAGGAAATAAGCAGCCTATGGAAAGGGTCACTATGGATGGGAAACCTGAACATTAGGGAAACTGGAGGAAACAAAATTTAAGGCTGCAGAAATGTGGTTTTGGAGAAGAATGACAAGAACAAGTTGGATGGACAGGGAAACAACTGATCTTGTACAGCAGGATTTGAAGGAGGATCGATGTTTATTAAAATCAATAAAGAAGAGGAAAACAAAAGTTCCTTTGACATGTACTCTCGCACGACTCTTCTCCAAACCATTATCGAGGGCAAAGTATTGGGAAAGAAACCTAGGGGATGTCCAAGGATGTCGTACATCAAGAACTCCATTGGTTCTTATGGCAGCATGAAGAGACTGCCTGTGGCTGCAGCGACAAGGCATTGCCTTTAGTAAATGATGATGATGATGGAAAAGGTCAGTATTTATATCTTTTCTTGAAGTCTTCTTGGTGAATACTTCTCTGAAACACCTATTAACTTTGTTCCCAGTCTCCTGAACTTCCTAGGAGAGTTGTCCAATAGGTATAATACAGTGCCCAATGACCTCCTCTCTATGAACCAAGAGATTGTGTAAAGTTACAGCCATGTAGTACCACTTGTATTTTTGTAAGTACAATTTTATTGTTTCCTTTGCATACATGCCAAAAGCTACTTTACCAATGACATACCCACAAGAAAGAGTTTTTCAGAAGCTCGAAGACTCATACGAGTGGCAGAAACATTTCTTCTTGTGATGTCTTTTCAAGAAGTGATCTCGTTTCCCTGCTCTTAGAGCATACCCTTATTTCTCCACACAGTTTACGTGGACGACCTCGAGTGCTAGTACTGGCAGTCTCGGCCTGACATTGCCTTGATGCACACAGCAGTGATTTATTTACCCCTCCTGCAAGGTTAACTTACTGTTCCAAGCAAGTTCTTTTGTATCTCAGCAATTTGTTCCTTTTTCTACTATATTTTGTCCACCGTGATTGAATTTTTGCACACAAAATACTGACCGATTTCCTTATTGACTTAGATATTTCTTCAGGACAATCCAGAAGGCCTAAATGTCCAATTACAACATGCACAATGTCATTGTTATGCTTATTTTCCCTGCTAGGCTATTCCTCAACGGCTCGAAAACCGATCTCCGGGTTACAGAGTACATTACTTCTGAAAAATAATTAATATCTGTCATGGTTGCAGCAAAAAGTCACAGTTTCCTATTCAATAAGGTTTAGATAACTTCTATAAAAACTTTCATTACAAATATCGAAGGCAACACTATTCAAAAGTCACCCCAAATTTCTATGATTAGATAGCGCATGGACACAGTATACCCGACTTTTGAAACATACACCCTGGACAATAATATTGTAATTTACAGCAAATAATACAAACTATATAAAAATACATACTTTCATCTAATATAATGACACTGCACTCAAAGAAATATTTAGTTCTGACTTCCTTACTGAGTGAGCCCTTACATAAAAAGAACTGAGCACTCGCCATCCCAGGATATTATACCGTAACAGAGAAGAGCAACTTCAGGCCTTCGGTGAGATAAGATAACCAGACAGCGCAACCTTTCAACACTTAATTACTGCACGTAAGGCTCTTATAAACATGACTCACAGAAAATGCACAGCAAAGACAGGGGTGGAAAATATATATTTTTGGCTGGCTAGTTGCTTGAAATTACCCACTGTGGCTCAGGTCCCTGTTCCGTCTTCCAGAGAATGTATATTCTTTTGACTTTTAAAGTCGCACATTTTTCCCGTATTGACAGACTGTAATATGAAACGAATGTATATTTCGATAGTTTGTATCAATGTCATTTATTTATTATGGCTTCATAGAGCAAACTTGCACAACTTGGCCCTTGCCTGTGAGGAATAAAAGTTAATGATGATGGCAGATTGTTTGAAGAGATCTAACATCTACGTTGTCGGCCCACAAGTTAATATAGGCCTACGCTGTTAAAAACAGATTAAGAAAAAAAAAACACAGGAAATAAATAAGTTCGAATAAAATCATCACCAATACAAATTACACAAATATTTTGTCTTTACTAAATGGAATACTGGAAATCGGGATATAAATAAGGAACTTAGAAGTAAAAAATAATAATTACAAAATCAAGTCCATATTCTGTGGTAGCCTATATATTTTATACATTTCTCATTCTTACATAGATAGCCTACATTCAGAAGTGTACTTCATTTCATCAAATTATCGTTTCAACATAGATTTGTCATTCCATTGCAGTGCCACCACACATTACAGACCTGCAAGAAAAAAAAAGTAGTATAACCAAACTTGGCAAAGTACATCCCTAATCAAGAATATTATGCACTTGTATTCAGTGTATCTATTTTGCATGCAACTCTATGTGGTCCTTAGCCACTACATTGCAATAGGTCATCCACCTCTGGATCTAACAGAATATGCAATGACGGCCATTGGCAGTATTCAATATCCCACCGCACCCTATTTCACTCCGATATTACACAGTCCAACCTAAATATTATTCATGCACCCAGACTAAACACAATGGTGATGTGCAGGAAACTGATTTATATGTAAATTATATGTAAAGCTAACCTTAATTATATTTTGTATTATCTTTACAAATTATGGTGTGTGGAGTTGAAAAATGGGAATATTTATTTTCCATATATCTCCATATTTTGAAGTTTAGCACATATTTTTCCATATGTTGGAGTTTAGCACATAATGCTCCATATTCTTAGTCATTAAGGTCAATACAGTCCATATTTCGGCAAAAAAGTATTAAATTCTATTAAATTAGCAGTCCTATTAATAATGGAGAAACATTTAATATTTTAACTGGGGGTGCAACTCATCATCACACCTGTCCACACCTGAGTTGATAAGGTAAGGTGATAAACGGCGTGGTGAAAGAAAAATGAGTGAACCCGGAGGAGGTGAAATCAGCTGAGCATCAGAATCACACATAACATCGACTATGTCTGTCCCATAATTTCGTTACTCAGGAAATCCCATTCATCGATGATATGCCAGTAATTTCTGGATTATTTCGTAATTCGGGCATTCGCCTTGATGGCTCAATACCTCCATCTACTGTAGTTCCTACCAGTGATTCACACTTTGAATTAGCAGCGAGACTGATCGTAATGTTCTTGTACATACCGCTATGTCTACAAGTGCAGTGTTTTCAGTTGTCTATTGACATTCATTGAAGACTTTAACATTGTTACAAACTGCCTAAAGTAGCAGTCAACCAGTTTAAAATTAAAAAGTTACGTAACAGAATTTAGAGAAGATGTTTTTACAAATCTCAAACAACATGGATGACGAATGTGCAGAGGTACATGAGAGTATTGGGCTTATCTGCTGATGATGCTTTACAACAAAATGACTGGCGCCTCAGGATTAAGAAATCCGACCCCGCGTAACGGGAAAAGGCGAGGAGGAAGAAGAGGTTTTTCAACTGACAGTAAGGTATATTTTGTAATTTGTGTCAATGTTCAGTGCCATCTACTCAAAGGTTCCTGGTGCAACAACACATTTCAACCAGTAAACATCAACTAACAAACTACGAAATTCCAAGCTGAGACAGTTGTTTCTGACACAACCATCAACTTCGAGTGTAAAGTCCGAGTTCAACACCGATCTCTGCCGCGCTCTCATCTCAGCTGACATCCCTCTCTTCATTCTGAATAATCAGTACTTCAGGGAATTCCTCGAGATATATACTAACCAAACTATCCCGGACGAGTCAACTTTCAGAAAAACCTATGTTTCAGCCATATACGATGAAAATGTTCAGAAGATAAGAAATTAAAGACGGTCCGATATGGGTTTCCATTGGCGAGACGACAGACAAAGAAGGTAGGCTAATTGGCAACGTAATCATTGGTTTGTTAAGTGAAGATTATTGTAAACGGATTCTTTTACACTGTGATGTTCTAGAAAAGTGCAATAACAAAACTCTACCAAAACTGTTCAATGAAGCTATGGGTATCCCCTGGCCACAGGGCGTTCAGTTAGATAAAGTGTTACGTTTTATTAGCGATGCCGCACCTTTTATGATGAAAGCCAGAGAAGCATTGTGTGTTGTATATCCTAAGATGACTCATTTAACTTGTGTAGCAGCCTTTCATCGTGTGACAGAAGTGGTAAGAGGCAGTTACCCCAAAGTAGATCTATTGATTTCCTCAGTGAAAAACGTTTTTCTCAAAGCCCACAAAAGAGTTCATCTTTTGAAAGAAATGTAACCAGAAATTCCATTGCCATCTAAGCCAGTTCTAACTAGGTGGGGTACGTGGCTGCAAGCGGTTGAATAATATGCTGAATATATAGACTCCATCAAGAATGTTCTGCATGCTATGGACACTGAAGATGCAGCCTCAATTGAAGCTACACAAACAGTTGATTGCGACACAAGAGTGAAGAATGACTTGATTTACATTCAGCATAATTTTTTCATGCATCACAAAAACACTCAAAAGTCTCCAAAACTCGAATCTCTCACTTTCTGAAAGTTTTGAAATTGTGAATAGAACTGTGGAACAGCTAAATCATGGTACAGGTAAAGTTGCAGAAGTAGCAAAAATGAAGATGGACACTGTACTTTCAAAGAACCCTGAATATGAAAGAATGGGAAATTTTGCTGCAATTATGTGTGGAGATTTAAGTGTCAAGTTAACGTTGGATTTAACCCCAGCAGACGTTGCCCCCATTACCTCTTCTGATGTTGAACGAAGTTTCAGTCAATATAAATCGGTACTTAGAGACAATAGGAGAAGATTCACTTTCCAGCACTTTGTGATCCATTGTTTTGGTAACAGAGATTAAAATATTGTGTGTTCTTCAAAGATCATATTAAAATGAGAAGTACAGCAAAATTATGGTTCATGTAGATCTACTTTCTATAGCTTCTTTGAACTTTAATATCAAATAGAAATGTTAGTTTATTGTAATTTTAAGTCCATATATAATTCCATATTTCAATAAAAAATCTAAATATTATGTACCGGTTCATATTTCATGAATTATTAGTACATTGCAATTCTTTCTTAAATTCTTCCGCAACCTCCTTTTCCTTTAGTCTCCACACCTTAATCTTTCTTTCCGTTTTTTCTGGTAATCTCATAACTTTTCCAAAATTAAAAGTAGGAAAATTTATGAGATTACCAGAAAAAAGGGAAAGAAAGATTAAGGTCTGGAGACTAAAGGAAAAGGAGGTTGTGGAAGAGTTTAAGAAAGAATTGCAAGAACAGATATTACCCATGTGGAACAAGAATGGGAAAAGTTCAAGAGTACATTTGTAAGCAGTGCAGAGAAAACATGTGGTAGAACATCAGGAAAGGTACGGGAAAAGGCGACAAAATGGTGGAATGAAAAACAAAAAAGACCGAAGAAAGTAGAGCATAATATATAGAAGCAAACAGAGATTGCAAGAAAGTAATTGCAGAGGAAAAGAAGAAAGGCTGGGAAGAAATCACTCAGGAAATTAGGGAGGATTTAAATTGTGGAAAGAAATTGCTGTTTGGAATTATAAAAAGTAGAAGAAATCAAAAGGTGAACACTGGGTTCATGAAAAACAAAGAAGATGAAATATTGACAAAACTAGAAGAGATAACGGACAGATGGAAAGAATATTTCAGTGAGCTGTTGAATACAAGTGGCAATAGAAATGATCTAGGTGGCAGGACAAGTGGGACTGCAGTAGACATATATCTCAGGAGTGTGTGGAGAGAGAAGAAAGTTCCTGAAGACTGGAAAAAGGGAATAATATTGCCAATATTCAAGAAAGGAGACAGGAAGGTGTGTGGTAACTATCGAGGAATCACCATCATCTCGCATGTTGCCAAAGTAATGGAAAGAATCCTAGAAAAAGAATTAGAGTAAAGGTAGAAAACCAAATAGAGGAGGAGGAGTTTGGATTTAGAGGGGGCAGGTCAACAGTGGAACCCATTTTCGTTCTGAGACAGAACATAGAAAGGAGTTGGGAATATGGGAAGGATATGGTAATGACTTTTATTGATCTAGAAAAGGCCTATGATAGCATCCCTAGAAAAAAAGTTTGCGAAAGCTTAACAAATAGGAGGAGGGGACATCGGAATTGTCACTGGACTAAAGCAAGGAAGTGTGTTGTCACCATTATTGTTCTTAATGGTGATGGATGACATCATGAAGGCAACAATGAAAGACTATAGTAGGGCAAAGATGAAGGTAATGTTGTTTGCAGACGATGTTGTGATCTGGGGCGAGTATGAGATGGAGGTACAAGAACAGTTAGACATAATAAATGAAAAGATTGAACAATGGAGATTGAAGATAAATGTGAAGAGTAAAACAGTGGTGATGAGTAGAGATAAGAAAGAAGGAGAAGGAGTAATCAAAGTAGGAGATAAGGAATTGGAAGTGTTGAAACACTTCAAATACTTGGGAAGTGAACTGACTGAAGATGGAAGACTAGATTTGGAAATTAGCAGAAGAATACAACTCGGGAGTGCTTTCTACCAACAGGTACGGGGACTAGTATGGAACAAGGATATACCAATTAAGGCTAAAGAAGTTATGTGCAAAGCATATTATGTTCCTATAATGACATATGCAGCAGAAACTTGGACAATGACTAAGAGGGATGAGAGCAGAGTACAGGCAGCTGAGATGAGATTCCTGACAAGTATGGTCCAGAAAACGAGGAGAGACAGAGTGAGAAATGAAGATATACGGAAAGAACTGGGAGTACAGAAACTAAATGACAACCTAGAGCAAAACAGATTGAGAAGGTTTGGATATGTCAAACGGATGAATGAAGTAAGGCTACCAAGACGAGCACTGGAACGATGGATGACAGGGAAGAGAGGACGAGGAAGACCAAGAATGCATTAGTAAACGGAACCTGGATTGGAATACAGTGTCGGAAGAGGAATGGTGGAACGACAGAACAAAGTGGAGAAGAACCATATTTGCCCCCCACCCAGTGTCAGCTGGAAAAGGGGAAATGAAGAAGATGAAGATGATATTAGTACATATAAATCCGTTCCCTGGTGATGTGTATTTTCACAAGTACCAATTACCGTAGATACAGAGGTGTGCAAATTATTAGACTCAAATGAATTTAAATAAGTCACAATTTTTTATTCAAAATCATTTCATTTTATTTTTATTACCCTATTTAGTAATGTTTTCTCTCCTGTGGACTTACAACTTTTCCCATAAGGAATTAAATCTGGAATTTTTTTCGAAATTGGAGATTCTGAGGGACACCAGAGATGTTTTTTTTTTTTTTTTCATTGACTTGGGAACATATCCTCTAAATCAGGTGATTTCAATCCATTGTCCACCAATCTTTGAATAGTTCAAGAGTGGACAATCAGTAATAAAAGACTTCCAATCCCTCAGGTCTAAATTCACACGATATAGTAATCAAAACAAAATGTGTGGCATTCTGCATTACCAAGGCTCCTCCTTTAGTGGAAACTGTAAACAATTAGTTTACTGTCAGATTCTTTAAAAGAATATTATTAAGAATATTGATTAAACATTTCAAATAATTTCAGCGTATTGCAAAATATTTCTACTGTATTAAGTTAAGTCATAAATTCTACAAAGTAAATGTTGGAAAACTGCCGTTGAGTCTAATAATTTGCACACCTCTATAACCTAAAGAAAGCCTGACATTATTTTCCAGAATTTACAATAGTTTAGCTACGAGAGGATTGTTGATTACAATATTGCCTAACAAATTGTGTACGGTAGTTAACTTCCTTGGAATAATCTGTAGCGATTTGAAGCCATTATTTTTTCAGTGTTGCCTATACAAATTGACTTTTTGTAGCTTCTCAGTCGGTCAACACGATTGTACCCAATTAATGGGCATTCTATTGAAGAAGGAAATAAAAGAAATTAATTGTTTGTAGACTGTTATGCCTTTCAGTATCCAGTCTACTATGTAGCCCCTACGTCTTCGTATAAAAAACAAAAACAAATAAACTTCCAAGTGATTAACTTAAATGGCATTTGGATATTTACACATCATAAGACTCCATATGAGGTTATCCTCTTCCTAAATGAGGCGGCTTCGGTGGCGAAGTTGGTAGCATGCTGAGCTTCTATGCCCAAGGTTGTGGGTTTAAACCCGGCCGAAGTAGTCGGATTTTTTAAGAGCATTTAAAAATCCCTCAGTATGCCTTCCTTCGGAGGGGAAGTAAAGCCAGCGGTCCCATCTCATAGATTTATGGCATGAAAAAGAACCTTCCACTAACTACAATTGTGTGAAGCCAAAATTTGTAGGTTAGAATTGATAACACTCTATTAGTTCCAACGTTCGCCGCCAGGTGCTGACTGCGATGCCATCTAGTAGCCAAAGTCCGCAAGCTAGGTGTCGTGGATGGTAGCATTTGTTAGCAAAACTAGGAACTACTTAAAATTATTGTCTGCAGTCCTTACTTGAATTAAAACAGATAACACACACTAATACAGCCATCACAATTAACACCGGTTATCAGACAGATTCTACACTGGGCTACATGACCGCATTGTCGCAGCCCCTAAACTGAGGAACCAACCATCGTCGTTGGTGGTGTTGTTTCATTGAAGGTCTCGGATATCGTGGTTATTTCAGCCCCGTGTATTCAAGCTTGTGTATAGTCTAATAAACCTTTGTTACTTTGTAGTCTGTTAGGTATTCAGCCCGGAGGCTGGCTGAATCCTCAAAAAGTGCCATCATCTAACTTCCATCTATATAAAGCTCAATGTTTGCCTGTTTGTCTGTCTGTTATTTATACAAATCTACACCGATTCACCGATCTGAACCAAAATTTGTATACTTACCCTTTGGCAAAAATCTACACCGTTTCACCAATCTCAAACAAATTTTACATACTTACCCTTTGGAACCCGACGAGTAACACTGTCTACTTGAAATTTCGGACAGACCACTTCATTATACCGTTTCACCGATCTGAACAAAATTTGACATACTTACCCTTTGGAACCCTGCGGGTAACACCGTCCACATTAAAATTCGGACAGACCACTCCATTCCCTGCTGTTAGGCACAAATCTACACCGTTTCACCGATCTGGGCCGTTTGGCAAAAATCTACTTATCCTTTGGAACCCCCACCCCAGTGCCCGAAAACCACGTTTAATGTGGTTCACTTCGGTGAAACTGTGCGGGACCAGAAAATCACGTCTTATGACCCTTCAACCAATCGTGTCAGAAGTTAAGCAAACTATGCTCCTCCCCGCCAGTGATTTTTTAAATATGTTTTTCTATTAGTTTGTAAGCTTGATGAACCAGTTCAGTAGTAGTAGTCATCTCACCACATAAAGTCTTGCTCAATAGTGGTAGTGTATGTGTCCCCTATGTGTTCATATACCATTAATCCGATTGCGAAGAAACTTGGATGAGTTGTTGTGTGGATTGCAGGGAAAGTTTCTAGCTACAAATTATTTATGTAACACAAAAGGGTGAGAGACAACAGGAAGTTTTAAATACCATAGTAACCCAATTGCACAAGGCCGTGGATTCCAGGGAAGGTTTCTAGCTACAAATTATTCATGTAACACAAAAGGGCGAGAGACTTAACAGGAAGTTATAAAAACCACAATAACCCTATTGCACAATGCCAGTTGTGATGATGATGATCATAATTGTTGTTTTAAGGTTATCGGCCCCTAATGGTTTGGCAGATCGTGAAATTGAAACTACAACTAAAACTAACTCCAAACTTTCAGGCTAGAAGAAGATAAGGACAAAATAAAGTTATAAGGGAAATAAAAGACAGGAGGAAATGAAATGCCCTCAACCCTGGATAAATGAGAATTGAGGGACTTGGAAGGAAGGAGAGCCATGAAAGGCAGATAGGAAGGGGAAAGAGGAGAGGGTCCGCCCCAAAGGGGTGAAACCGGACCCAGCTCAGGAATCCCTCGGGGATGCCAGCTCCCGAACTCACCAAACATGAGCCCTTGGGGGTGTAGCACTATCCAGGGTGCACCAGAAGGTGGGGCTACACACACCCTGCCTCCTTGAGGGCCTAGAACAGAAGACAGGAGATATTATGAAAAGATAAAGAAAGCTGACCCCTCGAAGAATGAGGTTATCAGGGAAGATGAGACAAGGGCCAATTAAGGCGGGAAAGTGAAAGACTACCTAGGCCTCGGATACCCTAATACCGTCGGGGTCAAAAGTTGACCAGGGGGGGACAGGAAAGAGAACTGAAAGGAGCCCGGCACCTGTAAGTAGAAGCAATGTCGGACTCAGCTGGGATCCCGTGGTCACCAACCCACGTCCCACAAGTTGTGAGACTCTGCGGGAGAACAGCTTGCTGATTCATCGCGAGGTGGCATGAGAGGACTGTACAACCGTCTTATCTGGTATTGCTGACTATGCTGATGTTCATACAGGGCCGTTGCTCAAACCACTGAGGTGTTACGAAAGAGTGAGTGATTCACCGGCCAATGTAAATAGGGCCGGGACCCCCCCCCCCCCGGACTTACTTAACTTAACTTAAGTCCTGTTGTTCGCATCACTGGAACATAGGGCTTCAACGAAGCATCACCATCGGACTTGGTTGCGTGCCATTGCCTTCACTTCTCCCCACGTTCTCCCCGCTTCTGCAGCTTCCCTCTCCACTGTCCTCCTCCATGTTTCCCTCGGTCTTCCTCTTCTGCGATGTCCCTGAGGATTCCAACTTAGGGCTTGCCTCTCTATTGCCATCTGGTTTTTGCGCAGTGTATGTCCAACCCACTTCCACTTTCTTGCCTTCAACTGTAAATCCACGGGATTCTCGTTTGTACGATTCCATAGTTCTTCATTGGATATTACATTTGGCCAAAACACCCTCAAGATTCTTCGTAAGCATCTGTTTATCAAGGTCTGGATTTTCTTTATGATAGATTTTGTTACTTTCCAAGTCTCACATCCGTATAGCAACACTGATTTTACATTGCTATTGAATATTCGGAGTTTAGTACGTGTGGAAATCTCACTGCTTTTCCAGATAGGATGCAACTGGATAAAGGCTGCATTTGCTTTCTTGATCCTGCTGCTCACATCCTCTTCTGCTCCTCCAGTTTTAGAAACGATGCTACCAAGATACGTAAATTCTTTAACATCCTCTACGTTTCTTTCGTTTATTTGAAACTTCTTATCGCTTGTTACGTTTAGTCTTAGCGATTTGGTCTTCCCTGAATTTACAGTTAACCCTAACCTTCTTGCCTGTTCCTGTAGATCTTTCAGTTTGGCATTCATGTGCCGAAAGCTTTGTGAGAGGAGACACACATCATCAGCAAAATCTATATCTTCTAGTTGATCTGTTAAATTCCAACTTACTCCTCTTCTTTTACCTTCATTTGTTTTCCTCATCACTTCATCTATCACAATTAGGAAGATTGATGGAGAGAGAACACACCCCTGTTTTACACCTGTTCTTACTTCAATGGATGGTGTCAATTTCCCTTGGTGCATTACTTTGCACGAGTATCCGTTATACATTTCTTGCATAACTGTGATAACCTTTCCCGGAATACCATAATTTGCAATTATTTTCCACATGCTTCTTCTGTTTACTGAATCGAAAGCCTTTTCAAAGTCTATAAACACTAGATATAGACTGGCCATAAATTCCATGCTCTGTTCAAGAATAATGCGGAGTGTATTAATCTGATCGACACACGATGGGTTTCTGCGAAACCCTGCTTGTTCTCTTCTTAGGTGGATTTCAAGGTAGTCCTTCATTCTGTTGAAGATGATTCGTGACAACACTTTGCTAGGAATAGATAACAGCATTATTCCCCTCCAATTATTGCAATTTGTCAAGTCGCCCTTCTTCGGAAGTTTGACTAAAGTGCCGGTCTTCCATTCTTCTGGTATTTCTTCCCGGTTCCAGATTTTTTCAAACAGGGGGTACAGTAAATCTACTGTTGTTGCTAGATCTTCTTTCACGAGCTCTGGCGGGATGTTATCTGTTCCTGGCGCTTTGCCACTTTTCGTTTTCTTTAGACCAGCTCTGATCTCTTCTCTACTAGGTGCTCCACTCTTGATTCTACCAAGAACGTCACATTCATTTCGATTTCCATCTTCCTCTGCATTTTCATCTACACCTCCCTGTTCTTCTCCGTCCTGTTGCTCTTCTTCCTCTGTTCGTACCTCTCTATTCAGCACTTCTGCAAAATGTTCACGCCATCTTTCCAATTGCTCATCTTCAGTAGTCAGCAACGCTCCAGTTAGGTAATTTCATTAGAAAGCTAACTATTGCAATGGGTCCCATGTTTCGACTTACGGAAAAATTCGACATATCTTCGCGTTTCACATCCCCCAGACCCCAAAACCACCGTCAGTTCAAAAGTTTATATATAATTTATGTATGTATATATATATATATGTATATCAGTTTCTTGTGGACACGATAACTGCCGTAATTTTGCACCAATCACTTTGAATTTTTAACCGAATATGTATACCTATAAAATCTCGGTCGAGTTCGTTACTGGGCTAAATCGGTCAAAGGGGGTGAAAATGGGGGGCTTTTTTCGAAAAAGTGAAATATTGCTATAACTCTCTTAATATGTGAAATATCGAATCCGTTCAACGTTCATACTATGTGTCGGATAAAGACCAAAAATTTATATTTGAAGAGTTTTTTATAGCACCAACCATTGACCAAAGGGGTGGGAAAAAGTGGGTTTTTAGGGAAACATTAATCATATCTCTCTTAATAGGCACAATATCAAAACCGTACAAAATGGACAATATTCCCCTAATAATTACCTAAAACTTTTGTCTGAAAGAATTTTTGATATGACCCACCATTATGCCAAGGGATGAGAAAAATGATTTCGGAATTATAAGAAAATGCCAAGAGCTATCAGTGGTTGCCATGGCAACACTACTAAATTGATGAGGGATGAGCCATCAGACGTTGCCAAGATAACGCACTTGCACGAGATCAGATTCAGATTTCCATCTGACTAAGTGTGAAGCGGCTTCGGTGACGTAACTGGTAGCATGCTGAATGTCTATGCCCAAGGTCGCGAGTTCAAAGCCGGCCGAAGTAGTCGGATTTTCTAAGAGCACTAAAAAGCCCTCAGTATGCTTTCCTTTGGAGGGGAAGTTCCAACGTTCGTTGCGAGTTGCTGGTTGCGGTGGCATCTAGTAGCCAAGTTCATAGCTAGGTGTCGTTGACGGCAGTACCTGGTAGCAACATTAGGAACTACTGCTTGTAATTGACCGTCTGCAGTCCTTACCTGAATTACAGACTAATACAGCCATCCCAAACTACACGGGGTTACATGACCGCGTTGTCGCAGCCCCTAAACTGAGGAACCAACCAAAATCTCTGCGGGAGATATAATTTTGCGCGAAGAAGTAACAGACCGTTACATAGTTACACATCAGTGTCGAAACCTTGCATAAGGACAGTGTGACCACAAGTATAAAAATGGACCACAAATGACAAGAAGGTTACCGTTCCCATAAGACAATAAAATGTTTAAAATAAGCATAAAATGACGAAAAACAAAGTTAATTAAGCTCCAATTATAAAATGCCTTCTCGCAATAAATGAGGTCTGATCCTTCTACGAAAACCTGCATATTCTGCCTATTTTCGCCTATCCCCAAGTTTGTCCGGTGAAATCTACCTCCGCCTTGCCGAGAGGACTTTTTTACTTCTCACAGGATGATCTATAGGTCCCTTCCTCTTTCCTAGCAGTCTTGTGGTCTGGTAAAGTTCCTTCATGTTTCCTTCTCTGGCAGCCCTCTCCGCCCTTGATGCGAGATCACTTGCCCACTTCCTTCGGTCTGATCTTGCACTCCTTTTCACCTCCCGGTCTACTCTCGTATACTCTGCATGAAGATCCATCTTTTGTCTCCTAGTTTTTGTGGTTTTCATCTTTGCTTTCAGTTTCTTCCTCTCTCCCACCTTTTCCCAGGTGTCCTGGCTCATCCAATCCTTCCTTTTGTTATCTCTGAATCCCACTACTTTCTCTGCAGTTTCTAGGATTGCTCCTTTAATTTTCTGCCATTCTTCTTCTACTCCATCTTCTCTTGTATTTAGTATTTCGTATCTGTTACGCAGTTCTAATCGAAATTCTTGTTTGACGTTGGGGTCCTTCAGCTTTTGAACATCAAACCGCTTTTTTGGAACATCAAATTTCTTCTTTGCAGCTATGATTTTAATGCCCACCTTGGCTAACATCAAATGGTGATCACTACCTATGTTGGCTCCCCTTTCGTTTCTGACATCTAACAATGATCTTTTCCATTTCCCACTTATGGCAAAGTGGTCAATCTGATTCTGCATCCTGTGATCAGGTGATACCCATGAGATTTTATGACATTTTCTATGTGGGAACACCGTTCCTCCGATGGTCAACTCATTGCTCGCACAGAACTCCTTAAATAGTCCTCCGTTTTCATTCTCCTCTCCAACTCCATGTCTCCCCATTATATTTTCTATCCCAAGGTTTTCGGAGCCCACTTTCGCATTTAGGTCTCCCATCACAATGACAATATCTCGTTTCACCCCATTCAATGTTGCCTGCAGCTCTGTATAGAAGTAGTTTTTGGTATCCATGTCTGCTTGTTCAGTTGGGGCGTAACATTGGATGATAGTTACATTTCGTACCTGCCCTTTGAACCGCGCTGTTATGATTCTGTCTGATATAGGTCTCCATTCCAGCAGACTCTTCTTTGCAGTTTTATTTAGAATTAGGCCTACACCATTCACATGGTCGTCCTCGGCATTGGGTTTGCCTGAATACAGAAAGGTCATCCCCTCTGGTAGTCTATTTTCTCCAAATTCATTCCAGCGTACCTCGCTCATTCCCATTATGTCTAGTTTATAGTTGATAAATTCTGCTACAGCTTGATGTAACTTTCCACTCTCGTAAAGTGTCCGTACATTCCAAAATCCGATCCTCGTGGTCCATTTCATTCCAAAGGTTGTCAACTTGTTGTCCGTCCGGCTTTTGCTTCTTGAAGTTTCTTTAACAATAAATTTTAAGAGATGCAGGTTGTTAGCCCACAGTCCCCGAGTGCTTTAGTGGGGCTGCCACCTTTTGGCCTAAGCACATGCCATTATAGCTAGATGGTCTGCTATGTCTCTCACAAATTCTTTACAGGGAGAGTTGAGACTGGTCTCCCTAACCCTCCTCCTTTCTTCGGGCTTGGGACCGGCAACGACACCCATGGAGCTACTCAATCCACCCCATGGTTGCCGCAGGCGGAGTTCCCCCCCCCCAAACGCCTGTCATCATCTATGATCCTCTCAGGTCCGTGCAGCTGGGACCTGAGCAATACGCCATGAGCTCTTTCACTATAGTGCGTGTCTACCTTAAAAGACAGTATGGAATTGAATGTAGTATTTGCCTCTCACTCGCAATCCTATGTCTTGCAATTAGCTTCGTCCTTTTCTACCCCGGCGATGTTGCCATTTCCCAATGATTGAAAGTGACAAATATAAGGAAATGTTTTCGTAGTCTTATAGAGAATCTTTCTAAGGCGCTATGCGACAAAAGACGACACTATTGATCTATACTTATCTAACAGCCAAGAAATAGTCCCTAGGCAGTGTTTGCTGTTTCACATAATCCTCTTTTTAATCATATTTTTCAATTCTTTTGTAAATTGCATGTGTCAGAACTGTAGTTAATAAATAGCCGTTTCCCTATTCATTATTATCATTACGGGAAAATGACCTGAATGTTACATCCATTATACTGTACTACTTAGCACCCCCACTACCACCACCACCACCACCACCACAAAAAGTTATATTTTTAAAATATTTTTTTTTCTTTTAGTTTAAGTATCATGTGCCAGTTCTATAGTAGTATTCATTATCATCCATAAAACAAGAAAATCTACCAGATGCAGCCGAGCATTACTGCTAGTAGGTTATATGGTAGAAACCCACAAAACCCAAGCAGCACTATAATGAGGCGTACTAGGTAAGGTGAGGAGTGAGGTAGTGTGCTATTACTCTCCTCACTGACAAGGGGAGGATACGATGTATGGGTCACCGATTCGAACCATCTTTAGTACACGTGTAGAGCATGACAAGGCGTATACCAGGTGCAAGTAGTAAGGTGCGCTTCTCAGCCGATTCCGAGAAATTAATTATTCGTAATTGCTGTGACGCGTTCATGTGCGCTGTACGTTAACATAAAGCCAAGGAGCGCATGGTTCAGCGGTAAGAGCCCTGATTCGTAAGCGTGGGATCACTGGTTCGAATCCCACCGGTGTGCTTCTTTTCTTTTTTGTAAACATAGGCAATTCGTACAACTGTAGGTGTCGTGAATAATGTTCATTTTGCAGTCAATTGTAATAACGTGTTCTGTGAGCGGGAAAAGGGATTCTGAAATCATCGTATGAGGGTGAACGTTTGTGACATTACATAATGTACAGTCGGGGCATTGCAAATACATTGGTATTATACTTGATCAGGTGTATTCTATTATATGTATACGTTTATACACTGAAGGCCCAGTCTGTTCCGTTCATTGCACGTCAGTGAACCATCAGACCACTCTGTACCCCGCAAATAGTGTCTCATGCTATGGGTATTGGTTGTGTTACCGTTTTTACTATTCATGACATTCATCAACACACAAATATTTCTATTGTTTTACACATTCATAATACATAATTCCAAGCTCTCTTTTTTTTTTCTTCACTGTCTACTTGATATTTCTACTCTCGCACTGCCTTTTTGTTACTCTGTTCTTGCACTGCCTTCTTGATACTCTGCTGCTACAGTTGGAAAGTGTTCGGAACTGGCGAGGTCACCTGCACACAAACTAACGATAACGGTGGGCAGGAGGATAAACGGTTCACCCAGGAAACGTTGAATGCGGCATTCGTTCCTTGGCTCTTGAGGTAGCAACATCATAAGAGTGGGAATAATTGTGCGATGTCGGATATTACACGTTATAGTGATGTGCCGGTGCCTACGAAGGCCGATGGAAGTGGACCGCATTCAAATTCCGCGTCGAGGCTGTAATCTCCTGTACGATTTATTCCTACTCCCCTTTCCTGATCACATAACACGTTATTACAATTGACTGCAAAATGAACATTATTCACGACACCTACAGTTGTACGAATTGCCTATGTTTACAAAAAAAAAAAGGAAAGAAGCTCAGGATTCGAACCAGTGATCCCACGCTTACAAAGCAGGGCTCTTACCGCTGCACCATGCGTTCCTTGGCTTTAGGTTAACGTACAGCGCACATGACCGCGCTACAGCAATTACAAATAATTAATAACTCGGAATCGGCTGAGAAGCGCACCTTACTAATTGCACCTGGTATACGCCTAGTCATGCCCTACACGTGTACTAAAGATGGTTCGAATCGGTGACCCATACATCGTATCCTCCCCTTGTGAGTTAGAATGTCGTTAATCAGCTCCACTCATACCTCAGTACCTTCCATATAATCACTGCCATAAGCCTAGGTGGAAAGACACATTTTACTCTTCCCTGTGTTAACTGACAAATACAAAATTACTGGATCCATTAAGAGATGGCAAACAGGTAACCATGTAAATCCCCCTGGCTCTACAGCCCGTGAAGGGCCTAGGCCGACCAAGCGACCGCTGCCCAGCCATTTGGCCTGCAGATATTGGGGTGACGCGTGGTCAGCACATCGGCTCCCCTCGGCCATTAATCTTGGTTTTCGTGACCGGGGCGCTGCCTCACTGTCAGACAGCTACTCACTTGTCCTCACGAGGCTGAGTGCACCCCGTTCCAGCCCTCAAGTCAGTTTTTAAAATCCCTGACAGAGCCGGGAATCGAACCCGAGGCCTCCGGGTGAGAGGCAGGCGCGCTACCCCAACACCATGGGACCGGCTGATAACATAATACTAACTTAAATAACTGAACTTGCGGATCACGTGAGCAAAGAGGTTGCCCGATTCCCCACTCCCCTGTTATTACAAGGTACAATTTACAGGTTTTGTAAACAACTAGGTTCATAATATCCAACCAACAACAGGACACGTTTTTGATTCCAAAGTCCGCACTTCATCCTTCAATAACAAGTTCATATATTTACGTAAAAGAGGGGAGGCATTGGCCAAAGAATAAAATTAAAATACAAGAAACATGCAATTGGCGCGACAGGGACCCGGTTTCGTGAAATCAATGCAACTACGATTTCATGAAACGCAGTGTGCACAGCCCTGCGTTAATCTTATCTATCTGTTGCAAGCAACCTCAGTTTCACGAAACCAGTTGCATGAAACAGGTTTCTCCAATGTGCACCGTGCCTTAATCTACGAAAAGTAACATATCAATAAGTGTAAATGCTTATGAGTTGTGTTAAAATGTATGGGCCTATTCCAGACTTGAGTAGCCTATACCAACACCATATCATGAATTATCTGCTATATTTATTCGAATGTTAAATAAACTGTACGTAACCTAGTATTCATTTCCTTTAACCTTACTCCTTAAATGCCTAATATCATCCCATAACAAATGTTAACATCACAAAGCAATTTTAGTTGATGGCCATTGAGAAATGGGGTGGCAAGGCGAGTGATGCTGTCAACTCACAGCAAGAGATGGCACTATGATTGCTGTCTCCAGACAAGCACATGCTTTTATGGCAGAGTTTCCGTTATTATCTTTATAAGCTATTTGTTAATAGCACCTCATGGAACACCAGGTCTATTGCCCATTTGTTTCCAAGGAGTCCCTGATCTGTCAGATGGGAGTGTGACTCCATCACTCCCACAGGTCCGAGGCTTGCTCAAGACATTTTTAGCAGGTTTAAGGATTAGGTACAAGCGAAGCAGGTTGCTAGACATACTTACTTGGGGCCCTGGACTTTCACCTCAGTCCTAGCCGCATGAGCACAAGGAGGGCCATGACTCAGAATACGTCCAAGATGCCCTTTACCACAGCAACCGGTATCCAGACTGTCAGGACCACTTGGCCGATGCCCATGGTTCACGAACTAGGACGCGAACACACAATGAACCACTATACACTATAAAATAATTAACCACTGTTGGATGAAGTATGATACTGAAAGGAATCAGGTCTGAAGGAATAATATGAGGACAAAAATAAGTTTTTATGCTGTGCAATATAATATATTTTCTTCTTTTCTAGCTTTTAAAGATATAAAATCTACATAACATTTTCATAAAAAGAGCATTGAATTTCATGAAGTCATTGTCCCAGTAGAGAACTGTCATCGCATGGTAGAGCCACGTGCATTGAAACCTGTAAGAGAAAAATATTAAGTTATCATACCACTCTTAATATTGCTGTTTATTCATTGAGGGGCCTTGCAACATTGTGATCATGTAGGTCTAACCCCATTTAGTTGGTGTGTAATCTGTCTGATAACCTGTGTCATTGTGATGGCTGTAAGTGTATTTGTATTGGAGGCTAGGATTTGGAAGGAGGTGGGCATGGCCTTAATTTAGGAACCACACCAGCATTTGCCTGGGGTAGAGGTGGGAAAACCATTCCTAGGTTGGCTTAGATGGAAATCAAACCCATCTCTTCTCAGTTCTTCTCCCTCACGAGATTGAGTGTATCCGGTCTCAACCCTGAAACCATAATTATATGTCTTGGCAGAGCCAGAAAGGGGGCTTTAATATTTTGTAATTTATATTGTGTTCATTTCTATTTGTGTTTGATTGGTTGGTTGTTAAGATTGGTTGAATATGTGGAAGAATGAATAGTTGGTTGGTTCTTAAGTTTAGGGGCTGCGACAACGTGGTCATGTAGCCCCGTGTAAGTTGATTGAATGTAAGAGCGAGTGAAGTAATGTAATCTTTTGTTGTTTTCTATGCGTAGATCCTTGAATGTCACTTCTGTATATATATTTTTTCCAGTTTCTGAACTTTTTCTTCTTAGATTTTCATTTAATGTAGATAGTTTTTAATTTTCTGAAAATTTATTTAATGTTTCTTGAACATTTGGGATTGTATGAATGACTGAAAGCTAGAGGCAATTTTCTTACAGGAAGTTTGAGTGTGTGTCTGTAATGTTGAGGTTGTTCATAGATAATAAATAGTGTCAAGGACTTTAAACATTTCCATATCACTTCAAAATTTCCATTAAAGCAAGATAAATACAGTACTTATTCCAACCACTCCGCAAAGAGCCTTTATTCATCTCATAGACCATCTCAAGATGTTTTTTAAGAAAAAATATTTTAGACTAATTTATTTATCGGAATATACAAACACCAAATAGCCTATTTAGATATGTGTTGGTTGGTTCTTAAGTTTAGGGGCTGCGACAACGCGGTCATGTAGCCCCGTGTACTTTGGGTGTGTGTAGAATCTGTCTGATAACCGGTGTTAGTTGTGATGACTGTATTAGTGTGTGTATCTGTTTTTTAAATTTAAGTGCAGACTGCAACTTAGAATTCTTCAAATGGTTCCTACTTTTGCCGCCAAACACCACCGTCAACGACTACTAGGCTTAGTTCAGAACTCAGCTACTAGACGCCACCGCAGTCGGCTCTTGGCAACGAACATAGAAACCTAAGAGCGTTGTTTACATTCTTAACCTATACAATTTAGTTTCACACAGGTGTAATTAATGGAAAGTTCTTTAACATGCCATAAATCTATGACATGGGTTAGATATGTGTCATTTGCAGAAAATTATTTTTGCATTATCATCAAATTAAAGCCCACATTTGTTAGATATGTTATAAATTTTTACATAGAAAATCCTAGTAAAATATTATTACAAAAGCTTTGCTCGTAATCACATTAGTTTCTTTTCTTTTAATAAACATTGCTGAAGAAGGCCATAACAAGGCCAAAACTGATACGCTGCATTAATTAACCTTCTGTCGGTCACATGTGTATCAGAATGATACAAGCGCGCGTTTTTCTAGCGTCATTGTTGTGCTAGGCAACAGAGTCCCCGGCTTAACACTACCTTCCTATTTCCCCCTCCATTTTCATGCAGTCACACTGTCATCTGCTCAGAGCGTATGTATCAGATTGATACATTGCGACATACGGCACAACATTTATTCATGCATCTCTTTCTTTTTTCGTGGATTTTACATCTGATATGATGGCACAGAAGCAAACACATAATCTGGAAGATCCTTGGGATATAGAAGCTGTTCAGAAACTAATTTTATATGAATATTTAGTTTGCAGTTCCTTTTTTTTCCGTTACTTGTGATTATTTTTACTCGCTTTGTATGATGTTTACAGAAAACTGTATTTTGGAAATAAATAATTAATAAACGATTACACTGGAATATACAGAAAGAAAACAAACAGCAATAACAGAAATTAAAATGCATGTAGTGGGTTCAACAACCCTATTACGAAACCTATCAGACTGATACACTGCGACCGATGCCGCCACTCATTTGTTCACAAAATGTGTAATGATAAAGGAAATGTGTAGGCCTATCAAGTGAAAAATAAAAGGTAGTATGCCAAATATCCAGAATAGCTGCCACAAAGAGATGACAGTGCTTAAGCCGTAGCTGGACGTCTTGTTTGAATGCATCATGATACATTGCGACAGTTTCTTGAAACATTAACATTGCGACCGACGGAAGGTTAATGTATATTAATTCAATTTTATTGACTATGGTGTTATACATTTATCAAATCCCTATTGGTATTTCATTTAGATAATAGTGCAGAGCCTTTCTATTTGTGTATGTGTATTTTGTTTTGTGAATAATTTTATTGTTTTAAATTAAGTTATTATAACTTATTGTCACTCTTGGATTATATATGTCTGGCAAAAAAGAATATATACATTCATAAATACATAAGTGAAATGCTATGTCCTATGGTTTGGATTCCACATAATAATGGAAGTCCCTTGGCTCATGATCCCGAGATTAACATCACATAACACTACAAGCTTCCTTTAAAATAATATGTAAACACACCCATTGAAAAAAGAAAAGAAATAAAGCGAATGAACATAATGTTAATATTTATCCATCCGATGAAAGCTAACACTGTCATTAACTTAGTTATACAATTAGCCAAGCAATTAGAGTGAGGAGCATGTACCAACTGCACAGTGGCAGTGCCGATAGGATCAATTGGTCGTTTCTCTTACACGAGTGCAGTTCGTGGAGCATTTGCAAATGTGAGGAGGGAACAGCTGGGTAAGTGACGAATCTAGCACGCACAGAGAAGGAGAGAGAGGCAGTCTGGCAACATCACAGTGAATGGCTCTGTCTCACTAGGCGCAGAATGCTCTCACTCTCACCCGCCTTCTTATGTGCTCTCCACTCTAGTAAATTTATTGAATGGCAAAAGCATTTCTTGATGCAACAAGTCTTGAACTTATTTATGTGTTTGTCTAAAAGGGCCCCGGTAGGTAGTATAATGTTCATTGTAATGGTAAATAAATATATATAGGCCATGTACAATATATGAAGGGTACAGGGAAAGAACCAGGTAAGTCAGTATTTAATCGAAATTTAGTTTGAGGTGCCATTAGATTCTCCATGGGAAGGACTATCTGTTAAACGTATGAAACAGGCAAAGAAACAGGTTAGTCATGGGTTTATTTACCTTCAAAGTTTTGGCGTACAGGAAAAGAAGCAGGTAAGTCTACTGTTACAGGAAAAAAAAACAGGCAAGTCATCTGCCTGCCAACAGAGAGCAGTGTGATCGTTGAAATATTTCATTGTATTTCTTCTGAGTTGGCTGTGTTATTACAAAAAAAGCAAACTGGGATATATACAGAAAAGCCCGAAAATGACTGGTTGTCCACCAAGAGATAAGAGAGGTAAACATTCATCTATTCACAGGAAGCTTGACGTTTCTACAAGATCATTGATTAGCAGTCACATAAACAGGTTTAAAGGGTGATACAGTCATTACAGCTTAAATGATTCAAAAATAAATCTATTTGCCTGAAGAGTTGAATGTGAAGAAGATGGTTCTGATGTTTAAAGAACGTCATCCTGCTGATCATGTATCCTACGAAACCTACAGGTGCATTATGGACAAGGATTTCAACATATCGTTCGGATACCCAAGTAGTGACACATGCACTCGTTGTGACGAATTCTCAGCCAAACTAAAACCGCTGTCGTCAGAAAAGAATAAAGATGAAATTGAAAAGCTGACAACCTTGAATGTTCTTCGCAAAAGAAAAACAGAATCATTCTACCAACGTAAAAGAGATGCAAGACCCAACGCTATAAACTCAAAAAGATGGAAGCAATTTGTATGGATTTTGCCAAAAATGTTCCAATACCAAATATAAGTACCAACGATGTATACTATAAGCGTCAGCTATCAATGTATTCACTCAACATCCACGTTCTCTCTACTGGGAAGTCGGGTTTCTATGTGTACCACGAGGGTACTGGCAAGAAAGGTCCCAATGAGGTTGCCTCCTGCCTCTTTCATTTCATTATGAACTACCTTGATGATGAAGTTGAAGAGCTTCAAGTATTTTGTGACTCTGCTGGAGGGCAAAACAAGAATTTCACTAGTTTTCGCTTCATGCACTATGTTGCTGATAGTCTCTTCTATGGCTAAACAAATTTGAAAACCACATTTCCAGAACGAGAACATTCATACATGGAATGTGATAAGGGCATTGGGCTGAGGAATATGTAACAAAGAATGGGAACTCCAAAGGAGTTCATAAGCATAATTGAAAATTCAAGATTGAAACCATCGCCATTCATTGTGGTGACAGTCTGCAAGGAAATGCTATTTGCTTGGAAAGATCTTTTAGATCAGAAATATGTACTGAAACGTCCATTTAAGACCAACCCCTCACGGAACTTGTGGCCTTATCCAACCACCTTCGACTGCTGAACTGGCGAGCTACTTATAATGGCTCCTTCGAATCCAGCATCATAAAAAGGCGGACAAAGGTGTTTCAACACACAAGAACGGAGAATTCGAGCAACCTTCTTTGTCCTATTCAGGTAAAATTGTTAATACTCTTAAATTTTGTCTAATGCTCTCCCTCAAATTTTCAGTTACAATTAGATGTGTGGAATATTATGTGTAACAAATCTCTCAATTGCCCTCAGGTCTTCTTTGTATATCCAAAGCTAAGTAACACGATATAATGAGTCCCATGAAATTTTGTGGTCGGCCAGCAGTGAAGTTTTTCCAGGGATTAGCACATGAATGATAAACCATGAATTACCATGGCTAATAATAACAATAATAAAATGAATACCATTGAAATAATAATAACCTAATTATATCGTCTTACAGTCATACAGACAAAATCTTAGGGCCTGACCTACTTGGTTTTCTTTCTGTTTCGGGTGACTTACCTGGTTTTTTCCCTGAATAAATCGGTGTATGAATGAAATTTTTAGCATTGTTTCATATTACTGATTTTCTGGGCATTAAGCACCCTTTAACTTGGTTCACTACACTTGAGACTTCAATATTTCATTTTGTTTAAATTAATTAGCCTGTATGAGAAGCACTTATTGAAATGAAAATCCACAGCCTGCTTCCAGTCTCCGACCGGGTCAGGAATGGAATGAATGAAGTCCCCATCTAGCGGCGAGGATATGAACTGTGCCGGCTGGCGAGGCCTGACGCACTCCTCTGGGGCAATGATTAAATGAATGAGAGATGAAATGAAATGATAGTGGAGAGTGTTGCTGGAATGAAATTTTGACAGGGAAAACCGGAGTACCCGGAGAAAAACCTGTCTGCCTCCGTTTTGTCCAGCACAGATCTCACATGGAGTGACCGGGATTTGAACCACGGACCTGCGGTGAGAGGCCGGCGTGCTGCCGCCTAAGCCACGGAGGATGAGAAGCACTTATTACGTTTTACAATTAAAAATTTGCTTTCTGGGTTTCATGAAAACTTTCATGACTTACCTGGTTTTTTCCCTGTACCCTTCATATGTGATCAAATATTTTCTTGTCAGGATTGTATTACTTCTTTATTTCAATACTGTTCACGGGAGCCATTCAGTCGGATATTACTGTAAATTGTGTGTACCGCTCACACAAGCGTTCCTTATCAAAGGTCAAATAAATGAACGAACTAACAAGAAAATCTCTGTGCTCCTAACAGAAAATGTACATGTATCCTTTGCCTTATGGGATGGCATTTCATCTTCCCCACACAGCTCAAGGTCCTCAAATGCCAATTGGTCCCCAGCACAACGGCATGTAATTAAAAATATAGTGAAAAACGTAACATTTAAATACAAATTGTCATGTTAAGGACTGAGTTATTCAAAGAAAGCGACATCTCCACCAGTCTCTCTTCTTACATCATAGCCAGCTGTAGAACGCTACCTACCAAACCTAACTTCTGGCCACATCTGCCACTTTGTGAATTGTAGCATGAATTACACACAAAATGAAATGGACCTTATAGTTTTATGTGACAGTTCAACCAACGATCATGAGCCACGTGGAATCAAAACCACAAGACATGACATTTCACTTCGAAAATCTGACATGTGTTAACAGAATTGAGCCTTGGTGAGAGACAAGTAGCTTGACATACGAGAGCAAGTAAATAAGTATCTGCAATCAATTTTTATAATTTACTAGCTGAAGTACCCGTTCTTTGAATGGCTTTTGGTACTTGCTGGCCTAAATCATTAATATAATCACACATTCGTAATGTAGTTATGTTATTTCCACCCATCAAATTACAGACCCATTAATATTATATCTGCCATCAGCAAGGTTCTAGAAAGCGTTGTTAAACGAAGACTTATGAATTTCTTCATGAAAAATGATTACTTTGCAAACTGCCAATATGGGTTTATTCCAAATAGAGGAGCTGATAGTGCTATATTTGAAGTAGTAACTGATGTAGAAAAGGCATTAGATGAAAACAAACTAGCTGCTGGTGTACTAATTGACCTTCAAAAAGCCTTCGATCTGGTTAACCATAAGATTCTCCTTAATAAACTAGAATTTGCAGGCATCAGAGGAGTGGCACATGATTGGTTCAAGAACTACCTCACTAACAGAAAACAATATGTTGCAATCGATAATGTAAAAGGATCTCAAATGAGAATTTACACAGGAGTACCTCAAGGTTCTGTCTTAGGACCAATTCTTTTCTTGGCCTATATTAATGATATAGTATTATTAGAATTGAAAGGCAAGCTTAAACTATTTGCAGATGATATTTTTATACTCTATCTGGGAGCATCTGAACAGGAAATTATGCTAAATATTAATTATGATCTCAATAAGCTGGTGGATTGGTTGAGAGCACACAAAATGGTTATCAATATCACTAAAACAAAATATTTGTTCTTCCACAAACCATCATACAAGATTGAGACCACAAACATAGTCAACATAGCCAACAAAGAAATAGAAAGGGTTAAATCGGCAACATACTTAGGTATCACACTAGATAGTACACTAACCTGGGAAAATCATGTAGAAAATGTAAAACATAAAATCAGCCCTTTAATTGGTATTATTTTCAGATTAAGATATAGCTGTCTTACTAGCCAACAATTGAAAAATATATACTTTGCTCTGATACATTCACATCTAATGTACATGAATTTCATATGGGGATATTGTAAGAAGGAGCTGATAAAAGAACTTGAGATACTCCAGAAACGTGCTATAAAATCTATATTTGGATTACCTTGGCTCACACCCTCAAATGAATTGTACTCAGGAACTAAAATTATGCCACTGCAAAAACAAATAGCTATGTCAGCAACAGTATTTGTATACAAATTAGAAAACAAATTGATACACACACACATCCATTTTACCCATGCAAATGACATTCATCACTATGCAACAAGAGGAGTAAAACAAATATTCACCAGCCATTCCCAATCCATTAAATTTGGAACTAAAGGAATTATGTCCTCTATAATAAAAGAATACAACTCGCTACCATTAGGCATAAGGGAAAGTTTCTCTATAAAAACATTTAAGAGGAAAACAAAAGACTTCCTATTAAGGAATGAATAGCCAATGTACAATAGCCTTAAGCAATGCAATGTATCATACCGTATTATCTCTGTAAAGTTAGTCACTAGCAATCTAAGTTACTATTAAACTAAACAATAATGTTACAAAAATTATATATATGCCATGCTGTAACTATGTTACTTGATTGTCCCTAACACGAGCTCAGGCTCATTGGGACCTATGTAAATAAATAAATAATAATATAATAATAATAATAATAATAATATGTGTAGACTACACGCATTTTCACTCACCCTACTATTAATCAGAGGTAGGAAAGTGAAAATCCACAGCCTGCTTTCAGTCGACCGACCTGGTCAAAGCTTGTCACACTCCCCTGGGGCAATGGTTAAATGAATGACAGATGAAATGAAATGATATTGGAGATTGTTGCTGGAATGAAATTGTGACAGGGAAAACCGGAGTACCCAGAGAAAAGCCTGTCTGCCTCCGCTTTGTAGGTAGGAAAGTGTGTTATATATTGGAAATAAATATCAGCTTCTATGTAGTAAAAGTTAAATACCCTTTCTTAAATATTGAACACCTATCGTTTAACGTCTTCATACTATATTTAAACATATAAACATTATGCTAAAAATACATCAAACTTGGTAGAAATTATATCCGCAGTAAGTAATATTGCGGAAACTACGTATCATGTCATGATAAAGGGTAACATACATACATACATACATACATACATATTTATTGACAGCTTCGACCATTTTCTTTTATACAACATAAAAGACATTAAGAGTAATACAAAGTAAGGTACCCTACTATTACAATCAACTATATTCATACAGATTGTCTAATGAATAGGAAAACAGATATTTTCTCAGGGGTCTTTCATCGGTATTGAACAGGTCTATGTTGACCCCATTAGAGATTCGCATCATTCTGTCAATGGGACTATTTAGACCATAATTAGTTGGGTGCCAGTTTGTTTCAAAGACATGATGCTTGCGCATCGAACGGGGTGGCACATATATATTGATTTCATTTAGTAATTCTGGGCAGTTTATGTGAGAGTTTAAAATTTTGTACATATTAAGAATATAAAAATTTTCACGACGGGATTTAAGAGTTGGCAGCTTCAATTGCATCATTACTTCAGTGTAGTTATGATTCGTTATTGGGTGTAGGAAACGATATGCATAAATTCGTAGGAATTTGTGTTGTACTTTCTCTAAACTCTCAATTTGTGTTTTATTGAAAGGGCTCCAAATCGGTGTACAATATTCAATTAAGGGTCTGACAAGGGTCAAGTACAGTAGGAAATATATATTAGAGTCACAAAATTCCTTGGAATAACGAGTTATGCAACCTAATCTCTGCAAGGCCTTTTTTTCAATATTTACCATATGCTCATTAAAATTAAGCGTGTCTGAGAATTTTACTCCCAGGTCACAAATACTTCTAACAGCATGAAGTGGAGTAGACGATAGAAAGTGATAAGAGAATTCAATATTCTGTTTCTTCTTTGAGAATCTGACTAGTTTACATTTAGTTTCATTGAGCAGTAACCCATTTAAAGAACAATACTCCTCTAGACGCCAAAGTTCTTCCTGAAGAAGTAACAGTAACGAAACAAACTTCAATCATCCCAAGTAATAATAACAAAATCAGTTTTAATCACAGATAAATTTTCTAAGTTTAAGCCGTGTTTTGTGCGAGATTACGCCTAGTAACTCCGAGATGGTTCATTAGCGAGGTCTTGTGGTCTATTTGCGCACTAGCAAAGGAGTAGCAAACTGGGCGATACCTCAACTCTTATTTAGAACACCTCCGCTACTTTACTGCAAGAGCTAAAGCTAAAACAGTCTTTCACCTCCCTATAAAGGCTCCCAAAATGATTGTATATTGAATTTCAGGGCCAAGCAATTAAAACTCAGGAACTTTTCTAGGTTTATGCCGTATTTTGTGAGGGGTTTCATTGACCGTGAAAGGCAAAATACCAACTTTATTGAAATAAGTTTGCCCAGTTCTGCAGTAAGATTAATATGAGCACTAAATGAACTAATGTGACAGTCGGTAGGCTTCGACACATTCGTCTGTGAATTTGGGTTTCTGATCATGGAAAAGAATTGCAAAAAGCAGATCAATATTGGCCAACAGAAATATTCAGTTAAAAAGCAATCTATAAAAAGAAAAGAAGTGTACCGTGCAAAGTAGAAAGCACTATAACATTGTGAAACAGCGTAAAGATCCAAATACTCACATACAATAACCGGCACAAAGAGTATAAAATTAGACTCAAAATCACGTCTCGTTTCAGAGCCCACAAATTACCTCTATAAATAAAACAGTTCATGTAGAGACTAACATAGACTAACATCGCTCGGCGTTGACAGTGTTTTATAGCACATATTTAGGTTTTACTAGCTAACCGTTGGAGATACAGGAAAAGTGATAAGGACCTTTAGGATAGAAAATTAAATTTTAAAGCTCGTATATGCCATCTAAAGTTTGCTATTTCTTAGCGTTCTCTTTTTATTTGAAAAGGAAATACGAAAATAGTCGCCATTTTTAAATAGTGCAAAATATCGAAATGAAAGGTAGCCTATATGTGAACCTGGTAAATCAGCTACATCCATGCAAAATTTCATTTAAATTGGACCAGTAGTTCTTGCGTGATTGAGTAACAGACACACATCATCTCATTTTTATATATTAGTATGATTACATAAGGAGTACACACTTTATATTGAGACGTAACATTAAGAACTGGCTCATAGTAATCCAATTTAGAAGCGGGCATTCCATTGACATCAATGAGTCCAGGAAGGGTGTCAAATCCCAAGTATCAATGCGGCAAGGTGTCCCAGAGCCGTGCTGGTCGGGAGTGTTCTGCATGGGTCATTAACTACATCGTATGTGTCCATTAGTTCATACTATGACTACAAATGTATTCTTTTAAGCATCAAGTGTAATGTATTACGCCACAATCAACATCAAGAATTACATTGGACTGATTCAAGATAGACTGATTAAACCCGTTGGAGGTTTTTTAAAAGTGTTTTATTAACAAAATGTTTTAGGAATTTTTAATGTTTTTTATATGCATGATATACTTCTTCTTTTTTATGTGTGTTCATTCATGTTTCTGTGCCACAACCAAATTCTACATGTGTAATGTACTTAGTGCTGCCCAATTCATGGCTGATGACACCAATGATTTGCTAGGTGTCGAAACATGTACCATTCTATCATGACGAGTGATTAATTTACTCAATTTGAATAAACAGTATTGACTGGACGGAAACAAACGCTTTGCATTTTATAATGTCCATATACATATTGACCAAAATTAAAATTTTTTTTAGTTGAACTTAAAGTGATTATTATGTAGGGTAAATTTAAGTAAGTTAAGTGGATAAATTTGTTAATTTCAACTGTGAATTGCCTGCTATGTTTTTTTTTTCTATAATTTTAATGGTGGGGGATACAGGTATGTTTGTGTATATTTATTTAATATCTATTGTGTGCATTGTGTAAGATTCTTCGATTATTAGGTTCCTAGTCGTTTCACAGAAATGGATCGAGTTCCTAAAAGAGCTGTTAGTTTTTAATTTGTAATGTGTATTGAGGAAACTCTGCACAAATTGGGAAACTTTATAAATGGGACTGCTCCTAAAATTCTAATGGGAACGTTTTCCTGATGGGTTTTAGATTGCGCTCTTAGCGTAGGCAGACTGGGGTTCATGCTAATTAATCAGTTGGATTGTCTGTCTCCTAGAATAAAGATTGTATTCTTTAGGAGATGTTTAAGTTTCGTTTGTGTTGAGGCAGTTGGACGAGATGCAAGCGCTGTTGGAACATGGCAGCCGTTTTAAAAGAGTAATAAATTACGTACTTTAGTACATATATGAGGTGCAGTAGTGACCAGGGTTCCTAATTTCAATACGTAATATCGCCCAAAAGATGAAACAAGGACACAAGGTATGTTAAAGTCACATTCATGTCTGAGGCAAGTGTATAAGCTGAGTTCTACTTTTATTCAGAATTACTGTAATATAAACTTATATAGGCTACTTTATAATAACCCCTGGCACTACAGCCCATGAAAGGGCCTAGGCCTACCAAGCGACTGCTGCCCAGATAATTAGAGGTGACGCGTGATCAGCGCATCGGGTCCTCTCGGCCGTTAATCTTGGTTTTCGTGATCGGGGCGCTGCCTCACTGTCAGCCAGCTACTCAATTGTCCTCACGAGGCTGAGTGCACCCCGTTCCAGCCCTCACGTCAGTTTCTAAAATCGCTGATGGAGCCGGGAATCGAACCCGGGGCCTCCGGGCGAGAGGCAGGCGCGCTACCCCAACACCACGGAGCTGGCATATAGGCTACTTTGATCTGATACACTCACATCTACTGTACATGAATTTCATATGGAGGTGTTGTAAGATACCGTCAGCTGGAGTTACTTTACACACTTTTCATGTGTTTTTTAAATTTTATTTGTCGTGATAGGATGTTAAATTGATTGCGACATGTTTATGTATTCCTTAAGGGTACTTACAAAAGAACATAACGTCACCGTGAGTGCGAACTATCTCTCAGTCACTTTTAAAAATAAATGAACACGTGTGTAAAGTTACCCCACCCTTAGGGTTACTTTACACAGACATGCATTTATCATGGCGTTTGGCTATACAGCCTCACAAGGGGTAACTTGACACATGCCTGGAACTTTTCATTGGAAAGATAACATTCATTTGAAGTAAAGAGGATATTTTCATAGCTTAATTGAATTGTCTGAATACATTATAAAATAAATTCAACGTGTGTCAAACGTTTAGTTTTATGTTTGTAGAAAATAAAATGAAAAACAATGCTGCTGAAGTGTTAGTCGTAGAAAGGTACCAAACTTTGCTTTTACAGGAGCCTAAGGCATCATTAACAGAAATGTCACGTCAATAGACTATTTATATCAGTGACTGCAGGTAGCTGGTTTTGGAAATTTTGAGTAAAATGCCTGTTAATACAAGATGCTGCGAGCTGTTCGAGTAAAAGCCCGTATTTGTGTTTTTTCTATTTCACTCCTTTGGATATTAACTGCAGCTATAAATGCACTGTACATTCTTAAGTTGTATAGAAACTTTCATTTCTATGACATGGTCATATTTTACTAGATGTTCTAATTTGTGACAAATAAATTTCCCTGAAGACTAGAGAGGCGGGAGGTGGATGTGGAATACGTTTCCTTGTTGAGTCACATTACTAGGCTCTTACTAATCCACAGCACTCAAATACTCTGGGATTCAAATATGAAATAGTAATCACTGGCTTTTGTGTCAAATAGCCTGTGTAAAGTTACCCCCTCCAAGGGCGAGTCGTGCACTTTCGGTTATTTTAGGCTTCCTAGTAAAGTGACTCAACAAGTGAACATGTTCCACATCTAATTTCCGCCTCTCAAGTCTTTAAGGAAATTGATTTGTCACAAATTAGAACATCTATAAAAAAAATATGACCGTCATAGAAATGAAAGTTTCTATACAACTTACCATATATACAGATACTCAAGTGCACTAAGTAGCAAAATTATTATCCAAAGGAGTGAAGTACAAATAACACAAACATGGTTTTCTTACTAGTACAGCCCACAGCGTCTTGTATAAACAGGCATTTTACCCAAAACTTCCAAAACCAACCACGTAAAGTGCTCAAAAGATTTTAGCGAAAAGTGTGTAAAGTTACCCGGTCTGTGTAAAGTAACCCCAGTTGACGGTAATAATGATGTTATTAATTATAACGGAATATCGCACAATGTGCATACATAAAAATTCTAGTGTTGAGTACACAGGTCCAAAAGAGTTATTGTTCTTTTGACGCATATCTCCGCGTGATAGCGTTCACACTTTTTCCCGCACAGTACACATATACAGTTTGCGTCTGATAACAATAATAATAATGATGTTATTGGTTTTACATTCCTGGCTTTTCGAGACGCCGGGGTGCCGGAATTCCAACCCGAATGGGATCTTTAACATGCCAGTAAATCTATCGTCACGGCTCCCTCGCATTTGCGCACCCTCGAATGCCAGCTGACTGCGTCGGGATTCGATCCTGCAACCTTGGGAAAAAGCAGGCGAAAACGCTACTGTTAAGCCACGCAGGAGATGATAAAAGAACTTGAGATACTCCAGAGACGTGCAATAAAATCTATCTTTGGATATGCCCTCTATAATCAAGGGATACCGGTATAACTCTCTACCATTATGCATAAAGGAAAGGTTTTCAATTTTTAAAAAATCACGAAGAAAGCAAGAGCTTTCCTTTTAAGGAATTAATAGCCTAAGCTCAATATTATGTAGCCTTAAGCAATGCATACCAATTACTTCTGTAAAGTTAGTCACTATCAACCTTAAACACAATATCATATTACTAAAGATATACTGGTATATTTCAATCTGTATCTATGCTACCTGATTGTCCCTAATACGGGTTTTGTCTCACTGTGACCTATGTAGCCTAAATAGGTGATTAAATAAATAAAAAAAGCGTTCCATTCATATAGGTTAAGTTGGGCTCTCACAGTAGGCTACATTACCTGACGATTCTAATACATAATCTAGCTAAAGATTATATTCAACTAAGAATACTGCACTGGAATTAAACAATAAAGCTCACGAGTAACAAAAACCGTTATTAAACACACACTCACATGACAAGTAGAACCTTATGTTTCCTGTCATAATTAAGTTATCTTAAAATGTTGGCCGATGGTCGGCGAGATTCGCGAGATTTCATGTTAATATAGACGTTTACAACAGAAACAGAATTATTTTTTCCGTAAACATTAGTTGGTGACATTGGTATTTTCCCGTTTCTCACGAGAAAACAAACGAATGCCAAATCTGTTGATGAAGAAACTTGTTGATAAAAGTACATCGCATTTCTGTTCGTGGCATGGCCAAGCACGCATCAAGTTGCCATCTCGCATACACTCTGTGAATCACATTTCTATTACAATGAACTATACCAACTGCAGTCCTATATGCAAGCTCATGTTGTGGAAGATTGACATATCTTTGTGTGTGTCGAACTTTGTATATAATGTATAGGAGTTGAAATAAGATGGCGTTATGTTAACAAACTGTGTGTTTCCCTGTGCTCCTTTTCACTCATTCTCCACATTATGGAGCCGAAAACTCGTACGAAACCAGTGACATGTGTATTTACTAGTGTTAGTGAACAGTGCTAATGCTCCTTTGTCGCCTTCTACACTACGGAAGGACACTCGACGCCGAGAACATTATACGCTACCGAGAAGATCACGTTAGCTTAAAGCACGCCACGCCATCAACTACAACACGCTTCAAGAGTTCTCACTGCCAACTAATCCACTTCAGATAAGTCAAACCATCACAAATTGACATCCTTTTATTATAGTAATGCATGCTGTTCATCAGCTGGAAAATATTTTGAAACCTACAGATAGGATAATTTCATTAAATACGATCCCAGAAGTGACGCATCCGCCATCTATCGGAGCAACAGGGAACTCCGTATTGTAAACAATTAAGCTTGCACCCTGCAATCTCTATTTGTCAGCGAGAAAAGGACACCACTAATCCTCGCTCAACGCCACCAGAAATATCTTTCATCTGAGTATTTTCCAGTACACATGAATATTACCTGCATGAGATCTACTTGAATTACTTCAAGAAATACCAATAATTGTAGAGTACGTTACTGACACATAACTAGTAGCGTGATCTATCTGCAATTATTGGAACTGCATGCACCTCTGCACAGCGCATGCGAACTTGTCACTTACTTCCCGAACTATAAAATTGTCACGTTCAACTACCCCACTAGCGCATTCTGTTAGCCAACGTTGGAGTCTTGACTAAACACGCACTCTGCCAAAGAGACTACAGTTGTATTACCCAGAGTTGGAATCTGACAGTTCGGCGCCAGTGGGCAAAAACAGTTGACGACTAGATCCCACGCAAGGCTTGTTGCCATGGAAACCATACAGCGCTGCCAATTTGAATGACGCTATTTGGCCACGTGCTTGTCACTTGACCAGTCGCTTGTTTGCTTGCCTCCCGAGTGCAAACTGACCATGCTGCGTTATAATTGTATTGAATTGATTAGTTAATTACTTTCTCGTGAAGGATTTATACTTATTTATACTTTATGCTTATATTTATAATTCATTAGGGTCCGTTATTTATTTATATAGTGTTCGTGTAAGTTTAAGCTTAGGTTCGTGTGAATTAGATAAATGTTAACTTACCGGTAGCTTTCTTTTTGTTTGCGTGTGGTGACGCGAGGGGTTGGACAACTGTTTCCATGGTACAGGTCTTGGCAGCATAGGTTGCGATTAGGATGAGGGTGTTGACAGCTGAAAACTGGGCGAATATGGTGTCGCATGTGGAAAGAGTATTAAGCGAAGCGCGGGAACGTGGAGGTGTTATTGACACAGCTGTGGACGACCTCATAATATACCTAGGCGATTCCTCACCCACCAGTGCGGGATCCAGTGATGGAGAGGACCGAGATGATGATGATGATGATATGGATGGGATAGAGCCTTTTCCCAGTGATTAGCTTCTGTCTTCTAAAGGGTGAGTTAATAGCCTATACAATGAACGTATATTTTGTAATACATTTATATGTTTCTTGTGCCTTGAAACTTATTCTACAGGAGATATAAATTGCTAAATAACACGGAAACAATCACGTTCTGTCGTTTCGCTTTGAACATTTTTGCTTTATGATTGTAGGCTACCGGTATTCGTAATATTGCTATTGCTATTCATTACAATATTTTAGGCCTCTCCTCAATTTGACGGGCTATTATTTTATTTTACAGTGTGCACCGAACAGTTTTAAGCATTGCTTTGTTTAAGATTTTTGAAAACCATCTGAGTAAAAATGTAATAAATGTAATAACTATGCTAATGATTTTATGGTCATGAGGAAAAGAGCGGGAGGATGGAAGTACGCACGTGCTGGCCAGCAGCATTCGTTGCAACGCTGCCTTTAGTTCAACGGTTCTCCGCAGAAATGTCAGATTCCAACTCTGGAAAATACAACTGTAATATCTACACTGAAAGACGTTCCTACACACCAAGACGGGAGGCTACCTGACTGTCAACTAATCCTAAGATTTATTGCCCCCTCATTATGGTAACCCAAGAGGACCTTGCAGCCCGACTACACAAATTGAAAAGAAGTCGAACAAGAGAGAGAGAAACAATGTGACACGGTTTCTAAACACCATTGACAGTTTTACTGAAAACACAAGTATTGAAGACTACAAGTATTATGGAGACCGACTTCATGAAACATTAACTAGACTAATCCAATTAGATGACTCAATTCACGATCTTCTTCCAGGCACAGAATACAACACCGATATCCAAAGTTGCGAAGAATACATAGATAAAGCAAAACGTGGTTTACAGAAAGCCCCACGAGGGGCAGAAAATAAACTTTCTTCTGCTACCTCAATCATGACCGTAAATGAGAGTTCCATCACTCCCATTTCAACGTTCACCCATTCTGTTAAATTACCGCCAGTGAAACTGGAACCATTCTCCGGCAATATCGAAAGCTGGATGAGATTTTGGGAACTGTTTGAAGCATCCATTGATAAAGACAAGTCACTATCGACAATAAATAAACATGTCTTTTTACGCGGGTATCTCGAGGATGAACCGAAATATCTGGTTGACGGAATTGCCGTTACTGCTTCTACCTACAATGGCACTAAGAAAATTTTAAGGGCCAAATACGAAGATCGGAATCGGATCATACAGGCGCATATCGACTACCTAGAAGATATCCGACCTATCAACACTGTTTGTCCGGAATCGCTAAACACGTCATACATTGAATGCAGCCGCCGTATCCAGGCATTACAGGCCCTAGGCGAAGATGTAAACGGCTATGGGCGGGTACTAGCTCCAAAGATACTCCGAACCTTCCCTGACGATATCTGTAGACGCTGGATAATACACACCAAACGAAATAATATATCGGAAGGCGACATCCTGAAGCTGATGGAATTTCTTGGCGAAGAATTCGATGGAGCGCTAGTCACCCAGAAGATCAGAGGTGACCCAGTGTTTTTAATCAGTCTCGTCCCCACGACAGCCGCATTTCAATTAAACGCTAAGTTTAAAAAACCATTGCAACAAATGAAGAAGCGAACAGAACCATTCTGTGCATTTTGCGATCTACGAGGCCACTGGGCGCAAGATTGTAGGAAGGTGAAAACTGTTCATGGCCGAATTGAGAAGCTAAAGACGAATAATCGCTGTTTCCTCTGCCTGAATTGAAGGCATAATTCTAAGAATTGCAGTAGACGGGGGAGAGCATCTTGTTCAAAATGTAAGCAGTCCCATTACTACTCCATTTGCTCAAGCAATGATGTAACCTCCACTTCGGTCAACAAAATCCACTCTCAGACTCCTGACTATACTCACAAACTGCGCGTATTCGAATTGTTGGACCAACTGGCTTAAGTAAAACGACACGTTGCATCTTCGATGGTGGCAGCCAGTCTACATTCATAAGCAAGTCTCTTGTCGACATATTGAATCTTCCTACTCTCACAGAACGAGACATATCTATAGCAGCGTTCGAATCTGATACAACTATCCCTCAAAAGCGTCGTCTGGTTAGTTTCCAGTTACAGGGCACCCAGACCGACGCGTCAATAGGCATCACCGCACTCGAAAATGCAAACACTTACTCAATGCACCCTCCTACAGTGCCACAAGACGTCTCTTCCCTGAAGTCCATACGCAAGTTAATATTAGCTGACCCTAAGGATGACTTACACGATCTCCCAATTGAACTTCTAGTTGGAGGAGATCACTACTGGAAGTTGATCAAGGACACGCAACCTCTTCGCGTATCTCTGTCTTTGGTACTCATTCCTTCACTTTTCGGATGGGTACTCAGTGGCAATAGATCCGGAGTCACCGTCAACCAGCTAACCGTTAACAAAGTAACACTGCAGGATAACCCTTCACTTCTCGAGCACCAAGTCCGTAACTTCTGGAACCTTGAAGCAATTGGAATCAAGGAAGAAGAATCAAGACCCCACACGATGAGCTCCAAGGATCTCGATATCCTCAAAATCTTTCATGAATCTCACTGCATTTAAGATAGACGGAGAGTTGTTTCTTTGCCAAAGAAAAAACAGGAATTTGCATAGGATAACCGCACTAACGCTGAGAGACGATTCCAAGCCTTGACGAAGAAACTGCAACGAAATGAATACTATAACGCCATGTACAACGAAAGAATGCTCGACTATATCATCCAAGGCCAAGTAGAGATGTTGAACCCAGACAACCGAGCAAGTTCTGTGTACTATCTACCACATCATGCGGTCAAGAAGACGAAACAGAACGTAACTAAGTGGCACGTTGTATTCGATGCTTCGTCTCAAGAAAATGGATCTCTATCGCTGAATGGCGTCCTAGAAATCGGACCTAATCTTTTCCCCGACGTAATGAGTATCCTGCTTCGGTTTAGATTGTACCAATACGCTATTCTTGGAGATATAAAGCAAGCCTTTCTGCAGCTCTCACTTGACTCCAGCGACAGGGATCTAACACGGTTCTTTTGGTTTCGAGTAATCAAGGACGAAAACGGCCAATACCACGTCACCGACGAAGTGGTCACCTACCACTTCACCCGACTACCTTTCGGACTAACCAGTAGCCCTTTCCTCTTGTCAGCTACCCTGCGAGAATTGGCTACGAGACACATTGATGACTACGCAGTTGCTGCTAGCCTCGTGGACCAGCACATGTACATGGACGATTTTGCAGCATCTACTAACGACGAAGAGGAACTCCAAACAATATACTCTCAGCTCACGAATTTGATGATTATTATCAACATGCCTATGTCGAAGTGGGCCACGAATTCAATCACAATGCAAAACGAGTGGCAACATCAAAATCTACCCATTCAAGAGGTTACACAGATCTTGGGAATCAACTGGAACACGGGCCATGGCACACTGCATCATCAGCTATACATGACTACAAGATGTCTCCAGATGACCCTGCTACAAAACGCCACGTTCTTCAGATAACATCACGACTATACGATCCTCTCGGACTGTTCTCTCCGGTGACAATAATTGGGAAGATGTTGTTTCAAGAAACATGGACTAGAGGTATATCATGGCACGAGACTTGACCTTCTGATATTGGGCACGAGTGGTTAGTTTGGCGTTCAAATCTTCAATACGTGTCGGACATTCACACCCCACGATGGATAGGTGCTCTCAACAAAGATTTGGACAACTATTCTCTACACGTATTGTGTGACGCTTCCGAACGGGCATATGGTGCTGCTGTATACCTTCGATCTCACGCTCACGATGCCACTACCGTTCAGTTAGTATGTAACAAAGCTAGACTGGCTCCTATAAAGAAGGTCACGCTACCACGTTTGGAATTACTCGCTGAACTCGTGGGCACAAGACTTCTTCGTTACTTCTGCCGTGCTACATCCTGTGACATTAGGAAATCAACGCTGTGGACAGATTCAGCTATCACTCTAGGCTGGATACAAAACGACCCGAACCGCTGGAAATTTTTCATCTGCAATCGTGTTACAGAAATCACCGGCTGCACTTCACCATCACAATGGTTTCATTGTTATTATAACTTCATATGATATGGAACGGTAAATCAATGGGAAACGCACGCACCTGTTATTGAATAAAAATAATACCAACCTTTAACCGAACTTGACTTATTAGCAACATGTATATAATAATGGAGATTGACTGTAACACATAACAAAAGCGTAAGTAATTATATGTACACGCAAAACCAAAGAACGTATCTCAGTCTCAATGTCCAAGCGACACCAACTCCACCTACATCAATGTTATGAAACCATTGATGGTCATGACATTCACCCCCACTTACATAGAAAACACAACAGACTGAATGTTTACATCACATAATCCTTAAACCAGATGGATGGATGTCTGGTTCTCTGTGATGGACCCCGTGGAGGGTCCGGTGTTATTTCAGGGACTGGTTGAGGATTCTGATCATTCAGATGTTCTGCTTCAGTTTGATTTATCACTGAAGGGATCCTTGGAATGCTGAATGACTGACTGGGACCAAACGTTACAGTCTTTTTAGTTTTGGGAACCAGTGTTGTCCTCAGTTGGTTCACATGTCTTTTTAATGTTCTTCCTGAGTCCAATACGATCAGGTAATGGTGTTTACCAAGTTTTTATGGACTTCCACAAACTGCCAAACATATTTCTTGTTGATGAAAAATCGGGCCTGTATTCTCTCCCCCGCTTGAAACGAACGTGCTGGTTTATCAGCAAGTTTTGATGCTTGAGGTCGATATGGAAAAATTGCATTCAAGCGGATCCGTAGCTTCCGGTGCAAATACAACTCAGCTGGTGAGTAACCACAAGCAAGTGGTGTTGCACGGTAACGGAGCAGAATGTTCTGTATCTTATCCTGGATTGATGCACGGTCGTTCGAAACAGCTTTCAACCTGTGCTTCAAGGTCTGTACATTGCGTTCTGCATGGCCGTTTGTAGCTGGATGTCCTGGTGCAATGAACTTTTGAAACATTCCATTGACAGTACAATAAGTATGGAAGTCCTCGCTCTGGAAAATTGAGGCGTTGTCAGAGACAATAACTTGCGGGTATCCATGTGCGGCAAAAATAGTTTCCAGCAGAGAAATTGTTGTAGATGTAGTGGGTGCGTTTTTGGCAATCTTAACTTCGGCCCACTTAGACTTTGCATCCACACACAACAGAAAATAGGAGTCTTCATATGGGCCTGCATAATCGACATGAACCCTTTCCCAATTATCTTCAGGAGGATTCCATGGATGTACAGGAACTTTAGGAGGATTCGATTGGGTTAGGGCACAGTTTTCACATCCCTTGACCAATCTCTCAATGTCACGATCAATGCCGGGCCAATAGACATAACGGCGAGCAAGCTGTTTCATTTTGGTAATGCCTAGATGTGTTTCATGAAGTTCATTAAGTATGCTGGAACGCAGGGTGCCTGGGATCACAACCCTGTCCTTTCGAAAAAAAATATACCATCTAGCAATGTAAATTCAGAGTCTTCTGCTTTGTTACCAAGATTGCGAAGAATTTTGCTGAGTTCTGGATCTTTCCGGGTTTCTTCTTTGATTGTCGAAGATGTTATTTTGTCACTTGAAATCTGGAATATCACTTGAGCGTATAGCTGATTTACTTCCTCACCAAGAAACTCATCAACTGAAGTTCAGGATTTCTGAATTGGGGCTCGGGACAAACAATCAACGTTCTGGTTTTCTTTTCCTCTTTTAAATTGTACAGCGTAATCAAATCCAGAAAGAAAAGAAGCGTATCTGAGCAGGCGGGCAGATGTCATCTGTGGTAATGCCCTATGGTGGTGAAAAATCCTGGATAATGGCTCGTTGTCAGTTATTAGTAAGAAATGTTTGCCAATCAAATAGTTGTAGAAATGGGTCACACCAAATACGATGGCAAGTGCTTCACGGTCTAGCTGACTGTAATTTCTTTCTGAGACAGTGAGTGAGCGCGAAGCATAGCATATGGGTTTTTCAACTCCCCCAATAGTATGGCTCAATACAGCAGCTATTCCTGTTGGGCTTGCGTCAGTTGTCAAAACAAGAGGTAAACTGGTATCAAACGGCGTAAGTGTTCTCTCACTGCAAAGTTCAGCTGTTAACTTCCGAAATGCTGACTCGCAATTTGATGTCCATGCCCAACGTTCACCTTTCCGTAACAGACATCGAAGAGGATAGGAAATAGTCGAAAAATCTGGGATAAATCGGGAATAATAGGTAACAAGTCCCAGAAATCTCCTAACTTCATCAACATTAGTTGGACGTCTCATGTCTTGGATGGCACGGACTTTCACTGGTGATTTGTTGATCTTGTTATATTCCACAATGTAACCAAGATATTCGATTTTCTCTTGAAAGAATGAGCATTTTCCTTTGTTGACATGAAGATCATAATTTGACAGTTTTTGTAGGCAGGATTGTAAATGTTGTATGCATTCTTCCCTCGTAGCTCCGTGGACGATTATGTCATCGAAGTAAGATTCGGTTTTGGGGAGGCCCTTCAGGATTTGCGAAAGAATTCTGTTGAATTCGGATGGAGCCGTCTTTATTCCAAAACTGAGACGATGCATTCGATAGGTGCCGCGGTGAATTGAGATTGTCTGGATTATACTGCTCTCCTCATCAACTTTGATATGTAGGTAAGCCTTGAACAGATCAAGCTTAGAGAAGTACCTTGAACCACGGAGACTATGGAGGATCTCATTAATGCGCCGTATGGGGTGATTTGCCTGTACTAACCTTTCATTTACCCCACATTTGTAATCGACGCACAAACGAACTCCGCCGTCTGGTTTTGGAATTACCACTAAAGGTGACCCCCAGTCACTAACGGCTACAGGAGAAATGGTGCCATCTGCTTCCAGCAAATCCAACTCTTTATCTACGCGTTCCCGCAGTGCAAAAGGAACGTCACGTTCCTTAGTGAAGACAGGTGTAGCTCCCTTACGAAGCTGGAGAGTGACTTTGAGTCCTGGGACGCATCCTACATTTTCCTGGAAGATTGGGGCGAAGTTGGTGAAAATGTCTTCAATTGAGTTCATCAATATGTTGAAGATCAATACCTAAACCTCTTATCCATTGTCGGCCTAGAAGAGCCTCATGCCCGTCTGGTACAATATGTAATTCGCCAAGTATTTATCTCCCGTTGTACGCAACGTTGACAGAAATCTTTCCTTTTGGTTCAATTATGTTGCCCGAATAAGATCGGAATGCAATATTTGAAGTTTCGATAGGCACATCCAAATTTAGGCAATTGAAATCATTTTCGGCCAGCAAGGAAAATTTAGCACCGGAATCAACCTCGAAACGTTGAGATTTTCCATTTAGTGTGACAAAGATGAGGTATTTATCAGTATCAGGTACCATTTCGAACAAATCGACAACGTCACGTTGCTGTAGAACAGCTCCCACTTGGTTGATGCCATAGACCGCGGCCTACGTTATATACAAGGCCTGGAAATGAGGCGCCAGACAACATTGCGAGCGATGGTTCGAACTTGTTCCGCATTTTGCCACTAGGTTCGCTGTCTGGCGCCCTTAATCGTACCGTTTGCATTACGTACAATGTGATTAGTGTGTCTGTATTTGGTGGTAAATAAGGTGTCCTAATGAGTGAGAAAGCTAAGGTGAGTTTAAAATTGACTGGCGAAGCGTGTCGTATTATAGTAGTGCTTTCGTTAAGAGCAGTAGACTAGACGCGTCTAGCGAGCGGAAGGTCTTGCTCCAGTGCGCATGCGTCAGTCGTGAACAACCAAAGCTTTTTTCTCCTTGGTCAATAATGTAACCGGAAGCTGCTTTACAATTTTTTTGCTGCTTTTTTAAATCAAACATGGTGCTGTAAATAATGTTTGGCGATGTGAAGCAATCTGGAAGCCTCATTCGCAAACTTTTCCAGGATGAAAATGGTGATAGAGACTGGCATTTATAGCAATCTATAAACTGCATTAAGACACGGAATGAAACTTCTTTAATGTAACGGTTCATTGTTTTCCACAATGTGTAATAAATTTGTGGCGAGGAAGCCTTCGTGATATTTTACTGTGTAAAATAATTATACTTTCGATGGAAATGTAATTTTGGTCAGACAATTTATGATTAAACTGCACTTGTGCATACTGTATAATGAATCGGTAGCGATATTTTTTTTGACAAAGAAATTCGATCATGGAGGTTATGTATGGTATTGCTCAGTTACGGATTCAATAAAACTGATCACTTTAAAGTATTTGCTGCTATATATACTATAGATATTATGTATGAGACTTCTTTAGTGGTTTAGTTTAGGAATCTTCGATGCCACTGTTTAGAACCATGTTATACTGTGATACTGTACCTGATTGAGATGGGTTAGGTTTTGTTTAAGATGTGGTTTTAAGGAACGTAACAAGTAGCTCATCTGTCCTTAAATGTCGGAGATGACTGAAATGCTAGATACACGTGTAACCGGTACTTAAAAGTTTTGAGATAGGCCTACAAAATGGTCGGTGATTATTTTATATGACCTATCTTTCTTGATAATTTATTTGAAGAAACTCACTGGCATCAGAAAGCAAATCCTAGATTTTGGGCTGGAAAATGATTTGCTATGGCGACATTTGCAAAGGAGCCGGGCCAGTAGAGTACGGTAGTTCCTGTAATAAGAAAGTTATGAAAAGAGTGATATGTTGTATAGGCCTACAATGTAGTTGCAAGTGGAGTCCTGTTGTAAATTCTGACCAATTTTGCTTGTGCATTGAAAGTATTAATAAACAAGGTATCTCAAGGTTACTCTCGAGCCATTAATTTCATCAGTACAGTGCAGCATTGTGTGTGGAAATGGACAAACATGCAAGAAAGAATATAATGCCCCAATAAAGAAACCCTTATTCCATTCTTCATTTCACACCATGTCCCCTACTAAACCGTTCCCGATAGTTCTGTCTTACAGAAAGTCGCCAAATACCATGTTTATTTAAAAAATGCTGCATTTGTATATTTCGCAAAAGTTAAAATACAGGGTGGGGCGTGGAAACTTCCTGATTCAAACATGCAATAAAACACAGTACATGTTTCATTCAACTTTATTGTTATTTCCCGCCTACCACACAACATTGGAACTTTACATTTACACAGTTTTAAACACAATGTCTGTTAAATACCGCCCTCCATTGTCAATACACTGATTCAGTCGACGGCGCAAGTTTTGCGTCACCTTTTCGAGCATATCGACCGGGATATTCGCAATCTCGGCTCAGATGCTGTTCCGTAGGTCGTCCAGGGTGTGGGGACGATCTTTATAAACCAGGGACTTAAGATAACCCCACAGGAAGTAATCAGGAGGGGCTAAATCTGGCGAGCGGGCTGGCCAGTTTACGTCCCCTTGCAGGGAGATCAGTCGTTCGGGGAAGGGTGCTCTCAAAACACCCATGGAAATCCTGGAGGTGTGGACTGTGGCCCCATCCTGTTGAAACTACACGTTATCCAGATCCATTTCTTGGAGCGCAGGTAAGAAAAATTGTTGGATCATTGTCACATAATGGTCGGAATTGACGGAAACAGTACGACCGTTTTCTTTAAAAAAGTATGGCCCAATGATCCCTACACTTGCTACAGCACACCATACCGTGACCGTTCCGAATGAAGGGGCCTCTCATGAAGCTCTTTGGGATTTGTTGAACTCCAATACCGCATGTTCTGTTTATTCACACAGCCACTGGGGTGAAAATGTGCCTCGTCAGAGAAGAACACAACTGCGTCATTCGGCACAGTATCAAGCAGCTGCTCACAGGATGTTTGTCGGTTTACATAATCCTGCTCCGAAAGTCGTTGGACCACACAAAGTTTGTACGGGTGAAAATGGAGCTCAAAGTGAAGAATGCGACGAAGAGAACGGGGCGACATCCCAAGGGCAACTGCATGTTTACGCGCAGAACGCCTGGGTGACCGCTCAATGGACGCACGAACTCTTTACACATTTTCAGGTGATTGAACGGTCTTCTGAGGTCCTTTCCTTTCTTTGGCGACATTCCCCGTTCCTCTGAAGGCATCCACCCACATTAAAACACTTTTCCGATCAGGAACACGGCCTCGTGGAGGAATATCGAAGTGGCGGTGAAAGGCACGTTTCACTGAACGAGCGTTAGAGAAATACGCCTCCACGGCAAAAGCACGCTGCTGCCTCGACCAAAGCATGTTTACGACTAAGACGGGCGGGAACACAAATATCCCACTCGGCCCCTTCCACTGAATCCACCCCCACATCCCTGCCTTCCCTACAACAGTCACTGCAACATGTTTAAATAAGGAAGTTCCCACGCCCCACCCTGTAGTAATTGTGTACACCATGACATACTTTATCTGAAGAATTATGGTACGGTAATTAACATTGGCTTATCGGAATCAGTGAAGTACAGCTATTTCATTTTGTTGGTGCAATCCACCTTGTGGCATAGTGACTAGAATTTTTGGCTGTCACCTTGAAGGTCTAGGTTTGATTCCTGGCCCTGACAAGGAATTTAATTCTGCCTTGCGCAGCAGAACTGAGCCAACACCACACGTACACAAGGCCACATGACCACAAAGTCAAAAACCTCTAAATGAATCAACAATAATTAATTAACTGTAAAACCACTGCTTTTAACAGCAATGCAAATGCTTATTAATTTTTCATGATGGAACAAATTGGGAATTATCCCAGAAGCATGAAACAGGCAGAGAGTGAACATAATACTGTATTTCCTTGACAGAACAGTAACCCTTAAGCAAAGTTAGCCCAAGTGATTTTTCTTTGCTTCATTTAGAAACCCCTGGATTCTTGAATATATGTGGAATCTATCTGATAACCTGGGTTATTGTACTGACGATACTAGAGCTCGGAAGAATGCTAGGCAGGGAAATGTAGCCAGAGATAACATTGTGATATGTCTTCTCAAAAACATTGTGCCACAACTTACGAACAGTGTCCATTCGTCCTGAGTGTACAACGGACAGACATACAGGGTCTTTATATTTGCTTGGCAAGGACATTCTCGCTCCGCCAGTGACGACTCAGTTGCCAGCGACCGTGTGCGTATATGTACGGCAGAATACGTTTCTAAAAATCAGTATCATGCATTTTTACTCATGTTTACGTGGATGCTGAAAATGTTTCCCACCCGCTGCCAAACATAATTGGCATCTCCTTATGAAGTTCCCGGTTACTCCAGTTAACCCATAAACGCCCGAATTATTTTTTGAAAATTTTGCTTTTTTATTAATAAGTCATACCATAGGGGGTTATTGAGCTGCTCAAACCATATTTTACGAAGGTGGCATCGTAAGTTCCCGAAATACAGGGCGTTACATATATGTAACGCTGGGCGCTTGTGTTGTCAAAACCCTTACTGCATATTCTGAATGGTGATTTAGAAATACAATAATTTACCAAATTCATATTTGTTGCTAAATGCTTATCTTGATAATATTACACTTTAAAAAGCACTGAGCAAGTATTTTGACACCTTTGAACCTTCGATCATATAGTCTAGTGACTATTTACATGGTGTGGAACGGCAAGAAGCATGATAATATGCATGGTCCAACGTCACATTTACAACATGCAGTGCAGACACTGCTTACACACAATTCACCGGCACACCAGCGGCTTCGGTGGCGTAGTCGGTAGCATGCTGAACTGCTATGCCCAAGATAGCGGGTTCAAACCCGGCCAAAGTCGTCGGGATTTTTTAAGAGCGTTAAAAATCCTTCAGTATGCCTTCCTTCGGAGGGGAAGTAAAGCCGGCGGTCCCATGTCATAGATTTATGGCATGTAAAAGATCCTTTCACAGACTAAACTTGTTTAAAGCAAAATTGTTAGGTTAGATTTCGTCAGAACCCTCTATCAAAGTTCCAACGTTCACCACTAGGTATCATTGATATCTGGTGGCGAAAGTTGGAACTACTTGAATTTGAACGGAACTTGTAGCTCACCCTTTAGGGTGTCTGCTGGAAGCAGCTACAGACTCAGGCGAGCCGAACATGTCCTCGGACACTCCCCGCACTAAAAGCCATACGATAAATAAATAAATAACCGGCACACCGCCTCCGCTTATGTCCTAGGACGTTGATGACCAGAAGATTGCGTCCATCATATCACAAGTCTTCAATGTCGCGGCCCTGTACTGCATGTGCTGTTGAGAGCCACCTGGCTCTACGTGGTTCTACGCCATACGGTTTCACGTAGAATTGCGCCACTTCCCACTTGAACTCCAGTTGAGTTGTCCTTTACCGTTACATAGTAATAAGGTACCATGTGTTTTGGAGACTCTCGTCAAGATGCCAAGAAAATATGGCCCACCACCACTTTTTGTTTCTTATTGACAGGTGATATCAGTTCACATTTTCATCCATAAGGTTCGTTTCCCCATAAATTTGTTAAAGGTGCCGATCAGGAGAGGACGTGGGATTTTAACTATAGTTCTTTTTATCCCGAGAGAATCTTGCGACCTGGTCGAGGGGGAAAAAACAGAGAGAGTCGTGGAGGCAACAGTTACTGTCCTGTTTTCTTGCCAGCAAGCAATAATCATGTCGTCATTACTCCTTTTCCCCTTCCTCCAATATTTCTGCCAAGGTTAGACTTCTAAATAATAATTATGTTATTGGATTTACGCCCCTTTTAACTGCTCTGGCAGGGTTGCCAGAATTTTGACCCAAAGGGGAACTTTAACGTGCCAGTAAATCTACTGACATGACTCCCTCGCATTTTTGCACCCTGAAATGCCAGCTGACTGCACCAGGATTCGATCCTGCAAGCTTGGGCACAGCAAGAGAGAACGTTGCCACTGAGCCACGCAGCCAGTCCAAACCTCTGAAATATCGATATAATTCAAGCATTGTATTTTCTGAAACACTGCCTGCAGCCAGATATCTCGGCAAAGGTATGGTCTTGAATACGGTACTGGCATAAAAAATATGCTACGGTGACATAAAACATATTATATCAAATCATGCACTGTTAAGAAAGCTGTATATGGAAAAACGAATTGTGTATAAATGCATGAAATGTATTCTAACTCAATTCATATGAATGTGCTACAGAAAATATCTTTCCTTACCACTGACCCTGTATCCGTCTAGTGTTACCATAAATGGTAACGCTGAGAAAATTAGTCCCGGGCATGAGCCGGTGTAAAGTTACACGTAAGATATGATACTGAATTATAAATTAGATATGTTTACCACCATAATCCTGAAGACAAAGTAAACTATCTCCATTTCACGCAATAATTTAGCATGCCGTACCTTTTTCGGCATGCCATCACGACGTGAGAAACAAATCTGGAAATGCACACGATTGTTGCGACATCACCCAAGATATTCCCTGGCGACTGGAGCGCGGGTAATGAATAAATAGACCTTATGAACATATAAGCGCAAAGTTCGAATATCTTTAACTGGCAAAGGTCCTGTAGAGCAATAAATGCAATGATCGGTACTGATGGTAACGCTAGGCGTTTATGGGTTGATTTACAGTAGCTTCAGTAAGGAAATAACGACGTCTATTTTTATTGTTTACTGAACCTGTACGTTTGAATCTCTTAGCCAGTTGATTTATTGTCCGATTTATAGGAATGGGTCTCCCTGGAAATTTCACTCGAAACTTTTGCCTTGTTCTAGTGCATGATTTCCTGCACTTTGTATACGTATTGTGCAGATATACAGTACATGTTCATGTAACGAATATTTCACATAGGGCATTACAGCACTATACACAATCACAATAAGACACTATACAATGCTATATACAGTACACAGTAGCTTTATAAAACACCCAATTAGCTTGGAGCTCACACTTCTACCGCAGCAAGAGCGTAGGAATACGGCCGGGCACTGCCCGCGCCAACCTGTAACAGCCGGCGACTGTCGCCTTGCCAAGCATAAATAAAGACCCTGTATATTCTGCTGAGAAGGAAGCAGGTTGCCATAGCAACGAATGACTGTAGGCTATGTAGGGAACGCCCCTCCCCTTGTCCTCCACCTCAACCCTCGCTCGCATTCTTCTGAGCTCCATTCAGTACTTGTAACTAGAAGCTAAGTTGGGAAGGAATCAGCTGCGATCTGAATTTACTTTGGGAATCAGAGGAAAACCACTTCTACAATGGCAGAGAGTAGGATATGAATCCAGTACTCACCTTTGAACTGTCCTTTGGATGCTTGCAAACCTCATAATAGGTTTAAAATTCATGACAGAGCTTGGAATTAAACCTATACAACCGTCGTAGAAATCTATTAGTCATTGCCAATTCATTCTGTTTTGCCAGATTACTGGAATTCACTATTCCGTTCAAATTAAGCAAACTATAGTCATATTGCCCTCAACAATCCCTAATTGAGATTTTACATTATAGCCGATAGCTCCTCAGACCATAATGCCCAGAGTTGGTCCTGTGCCTCTCGACAATAATGTCTAGGCACCTCTCTCTCCATATTTTGTCGCACACGATATGGCAATCAGTGCGAGAAAGACAGAGGAACAATTCATCACTAAAGATGACACTATGCCTTTTGTCAACCCACACTGGTTTTCTCAACAGCACATGAGTCTCCCACGTCGATTTTGTGGAGTCAATTTAACACCTGCAGGAACACTGGCCTGTAATCTAGTGTAGGTTTCATCAACCATGAATTTATTTTTATTTATATATTATACAAAGGAGTAGTTTACCAAATGTGGTAGCTATGCAGTGTAAGGCAACCTCCAGACTCAGTAGATGAGTGAGCCTGAAGTTCACTGTTGACCATCCTTGAAATGTTCTTTCATAGTCTCCCATTATCAATTTATGCTTTTCAGTCGGCCAATATGGGTTTGCCCAATTAGATTAGGCGGGATAACTACATATATAAAACACGCCTTCATGGAAAAGTTACTTATACCGTATTAATATTAATCACTGATAAAGTGTAATTTTATGATTAGCCGTTTCGACCGTCATGTGGTCATCTGATCACTAGGGTTGAAGTTTAAGATTAGCCTATACAAATATTTAGAAATATGTTTTGCCATACTTTGTATAGCTTTTCTAGTTAATGTTGTTCTTGTTTGAGTCTTCAGTCTTTTGACTGGATTGATGCAGCTCTCCATGTCTCCCTGTTCTGAGCTAATCGTTTCATCTCTACATAGCTACCATACCCTACATCCGAAATAATCTGTTTAACATATTCCAACCTTGGTCTACCCCTACAGTTCTTGTCCTCGACCCTTCCTTCTATAACTAAGCTTGCTATTCCTGGGTGTCTTAGTATGTGTCCTACCAACCTATCCCTTCTCTTCATTAGCAGTCGCCAGAAACATCTCTCCTCCCCCACTCGTCTTAATACCTCTTCATTTGTTTCCCTATCTACCCATCTGTTCTTCATCATTCTCCTGTAACACCACATTTCAAATGCTTCAATTCTCCTTTTCTTTGCTGCACCAATAGTCCAAGTTTCACTTCCATAGAGCACCACGCTCCAGACAAAGGCTTTCAAAAATGACTTCCATATACCTAAATCTATATTCGATGTCAACAGATTCCTTTTCTGTGGAAATGCTTTCCTTGCCTGAGCCAACCTACTTTTTATATCCTCTTTGCTTCGTCCATCACTGGTTATTTTGCTTCCTAAGTAACAGAAGTCTCCTACTTCCTTTAGCTTTTTATATGCCAATTTGATGTACATAGAGGTTTCTGATTTATTTCAGCTGCATTCCAATATTTTTGTTTTACATTTATTGATTTTCATCATGAATTATTTCCTCAAGACGGATTCCATACCATTCAAAATCTCATTCAAATCCTCTGGCGTGTCGGCCAAAATAATGATGTCATCAGCAAATCTCAGAGTTGAAATTATTTCTCCTAGAATCTTCACTCCCACTTTAAATTTTTCTCCAATTTCCTTCATTGCTTGTTCAATATATAGATTGAAAAGTATGGGTGATAAGTTGCAGCCTTGCCTTACACCTTTCTGAATACCACAGTCTCTCTCATGTCCTTCAGCTCAAATGACTGCTGTCTGGTTTCTGTATAGATTGTAAGAGCACCCTCCTTTCCCTGTACTTTATTCCAATCGTTTTTAATATTTCAAACAACTTACACCAATCAACGTTATCAAAAGCCTTTTCTAAGTCTACAAATACCATGAACGTTCTCTTATCTTTCCTTATTCTACCTTAAAAAATCAGCCTAAGACTCAGTATAGCTTTCCTTGTTCCTACATTTCTCCTGAAACCAAACTGGTCTTCACCCAACTCCGTTTCTATCTGGCTTTCCATCCTCTTGTAAATTATTCTAGACAGGGTCTTTGAAGCATGAGTAATCAAGCTGATTGTACGGTAATCTTCACATCTGTCAGCTCCTACTTTCTTCGGTTTAGGGATGATAACATTTTTCTTGAAATCAGAGGGTACCTCACCTGTCTCATAAATCCTACACACCAAGTGAAATAACCTGACCAGACCATCATCACTTATGCAGCATAACAACTCGATCGGTATTGTATCATCTATGCCCGGTGCTTTGTTCCTGCTTAAGTCTTCCAATGCTCTGTCAAATTCTGATCTCAATATTAAATCTCCTTTCGCATCCTCATCAATTTCCTCTTCCCTTTCCATTACATGATTCTCAATCTCCTTTCCTTTATACAAGTACTCTATGTAAGCTTTCCATCTCCGAACCTTTTCTTCCCTATCTGTTAGAGGCCTTCCATCTGTGTCTTTAATATTACAGCACTTAGTCTTCTTTTCCCCAAAAGTATTCCTAATCCTTCGATAAGCTGTATCTACTTTTCCTAATTTCAGACAATTTTCTATACCTGCACATTCCTCTTTCAACCATTCTTCTTTCGCTTCCTTGCACTTCTTGTTAACCTTATTTCTCAGACGTCTGTATTCTGTTTTCCCCTTTTCATCTCTTACATTCTTGTGTTTCCGTCTTTCATCCATTAATTCTATTATTATCCTGAGTGATCCATGGTTTTCTACCTATTCTTTCTTTCCTACCAATGTTTTCCTCTGCGGATTTTGTAATTTCATTCTTCAAAAGTGCCCATTTGTCTGCAATTGAAGTTTGTTTAGGGTGTTTCATTAGTCCTTCCTTTATACTCTTCCTGAACCTTTCGTTTAATGTTATTATTTATGATTTGCAGAGTATCACATTATCTGAAAAAGTTAGTTTATTCTATGACGTGCAAGTTAGTCAAGTGTGAACACCTATATGACAACATTGCTTTTCCTTCCAGCACTTCAGAAAATATTATAAATACATAAAGAATACCAATCTCTAGATATCCTAAAAAAGGCTATTCAGCCAAGTGTATACAAGTGGAAATATCTCTTCTGACTAGTTGACGTCAACTTTTAATCCCATTCAAAAGAAAGCAGCTGCGAAACCTCGTGGGGATTATAGAATCATAAGCTTCATGAGTCATGTCCTCAAGATCTTCCTCAAGATTACCAGCATATACAGCAAATGTGAAGCATACACAGGAAATACCCAGTTAGGATTCCGCAGTGGATTTGGCACCAGAGAGGCATTACTGGTGATGCAGGTTTTGGTGTAATATAGATATATCTGTAGATGTTTATGCTTGTTTTATCAACTATGATTTGATTGTGTGAATCATGATATTAGTCTAGATGAGCAAGACATACAAATTTTTGTCTACTTGTACTGAATACATAAGAAGACCTGGCGTTCGCCTGTCTGGAATACTTTAAATGAAATTGATTACGTTTGTATAAATAGTCGATGGAAGTCATCTTTGCGAGATACAAGAAGCTATCGTGCTGCGGATGTTGGGTCGGATCATTTCTTGGTCCGAGCGGACTTGAAAGTTAAGTTTAAATCGCAGCAACGCCAGCAACCTAAGCGACCGTTCGATGTGGCAAAGCTAAAAGACAAGGAAGTAGAAAATTCATTCGTAATCAGTCTTAAATATAGATTACAGGCACTTCAAAATCTACCTGATGATGTTAAAACACAATGGTTTAAATTCAAGGATTCTGTGAGTGCAGGTGCTGAAGAGACTGTTGGACGACGGAGAGGAACACAGAAAGAGCGATGGATTGAAGATCGAACTTGGCATCTGATAGATGAAAGAAAGATGGCAAAGCAACAGCGTGAACAAGCTAAAGATCAAGAAGAGCTTCAAGTAACTAGATGAATATATGCTGAGTTAGACCGCCGAGTAAAAAGCAGTTGTAGAGCTGACAAAAAAGAGTGGTTTGAACGGAAAGGTAAAGAGGCTCAAAATACTGCCTCTCGAAATGACACCAGAACATTGTACCGTATTGTCCGAGAACTTACTGGAGCCCATAGTTGTTCAAACAGCCCCATAAGGATAAAAATGGCAAACTTCTGCTCACAAGAGATGAAAAAAATCTGCCCGATGGGTTGAGTAATTCAAAGAAACCTTAAACCAGCCCAACCTACTTAATGCTTACAACTTCAAAAATGAGCCAAAAATGCAAGAGCTAATGGTAAAAACAGGTGATATTACAGAAACAGAGGTGTGCGCAGCAATCAAAATACTTAAAAACAACAAAGCAGCTGGTTTGGATGAAATCTCAGCAGAGATTCTAAAATATGGAGGTCCAGTATTTTTCAGAAGACTGGAGTCGTGGCATCATCGTGAAACTACCAAAGAAAGGAAATCAAACTGAATGTACAAATTGGAGAGGTATCACGCTTCTCTCGGTGCCAGGCAAAGTCTTCTGCCTCATTCTTCTAAAACGGATACAAGAAGCAGCAGATTGTCGACTGCGAGAAGAACAGGCTGGCTTTCGAAGAGGAAGATCCTGCTCTGAACAAATATTTATTCTACAAAATGTAATAGAACAATGCATAGAATTTAACTGTCCGTTGCCCCTAAACTTCGTTGATTTAAGATAAGCTTTTGACAGTCTACACTGAGAATCATTGTGGAATATTGTGAGCCTATATGGAATTCCCTACCATCTAATCGATGTTTTCAAAAACCTCTATCTAGACTCGAGCTGTTGTATAAGAACAGAAGATGGGAACACCCCTTTCTTTAGCATTCTCACAGGCGTCAGACAAGGATGCATTTTGTCACTATTCCTATTCATATTGGTCATAGATTTTGTAATGAGAAAAGCTATGGACAATCCCAATATGAGGATACGTTGGAATGAGCAATCTAGGCTAACGGATCGGGATTTTGCTGATGACATCGTCCTGGCAGAAACACCACATAGTTAACAATTAATGACAACCAAGCTGGATGGAATGGCCAGTTCTGCTGGACTACAGATAAACGGTGACAAGACAAATATAATGTGCATAAAAAATGGGAATGTATCTACACAAATTATAGTGCAACAGAAGATTCTATAAGATGTTGACCGATTTTCATATCTTGGCAGCCTTCTCTGTAGTAATGGGGTCGTAGATACAGACATCAGCAGCAGAATTGGGGAAGCTTCGGCAGTCCTTCAACGAATGCGGTCCATATGGCAATTAGACTCTATAAGTATGTCCACAAAGATTTGGCTATATTCTTCTATCATCTTACCTGAAAATATCAGTTAAATCAGCACACAAGCTCAATGTTTTTCACCAACGATGCTTGAGGCGAATTTTGAAAATCAGTTATCGTGACCACATAACAAATAATGAAGTTATATAATTTTCAAAAGAAAAATATGTATTGTCCGTTGAGCCATTATATATTTAAACACAAATTGTGCTAAATGTTCCGAAGAAGAGCCCAATTGCACACCGGGGCGAAACACTGTCATTTTGTTGAGTTATGCCGGAACATTTAGCACAATTTGTGTTTAAATAATAAATAATGAAGTACTGAGAAGATGTGGTCTACGCAGCTTGTACAAAATCGTTGCTCGAAGAAGAATGAAGTTCGCGGGACATGTTCTACGTATGAATGATAGAAGGATACCCAAATCAACAATGTTGTGGAAACTAACGGAAGGATACCAAAGTAGAGGAAGACTTCGTAACACCAGGAAAAGAACTTTTGCAAAGGATCTTGAATGCATGGATATGAACTGGGAGGAAGCTGAAAACTTGGCAGCTGATTGAGTTCACTGGAGGAAACTTGTTGCCCGATATGTTACCTAGCATTGGAGGAACTAAGTCTAAGTAAGTACTGGAATCAGACGGCTTCAGTAAAAGTAGATTGCACCAACACCGGTAGTGTAGAAAATATACAGTAAAACAAGGAGTGAGACAAGTCTTATGCTCTATCTCCACATTTTTTCTATATCTACTCTGAGGAAATATTTTCTGAAGCACTGGAAGGTATTGTTAATGGATAAACCATAAATGATTTGCAGTATGCCGATGATACAGCTCTGCTTGCAACAACTGCTGAAGATCTACAAACCTTACTAAACTCTGTAGTACAACACAGTGCATGAGCAGGTCTGAATTTGAATACAAAAAGGACAAAGATAATGGTTTTGAGCAAACATGTAATTCCACCTGTTAATCTTACTGTAGCTGGGACAACACTGGAACAAGCTCAACACGTGAAATACCTTGGATGCATACTTGATCATTATTGGAATAGTGCTACCCCGCATTGAATTGGCTAGAGCTGCATTCATGAAAATGAAAGAATTACTGTGCATCAGAGACTTTAATATTGCTCTTCGTCTCCATTTACTATGGTGTTACATTTTCTCCATCCTGCTGTATGGCGCTGAAGCCTGGACCCTCACGGAGAACACCATTAGAGATGTGGCGCTATTGGCGCCTGTTCAGAATGTCATGGATCGATAGAGACGTAACATGGAAGTGCTGGAACGCCTGCATAAAGAACTGAAGGATTTGCATAACACCAAACAGAAAAAACTTGAATACTTTGACCATATCATTTGCAATGATAAATATAAACTCCTACAGATCATAATTGAAGGTAGGAGAGGTCAAGGAAGGAGGAGAATATTTTGGCTGAAGAACCTACGTGAATGGTATGGAATCAACACTCCTGCACTATTCCAAGCTGGTAAAAGAAATCGCCCTGATGACAACCAACATCCAATGAGATTGGCAGATGACCTCGTAGTTTCACCCCTTAAAACTAACATCCAATGAGGGTATGGCACAAGAAGAAGAAGACGTGTACTATACAAACTAATAAGCTCAATGGTGCACCGGGGTGAAACACTGGTAAAATAGATTGAGAAACATGGGTTATAGTTTCTTTGTAAATTGTATCAATATACATACCTATGTAATATATTCACAATCCAGGACAGTTACCCAAATAATTACAGATACCGTTGAGAAGTAGAGAGGGTGGTAAATAAACTACAATGTGACAAAGCAGCAGGGGTAGATGCAATTCGGTCAGAAATGGTGAAGTATAGTGGGAAAGCACGGCTTAAATGGTTGCATAGGATAATCGAAATGGCATGGGTTTTAGGAAATGTACCCTCTGACTGGACAAAAGCAGTAATCGCCCCAACTTATAAACAAGGTAACAGAAAAGATTGCAATAATTATTGTGGCATTTCTTTGGTAAGTGTCCCAGGCATTGTAGAAAGGAGAGTTCGATCATTGGCCGAGAGTAAGATGGATGAAAACCAGCGTGGCTTTAGATCGCAACCGGCCGCGGTTTACGAGAGCGCTACGACATGTCTCGCTGGCAACGGGAGAGCATGGGTTCGAATCCCATTCGTGGTTTCCCATGTTCACTACCAGGCAAATGCCGGGACGGTTCCTTTCAATAGGTCCACAGCCGATTTCCTTTCATAATCCTTTCACTGACCCATCCTGAAAAGGAAAATACATGGCCGTTGGCTGCATTAATAAAATTATAATTATTTAGATCGCAACAAGGATGTCAAGATCAAATATTTAGTATGCACCAAGTTATTGAGGAATGTTACAAGAGGAATAGACATTTGTGTTTTGTAGATCTAGTAAGAGAAGGCATACGATAGAGTACCCAGGGCGAAGATGCTGAGCATCCAGAGGGAATATGGTATCAAGGGAAGGCTGCTACAGACAATCAACATAATTTATGTTGATAATCAGGCTGCAGTGAGAGTTGATGGTAGGATTAGTTCTTGGTTCAACGTTGTTACAGGAGTGAGGCAGGGCTGTAATCTCTCACCACTACTACTACTGTTTATTTTTTACATGGACTATTTGCTGAAGGGCATAAACTGGTTGGTTGGGATTCAATTAAATGGAAACCAGCATTCTGGCCTATGCCGATGACTTGGTTGTGATGACAGACTCCGTCAAAAGCTTACAAGTCAAAATGTTAGAACTTTAACATAAATGTAGGAAATAAGGTAGGAATGAAAATCAGCATTTCAAAAATTATGGTTATGCCGGCAAGGAAGAAGCACAAGAAAATAGCATGTCAAATAGGAGGAACTAAATTGGAGCAGGTGGAACATATTAAGTACCGGTACTTAGTCTGTGTATTCTCTCAGGATGGTAGTATGAGAAAGGAGAGTCAAGATGCAGAAAAGCCAATGCAGTGAGTACTTAGTTGCGATTTACAGTGTTCTGCAAGAAGGAAGTTGGTGTAGCAATGAAATGCTCCCTATATCGCTCAGTATTTAGTTCGACCTTGCTGTATGGAAGCGAGAGCTGGGTAGATTCAGGATATCTGTTACATAAGCTAGAGGTAACTGACATGAGGGTAGCTTGAATGATTGTTGGGACAAACAGGTTGGAGCATTGGCAGGAAGGTACTCATAAGTAAGAGATAAGGGCTACGTTAAAAATTAACACGCTAGATGAAGCTGTTTGTATGAGCCAACTCAGATGGTGGGGTCATGTGAAAAGAATGCAGGAAGAGATATTACCAAAGAAGTTAATAATTTCAGCTGTAGAGAGAAAGAGAAGCACAGGTAGACTTAGGAGGCAATTTCAAAGTGAGAGGTGTAGAAGAAGAGAAAGCCGCAGTGCTGACTGCTAATACGGGATCATGGATCTAACTTGTTCGCAAACAGAGGCTTGCAGACTAGACTGGATACTGATGGACAAAACAGTCTCAAATGAAAATGAATGTATAGTATGTACTTTTATTTTTTTAACTTTATTGATCACATTGGACCACTTGAACTGTTCTACGCACTTTTCTTAGAAGGTTGTACTGTTTGCTTCTTGCGATGCACCCAGCAATTCTTCATTTGGCCCAATCACAATTTTCTCATTTCATCTGAATCTTACCTTAATACAGACATCACAATAATATGTTTTTATTCTGGTATCATACAAAAGTACACAATAACAATATTCTAGCTCCTAAAACATGCCGACTGCAGTGGCTACGCTCGCTAAAGCGCAGCGTTAGGCCATGTGGCCAAGCTCTCTGCTGACTCGGTAGATGCGTGGGTTCGAGCCCCACTGTCGACCGTCCTTGAAATGGTTTTCCGTGGTTTCCCAATTTCAATACCAGGCAAATGCTGGGACGGTACCTTCTGACAGACCACGGCTGCTTCCCTCCACATCCTTGACCAGTTTCATTATCTTCATCATTCCATCTCTCATCCCATTGCGCAGGTCGCCCGCAGGGGTCGACTAGAAAGACCTGCACTTTGCCTCTCAGGAGGCCACACAACAACAAAAAAGACCCTGAAATCAACCGAAGGCAGCAAATTACTGAATTTGAGATAGCTTTGGTCTTGTTACTGTTTTACCAAGCCCTCAGCCTGTCCCGACTAGATTATGATTTTGCAGTGTACAGTTCAGCAAAGTCATTAACTTCGAAAATGCTGGACAGTATAGCAGAATTAGGCTGACAGCCAATGCTTTCTGGACCAGCCCGATTTCCAGCCTACTCACCAAATCAGGTGTTCCACCTCTTTGTGTCAGACTCCAAGATATGCTTTCATCATATGCTGCCAATCTGCATCAAATGATGCATTATCCTAGCTATCAATCTCTATTCAATACCTGATCCCACCAGAAGTACACCAACCAGGCGGTGGGCATTAGGCTTGATAGCTCGTGTAATGAAATAGGAGTGGCTGCAGGTCCCTTTATGATCCAGACACCTAACGAGGTATTGTATGTCCGGAAGTTTGGTTAGATCTACATCGAGATCTTAAGGTGAACAGCACAGTTCACCAATTTCTGGATGTTTTTGCGGATGATTCGAAGGTGGACGAGAAAGTGGGTTGAGCTTAAATCATTGATGGTGCAAATATGAAGATCTCTTTGGGACAAACTTATATCCTCTTTACTGCGGAGCTCATTGCTATCTATGAAGCTCTGCAGTTTGCCCTACAGAATGTACGATTCCACTTTCTTGTGTGTACCGACTCTTTGAATTTGTTGCAGTCAATTGATTCATGTTTCTCACAACACCCATTAGTGCAACGAACCCATGACCTTGACACTGCTGTTTGGTATTCCCTATATTTTTGTTTCTTCTTCTTTCTTTCTTTCTTTCTTTCTTTCTTTCTTTCTTTCTTTCTTTCTTTCTTTCTTTCTTTGAATTTGGCCTACTGTGGGTCACGGGAAACAATTGATGTGCTTTTCCTTCACCCAGAATTTCTTCATCCTTTCGCTGTGGTTCCTCCTCCTTTCCTCTGACCAGGTGTTCTTGGTTGTTCTACTGGGTCTTTCCTTGAACCCCTTGAAGTTATCAATTTTTGCTCGAAACACAGCCCTATTCCACTGTCTTTAGTATGTACGCCAACTTACTCCATGTCTTTTCTCGTTTCTTCTACCCACATTGCAGTCACCTTTTGCTTGCTGATGTAATTAAATATTCTTTTCGTTATTCAATTCTCATCCATTCTCATGAGGTGCCCATAAAACTTCAGTCTCCTCTTACGCATGGTGTCCGTGATCTTCTCTGCCTGTCTATATAGATCCTCATTTCTGCACGTACCATTGTTTCGTTTCTCAGGCCCTATTATCTTTTTGTTAAACTATATTTTTGTTTGATATTATAATTTTTTTTGTTTGTTTTATTAATAATGGACTGTTTTTATTTTTAGGAATCCATCTCTAAATGTTAACTGAACAAAATTTATATTTTAAAACTGTTACGAGGGGCATATGACCTTGCTGTCCTGCCTCAACAACCCTCATCATGGAGATAGAATTGCCACAGTGCAAGGCTGTGCACGGTTTGTTCAGTTTAGGGGGCTTGTCCTTGACATTCATCATTTGGGTTTCAGTTTTTTCGTATTGATATCAATATTATTTTTTAGTTGTCCACTTTTCAATACAATTTTCAGTTTGTCCCTATCGGTACATGTTTCAGCACACGTGCTGTGCCTTCTTCAGCCTATTACAATATTATCATACAACTACAGTACTACAGCATTAGCATCAATTTTTCATCACACATTCCTTAAAAAAATAAAAAAAAAATAAAAGCTAATTTTGATTCATATGACATCTACATAGATTTAAAATTCTTAAAATGTCGCTTGAAATAAAATTTATTCCAGAAATCCTTCCTTTGTCAACCATTTAAGATATTGAAGATATGCCAAAACATGTACCAATAGAGACAAACTGAAAATTGTATTGAAAAGTGGACAATTACATTTATGATACAGCTTAGGGGGGACAGGGGGAGACTGCTGCGCCAACACTAGGTCAGCACTTGCTTGGTTCCTAACTTGACTATTGGCAATCGTGTCTCCAACAGATAATAAAAAGGGGGCGAGCAAAAGAAATCGAAAGTTCTACTAGTAAAAAAGGTACACTAACTCATCATTTCATTTAGTCTATTCCAGAAACAACTGAATTCTGTACTGTGTAATGATCTTTTATAAATCAGTATCTACTTTTTAATTAAAATACTCCTTCGTGTATGTCTACCCAGTATTATTCCCATATCAACTGGGTTGGAGATGTAATGTGAAGGGGGATCCCCTTCTCGACACCAACCTCAAGAGAGGAAGTAAATGAAACTGGGCAAAGAGTTGGAAGGTAGAGGCAGTTGTCTACTTGAAGGCAACTTTTGCATGGAGTCGAAAATGGGGAAACTGTGTGAGGTTTCGAAGCCATTTCTCAGTGTTGCCTGTATAATCAATTAATACTTTTCAGTCAGTCAAAATGCTTTCACCCTATTAGATTAGGCGGGGTAAATTTAAATATATCACACTTTTCTGGAAAAAAAAAGATGACGATCAGGTGCCGTCAAGTCGCGACTGCATAGATGGACTGTCTCCATATGATTGGGTCTTCAGCCATATACTTCAGATCCTTCACTGACATATTCATGTTGAATTTGATGGAGTCGATCCATTTCAATGTTGGCCGCCCTCATCTCCAAGACCCTTCCACCTTTCCAAGCATAGCGGTCAAGCTGTATGCCTCTCACCCGGTTCGATTCCTGGTCAATGCATGTGAGATTTTCTAAGTGAAATGCCATGTCCTGTGGTTCGGATTCCACGTAAAACGGAGGTCCCGTGGCTTATGATCGCGAGATTAACTGTCACGTAAAACTACAAACTTCCATCCTTTCTTTCCAAGCATAATTGTCTTTTCCAACGAATCAGAACGTCTCATAATGTGTCCAAAATATGACAGCTGTAATCTTGTTATCAAGCTTCAAGAGACAGATCTGATTTGAAAATCCACAGCCTGCTTCCAGTCTCCGACCGGGTCAGGAATGGAATGAATGAAGCCCCCATCTAGCGGCGAGGATATGAACTGTGCCGGCTGCCGAGGCCTGACGCACTCCTCTGGGGCAATGATTAAATGAATGACAGATGCAATGAAATGATAGTGGAGAGCGTTGCTGGAATGAAATTTTGACAGGGAAAACCGGAGTACCCGGAGAAAAACCTGTCTGCCTCCGTTTTGTCCAGCACAGATCTCACATGGAGTGACCGGGATTTGAACCACGGACCCAGCGGTGAGAGGCCGGCGTGCTTCCGCCTAAGCCACGGAGGCTTCACAGATCTGATTTGATTTTTATAATTACCCATATATTTGTCTTCTTGGCTGTCCAAGGAATATGCAGTATCCTTTACCACCACAGCTCCAACAGAGCTCAAAAGCATCAATATACTTCCTATCTGAAAAAAAATATTGCATGTACCTTAATATTATTCACTGATAAAGGGGGATTTTATGATAACATTTTTCGACCGTCACACGGTCATCATCATATCCTCATCACAAGGGTTGGATTAAAATTATACAAGGGGCATACTGCAAGTCATGAACATTTTTTGGAGAAATATGTTTACTAACATTGCGATACACTGAATACAGCATTTCAAACTATAAACTTTTGTTTATTTTTCAACATAGTCTTCATTCTTTTGGACACATTTTTCCACACCGTTGTGGAAATTTGAAAATACCTTGATGCTAGAAGTAGACTGTAGAAACATCTATAAGTTTGTTATTATGTTATTGCATGTCCTTTTTAGTGGTGTTGTACTGTTTTAATCAATGTTTCTATTAATGTAATGTACTAACAATTTTAACACTATGGCTGAGGAAGGGAGCATTTATAGCCCCCAAAACATGTACCGAAATGTATTATAATTGATCTTGGAATACTAAGGTATTGAATAGGCGGATACTCAAAATCTTTGCCATATTTTGTAACTTGTCAAAACGGACCCAAAAAGACGATTTCAAAATTCCCGGAGACAAGTGAAGGTACACACACTTATAGACCTGGCACAGACTCAACTTGACAGACAACTGTGGGGGAGGTTCGGTGCATCATTAGGATGGTCCGGATCGAATCCCGTACAACAGCAGCGCAAATTTGAGGAATAATAGCACCCTACATTACATAACAAGCAGTGGAGAATCGTCTACGTGCTGTTGGCTTACAAGCCAGTGTTCCTGCAGGTGTTCCATTGACTCCACAAAATCGACGTGAAAGACTCGTGTGCCGTTGAGAAAACCAGTGTGGGTTGACAAATGGCATAGTGTCATCATTAGTGATGAATTGTTCCTCTGTCTTTCTCGCACTGATTGCCATATCGTGTGCGACAACATACGAAGAGAGAAGTGCTTAGACATTATTGTCGAGAGGCACAGGACCAACTCTGGGCATTATGGTCTGGGGAGCTATCGGCTATAATGTAAAATATCAATTAGGAATTGTGACTATTGCTTGCTTGATTTGAATGGAATAGTGAATTCCAGTAATCTGGCAAAACAGAATGAATTGGCAATGACTAATAGATTTCTACGATGGTGGCCTAGGCTTAATTCCAAGCTCTGTCATGAATTTTAAATCTAGTATGAGGTTTGCAAACATCCAGAGGACAGTTGAGAGGAGAGTAGTGGATTCATATCCTACTCTCGGCCATTGTAGAAGTGGTTTTCCGCTGATTCCCAAAGTAAATTCAGATCGCAGCAGATTCCTTCCCAACTTCGCTCCTAGTTACAAATACTGTACGGAGCTCAGAAGAATGCGAGCGTGGGAGGAGGTGGAGGAAAAGGGGAGGGGCGTTCCCTACATAGCCTACAATCATTCGTTGCTATGGCGACCTGCTTCCTTCTCAGCAGAATGTATATTGGTCCGGTGTGCACTCAGAAGGACAAGTGGACACTGTTCGGAAGTTATGGCACAATGTTTTTGGGAAGACATATCACAATGTTATCGCTGGCTACATTCCCCTGCCTAGCATTCTTCTGAGCTCTAGTATCGTCAGTTCAATAACCCAGGTTACCAGATAGATTCCACACACATTCAAGAATCCAGGGGTTTCTAAATGAAGCAAAGAAAAATCACTTGGGCTGGCTTTGTTTAAAGGTTACTCATTACTGTTCTAAAAGAAATACAGTATATGTTCACTCTATGCCTGTTTCATGCATCTAGGATAATTCCCAAATTGTTCCGTCATGAAAAACTAAAGAGCATTTGCATTACTGTTAAAAGCAGTGGTTTTACAGTTAGTTAATTACGTCGTTTCTGCATATAATGATGGTTACATACTCGCCAACCCCGACAAACATAGCCTCCTTTCCATTAACCCGGAAGAGGTTGCATTGCGGTCTTTTAGACCAGGTTCGTATTGTTCACGTCACCATTGTTGTTTGCTGCACGCCCCTACCAGGATACTTCATGTAATTGTCACGGACAGCAACAGTTTCCTGCTGTCCGCTAATCCAATTTTGCGTGGTAAGTTGAACTATTCACCAATTATACCAGACCTGGTCTTGTCCACCACACGCGACCTGTTGAGTTTTGCATTTTATGATGGACTCCGAAGATTAAGATGGAATTAGGACGCTCTTAGAGAGTGTGGAGAAAGAAGAACGGAACAGAAACAAAGTACTCAGAGTGCAATAAGACAGAGTACGAAGGGAACTGTTTGGCGTAGAACAACAGAGAGCAGGGAAGTTTGAAGAAGATGATGATGGAAGTGCAGAGGACAACTTGGCTTGTAGTGAACACAACACTGACTCAGAGGAATCTATGGATGAACAATATTGTGGTAACCTGTCGCATAATTCAAATACGATACAACACACAGAAAACGCACCATTTTTTGCCTCTACCGGAAGAAGTACTAGTAATGCTGGACCAGCGTACATGGCTAATGAAGGTGTCACAACATAGCAAGTACATTCCTCTTAACAAAGGGGAAGGACACGCAGACACAATCTAATTTCTCACCTACCTGGACCCAAGGGTGATGATCGCAATACTCGCTCTCCGATAGAAGTTTGGAGCATTTATTTTCCAGACTCCGAAATCGAAAATATTGTGGGATTTACAAATATGTGGATTGAACAAAGACTAGCGAACTTCACATGAGAATGTGATGTTCTTTCTACAGATGTTCGAAAATTGAAAGCTGTGTTTGGGCTGCTTTACCTTGTTGGCGTTTCATTCATTGCATCAAAATCTTGAAGACATGTCGTCAACAGATGGGACATGTGTAGAAATATTTGGAACGACAATTAACCTGCGTCACTTCAAATTTTTGCCTAGAGCTATGATATTCGATAACGTTCATGACAGAGATAAGAGAACTCAATCAGATCCTCTTTCTAAAATCCGTGAGATATTTCAGGCTTTTGATGATCGATGCTCGCAGGCATATTCACCAGGTGAATATTGTACAGTGGACGAAATGGTCGAGTCGTTTCAAGGGAAATTCGATTTATTTTATACCAAGCAAAAAACGGCCAAGTATGGCATAAACAAGTTTTGCCTTAGTTTATGCCAGAACATATTACACAGTTCATATGGAAATGTATCCTGGTCAACAACCAGAAGGACCCTTTAGAAGTGAAAATTCATTATGAGCCATTGTTGAGAGAATAGTACAGCCAATGTTAGGCAGTGGGAGGAATGTGACAATTGATATGTCCTTCCCCCTGGCCATCTCTCTTCTTGAAATCCACCATCTAAAAATATTGTCGGAACACTCCGGAAAAGTAAGAAAGAGATTCCTCCAATATTATTGCACCAAAAATGCCAGTCAACAGCAGTAGTTTTGGATTTAGGGCTGCTCTCTTATGCTTCCAAGAAAAATAACGCCATCCTATTGATTTCCACTTTCCATGATCCTGACACAATCGATGAGAGTTCTACCATCTACAACATGACAAAGGGAGGCGGGATACCGTCGATGAACTGAAAGGGACCTATTCAGTTTCAAGGGCTGGCTGTCGATGGCCACTCACTGTGTTCTATGGGTTATTGAATGTTGCTGGGAGCAACGCATTCATTGTCCTAAGGGAAAATACACAGTAAACCATAATTCTCCTGGGAACTGTGTCTAGAATATTTACAATATCGAGAAACAATTTATTGCCTATCCGGGGAGATGAAGATGAGAATAGGCAGCATTCTAAAAGAGCTTAGTGAACCAACTGAAGTGCAATGTGAACAGTCTGCAGTATCAAGGCGGGAAACCGGACCTGGTCGTTGTGCCTACTGTGATTGGCGCAAACCCAGTGCAGCACACAGTTTCAACATGTGTCGCATGCACAACAGAAGGCGGTGACGACGAATGAGGAACTGAAGTGTACTGTAGCCTATTACAAATTTTGTTGTTGTTGTATTGTTATTGCGGATATTGCTTTTTCATTATTATTAGAAATAGTTGTTTAGTTTACAGTTTTAATGAATATGACTGTATTATGATTTTCAGCAAATTTTGTTACGTGTTTCTTCTTCTTCTTCATTTCCCGTTTCCAGCTTGAAAATTTTAATTATCAAAAATCCAGAAGATTCCCTGTAAAATAAATTTAAAACAATAAAATGAATCTAACAAACAAAAACCATAAAAAATAAATACAAAACTAGGAAATAATAATCACAGTAAAGTAATGTGTCATTTGAAACAGCCTGATCTAAATGACTCAGCGCGACCTCTCATTTCCGACGAGTCAACGCGACCTCTCCCGGGTTAAGAGAACAATAGCAACCTTTTGGAAATGAATAGCTGACACCCTTCATTTCAGTAGTAAAGTTCAGTTGAAACAATGCCTCCGAGCTCTGCAGGCATTGCCAGAGCCATCAGAGATCATTACTACCGCGGATGAGGCTTGGAGTCGAATGCAGCAGGTTTGGGATGTAAATGTAAATAAGAGGACAGTTCAACAACACCTCAGAGAACAAAGTATTCGATCAAGGTGAACTGGTATGGGACCTGATCTGACGGAGAATACAGTTACCCATCTTCAGTTTGCTTGTCAGCACACCCAATGGAACCGTGTACTGTTTTTTGAAGAGCTCAGGTTCTACCTGAAATCTCCAGATGATAGGGAGAGAGTTTGGAGAGTGATATACAGAGTGCACAGTATCCATAAAGACTCCATGATTTTGTGGGGCGGCATTGCCATGTAGGCTCGGATAGACTGGTTTTCATTGAAAGTGGCAGGCTCAGTGAGATTCTCATCGATAACACTATTTTTTGGAGATGGAATCATGTCCATGCATGACGATACTTGTCCACTGCAGCACAATATGTATTACAGTGCATAGCCAGCTCACAGTTCCAACTAAAACCCTCGTAGAGGATCTTTGGGATAAGTTTGGGAATATGGAACAGAGTTCAAAATGTGCTCCAGAGGCATTATGTGATCTGCAGGCAACATTTCAAGAGGATTGGGACCAACTTGAGCAGAGAAATATCAAAGCCCTAACTGAAATGATGGCCCAGAGAATGCTGGCTGGAGGCTTCGGTGGCGTAGTTGGTAGCATGCTGAGCTTCTATGCCCAAGGTTGCGGGTTCAAACCCGGCCGAAGTCGTCGGATTTTTTAAGAGCGTTAAAAATCCCTCAGTATGCCTTCCTTTGAAAGGGAAGTAAAGCTGGCGGTCCCATGTCATAGATTTATGGCATGTAAAGGAACCTTCCACTAATTACACTTGTGTGAAGCTAAATTATAGGTTAGATTTGTTTTACGCTCTTAAGTTCCAACGTTCGTCACCAGGAGCCAACTGCAGTGGCATCTAGTAACCAAGTTCACAACTAGTTGCTATTGACGGTAGCATTTGGTAGCAAAAGTAGGAACTACTTTAAAATTGAATGTCTGCAGTCCTTACCTGAATTACAGTTAACATAAATTGTAGTTCATGCCACTCGAGTTTTATGTCGTAATTGCCAATAAAGGAAAGACCATGGCCAATTGAAACACATTATTTAAAGTAGATTTCATCTCTTCAATTACTTGCTGATGAATCCGTACAGTGTAACTGAACATGACAAGCATATGACCATTTACTTAATTGACAACCATTTAAGAGTAAGTTATTTCGACTTGACAACATAGAGGTATATGGGAAGGAACGAACCCTGCAATTATTACTTGATGGCACATTGGCACACAATGAGCTTCGTATGTAGGAGAGTCCATACGATGCAGCACAATTGTGAGGTGGAGGAACATTCACTTTGCTTGTTACAGAAATGTTCACACCAGTCCCTACTGTAACTGTACTCCACGTTAATCTCTCTTCCAGGAGTACAGCAGTACCTTTTTCTCCTCCTTTAACATCAAAGCTGTTAGGTTTACACAATGAAGTAATAATCGCAGTCTTCCATACACTTCCAAGCATCAAATTCATTAACCACAATCTCGAGAGCTATCTACCATCATTTTGTGTACTTCAGCCTGGTGTTGTTGATTCATTTAGAGGTTTTTGACTTTGTGGTCATGTGACCTTGTGTACGTGGCAGTAGGTAATCTGTGGTACGTGTGGTGTTGGCTCAGTTCTGCCATGCAAGGCAGAATTAAATTCCTTGCCAGAGCCAAGAATCAAACCTAGACCTTCAAGGTGACAGCCAAAAATTCTAGTCACTATGCAACAAGGTGGATTGCACTTCAAAAAAATGAAATAACTTAGCTGTACTTCACTGATTCCGATAAGCCTATGTTAATTACCATAATTCTTCAGATAAAGAATGTCATGGTATACACAATTACTATTTTAGCTTTTGCAAAGTATACAAATGCAGCAATTTTTAATAAACCTGTTATTTGGTGACTTTCTGCAAGACAGAACTATTGGAACGGTACTGTAGAGGACATGGTGTGAAATGAAGAAGGGAATAAGGGTTTCTTTATTGGGGCATTATATTCGTTCTTGCATGTTTGTCAATTTCCACACACAACGCTACACTGTACTGATGAAATTAATGGCTCGAGAGTAACCTTGAGATACCTTTTTTTAATACTTTCAATGCATGAGCAAAACTGGTCAGAATTTACAACTTGACTCCACTTGCAACTACATTGTAGGCCTATACAACATATCACTCTTTTCATAACTTTCTTATAAATTACAGGAACTACCGTACTCGACTGGGCCTGCTCCAGCCCAAAATCTAGGATTTGCTCTCGGATGCCAGTGAGTTTCTTCAAATAAAATATCCTCGCTTGCTGAGCCCAAGGTTGCAGGTTCGAAACCTGGCGCAGTCAGCTGGCATTTGAGGGTGCGCAAATGCGAGGGAGCCGTGTCAGTAGATTTACTGGCACGTTAAAGATCCCCTTCGGGGCAAAATTCCGGCACCCCGGCGCCTCTAAAAGCCAGGGTAGTTAAAAGGGACGTAAAACCAATAACATTATTTTATTCAAATAAAATATCAAGAAAGATAGGTCATATAATAATCACCGACCATTTTGTAGGCCTATATCAAAAGTTTTAAGTACCGGTTACACGTGTATCTAGCATTTCAGTCATCTCCGACATTTAAGGACAGATACTTGTTACGTTCCTTAAAACCACATCTTCAACAAAACCTAACCTTCTCTATCAGATATGGTATCAGAGTATAAAATGGTTCTAAACAGTGGTGTCGAAGATTACAAAACTAAACCACTAAATAAGTGTCATACATAATATCTACAGTATATATAGCAGCAAATACTTTAAAGTGGACAGTTTTATTGAAACTTATTGAAACAATACCATATATAACCTCCATGATAGAATATCTTTATCAGAAAAAATATCGCTACCGATTCATTCGATACAGTATGTACAAGTGCAGTCTAATAATAAATTGTCTGACCAAAATTGCATTTCCATCGTAAGTATAATTATTTCATTACGGTACACAGTAGCCTTCATCATTGTGGAAAACAATGAACCGTCACATTAAAGAAGTTTTATTCCGAGACTTAATGCAGTTTATGGATTGCTGTAAATGCCAGTCGCTATCACAGTTTCCATCCTGGAAAAATTTGCGAATGCTTTATTATTGCTTCATATCGCCAAACATTATTTACTGCGCCATTTTTGATTTGATAAAGCAGTTTCCGGTTACTTTGGCCACGGAGAAAAAAGCTTTGGTTGTTCAACATTGACGCATGCGCACTGGAGCAAGACTTTCCGCTCGCTAGACGCGTCTCAGTAGACTGCTGTTTGACTGATATTGAGATGGGTGCTAAGTGGTCTTTATGAACAAGACGTAGTGAAAAGCAAGTTTTAATCCAGTGTACCAGCGTAAATGTGACATGTATGTGTGATAAATACTTTAGATATAAATCACTGAATGATTTTAATAGAGTAACTTATGTGTAAATATTAGTGTTATTATTGTGTTCGTCAAAAATGGTGTACTGTAGTGTGCCGTATTGTAAATCTCGTCAAGTTAAAGGCAATGGACTTCCGTCTCATAAATTTACATTGATCAATGACATACTGAAACAATGGGTTTTAGCTGTATCACGTGAGGGGTTAAAGCCAGGGTCTTTGTGGACACCAAAACGGTCTTCTACAATTTGTAGCAAGCATTTCAAGGATTCTTGAACGCTTTTACCGAACGCATTTCCGACGGTCTTTTAAGGACTACCCCGAATATAAACAAGCACAAATAAATAGAAATACGCGCAAAGGAGCATGTGTCGATAGAGACATACATATCACCAAGAAAAGGAAATGTTTAGGTAATTTAAATTTTACGGAAGACTATTGTGATGAACGAATTGAAGAAAACCATGATCAACCACGTGTTAGTGTAGGAACGCAATGTTCTACAATCAAGCAAACTCATTGCAAGTCAACAAAATTAAAATTAAGGAGGGCACTATGAAAAAATACAGTATACAGAACTCAGGGGCGGCGCAAGATATAAGTGAACTACGCGGCCGCGGGTGGCGCCGCGGCGCGCCGAAATATCTAGTTAGGGGCGCCCGGAGCTAGTTTATAATGTTGTAAACATTACGAATTCTAATTTTTACAACATTAACAATCTTTAATGTTTATATTATAAACAATGTAACCAGATAACATAACCATTCTGTTTATGTGTCGTCTTTTCAGTTTTACTTGACTATTTCACTAACAAACAAAACGAAATAATATTTGAAAAATTCAGCATAACCATTTTACGGGTGATGCTACTCATGAAACTAACTTAGAACTACAGTATTACGGAGTCGGTTGAAGTATGACCGCTCGCCATTCACGAAAGGGAGAACACTCCTTCCACTAATGCCTTTGACTCGTCCGCGTGACTCATACTTCTCTTGTCTCTATCCGCTAGCTGACAGCCTTCACTCATCTTTGTAGTATGTAGTGTGTTGATGTGTTGACGTAAGTTGCACTGTGTTATTGCCCCTTCTTATACATGAGGAGATGATTTCTAGACACACGAAATGTCCAGTAATAAAAAGTCATCAGGTGCATTTCACCGTAAAAGAAAGTTGCGGCATTCTAAAGAAGATGAGAAGCAATCTAAAGCGCTGAAAAGGTTTTTTGCGCTTTTGGCTTCATCGTCATGTGCAAAAATGATCGACGAAACAACTAAGTTAACTGAATCCGTTCATAACGAAGAGGATGACGACCAGTTACCAATATCAGACCTGCCTGGACCAATCAATGAGTGAAGAATCCCTCCAAAAAGTAAGTGTAACTGTAAATAATTTTGAGTTATATTTTTTGCTAATGACTCTAAATGCCTAAATTAATTTAATCTAAATTGATGGGCATTTGTATAAACAATTCACCCTTATAACGTAAATTAGAATAATATTATTGATTTAATAGCATTACTTTACTGAATACTGTAATAATTTATTTAAACTATTATAGCACTAAACCTTAAGTAGTATTAATTTATACTTAAGTTGTATATTTAGAAAATAAATTTAGGAATTGAGGGTAGCTTTAGAAGATATATTGGTGCTTAAGTATACTTGGCCAACAGCTATTTTTATTGCAGGTTGAGGATCTGACACTGACTACAGGAACACCATTGGCACTACCAATTGGCTATGACATAACCGGGACCGAAGGTGTTGACGAGGATTCATCAGAACTCACAGACCTGGCGTCTACAGGTCAACAAGCCATTGAAACTGAAACTGTAAGATTATTTAATAGGTATTTCTTTAAGAATTAGAATTTACAATAGTGTACATTGAATCTTAGTTAACGGAGTACAGGTTTTGTTAAAATATACCTAGTAATCGATAGTTTAGCCTCTTTTAGGTTGAGGGAGGAAAGAAGGCAGAGAAGGAAAAGGGGCACCTTATATTTTTTGTATTAAGGGGAGACTGTACCTTTTCCGATTCAATGCTTTTTAATGAAGATTTCTTCAAAGTTTAAGTACATCACACTAATATATAAAAATGAGATGGTGTGTGTGTCTGTCTGTCTGTTACTCAATAACTCAAGAACCACTGGTCCGATTTAAATGAAATTTTGCATGGATGTAGCTGATTTACCAGGTTTACATATAGGATACTTTTGATTTCGAAATTTTACACTATTGAAAAATGGCAACAATTTTAGTGACGTCATTAGACCCTTTGGTTTCAAAATTTCATACTTCCATATCAAATAAAAAGAGAACGGTAGGAAATAGCAAACTTTTGATGGAACATACGAGCTTTGAAATTTAATTTCCTATCAGAAAGGTCCTTATCACTTTTCGTGTATCTCCAACAGTTAGCGAGTAAAACCGACATTTCTGACGTCACTACACCCTTTGGTTTCAAAATTTCATATTTCCTTTTCAAATATCAAATATCCATATCGAATAAAAAGAGAACGCTAAGAAATAGCAAAATTTTGATGGTATACATGAGCTTTAACATTTAATTTTCTATCCGAAAGGTCCTTATCACTTTTCGTATATCTCCAACGGTTAGCGAGTAAAACCAGAATCTGTGCAATAAAACACGGTCAACACCGAGCGGTGCAGTATATATCTATATATATAAAGCACAAAGTTTGTCTGTCTGTCTGTCTGTCTGTTATGTATACAAATCTACACCGTTTCACCGATCTGAACCAAAATTTGTATACTTACCCTTTGGAACCCTGCGGGTAACCCCGTCAACATTAAATTTCGGACAGACCACCCCATGCCCTGCATTTAGGCCCTTTTGCACAAATCTACACCGTTTCACCGATCTGAACCAAAAGTTGTATATTTAACCTTTGGAACCCTGCGAGTAACACTGTCCACTTGAAATTTCGGACCGACCACCCCATTCCCTGCATTTAGGCCCTTTGGTCCAAATCCACACCGTTTCACCGATCTCAACCAAAATTTGTATATTTACCCTTTGGAACCCTGCGAGTACCACTGACCACTTAAAATTTCGGACAGACCACCCCATTCCCTGCATTTAGGCCCTTTGGTCCAAATCTACACCGTTTCACCGATCAGAACCAAAATTCGTATTCTTACCCTTTGGTGCCCTGCGAGTAACACTGTCTGCTTAAAATTGCGGACAGACCACTCCATTCCCTGCATTTAGGCCCTTTGGCCCAAATCTATACCGTTTCACCGATCTCACACAAAATTTGTATATTTACCCTATGGAACACTGCGACTAACACTGTCTGCTTGAAATTTCGGACAGACCACGCCATTCCCTGCATTTAGGCCCTTTTTGCACAAATCTACACCGTTTCACCGATCTGAACCAAAATGTATATACTTACCCTTTGGAACCCTGCGAGTAACACTGTCTGCTTGAAATTGCGGAAAGACCACTCCATTCCCTGCATTTAGGCCCTTTGGCCCAAATCTACACCGTTCCACCGATCTCAACCAAAATTTGTATATGTACCCTTTGGAACACTGCAACTAACACTGTCTGCTTGAAATTGCGGAGAGGCTACTCTATCCCATGCATTTAGGCCCTTTGGCACAAATCTACACCGTTTCACCGATCTGAATCAAACTTTGTATACTTACCCTTTGGAACACTGCGAGTAACACTGTCCACTTAAAATTTCGGACAGACCACCCCATTCCCTGCATTTAGGCACTTTGGCACAAATCTACACCGTTTCACCGATCAGAACCAATATTCGTAAACTTACCCTTTGGTACCCAGCGAGTAACACTGTCTGCTTGAAATTGCGGACAGACCACTCCATTCCCTGCATTTAGGCCCTTTGTCCCAAATCCACACCGTTTCACCGATCTCAACCAAAATTTGTATATTTACCCTTTGGAACACTGCGACTAACACTGTCTGCTTGAAATTGCGGCGAGGCCACTCCATCCCTTGCATTTAGGCTGTTTGGCACAAATCTACACCGTTTCACCGATCTGACCCCAATTTTATATACTTACCCGTAGAACCCGACAAGTAACACTGTTCACTTTAAATTTCGGACAGACCACACTATTCCCTGCTTTTTGGCCCTTTGGCAGAAAACTACACCGTTTCACCGATCTCAACCAGATTTTACATAATTACCCTTTGGAACTCGACGAGTAACATTGTCCACTCGAAATTTCGGACAGACCACTCCATTCCACGCATTAAGGTCCTTTGGTACAAATCTACATCGTTCACCGATTGAAAACAAAATGTGTATACTTATCCTTTGGACCCCGATGAGTAACACTGTCCACTTTAAAATTTGGACAGGCCACTCCATTCCCTGCATTTTGGCCCTTGGCACAAAACTACACCGTTTCACCGATCTCAACCAGATTTTACATAATTACCGTTTGGAACTCGACGAGTAACACTGTCCACTCGAAATTTCGGACAGACCACTCCATTTCCCGCATTAAGGCCCTTTGGTACAAATCTACATCGTTCACCGTTCGAAAACAAAGTGTGTATACTTACCCTTTGGAACCCGATGCGTAACACTGTCCACTTGAAATTTCTGACATACCACTCCATTCCCTGCATGTAGCTCAGGAATTCCTCGGGGTTGCCAGCTTCCTAACTCACCAGTCATGAGCCCTTGAGGGTGTACCAGAAGTGGTGGGTCTACACACACCCTGCCTCTTTGAGGGCCTTGAGCAGAAGACAGGAGATATTATGAAAAGGAAAAGAAGGCAGACCCCTCGAAGAATGAGGTTATCAGGAAAGATGAGACAAAGCCAATTAAGGCGGGAAATTGAAAGACTCCCTAGCCCTCAGATACCCTAATACAGTCTGGGTCGGAAGAGAACAAGAGTTGACCAAGGGAGGCCGACAGGAAAGAGAACTGAAATGAGCCCGGCACCAGGAAGTAGAAGCGATGCCAGACTCAGCTGGGGTTCCGTGGTCGCCAACCCACGTCCCACAAGTTGTGAGACCCTGGGGGGGGTCAGTTGTGAGAATAGCTTGCTGATTCATCGTGAGGTGACTTGAGAGTACTTTCCAGAGCCCGCCGTGTTATCTCCTGCTGTCTATGCTGATGCCAGCACAGGGCCGTTGCGAAACAGTGAGTGATTCCCGGTCGATCTGTATAGGACGGGGAACCCCGAACGTGTGTCATCATATTTCGTCATCATCTGCGATCATCTTAGGTTCGTGCAGCTTGGACCTATATTCTTTGTCTTTGCCGAGCAGTACGCTCTTTCACTAGACGCATCCAGTACAGGCCTAAGCCAGAAAATAAGGTTGAGACTTTGGAAGACATCGAAGCTAGACACCTGAATTACCTATATCAGTTTTAAAATAACACCATGTTCGTTTAGTAGTCATTTTTTCATTACCTTATTATTATCATCTTAAGTGCAAATGACCTAGATGTTACGCGCATCATACCAATAATCACCGCCGCATAAAGTCTTTCTCGACTGTGATTTTTAAAATATTTATTTTTGGTTGGTTCTTAAGTTTAGGGGCTGCGACAACGTGGTCATGTAGCCCCGTGTACTTTGGGTGTGTGTAGAATCTGTCTGATAACCGGTGTTAATTGTGATGACTGTATTAGTGTGTGTTATCTGTTTTTTAATTTAAGTACAAACTGCAAATTAGAATTCTTCAAATAGTTCGTACTTTTGCCGCCAAGCGCCACCGTCAACGACTACTAGGCCAAGTTCAGAACTTAGCTACTAGACGCCACTGCAGTCGGCTCTTGGCAACGGACGTAGACATCTATGAGCGTTGTTTACCTATCCAATTTAGCTTCACACAGGTGTAATTAGTGGAAGGTTCAATAACATGCCATAAATCTGACATGGGACCGCCGGCTTTACTTCCCCTCCGAAGAAAGGCATACTGACGGATTTTTAAAGCTCTTAAAATATCCGACGGCTTCGGCCGGGTTTGAACCCGCTATCTTGGGCATAGAAGCTCAGCATGCTACCAAATACGCCACCGAAGCCACCATATAGTTATTTTTATTACAGTACATTGTGTACATTATACGTTGAAGTGTCAATTCAATACCGGTAGTAGTTTCCCTTATCATCCTCATCATAAGAGCAAATGACCTACAGTAGATGTTACGCCCATTACACCATTAATCACCACACACAATAAGTCTTCCTCGCCTGTGAATTTTGAAATATGTATTTCTATTACAGTAGTTTGTAAGTTTGACGTGTCAATTCAACAGTAGTTTTTATTATCATCCTTATCAAAAGGTCAAATGTCCTAGATATTACTCCCTCATTGTCTTTGGGGGCAAATGACTTAGATTTTAAGTCCATTATATTTCTAAGGAGACCTTAAAATATTATCATCATTCCACCGGGCGAAGCCGGGTACTACTGCTAGTCTCTATATATAACAAGTAGTTCCGTGAAGAACTATACAGCCCATTTTCATATATCCTACTTATGTTAACTGCCAGTATCAGCATACAACATTTCAGTTTGATTACTGTAATAGATTCGTAGATATTGAGAACCGACTAAATATTTCGGATGGTCGCCATGTTGGATTTTATAAATGTAGGTCCTAGAGTTATGTACTGTTACATGAAGATGTTTGTGTACGTGTAGCATTCAAATTTCAATCGCTTGATTAGGACACAAGAAGTAACAAAGAGATTTTAAAATTTCGCTCAGCTGCCATCTTGTGGTTATGGAAACAATTGAAATAAATTAGAAGCCAGTGGATTAACATTCGTATAAGGATTTACTGTACCAAGTTTCTCTGCACTCGGATGGTTAAATTGCGAGTAACGTCCATGTGAATATTTGTAATTCGCGTCGCCGCCATGTTGGATTTGTGATCACCAGGTTATTTAAAGTCCTATAGGTGAACTTAAGTTCATTGCCCCAATGAACATAAAAAAAATCAGTTTGGTTGCTATAATAGATTCGGAGGTATTCATAGCCGTCTAAATATTTCAGATGGTCGCCATGTTGGATTGTTAAATGTATAGGCCATAGAGTGATGTACCATTAAAGGAAAAATATTGCGTAGGTTCATTATTCAAACTATCACTTCGATCGCATGATTACGACACAAGAAATAAAAATTTAATTTTAAAATTTTCTATTCGAAAGGTCCTTATCACTTTTCGTATATCTCCAACGGTTAGCGAGTAAAACCAGAATCTGTGCATGTAAACAATTGAACTAAATTAGATACCAGTGCATTACAATGTGCATAAACATTTCCTGTACCAGTTTTCATTGCGTTTGTAACATTAAAACGCGAGAAAGTTCTATTTAAAATTTTCAAATTCGCTTGGCAGCCATGTTCGTTTTGTAGTTACCCGGCTTTTAAAAGTCTTATAGATGAACTTCCAGTAGTGCCCTTTATCTCCGTACAAAATTTCAGGGTGATACCCCTAATAGTTTCAGAGTTATAGAATGCCGGTGAAATATTTAGCACATCCGCCATCTTGTGGTTATGTAAACAATTGAACGAAGTTAGGTGTCGGTGTATTACAAAGTGTATAAACATATACTGTACCAAGTTTCATTGCGTTTGGTTGGATAAATCGCGAGAAACGTCTATTTAAATGTCGCAACTTCGCTTGGCCGCCATGTTGGTTTTGTAGTTACCAGTTTTTCAGAAGTCACACAGGTGAACTTCTAGTAGCTCCCTTTATCACCGTAATAAATTCCAGGGTGATATCGGGAATAGTTTCGGAGATATTGAATGCTGGTGAAATAATTCGCATAGCCGCCATGTTGGATTGGTAAGACGTAACAAAATTTGAAGGACACAGTCGGGGTCGCCCGGAATAGTGCTATGAACTTACCGAGTTTCATTGAAATCGCTCCATCTGTTTAGAATTCATTAGGGGGGACACACACACACCTCTCTCACACACACACACACACACACACACGCACGCACACACACACACACATGGACAAAAGATGATCTCATAAGCCTATTTTTTTTCAAAATTGAAAATAGGCTAAAAATGAAAATTTTTGTGTTTTTCTCTGAATTTCTACGGAAATTTGAGTTTTTTACACGTTTCAAACTGTTTTATGATGGATGCGCGCGAAAATAATTTTGTATCTGTCTGTCTGTTTGTTTGTTTGTTTGTTTGTTTGTTTGTCTGTGGACATTTGTTCCCTTATAACTCGAGAACGGCTGGGTGTATCAACGTAAAATTTGGTACAGATATCCATCAGAGGCACGACACTAATCATTGATGTAACTCTTCTCCGTACCTCTCATAAAAGGGGGCCTACCCCCTTAATACATGTTGAAATAGGCGTAGAAGGACGAGACAAAACTCATTTTCAGCCCCTCAATGTGAGAGACAAAACTCGGGTCCCCGAAAACCACATTTCAAGGACCGAAGACCAACCGTTTTTGAGATATTCCCAGAATACTAATTTAATTTAATAAACTAATGAACGAATGCAAGCCAGTAACCATGCCAACGGATTCTCAGAGGTCCCATCTATTGCTGTAAGACGCAATGCAATTCCATTAATTACATTAGTGTGAAAGTTTGCAAACGGCTAGAAGGTTATCACGGAACCAAATTAAGCCGTAAAATTCATCAATACGTATAATGCGCTTAAGGGTATCAAGGAGTACTCTAGAATATTTTCACGCGATTTACACCTGCGAGTGTGGTACGGCAGGTCTATTATATTCCTATACCCATATTATTCATTCATTCATTCATTCATTCATTCATTCATTCATTCATTTCGTATAGGCCATCTATGGACCGCGTCATTCCAACCGTCTGCTACTGGCTTTGATGTTTGCCCTGTACGCCCGCATTCGTTCTCGGTGGACTTCCTTCCGTTCCTGGGTCCAAATCTTTCCCGTTTTCAGCTTCGGTTTTTCTTGGAAACCTTTACAAGCTTGAAGTTTCCCTTTGAGTGGGGCGCGCTCCTGAATGTCTGTTGGTGTAATCCCCACTTCTTTCAGATCTTTATCCAGTTCAATGCACCAGGCCCATTTTGTTTTCCTCTCCTGAAAGTAAGTTATGTTGCGTTTGGTCAGTCTCGCTGGGCTCATTCGTTTCACATGCCCCAAAAATGGCAACCTTCTCTTCCGGATGACGTTGCTTATCTTCTCCACATGAGTATATAGGTCATGGTTATGCCGTCTTCTGTATTCCCCATTGTCTTTGATGGAACCCAATATCTTTCTCAAAATTTTCCTTTCTTTGGCCTCCAGTTTCTCGACCAAGCCTTTTTTGTTCATCGTGAGGCATTCAGAAGCATGCAAGACCTCCGGACGGATGACACTGCAGTAATGTTTTAGTTTTGCGTTGAAGGATATTGACCTTTTCTTATAGATGCCCTTAGTTAATTGGTAGGCCATTTCCATTTTGCTCATGCGTGATGTGAATGCTTCTTTCTCTGATAATATCCCTTCCCTGACCCGTCCTGAAAAGAAAAGTACATGGCCATTGGCTGAATTAAAAATAAAACAAAAATAGGTGTTATAATTTTTCCCTATATTATATTATTATTAGTATTATATTATGGCGTGCAACGACGAGACAAATCCCCTCGGTGCCAGCAACAAAACTCGGGGGCCCTAAAGGGTCCTCGAAAACTACATTATAAGGCTCTAAATCCAACAGTTTCTAAAATATTCCCAGAAAACTAATTTAATTTAATTTAACAAACTAATGAAGGAATGCAAATCGGTAACCATGAGAACATTATCTCAAGGGGTGGCATACAACTTTCCATCTATTTCTGTAAGAAGCAATGTCACTCCATTTATTACATTTCTGTGAAAGTTTGCAAATGGCTATAAGGTTATCACGGAACTAACGTAGACCGTATAATTCATCAATGCAATTAAGCGGGTGAAGGGGTAACCTAGAATTTTTTCATGCAATTTTCACGTTCGACATATAGTACAGAAGGTCTATTATATCTCCAAACAGCAACATTATTTTCAAAAATTCCTGAATTGAACCAGCATTTTTTGCGGCTCTTAGGAATTTGGGCAATTTGAGGCTAAAGAACCTGCATTTTCATGCACCACAAGCCTTTATAATTTATGAAAGGGGTCTTCCTGTGTATGGGCAACTAGCACAACGTAGAGGATCAGTTATTATGTGACGTGTATTGCGTTTCGTCTACAAGGCTTTCAATTGTATTTCACGTCAGGAAGTACACGTTAGGTGAATTTAGTCTGAGAGCACATTTTAACTTTTTTTTTTTGTCGACATACGGGTTCATCGTAAGGATGATTTTATTTGATACTGTGTGGTAGATAAACCCATATTTGGATATCTGGGTAATATGTTGTAGACAATAGAATTGTCTGTCTGTCTGTCTGTCTGTCTTTCTGTGTATCTTTATGTAAGCCTATACCTCGTGTTCGGATGCTTGGTGCATCGTAAAATTAGGTATGGTAACCATGAGAGTCAATACACCAATCATTTTTAAAACTCTTCACCGTACTTTTCATACAGTAGAAGGGTGGATATAGAGAAAAACTTCTCAATATATGCTAAAATAGGCGAAATATAAAAATTATCCTAGAAGGACGACTAAAGCATATGTTGCGCTTCTCAATGTGAGACACAAAATTCGGGGATCTATAAAGGGTCTCCGAAAACTACATTTTAAGGGCCTTAAATTAACAGTGTGTATGATATTCCCAGTAAACTAACTTCGTTCTGATAAACTTGAAGGAATGACAAACCGCTAACCATTGCAACAGTAGCTCAATTGATAATGTCTGGTGTTAACAACGAACACCGTTCGAAAAACGGGTACTTCTGCTAGTATCAAATAAAACCACTGAACCTACTATTCCAAAATTTTATATACTTATTAACTTACTACATCCATATCTTCCTGATAAACGAAAATTGTTACAAAAGTTTATACATACTACTTATTTTTAATAGTTTAAAAATGTTCATTTTTTTCTGCTCATTTTTTAGAAATAAAAATATTTTTTGACAATAGAAATATTTATTAATATTAATAACATTTATTTTAATTTACTCAACAATTACCCATAATTATGAATGCAAAGTTTAAGGTCTCTATGAATTACGGCTTTTAAACTATGTATAGATCAAGGTAAAAGTTTGAAGGTCGGTGGTTTATTTGCAGAAACTGAGCGCAGAAACGTCATCAGTTTTTTCAAATGACTGTGGAGAATGGCCACCTAAAATAAACGATGATGTACGAAAAATCTTGTTGAGCGAGGACCACAGCAGGTCAGAGACAAATAATTTCCTGTGGACCTTAAATGTAGTGATTTTCCTCAAAGCATTACACAAGGAAGCTTTGCAATGGAGAGCAAGTCCGCAGGATTAGGTAAATATATTCCATATTGAAAAACGCAGTTTTTTGTTTCGCTTCCAAACTTTTTGAAAATGATAATTCTCTTCTTGCTGGTGGCCAAGGGTATTCTGAGTAGCAAAACTTGAACAAAACTTTGACCAGTCATGATAAATCCCCTATTCATATTCAAAACTGCAAATGTTGGCGCGAACTCTCTTTACGTTTAAGTTTAAAAAAAACTATTGGCGAGGAAAATTTAAGACTTATTCGTGCTGAAACTGACCATTGGAATCAAGTTCTAAAACGCCTACTCTGTATTGTACAATTTTTGGGAACTCAAGGATTGGCCTTTAGACGGAAAAAAGACACCCTATTTGAGCGTAATAATGGAAATTTCTTAAAGCTGGTAGAACACATAGCTTAATTTGATGTTTTTATGGCTGAACATTTGAGAAGAATAAGTTCAAAAGAAACACACGTACAGTACTTGAGCAAGAGTATCCAAAATGAGTTTGTTAGTTTCTTGTCGGCCAAGATTCAAGCTAACATTTTACAACAAATACAGCAAGCAACGTACTATTCTATTATATTAGACTGTACTCCAGACATTAGCCACACCGAGCAAATGACTCTTGTTGTAAGATTTGTACAAATTTTAGCAAATGAGGATATTTCAATAAAGGAACATTTTTTGGACTTTGTTCCCATTACAAATTCTTCAGGTGAAGGCCTCACAGAGGTATTGCTCAGTTAGAAGCACGAGGCATTCCTTTAACAGCCATGAGAGGCCAGGGGTACGACAATGGTTCCGCAATGAAGGGAAAACATGTTGGAGTCCCGAAGTGAATCCTTGATTTAAATTCTAGAGCTTTTTATGTACCGTGTGGGAACCACTCCTCTAACTTGGACATTAATGATGCAGCTGTGTCGTGCAACATTGCTGTGGACTGTTTCAGCACTATCCAAGAAATATTTAATTTTTTTTTTCAGTTCTACTCAAAGATGGAATATTTTGCTGAAACATGTTTCAAGTCTGACAGTAAAACCACTCTGCAATACTAGATGGGAAAGTAGAATTCAGGCATTGCTGCCTTTGAGGTACCACATTGAAGAAGTGTATGATGCCTTAAATGAAGCTTCTCAAGATCAGAAACTTGACGCATTTGGTAGGAACACTGCCGTAGGACTAAAAATAACTGCAAAACTTCACGTTTCTATGTTGCTTAGTGACATGGCATGAGATCCTGCATAAAACCAATATGGTTAGTAAACTGTTACAAAAAGTCACAAATGACCTACAAAGTTCAATGGATGTCATTAAAAGTGTAAAATCATTTCTGGAAAAGATGAGATCAGATCACGGACAAAACAGAGTCATTACAGATGCAAAAGAACTTGTAGAAAAAATCGAGGTTGATGTTAACTTTGAAAAAGGAACCCTATTTCGGCCAAGAAAAGTAAAAAAAAAAACAATTCTCCTATGAGAGTGAAGATGAAGTTATACGTTCTGGAATAAAATGCATTTAAAGTTAACTTCTTCTTTGTCGTACTTGACACAGCAATATCCCCATTAAGGGAGAGATTTGAGCTAATGGAACACCATAGTGAAAGTTTGAAGTTTCTTTATGACATTGCTAGCTTCGAGAATAATTTGAACGAACAAGAGTTGAAGAAAGCCTGTAAGAAACTTCAAACCGTTTTGAGTGATGAAGGAGACTGTGATCTGAACGGAGAAGATCGGTTCGAAGAATTGCAAATTTTTTCACCAATGCTACCCCCTCGAAGTCACCCAGCTGGAGCCTTGTCTTTTATAACCAAACGTGGTTATGTGGACATTTTTCCAAATGTTTTTGTTGCATTGAGGATTCTGCTAACGCTCCCGGTATCAGTGGCCAGCGGAGAAAGAAGCTTTTCGAAGCTAAAACTTATAAAAACATACTTGCGATCAACTTTAAGCCAAGAGCACTTGAGTGAACTAGCTACTTTGGCCATTAAAAAGATTTGTTAAATGAAATGGAAACAGATTTGCTGCTTAACAAGTTTTCTAAACGGAAAGCCAGGAGAATCTCGTTTTAATTTTAAAAGATGTCAACAGTGTGCAAAAAATCAACAATAATAGTCATTCTATGTAATAATAATGACCTGTAAATAAATGTTTGGTTTGAAGTTATTTTTGGTGTATCCCTTTGCCTTTTACCTTTTGGCCATATAACGTAGCCTATTTAGTAAAAAGTTGTTCCGTGAAGGACTATACAGCCTATTTTCATATATCCAACTTATGTTAATTGCCTCTATTAACATACAAAATTTCAGTTTGATTGCTGTAATAGATTCGTAGATATTGAGATCCATTTAAATAATTCGGATGGTCGCCATGTTGGATTGTTATATGTATAGGCCATACAGTTATGTATCATTAAAGGAAAATTGTTGCGTAGCTTCATTATTCAAACTTTCACTTCGATCGCATGATTACGACACAAGAAATAAAAACTTAATTTTAAAATTCACACAGCCGCCAACTTGAGGTTATGTAAACAATTGAACTAAATTATATACCAGTGCATTACAATGTGTATAACCATTTCCTGTACCAGATTTCATTGCGTTTTGAACATCAAATCGCGAGAAAGGTCAATTTAAAATTTTCAACTTCGCTTGGCCGCCATATTCGTTTTGTAGTTAACCGGTTTTTGAAAGTCTTATAGATGAGCTTCCAGTAGTGCCCTTTATCTCCGTACAAAATTTCAGGGTGATACCGCTAATAGTTTCAGAGATATAGAATGCCGGTGAAATATTTCGCACAGCCACCATCTTGAGGTTATGTAAACAATTGAACGAAGTTAGATGTCGGTGCGTTACAATGTGTATAAACATATACCGGTACTGTACCAAGTTTTATTGCGTTCGGTTGGTTAAATCGCGAGAAACGTCTATTTATAAGTCGACAATTCACTTGGCCGCCTTGTTGGTTTCGTAGTTACCAGGTTTTCAAAAGTCACATAGGTGTACCTCTAGTAGCTCCCTTTATCACCGTAAAATATTCCAGGGTGATATCAGTAATAGTTTCGGAGATATTGGATGCTGGTGAAATATTTCGCACAGCCGCCATGTTGGATTGGTGAGATGTAACAAACTTTGAAGGGCACGGTCGGGGTCACCCGGAATGGTGCTATGAACTTACCGAGTTTCATTGAAATTTCTCCAGCCGTTTAGAAGTTATTAGGGGGGGGGCACACACACACACACGGACAAAAGGTGATCTCATAGGCCTATTTTTTTCAAAATTGAAAATAGGCTAAAATAGTAAAGGTACTCTGATGAGTATAGGGGGGGGGGCGCCAAAATGTCCTTTGCTTACACTACAAAAAGACTTAGGGCCGGCACTGACAGAACTACAATTCAGTCATTGAATCAGAAGATAATTTCATTGAAACAAAAATTACACTCAGTGCAACGTCAGGAAAAACTCGATGTTCAAATATTGAAGCTGAAGTGAAGCGGATCGTGGGGACTTGAAGGCTAATTTCTTGTATGTATGTCTACCCCTTATTATTCCCGTTTTCCAACGGGGTCGGGGATGAGATGCGATGGAAGACTTTGTGGCGATGGTTTTTACGGCCGGATGCCCTTCCTTACGCCAACCTCATGAGAGGAGTTAATGAGAGATGAAATGAATGATGGTGAATGAAACTGGGCAAGGATGTGGAAGGAAGCGGCCGTGGCCTGTCAGAAGGCACCGTCCCAGCATTTGCCTGGTGTTGAAAATGGGAAACCAGGGAAAACCATTTCAAGGACGGCCGACGGTGGGGCTCGAACCCATGCGTCTACCGAGTCAGCAGAGAGCTTGGCCCCATGACCTAATGCTGCGCGTTAGCCAGCGTAGCCACTACTGTAGCCATTAGTTGAACAAATTCGAGCTTTCACGAAACGAAAGTTTAAATACAATGAAACAACAATAAAAATATGTGTATTGCTCACTAATAAATCACCGTCGGCTTACCGCTTACTGAGAGATATAAATATTTTACAACTTCCTCATCCACGAACACTGAAAACGTACATTGGGTATACGAACGGAGAGACAGGTGTCACGTCACTTGCAAAAGTTAGGTTGACAGCTGAAGAAAAGTCACTGACTCACGATAATGAGACGGTTGGTTCATTAATCATTGATGAAATGGCCATAAAGTCTAGGCTATTGTATGACAAGAATTTAGACATGTTTCTCGGCATTAGTGATATTGAGAAAGATGCAATTGGAATCGAACATAAATTAGCTAATAAATTATTATGCATACTGTTCAAGGGCCTGTCATCCTTCTACAGGATACGTGTTTCGTTCTACTTTACATGTGGACTCACAGGACAACAGTTATCTAGGATAACACTGGATGCACTGACTGCGGTTGAGGAATGCGGCTTCAAGGTCATCAGAATAGTGACGGACAACTGTCAGTTGAATGTGTCAATGTTTGAGGCGCTCTGTGGCGGATGTGTCACTCATGAAATTCGTCACCCGAAAGACGAGCAGAGGCCACTTCTTCTTAGTTTCGATCCGAGTCACATCATTAAGAATGTACGATCACAATATCTGAGAAGGAACTTCTATGTAGATGACAATTTAATAACTAGTGATCATCTCAAGAATCTCTACCACTTACAGAAAAAGCTAGTAGTCAAGCCAGTTAGAAAATTAAGCAGGAAGGTTGTATATCCAAGCAATTTAGAAAAAATGAATGTGGCAAGAGCCAAATTGGTGTTTACTCCAGAAACAATAGCTGGGCTTAAGAGCATGGAAGTCGTGTTCCCAGAGAAAGTTGAAGATAAGGACAGCCTACACGAAACAACAAAATTCTTGGAAATTTTTAGAAAATGGTTTGATATACATGATATCTGCAATACCACACACGGACTTCATTCCAGAAACACGGACAAGCTTATTTTCAGTGAAGTAAATGATGAGAGACTTTAATGGCTGACCAATAAATTTCTGCCCTACCTGTCACAGATTCAAAGTTATCCCGATAAAAAGATGAGACTTAGAAAGGAAACTTATCAAGCTTTGGTGCTAACAACTTCATCAACCGTGTCCTGCATACGATTTCTAATCAGTGTCGGCTTCCATTATGTGCTCACGTGGAATCTCTCAAGTGACGATGTAGAACTGCTCTTCAGTCACCTGAGAAATAAGGGAGGTAACAATGACATGATGGACGTGAGATCATGCCTGCATGCCATCGAGTCAACACAATGCACAGGAATTATCGCATCTTCTAGAAGTGGGAATGTGGAGCTGAGGGAAGATGCAGTCGTAACAGGCGCCTTGACCAAGTTTCTGAAGCCTAAAAAATCGCGGAAGGTGCAAAACCCGGCCAATGTTAAGAAACACCCCAGCTTCCGGCACATGTCTTGGAGATTCTTGAAAGCCCTGTTCAAGGTAAGAATATGGGGCTTATAGCCTATATTAAGTTCATTGAAATAAAACATTATGGTTGACATTTTAGTATTCATCAATCTCTACGACTTATTCCAATTAATTGGGGTCGCCGGAGCCAACCCGGCTCATTTTGGTTTTGGCCGGGGATTTAAGACCAGATGCCCTTCCAGACGCCACGTGATTTTTCAGGTGAAAATTTCGCCCAGCTGTCACCGGGATTCGATCCCTGGCCGTCCGGGTGAAAGACGAGCAACTAAGCCACTACGCCATCACGCTCCCCGGTTGACATTTTAGTATTAAAATCTCTATTTTTGTTTTCAGAAAAGCCAGCGTCTCTATCTTCCATCTCAATTGCAATGGTAGCGGGATTTCTTGTAAGAGTGGCAGAAGAGAGAACAGACTGTGAAGCTTGCTTAGAGAAAATATCAGCTCCAACAAATTCAAGCCTGCCATTTAGTTTAATACATTTTCAAGACAGAGGGGGATTAAGATATCCCAAATCTTCTTGTATTGATCTGTTGGAAACAATTTCTCATTTTGTCACAACAGCCGTAAATTTCATGTCTCGAAAATATTTAGTGTCAAATGTCACAAATATTTTAACTAACACGTTTTCCGAGCACACAAAATGCGAAGTGTGTATTGACAATTCTCTCTCCGTAGTTCTTCTGTAAAAGTTCTTAAGGCCGCTTTTAAAGAATATTGGTGTGAACCACAGGGCAGTAGTGCAACGTTTCTGAATTTAAGAAGTAAACCACTTGACAGAAAAATTCTTAAATTGAAGTGAAATACAGTCCAGAGTGAGCTGTATTCATCATTTGGGGGAAACTGGAGGAAAACAAATAAGAAGTGCTAAGAAAACATGTATTAAATGTACATGAGTTGCATGTAACGCATAGTCAAAAGCAGACAAACTAGGGCGCCGAGCCGCGATCCTAGTGGCGCAAAGTGGAACTACCAGTTTGGCGTACCGAGTCTTCGCTCTATTTCCAGGCCTTGAGTATAACGTAGGCCACGCCATAGACATGATCAGAATTACTAACGAGGTTATCAGAGACAGCATGGAGTGATGATGGAGAACAGGAGCCACTTGATCTCTTACGTGAGGCTGCCAACAAGGTTGAAATACATACTCTTGCAACATGACCGTCTTTTCCGCAAGCTTCACATTTAAGTTTGTTCCTATCAACGCGACAACTGTTTATTCTGTGGTTGTCTTTCCCGCATCTTATACAGAGATTTTCTATTCCTAGGGCCTTGTAATCAGGCCTCCCTCTGAAACGCTGCCTTGAAGAGGTGTAGATTCTATTAATATCATCTGTGCTGAAACTTGAATGACTAGGGCTGGAGCTTTTTGCTAATTCTTTACTCTCAATTTTCGATGCTTCAAGAGCAATAGCTTTTGTCAAAATGTCTTCGAATGAAGTAGTACTAGCTACTAGATTGCAAAATGTGTTCACGTAGCCAGTCATCACGCAGGCCACGAATAAACTGAGCTCTGAGAAAAACGTCAGCAATGGAAACTGATTTGTCACACTCACATTAAACAGTGAACTCGCATTCAATAAGGTCACGTTGGAGTGCAGCAACATATTCAGCAATGGTCTGTCCTTGTTTCTGGTAAATGTTCAAAAAATAATGCTGGGAAACAACTGCACTTTTCTTAGGAATGAACATCTGTTTAAATGCTTTTATTAAGTCGTTATAGTTTAGATTTTTGACTGGTTTATCGGGACCAAGAAATGCTGCTAAACTGTTATAATGTGTTGAACCAATAGATACACATTGAAGCTGAGTAATTTTCCCGTGGTCTGTGATGCCCTTCATGTTACAATAATTCTCAAACCGCTCTGAGTAACACGTGAATTTTCCCTGCCGGGATCAAAATTCTCAAATGGTGACATGCTGGAGAAACTTACGGGAATTTCCGGTCGTATCTCGGAGGGAAAATGAGATACAAGCTGGGTCAGTAACGTTTGCTGTTGTACATGCAATGCATCCAGAAGTTGTTTGAACTGTTCGGTATCCATTTTCTCTTCTTGATACTTTTTTTTCACTCGTCGCCAACTATTATAACTTCATATGATATGGAACGGTAAATCAATGAAAAATGCACGCACCGGCACCTGTTATTGAATAAAAATAATAGCAACCTTTAATCGAACGTGACTTATTAGCAACATGTATATAATAATGGAGATTGACTGTAACACATAACAAAAGAGTAAGTAATTATATGTACACGCAAAACCAAAGAACGTATCTCAGTCTCTATGTCCAAGCGACACCAACTCCACCTACATCAATGTTATGAAACCATTGATGGTCATGACAATTGTCCAGGAACGGATAACCCTGCAGATCTTTTATCACGACGGCTACATGCACCAGATCTAAAATAAGCAGATATTTGGTGGCACGGGCCGGCCTGGTTGAGGGATCCTCCAAGAAGTTGGCCTCCCAAATACAGCACCGAACATCTAACACTTCCAGAGGCTAAGAAGAAACCATGTCAAGCCCTTGTTGTTACCACACATTAAACACTCTGTGACTTCGCAAGATTCAGCACCTACAACAAATTACTTCGGACTACAGCTTGGATCCTCCGGTTCATTACGAACCTTCGGTCAGCGGATAAGCAAACTGGTGACTTGATAGCGTTGGAACTCGAAGCAAGTCGGCGATATTTGATAGCTTCTGTACAACGAGAGACCTTTGGCACAGAATACGAAGCTTTGTTGCACAACACGCCCATCCCCAAAACATCGAAGATCGCCTCTTTTCAACCGTTCCTGCAAGACACATTGATCCGCCTTGGTGGCCGCCTCCACTTCACGACGATGTCGTATGACGAAAAACACCCCACACTTTTAGACGGTGGACATCCCTTCACTTGTCTTCTAATCCGCCATACCCATATCAGACTGCACCACTTGGGATCACGGATTGTGCTCGCCGAGCTGCGAAGCCAATTTTGGATTCTACGAGCAAGGCAAAGCATTAGGAAGGTATTGAATTCGTGTCTGCATTGCAAGTTATCACGAAACCCTCCTGGACAGGAGAACGAAGCTCCATTACCGACCGATCGTGTACGATACTCCACACGGTTCACTGTAACAGGACTCGATTTGCGGGTCCACTATACGTCCGCCACGATAACACCGTTCGCAAAAGTTACATCCTTTTGCTTACATGTGCTACTACCAGAGCTGTCCACTTGGAGCTAGCGTCGGATATGACAGTAAAAAAGTTTCTGATGGCCTTCCAAAGATTCGTCAGCCGCCGAGGACTACCTCATACCATATATTCCGACAATGCCACCACTTTTCACGCAGCTCATAGAGAACTTAGAGAGCTTTCTGTGATCTTCCACGACCACGAAGCATCGAGCTACCTTTCCAAAAACGGCATCCACTGGAAATTCATCGCACCATGGGCGGCTTGGTGGGGAGGATGGTGGGAACGAAGACAGGAACCGGATAACGCGTCCAATTCAGCTGGTGATACCTCTAGAGGTCGACCAGGGTGGGGAGGATGTGGAAGATTGACATATCTTTGTGTGTGTCGAACTTTGTATATAATTTATATCTGTATATAAGTGCTTTGGAGTTGAAATAAGATGGCGTTATGTTAACAAACTGTGTGTTTCTCTGTGCTCCTTTTCACTCATTCTCCATACATGTTTAAGTTATACACTCGTAAGATAATCGTAGTTCAACTGGAGATAAAATCCCTAACACACTCGTAGAAATGTACATTCTTGCCAAAGAAGACAAACCCGAAGTAACTCCACTCCACCTGGAGTGCTTTGCTCAACTTGGCAGCGACATCTGCTGTCCGTGTTTCGTCAACACTTGTTTATGACACTTGTACCATCCATCTCGGAACTCTCGACAATGTTTCTAACCAATGCAATGCTTCCTAAGCATCAAAATAAAATGATAACCAACAGCACTGACCCTTTATGCGTCGTCGACTGATACAACCAGTTCTGATTGCATTCGAGACTTCTGAAGTCGTTCGTCTGCTCTCAACCATTCCCAAAACTCTTGGAAATATAATGTACAGTATTATGTTTGAATAAAGCACATTATAGCTATTATGTTTTGGATAACGGATATTATAACTCTTTAATATGCACACACATCTGAATCTACATCTTAACACAAATGAACAACTTACAACTAACATTGTCACAGAGTAAAAGCATATATACACTCCGACCAAGTTCCATAGAGGACATAAACTAGATACATAATAGTCTCCCCCACTTATATAAAAACAAATAAAAGGAACTATTCATATTCATTTGGGCACATAGTCTTGCAGATACTGAGGAGGTCGCCTGTCTCTGGCTGATCTTCTTAAATAATTATCAGCAGGTGGTGGAAGGCTGTTTCGATCAGGGCGTTCATCTGGTTGCACGATGGTCTGCCTTGTATCATCTGAAGTGTGGGTTGCAGGAGGAATATCCTCATTTTCTAGTCTTGACTGGGTTGGTGTTGGTATGTTTGGAACACCACGCACAGGAGGATTTGTTGGAGCAAAAGTGACATGCTTATCTTTCTTTGGCACAAGAGTCGATAATAACTGGTCAACATGCCGCTTTAAAATTCGTCCCGAATCCAATTTCACATCATAGTGACGCTGGCCGAGATTAGTTTGTATAACACCAAACTGCCAAATATCACGGTTTTTCTGGTGAATCCGGACTTGCACTCTCTCTCCCACTTTGAAAGAGCGAACAGGGGGTGAGAAACTGGATGTAGTCAAGCTCTTTTGGTTTGGACGTAGAGCATCCAACCGGATACGTAGCCGACGTTTCAAATATAGTTCAGCTGGAGACTGTCCACATGCCAATGGCGTTGCTCTGTATTGAAACAAGATGTTCTGTAACTTAGTCGATAATGGTGCCGGGTCATTTACAGCAGCACGAAGTCGCCTCTTCAAAGTTTGGATGTTTCTCTCAGCTAGCCCATTGGTTGCTGGGTGCCCTGGTGCAATATATTTCTGAAAAAATCCCTCTCTCCTTGCAATAGGATCTGAATACATCACTCGTGAAGATAGCGGCATTATCTGACACAAGGACATTCGGGTACCCATGTACGGTGAAGATATTGTCAAGCAGACTGATAGTAGTTGCAGTGGATGGAGCGTCTTTCACCATTCGTACTTCGACCCACTTGGATTTCGCGTCAACACACATCAAGAAATGGTGGTTATCAAATGGCCCCGCATAGTCAATGTGTATGCGTTCCCAATTTTCTTCTGGTTCATCCCAGGGGTGTATTGGAGCTTTTGGTGGATTTGAACGAGTCTGTGCGCACTCTTCACAAGATTTGATAAGCTTCTCAATGTCTTTGTCTAATTGCGGCCAGTAGACATATCGTCTTGCTAACTGTTTTGTTTTCACAATGCCGAGGTGTGTTAAATGTAACTCTTCCAATATTTTTCTTTGTAGTTTCTTTGGGATAACAATTCGGTCTTGACGGAATAGAATACCATTTTCTACTGTATATGGTTCATCCAAGGATTGAGTTTGAAGACGTTGCAGGGTGGCACTAAGTTCTGGGTCTAACATAGTCTCATCACGGATAGTTTCGTACGTAATGGCTTCACTTGACACTTGAAGAATCGTTTCAGCACAGAGTTGTGAAACTTCTGCATTTATTGATGTTTCAATGTTTGGCGAGGTAGATGCAACAGGGGCTCGGGATAGGCAGTCAACATTTTCGTTATCTTTCCCTTTTTTCACTCTTACCGTGTAGTCAAACCCGGAGAGAAACGATGCATATCTTAGGAGCCTTGCGGATGTCATTTGTGGCAGGCCCTTGTTCTGATGAAAAATACGAGACAGAGGTTCATTGTCTGTCACAAGAATGAAATTTCTTGCAAAAATATAGTTGTAGAAGTGTGTTGTGGCGAAAATTATTGCCAGCGCTTCCCGGTCAAGCTGACTGTAATTACATTCTGCTGGTGTTAGGGCACGAGATGCATAGGCGATGGGTCTTTCTTGGCCATCCATCTCATGACTTAATACTGCTCCAACACCAGTAGGACTGGCATCGGTTGACAAGATGATAGGCAGTGATGGGTTGAATGGGGTAAGGACACGTTCACTACATAACTCGGACTTGAGATTCAAGAAAGCTGCTTCACAGGCTGCAGACCAGAAAAACCGTTCACCTTTCCGCAATAACTGCCGTAATGGGTGGGACTTCGTTGAAAAATTAGGAATGAACTTTGCATAATAAGTCACCATACCAAGGAAGCGTCTCACTTCTTCATTGTTTTTAGGGCGTGGCATTTGTGACACAGCTTGAACTTTCTCTGGTGACTTGCGGATCTCATTATATGATACAATATGCCCTAGGTAGTCTATGTTTTCCTTGAAAAATGAGCATTTGCTTTTGTTCAAATGCAGATTATTTTTCGAAAGCCGTTCTAGACAGGCTATTAAGTTCTTGGTGCACTCCTCCTTCGTTGTAAGTAATTGCATCAGAGCTAAACCAGAAACTCTAAAGCTTAAAAAACGACAGTGTAGGACCTTACATCTGTCAAATGATACGACCAGTGTCCTAAATTATAACCAAAGCATTCTCAACAGCTGACTGCTGCTTCGTAAGTAGAAATGATAAACAAGCAAGAGTGTGAATAGGTGTGTGACATCTTCTCCTCATTCCTGTATTTTAGCGTACACGTGGCGCTCACCATCATAAGGCAGTATATTACACTGTCAATAAATTTGACTAGAAAACTAGGCAAAAGCTGACATTCATTATAAATAAATCCTATCTAAGTTGGTTGTTATTAGTGCGGCATTATCCTAATGAACATGAAAGTTCACGCTTAACATGGTTGGAATATGTAAAACTCACTTTATCAGCGTGCTAGACTCATCCGTGCCTTCGAGCTACGGCCATAACACAAGGCCTGAGCTCGATCCTCGGCTCTGCAATTAGTCATTGTTTTCATCCGTCCATTTATGCGTGTTTTAATATCAGCCTCTCCCCCTCCATGTGGGTTTTTACTGCATCATCCTCGGCTCTTCAAAGTTGGCAGTATACGGTTCCACGTATTCGTACAAGAATTCCATGATGATTTTGGAGGGTCTATCAATGATTTTAAGAGTACTATTATAACAAACACTGGCTCTACACAGTGCAGACTCTTGCAAAAATGACCATGAGTATCTGCCACAGCTTCTATTGACACGTGGGTAGTGTCAGCTCACAGAATTTACCACTTATGTGATTATAGATTATGTCAGAAATATGTCTGTACTTGGTTTAAACGTGTGTGCCACCCCCAAAGACTGGCACACGTTTCTGCCCCTGCCCGCGGCTTCCCGGGCGGCCTTTCTACGTGACTTGTGTTTCACTCATTTTGAATGTCCCGCCGCTGACGCTGTCCTCCCCTCTCCCCGACAAATGAACTGTTCCGGCTCTACAAATGAACTGTTCCGCCTCGACGTGTGAACTATTCCGGGCTGGCTAAACTACGTCTTGATCCTTCCCTGACGCTATTGGCCCGGCCGGTTCAAATGAACCAATGGCGCGATTCCGCGCGCAATGACTTGCACATTGAATAAGCCTGGCCCCGGCCTGCCAACTGAATTGTCCTTCTGGTTGGGCCAGCGAGGTGTTATCCGTAACTCTGAGGACCTACTGCAGTTGGTAGTGTCTACTTCCCAAATTCTCCGTAAGGCGCGCGACTACTGTCGACCGTCAGGTGGCGTGCTCCATAGCGCGTCTCTTCCCATTAGCTCCAGAACTATGAACCGCATAAGAGTGTTTTCGCCCGAGCTCCTTGAGCCCGGCATTTTACACAGGCCATGTGGCCTGCCATCAAAATAAGGTAAAGCGTCTGATCTTATTCTGCAATAAACTTGTGAATTCTGCAACTATATTAGTGATTCTCAACTCACAGTGTCGTGTGAGAAATGCAACTAATTTCAAGATTAATTTGCTCATCCTGACTAAAACATTTTGAACTAGAATAAACTGCAAGGCACATAGCCATGGCGGCTTGCCTTTTCAGACAGGTTTCCTTTTATCGAACTGCATCGATACAATTCTTAGACCGTGTGTGCTATTATTTCATTGATCATGATTGCTTAGTTCTTGTTTTACATATTGGATGTTATATTTTGGAGGGCAAACTATGATAGGACGACAATGGGTGCATTGTCTTTCGTATGTGGTCTACAATTGCCAACGGCTTGCCTCGTGGTCAGGTAGTCGGCAGTAATTTCGCTATGTGGACAACGGTCACGATAGCACGTAGTGTTAGAGCCTTCCGCTCAGGGCCAGCGGTTAGCCCTTTGGTTTATCCTTATTTTAATCTAGTTTTTCTTAGTTTTGTTACCTTCTGTTTGGTTATATCATGCTTCACCTTGTTTTAGAGCTTTCGCTCTTGGGTTCTCCAAAATGCCTTCTGGCTTTTCATTTTCGTTACAGTAATTATATTTTTTGCTGGTGTTCCTACCTTAAGCCAATTGCTGGGGCAATATTTCTTGTTGCAAGGAAATATTTCTTTTGTACTAACGTTGTGAATTCATTACGCGTGACCGTAGATTCACAAAGACCACGTGGGACCTAGGTTACCGCTAGGAGTGCCTTTCTTTGTTATGCTAGTGTTTTATTTTCCACATGCTGTTGTGTATTCATTTCTTTATTATTTCAATATATTTTCCATTTACATATTTTCTAACCCATGGGCATTTGTCTACCACCTCATTGCAATAACCAGACCCACGCCTTTGTAACACGAGGCCCTAATCCACACCCCGGGTATCCTACCCGCCTGGTTGGTCATTTCTCGAAATGGTTGCCAGAGTATGGTGCCCTTACGAGGGGCTGTACAACGTGGACACTGAAACTTCGTGATATCGGGTGATGTTGAGTTGGGTCCACAGTCGAAATCTTTCTCTATAGATTAGCAGATTATTTTTGGTTCTAGGTTTGGTGAGGTGAGGTTAGCTAGAGTTAGATTAGGTAAGGTTTATTAGTGGAGTCAGGTCAGGTTAGGTCAGCTGAGGTTAGATTAGGTTAGGTTTAGTGGAGCTAGGTCAGGTTAGGTCAGCTGAGGTTAGGTTAGGTTAAGTTGGGTGAAGTTAGGTAAAGTTAGGTTATCTACCTCTATCTCACTCCTAGCCAATTATTAACCTTAAAGTACTCTAGAATTCTTGGAATCTTGGTGTGTTGTTGTTTAATATAATGGAAATATGTGCTCGAAAACAAAGGTTAGGATGGTCTGGTGCTGTCTTTGGCCGCGGGAAGTTAGCAGGGCACTGTTGACAAAAGAAAAGCATTAATCTGCCTGCGTTAGGCTGTAACCATTGTCAAACACCATTGGATTGGACAAAACAAAGGTTAGAATGGTCGGGTTTAGGTGCTTTAAACGTTACAAAACCACCATGTGTACTGTTAGAGGATCCAACCTGTGTTCTGTAAATCGCCCTCAATACAAACCCGCCGATGGAAAATAACACCCACTGAGCAATGAGTGTAAATCACACCCAGTCTAGAAATTGTCCTTTTAACTACCGTTCTCCCATGTGGTGTCCTGTAAACCGTGCTCACATAAATCGCAAGTCATAACAAATGGCATTTGTTCAAATCATGCGTCAGTACAAATTGCGTCTACTCAAATCGCTCGAGCTATTCGCTCTTACTATCAATCGCGCCCACTATAATTCGCGCCTACTATAAATCGCGCCGACTAATTGCTCCTACTATCAATCGCGCCCGCTATAAATCGTGCCCACTATAAATTGCGCCTACTATAAATCGCGCCTACTATCAATCACACCCGCTATAAATCGCGCCTGCTATCAATTGCAACCCACCACAAAACGCGCCCATAATAAATTGCACCTGCTATAAAACGCGCCCCGTATCAATGTCATTCAATAGAAATCATACACCCTTTAAATTGTATCAAGTATAAATCGGGACATTTACAAGTGTGTGTAAATTGCTCCTAGTCTAAAAATTGTTCATGTGATTATTGATCCTGACAATACTTTGGAAAATTCTCTTTGAAAAATATCAATCGACTTCAAATTTCTTTTTACCGTTATTATTACTGAGGTGAGTTTACTAAAAATTGATTCGTGTGCATTAGTTGATATGGAACTATCAACACCCAGACATGGTACGCCATGTGCCTACTATAAAGGATATACATATATTGTAAAAAGGACCAACAATGATGGAACTGTTATTTGGCGATGTTCAAAACAAAGATCAAAAATGTCGAGGAATGCTTAAGACAAAAGACTCCAATGCACTTACAACAAACGAGCATCATTGTAGAGCTGGGAAAGATATACATTTAAAAGTACAAAATACTCTAACCAAGCCAGAAAGGCAATACTGAAAAAAAGATATTGCTGCTCGAGATAGTGCCTTGTTTGTTAAAAAAGCATTTAACACCTCCTCTAAAAGTCATGTTAGGACAGTTGTCAACGTCTGAGAAACCCTCAATACTATCAAAGGCAACACAGACTATGCAGGAAGTGGTATTGCAAGAGGATCAAAAAGGACTAGTAATAGTGATGATGATGACGATTACGATAATGATGATGATGATGATGATGATGATGATGATGAAAAAGAGGAAAGACCATTGAGGCTTCCCCTGTTTTTAAAGCATCTGTTATTGCTCCCCATTGAAAAAAGAACATGTACAACAAGCGAACCATTAATCGTAAAGAGAAAGAGTCGGTCCCCGCGGGCAATAAGGCCCACCTAACGGATTATTTAATATAAATCTTACAGAGAAACAGTTAAAGATAAAATGAAAGTATAATACCAAAGGATGTTTAGTTTTACTTCCAACTACACATGGTTTACGTTGAAATCATGAAATGTATAACTACAATACAAAATGTAAAGAACCTCTGGGCTTTCTTTCCATCCTAGTCGGTTAATAAGTCCCACCCCATAGGGGAAATAAGGCCCAACAGAAGCTTATATTGAATTAATGAAGGTAACATTATAACCTGCAATCACCTTCATCTTCTTGGCCTTCATCAGAGGATAAAGGTATTTGGGAGACAGTCTTCTTTGTTAAAATCTTTTTTAGATTTCTCACTTACTGTAGCTTGTCGTCAGCTTTCTTCCTTTTGGGGGCTCGATCTTTTTGACTTTTGTATGCTTTCCAGGATTAGACTTCTTGTTCATTTTTCCTTCAGTCTGTCCCGATGCTCCTGGGAACAACTCTCTTGTAAGAGTGACGGCTTTGTAGCTGATTGTCATTTTACGGATTGCTCCTTTCTTACATTGTTGTTTCTTGGCAGTGCTCAGTAAACTTGCAAATGGGCTTCCTGACTGTCCAATCCTGGATAAGTTTACTCCACTGGTGCTAGCTCCGTGATTTATATCATCCACTGTGCAGTGTTCCACGTTAATGGGATTAGGAGAAGACGCTATTTGCTCGCTGGTATCCAAACAGATTTCAGTCAAGATTTGACAATGGGCTGTTCTCACTTACTGTAGCTTGTCGTCAGCTTTCTTCCTTTTGGGGGCTCGATCTTTTTGACTTTTGTATGCTTTCCAGGATTAGATTTCTTGTTCATTTTTCCTTCAGTCTGTCCCGATGCTCCTGGGAACAACTCTCTTGTAAGAGTGACGGCTTTGTAGCTGATAGCCATTTTACGGACTGCTCCTTTCTTACATTGTTGTTTCTTGGGAGTGCTCAGTAAACTTGAAAATGGGCTTCCTGACTGTCCAATCCTGGATAAGTTTACTCCACTGGTGCTAGCTCCGTGATTTATATCATCCACTGTGCAGTGTTCCACGTTAATGGGATTAGGAGAAGATGCTATTTGCTCGCTGGTATCCAAACAGATTTCAGTCAAGAGTTGACAATGGGCTGTTGCAACGTCTTCGTGTTCAAGAAAGTGTTCAGTTGGCAAACTGGGAGCAAAGGCTGTTTCTGGTATGGCATCTGGTGCGAATGGAAATCACTGCTAACATTTTGTTACGGTCATGTACTTGTTCCAAACAGGAGTAAAAATAGCTGAGAAACCTTCTGTATTATAAATCTTTATTGCGGCCATATAGCCAAGATGAAATTGAAATTTTACATGTTTGCATATTCAGATAATGACTTTGTCCTTTTTGTGCATATTTCGATGTGATATCGATCACATGCCGATTCACACAGCCTACATTCACAGTCTATATTTGGTTCGTGGATGTTCTTGCATATCAGGTGGTGGAATCCATGGGCTGCCAACCTAGTGATGACGTGTCTGATTTCGACGTTTTCCTTTGTCCACGCACGGTCTACCATGGCTCCTGTGCTGTAGAATGTCGGATGAATTTCCTCTCTTTTCCTATTCAGTGTTGCTAGCAGGTTCTGTGAGGCGCACGTGTTAGGTAGGAGTATGCTTGTCCTGAGAACTTCGATGAGAAAAGTTTCCTTCGCCAGCAGATATGTGTATCTTTAGTGCGTCATTTTTGACACTCCTAACGCTTTCTTTATGTATCTTGTCTTCACTCCTTTCAACGTAGATAGATTCTTCAATGTTAGGTGTGACCAGATGATTTCTATGCCATACGTTAGTATTGGAAAAATCTTTACCCGGAATAGCAGCATCGCCGTCTCTAGACTGAGAGATCGAATGTTTCTTATTTCGTGCATTGTCATTATCGCTTTAGTTGCCTTTTCTGTTATGTGTTTTGTGAAGCATTTTGCGGTCGTTTGTAGAGTAATTCCTAAATACTTGATTTCTGATACTATTTTCAGTTTTCTTTCCTTTATGTGTATCTCAGCTCATGCGGGGGCTCTTCCTCCGTTTCTAAAGATCATGGGGTTCGTCTTAGATATTTAATGACCATGTTATTCTTGGAGCACCATTTATCCACCTCGTTTATTGTTGCCCGGAGTTCTGTTATGTCTTTGGAGCCAATTACGATGTCATCTGCGTATGCGCACGAGAAGATTCCCTCTTTGCGGGTAATTCCTAGGATTTCTTCGGTTGCTAGTATGAACAGCAGAGGGCTAAGTGGGTCGCCGTGTAGTACTCCATTTGTTTGTATGATTGGTTCTGACATGGCAAGGTTATCTGAGACACATATTTCGTTCCAGCTCAGCCGTGTGTTAATGAGGTGCGACCATATGTTATTTTCCCCTAGTGTTTCCTTGAGTTTTTCTATCACTAGTTGCCTGCTTAGTAGGTCGAAGGCTTTCGTGAAGTCTTTTTTTCTCTAGGGCTTCCCAAATGTGTTTCAGTAAGAGTTGGATTGCCTGCAGGGTTGATCTTCCCTTTCTGTATTTAGGCGTCTTTCAGGATGAAGATCGCAGTATCTCAACAATGTCTCATCCCAGTTGTGTTCGTAAGATCTATAGACCGCCTTATCACGGGGCTGGAGCTCGTGAGTAGTGTTGCTGGGTAATTTCATATTGCTCAGCTTTTTCCAGTACAGTATTCCTATGTCCAAGTGACATTTTGCTTCATCTTGAATAACCAGAACGGGACCGCGACATTTGAATCTATTGAAATGTTCAAGCCAGTCTATGAAAACTATTAATGTCATACTTCCCTTTTCTGTCATGGTAACTAGGGATCCATGAGGCAAACCATCCACGTACTCTGGTTTCATACGCTGTCCTTTAAATAGAATCATTGGAGGTATTATTTGACCGACAGCACTAGCACATCCAACAATAGATACATTTTCCGCAAGCTCTGGAGCTACCAGATGAACTCGCTTTGCGCCGTTTAGAGCCAAAATAGCATGTTGATGATGGATTGTAAGGCGATACCCTTTTTCATCAACATTATAGATTCTTTCAGGACTGTCTCTTAAATTCAAAACATGAATTGTCTTTCCTAACTTTCTAAAATAATCTTCCACTATAGGGCGATTCAATTTCTGGGCCCAAGCAGGATTCATTGACTGAGCTTTGCGCTTTGATATGTTGGGGTGTCTCCTCAAAAATCCTAAATACCAATCTTTCCCAGTCATCTGAATATTGAAGGGGTGGGCAATTCCATTATTTTCAACAAAAATGTACACACATCTAGTCAAAACCTTAGGGGTAAGTGGCATACATACGTCTGCTAATCTGATTATCCTGGCCTCGAATTCTGTCTCTTGTTGGGCACTAAGTAAAGTTCCCCTACCCAACTTTCGTACAATTGATCCACTTTTAAGATGAGCTCTTAAAGTCCAACGAGAGATTCCTGAATTTTGCTCCACTGTACGCTGGGAAAATCCTTTCTTGAGCTGTTCAAGTGCCTCTTCCATCATTTCATCTGTCCAGTTGGTGCGAATACCACGGCCTTTTTCTTCCATTGCCACATGTCAATAGAACGCCAACCCTGTGAGCTAAGTTGCAAACTATATTTAGATTTTAGACTGAAAGTTTACTGTTATTTAGCACGTATTTCACAGTCATACAGCATAACTTATTGATGTATAAGGATTACAAAGCGACCAAGAACTACATTTTCCGAACACCCCGAGCCGAGAAAACGTTACCTTACAAAATTGATAACAACTTTGTTTCTTGGACACACAAAATTTTGAAATTAATAAACCAGTTATACAACATTCCAATGTATATTGTGTTAAAATTTGGATTCGGTCTGATGACGTTTTTTTGAGATAATAATTCTTAAATGTGACGCATGTTTGAAACACGCTTAAAAACGGGCACTTTTTGTGTTCCATCTGCGATTAAAAAATATTAAAATAGAAATTAAAACTTCTAAACCTACATGAACTAACGTAAAATAGAACAACAAAAATGATGATGTTATAGGATTTTATGTAGGTCTATTGGTTACTTCACAAACAACCTTCAAACTCGAGTGCACATAATATTTGGTCGACAGTGAGTACCATAATAATACAGTGTCGCCAAACAATTTTGAGGCAAGACCAACTACAATATCTCAGACAGTAACATCAAAACAAAGAAGGTGGCAATCGTAGGGGATCAGTTGTTGACACTGGCGGCCATGGCGCCATCGAAATAGCGGCAAAATCGAAGACAAACATTCGCATAATTGATTAAATTCCACCAGAAATTGCAGGATTTTATGTAATAAGGCACAAATTCAATATGAATTCCTGACGTACTTCGCTACAAGCAACGCGAACAGACAGTAGCTAAAAATACAGACACAATGATGATGATGTTGATAATGTTCTTTTAAGGGGCTTAACATCTAGGTTATCGGCCCCGAATAGTTTGGGTGGTAATGGAAGGTGACAAGAAAATGAAAACTATTACTAATAGGTATTAACTACAAACTTACATACTAGAAGAAGAAATGGTAAACAAATTAAGGATAAGGCAAATAAAGGACAGGAAGAAAAGAAATGCCCTCAACCTTTGAAGAATGAGGACTGAGGGACTTGGAATAAAGGAGAGCCATGGAAGGCACATAGGAAAGGGAAAGAGGAGAGGGCCCGCCCCAAAGTCAGAGGGAAAAGGGGCCAAAGCGGACCCAGCTCAGGACTTCCTCGGGGTTCAGAATAACGAGACATCGTTCTCTGACTTTATGGAACAGCTGACTTGCAATATATGATCGAGCATTGATCGTATTCAAAAATCTTTAATTCAAACTTCAATACAATTTTGAAATATCTGAAAATAATCAAATCAGATAAGTTCAAAACCAAAAATCCAAAAATAGGATTTTTCAAAATCCAAAAATACGAAAATTTATTCCTAAAATTCAAAAATAATTACGATCTTCAATCGAAATGCGAAAATCATATAAAACACGAAAAGTCTATAAGATGCGAAAATCCTCCATCCACTTATCATTACTCCAAAAGCAACGAAAATGGAATCTCCAAAAAGATCGAACCAAAGACTCGAATAGTCCTCCTAAGAATTAAATCTTCATTTAATATGACGATAACACAATTTAAAAAGCCGAAATACAAATAAACTTGCTAAAATAGGAAAAAAGATCGAAATGGTCACTTACAGGCAGACTTCTAAGTCACTAACTACAGAACTGAACTACATAAAGGGACTTCTCGTCTTACTTTGTGCAGAGCATAGTTGTTCAAACGATGAGAATCACATATAATCTTACGTGCTGCGGTTTGAGCTTCAGGCACATTGCTTGGTTCGACGTCAATACCTCCGGACGCCTCACAGCCCCATGTTGTTACGCCTAGACTGCTCCATGAAGTTACTCCAACACAGGTCCATGGAGTTACGCCTTGCAGGTCCATGATCACTCGCCCGTTCGGAACGCGTCGTGAGCCCACGGTCTTCTTTCCCGTTCGAGCCCCGGCTTCTTCTTCTCTCTTGTTCTTCAAACCATACCGCTCTTCTGCTCTTCGCATCTCGAAGTTCATGTCGTCGAATTCCATACTCAAATTTAAATGTTCAGTTCATGATGTTGCATAGCATAGCGATCTTTAAGTCGCCGCGAAAATATCATGTCCCTCCCGATATATTAAGTCAAGTCACTTCTGATACTCTCGAGACCATTATGCAGGCTACATTTCCCACTGCATAACTTAGCACATGACCAACATCTTCATTAAAGAATCATACAAAGTCCCTCTCAACCATATTTTCGTGAAATCCTCCATTTTCATAATATGCAATATTTAAATGTACTTTCAATCTCATACAATGTTTCACCCTGATATAATATCTTTCAAATACACACTTTCAATTCTGTTCACTTCACACTCGCTTCGGTCTGGTTTCTCAACTATCACTTTTCTCAAATGCACTTCGCTGCTCACGGGTAAATTTCTTTGTCTGCGTTGACAATATTTCTCACACGAATTATATCATAAATTCTCTTAAAACTTCACCGTAAATACTTGTGTGTATTTTACCACCACGCATACACATGAATCTCAAGTCATGTATCAATTGCTTGGAGCACTTTCTTTGTTCAATCTGCAGTCAGGTATTTTCCTAAGCGTGCTACAGAATCACAGAGCGACACGACCAGTCACTTCAGAAGTTGCCCGAACAATCAACCTCGAATGGACACCAAGGTCTCCCACCTTCGCTCCTATTATTGCGCAACCACTGGGTTCCACGCGCGAATCTGGCGGGAATCTCTACATATCTAATTTTTGGAGATTTGAAGCAAATATCTTCGGAAATCTCTCCATAACAATTCCTCAAATAAATATTCTTAATCATTCCAAGCCTCAAATTTAGTATAATTACTCAAACTATCATAATTGCATAGGCGGGTAATTGCTTCAAGAAATTCGTTCATTGATCCCCTTCATCAAGTGATCTTTGCCTAGCAACAAGCAACACCTTCGCTCACCCATTTTCGTTGAGCGGGTTCTCTACCCCATATGAGTTCAAATAAAAAACTGGCTCTTCTTTCTATGATGTTTATTTTTAACCATCTAATATTTGATTGGCCAACCAACACCTTCACACTGCCCTCCCCTGTCATCAAACAGGTCTCAAGTCCAATATACAGCCTCGATACATCTACAAAACTTCATGCATAATTTTTGTGGGCGAGACTGACATAGCTCATACCATGAATTCGGGTACAGTACCATTCCAGCATTTGCCTTCAGTAGAGGTGGGAAACCACAGAAAACCACTTCCAGGATGGCTGAGGTGGACATAGAACCCTCCTCTACTCAGTTGCCTCATGAGGCTGAGTGCAACCCGTTCCAGCCCTCACCCCAGAATTAAATTTCTTCGCAATGTGTATGTCAGTCCAATCTACGGCTTAAATGACACAAATCTTCCATTTCTTGAGATCATAAGGAGTTTCATTGATGACTGTCATACGTCATAGACTGTTGCATGGATATTAATTCATTTAAGGCCTGTGCGACATCGTGGTCATGTTGTCCCTTGTACTTAGGTGTGTGCGGACTCTGTCTGATAACCTGTGTCATTGTAATGGCTGTAGTATGTATATTTGTAATTGAAGCTAGGAATTTGAAGAGGTGGCCGTAGTTTTAAGCTAGGAACCATCTCGACATTTGTTAGTTATTGTTTTAAGGAGCGAACCAGCGAGTTCATCTGCCCCTCTAGGCATTTTCCTGGAGTAGAGGTTAGAAAACACGGAAAACCACTTCAAGGACAGCTGAGGAGGGACTCGAACCGTCTCTTCTCAGTTTTGCCTCACGAGGCTAGGCGCACCCCGTTCCAACCCTTAGACCAGAATTAAATATCTTGACAGAGTCAGGAATCAAACCTAGGACCTTTGGATCCACAGTCTCAATGCGATCACCGAGACCACATAATGCGGAACATACTGTTACAACCTTATCAATATGGTAGAGCAGGGGTTCCCATTAGAAATTTTTCTCGGTCCCCCTAAAGCGATCGTAATGTAAGCTCCAAAATATTTTAAGTCAAGACTTACAATATTTAAATTCCTAATGTGAGCCTCTGCCTTGGAGTAATGTGCTGTAATATTTGTATGTTAATATTTATTCATTTAATCCTATTACATCATATAACATTTCTAAGGTAGGTAGTGCTACAGACATACAAATAATAATGCAGTGGTGGAGAAAAAAAGAAGAAACAAGTCCTACAGTATTTAGTATAATTTTGGTAACAGCATTAATGTGTAAAAGGGGCTGGCGTTCAATGAGACAAACGTAACCTATTCTTTCCCGCAATTCTTTCTCGAAGGTCTGGTTGCAATTTCAAAAGGTTCACCCAGTAATCAGGCCCCATATCTAGGCTCTTTCTATATTTGCTTTTCATTACGCACATTGTGGAAAACTCTTGTTTGCACAAGTAAGTTGTTGTGAACGGAATAATAATTTTATTGACTTTCGATGATTCCCATGTAGTCCTTTCAAGCTGTCACCCAGAAGTCTGCTAGCTTTCTTTTCATTTTCATTTCACCACTTGAGATCAATTCAACGAGTTGGTCTTGTTCCTCCTCTTAGTAGCTGGACATTTTCAATTTTGAGATTGGAGATGAATGGGTCTCGAATCCAGCAGTTATCGCCATCGGGCTCGGGAAAATAATCCCGAAAAGTAGTTGCAAGACTAAGAAGATATTCGTTTTTTTTACCTTCGTTAGGTGGCTGCAGAAACGTTTTTAGTGTGGGGAACTGGGCCTGTGAACCCTTTTGAACCCCTGCTACCCAAATATTACACTTTTTCCCAATCGTACTGATCTTGTCTTCAGCGCTGAAGATATCAACGTAGTCACCTTGCAAACTCAAATTCAAAACATTCGTATGACCAAGCACGTCAGCTAAGTAAACAGTTCTGCAATGCCAAGAAAAGTGATTGAGTAAATCCCAAGAAGAAAGATCTGTACCTCATCTTTCAGCTCGAAAAAACTCGATAAGATCCTGCCCCTTGTTAGCCATTGCACTTCAGTATGATTGATAAGCTGTTCATGCTCGCTACCCATTTCTTTGCAGAGCAATGCAAATAATCTTCATTTTAAAGGATCTGGTTTTGACATTGTTTATTATTTTCACCACTTCATTAAGGGTGCTCTGCAGCAGTTCATGCCGTCTTTTGGATACTAACGCTTCCCGGTGAATACCGCAATGTGCCCACTTCTTAATTGGAGCTAGGCCTACATTTTTCACTTCAACATGAAGGCACTTCCTGAATCCAGACATAGCTTTCGCGCCATCTGTAGACAGACCCACATATTTCTTCCAGGCGATATCATGTTTATTACGATAATCGTTCAGAGCTGCGAAAATATCGTCTGCTGTTGTGTGTACTAGCTCACAGGAAAAAAGAAAATCTTCATATATTTCGTCATGACATAAAACATTATCGCCTTTTTGATATGTCGGTACACTCATCCAACTGCAGAACAAATATGTCATACATGTGGAGCCTTGCCATTAACGTCTCTTCAATTTTGCTTGACATATCTAAAATTTGCCTAGACAGCGGGACGGTACTTCAAGCTTTGCGGCAGCATCGCCCAGCACTCTCTTGCACAAAATAATTGCTGAAGCAATGCGAGAAGCTGAAATACTTCGTAGGATGCAAGCGTTGCATTTTCAGTCACATTTGCACCAGAACTTTTGGTAATAACTTTCTGGCATGATTTCAATTCTAAGAATTCAATGGATTTACCTTCGTGCTCCGAGTGTCATATCTTTTGGGCAAAGATGCTACATTAAGATTGTCATTTTTTTCTTTATTATCTTTTTTTCCACTGTTGTAAAATTACCTGTCATGGCATCCAAAGTATCAATAAATGGTTGTTTTGAATTGATATATTTTCCTTATATAAAATAAGAAATAATCTGCGATACGCCGGTGAGCGTAAAAGTAAAATAAGTGGCGACCAGTGATAGGATAAATATATCAATATATTATAATTATGGAGACAACCCAACGTGAACTGGATCGAGCGATAAAGCTACGTAAGGTAACACGGGTGGCGTTTTCGAGGCAGTTGAATAACCTCAAAGGTGAAATGGAGGACGTCCAGATGACAGCTTATGAAAAGAGAAGGAAAGTTCAGGTTTCCCTATCTTTACTTCGGAAGAAAAATTATGAGCTCCTGCAGCTGGTTGGTAAGGTCCTAAGTATAAAACTTGACGTCGACCAAGAGGACTTGGACGACGAATGTAGACTTGCCGATGACTATCAACGTCAATTTCTTGATATAGAGGTGAGTGTTGAATATATTCTACCTCCAGGAGGCATCGCTCAAGACAACAGTGATGGTAGCAGTGTAGATCTTGTGAGCAAGAGAAAATTCAAACTACCTAAATTAGAACTAAGGAAATTTGATGGCGATGTAAAACAGTGGCTACAGTTCTGGGGCCAGTTTGAAAAGATAGACAAGGATCCGGATATTGCACCGGAAGATAAGTTTCAATACTTAATGCAAGCTACAGTGAAAGGGTCTCGTGCTCGAGAAATTATTGGGGAAAATTATACGAAGGCAGTAGAATGTTTAAAGAGCAGATTCGGTAGAGATGATCTGTTGGTTGAAGTTTACGTAAGAGAGTTGTTATCTTTAGTTCTTAAGAAATCTTCCACTCCCGGTGATGGCAGTTCAATGTGTAGCCTTTATGTCAACTTGGAATCGCACATACGGTCACTGGAAACCTTAGGTGTTACAACACATAAGTGTGCATCTATGTTGTATCCTTTAGTAGAGTCATGTTTGCCTGAGGAGTTTCTTAGGGCCTGGCAAAGAAGTTCCAATTTTGAACACACACGTGATTCGAAAGATAGGTTAGACAATCTCATGCTATTTATGAAAGGGGAAGTGGAAGCCGAGGAACGGATCAGTTTAGCAATTTCCGGTTTTGGAATCAAAGATAATAACAGGAGTAGAGACCAACCCAAATCGTCAGAGCACATTGCTACTGCAGCTGACTTGTTAAACACTAACCTAGTTGAGGAGAGGAGAGGGTACTGTATTTTTTTGTGGAGGTCAACATGATGCCCTTAATTGTTTTAAAGCACAAAAATTAGGTCTATCTGAGAAACAGAAGGTCCTAAAGGAGAAGGGTGGGTGTTGTAAGTGCTTTAAGAAAGGACACTGTGTCAATAAATGTAAAGCCGTAGTACGATGCATTATTTGTAGTAAGAGCCACCAAGTTCTGATGTGCCCTGATTTACCTATGAATAAACAAAATATATCCCATAATAATGTCGAACACAGGCAATCCGGGGGGAAGGATGAACAAAAGACAAATTCGCTGAGTAATATTTCTAAATATCACAAAGTTCTTTTGTAAACTTTGGTTATAAAGATGAAAGGTATTGGCTCTTCCTTCTCTGTTAGAGCCTTAATTGACTCAGGATCCCAGAGATCCTAAGTTATGAAATACATTGTTAAAAGATTAGGTTACACTCCAGTCAGAACTGAAACAATTAAACATGACCTTTTTGGGGGAGTGAAAACAAGTGTTAATGGACATTCATGTTATAAGTAGAAATTGGAAGCCTGGATGGAAAATATCAATGTAATTTTGAAGTATTGGATCAGGTTTTAATATGTAATGGCATCCCTTCGGTCAAGAAAGGACCTTGGTTGAATGAACTTGAGGAAGGGAATATCAGCCTAACAGATATTGGGGATGAGTCTAGGCCTGTGGACTTGCTGATTGGGGCGGATTTAGCGGGCAGACTTCTGACAGGAAATATTAAAGTTCTATTTTCTGGTTTGGTTGCTGTGGAAACAAATTTAGGCTGGACTTTGATGGGGAAAGTTCCACAACAATCTTCTGTTAACTTGGCAGAAGAAGTTACAGCTCTGTTTGTTAATGAGATCAACGATCTCTGGAGCCTAGATGGCATTGTAATCTCAGAATCAGCTGTTAAAATGTCCAAAGATGAAAGACAGCTTCAAATTAGAGATGATTTTCTAAGAGGTATTACTGTAAATGATGAGAGACGTTACAAAGTTTCATTGTTATGGAACGAAGATAGCTTGGCTCTTCCTAGTAACTGGGAGCTAGCACTCAAAAGGTTAGAATCTACCACTAGAAAGCTTCAGTCTCAAAATCGTCTCATTTCATACGATGCAGTTCTGGCTGAGTGGGAAGAACTGGGAATTATTGAAGAAGTACCAGTCAAAGAAGTAGGGAATTATGATCACTATCTACCACATCGAGCTGTTATTAAGGAAAATAGCACTTCCAGAGTTCGCCCTGTATTTGACGCGTCAGCAAGAGATAAAAATGCTCCTTCTCTCAATCATTGTTTCGAGTGTGGACCCAATCTGATTGAACAGATTCCTTCCCTGTTACTACAATTTCGGGAAGGGAGATTTGGGGTGACAGCTGATGTAGAAAAGGCTTTTCTACAAATAAGTGTTCGTCAAGAAGATAGAGATGTTCTTAGATTCTTCTGGTGTGATCCAAATGACTGGAAGAATATAAAGATATTTCGGCATCGGAGAGTGGTATTTGGATTAAAATGTAGCCCTTTCCTTTTAGGAGCAGTTCTTGATTACCATTTGGACAAGGCAATGGAAGATCGTCAATATAGTAAAGGACAGATATCAAGACTTAAACAGAGCCTTTATGTGGACAATGTTGTAACCAGTGTTGATACTGAATCAGAACTGAAATAATTCATTAATGAAGCACGTGATGTAATGCAGGAAGGAAAGTTCAACCTCAGAGGTTGGCAAGCCAACAATGATGCTTTCATTCTTGTAGGACAGACAGCGGTGCTAGGTTTACGATGGGATTTGGAATCTGACACTTTATTGTTAAACTTGGAATGGTAACAGAACCATGAATTGGGAGTGATCACGAAACAATCCATTCTGTCAGTTGCACAAAAGGTATTTGATCCGATAGGCATAGTTAGTCCAGTACTTCTAATTCCTAAATTTTTATTGCAAAAGATATGGCTGAGTGTTATATCTTGGGATGAAGAGGTTACTACTGATATTAAGGACCAATTTGTAACTTGGTATTCAAGCCTTTTTCTCCTGAAGGAGATGAGAATTCCACGCTGGTTTCATTATTCCAAGAACCACCGAGATGTCAGTCTACATATTTTTTGTGATGCTAGTGCACAGGCCTACGCTGCAGTAGTCTTCATACGACTACAAATTGACGGTGAGAGTCAGGTACACCTTCTTGCAGCCAGAGCAAGAGTACCCCATTAAAGACAGTCACCATTCCCCGACTGGAACTAATTGCTGCAACAGTGGGAGCTAGATTAGGTAATTCAGTGCTAGAAGGACTAAACTACCAAGACGTCAAGTTGTATTTCTGGACTGATTCGACAACGGTTTTAGCATGGATTCGAAAGGAAGAAACATGGACTGTGTTTGTCAACAACCGTGTTAAAGAAATCCATCGGTTGACTTTACCTGAAATGTGGAGATATGTTCCTGGCCACTTGAATCCTGCAGATCTTCCTTCAAGAGGTTGTCTGGCAGAAAAATTGTTAGCACTTCGATGGTGGACGGGGCCAGAGTTTCTACGAAAGGACCGGCCAGAGTGGCCTGATGAAGTTCCACCTGCAGAGGCAGAGCTGATTTTGCAAGAAAGGAGAAAATCAACTCAATCAATGAGTTACTTCGTAGATATTTCATGTGAGTTATGTAGCACCCCAAAACATGTAAATAATGATCAGTGCAGGTACCACGATTTTAATTGGTATTACTTATATTTTTCAAGCTATGGAAAAATAATTCGGCTGGTTGCTTGGATAAAGAGGTTTATCCAAAATACGCGAAGAGCAAACCTTACAAGAGCTCGTGGAGAATTATCGTGTGAGGAGATAATGTCAGCAGAAACAATAGTCGCAAGATTGGTACAGGAAGAGTCTTTCTCTTCAGAAAATGACAAAAGTCTTAGTAGCCTACATGTGTTTAGGGATGAGGAGGGACTTCTGAGACTGAAAACTAAAATCATTAATCGTAGTGACAGTGAGTATTTTTGTACCCCTATTGTCTTGCCTTCAAACCATCCTGTGGTACATCGTTTGATTATGAGTGAGCACAGAAAGGTCCAACCAAGATGTATATCTAAATCCCCTAATCCTCTGAGAGAAGGGATGTCAAGAGTAACCAATAAAAGTGGCAGAGCTGTAAATATACCAAAGAGATTAGATTTATAATTATTGTATTTTGAGGTAATTATAATTATTATTTATGTATGGTTGAGTTGTTCTTCCACCAACTCAAGGTGGGAGTACCTATGTCATATCTTTTGGGCAAAGATGCTACATTAAGATTGTCATTTTTTTTTCTTTATTATCTTTTTTCCACTGTTGTAAAATTACCTGTCATGGCATTCAGAAGTATCAATAAATGGTTGTTTTGAATTGATATATTTTCCTTATATAAAAGAAGAAAGAATCTGCGATACGTCGGTGAGCGTAAAAGTAAAACCGAGTATTTGGTTCCGGAGGTTTGCAGGTTTCATAATCTCGTTGGCAAGGGTTTCAAAGCATATCACGCATTGAGGCTTAGGACAAATACGTAAAGCCGATTTCCAAATATTTCATGACGTATTTCCTACTTTTCGCAGTAGGCTTACTCTTCGATTGGCTAGGCTCAAGAGAGGCAGCAGGCGGCACAGTCACTTCTATATTTATTACCACAGATTCCTCTTCGTCACTATCTGTAGCAGTGGGCCTACTTCGTTTTTAAGATTCACTCTCCAACCAACGATCCATATTCAATGGAATTTTAACAATTATTAAAACAATCAAAAGTGCCAACTTTCAAAACTCATGTAAACATGTAAACACACAAAATGGCTGCGGACCAGAACTCAGATATAAAGGAGCAGAACTCTCTCTAGCGGGAAACTTGGAAAGTTCAAATTACGCCGCGCCACATATTAATGCGCCACTCATGCTGTGGGTGGCAACGCATAATTATAATTTTTAAGGGACTCTTTGTACTTCCTCCGTTTTCCATTTTCATTATTGCGTTATTTCTTAACGACTCCTCGCGGACCTCCTGGCCAACCGTCGTGGACCCCTGGGGGTCCGCGGACCACCTAATGGGAACCTCTGTGGTAGAGTTTACATTTTACCATTAAGAATGCTATTTGAGAACACCCAATACCACATCCTCTTAGTAACAGATGATCATCTTAGTTCTTTGCTTTGACTGATTTTGGTTGGTTCCTTAGTTTAGGGGCTGCGACAACGCGGTCATGTAGCCCCGTGTACTTTGGGTGTGTGTAGAATCTGTCTGATAACCGGTGTTAATTGTGATGACTGTATTAGTGTGTGTATCTGTTTTTTAATTCAAGTAGGGACTGCAACTTTGAATTTTCAAATAGTTCCTACTTTTGCCGCCAAACGCCACCGTCAACGACTACTAGGCCTAGTTCAGAACTAGCTACTAGACGCCACCGCAGTCTGCTTTGACTGATAAGCCACTTGAGAATAGTCCATATTAAAAGCTCTAACGAATACTGGATTTGATTTGCAAAGAAACTTAATTTCCACTATACCAGTGTCACAATCAAGACACAAGTCTTCCCTTACCAATATTTGCGTCATATCAAAAGTAGATATGGGTTATTGTGATTTGAAAGATGACTCACCAAATTGTCCAGCTTGCAGTATCCATTTACATTTCTCCTCACATAGGTAGATATTCTTATAGAATGCATTTACGTCCAACAAGTTAGACACTGGTTCACCATTTTCAGTTGGGGCCTTCCCTAACCATAAATGTACATGCATGTTCAAACTGTCAAAACGCATACGACTATTGGCGCTTAAACTTCGAAATCATCCCTGTGCATATTTCTTAATCACTTCTCCATTACTGCTTGGTCTTTATGAAATGTAAATGTTGAAATAACCTGCAACAGTATAATTCGATCTACAGCTAGCTCGTTACATAGCATGTACGACCCGTTTCATGACATATCACAACACTTCTTGCATTATATGGTACCGGTATTTATTATTATTCACAGTGTATTACACTACCTACGGTACACCATTAACATGATAAACAGTACGAAATCACTCGAGATACATACTATTTATACGAATTATTGGCAGTATACGCACTTGCAACAAACGGAAACAAACAGCCGTTAACTCGAAACCTTCCCCTACAATAACCACCATGTTTGCTGAATCGATTGTCGTATTACGGTCTGATATATTGTAGTCGGTCTTGGTTGAGGTATTAGTTATGCCAGGTAAGGAATTCAAACCCATGTCTTCTTAGAACTGTCAGTGCGCCCCGTTAAGGTAAAAGCTAGAGATTAAGAACTGCGACTGTTACATCATGCAATCATATTCTTGCCTCATGGTAACTAGAGACATATCTTTCTGCCAAGTCAGCTTGTTAGCTCGACTTGCTTGCCAATCCATTCATGACCAGTTTGTTTTCAGTTCTCTATAATGTCTGTCGGGGATAATATGCGATAAAACTCTATGTTTTGTGTGGTTTTTATGCTTGGATACCCTTCTCAATAACATATAAATATATAGGTCGTTAGCTCGGGGTATTTCGGTGCACATAAATTGTATTATGGGGTTTGCAATCTCAAAGTCGTTATAACCGTCTAGTTAGTGTGTTTAGATATCACGGATATTAGGACCATATACTTGAATGTGTAAGAAACTTTGTGAAATTGCGGTTATCCGTCCCGTGAACTTAGTGTTTAATTGAGGGTTGGGTCATCTTAAATTAATTTTAGGAAATTTAATTGGATATTAGCTAATTTACAGGGATCATATTCATGTGTAAGTTGTCGATCACCGCCAGTTAACTAGCATTTACCGTTACACCATGGCAGGTCGCAAAGGCCCGGATGTGGTTTTGGTATTAACATACTAGGTCTCAAATAGCCTAATAACGTCGATTTTGCTAGAGAGCTAGTGTTGCCTTCCATGGATATCGACAAAAGAGAGAGAATCCCGGTACAAGGAAGTGTTAACAATTCAATATTTTTAGGTAAATATTTGTAAATTTTTAAAATAAACCATTCGGGTACCTAATAGGTTTTAATAATGAGTCACCGCCCTTGACTGGCATCTACCGCTATCTAGTAATCTAGTACGTTTTAAGGAATTTGAGTAGTTTTAGGATGGATTTTAGGGATTTGAGTAAATATAATGGATTTTAGGTGTATTTACGAGAATTATGATGGTAAATCTAGGGGATTTTAGGAAATATGAGGGAAATCAGGGGAATTTTATGTTGTATATGAAGCAAAATGGCAAGCCGCTCTCTGGTTATTGTTGAGGTTGGCTAAAAATATAATTTTGTTACGGTATCTATGGAAGTTGGCAACCCGCTGCTCTTTTCTTTTTAAATAAAATCAAATCTACACTGCGGTGAAGTCGTTACGTGAAAAATAAGTGTATTTTATGTCTGTTTTATTTATTCAATCAAACAATACAATCTAATAGAAGTTATCTAAAAATATAAAAGAACAAGATTACTTCAACAGGTTCAGACACGCTCATTGAGCTAAGAGGATCGTGAAAATCAAGAAATAAGAATTAGCAAGACCAGCGTCCCAGCAAACGATGACTGAAGAAGATAGTGTGGGTGAGCTTAAAGGTTTTACCATTCTAAAAATGCAGAAAACTATATTTTATGGGAGCTAGATTTAACAACGCTGCTCCAATCCGGGTATCTCCTATCTTTCCTGAAAGGAACTGCTACAAAACCAGATACGGATAAGGCAAAGGAGTTGGAACAATGGGAGGCCAAGGATGCCAAAGATAGGTACTACATTCTCAAGACAATAAATTACTCTTTGAAACCTCTAGTGCTAACTTGTGAAACATCATAATCGATGTTCGATCTCCTAACAAAAATATACAAGAGAGACATCGAACAACAGAAGTATCAGCTATTGTCATCTTTCTGCGGATACAAGTATGATAACAACAAAACCCTCATGCAAAATATATCTGAAGTAAGAAATCTAGTGGCGAGACTCAGGAGTCTAAAAGAAGACATTAGTGAACAGATGGTAATCACTAGAGCTGGGATGTCTATGTAATTACATATTTTTTCATATTTGTGGGTATTCTACATATTCTTAGTGATATTACATAAAATACATATTTCAGAGTTTTCCTGTTTTTATATGAAATAAATTGCTGAATTGAAGTTTCACACTTATAAATGTCTGTCTCCTCAACAGGGGGATTAAGGTAATTATGAGTGACAGGTATTTGAGAGGATGATAGGATGATAAGTGCTAAGCATGGGGAACTGGTGCAAGTGTATTGAGTAAATTGCAAAAAGTGTTGAAGAGAAATCCTGATTATTCCACATTTCACAGTGTGTGCCGAATTCTAAATGGAGATGACGTTGATCCTCCCGAGGACATTTCTCCAGCGAAAATTCCTCTCCTAAATTTGCCCCAGTTACATCATGTGATGTTGAAAGATCTTTCTCTGCATATAAGAACATCCTAAGTGACAAACGCCTTTCTATGACCCTTGAGAACATCGAAAAGTACTTAATAGTTCACTGTGCTACAGAATTTAATGAATAAACGTGCTTTGAGTTATGAAAATAATATGTTTCTATTGAATATGTGTGTGATATATTCATATAATATGACTCCAAAGAACATTGAAAAATACTTTATTGCTCACTGTGCTACGAAATGTAATATAAAGCGTGTTTAGTGTGTTGTAACTGACAAAATGGTAAGTTTATATTAATTATATGATACTACATATTTTGCCCAATCTACATATTTTGCTATATATTTTGGTGCTTATTGTTACATATTTATGTACATATTATGCCACTTGATATTACATAAAAATCCCAGCTCTAGTAATCACCAAAATAATTACCACTCTGCCAGGCCAATACAGATATTTTAACACAGTGCGGGAGGCCACACCCCTCCTGAGAGAACCCTGGAAAATCTCATTTCAAGACTTATTTTACAAGAAGAATCAAATAAAATTGAAGAACTCAAAGTAGCTTTCAAGACTGAAAAGAAATCCAACAGTTCAAGACAAGTGAAATGCTACAAGTGCAACAAGATTGGACATAAAGCTAACAACTGCCCTCCTAACAGGCAAGACCAGGGAAGGCTAAAACAGAAGCAACAGCAGAAAGCTAAAGAAAAAAGTGATCTACAGTGTAAAAATTGTAATAAAGGTGGACACGAAACCTCTGACTGCTATGCAGGTAAATCTTTTGAACCATGCAAATATTGTGGTTTAGACAATCATCCAGATTGGAATTGCCACAGAGAGAAGATGCGCAGAAAACGGGTTCAAAATGGAGAAAAGGAGCTTTACGTGGTTGAAAAACAATGCCATACAACAGAAGAAAAATCTGGTGAAGAGTTTCTTGAAGAGTTTGTTGTGGATAGTGGATGCACGAGCCATATGACCAAACAAGATGCGCTGCTCACCAACAGGAGAACAACTGAGCTTCAAAATATAAAAGTTGCAAAGAAAGGTGGGACTATGGTCACTGAACTTGAAGGAGACATTGAAACCAAAGGTATCATATTTCAGAATGTCTCGTATGTCCCTGAGCTGAGTAGAAATCTACTGTTAGTGAACTGTGTCACAAATGGAGGTGGAGCAGTTCTGTTTAAAGGCAACTAAGTTATAATATTTGACAAGAATGAAAATGTCTTAATGACAGGCAGTAAAAATGAAATAGGTCTGTTCGTGATAGACATGAAAAACAACTTGGAAGCTCACGTGACAAAGAAAGAAGAAACAAATACCGCCATGATGTGGCATCGGAAGATGGGTCATATCAGTACAAAATATCTGAAGAAACTGCCAGAACTCAGCCAAGGACTACCAAGCAGCCTGTCAAAATGTGAAGAAATCAAGTGTGATGTGTGCACAGAAGCAAAACAAGTAAGAGTTCCTTTCAATACTGTGAGAGCTAGAGCTACACGCCCATTGGAGATAATACATAGTGATGTATGTGGAAAGCTTGATCCGCCGACATACAATGGCAAAAAATATTTTATGATTGTGCTAGATGACTACACTAATTTTCTGGAAGTGTACCTTCTACTGTAGAGACAAAGGATGAAGCTGAAGAATATCTGCAGGAATACATCACTACAGCTCAAGCTAAATTCAACATGAAAATGCACAAACTGATGATTGACAATGGTGGCGATTACAACAGTAATTTCTTCAAATATTGGTGCAAGAAAAATGGAACAGTGCTGGATAACACAGTTCCTCATACTCCAGAACTGAACGGGAAAGCGGAGCGTATGAACAGGACCCTAATAAACTCAGAGCTATGCTACTTGATGCCCAACTAGAAAATGACATGTGGGGGCATGCCGTTCAATCGGCAGCATATCTCCTCAACAGGAGTCCATCCTCCACCTGTGAGAAGACACCAGCAGAACTATGGTATGGCAAGAAACCAGTCTTGTAAAGAATGTTCATCTTCGGGCAAGAAGTGTACTCAAAAGTAGTACGAAAGAACAAGAAACTAAACAGTAGAAGCAACAAAGGAATATTTGTGGGATACACAACAAATGGTTACAAGATATTCAATAATACAACCAAGAAAATCTACACTTCCCATGACATAATACCAGTCTATGAGCCTGAGAAGAGAATAGCCCCAATATCAGTTGTCACTGTGGAAGATTTTGATGAGGATAAAATAGATGAAATAAATAATCAAGAACAGGAAGACAACGAATCAGAAGAAAGTGAAGATTCTAGTAGTGAAGAAGAAGAAAAAGATGATGATGGGGAAGAAGAACAAGAGGATCAACAACCACACCAAGAAAATGAACAGATGTGTCTTTACTAACAAGAAGAAGACCCTATTCATTGCCCTTCATGTGGACGACGGATTGATTATGGGCCAAAGAGAAGAAGAAGTGGAAGAACTGCTGAAAAGACTGAAGGAAACTTTTGAAACTGTTGTGTGTGACCGTCCAAAACAATATTTAGGCATAAACATAGAGATTCAGCAAGATGGAATCTCACTGTCTCAGAAGAACTACTCTGAACAGATAATAGAACGCTTCAAGCTAGGAAAATCCAAACCCAAGTCAACACCAATAGTGAAGAAAAAGACAACATCTGCTTTAAAAGAAGAGTTTGCTTATAGAGAGGCCGTTGGCAGCTTACTGTATCAGTCTACCAAGACTAGACCTGACATCAGTTTTGCTGTCAATCATGCAAGTAGGCATACCACTGATCCTTCTCAAGAAGATGTCATAAATGTAAAAAGAACAATAAGATACTTAAAAGGAACTGTCACAAAAGGGATTAAGTATGTTGCAAAAGAAGCAGATCTACTGAAAATTGAAGCATTCTCCGACTCTCACCTGGGAGGAAATCAAGATAAAAAGAGCACAACAGGATTTGTAATAAAATATGCAAATGGACCTATTGTCTGGTGCTCCAAGAAACAGACTACAGTGGCACTGTCATCGGCTGAAGCTGAGTATGTGGCTGCAGCAAAATGTGTAGCACAGCTGAAGCACATCACCACATTTATTCATGAACTGCTCAACAGAAAGCCAACGGTGACTCTGTTCATGGACAATATGAGTGCCATTAATATGATCAAGTCTGGGCAGCTCACTCTAAACAGCAATCACATTGACATAAAATATAATTTTGTCAGTGATGAGTTGAGCAAAGGATGGTTCAAGATAAAGCATGTGTAATAAAATATGCAAATGGACCTATTGTCTGGTGCTCCAAGAAACAGACTACAGTGGCACTGTCATCGGCTGAAGCTGAGTATGTGGCTGCAGCAAAATGTGTAGCACAGCTGAAGCACATCACCACATTTATTCATGAACTGCTCAACAGAAAGCCAACGGTGACTCTGTTCATGGACAATATGAGTGCCATTAATATGATCAAGTCTGGGCAGCTCACTCTAAACAGCAATCACATTGACATAAAATATAATTTTGTCAGTGATGAGTTGAGCAAAGGATGGTTCAAGATAAAGCATGTCTACACAGAAAATCAACAAGGAGATATCTTTACCAAGGCCCTCAACAGGGTGAAATATCAACAATTCCGAGATCAGCTTGTCATGTAAAGCAAGAAACATCAAGACTGCTACTTTGTATATTACTTTATTGACTTTATTTGCCATTATTGTATGTATGTTTAACAAAATCTCCTTTTTACAGGGAGTATGTTGAGGTTGGCTAAAAATGTCATTTTGTTACGGTATCTATGGAAGTTGGCAACCCGCTGCTCCTTTGTTTTAAAATAAAATAAAATCTACATTGCGGTGAAGTCGTTACGTGAAAAATAAGTGTAAGTTATGTCTGTTTTATTTATTCAATCGAACAATACAATCTAATAGAAGTTATCTAAAAATATAAAAGAACAAGATTACTTCAACAGTTATAAACAAGCTTAGCTCGTAATAAACAAAAAGCGGTAAATAAAACTGTGTATTAAATTTTAACGTAGAGGTCATAATCTACATCTCGGTATTTGTCTGGGGGAAAGTGTGAGAAACTACGAAAAAAAAACTTGTGAGATAGCAAACGTAAAAAGAATATTAGGGAAATTAGGTTAAATCTAGTAAATTTTAAGGAATTCGAGTAAGTTTTATGGATTTTAGGGATTTGAGTCAATATAATGGATTTTAGGTGCATTTACGAGAATTATGATAAATCTAGGAAATATTAGGAAATATGAGGGAAATCAGGGGAATTTTAGGAAACCTCTCAGGTACTGTGTAACAGGTTTTAATAATGAGTCACCGCCCGTTGACTGGCATCTACCGTTATATAACAGCGTCTTTGGTAAGCTCTAGATGGGGTCATAGTAATAACATCATAGACACTTAGTATTCTAATACCGCCGTTTCGGAAGAAACAAGAGTTAACCAAGAGAGGTCGACAAAAGAGAATCCTAGCACAAGTAAGTGTTAACTAAAAATCTATGTTAAGTTTTAGCCTACTTTTGAATTTTGGGAAATAAATATTAAATAATTAATAAATAAATAAATAAATAAATAAAAGTAACTGTCTCTTAGATATAATACTTGACTATCCTCATCGTCTCTGGTATAATGCCTAGTTTTTGTAAAGAGCCAACATGGTCGCTCGGTTTCTATATAAACATATGTTGTATATGAAGCAAAATGGCAAGCCGCTCTCTGGTTATAAACAGTCGTCAAAGTGTTCCCTGGTCGTTAACTTGTTTGGTTAGCAAATTCTTATCGCTAGGCTACTCAAGGCCTAAAAAAATAGTCTTAACGTATAGTGTTAGTTAGGTAGTTAGTTATTGTTGTTTTAAGGGGAGGAACTACGAGGTCATCTGCCCCTAAACGTATAGTGTAATCATATTTCTACATGCATTGCCATGCGTAATAAATATTAAATAATAAATAACTAATTAAACAAATAAATAATTCAAAAATGCATTAATATCCATCTATCCATCTTAAATCGCCTGCTCGTGCTATCATGTTGTTGTATAGCCAGGTAGCATGTTATAAAACGTGGTTTAAGCCTGTTTTACATATAGCAATGTTTTCCATTAAAAAATATATAAAAAACTGTAATTTGAAATTTCTAGTTAGGTCATTTGTCAATTTTTTAAACTTGTCTTAGTTAATAAAGGATTTGTGCTTTTTCATTCAAGCTGTTGTATAGCAGGATCAAATTATTGGTTTGGTAAATCTCAAATCAATACAAATATAGTCCTGTTCAAACAAAATGTACGGTACTTGTTTAAATTCTTACAGCACAATTTACCAAAAAAGATATAGGATAGCTTCGGGTACTCTAACTGCAAGTCCGATGTTTGAAATAAATAAAATTCAAATATTTGTTCACAAAATCTCGGATCAGCAAAATTTACAAATAAAAAATATTACATGCTTTAATTTAAATCCTAAATGAGGTTTCTGCAATTATTAGTTCGCAAAATCTCTAATCAGCAAAATCTAATAATAAATAATTCATGGTAAAGTAAAACAATTCCTTATACGTCTTTTTTTAATCATTCGTTTCAAAAATTTCAAGTTAATAAAAATATAGTCTAATACAAACAACATGTACTTGTTTAAATTCTTACAGCGCGGTTTACCAAGAAAGATATAAGTTAGCTTTGGGTACTCTAACTGCTTTTCCGGTATTTATAATAAATAAAATTCAATTGTTTGTACACAAGATCCCAAATCAGAAAAATCTAAAAATAAAAATAAAAAAATTACATGCAGTAATTTTAATTCTAAATCAGGTTTCTGCAATTATTAGTTTGTAAAATCTCAGGTTCGTGACCTTGCAGTTTCGTTCATTGGCTAAATATAAAAATAAATAATTCACAGTAAAGGAAATGAAATCCCAATTAAAACGATTCCTTATATGTCTTTCTTTAATTATTCGTTTGGAAAATCTCAAGTCTATAAAAATATAGTCTGGTACAAACAAAATGTTTAAATTCTTAGAGCGCGGTTTACCAAAAGAGATATAGGATAGCTTCTGGTACTCTAACTGCCTATCCGGTGTTTGTAATAAAAATAATCAATTAATTATTAGTACACAAAATATTGAATCAACAAAATCTAAAAATTAAAAATTTTAAAAATAAAACATCTTACATGCATTAACTTTATTTAAATCTTGAATCAAGTTTTTACTATCATAACATCGAGAAATGTTTAGTTCGCAACATCCCAGATCAGCAAAATCTAAAAATAAAAATAAAAAATCTTAAATGATGCTTTAATTTAAATCTTAAATTAGGTTTCCTCAATTATTGGTTCGATAAATATCGGGTTGCCTATCGCCAAGGACCCACCACTAGTCACGTGTGCGTGGCGCCATCTTATCCACTAGCTCCTGGGGACTTTGGGGAATTTTAGGCGATTCTTGGGGAAAATCTGTGGAATTGGGCATGAAATCTGGGGATTTTGGGGGGGAAATTTAGGGAATTTTAGGGAATTTTTGGAAATCTGGGGAATTTCAGGGATAATTAGGAGTGAGGTGAGGGTTGTGGGGTTGTAGGAAACACAAATTTGAGTATTGCTCTTAGGTCCTAAACTCAAAACCCGCAACCTATAATTAAAAAAATATTAGAAATAAATCTGCCATAGCTTGTATCGCTCTCAAGCCCGAAAACAAATTAAAATGGTCAAAAACTTGCCAGTGAGAATAATTGTAGCCTATAATAATTCTTTCTCACTTACTCACTACAAACTTGGCCAGTCGGTAACCTAACACCCCTACTATCACACAACCTCGGGACAGGTTCCCACGGTATCTAACAGGATTATTCTTGTTAAGTGGCCGAGTGACCTTAAGCCATGTGCCGCTACAACGAGGCCGTGCGTCATAAATAAATATTAAATAATTAGCTCTTGACCATCCTAAATATTATTCCCACCATTCTTCCTGCATAAATACTAGCTATCGCAATCAATCTATATATATAAAAATCAATGTAACGTGATAGTTTGTCTGTGGGTATGTATGTCTCCTATGCGTTCATATACCATTCGTCCGATTGCGATGAAACTTGGGTGAGATGTTGAGTACACTCCAAGGAAGGTTTCTGACTTAGTAAATCCATTTTACAATAGGTAGCGCACGCGTAGATTCAACAAATGAGCGACGATGCGCGAAACATTTCAACAAAGTCCCGTATGTGTTCATATACCATTCGTCCGATAGCGATGAAACTTGGGTGAGATGTTGTGTACACTTACGTGAAGGTTTCAAAATTAGTGAATACATTTCACAGTAGATAGCGCACAAGTAGATTCAACAAATGAGCGACGACACGCAATGCGTTTCAACTAAGTCCCGTATGCATTCATATACCATTCGTCCGATAGCTATGAAACTTGCGTAAAATGTTGTGTACACTGCAGGGAAATTTTCTGGCTTAGTACATCCACTTTACAATAGGCAGCGCACGAGTAGATTCAACAAATGAGCTACGAAGTGCGAAGCATTTCAACAAAGTCACGTTTGCGTTCATATACCATTCGTCCGATAGCGATGAAACTAGGCTGAGATTTTGTGTGCACTCCAGGGAAGGTTTCTAGCTTAGTAAATCCCTTTAAAAATAGGTAGAGCACGAGTAGAATCAACAAATGAGCAACGGCGCGCGAAGCGTTTCAACAAAGTCCCTTATAATTTCATATACCATTCATCCGATAGCGATGAAACTTGGGTGAGATGTAGTGTACACTCCAGGGAAGGTTTCTGGCTTAGTACATACATTTTACAATAGGTATCGCACCAGTAGATTCAACAAATGAGCGATGACACGCGAAGCGTTTCAACAAAGTCCCGTATAAAGTCATATACCAGTCGTCTGATAGTGATAAATGTTTGGTGAATTGTTGTGTACACTCCAGGAAAGGTTTCTGGCTAAGTAAATCCATTTTACAATACGAAGCGCACGTTTATATTCAACAAATGAATGACTACGCGCGAAGCGTTTCGACAACGTCCCGTATACGTTCACATACCATTCATCCGATTGCGATGAAACTTGGGTGAGATGTTGTGTACACTCCAGGGAAGGTTTCTGGCTGAGTACATCCATATTACAATATGTAGCGCAAGAGTAGAATCAACAAATGAGCGACGACACGCGAAGCGTTTCAACCAAGTCCCGTATGCATTCATGTACCATTCGTCCGTAGCTATGAAACTTGGGTGAGATGTTGTGTACACGTCATGGAAAATTTCTGGCTTAGTAAATCCACTATACAATATGCAGCGCACAAGTTGATTCAACAAATGAGGGACGACGCGCAAAGCGTTTCAACAAAGTCCCGTATAAGGTCATATACCATTCTGCCGTTAGCGGTGAAACTTGGGTGAAATATGGTGGACACTCCAAGGAAGGTTTCTGGCTTAGTAAATACATTTCACAGTAGGTAGCACACGAGTAGATTCGACAAATGAACGACGACATGCGGAGCGTTTCAATACAGTCCCCTATGTCTTCATATCCCATTAGTCCGATAGCGATGAAACTTGGGTGAGATGTTGTGAACACTTACGTGACGGTTTCTAACTTAGTAAATACATTTTACAGTAGGTAGCGCACGAGTAGATTCAACAAATGAGTGACGGAGCGCGAATCGTTTAAACAAAATCAGGTATGCGTTCATATACTATTCATCCGATTGCGATGAAACATTGATCAGTTATTGTGTACCCGCCAGGGAAGGGGACTTAGTAAATCCATTTCACAATAAGTAGCGCAAGAGTAGATGCAACAAATGGGTGACGACGCGCGAAGCGTTTCAACAAAATCCCCTATTGCGTTCATATAACATTCTTCGATTGCGATGAAACCTTGATGAGTTATTGTGTACACGCCAGGGAAGGGCTTCGACTTAGTAATACATTTCTCAATAGGTAGCGCACGAGTAGATTCAACAAATGAGTGACAGCGCACGAATCGTTTAAACAAAACCCCGTATACGTGCATATACAATTCATCCGATTGCGATGAATCATTGATGAGTTATTGTGTACACGCCAGGGAAGGGTTTCGACTTAGTAAATCCATTTCACAACAGGTAGCGTACGAGTAGATTCAACAAATGAGTGGCAGCGATGAAACTTTTGAAAGTTGTTGTGCACGCTTCCACGAATGGTTCTAAATTAGAAAATCCATTTTACGATAGCTTAGAGGCAGTTAACATGTTGTGTATCCAAAAGCACTTCAAGAAACAGAATTTCAACGCCAACACTTTCTTTGATTGGCATTGCAACGCATGCCGGGTACAGCTTGTTATCTATATATATAAAAATCAATGTAACGTGATAGTTTGTCTGTGGGTATGTATGTCTCCTATGCGTTCATATACCATTCGTCCGATTGCGATGAAACTTGGGTGAGATGTTGAGTACACTCCAAGGAAGGTTTCTGACTTAGTAAATCCATTTTACAATAGGTAGCGCACGCGTAGATTCAACAAATGAGCGACGATGCGCGAAGCACTTCAACAAAGTCCCGTATGTGTTCATATACCATTCGTCCGATAGCGATGAAACTTGGGTGAGATGTTGTGTACACTTACGTGAAGGTTTCAAAATTAGTGAATACATTTCACAGTAGATAGCGCACAAGTAGATTCAACAAATGAGCGACGACACGCAATGCGTTTCAACAAAGTCCCGTATGCATTCATATACCATTCGTCCGATAGCTATGAAACTTGCGTAAAATGTTGTGTACACTGCAGGGAAATTTTCTGGCTTAGTACATCCACTTTACAATAGGCAGCGCACGAGTAGATTCAACAAATGAGCGATGACACGCGAAGCGTTTCAACAAAGTCCCGTATAAAGTCATATACCAGCCGTCTGATAGTGATAAATGTTTGGTGAATTGTTGTGTACACTCCAGGAAAGGTTTCTGGCTAAGTAAATCCATTTTACAATACGAAGCGCACGTTTATAATCAACAAATGAGTGACTACGCGCGAAGCGTTTCGACAACGTCCCGTATACGTTCACATACCATTCATCCGATTGCGATGAAACTTGGGTGAGATGTTGTGTACACTCCAGGGAAGGTTTCTGGCTGAGTACATCCATATTACAATATGTAGCGCAACAGTAGAATCAACAAATGAGCGACGACACGCGAAGCGTTTCAACCAAGTCCCGTATTCATTCATGTACCATTCGTCCGTAGCTATGAAACTTGGGTGAGATGTTGTGTACACGTCATGGAAAATTTCTGGCTTAGTAAATGCACTATACAATATGCAGCGCACAAGTTGATTCAACAAATGAGGGACGACGCGCAAAGCGTTTCAACAAAGTCCCGTATAAGGTCATATACCATTCTGCCGTTAGCGGTGAAACTTGGGTGAAATATGGTGGACACTCCAAGGAAGGTTTCTGGCTTAGTAAATACATTTCACAGTAGGTAGCACACGAGTAGATTCGACAAATGAACGACGACATGCGGAGCGTTTCAATACAGTCCCCTATGTCTTCATATCCCATTAGTCCGATAGCGATGAAACTTGGGTGAGATGTTGTGGACACTTACGGGACGGTTTCTAACTTAGTCAATACATTTTACAGTAGGTAGCGCACGAGTAGATTCAACAAATGAGTGACGGAGCGCGAATCGTTTAAACAAAATCAGGTATGCGTTCATATACTATTCATCCGATTGCGATGAAACATTGATCAGTTATTGTGTACCCGCCAGGGAAGGGGACTTAGTAAATCCATTTCACAATAAGTAGCGCAAGAGTAGATGCAACAAATGGGTGACGACGCGCGAAGCGTTTCAACAAAATCCCCTATTGCGTTCTTATAACATTCTTCGATTGCGATGAAACCTTGATGAGTTATTGTGTACACGCCAGGGAAGGGCTTCGACTTAGTAATACATTTCTCAATAGGTAGCGCACGAGTAGATTCAAGAAATGAGTGACAGCGCACGAATCGTTTAAACAAAACCCCGTATACGTGCATATACAATTCATCCGATTGCGATGAATCATTGATGAGTTATTGTGTACACGCCAGGGAAGGGTTTCGACTTAGTAAATCCATTTCACAACAGGTAGCGTACGAGTAGATTCAACAAATGAGTGACAGCGATGAAACTTTTGAAAGTTGTTGTGCACGCTTCCACGAATGGTTCTAAATTAGAAAATCCATTTTACGATAGCTTAGAGGCAGTTAACATGTTGTGTATCCAAAAGCACTTCAAGAAACAGAATTTCAACGCCAACACTTTCTTTGATTGGCATTGCAACGCATGCCGGGTACAGCTTGTTATCTATATATATAAAAATCAATGTAACGTGATAGTTTGTCTGTGGGTATGTATGTCTCCTATGCGTTCATATACCATTCGTCCGATTGCGATGAAACTTGGGTGAGATGTTGAGAACACTCCAAGGAAGGTTTCTGACTTAGTAATTCCATTTTACAATAGGTAGCGCACGCGTAGATTCAACAAATGAGCGACGATGCGCGAAGCACTTCAACAAAGTCCCGTATGTGTTCATATACCATTCGTCCGATAGCGATGAAACTTGGGTGAGATGTTGTGTACACTTACGTGAAGGTTTCAAAATTAGTGAATACATTTCACAGTAGATAGCGCACAAGTAGATTCAACAAATGAGCGACGACACGCAATGCGTTTCAACAAAGTCCCGTATGCATTCATATACCATTCGTCCGATAGCTATGAAACTTGCGTAAAATGTTGTGTACACTGCAGGGAAATTTTCTGGCTTAGTACATCCACTTTACAATAGGCAGCGCACGAGTAGATTCAACAAATGAGCGATGACACGCGAAGCGTTTCAACAAAGTCCCGTATAAAGTCATATACCAGCCGTCTGATAGTGATAAATGTTTGGTGAATTGTTGTGTACACTCCAGGAAAGGTTTCTGGCTAAGTAAATCCATTTTACAATACGAAGCGCACGTTTATAATCAACAAATGAGTGACTACGCGCGAAGCGTTTCGACAACGTCCCGTATACGTTCACATACCATTCATCCGATTGCGATGAAACTTGGGTGAGATGTTGTGTACACTCCAGGGAAGGTTTCTGGCTGAGTACATCCATATTACAATATGTAGCGCAACAGTAGAATCAACAAATGAGCGACGACACGCGAAGCGTTTCAACCAAGTCCCGTATTCATTCATGTACCATTCGTCCGTAGCTATGAAACTTGGGTGAGATGTTGTGTACACGTCATGGAAAATTTCTGGCTTAGTAAATGCACTATACAATATGCAGCGCACAAGTTGATTCAACAAATGAGGGACGACGCGCAAAGCGTTTCAACAAAGTCCCGTATAAGGTCATATACCATTCTGCCGTTAGCGGTGAAACTTGGGTGAAATATGGTGGACACTCCAAGGAAGGTTTCTGGCTTAGTAAATACATTTCACAGTAGGTAGCACACGAGTAGATTCGACAAATGAACGACGACATGCGGAGCGTTTCAATACAGTCCCCTATGTCTTCATATCCCATTAGTCCGATAGCGATGAAACTTGGGTGAGATGTTGTGGACACTTACGGGACGGTTTCTAACTTAGTCAATACATTTTACAGTAGGTAGCGCACGAGTAGATTCAACAAATGAGTGACGGAGCGCGAATCGTTTAAACAAAATCAGGTATGCGTTCATATACTATTCATCCGATTGCGATGAAACATTGATCAGTTATTGTGTACCCGCCAGGGAAGGGGACTTAGTAAATCCATTTCACAATAAGTAGCGCAAGAGTAGATGCAACAAATGGGTGACGACGCGCGAAGCGTTTCAACAAAATCCCCTATTGCGTTCTTATAACATTCTTCGATTGCGATGAAACCTTGATGAGTTATTGTGTACACGCCAGGGAAGGGCTTCGACTTAGTAATACATTTCTCAATAGGTAGCGCACGAGTAGATTCAAGAAATGAGTGACAGCGCACGAATCGTTTAAACAAAACCCCGTATACGTGCATATACAATTCATCCGATTGCGATGAATCATTGATGAGTTATTGTGTACACGCCAGGGAAGGGTTTCGACTTAGTAAATTCATTTCACAACAGGTAGCGTACGAGTAGATTCAACAAATGAGTGACAGCGATGAAACTTTTGAAAGTTGTTGTGCACGCTTCCACGAATGGTTCTAAATTAGAAAATCCATTTTACGATAGCTTAGAGGCAGTTAACATGTTGTGTATCCAAAAGCACTTCAAGAAACAGAATTTCAACGCCAACACTTTCTTTGATTGGCATTGCAACGCATGCCGGGTACAGCTTGTTATCTATATATATAAAAATCAATGTAACGTGATAGTTTGTCTGTGGGTATGTATGTCTCCTATGCGTTCATATACCATTCGTCCGATTGCGATGAAACTTGGGTGAGATGTTGAGAACACTCCAAGGAAGGTTTCTGACTTAGTAAATCCATTTTACAATAGGTAGCGCACGCGTAGATTCAACAAATGAGCGACGATGCGCGAAGCACTTCAACAAAGTCCCGTATGTGTTCATATACCATTCGTCCGATAGCGGTGAAACTTGGGTGAGATGTTGTGTACACTTACGTGAAGGTTTCAAAATTAGTGAATACATTTCACAGTAGATAGCGCACAAGTAGATTCAACAAATGAGCGACGACACGCAATGCGTTTCAACAAAGTCCCGTATGCATTCATATACCATTCGTCCGATAGCTATGAAACTTGCGTAAAATGTTGTGTACACTGCAGGGAAATTTTCTGGCTTAGTACATCCACTTTACAATAGGCAGCGCACGAGTAGATTCAACAAATGAGCGATGACACGCGAAGCGTTTCAACAAAGTCCCGTATAAAGTCATATACCAGCCGTCTGATATTGATAAATGTTTGGTGAATTGTTGTGTACACTCCAGGAAAGGTTTCTGGCTAAGTAAATCCATTTTACAATACGAAGCGCACGTTTATAATCAACAAATGAGTGACTACGCGCGAAGCGTTTCGACAACGTCCCGTATACGTTCACATACCATTCATCCGATTGCGATGAAACTTGGGTGAGATGTTGTGTACACTCCAGGGAAGGTTTCTGGCTGAGTACATCCATATTACAATATGTAACGCAACAGTAGAATCAACAAATGAGCGACGACACGCGAAGCGTTTCAACCAAGTCCCGTATTCATTCATGTACCATTCGTCCGTAGCTATGAAACTTGGGTGAGATGTTGTGTACACGTCATGGAAAATTTCTGGCTTAGTAAATGCACTATACAATATGCAGCGCACAAGTTGATTCAACAAATGAGGGACGACGCGCGAAGCGTTTCAACAAAGTCCCGTATAAGGTCATATACCATTCTGCCGTTAGCGGTGAAACTTGGGTGAAATATGGTGGACACTCCAAGGAAGGTTTCTGGCTTAGTAAATACATTTCACAGTAGGTAGCACACGAGTAGATTCGACAAATGAACGACGACATGCGGAGCGTTTCAATACAGTCCCCTATGTCTTCATATCCCATTAGTCCGATAGCGATGAAACTTTGGGTGAGATGTTGTGGACACTTACGGGACGGTTTCTAACTTAGTCAATACATTTTACAGTAGGTAGCGCACGAGTAGTTTCAACAACTGAGTGACGGAGCGCGAATCGTTTAAACAAAATCAGGTATGCGTTCATATACTATTCATCCGATTGCGATGAAACATTAATCAGTTATTTTGTACCCGCCAGGGAAGGGGACTTAGTAAATCCATTTCACAATAAGTAGCGCAAGAGTAGATGCAACAAATGGGTGACGACGCGCGAAGCGTTTCAACAAAATCCCCTATTGCGTTCATATAACATTCTTCGATTGCGATGAAACCTTGATGAGTTATTGTGTACACGCCAGGGAAGGGCTTCGACTTAGTAATACATTTCTCAATAGGTAGCGCACGAGTAGATTCAAGAAATGAGTGACAGCGCACGAATCGTTTAAACAAAACCCCGTATACGTGCATATACAATTCATCCGATTGCGATGAATCATTGATGAGTTATTGTGTACACGCCAGGGAAGGGTTTCGACTTAGTAAATCCATTTCACAACAGGTAGCGTACGAGTAGATTCAACAAATGAGTGGCAGCGATGAAACTTTTGAAAGTTGTTGTGCACGCTTCCACGAATGGTTCTAAATTAGAAAATCCATTTTACGATAGCTTAGAGGCAGTTAACATGTTGTGTATCCAAAAGCACTGCAAGAAACAGAATTTCAACGCCAACACTTTCTTTGATTGGCATTGCAACGCATGCCGGGTACAGCTTGTTAACTAATAATTAATTGTCACTTATGCCTTTTTGGGACAAATCTAAAAATTGAATAATCCATAAATAACCAGTAAAAAACGCCAGACGCTTGCCCCTAGTCACGTGACCAGAGCAAGGTACAGTCGCGTACAAATAAAATGGGTCTCTCCCATGTTGTTAAGCCCTTTGGGAAAAATTGTAAAAATAACTAATTCATTATAAAGAGGGGTTTATCGCGAGTAAAACGAGTCCTTGAACACCTTTCTAACATTACGGGTTCGGAAAATATCGAGAAAAAAAAGCCGCGCAGCAATCAGCGTAGCCGAGTGCCTAGTGTTTGACAAAAACATTCAAAACAAAATGGTAAATAAAATTACATATAAAATAAGGTAAAACATTAAATAAAATTAATAAACACAAAAAACAACATTTCCAAAATGTGCAGCTATCCCCTTCGTCAAAAATCAAAAAATAAATAAAAATTATATAAAAGGTGCGTTCAAAAAGTAACGAGCTGGAGGCTGGAGTGCGTAAACCGGTGACGACATCGGCTAATCGTGGCGTGTGTAACGAGGTGTGGTTCCGACCAGAGCGTGGAAGGTCACAGCCCGTCGCGAGAGGGCACGCGTGCACGTCACGTGACGATACAAAGCGAACAGCTTTCACAATTCAATTTGGACGTCCATGCCCTTAATGTTGACGGGTGTGGCAAATGAAACATGTTATGGAACTTCGAACGAACGAACCTGTATGCCTTTGGTGAATAGAAGTACAAGGTTGAGGCAAACTGCTTCATCAGACTTGTGTAATGCAACCTGTTTTTAGAATTACCTTTATTCTTGAAAGTATTCATAAGAACCTCAAGGGGGAAACCTTCAAATCTTGACTCAAGCACAGAAATTACACCATGTGATGAATTTGCAGATTTCAATTCTTTGAGGAGCTGCTTCATATTGGTGATCTTCTTATTTCTTCGCCAAGTTTTTCTTGTAATAGCTTAATTTTCTTCTTCAGAGCTTTCTTTTGTGGTGAATCTGGAGGTTTTGGTCGACATGTATCTTGAATGTTTTCATCAGAGACGATGGACACTGAGCTGGTGACCTGCTTTTCATCCTGTAAAGTAAAATATGTTTGCAACAAAACATGAAAATTTTACTATCTTTTTGGAACATTCTCCTTCAGTGACATTAACGCCATCAGTCTGGAAATGTAATAATGAGATAATCATCATCTTGCACAGTTTCCAGCCTCTGGCCGGGTCTGTTTGGAACACAAGCCTCTCCAACGTCTTCTGTCTTCCCACCATCTCCCAGCCTCCACCCTTGTCCAGTCCTCTCCTCTCTTCTTCACGCTTTCTTCCACCCCCTTCAGCCACCTGTCTCTCGGTCTTCCTCTCGGTCTCTTTCCTTCCCACTTCGTCTCGTGTACTCTCCTGGGTATCCTCTTCTCCTCCATTCGTTTTACATGTCCATACCATCTAAGTCTAGATTTCTCTATACCATCCTGTAATGGTTCCTCCTTCATTAATTCTCTGGTCCTCTCATTTCTTATTCGTCCAACTTTGTAGCTCCAATACTGCTTCTCAAGAACCTCATCTCACCGGCCTGTATTTTGCGCTTCTCCCTTCCTTTCATAACCCAGGTCTCCGAGGCATACGTCAGGATAGGGACATAGTACTTCAGATATATGATCTTTTTGCTGTTCTGAGGGACACCCTTGCTCCATAACATGCTTCTCACACTCCTCCGAAATGCTTCTGCCTGCCTCCCCCGCTCATTTATTTCTCTATCGTTTCTTCCATTATCTTGTATCAGGCTTCCCAGATACTTGAAACTCTCCACTTTCTTCAGCTGTTCCCCACCAATTATTATTCCCGCTGTGGTTCTTTCCTTCTTCCTTGTTGTGATCACCATCTCACTCTTATTTATGCTAAATTTCATCCCATATCCTTGTATTATTCCTTCCCACACGTCCAACTGTTCCTGTACCTCCTCCTCCTTGTTTCCCCAAATCATCAAACCATCTGCAAATGCTTTCATCTTTCCTTCCCCATAAGTCCAACCCCTCGTCCACGACGTGGGAGACGGGCAACGGCACAAAGTAGGGGATCGCCTGCAGGGGCGAAGTACAGTGGGGACTTCGTGTACTCCGGGACCGTTACGGTAGCTGTGAAGGTCATACAGAAACCCTGAAAAGTGACGGCTAACGGGGCTCTGGTGAAGCTACGATAGGCCCAGCAAGCCAGTAGTGGATGAAACCAAATGCTTTCAAAAATGGAACGAGCCTCGGACATGATGGATTTAATAGACGACGACACGGCTGTACACACGGACTAAGATTTGGAACTTTAAACCTAAGAACACTGACGGGGAAGGTGGAGGAGATAGTGGATATGATGGAAAGAAGGAAGTTGGATTTATTGGGATTGGCAGAAACAAAGTGGAAAGGGGAAGGAAGGAGAGAACTGAGAAAAGGCTATAGACTGTACTGGAGTGGGAACGAAGAGGGAAAGAGGAATGGAGTGGGAGTAGTAGTACGAGTTGGTTTAAAAGAAGAAGTGAGGAGAATAAGTGATAGGATGATGAAACTGAAAGTAGCACTGAGGGGAGAGACCGTAGAAATAGTGCAAGTGTATGCTCCACAAGTAGGCTGCGCCTCTGAAGAGGAGGAGGAGTTTGAAGAGGAATTGCAGAAGCAGCTGGTAGGAACAAAAATGATTGTTATGGGGGATCTCAATGCCCATGTAGGAAGAGAAAGACAAGGTTATGAGAGTGTTCTAGGACCAGAGGGTTGGGGCAGAAGAAATGAGGAAGGAAAGAGACTGTTGGACTTCTGCCAGAGGAACAGCCTGCTAGTTGGGAACTCCTGGTTTAAGAAAAGAGAGAGCCACACAATCACATGGTACAGTGATGACTTGACCAGGAAGTCGGTGGTCGACTATATACTGTATGAGAAAGAACTAAATAAGAACATCACGGGCATGAAGGTTATACCATCGGAGAACCTGGATAGCGACCATCGATTGCTGGTAATGAACCTGAGAGGGTGTAAGGAGAAGAATGGGACTGGGAACCAGGAAAGACGTATAAGGATATGGAAACTGAAAGAAGGGGATAGAAGGGTCGAGTACCTCAAAATGGTAAAGGAAGGAATTCCAACAGATGAAGAAAGAGGGGTGGAAGAGGAATGGGCTAGATTTAAGAAGACACTAGTAGGTGCAGCAGAAGCAGTATGTGGGAGGACAAGTAGTAAGAAGAGGTGGAAGGAAACACCATGGTGGAATGAGAAGACAAAAGATATTGTAAGGGAAAAGAATAGAGCCTTTAGGAGGTGGTATCAAAATAGGACGGTAGAGACAAGGGAAGAGTACCGGGAAAGAAAGAAGGAGGCGAAGAGAGAAGTGGCTGAGGAGAGAAGAAAGTGGATGGAAGAGTGGACAAAGATGATGAAGGAGGATAGTGAAGGTACAAAAGGTCCTGTATGGGATGGTAAAAAATAAGAGGCGGAAGGATCCTACGGATTATGTTAGAATGGTGAACAAAAGGGGACAAGAGATAGAAAATAGGGAAGAACTGAAGAAAATGTGGAAAGAATATTTTGAAGAACTCAAAAAACAAAAAAACAAAAGATGGTGAGGAGGAAGAAATCGGGAAAGAGGAAGATGAACTGCAAACAGAAAAGGACTTAACATGGAAAGAAGTGGAAGATGCAGTGAACAAGATGAAAGGAGGGAAGGCACCGGGTGTGGATGAGTTGAGTGTGGAGATGGTGAGAGCAGCAGGAGAGGTGGGGATACAGTGGTTGTACCAAGGGATGAGGACAGCTTGGAAGGAAAGGAAGACCCCCAGAGGACTGGAAAAAAGGAATAATTGTCCCGATCTTCAAGAAAGGTAGTAGAACAGATTACAGAAACTATCGGGGAATAACACTAGAGCCTCCGTGGCTTAGGCGGCAGCACGCCGGCCTCTCACCGCTGGGTCCGTGGTTCAAATCCCGGTCACTCCATGTGAGATCTGTGCTGGACAAAACGGAGGCAGACAGGTTTTTCCCCGGGTACTCCGGTTTTCCCTGTCAACATTTCATTCCAGCAACACTCTCCACTATCATTTCATTTCATCTGTCATTCATTTAATCATTGCCCCAGAGGAGTGCGTCAGGCCTCGGCAGCCGGTACAATTCATATCCTCGCCGCTAGATGGGGGCTTCATTCATTCCATTCCTGACCCGGTCGGAGACTGGAAGCAGGCTGTGGATTTTCATTTTCATCGGGGAATAACACTCATGAGTCATTGTGCAAAGATATTCGAGAAAGTTTTGGAAAAGGGAATTAGGACATGGATAGAAGGAGGGATGAGGGAAGAACAACATGGCTTCAGAGCAGAAAGGTCCACAGTGGATTTGATTTTTGCTGTAAGGCAGTTACAAGAACAGCATTATGAGTATGGAACAGATCTACTGATGGCCTTCCTGGACATTGAGAAAGCATATGAAAGTGTATGCAGAAACAAAGTATGGAAGTCCCTGGAGGATAGAGGAGTAGAGAAATGGACTATAAAGAGGATAGAGATGTACAAGGGAAGCGTGAGCTGTGTGAAAGTGGGAGGAGAGAGATCAGACTGGTTGGAACAGAGAAACGGCCTGAAACAAGGAAGTGCACTGTCACCGTTACTTTTCATTGTGGTGATGGATGACATAATGACCCGAGTGGCACAAGTAATAATAAGATAATGTATACAATTTAATATGAGTATTCAGTACCTCGCAATTGGAGCTTTCAGCGTTCAACATGAACACAATGTGTTGGGAGGTGAGGGTGATATTTGGAGTCTATAATGCTGTTGACCAATAGGGCCCCTCAGATAAGAGCACGGCAACAATTTGTCTTTATCACCACGTTCAAAGTTATGTTTACAATAAAATGCAATGTTACTGTAGGCCTACCACATATATCAGATTTGATCGGTAGCAACATAGAAAGAGGGGCAGATGACCTCGTAGTTCCGCCCCTTAAAACAACAATAACTAACAAACATAGAAAGACGGAAGGAAGAGTTCGAGCAAGATGATAGCCCGGAGATAGAGACCCACGTACCTTACACGAGACCAACAGAGGAAGAAGTGGGATGTGATGTGTTGACTGGACTATATCAGTGAAGGAGATGATGGGGGAGAAGAAAACGATATGCCCAGACTTATATGGAGAAATTTTATGCCTATGCTGATGACATGGCATTGACGTGCAACTATGACCAGGAAGTTAGAGTGGGCTGGAAAAAAAAGTTTTACAGTGCAGATAAATGCAGCAAAGACGGTAACAATGCTCTTAAGGAAAGGTGGGGAAACAAGAGACTATATAATGTAAAGGCCCCTTACTTCAGTGAAACACTTTGTATATTTAGGAGCGACATTGCAGACTTTGGGCAATGTGTTTACAATCCATGTGAGAGACCTGATGCTGCTATGGGTGTGTTTCTATCTCCCAAAATTTTAATAATGGCACCCCGTGGCGTTAACGAACAGCTGATTCCTCGCCTCAAGTTAAAACGCAATGAGAGTGAAACGCGAATTATGATCCGCGTCATCCTGGCTTGTTATTGGCTGGTAATTATTACCAGCCATTGGCTGCCCGCGGGTTTGTTTACAATTATCACCAACATGGCGGCGAGAGGAATAGATTTCTACATCAATTAAATTGCTAGAAATCTATTCCAGTTCATGACAGTATGAAGTGCAAATCACTTATTGATGAGGAATTGTATGTACGTTTATATTTAAATTGAAGCGTGACACTGTTCATCAAAATTTGTGAAAATAAAAGTACAAATCAACACTCTTGCCAATCAACTGAAAGTTTCTACTACTTTGGATGTAAATCAATTGGCTGTCGTTTCCACCAGTTTTATTCATCAGTTCGAAATACATTCAGTACAATAACATTTTGTGTACTATAAAACTATATTATAGACCATTGCATATTGATGTTGCTGTCTGCATTTTACCAATTTCATGACATGTAATTTGTAGGTTATGCCTAATAAGGCATTTAATTTAAGTGGCCGTTTGTAATGTGAAATCCTTACTGTATTTATGTACAAATATTATGGTTTAACTAATGAAGCAAGGATTAAAAGTGCAGTTTGCTCTGCCGCTTTTTTTTTTTTTAACATTGATATGTAGTTTCTCAGTCTGGTAACTTCTTGGATTTGCTTGAGATAGATTTATAGTAATATACTACCTTATTAACCTGCAGGCTGAGTTTTTTTTTTAAACATGCCCAGGTGCATACAGTAGCATAAGACCTACTGCAAGCTATGTCGATCCAAAATGTAGGCCTATTATAGTGCTCATATCACAGGTCGTCCTAAAGTTTTAACTATTGAGACTTGATTTGCATCGAAGATAATTTCAGCTGAGTCTGGCAAGGCTTCTTAAACTTGGGTGTGACTTCACATTTTCATTTTTCCTATACAGCTTTTGATACCAACCACAAATCACAGTGTTTCAAGATTTGCTCTCATTTTTTTTTTTTTTTTTTTTTTTTTTTTTAGCGTATGGCTTTTAGTGCCGGGAGTGTCCGAGGACATGTTCGACTCGCCAGTTTTGTAGCTGCTTCGAGACGGACACCCAATGGGTGAGCTACAAGTACCGTTGGGGAGGGAAGGAGGGAAGTTGGAATGTAAGGACGAGGAGTTGGAAGGTAGCGGCTGTGGCCTATAGTTAGGGACCAACCCCGGCATTTGCCTGGAAGGAAGATGGGAAACCACAGAAGACCATCTTCAAGGTTGCCGGCGGAGGGATTCGAACCTCCTCGCCTCCCGGATGTGAGCGACTGCCATCAGTCATGCCGTAACCACCACGGCTAACTCTCATTAAACATCACCAACACTTTCTTTTCCCCTGGTGGTGGGCTGTGTTGGAGTCTACAGAAAATAAAGTTGAGAAATAAAAATACATCTTAGGTTTCCATGACACAGTTGCATTTTATCCTACTATATCTCCACGCAATATACCAATCCTACCAATGTTTCCTAATTCCTCATGCTGCATAAATAAACATGACAGATTACAGCATTAGCAATGATGACAGTAATTTATGAGTTGCTAAAATGTTTTTAAAAGATGCATAGGAAGTGGCTTGATAAACCCTGTATCATCAATCCATTCAAACATTCCCACAGAGCTCTAATCAGAAGCTCATTTTATGTGCAACAGGTATGTAGAATAAACCTCCCTCCCAATAACTTGTAGGCCTAACCTGAACATAATCCATGTTAAGAGCTGTTTTTTGGTTCACAGGAAAACCTACCATTTAAAATCTTGCACATAGACTACTAATCATATTATGGTGCAATTACCCACGGTAATTTTAAAAATCCTGGCTATCAACTACTGATTTAAATATTCCAGACATCTTTCTTAACTCCACTTTTACTGACAGCATGTAAGTCCTTACTACTGTCTTTCAAGCCATTGACCAGTTATTTTTTTCATGAGGAACTATTTTAGTCATTCTTCTCTATGTGAAATACAGTTGATGACAACTGCCTGGAAGACTCAGGTGTTTTTTCTTGTGTCGCTTCTCTGGTTGCCTACGACACTTCCTAATTATTAACAGAATGTTTCAATGAATTGTTGTATCCAATTGACCAACTGGTAATATATTATGGCTTGCTTTAATATTCCTATGATACACTTTTAGATCCCATACATTAATGAAATATACAACAACATAGGCTGACTTGTTGAACCAATCTCCCATTCCCTAACACTCCCAACTAATGGGACATAATCTACCTAGTGGTTGGTCTCCCATTGCTTCCATCTACATGTACCGTACTAGGTCTAGTAATACCATAGGTATTGTGACTGTTTCTCCAACTCCGTCAAGGAAACTAATTCTGAACTAAGATCTGGAATGTGGTACACTGTCATACGAGGGCAATCAAGGACAACTTGAATCATTCAAGTGATTTTTCTATTTCATTTTACCAACTAACCAGGTGCCTGGAAATGCTAGTGAAGGAGGCTGCTAAGTAGGCTAGCCTACTGGTATTCACCATTCAGGGAACATTCTCAACGACTTGTCTATGCATAGGCCTATGACACAATTTTCAGAAATTGATACAGTAGTCACAGAACACTAATGGTGCCCAGTACTCACAGCTTAGCATAGGACGGAGTGGATTCCAGCCACAAATTAACGTATGATCTGTCAACGGGTTTTCAAACAAATTGAGCACACACCCAAGTACAGGGGTTTTGACCATGATGTTCCAAGCCTCTAAATGAAACACTCCTCTTTAAGACTTTCTGATCTTGCATCCATGGTCGAACAACATTCTCCTGATCTGTGTTCTCAAGTTTCTGATGGTTATGGACATTATTTTTATCCTGATAACTTCATATTTTAAGGGGTTGGGGTACATGCCCTATTCTTAATTAGTTCAGCATAAGATCATTGAATCCCCTTAAGAAAAATAGGGAACATCCATGTGTTATTTGACCATAGGAAAGGGAGAATTTAAAAAACTGAACCTCTAGGGACATTGATGCAGATGACTCGGAGTAAGTAGGCTAGATCAAAATGAACATTTTTCAGTGTTGCCTTAATAAAGTTTGATAACTTTCTACCGTTCAACATGAATAGGCCTATATTGGATGGGAAATATTTTTATTAAGTTATTTGCAGAGATTACAAGGATGACTTGTTGATGTATCATTAATTTGTTAAGCGAACATAAGTTCCAAGTCCATATCGTGTTGGAACCCATATTTCAGTGCTGCCTTAGTAAACAAAATATTCAATGTCTTTCAGTCGGTCAACACGGTTGCACTTAATGGTAATGAGCATTATTAAAAAAAACAGAAAAAATACCAACTGTAGGCTACATTCAGACCTAAAATGTCAAATCAATCATGCCTACAAGACAACAAAAATGCTCTATGAAAAACTATTAAAACCCCATAATGGTAGTCAAAATTAATCTCAAACCACCGCCACTATTTCGCGAAGGTGCAGAAAAATCTTAATGAAGTACAGCTATTCGTAATAGTTGCTACTGTTGTGATAAACCGCTACTGAGTTTTTTTTTCTTTCGGGGGGGGGGGGGGGGGAAGGTTTCCCGCACCCCCCGCATGGCACCCGACCTTACTACTGGTGCCTCCGACTTGCAGTTAGTCTACATAGTAGACGAGAAAGCATAGGGGATTGGAAAATAAGGATTGCCCTTTGAGGCTTTGCGCCTGTCCCATCGCGGTCGCGATCTACCAGGCATCATAGATCGCGACCGCGATGGGACAGGCGCAAAGCCTCAAAGGGCAATCCTTATCTTTCCAATCCCCTATGCTTTCTCTTCTACTATGTAGACTAACTGCATGTCGGAGGCACCAGTAGTAAGGTCGGGTGCCACGCGGGGGGTGCGGGAAACCTTCCCCCCCCCCCCCCCGAAAAGGCTGTCCTGGTGGCTCAGTTGGTTAAATCGTTCCTAGAGTCCCTTGATGCTACTGAGTGATAGGCCCCCGAAATATAACTATTTATCTTAATGTCTACAAGATAACGAGATTGCCAAAAAGCACAATGCCACCCACAAATCTATAGAAGGCAACACTAAAAATGGCTTATCTAATCCACAAGTCACCCACCCTTCACCAACATTAATATTTGTAATTTAAGTAACTTAGGTTATGTTAAATTGAGGTTAATGGCGGAAGTGATTGCGGCTGTGTGGCGGGAAGGACCCAATAAGTGCTCAGCCAATCAGGGACGTTTTGATTGGAGACCATGCTCGGAAAAAATTTAGATCGTTTTGATTCACTCGCCTTCGTTAAGCCCCCACCCTAGGCCGTGGCAGCGAACAAAATGGCGGCTTAACGAACACGACGGGGTGCCATTATTAAAATTTTGGGAGATAGAAACACAGCCTATGAAAGCCACGAGTGACGTAAGCCACCTTAGTAATCTTTTGCTAAAACTGCGATGGAAATGTTCAGGTTGAAAATCTCACCAGTGGTGACATATGCCCTGGAAAACATTTATGGCAACACCTCAGATATAGGAACCTGACGTACCTGGATCGGATCAAAGGTAGCTAACTCAAAAGGGTCTTGTGCTTATCAGAGTTTACACCTTCGTGCCTAGTCTATCTGACAACCGGACAACTCCCATCGGTCAAGGAGATAAGTTTACGAATGTTACTGCCAGCCGCGGCTCGTGGTGTTGGAGCTGGGGAAGGCTCAGCACGTAGTGGCAAAATGCTGGTATAACGCATTATACGACACCCACATACACGGCTGCAGGATTTTTAATTTCACGTTTTTTTTTTCTAATTAAAATGAATGTACTTGCCTAGTTTCAACATTCAGGAAGAGGCAATGCATTCCGTTTCTAATTTAACCTACTCCCCATTCTAATTAGTCCCGATCAGAGGAATCTGTTTCACCGTTGTACACTACCAAACAATCGCAATTTACTTAGAAAACACTGTGCTCACCAGCTAGAACTGTAAGGGAATTGATCTGTAACATAGTCCTAAAGTGAACCTGATCTTGAGGGATAAATGGAAACAAATAAACACAATTGTAGATATTAAGAGCAGTGAAGCTACTTGCTATTACTTTATATAAACACATGACCTTTAATTCATAGGTTTGTAAGTGAAGTCTGCCCTCCTCTCCTTTAGAGCTGCAAAGTGGTCAATGACAAGGTCATCGAAGTTCGGTGACTCCAACAATTCCTTTTCTGTGGAACACATTGCAAGTGCACAGTCGGCCTTCCTTCATTGTGTTTCGTAAAACTGTTTTCATTCGTTTTAGGGTATAGAAACACTGCTCTGCCTCTCCTGTGACCCTTCACAATCAGCCTACTGTCGACCAAAGTATTATGTGTACTCGAGTTTGAAGGTTGTTTGTTAAGTAACCAATAGACCTACATAAAATCCAATACCATCAACATTTTCGTCGTTCCATTTTACGTTAGTTCATGTAGGTTTGGATTTTTTAATTTATATTTTAATATTTTTTATCGCAGTTGGAACACAAAAAGTTCACGTTTTTAAGCGTGTTTCAACCATGCGTCACATTTAAGAATTATTATCTCAAAAACCCGTCATCAGATCGAATCCAAATTTTAACACAATATACATTGGAATGTTGTATAACTGGTTTATTAATTTCACAATTTTGTGTGTCCAAGAAACAAAGTTGTTATAATTGTTGTAAGGTAACTTTTTCTCGGCTCGGGGTGGTTGGAAAATGTAGTTCTTGGTTGCGTTGTAATCGTTATACATCAAAAGGTTATGCTGTATGACTGTGAAATACGCAAATTAATTCACTTATTTTATACCGGTTTGTATTTGTACGAGGAAATAACACATGGTTCAACAGCTAGCCGCTCCAGCAAAAGCTGTACAGCGTTGCTGAGATGTAGCCCATCACCTCCGAGCGAGACGCGCCATGATGCGTGTGGGCACCATTTCGGCAACGCTGTACAGCTGTTCCCGAGAGCGGCTAGCTGGTGAACCATTTGTCCTTTCCTCGTACAAATACAAACCGATATAAAATAAGTGAATTAATTTACGTATTTCACAGTCATACAGCATAACTTTTTGATGTATAACGATAACAACGCAACCAAGAACTACATTTTCCAACCACCCCGAGCCGAGAAAAAGTCGCCTTACAAAAATGATAACAACTTTGATTCTTGGACACACACAATTTTGAAATTAATAAACCAGTTATACAACATTCCAATGTATATTGTGTTAAAATTTGGATTCGATCTGATGACGGGTTTTTGAGATAATAATTCTTAAATATGACGCATGGTTGAAACACGCTTAAAAACGTGCACTTTTTGTGTTCCAACTGCGATAAAAATATTAAAATATAAATTAAAAAATCCAAACCTACATGAACTAACGTAAAATAAAACGACGAAAATGATGATGTTATTTGATTTTATGTAGGTCTATTGGTTACTTAACAAACAACCTTCAAACTCGAGTGCACATAATACTTTGGTCGACAATAGTATCGTGGTCGTTATTTTTGCCCGATACGCTACTAACTGAATTCATTGTCTTGTAGACATACACTTACCACTAGGGTTGCCAGACGTTCCGTTTTGCCCGGGATAATTCCGTTGTTTCTTGTTTTGTTCCGTGTTCTGTTTTAATCTTTAACGGAACGCCAAATATTCCGTTTTTTTTTTGTTAATTTGATAATATATTCAATTTTGCACCAATTTTCAAATGTCCAGCTTCAGAATTGATTGTAATATCTAGCTTGTTTTCTGGTGATACAGGTGCAAGTTTGAAAGAGAAAATGACTTCTATGTCTGTGTTAGATAGATGGATACGTGTTATAGATTTATTAGGGGCAACAACATTAAGGAGTATCGTAGTCCTTGTGAAGTTAATACTCAGCACTTCCACCTCCAATGCATTTACGGAGAGAGTTTTTTCTGTCATGAATATCAATTGGAGAGATTATACAAACAAACTCCATTTTTCACATATTACAATTATGACGAAAATTGTAGTGAATTTTATCAGAAGGTACTTACAAATAAAATATGTTTGCAAAGGTTCGTTCAAATGAAAAGCATTTGTAAGTTGCTGGTGCCATAGGCCTATATGATATGTGTATTTGATTATGCAATGCTTATTTAATTCATGAAAATGAAAATCCACAGCCTGCTTCCAGTCTCCGACCGGGTCAGGAATGGAATGAATGAAGCCCCCCCCCCCATCGGTAGGATATAGACTGTGCCGGCTGCCGAGGCCTGACGCACTCCTCGGGGCAATGATGAAATGAAATGATAGGGGAGAGTGTTGCTGGAATGAAATTTTGACAGGGAAAACCGGAGTATCCGGAGAAAAACCTGTCTGCCTCTGTTTTGTCCAGCACAGATCTCACATGGAGTGGCCGGGATTTGAACCACGGCCCCAGCGGTGAGAGGCCGGCGTGCTGCCGCCTAAGCCACGGAGGCTTGCTTTATGTGTATTATTTATTACAACGTTTGACGACCTTGATTTTAAAAAATGCAATGGCAACCCTAACTGTAGTCCATAACACGCAAATTAAGACTTGCCACTGACAAACAACATAATTAATGAACTCATTAAGTTACACCAACGATTTTAACGCGCGAACATTTGGTTACAAATACGCAGCATGGGCGGTGGGTAGGTAATCTGTGGGCGGTAGCATATTTTAAACAGAATACTTTCCTTAAGTCTCGGTAGATGGCTCTGCTACTCCTTGCCACCTCATGGTGCTATCTGGCGGAAATATTTTAGTTATTATACTTTAAGGGATACCATTTGAGTTCTCAATAATGATTATCACTTATTAGTCATATCTAACTGTTTCTGGTAACTTGTCATTATTAATCCTTCGGAGAGTGAAAGAGGGAAAGTATAAACTTTCATGAGAGTGGTTTCAGTCTCCTTGAACAACTTTGAATGCATTCCACAGAATAATAATATCTTGTCGTCGTTGGCAAGCCTGGTTTAGGCTGTAGTCGCCTGAGCCTTCAGCGATACAATTGAAACGAATGGAGCTTTCATAACCACGCCTCCCGTCCCTGTTACATAGGAAGGAATGGGACATCGAAGGCGCAGCCTAACGGCGCTACTATCCATCTGAAAAACATTCTTTATCAACAGTTCCAAATATATTGACTCGTGACTGAATGAATTGAGTGAAATTTATAAATGTTTCCAATCAATATAAATTATAAATTCCTCAATTAAATACGGTATGTATATTTATAGAATCTTTCAAGAGAGGCTCCGCCTAAGAGCCTTTAATGACCAGCCGCGCCTGGTTACTGCCATCCATACCCGGATACGAGGAACTGTTACGTACTATGACAAGGAAGAGGAACGAAATATGGAGCGACTTCCAAGAGCTGGATACGACACTTAGTGACAAGACTGTCTGTACACTTCTTTCACCACAAAGTGTGTGTAAATAAGAAATACCATCAACTGGACCACTAGTGCAAGTTGGTTAGTTAGTTAGTTATAGTTGTTTTAAGGTGTGGAACAACGAGGTCATCTGCCCTAACAACCAACCAGTGCATGTGCATGCTATGTAGTGACAAGCATGATAGGTACATCATCATGTGGTGAAAACCAAGGAAGTTCTCCCTTTTGGAGTTGTAATTTAATGTGTCATGAATGGCCATTGGCTGCAATAAATTACATTATATTATAGCCTGGTAGATTTGAAATTACTACAAAAATAAAAGTAACAGTAAATATTAGGTCTACATACCTCAACTTGTACTTGTCGTTCAATAACTCTCCGTCTCTTCTTGGGTGGCTGAAGCAGATGCTGAGGGAAATTGAAAATTACAGGTACTGCATCATCTTTAAGCAGTGGTTTGTTTCTATTTGAACCCAACAAGTAGCATGATTCTGAAAAATGTTCACTACAGATATAACTGTATTTTGTGGGGGTCCAGTCCTTCCTCCTCACAGCTATAACCCATTTCTTTAACACATCTGGACGTTTCCATCGAAATCTGTAATATGAGCCAGGCTATAATTCTGTGACTTTTTTTTGTCGTGTGGCCTCCTGAGAGGCCGAGTGCAGGTCTTTCTATTCGACGCCCGTGGGCGACCTGCGCGTCGGGATGAGAGATGGAATGGATGAAGATGAATGAAACTGGGCAAGGATGTGGAAGGAAGCGGCCGTGGCCTGTCAGAAGGTACTGTCCCAGCATTTGCCTGGTGTTGAAAATGGGAAACCACGGAAAACCATTTCAAGGACAGCCGACGGTGGGGCTCGAACCCACGCGTCTACCGAGTCAGCAGAGAGCTTGGCCCCATGGCCTAACGCAGCGCTTTAGCCCGCGTAGCCACTACTGTCGGTATTCTGTGACTAATAACTTATAACCTATAATAGGGCCTAAGTCTATTTGTCATTATGCTATTTAGGACTATTAGGCCTATGTCAAAATTTGATGTAATAGCCTAGGCTACGTCATTACAAATCTCGATTCGAAAATAAAGCAGACCGTAAGCCTACCGTATTTTTGGAAAATACCATTATACAGGGTGTTTCAAAAAGAATATACGTATTACAAAGTATTATTTTGTCCAAACTATCGATCGCTGCGCCTCGGCTATTGAAGAAACGAATACATAGTCTAGTTTATATTAATAGCCTCTGGATGTCAGTTGTTTCTGTTTTGCTTGGTAACTGTCATATGTTTAAAATGGCTACTCCGCATCAGAGATCATATTGTGTTCTCGAGTTTGCGAAGTGCAATTCCGTGATTACAGTGCAAAGACGTTTCAGGTTGAGGTAGCAAATTGATCCTCCGAATGGGTGGAACATTCGCAGATGGTATCGATAGTTTGTAGATACATGATGTGTATGAAAAGGGAAGAGTTCTGGCCGCCCTCGTGTTTCTGAAGAAAATGTTGCACGAATTCAAACTGCTTTCCAACATTGTCCTTGAAAATAAACTCGTCGTGTCAGTCGGGAGTTACAACTGCCTACAACAACAATTTGGCGTGTTTTGAGATGTCGGTTGGTTATGAAGCCGTGTAAGTTACAGCTGTTACAAGAAGTCCTGTTGACAAACGCAAATGTGTGGCATTTTGTAACGAGATTCATGATGCTATTGACAATGTTAACACTTTCGCAAAACGCATCGTGTTCAGTGATGAAACGACTGTCCATGTTAGTGGCCAGGTAAGCAAACACAAAGTTCTAATTTGGGCCCTACAGAACCCACATGCAGACATTGAACATGTACGAGATTCGCCCAAAGTCAATGTGTTTTTGCGATATCCTGATCAGCTGTTTACGGCCCTTTCTTCTTTGATGGAAACACGGTTAACGGTCAGCAGTATCTCACTATGTTACAAAACTGGTTATTTCCGAGGTTGCACGAACACGACTTCATTTTTCAACAAGACCCCCTCGCTGGAGTCGCCAAGTGCGTGAATATCTGAATGAAACTCTACCGAACCGTTGGATTGGTCGTCAAGGAGATGACGTAGCATGTCTCAGCTGGGCTCCACGGTCACAGGATTTGACACCCTGTAACTTCTTCCTGTGGGTTTTCGTTAAAGGCAACGTTTATATACCACCACTCTCACAGAACCTGGAAGAGTTGAAGAACAGGATCCATGCTGCCAACTCAGTGACGAAGGATATGCTTGCCCGAATATGGGAGATATTTCAATATCGGTGTGATATTGTTCGTGTCGCTAATGGAGGACATATTGGACATCTGTAATCTAAACTTTAGAGGTTCCTAAATGAGTGTGTAAAGTTTCATATTCGTATGTCTTAAAGTTTAATAAATATATGCATACGAAATATTGCGGCTTGGAGGTTTCCACCTCTTGATGTCCTTTATGGGCGCTGTAGGATCTTTAATGGCTGGAAGTGGCTTAGAGGACTTGTGGGTGGAAATTTATGGAAAGAATTCGATAATTCACATGATGTCTGGACACGCGTATGCTCGAGCAATCCGTGCCCACTTCCTGACTCAAGTTGCTCTCACCAGTGTCCTCATCGATGACATAAAAGGAGATACGATTTTAACCGAAGAACTTAAAGCAGTTCACCGAAAGGTACTTTTAGGGGAAGAAACAGTTGCAAGCATCCGCAACACTGCATGTCTCGCTGACGCCTCCAGTCAGTTTTACACCAAGTTCGACGAAGTCGCCAAATCAGGTCACACAGCGAAATTGTGGACTCAGTATTTCAAAATGGTAACCATCATGCGTCTTTTTGTGAGAGCCGAACGTTCCGGGGACTGGAATCTTCACCTGTATTGTGTGCAGAGCTTGATTCCATACTTACATGCTGCAGGGCATTTTAATTATGCCAAATACGCTCACATTTACCTCCAGCAAATGTTGAGGATAAATAAAACCATGACTGCGTCCGAAATCGAACAATTTGTGACGAAAGGCTTCTTCACCGTCCGAAGCTCCGACAAATTCTGGTGTGGAATTTGGACGGATATGCCAATCGAACAGGTGCTGATGCGTACTATGAAGTCAGCGGGAGGACCACACACTGCCGCGGAATGTCTGAAGAGGTGATAGCTCGATGGGTGACCGCCATGCCTGCAGCGTCTGGTATTGTCGATGCAATGGAACGCTTCAGTGGTGTTTTCTCTGAAATTTGCGATCAACACGTCGAACTTCGAGAGACACGACAGGAGGCAAAGGGGATGTTGACAAGATGACAGAGTGGCTGCGTTCTCACAACCCTCTCGTGGAACTTCCTCTTCTTTTGTTTCTGCGTACACGTGTGGTTGTCGACGACACCGTGAACTGCGACGAAGACCACGCCCTTGGTTTCTGAGCCATGAAGTCAATCGTAGGTCAATGCCTCAGTGACGTCCACTTGAAGAGGAAGGACAAAGTTCGTTCCCTTGGAAGTATGGCCAAGTGCACTAAAATTAAGGACACCACGTGTGAAATAGACCCGAACCAACTGTTTCATCGCCTACTTTGCAAAATACGAAGTAAAGAAGAGCTTTCAACGTACTTGACTTACGAGTTGGCCGCAAGACCACCAGCTCTATTTGATGGCACACTTCGGCGGAAAGGCACAAAATCCAAGCTCATCACTGTTTTAGAAGAGTTTTCAAGCTGCGAAGAAGCTTTGCTATCAAACCCTGTGTTCACGGTCGACGGAGGTTTCCTTCTGCATCGAGTTGTTTGGACCTGTCCTGCAAACTACTCCCAAATTTGCCAGCAATACGTCAATTATATTGAAATCCATTTTGGCAAAAAGACAACCGTTGTGTTTGATGCCTATGGTGCCCCGACAACCAAAGATGCGGAACATGCCAAGAGAACTGGCAAGGAGGCACCAGACGCAGTTATGGAAGATTTCACGCCAACTACTGTACCACAAGGAGTGTTTTTATCAAACGAGAACAACAAGACGCGTTTCATTGCTCTCCTATCAAAAACACCTTACAACAGCAGGCATTGAGGTTATTCAAGCTGAAGACGACGCTGATACCCTGATTGTTTCAACGGCAGCCGAAACTTCAAGGAAAACAGAAGTCAGTTCTGTGATTGTGGGAGACGATACTGATCTGCTCGTCTTGATGGTTTCTGTTCCTGATGTTCACGGGGACATTTCCATGTTTATGGCGGAAAGAAGAATGGAAACGGCAAGATTTTCAAAAGCGGAAAACTCAAGTCTGGCCTTGGGAGCTTGCTTCCAATTATCCCTATCTTCCACGCTGCTACTGGTTGTGACACCACATCCGCTCCCTTTAGAAAGGAAAAAATCAGGTCCTTCAAGCAGCTTAAAGAAAACGCTAAATTACGCAGTAAGGTCCATGTTTTCAACAAGCCAGATGCATCGCACAAAGAAATCGCTGCAGCAGGAGAGGCTTTCTTTCTTTCCTTATACTGTAACTAGCCGATTGGACACCACAACTGCAGATCCGGATGTGAGCGTAAAAGCGCTTGCCTACTGAGTGGCCTACGCTGCACAACAATGTGCGGATACTGCGCTGGTCACGGATGTGCGAACCGCCCAGAGGAGAGCATCGACGTTGACGACCCTGACGATCTTGTGCTTTAATACGAGGGCAAGTTATTTCGAAATATATATAGACATTATCTGCACAAAAGATAAAATTCTCACTGTTCCTTTTTTTTTTTTTTTTACAGATATCATGGAACCCCCAAACGACGGAAGCCGCTAAGCATTACAAGTCAAAGCTTACATCTCTCATAGTGTCTCTCTATTTAATACTGACAATAATTTAAGCATTTTAGATGTGATACGCACAATTTCAAGAATATGATTTATTATTTTAGGTTTAAATACATTATTTGCATTGGCGGTTTTTAGCTATTGTGACAGGAACGGTCAAAATCGAACTTTAAACACACTATTTATGTTAATAGCACTTAAATGAATAAAACAGCTGTAAGAACGCGTCTAACATATTTTATTAATGTTCCTGAGACTTTGGCAGTAACATCCGGTCAATTTGACACCAGTCTGACCTCGCTAGGATCACTTGTTTGAAAGATATGTCCAAAAACGGAAAAGTCCAAGATGGCGGCAGTTTTTCCAAGATGGCGGCTTTTCCCCAGCTCGGATTTTTTGGGACTTTTGGGATTTCGTTTAGGACATTGTTCTTAACGTTAACGTTTCCACCCATTTTCAGCTCGTTATTAATTTTGTCCAGGTTAAAACTAATTTCACTGGACTAAAATAATAATAATAGAGTATTAACTCCAAACACACTATGTTCTCTCTATAAAATAATGGACGTGCGATCAAATATTAGAAAAGAATCACGACATATCAGCTGATTTGCAACCTAGAGTTCAATGGTATGACGGGTTTTGGTGCGACTAGTTACGCCTGGTGGTGCACGTCAAGGAGGCGATGACCAGGAAGCTGTTTTCAGCGAGAGTTACAATGGGAGGAGTTGTTCCAGTAGTACCTATATAGTTCAATGGCCTCACTACACTACTTCAGAGCTTTCTACAATTTGGTCTACAATTCTTTTATTTTCTCTCTTCTCATTACGTATTTCACGTTCACGTATCTGCAGCCGGGTTTCTTAGGGTATATCTGTACCTAATTTAAGTGAAGGCACATCAATCTGTTTGTTTTCTCTCAGGATTTAAATTCAATAATTCTGCTTTCAGGTCTCTCTCATAGTCATCCTTAGTAAAATGTTCAGAGCATATTTGTGAAGTATTAGGATTCTACTTACCGTCTCTTATAGTACACATCACCCATTCTTTCCTAATTAAATTGTCTTTAGGGAATGAATGATACTTTATATGCGCACCCCCGGGATCCCGCTTTGTTTTAATAAGACTGTTGGTACACGAAGCCACTGTGCTTCGCCGTCAGTGCCTAGGTTTGACATCCGTATAGCACTAGCGCTTAGAGACAGCCCAGCGGGGCTAACGAAGCGACCCGAATACACACGACCGCAACCGATCATCCATCCCCTTCGCGCTCCTTTGACACGCACTGTGACAGACCAGCACAGCGGGGCACAGGGGGATGACAGATCATAGGGAGTGCGTGGGTCGGGGCAAGGCCCTGTACTGGATGTTCTGCCAACCAATGAAGAATTAATTTTAGCACTAAGGTTCCGTAGTTGGCACTCATGAACTTCACATCAAACCGAATGGCGGAAGCGGGAATAGTCTCTTTTGATTGATTTTCCTCGTGGTGTTGTTGGTTGTTTTGATTTGTTCAGTATTTTGATTGTTTATTTGAAGTGAATTGAGAGTCAATCTTGCCACTGCAAGAGAGGTAAAATTGCCAAGCACCGGGATGTAAGAATTATAATGATAGTAAGAACAATACGGCAATTTTCATCTTCCTGGTGTTGACCATGTGTAAAACTAGTGGGCAATATGGACTACTCTTGAATAAAAATATTGTTTTAGATCCCTTAGGGGGGGGGGGGGTAGTTGGATCTAAAACGGAAGTGTTATTTTGTTAATTTATAAGGGGATGCCTGAAAGGGGGTAGCTTCCCGTAGCTGGGTAAACTGACCAGTGTAGAGTGTTGTTTAGTGTCAGGATACTAGGGTGTGCTCTTATAAAGGACGTAGGTGTATTTCAGGGAATGGAACTTAGTGTACAGGCCAACGTGCTAGTCGTCCAGCTGGCTGGCTGGTTATATAACCGACGTGCACGCGTCAGAGATATGGCGGCACGCTGCTCCTGGCAGTCCACGGGAAATACAATGATACCTGCGCTAGCAACTGTTTGGCTACTGTATGTCACATCTAATCGTGACGGGAATTAGGAAAGGAGTTAGGGCGTAAAGAGGCGTGTAAACAGTAATACAAGTGTAGAGTACTGACCGAGTGTTTATTGGTCAGTAATATGGAATTATGAGTCCCTTTTAGGGACCACAGTGGTACAAGTCTATATGCCTACCAGTCAAGCTGATGATGAGGATGTTGAAAAGGTCTACGAAGAAATAGACGAAATTCTGAGGTATATCAAGGGTGATGAAAATGTTATAGTAATGGGAGATTGGAATGCTGTGGTAGGAAAAGGGAGAGAAGGGAAGATAGTAGGAGATTTCGGATTAGGTGAAAGGAATGATCGAGGAAGCAGGCTGGTAGAATTCTGCACTGAGCATGAGTTGGTCATAGCTAACACCTTATTCAATAACCACAATAGAAGAATATACACATGGATGAGACCAGGAGATACAGGGCGTTACCAAATCGACTTCATTATGGTCAAGCAGAGGTTTCGAAACCAGATTTTGGATTGTAAAACATATCCTGGTGCTGACATAAACTCTGACCACAATCTGGTTGTAATGAAATGCAGATTAAAGTTGAAGAAACTGAAGAAAAGTCAAAAGCCAAAAAGGTGGGCAATAGACAGACTGAAAGAGAAGGATGTAAACGAAAGATTCAAGAAGAGTATAAAGGAAGGACTAATGAAAAACCCTAAACAAACTTCAATTGCAGACGAATGGGCACTTTTGAGGAATGAAATAACAAAATCCGCAGAAGAAAACATTGGTAGGAAAGAGAGAATAGGTAGAAAACCGTGGATCACTCAGGATATACTCGAATTGATGGATGAAAGGCGGAAGCACAAGAATGTAAGAGATGAAAAGGGGAAAGCAGAATACAGACGTCTGAGAAATGAGGTTAACAAGAAGTGCAAGGAAGCGAAAGAAGAATGGCTGAAAGAGAAATGTGCTGGTATAGAAAATTGTCTGAAATTAGGAAAAGTAGACACAGCTTATCGAAGGATTAAGAATACTTTTGGGGAAAAGAAGACCAAGTGCTGTAATATTAAGGACACAATTGGAAAGCCTCTAACAGATAGGGAAGGAAAGGTTGAGAGATGGAAAGCTTACATAGAGAGTTTGTATAAGGGAAAGGAGATTGAGAATCATATATTGGAAAGGGAGGAGGAAATCGATGAGGATGCGAAAGGAGATTTAATATTGAGATCAGAATTTGATAGAGCTTTGGAAGACTTAAGCAGGAACAAAGCACCAGGCATAGATGATATGCCGATTGAGTTGCTACGCTGCATAGGAGAGGAAGGTCTGATCAGGTTATTTCACTTGGTGTGTAGGATTTATGAGACAGGTGAGGTACCCCCTGATTTCAAGAAGAATGTAATCATCCCTATACCAAAGAAAGTGGGAGCTGACAGATGTGAAGATTACCGTACAATCAGCTTGATTACTCATGCTTCAAAGATCATGTCTAGAATAATTTACAAGAGGATTGAGAGCCAGATAGAAACGGAATTGGGTGAAGACCAGTTTGGTTTCAGGAGAAATGTAGGAACAAGGGAAGCTGTACTAAGTCTTAGGCTGATTTTGGAAGGTAGAATAAGGAAAGATAAGAGAACGTTCATGGCTTTTGTAGACTTAGAAAAGGCTTTTGATAACGTTGATTGGACTAAATTGTTTGACATTTTGAAATCGATTGGAATAAAGTACAGGGATAGGAGGGTGATATACAATCTATACAGAAACCAGACAGCAGTCATTCGAGTTGAAGGACATGAGAGAGAAGCTGGTATTCAGAAAGGTGTAAGGCAAGGCTGCAACTTATCACCCATACTTTTCAATCTTTACATTGAACAAGCAATGAAGGAAATTAGAGAAAAATTTAAAGTGGGAGTGAAGATTCAAGGAGAAGTAATCTCAACTCTGAGATTTGCTGATGACATCGTCATCTTGGCTAACAAGCCTGAGGATTTGAATGAGTTTTTGAATGGTATGGACTCCGTCTTACGGAAAGAATTCATGATGAAAATTAATAAATGTAAAACAAAAATACTGGAATGCAGCCGAAATAAATCAGAAACCTCTATGGAGATCAAATTGGCAGGTGAAAAGCTGAAGGAAGTAGGAGATTTCTGTTACTTAGGAAGCAGAATAACCAGTGATGGACGAAGCAAAGAGGATATAAAAAGTAGGTTGGCTCAGGCAAGAAAAGCATTTCTACAAAAAAGGAATCTGCTGACATCGAATATAGATTTAGGTATTAGGAAGTCATTCTTGAAAGCCTTTGTCTGGAGCGTGGCGCTCTATGGAAGTGAAACTTGGACTATTGGTGCAGCAGAAAAGAGGAGAATTGAAGCATTTGAAATGTGGTGCTACAGGAGAATGATGAAGATCAGATGGGTAGATAGGGTTACAAACAAAGAGGTATTACGACGAGTGGGAGAGGAGAGATGTTTCTGGCGACTGCTAATGAAGAGAAGAGATAGGTTGGTAGGACACATACTAAGACACCCAGGAATAGCAAGCTTAGTTATGGAAGGAAGGGTCGAGGACAAGAACTGTAGGGGTAGACCAAGGTTAGAATATGTTAAACAGATTGCCTCGGATGTAGGGTGTGGTAGCTATGTAGAGATGAAACGATTAGCTCAGGACAGGGAGGCATGGAGAGCTGCATCAAACCAGTCAAAAGACTGAAGACTCAAACAACAATAAATGTCACAAAGTAAGTGTACAAGTTTGTAGGACAGGTCACAAAATATAGGAACTCTGAACACTTCTGACTCACCTGATGATAACGGACCGGGCCTTCGGCTGATGCACTGTAAGACTGGTAATTGAGAGAGGGACTGCCCTCCTTAAGGCCTCCCTTTATAGTCTCCGGCGTTGTGCTGTCAGCATTCCGCTGCATAGATGCCCCAGTTAATTATGTGTCGCTGTTTGTGGTGTGATGCAAGTATTTGGCAAGCTTCCCTGGCTGGTTAGCTGCCCTTGCGGTGTTATAGATGTTGTTCTGGACTTACAAGATTTGCCAGTTGGGGGTGGTTAAAATAGATGATGGGGGGATGGCCTCCGGGGGGTGCAGACCCCTGGGGGACTGTACAAGCCTCTTCCCCCATTTAGTTCGTGTCCCCGCGAACGGGAACGGAACGTGAGGTCGGGATGTTGATGTAGTTGATGTAGTTGATGTAGTAGTTCTTGGATCTTCCTTGTATCTCCTGTTGGTGTCCTCCTCGTCGTATAGATGCAGTGATGTCGTGTTGATGTGTGGGTGTGAGATCAGCTCGTGTTCAGAGGGGTGAGTTATGGGATATACATATATATATTTGACATTGACATTGTAAAATAGTGCATGAGAAAAATTGACATTGACATTTTAAAATTAGTGCATGAGAAAAATTGACATTAACATATTGAAAGTTTCAGAAAAAAATACATGGTTCTGCTAATTATGCGGTACATTGTTGTGCAGGGAGGAAAAAAACCCAGGGCTGGACGGATGATTGCGCCGTCCGCCCTATCTTAGGGAAAAAGTGCTCCCTGCAATGAGAAAGATAGAAGAAATAGACAAATAGGTGTTCCAGGGTATAAGTTTAAGGGAAATATTCAAAATGTGTTTATTGCGTTGGGACAAAACGGAACACCTTTACAAGCTGGGAAGTTAGAAGAAAGAACAAGATGTTCAGTAAAGAACATATAGCCTACTTTCTCCTAAATGCATGGGTATTGTTATAACTCTTTGTCCTTTTCAAGGAGTATGATTGAATGTTGGTTGTAGTAGCTTGTTGAAATACAACGTGCTATAGGGATATTAAACATGAATATGAGGTGCCCTTTGCTAGTGCTGCCTCTGTACCAAATTTCGTTCAATTCGGTTCCACCGTGTTTGAATTGATAGGGGGAATCGATTTGCACACATACTTGGCCACCATCTGCAAACTATTGGGCTGATGTTCTTGCAGTTTGGTCTGAATATGTTTCCCACATAAAGATATGGTGTTGCAAAATTTGGTAGAGACTAGATTATTAGGTTGGTCGTAGCTTTTAACATTTGTGTGGCCGCGATTACGTTTCCGTCAAGATAGCGGTGATATAAAACATGACACTGAGGTGCCCTTTGCTAGTGCTAACTCTGTACCAAATTTCGTTTCATTCGGTTTCATCGTGTTCGAATTGATAAGGGGAATCGATTTTCACACAATGATGGCCGCCATCCGCAAAATATTAGGCCGTTGACCTATTAGTTTGGTCAAAGGATGCTCCCTCCATAAAGGTATGTTGTTGCTAAATTTGCTAGAGATCGGATGATTAGGCTAATCGTAATTTGATTTAAGCTTTGAACATTTGTGTGGCCGCCATTACGTTTCCGTCAAGATGGCGGCGATATAAAACATGACACTGAGGTGCCCTTTGCTAGTGCTACCTCTGTACCAAATTTCGTTCATTCGGTTCCACCGTGTTCGAATTAATAGGGGGAATCAATTTTGACATAAAGATGGCCGCCATCCGCCAACTATTAGGCTAATGGCCTATTAGATCGGTCAAAGGATGCTCCCTCCATAAAGGTATGTTGTTGCAAAGTTTGGTAGAGATCGGATGGTTATGTTAGTCGTAATTTGATTTAAGCTTTAAACATTTGTGTGGCCGCCATTACGTTTCTGTCAATATGGCGGCGATATAAATCATGACACTGAGATGCCCTTTGCTAGTGCTATCTCTGTACCAAATGTCGTTCCATTCGGTTTCACCGTGTTTGAATTAATAGGGGGAATCGATTTTGACACAAAGATGGCCGCCACCCGCAAACTATTAGGCTAATAACCCATTAGATTGGTCAAAGGATGCTCCCTCCATAAAGGAATGTTGTTGCAAAGTTTGGTAGAGATCGGATGGTTATGTTAGTCGTAATTTAACTTAAGCTTTGAACATTTGTGTGGCCGCCATTACGTTTCTGTCAAGATGGCGGCGATATAAAACATGACACTGAGGTGCCCTTTGCTAGTGCTACCACTGTACCAAATTTCGTTCATTCGGTTCCACCGTGTTCGAATTAATTGGGGGGAATCAATTTTGACATAAAGATGGCCGCCATCCGCAAACTATTAGGCGAATAACCTATTAGATTGGTCAAAGGATGCTCCCTCCATAAAGGAATGTTGTTGCCAAGTTTGGTAGAGATCGGATGGTTATGTTAGTCGTAATTTAACTTAAGCTTTGAACATTTGTGTGGCAGCCATTACGTTTCTGTTAATATGGCGGCGATATAAAACATGACACTGAGACGCCCTTTGCTAGTGCTACCTCTGTACCAAATTTCGTTCCATTCGGTTTCACCGTGTTTGAATTAATAGGGGGAATTGATTTTCACACAAAGATGGCCGCCATCCGCAAACTATTAGGCTAATGATCTAGTCATTTGGTCAAAGGATGCTTCCTCTATAAAGGTATGTTGTTGCAAAATTTGGTAGAGATCGGATGATTAGGTTAGTCGTAATTTGTGTGGCCGCCATTACGTTTCCGTCAAGATGGCGGCGATATAAAACATGACACTGAGGTGCCTTTTGTTAGTACTACCTCTGTACCAAATTTCGTTCCATTCGGTTGCACCGTGTTCGAATTAATAGGGGGAATCGATTTTCACACAAAGATGGCCGCCATCCGCAAACTGTTACGCTGATGGCCTATTGGTTTGGTCAAAGGATGCTCCCCCTATAAAGGTATGTTGTTGCAAGATTTGGTAGAGATCGGATGATTAGGTTAGTCGTAATTTGATTTAAGCTTTGAACATTTGTGTGGCCGCCATTACGTTTCCGTCAAGATGGCGGCGATATAAAACATGACACTGAGGTGTCCTTTGCTAGTGCTACCTTTGTACCAAATTTCGTTCAATTCGCATTCACCGTGTTCGAATTGATAGGGGGGGGGCAGACATTCAGAGTACACACACTCACACACACACAGACACACACACACACACACAGACTCACACACACACACACACAGACTCACTCACACACACACATACACACACAGACACACTTTTTTCGCCCTGTGTTGATCTCATAAGTCTACTTTCATTTTTTGCAAAAATCGAAAGTAGGCTAAAAATGAAAGAAAACAAATCAAAAACATTGTGTGCATGGGATCTTAACAAAAAATATACCGTTTACTGTGTTATTTGGAGATGTGCATATATTAACGCTTAGGAATATCAGTTATCACCTCTGTAGACAATGTTGGGGTGCGAGGTATTATATATATTTATTTATAGTAGAATAATTGCCCGTGGGCGCATTGATGTATGTTAAGCTACCCTTTTACAATTAAGAATTACAATTACCTTATATCTAGCTTAAGCGCGCTAATTTCCTATGATTCTAGTTTATATATTACCTTGCGTGCACGCTACTCCTTTGTACGTACGCGCCGTCTCACGGCTAATCCTTCACGGCCACTTCCTGGTACGGTTTAGTGGTCGTACCGCTTGAAATGTATTCCTATTCTGTGAAGCATTCCCTGTGGGTGAATGCTTTCACACTTGACAATGAGAGTCGCCGCCACAAGTCGGTTGCGCCCTCATTGCTGTAATTTGCGCCGCATTTTTAACGCCTTATGTTTGTCTTGTTTACGTTGATCTGCCAGCGAGCCTGATACCCCACAGGTATAAGCCGTGCTGGGCAGATTTTTAGAGTGTAGCTGTAAAAAATGTGGTGATCATGTGAGTGAAGATGATTACAAGTATCAAATATAAATTAGTGCACAAAGGTACAATATGATAATATGCTGGCACTAATAGCATGCTGCTGCTATATGGCAGCGAAATTATAGTCACCAGTGCCATACTCCTGGTGATGATGCCTGAAAGAAAATGGAGAGGTTAAGAAAACATGTAAATATCGTATATTTTCTATGTTGCTTCCTGTGGCAGTGTGTCCACAGTCTGAAGCTGTTTGTTGCCTGAAAAAAAAAATGGCAGGATTAGTGTTATTTGCTGTTTGCCCGGGCTTACCCTATACGGTGCCGTGTCGTTTCTTATGCTGCAGGTGTTTATAGATAACCTAATTAATCTGGTTAATCTACTTAACGTATTACCGTGATACCATTCCTATTACTATGTTATCTTAATATGCTATTTTAATATGCTGTCGGCCTTACCCCGGTAGCGGAATTTTAGTTACCGGGTGCCGATATATTCTACCTCAATTATACTTATTTTAATATATTATAATGTACTATCATGTATTATAGTGTATTATCATGTATTATAATGTGTTATCGGACTTACCCTGATGACGGGTTTATCGGTCATCAGGCGCCGAGCGGCGTTATCTTAACACTACTTATCTTACTTATTAATAAAAAAAATGGCTGCTATTACTAAGCCGAATGGATGGCCTTACTCTATTGCCGAAATGTGCTGTGCCGTACTTGGCAACAGCGGTTAATGAATTTGCTTAATCCTAAGTTCCGTACCAAAGTGCAACTGTCTTACTTGCTAAATTTTGACCAGGGCGATCGCCTGAGGCAATTTACTTCCTCAGGGCACCACCCGTACGAATCCTAGAAACACCGGTTGTCTCTAGAATCGCCGGATTCCGCCCCCTTAATTCTAGTTGTCGACGTCTATTCTAGGTCTTACCAACTAGTACTAATCTAGTCACAGGCGGCTTACGGTGCCACAAAGCAAAACCGTTTCGCCTGCTGTATCTTCCTGCTCATTACCGTTGTTTTTCATACGTTGTCATAGTTGGGTCGCCCACTTTACCCCTGTGAGTTGCTCGCTGTGCTACTCATTTAATGCCCTAGGCTGCCCGCTGCGTCGCCATTTATGTGGGCATTGGACATTGTCCAATGGCATAATATTATCTTCGCCTTTATTGGCAACCGTAGTATGCTTTACGCAGTAATAATAATCTCTTCGCCTTTATTGGCAACCGTAGTATGCTTCTTCGCAGTAATAATAATCTCTTCGCCTTTATTGACAACCGTAGTATGCTTTACGCAGTAATAATAATCTCTTCGCCTTTATTGGCAACCGTAGTATGCTTTACGCAGTAATAATAATCTCTTCGCCTTTATTGGCAACCGTAGTATTTCACTCCCGCACCTAAGAGTCTTGCTTCCCGCTGTAGAAGCCATACTTACTTAATATTAACTAAGAGTCTAGTCCTAGTTTGGTCGTCTCTAGGGTCAACTCCTGGGTCCAGCGTGGAGCTAGCTATTTCTCCCACCATCCTCAGAAAGTCTCCCCTGCGGGTCTTGGCTTCGACGACCGTGGCACATAGTGGGTGTAGCATCTCTTCCTCCCAGGAGCAGGCTAGGCATACCTAGGATTCCGAAGCTTGCCCGTGCCAGGCCGTGAGTGCCTTGACCTTACGTGGTTCGTCTGTTTAGTCTAGTCGTTAAGTTACTGGGGTAGGCTCAACATCGCCTTACCCGCTCTGCTCCAGTGTGGTGCCTCTGGCCTTCGGCCTGTGCCGCTATCACCAATCAGAGTGTTATCAGAGTCCTTTTCATATAGGAAATATAGGCGTAACCTGTGTAAATAATTTATTTTGTATAAAATGTACAATTTTTCAAGTGTTGTGGGGTTGTAGAGCTTCTAAGTGCATAGACTACTTTAGGTCTACTGTTGCTAAGTCGGCTTTCCAGCGATAATGCTCTGTTAACCTTTATGGAGGTGTTAGTAGGGTCTATGGTGTTAGGTACCCTGTTATTATGATCTGGGGGTAGTTATTCGTAGAGTAGGCTGAAAGCATGGTAGGAAGAGGTTGTGCATCTTTGGGCTCCACTAAATGGTGGCCTTGAGCCGGTAATGCTGCTAGGATTGCTCTTACAATGAGTGGACTGGGGCGGGTAATTCCCGGGATTGCAAAATTATAAAAATTCCATGCAGGTTTGATAGTAATAAACCTTGGTAAATGGATGGGATACTCCATGCATGTATCTGGATATGAGGCATCCGCCCTCATGTAAGGATAGGTGTAGGGTGAGGCGTAATAATAATATGTCCCTGTCATGCGGGAGTATTTAATTTAAAAAATGGTTAATATATGATTATGGCCTCATCTCTCATTTGGAGATGCGCATTATGCTTAATTGTTGGTTGCAGACCCACCCCTAATACTCAGGTGTTAGCATCGAGATCCCGGGCGTAGGATGCCCTCTCTTTAAACGCATGAAGTCTTTCAACCCCGATGTATACTTTGTAATGTAATGTAGCTGTTTTCATCGTGTCTGTATGTTTGTGTTGGTCGTGTTGGATGTGGGAAGGTTATGGACGGGGAATTAGGTATTAAAAAAATGGTAGCCTGTGGTTGGTATGTCGGTAATCCCGCTGGGATTATCCACCTATGCTTCTGTCATTCTCCCTTGGTCCATGTTTGCTTTCTATCCGCTTCTTGGGATAGTAAAGCGTCGTGACGCTGTGACGTCATGGCCTAATGTGGTCTTCCCTTTTGTAGTGTGAATGTGGCCAGTGGTCGTAGTGCGACTGGCCATGTCCTAATCGCCTGTAATGATTTTTGAGAACTGAAATCGAGAAAGGAAGTTATTAGGGGGGGGCTTGTTTTCTCAGAGCCCCTGTCTGTGTTCGCTCCTGATTAGTGAGCGCGTGTGTGTGTGACTATGTTCCGCTACGCCACGCGGACGGTTGGTCTGTTATAGGGTAAGTCCTAATGTGTATCGCGTGTATGGGCAGGAGGTGCCCGTGGCCTGTCAGCGTCTTTGAGAACGTGCTCCTATGGGCCCAAGATAAGTTCCGGTCTGTCACGTCTGTCCATTGCTAAATGTCACAGTTGTTTTTGCAGTGCTAAAAAAAATGTGTGGCATTATGATTGCTTTGCGCTTGTGATTTCACGGTCACTGCCGATATAACAATAGTGCCTGTGTTGCGATGTGGTGGCCTCTGCAAGTCAGCGGTTTGTATGTGTAATGGCAGGCTCGGACGTTATGTATGTCATCTGCCGGAACGTGCTTTCTTGCACGTATGTGAGTGTTGTCACAGTTCGGTATTCCGGGTGGACCAATGTAGCAATTCGTCCTATTTAGCTAGTACTGTTGTGTGGCCACTATTCCATAAGACCTTTGTCTTACGAAATTTTCATACCTGTGTCTGGGAAATGTATTTTCTATGTCAGGTGTAATTTGAAATTTTATGCCTGGTTTTTGGCGGGAGGAAATGTGGTATTCCCTGTTCATGTACCTGTATGGGCCTATTTAGGTGTGGTTGGAAGCCTGGATAGTTGTTTTCCATGGTGTCCAATTTTTGCTGGGATTCAGACCCGCGATCTCATGTCATTCTCTGTGTTCTATGTCTGCGTTGTGTTTCTGGGATTTAGGTGTCCTCAGTGTGGTTTTTGCTTGTGTCTCTCGTACCAAAAATACCGTTGGTTAGTTAGTTTTTGGTACGAGTGTGTTTTTTTTTTGTCGTGTGGCCTCCTGAGAGGCCGAGTGCAGGTCTTTCTATTCGACGCCCGTGGGCGACCTGCGCGTCGGGATGAGATATGGAATGGATGAAGATGAATGACACTGGGCAAGGATGTGGAAGGAAGCGGCCGTGGCCTGTCAGAAGGTACTGTCCCAGCATTTGCCTGGTGTTGAAAATGGGAAACCACGGAAAACCATTTCAAGGACAGCCGACGGTGGGGCTCGAACCCACGCGTCTACCGAGTCAGCAGAGAGCTTGGCCCCATGGCCTAACGCAGCGCTTTAGCCAGCGTAACCACTACTGTCGGTACGAGTGTGGTGTGTGGTTATGAGTTCGGACCCGGCTTGCCGTAAAGACTTGGTATGACGCTATCTGTGCCGTATATATTATGGCACATGTACCGTGTATTCAAAATGCGCAGATGGGAATACGCATTCCTGTGAAGAGTTTGCGTATTTTTGAATTCTCCTCGTAGTGTAATTTGGGGAGTTATGAGGTCCTTGGATCTGGCGTGAATGATGGCGTTTGTCCCAGCTCACTTGGAGTGGTCTTAGCCTGTCTACATGTATGAAGGTCGCCCAGTCACGATTGTCATATTGCTGATAGCGGTAGTGTTGAATTACAATGGCGTGCGCACTCGCTTATTAGTTGTTCTGACAATGCTCATGTCTCCGGCACGCGTATGTGTGAACTCGAGTGCTGTCGCTGTCATTGCGAGTGGGGCTTTCCGCACTGTAAAAGAACCTTTCATTATCTACATTTGTGTTCCCAAATACTGTGTTAACTGTAACTTGGGTCGAGTGTATCTCTATCCATGGTACAAAATGTCGTTATACACGAGTGTCTCCGGGCCGCTAGTCGCGTGTTTGGTGACTATGTGCCGGAGGTAATTTGGTTGTTTTTCATTTATGAACATCTGTTAGTGGAACTGTCCCAATCTGTTTTAGCTTCCTCACTTTCCTATCCTGCAACTGGATAGCTACCCGACCTTATATTCCTGGTATTCTGAAGGTTGCGGGTTTTGAGACCGTCTTTACCCAGAGTAATTGTTTCTGGTGCCATTCTAGGCTGTGTCTCCGGGACAGTTTGGTAGTGTATTACTGTTATGTGGCAATGTAAATTGATTGTGTGTCTTCCAAAAATATGTAGGGTTTCCCAAAGTCTGGGATTTTCACCCAATGGTGTGTTTGCGTTTTAGCTTGCGTGTTGTTATGGAGGTGAGAAAAAGTCGTGTTATAGGCAGTGTAATGTGTCACGTATGCCTATGGATTGAATACATACAGTTCAACTTGGCCACCTTCCTTTCTCGGGATTAATGCGTGAGGCAAAAAAAATGAGTTATGCCCCGCTCCGAATTAAGAGAGCACTTTGGGGGAAAAAATAGAGAAACTATATTGTATCTCGCCTGCCCACTGCTTTATGCTTATTAAGGCGGGTTGCCGGGCGGCGATAGTCTGTAAGAATTGTGTCGTAAACAATATCAAAAATGTTTAAAAATGAGGAGGAGGACCTGAGCGTACCATCCACCTATTTGGTGACGTTGGTACGGCAGTAATCTAGTTACGTCTCAGGGGAATCTACCAACACTTGTCTAGTACACACTGGGAAGGTCATTGCAAGACGTACTTGATACATGTGTATCCATGTCACGAACAAAGTCAGTGCACTATGGGAGTCGAAACTCCACTCCAAAGCAATTATAACCTTATTGTCATTTAGACTTTCACGGCCCGTGTTATTATTCATAATGTTGAATTTTGGGCTTATGCCGTGTTTTATTATATTGCAATTCGACGCGTTTCGAAAGAAACCATGTCTTTCATCGTCAGGAATAATCTGGAATACGACAATGTTGCTAAGAGAAAGCAACGAAGAACATATAGAAGGTGCCCAAAGATGGACGCCATTATAGCCCCATGTTAGGGACAACGGAAAGCAGCAGTGAATTACTTTCTCAGGGTTCTGATAATAGGTAGCCAGGATTCACTGAGATTGTAGCCGGTGTCGCGGTTGAAATTATCTGGGTGTTTACGTATTTCAACCGCCTCCCTGATGATTCTGGGACGATATTGCTTTATACGGGCAAGAACATCCACCCCTTGGAACATGACATCATGGCCAGGTGTTAAAGCATGATCGGCAACAGCTGATTTATCAGGTTGAATGAGCCTGATACATCTATTATGTTCCTTAATGCGAGTGCATATTGTTCTCGAAGTCTGCCCGATGTAAACCTTGCCACAAGTACAGGGAACTCTGTAGATACCCGGTTGTTGCAATTTAGGCAAACTGTCCTTAGTTGGTCGCAGGAGTTGCCTAATCTTAACAGAAGTTCCAAATACAGTCCGTATGTTGTATCGACGTAGGATTTTAGCAATACGATCCGTTGTGTTATGTATGTACGGAAGGTAAGCAGTTCCTCTTACATCTCTTTTCTCAACTGACGTCCTATTATTATTTGTTGGTTTCAGAACCGTAGAAATCAAAGCCTTGCTATAACCGTTGCTCTCAAAGGTGGTTCGCAGGGTGTTAATTTCTTCTTGTAAAGAAGACACTTCACAAATCCTCCTAGCCCTGGTAGTTAGAGTTGTAAGGATACCATGTTTCTGGGCAGGGTGATGGTGAGAACTTGCGTGGAGATATCTATTGGTGTGTGTTGGCTTACGAAAAACGCTGTGTCCTAAAGATCCATCCTCTTTCTTGGTGACGAGAACATCTAAAAAAGGTATTTTGCCGTCAGATTCCTTTTCCATGGTGAAACAAATAGAAGGGTGCTGGAGATTAAGGTGATCCAGGAAATGGCTAAGATTTTCCTCACCTTCCGTCCAAACAACGAACGTGTCATCCACATAACGCCACCAGATCTTCGGTTTGAAAGGAGCCGACGACAAAGCTTTCTCTTCAAAGTTCTCCATGAAGAAATTAGCCACAACAGGAGAGAGAGGACTACCCATGGCCACACCATCAGTCTGCTCATAAAAATTCCCATTCCATAGAAAGTAGGAGGAGGTCATGCAGTGATAAAAAAGTCTTGTGATGTCTTCAGGAAAAAGGCCATTAATGAGAGACATAACACCATCAATAGGTACTCTCGTAAACAGAGACACCACGTCGAGACTCACTAGAATATCACCCGGCTGAAGTGTTATAGCTTTTAACTTTTCCACGAAGTGTGTGGAATCCTTAATGTACGAAGGCGTGTTACCCAGAAGCGGCTGAAGTAGTCTACCTAAGTATTTGGAAAGGGCATATGTAGGAGAACCAATCGTACTAACAATGGGTCTAAGAGGAACATCGTCCTTATGTATTTTAGGAAGACCATAGAGTCTCGGAGGAATAGCATCCCCTGGAAGGAGAGTCTTCGCTGCATCCGCTGGAATAGATGATTGCTTGATCAATTTGACGGTGACATTTGAGTAGCGAGTAGTAGGATCACGACTATTAATCCTATATACAGGATCTGATAACAAAGACGAGATCTTGGAATCATAATCAACCTTATCCAATACCACTGTCGCATTACCCTTGTCAGCGGGGAGAACGATAATATCAGAATTGTCCCTTAGATCTTTAAGTGCCCGGCTTTCACCTTGTTTTAAGTTGGTGTTAGGTGGCTTAGCTGTCTTGAGAACTCGGGAACATTCTTGCCTGGCTTCCTCGGCCTCTTCAGGTGTGAGGTGATGTACTGAGGATTCTACGGATGTAATAAGTTCTTCAATAGGAATTCTTCTAGGCGCTACAGCAAAATTGAGACCTTTAGCGAGAACTGCCTGTTGGGTATCACTTAGGGGGTTGCTGGACAAATTTACGACAACCTTGTTAGCATCAAGTCTAATGGCTTGAGATTTCTGCAACTGACATAACCTATCATATTTGGAAATATGTCTGTCCCTCACCTGATCTAGAACGCTGTTAGCTTGCACTGAAGAAATACGATCGAAGATATTCCATAATTCCTCACTTACGAAGTTTGAGAGGCGTAGATGTAGCTGTAGTAACTCCCTCGAAATAAAATCCAACTGCTTACGAGTATGCTGTAACCTCTCTATCAATAACGCCTTGCTTGCACGACGATAGATTCTCGTTGCCTTAGGTGTTCTGAAGGAATGCTTCAACATAACAAAATTCGGTAGAATATCATGATCCCGGCATCTTAGGAGAAAAGCGAGTGAAGAGATTAGACACACCTTCTTGCGTCGTAACCTACTGAATCTAGACATCAGTCGGAAAATATCCTCCCCATAGAGGTTTCTAATATTGTCATTTAGACTTTCACGGCCCGTGTTATTATTCATAATGTTGAATTTTGGGCTTATGCCGTGTTTTATTATATTGCAATTCGACGCGTTTCGAAAGAAACCATGTCTTTCATCGTCAGGAATAATCTGGAATACGACAATGTTGCTAAGAGAAAGCAACGAAGAACATATAGAAGGTGCCCAAAGATGGACGCCATTATAGCCCCATGTTAGGGACAACGGAAAGCAGCAGTGAATTACTTTCTCAGGGTTCTGATAATAGGTAGCCAGGATTCACTGAGATTGTAGCCGGTGTCGCGGTTGAAATTATCTGGGTGTTTACGTATTTCAACCGCCTCCCTGATGATTCTGGGACGATATTGCTTTATACGGGCAAGAACATCCACCCCTTGGAACATGACATCATGGCCAGGTGTTAAAGCATGATCGGCAACAGCTGATTTATCAGGTTGAATGAGCCTGATACATCTATTATGTTCCTTAATGCGAGTGCATATTGTTCTCGAAGTCTGCCCGATGTAAACCTTGCCACAAGTACAGGGAACTCTGTAGATACCCGGTTGTTGCAATTTAGGCAAACTGTCCTTAGTTGGTCGCAGGAGTTGCCTAATCTTAACAGAAGTTCCAAATACAGTCCGTATGTTGTATCGACGTAGGATTTTAGCAATACGATCCGTTGTGTTATGTATGTACGGAAGGTAAGCAGTTCCTCTTACATCTCTTTTCTCAACTGACGTCCTATTATTATTTGTTGGTTTCAGAACCGTAGAAATCAAAGCCTTGCTATAACCGTTGCTCTCAAAGGTGGTTCGCAGGGTGTTAATTTCTTCTTGTAAAGAAGACACTTCACAAATCCTCCTAGCCCTGGTAGTTAGAGTTGTAAGGATACCATGTTTCTGGGCAGGGTGATGGTGAGAACTTGCGTGGAGATATCTATTGGTGTGTGTTGGCTTACGAAAAACGCTGTGTCCTAAAGATCCATCCTCTTTCTTGGTGACGAGAACATCTAAAAAAGGTATTTTGCCGTCAGATTCCTTTTCCATGGTGAAACAAATAGAAGGGTGCTGGAGATTAAGGTGATCCAGGAAATGGCTAAGATTTTCCTCACCTTCCGTCCAAACAACGAACGTGTCATCCACATAACGCCACCAGATCTTCGGTTTGAAAGGAGCCGACGACAAAGCTTTCTCTTCAAAGTTCTCCATGAAGAAATTAGCCACAACAGGAGAGAGAGGACTACCCATGGCCACACCATCAGTCTGCTCATAAAAATTCCCATTCCATAGAAAGTAGGAGGAGGTCATGCAGTGATAAAAAAGTCTTGTGATGTCTTCAGGAAAAAGGCCATTAATGAGAGACATAACACCATCAATAGGTACTCTCGTAAACAGAGACACCACGTCGAGACTCACTAGAATATCACCCGGCTGAAGTGTTATAGCTTTTAACTTTTCCACGAAGTGTGTGGAATCCTTAATGTACGAAGGCGTGTTACCCAGAAGCGGCTGAAGTAGTCTACCTAAGTATTTGGAAAGGGCATATGTAGGAGAACCAATCGTACTAACAATGGGTCTAAGAGGAACATCGTCCTTATGTATTTTAGGAAGACCATAGAGTCTCGGAGGAATAGCATCCCCTGGAAGGAGAGTCTTCGCTGCATCCGCTGGAATAGATGATTGCTTGATCAATTTGACGGTGACATTTGAGTAGCGAGTAGTAGGATCACGACTATTAATCCTATATACAGGATCTGATAACAAAGACGAGATCTTGGAATCATAATCAACCTTATCCAATACCACTGTCGCATTACCCTTGTCAGCGGGGAGAACGATAATATCAGAATTGTCCCTTAGATCTTTAAGTGCCCGGCTTTCACCTTGTTTTAAGTTGGTGTTAGGTGGCTTAGCTGTCTTGAGAACTCGGGAACATTCTTGCCTGGCTTCCTCGGCCTCTTCAGGTGTGAGGTGATGTACTGAGGATTCTACGGATGTAATAAGTTCTTCAATAGGAATTCTTCTAGGCGCTACAGCAAAATTGAGACCTTTAGCGAGAACTGCCTGTTGGGTATCACTTAGGGGGTTGCTGGACAAATTTACGACAACCTTGTTAGCATCAAGTCTAATGGCTTGAGATTTCTGCAACTGACATAACCTATCATATTTGGAAATATGTCTGTCCCTCACCTGATCTAGAACGCTGTTAGCTTGCACTGAAGAAATACGATCGAAGATATTCCATAATTCCTCACTTACGAAGTTTGAGAGGCGTAGATGTAGCTGTAGTAACTCCCTCGAAATAAAATCCAACTGCTTACGAGTATGCTGTAACCTCTCTATCAATAACGCCTTGCTTGCACGACGATAGATTCTCGTTGCCTTAGGTGTTCTGAAGGAATGCTTCAACATAACAAAATTCGGTAGAATATCATGATCCCGGCATCTTAGGAGAAAAGCGAGTGAAGAGATTAGACACACCTTCTTGCGTCGTAACCTACTGAATCTAGACATCAGTCGGAAAATATCCTCCCCATAGAGGTTTCTAATATTGTCATTTAGACTTTCACGGCCCGTGTTATTATTCATAATGTTGAATTTTGGGCTTATGCCGTGTTTTATTATATTGCAATTCGACGCGTTTCGAAAGAAACCATGTCTTTCATCGTCAGGAATAATCTGGAATACGACAATGTTGCTAAGAGAAAGCAACGAAGAACATATAGAAGGTGCCCAAAGATGGACGCCATTATAGCCCCATGTTAGGGACAACGGAAAGCAGCAGTGAATTACTTTCTCAGAACCCTGAGAAAGTAATTCACTGCTGCTTTCCGTTGTCCCTAACATGGGGCTATAATGGCGTCCATCTTTGGGCACCTTCTATATGTTCTTCGTTGCTTTCTCTTAGCAACATTGTCGTATTCCAGATTATTCCTGACGATGAAAGACATGGTTTCTTTCGAAACGCGTCGAATTGCAATATAATAAAACACGGCATAAGCCCAAAATTCAACATTATGAATAATAACACGGGCCGTGAAAGTCTAAATGACAATATTAGAAACCTCTATGGGGAGGATATTTTCCGACTGATGTCTAGATTCAGTAGGTTACGACGCAAGAAGGTGTGTCTAATCTCTTCACTCGCTTTTCTCCTAAGATGCCGGGATCATGATATTCTACCGAATTTTGTTATGTTGAAGCATTCCTTCAGAACACCTAAGGCAACGAGAATCTATCGTCGTGCAAGCAAGGCGTTATTGATAGAGAGGTTACAGCATACTCGTAAGCAGTTGGATTTTATTTCGAGGGAGTTACTACAGCTACATCTACGCCTCTCAAACTTCGTAAGTGAGGAATTATGGAATATCTTCGATCGTATTTCTTCAGTGCAAGCTAACAGCGTTCTAGATCAGGTGAGGGACAGACATATTTCCAAATATGATAGGTTATGTCAGTTGCAGAAATCTCAAGCCATTAGACTTGATGCTAACAAGGTTGTCGTAAATTTGTCCAGCAACCCCCTAAGTGATACCCAACAGGCAGTTCTCGCTAAAGGTCTCAATTTTGCTGTAGCGCCTAGAAGAATTCCTATTGAAGAACTTATTACATCCGTAGAATCCTCAGTACATCACCTCACACCTGAAGAGGCCGAGGAAGCCAGGCAAGAATGTTCCCGAGTTCTCAAGACAGCTAAGCCACCTAACACCAACTTAAAACAAGGTGAAAGCCGGGCACTTAAAGATCTAAGGGACAATTCTGATATTATCGTTCTCCCCGCTGACAAGGGTAATGCGACAGTGGTATTGGATAAGGTTGATTATGATTCCAAGATCTCGTCTTTGTTATCAGATCCTGTATATAGGATTAATAGTCGTGATCCTACTACTCGCTACTCAAATGTCACCGTCAAATTGATCAAGCAATCATCTATTCCAGCGGATGCAGCGAAGACTCTCCTTCCAGGGGATGCTATTCCTCCGAGACTCTATGGTCTTCCTAAAATACATAAGGACGATGTTCCTCTTAGACCCATTGTTAGTACGATTGGTTCTCCTACATATGCCCTTTCCAAATACTTAGGTAGACTACTTCAGCCGCTTCTGGGTAACACGCCTTCGTACATTAAGGATTCCACACACTTCGTGGAAAAGTTAAAAGCTATAACACTTCAGCCGGGTGATATTCTAGTGAGTCTCGACGTGGTGTCTCTGTTTACGAGAGTACCTATTGATGGTGTTATGTCTCTCATTAATGGCCTTTTTCCTGAAGACATCACAAGACTTTTTTATCACTGCATGACCTCCTCCTACTTTCTATGGAATGGGAATTTTTATGAGCAGACTGATGGTGTGGCCATGGGTAGTCCTCTCTCTCCTGTTGTGGCTAATTTCTTCATGGAGAACTTTGAAGAGAAAGCTTTGTCGTCGGCTCCTTTCAAACCGAAGATCTGGTGGCGTTATGTGGATGACACGTTCGTTGTTTGGACGGAAGGTGAGGAAAATCTTAGCCATTTCCTGGATCACCTTAATCTCCAGCACCCTTCTATTTGTTTCACCATGGAAAAGGAATCTGACGGCAAAATACCTTTTTTAGATGTTCTCGTCACCAAGAAAGAGGATGGATCTTTAGGACACAGCGTTTTTCGTAAGCCAACACACACCAATAGATATCTCCACGCAAGTTCTCACCATCACCCTGCCCAGAAACATGGTATCCTTACAACTCTAACTACCAGGGCTAGGAGGATTTGTGAAGTGTCTTCTTTACAAGAAGAAATTAACACCCTGCGAACCACCTTTGAGAGCAACGGTTATAGCAAGGCTTTGATTTCTACGGTTCTGAAACCAACAAATAATAATAGGACGTCAGTTGAGAAAAGAGATGTAAGAGGAACTGCTTACCTTCCGTACATACATAACACAACGGATCGTATTGCTAAAATCCTACGTCGATACAACATACGGACTGTATTTGGAACTTCTGTTAAGATTAGGCAACTCCTGCGACCAACTAAGGACAGTTTGCCTAAATTGCAACAACCGGGTATCTACAGAGTTCCCTGTACTTGTGGCAAGGTTTACATCGGGCAGACTTCGAGAACAATATGCACTCGCATTAAGGAACATAATAGATGTATCAGGCTCATTCAACCTGATAAATCAGCTGTTGCCGATCATGCTTTAACACCTGGCCATGATGTCATGTTCCAAGGGGTGGATGTTCTTGCCCGTATAAAGCAATATCGTCCCAGAATCATCAGGGAGGCGGTTGAAATACGTAAACACCCAGATAATTTCAACCGCGACACCGGCTACAATCTCAGTGAATCCTGGCTACCTATTATCAGAACCCTGAGAAAGTAATTCACTGCTGCTTTCCGTTGTCCCTAACATGGGGCTATAATGGCGTCCATCTTTGGGCACCTTCTATATGTTCTTCGTTGCTTTCTCTTAGCAACATTGTCGTATTCCAGATTATTCCTGACGATGAAAGACATGGTTTCTTTCGAAACGCGTCGAATTGCAATATAATAAAACACGGCATAAGCCCAAAATTCAACATTATGAATAATAACACGGGCCGTGAAAGTCTAAATGACAATATTAGAAACCTCTATGGGGAGGATATTTTCCGACTGATGTCTAGATTCAGTAGGTTACGACGCAAGAAGGTGTGTCTAATCTCTTCACTCGCTTTTCTCCTAAGATGCCGGGATCATGATATTCTACCGAATTTTGTTATGTTGAAGCATTCCTTCAGAACACCTAAGGCAACGAGAATCTATCGTCGTGCAAGCAAGGCGTTATTGATAGAGAGGTTACAGCATACTCGTAAGCAGTTGGATTTTATTTCGAGGGAGTTACTACAGCTACATCTACGCCTCTCAAACTTCGTAAGTGAGGAATTATGGAATATCTTCGATCGTATTTCTTCAGTGCAAGCTAACAGCGTTCTAGATCAGGTGAGGGACAGACATATTTCCAAATATGATAGGTTATGTCAGTTGCAGAAATCTCAAGCCATTAGACTTGATGCTAACAAGGTTGTCGTAAATTTGTCCAGCAACCCCCTAAGTGATACCCAACAGGCAGTTCTCGCTAAAGGTCTCAATTTTGCTGTAGCGCCTAGAAGAATTCCTATTGAAGAACTTATTACATCCGTAGAATCCTCAGTACATCACCTCACACCTGAAGAGGCCGAGGAAGCCAGGCAAGAATGTTCCCGAGTTCTCAAGACAGCTAAGCCACCTAACACCAACTTAAAACAAGGTGAAAGCCGGGCACTTAAAGATCTAAGGGACAATTCTGATATTATCGTTCTCCCCGCTGACAAGGGTAATGCGACAGTGGTATTGGATAAGGTTGATTATGATTCCAAGATCTCGTCTTTGTTATCAGATCCTGTATATAGGATTAATAGTCGTGATCCTACTACTCGCTACTCAAATGTCACCGTCAAATTGATCAAGCAATCATCTATTCCAGCGGATGCAGCGAAGACTCTCCTTCCAGGGGATGCTATTCCTCCGAGACTCTATGGTCTTCCTAAAATACATAAGGACGATGTTCCTCTTAGACCCATTGTTAGTACGATTGGTTCTCCTACATATGCCCTTTCCAAATACTTAGGTAGACTACTTCAGCCGCTTCTGGGTAACACGCCTTCGTACATTAAGGATTCCACACACTTCGTGGAAAAGTTAAAAGCTATAACACTTCAGCCGGGTGATATTCTAGTGAGTCTCGACGTGGTGTCTCTGTTTACGAGAGTACCTATTGATGGTGTTATGTCTCTCATTAATGGCCTTTTTCCTGAAGACATCACAAGACTTTTTTATCACTGCATGACCTCCTCCTACTTTCTATGGAATGGGAATTTTTATGAGCAGACTGATGGTGTGGCCATGGGTAGTCCTCTCTCTCCTGTTGTGGCTAATTTCTTCATGGAGAACTTTGAAGAGAAAGCTTTGTCGTCGGCTCCTTTCAAACCGAAGATCTGGTGGCGTTATGTGGATGACACGTTCGTTGTTTGGACGGAAGGTGAGGAAAATCTTAGCCATTTCCTGGATCACCTTAATCTCCAGCACCCTTCTATTTGTTTCACCATGGAAAAGGAATCTGACGGCAAAATACCTTTTTTAGATGTTCTCGTCACCAAGAAAGAGGATGGATCTTTAGGACACAGCGTTTTTCGTAAGCCAACACACACCAATAGATATCTCCACGCAAGTTCTCACCATCACCCTGCCCAGAAACATGGTATCCTTACAACTCTAACTACCAGGGCTAGGAGGATTTGTGAAGTGTCTTCTTTACAAGAAGAAATTAACACCCTGCGAACCACCTTTGAGAGCAACGGTTATAGCAAGGCTTTGATTTCTACGGTTCTGAAACCAACAAATAATAATAGGACGTCAGTTGAGAAAAGAGATGTAAGAGGAACTGCTTACCTTCCGTACATACATAACACAACGGATCGTATTGCTAAAATCCTACGTCGATACAACATACGGACTGTATTTGGAACTTCTGTTAAGATTAGGCAACTCCTGCGACCAACTAAGGACAGTTTGCCTAAATTGCAACAACCGGGTATCTACAGAGTTCCCTGTACTTGTGGCAAGGTTTACATCGGGCAGACTTCGAGAACAATATGCACTCGCATTAAGGAACATAATAGATGTATCAGGCTCATTCAACCTGATAAATCAGCTGTTGCCGATCATGCTTTAACACCTGGCCATGATGTCATGTTCCAAGGGGTGGATGTTCTTGCCCGTATAAAGCAATATCGTCCCAGAATCATCAGGGAGGCGGTTGAAATACGTAAACACCCAGATAATTTCAACCGCGACACCGGCTACAATCTCAGTGAATCCTGGCTACCTATTATCAGAACCCTGAGAAAGTAATTCACTGCTGCTTTCCGTTGTCCCTAACATGGGGCTATAATGGCGTCCATCTTTGGGCACCTTCTATATGTTCTTCGTTGCTTTCTCTTAGCAACATTGTCGTATTCCAGATTATTCCTGACGATGAAAGACATGGTTTCTTTCGAAACGCGTCGAATTGCAATATAATAAAACACGGCATAAGCCCAAAATTCAACATTATGAATAATAACACGGGCCGTGAAAGTCTAAATGACAATATTAGAAACCTCTATGGGGAGGATATTTTCCGACTGATGTCTAGATTCAGTAGGTTACGACGCAAGAAGGTGTGTCTAATCTCTTCACTCGCTTTTCTCCTAAGATGCCGGGATCATGATATTCTACCGAATTTTGTTATGTTGAAGCATTCCTTCAGAACACCTAAGGCAACGAGAATCTATCGTCGTGCAAGCAAGGCGTTATTGATAGAGAGGTTACAGCATACTCGTAAGCAGTTGGATTTTATTTCGAGGGAGTTACTACAGCTACATCTACGCCTCTCAAACTTCGTAAGTGAGGAATTATGGAATATCTTCGATCGTATTTCTTCAGTGCAAGCTAACAGCGTTCTAGATCAGGTGAGGGACAGACATATTTCCAAATATGATAGGTTATGTCAGTTGCAGAAATCTCAAGCCATTAGACTTGATGCTAACAAGGTTGTCGTAAATTTGTCCAGCAACCCCCTAAGTGATACCCAACAGGCAGTTCTCGCTAAAGGTCTCAATTTTGCTGTAGCGCCTAGAAGAATTCCTATTGAAGAACTTATTACATCCGTAGAATCCTCAGTACATCACCTCACACCTGAAGAGGCCGAGGAAGCCAGGCAAGAATGTTCCCGAGTTCTCAAGACAGCTAAGCCACCTAACACCAACTTAAAACAAGGTGAAAGCCGGGCACTTAAAGATCTAAGGGACAATTCTGATATTATCGTTCTCCCCGCTGACAAGGGTAATGCGACAGTGGTATTGGATAAGGTTGATTATGATTCCAAGATCTCGTCTTTGTTATCAGATCCTGTATATAGGATTAATAGTCGTGATCCTACTACTCGCTACTCAAATGTCACCGTCAAATTGATCAAGCAATCATCTATTCCAGCGGATGCAGCGAAGACTCTCCTTCCAGGGGATGCTATTCCTCCGAGACTCTATGGTCTTCCTAAAATACATAAGGACGATGTTCCTCTTAGACCCATTGTTAGTACGATTGGTTCTCCTACATATGCCCTTTCCAAATACTTAGGTAGACTACTTCAGCCGCTTCTGGGTAACACGCCTTCGTACATTAAGGATTCCACACACTTCGTGGAAAAGTTAAAAGCTATAACACTTCAGCCGGGTGATATTCTAGTGAGTCTCGACGTGGTGTCTCTGTTTACGAGAGTACCTATTGATGGTGTTATGTCTCTCATTAATGGCCTTTTTCCTGAAGACATCACAAGACTTTTTTATCACTGCATGACCTCCTCCTACTTTCTATGGAATGGGAATTTTTATGAGCAGACTGATGGTGTGGCCATGGGTAGTCCTCTCTCTCCTGTTGTGGCTAATTTCTTCATGGAGAACTTTGAAGAGAAAGCTTTGTCGTCGGCTCCTTTCAAACCGAAGATCTGGTGGCGTTATGTGGATGACACGTTCGTTGTTTGGACGGAAGGTGAGGAAAATCTTAGCCATTTCCTGGATCACCTTAATCTCCAGCACCCTTCTATTTGTTTCACCATGGAAAAGGAATCTGACGGCAAAATACCTTTTTTAGATGTTCTCGTCACCAAGAAAGAGGATGGATCTTTAGGACACAGCGTTTTTCGTAAGCCAACACACACCAATAGATATCTCCACGCAAGTTCTCACCATCACCCTGCCCAGAAACATGGTATCCTTACAACTCTAACTACCAGGGCTAGGAGGATTTGTGAAGTGTCTTCTTTACAAGAAGAAATTAACACCCTGCGAACCACCTTTGAGAGCAACGGTTATAGCAAGGCTTTGATTTCTACGGTTCTGAAACCAACAAATAATAATAGGACGTCAGTTGAGAAAAGAGATGTAAGAGGAACTGCTTACCTTCCGTACATACATAACACAACGGATCGTATTGCTAAAATCCTACGTCGATACAACATACGGACTGTATTTGGAACTTCTGTTAAGATTAGGCAACTCCTGCGACCAACTAAGGACAGTTTGCCTAAATTGCAACAACCGGGTATCTACAGAGTTCCCTGTACTTGTGGCAAGGTTTACATCGGGCAGACTTCGAGAACAATATGCACTCGCATTAAGGAACATAATAGATGTATCAGGCTCATTCAACCTGATAAATCAGCTGTTGCCGATCATGCTTTAACACCTGGCCATGATGTCATGTTCCAAGGGGTGGATGTTCTTGCCCGTATAAAGCAATATCGTCCCAGAATCATCAGGGAGGCGGTTGAAATACGTAAACACCCAGATAATTTCAACCGCGACACCGGCTACAATCTCAGTGAATCCTGGCTACCTATTATCAGAACCCTGAGAAAGTAATTCACTGCTGCTTTCCGTTGTCCCTAACATGGGGCTATAATGGCGTCCATCTTTGGGCACCTTCTATATGTTCTTCGTTGCTTTCTCTTAGCAACATTGTCGTATTCCAGATTATTCCTGACGATGAAAGACATGGTTTCTTTCGAAACGCGTCGAATTGCAATATAATAAAACACGGCATAAGCCCAAAATTCAACATTATGAATAATTATAACCTTACCTTGGCATTGAATATATAATTTTCAAAAGAAAGATACGTGTTGTCCGTTGAGCCATTATATATTTAAACACAAATTGTGCTAAATGTTCCGGCATAACTCAGCAAAATGACAGTGTTTCGCCCAGGTGTGCTATTGGACTCTTCAGTTGGTTAAAACACTCCTCACCAAATTTTTGAAAAATAGTTTGCGATTCTTAATTCTTGCCACGGTTATGGCTCTCGCCCGTCACAAGAGAATCTGTCAAACTGTGGGACCGGAACATAGAACATTTAGTCATTTCTACTTAGAAAGACCCGTCTAAGCTCTATGCTGTGATTTGATGCTTAAACTGCGTTCAGAATAGCTCTTTCCGGCCTTAAGTCGCGTGGCTTGCCTGATGGGCTTCCGCTTGGCTTTGGATATTAAGAACTTTACGCTATCCAAGTTATAATATGGACCAACCATGCTCAATAACCATGGATGGCCTGAGGAAAAAAAAATGCTAGGGGCCCAAAAAAAACAACCAAGAAGAATATTGAATTCTATACTGTTGGTTTAGCCATGTTGCACTGCATATACATGAAAAAAAATGTGCCGTTTATGTTTGTGAGTCTCTGTTTGTCTGTTGTCGTATCTCTCACGTGTAAACGAGCTTACGTGTGTCCCTAATATAGGTGCAAGTGACATTAGTTTATTTTTGAGTCCCTGGTGGAAGTCGTTATTCCCGTCCGAGCGTCCTTGCTCTGAAAGGTGAAGACTTCCGCCCTGTTACGAGGGTATAGGCCCCCGACATCCATTGGGGCGCTTCTTTGCCATTTTTCGGAGGAGTTTGTAGCAAAGTAAGCCTGGGCCTACTTCCACCGTAACGCCTGTCTGCTGGTCTGAGTGTGCCTGTACTTGAGGGCCTAATTGCGCTCTGCGCTACCCTAGTAGAGTTTACGGGGGTGTGTTTATTTTTGACTGAGTGGTTTTGTGGGGTAGGTAATAACACCTTTCCAATACCCCGTGTACCGTGTGGTAGTGCCTGGTCAAAATGTGCGGACGTGTCTTGTGCATCCTGAGGGCCTGAATCCAACACCCTCTTATGCATTCGCACCTGGGGTACGAATGCCGGTGCTCGCCTCCGTTCTGGCAAACTTGCCCTTTGAACTGGCGGTAAAGGCCGCTTAATTGCCTGTCTCTGCCCTGGCAATGTAGTGGCGTGTAGCCTGACCGCTTCCTGGCCTGTGGCCACAGCAGACTCCTGCCATTGTGTTTGCCTATCTGTGTGGGTGTGTGTAGGCTCAATGTGCTGTAGGGCGAGCTCTACGTCCTCAGCCCATGACGTGGTTACCTCCCGTTTTATCCCTGTTGTGTCATATGTACACGAGGGTCCTGGCGTCGACTCCCTCTCGTTCGTCCGTTCAGAGGGGATTGACGTAGGTCCTGCTCCTCGGTTTGGCAAAATTGCCTTCCGAACCGGAGCTAAGGGATGTGTAATGGTGTAAGCTTGTCCCCGCAGTGTATTGGAGTCTAAGCTGGCCGTCTCCTGGACTGTGGCCACGGTGAACTCCTTCCCATGTGTGGCAGTACATGGCGAGAGGGACATCCTCGCAAATTGCCGAGTTAGCGTATCGACGCTTATGTCCTCTCTCGGCTGGGCTGGTGGCCCTGCCATGTACTCGAAAATGGCCTTGTTATTCTGGAGTTCGCGGTACTCGTCCCAAATTTGGGTGTACTGCCTGTTGAGGCTCATGGCCTGCTCAACGACTTTTGTGCCATTGGTCCTTATGCGCTGGTGTTCCCTGATGAGTGTTTCCCATTGCTGGAACATGAACTCGTGTCGGCAATGTAGTTGCCAGTGTGCTTTAATGATTTGTGTACGGAGGGTGGGGATTTTCGCCCGAATCTTGCGATTCTTAGCGCTGCGGAGTGGCCGGACAAGTGCTCTTATGATCCGCATATACTGGGCGTGCTGGAGCTGCTGAAACCTTCTGAGGTAGTCCTGCCTAGTTTCAAAGACTCTGTGCCAGGCAATTAATTCCTGGTACTCCCCAATGCTCCTCAGCACAGCTAGGCGGTATAGAGGGGCCATACTAAATAAAGTGTATGCGTCTTCTAAGAAAAAAAAACTGTGCGTGTCTGCCAGTGTATCCTGTGTCTCTCTGATTCTTTCTGGGGCTGGGGGGTTGGTTTGCTAAGAATTTCCCCTGTGTAGACAGTGCGAAGCAAAAAAAACTGCTTTCTGTCTGAGAGGAAAGAAAAAAAATTCAGTCTCGCTTGGCTATATGCGGTACGGGCCGTTTTGACCACGAGAACTCGTTGTATGAGCCCTATTTTACTGTGCGTGGTACCTGGCCTCCACCATCTGTTTTAGATCCCTTAGGGGGGGGGGGTAGTTGGATCTAAAACGGAAGTGTTATTGTGTTAATTTATAAGGGGATGCCTGAAAGGGGGTAGCTTCCCGTAGCTGGGTAAGCTGACCAGTGTAGAGTGTTGTTTAGTGTCAGGATACTAGGGGGTGCTCTTATAAAGGACGTAGGTGTATTTCAGGGGATGGAACTTAGTGTACAGGCCAACGTGCTAGTCGTCCAGCTGGCTGGCTGGTTATATAACCGACGTGCACGCGTCAGCGATATGGCGGCACGCTGCTCCTGGCAGTCCACGGGAAATACAATGATACCTGCGCTAGCAACTGTTTGGCTACTGTATGTCACGTCTAATCGTGACGGGAATTAGGAAAGGAGTTAGGGCGTAAAGAGGCGTGTAAACAGTAATACAAGTGTAGAGTACTGACCGAGTGTTTATTGGTCAGTAATATGGAATTATGAGTCACTTTTAGGGGATGTAATAAATGTCACAAAGTAAGTGTACAAGTTTGTAGGACAGGTCACAAAATATAGGAACTCTGAACACTTCTGACTCACCTGATGATAACGGACCGGGCCTTCGGCTGATGCACTGTAAGACTGGTAATTGAGAGAGGGACTGCCCTCCTTAAGGCCTCCCTTTATAGTCTCCGGCGTTGTGCTGTCAGCATTCCGCTGCATATATGCCCCAGTTAATTATGTGTCGCTGTTTGTGGTGTGATGCAAGTATTTGGCAAGCTTCCCTGGCTGGTTAGCTGCCCTTGCGGTGTTATAGATGTTGTTCTGGACTTACAAGATTTGCCAGTTGGGGGTGGTTAAAATAGATGATGGGGGGATGGCCTCCAGGGGGTGCAGACCCCTGGGGGACTGTACAATATATAGAGAATAAATGTGTGCATTTCATCTCTTGTTTGTTTTCTTACCCATTCTCCTTTGCATTGCAATAACATTTGTGGTTTAGGGCTACGGGGAGGGGTGGGTGGCAGCGGGCATGCTAGGCAAAAAGTGAGGTTATGGCAACGTAGTGTGTGCATTTGGACAGTTTTCTTTATATTCATCGAATATCCCAACAATTCTGTAGAGTATGAGAGCATTTTTAATTAGCCTAGAGGTGAATTAAGCTCTAGAACGGCATAACTGTGTCCTTCGTGACAAATCTATTGCTAACATTGATATCTATCAAAATGTATTATTTTCCTATCTGGACGTATATTTCAGCGCCTAGCGAAAGGCGCAGTTATGTTTGTGTTATTTTCATCAATAATCAATAACTCATCGCAGAACATACTGTTCATTTACGTGTAATAAAGGCTACATTCATATGACTTTTTATGTTGCCAGACTTGCCAGTACAATCCATAGCCTCAGGCGGTGTTCTCTCTCGGAAATTCTGTAACCAAAAGTGATGAATCTCTTATACTTACATGATCCTTGGCGGGTCAAACCGAACGTACCCGAAACTTCACAACCTAGACCGATCATTAGGGCTAGGATTTTTATATAAATACATATTCCTTCCCTTTGCTTATACCTAACTAAAAACGATAAATGTCCATGAATTAGAACCTTAGCTACCATCTAATTACATTTTATTGTTACATATTTTACATATTTGATCATAATGACATTTGTTTTAGATATTTTTACTTTTAAATTAATATTCTGTTTTTTTATTTTACATATTTGATCAAAATAACATTTTTAGCCTATTTTCAATTTCGAAAAAATAGGCTTATGAGATCACCTTTTGTCCGTGTGTGTGTGAGAGGTGTGTGTGTGTGTGTGTGTCCCTAATAAATTCTAAACGGCTGGAGCGATTTCAATGAAACTCGGTGAGTTCATAGCACTATTCCGGGCGACCCCGACCGTGCCCTTGAAATTTTGTTACGTCTAACCAATCCAACATGGCGGCTGTGCGAAATATTTCACCAGCATTAAATATCTCCGAAACTATTCCCGATATCACCCTAATTTTTTTACGGTGATAAAGGGAACTACTAGAAGTGCACCTATGTGACTTTTGAAAAACTAATAATTACAAAACCAACACGGCGGCCACGCGAATTTGCGACATTTAAATAGACGTTTCTCGCGATTTAACCAACCAAACGCAATGAAACTTGGTACAGTATATGTTTATACACATTGTAATGTACCGACATCTAACTTGGTTCAATTGTTTACAGAACCACAAGATGGCGGATGTGCGAATTATTTCACTGGCATTCTACATCTCTGAAACTATTAGCGGTATCACCCTGAAATTTTGTACGGAGATAAAGGGCACTACTGAAAGTTTATCTATAAGACATTCAAAAACCGGTTAACTACAAAACGAACATGGCAGCCAAGCGAATTTGAAAATTTTAAATTGACCTTTCTCGCGATTTAATGTTCCAAACGCAATGGAATCTGGTACAGGAAATGTTTATACACATCGTAATGCACTGGTATCTAATTTAGTTCAATTGTTTACATAACCTCAAGATGGCGGCTGTGCGAATTTTAAAATTAAGTTTTTATTTCTTGTGTCGTAGTCATGCGATCGAAGTGAAAGTTTGAATAATGAACCTACGCAATAACTTTCCTTTAATGATACATCCAACAATCCAACATGGTGACCATCCGAAATATTTAGACGGCTCTGAATATCTACGAATCTATTATAGCAATCAAACAGAATTTTTTAATGTTCATAGGGGCTATGAACTTAAGTTCACCTATAAGACTTTAAATAACCAGGTGATCACAAATCCAACACGGCGGCGACGCGAAGTATGCATATTCATTTGGACGTTTCTCGCAATTTAACCATCCGAGTGCAGTGAAATTTGGTACAGTAAATCTTTATACGAATGTTAATCCACTGGCATGTAATTTATTTCAATTGTTTCCATAACCACAAGATGGCAGCTGGGCGAAATTATAAAATCTCGTTGTTACTTCTTGTGTCCTATTCATGCGATTGAAGTTTGAATGCTACACGCACACAATAATCGTCATGTAACAGTATATAACTCTAGGACCTACATATATAAAATCCAAAATGGCGACCATCCGAAATATTTAGCCGGTTCTCAATATCTACCAATCTATTACAGCAATCAAACTGAAATTTTGTATATTGATAGTGGCAATTAATAGGATATATGAAAATAGGCTGTATAGTTCTTCACGGAACTACTTGTTTAAACATGACTTTACTTGATTTATTTAAAATTACATATTCTGTCTCTTACTGTAAAAGAAAAATATTTTTTCGCGAGTGAAATATAGGCTATTTGTTCACTAGAAACTCGGGTACGTGAAACGGATTTCCAAGAAATTCATAAGCTCTTGAGAAAGGGCCAGGGAAGATGTTAGTGGAGATAAGAGGATGGACACCCTGCCGGAGACTCAGCGGCTGGTCTTTAGTTTATTTCAGTTGCCCAGGCAGCCCAGTGAGTGCCTGAGACTCTAAAGAATTAACGTACAGAAGAACAAATCAAGCGATTATTCACAGAACAAATAGCCAGTCGATAAACGAAAGAAAAATGGCTGCCCAAGGATCATGCACCGCTTGGTCTGTCTTATATAGGACGTGGACGAGGTTGGCTGACCGGTTATATTCGTGAGCATTCGGGCCACTTCGTTAGCCCCGCTGGGCTGTCTCTAATCGCTAGTCGTATAGCGGTACCGGTATTACACATCAGGCGCGGGACACTGTTATGGGCTAATTCGAACCAAAACAAAGACCGCCATGTGCGTTTTGTTTACTGTTTGGGCCCGCATGCCGACAACTGTTGCAGTATTATACTACATTTGTAGTGACGCAATCTCTATTATGTTGGATCCATTACTGAATTGAATTATGATAACAAGTGACAAGGACAAGCGGAGTTATTGCAAATGGCGGCAGCTCCGTTCGCTCTAATTCTGGGACAACATAATTTATATGTAGGGCAGGTATTAATTGCTCAAGTGTAAATCTTGCTCATAGTTTCATTCGGTAAAATTATACTGTAATCAGAATTCATGGATTTACTTTTATTTGTTTGATTTTCATGTAAAAATCCGAATATAGGTACGATATAGTCTTGTACATAGTGGACAATTCTTCCCTTATATTTATAATGTAATTTATTCATGCCAAATTTTCCAAACAATTGTTTTCATCTTGCTGAAGACTTCTGTCAAGTCTTTGTAAATGTGCGGGATCAGGTTTAGTTTAGTTAACGGTAGGCTACTTAAGTAGTTTGATATGCGGTAGGGCCTACCCATGTCCAAAATTTTCCTATCTATGCTAATACTTGCATGCATGCAGCTGTCTCAATCATATACTATAAGTACACTATTAAAGATACAAAGTGACTTGTGATCGAAGCAGCCAGGTTTGGACCCTGGTCCTATTTTGACATACACTCTGCATGGCTGTGACTTCTGGTGTCCTATGCGCCAGGGGATAAGGCAAGAGTAGGGAATATAAGCCGAAGCTGGCGCAGGGACTAATGCGCAAGATGGCCGCCGCGCGCAACCAGCCCTATGTTATTCTTATGGAGGGGACAGTCATTGCTGGCGCATGGGCTAATGCGCAAGATGGCCGCCATGCCCTGAGACTGTGTATGACGACACGACACAGGGAGAGGTCGGCCATGTAGTTGCTAAATGGAATATTTATTATTATTATTATTATTATTATTGATTGATCATGTACAATCAAGACCAGCCTTATTTTGTCCACCTCTTGCTGCAGTGGCTAGCATTCTTGGATGTTACTGCGAATGCCCGGGTACGATTCCTGGCTCTGCCAAGAAATACACTTTCTGGTCTCGGGAGTGGAACGGGTACACTCAGCCTTGTGAGGCAAAACTGACAGGAGCTGGGTTTTGATTCATACCTCAGCCATTCTGCCTAACCCAAATTCACCTAACCTAACCTAACCTAACCTAACCTAACTTCACCTAACCTAACCTAACTTCACCTAACCTAACTTTACCTAACCTAACCTAACCTAACCCAACTTAACCTAACCAAACCTAAAAATGAGAGAAAAAAAAGTGAGAGCAAAAAGTGTGAGCAAAAAAGTGAGAGCAAATGTGAGAGCACAAATAATAAAATTAGTTATAACCTAACCTAACCTAACCCACAGAAAAATCATTTAAAGATTTTAGATTTTAACATTTTACATTTTAACATTTTAGATTTTGATTTTTTCATTTTACATTTTTTAGATTTTACATTTTAAATTTTTGTTGGTATTTTAGATTTTCGCTTTTTTAGATTCTACATCTTAAATTTAAGATTTTTTGATTTTACATTTTACATTTTCCGAAAAGAGTAAACAACAAGGTCACATACCTAACCTAACCTAACTTAACCTAACCTAACCTAACTTAAAAGTGAGAGAAAAAAAAGTGAGAGCAAAATGTGTGAGCCAAAAAGTAAGAGCAAATGTGAGAGCACAAATAATAAACTTAGTTATAATCTAACCTAACCTAACTTAACCCTCAGAAACCTCATTTAAAGATTTTCGATTTTACATTTTAACATTTTACATTTTAACATTTTAGATTTTTGATTATTTCATTTTGCATTTTTTATATTTTACATTTTACATTTTTGATTTTTTTGTATTTTAGATTTTAGTATTTTTTAGATTCTACATTTTAAATTTAAGATTTTTTTTGATTTTTGATTTTACATTTTCCGAAAAGAGTAAACAAGAAGGTTACATACCTACCCTCACCAAACCTAAGTTAAGCTAATCCAAAGGCTAATGCACATACACAAAGTATATAAGGGCACATTCAACTATCCTTATGCTAGTCTTATAGGCTACTTTACAGCATGATCACCACCCCAACCAAGTAATTTTTTTTCATTTTGTTGTTTACACATTTGTCAATTTTCCAATTTCCCATTTTCAGTTTTTTTAAATGTCAGTTTTAAGTTTTTCAATTTCATAATATGGAAACATGGATTTTGCATTTTGTTGTTTACACATTTGTCAATTTTCCAATTTCCCATTTTCAGTTTTTTTTAATGTCAGTTTTAAGTTTTTCAATTTCATAATATTGAAACATGGATTTTGAATTTTGTTGTTTACACATTTAACAATTTCACAATTTCCCTTTTACAGTTTTTAAAATGTAATTTCAAAGTTTTTCATTTTCATGATATAGAAACATGGATTTCCCAATTTGTTGTTTACACATTTGTCAATTTACGAAATTCCCATTTACAGTTTTTAAAATTTCAGTTTAATGTTTTTTTCTATTTTGTCAACATGGAAACATGGATTTTCCAATTTGTGTTTTACATGTTCATTTTGCATTAGGAGTGGAGAGAGGTGGGTAGTAATTAAAAATGTACAAGCAGTGTCCATACAATATTTTTTATTTTAAATACATGTACACTATTTACACATAATACATTTTATATATATTCTTTTTTGTTGTAAATTGTACAGTTGTTTTTATTTTGTTTTCTATTTTATTTATTTTTTCATTATGAATACCATTTTTTTCTTTTTGTGTTTTTCTATTTTGTAGTGCTATTGTTTTATTTCCTAAATTGTTTTGTTTTATGTATTTGCTAGTTGCAGGCAGAGGATTTTGATATTCAAAATTTAACACTTAAACATGGTCAATGATTGAGTAATGACCATAGGCATGTGTACCTATACCATTAGCATCAATTACTCTTTTATCATCACCAGGACACAAAGCAATTATTTTGTTTAGTCTTATAGATGATATGTCATGTTGTTTAGAAGCGATAATGTTCATTGGTATTCTTTTTACATTGTTTTTAATGACACAATCGTTATAATCTTGAAAGCTTATACAATTTTTGACAACACCTCTGTTAATACCTTTAATCTTTTTGATTTCTTTACCATTTATGTCTAAAGCGTACATTTTAGCTTTAAGTCCAACAAATGCTTTTATAATTTGTGAACAAGCCTCGTCATTAAATTTCCCCAACGTTTTCATGTTTGGTGTAGAGTAACATATGTGATTAGTAGGATAATCTGATGTGTCCAGGTGTTCTAGGAAATCCAACTGGTCTTGACATACATCTGGGTTGTTAACCAAATAAATGAACGAGTCGGTATCCATATGCATGAGTTTAAGATGGTTCATTCCATAATAGGGTCGCAGGACATCATAGCGGTGGGAATACATTAGAGTTTTTGAAATATCCAGTATACACATTCCAATATATATAGGCTTATTGAATACAATGTTACGTTTAGCCATGTGGAAAGCAGCTAGGTTAGGATCATAAATGGTTCTGTCAATAAATGTCGGCTTTGCTATTAGCATTTCTGCCTTTTTGCTGTCTGTCACAAGACGTATGTCTATTCTTTTACGGATATTTTCCTTTGTTTTTCCAAAAATGGCATTGTTGATTAATTTGTACAGAATTTTCTCAAAATCATTTTTGGCTTGTTATCGAAGGTTGTTATTAAAATCAACGTAGGCCTTTAACCAAGGTCTTCCATGATCTAAAGCCTGTTTTAATGCCATGTAGTGAACAACATATCGCCTTCGATTTCCAAGATGAGGAATTAGTTTTTTCAGAGACGAATCCTTAGGTTGTGTACACTCTGGTAGGAAAGGTAAATCGTTGTGTAGATCATGAAGGTCAGATGGGTAATCAACATCAACGTCTAGAATGTATCCCACAGGATCGTCTTCCTTTAGTTTTTCTAGATCAACGGTATCTGGAGAAACCCACTGAAATCCGCCATAAGGAAGAGAGTGGCACATAGCCCACCCGTATTGGTTGTTGGCATCATCATAGGTAATAAACTGCGATGGTTTCTCAGAATCATAGGTTTCCAGGTATTTATTGTTAGCTTCAGCATACCGATGAGACACCTGGCATATGCCTCCACGTATTCCAGACTCGATTAAAAGAATCTGATCGTAATCCTGTAGCAATTCCAGTTCAATTCCTGTGTAAAGGAGCATTGCCTCGAAACTTAAACCAGGCGAAGTAAAAAAGTGTGCAGCATCCACTCAGTGTGTTTCTAGTGTTTTGTTTCTAAACGTTTCAAAGCTGTCTGCAAGAAGGAGTACATCTGAAGTTAGGTAGAGGTCACTATATTCCCCTAGAGTTTTAATGTTGAACTGATTCCAGATATTTTTGGCATGTCCATAGTCTTCTTGACTAACACTTCTTGACTTAATTTGTTAAAGAATACCTCTTTTGGAGGTAAACACGTTTCACTTAACTTTTCCCATGAGTCAATGTAGTCATAACAAAATACCCCCTTTACGAGTCATGAGCATTGCATTTTCTTTTCCAAAGTACTTGTCTGTTTCAGGGTATGATGTTAAGTTGGAAACTAAGTTTTCCAAACTACTTGGCATTAACCGAAACGTGTCCACAAATCTAAGCTTAACATTTCCTACATATTTGGTAAAGGAAATGTACTTTTCTTTGGAGTTAGCGATAACATCCACTCTCTCAGTAGTACATCCTAATTGCTTTACAATGAAATTTGCGTCGTAGCCACTCATATTATGTAGAAACACAGGAACGGGGTTACGTGTTTTACACCTCAAATTACATTTATTGTGAGCACTTCCACGGTATTCCCCTGTAATATGGCAATGGTCTCGAACTTTCCAGTCCTCTTTGGTAAATGGTTTTTGACACAAATAACAGGTTTCAGAACATTGGAACTCTGCTTCTTGATCCTGAGTTAAGGCCTTCGGAATATTTAAGCTGTAAACGCGATCGATTTCATTAGCTATTGAGATCAAACAGTCCATAAACTTTTCTGCAGCATCAGGTCCACGATAAATAACAGGTTGGCTTGGAAGGTTTGTCTTTATGTGTTCCACAGCCGGTGAGGGTTTAACGTATATACCAAAGCTCATAGGGACATGACTCTGGTATGTCACTGTATAACTTGCCTCAGGATTAGGTAGACATGTTTGATAGAGTAACAGTATACTTTCAAAATCTGCATATATAACGTAAGATATTCTCAGCATTTTTTCAACATTTAAGAATTTGACAATGGGGTTTTTAATAGGTATTTCAACCCTAGCAATGTCATGCTGGACACACAAAGCTCTATGTTCTTTCAATTTTCCCATTCCTTGTTGACCATATTGATTATCAAAGTGAGTAAAACACCGTTTACACGTATATATCTTATGTCCATGGTGTGTAATCTGATGTCCTACTAGTTTATCAAAATCTTTGATAAATACGTAGTGGTTCTGTCCGGATGATGAACTTAGCAGAAGGAGGTCGCGATGGTCTTTCAGCTCTTGATCCACAACCTTTAGAGGAATCAGTTTATTGTCTTGTTCCAATCCAAATACATTAATGGATATCGTTGGCTTTTTCAAATTTGGGAATGTCAGCTAGCGATGTAGGAAACGATATTACTGAAAAATCATACTTGCTGTCCAGGTCCTTGTATTTACTAATGCATTGAGCATCCTTTTTAACCAGTTTTGCTAAAATGGCATACATAAAACACTTTTCATCTTTCAAATTTTCAGGATTAATGCAGGCTTTTCTTGCTTTTATAGCTGCCGGTAATGGAATATATGTGCTTCCACGCAAGGGATTGTACTTATTTATTTTCAATCGTACTCCTTTCACTGCTAACAAAGCCCAATTGCTACCTTTTAGCTCAGATTCTTCCATTTCAGTAGTTAACTTTGTAAATTGTGTTTCCAAGAAACTACTTAAGTTTGTTTCAAAAAATAGGGCCTGATTTAATGTTTTAAAAGCACGATCTGTGATTTCATTGGTAGATGTATGAATGAATCTACATTCAGCCACAAGATTAACTTTTATCGAATTGTGCATTGCTAGTTCTTTCTGCATAGCTTGTATTATTTGCTGTTTGGACTCTTACGTGTGCTGCTCCTCTTCACAGTCCTACTGCAAACAAGCATTCCCCCACTCTGCCTCTGCTATATTGAAAGGAGGATTACCGACCATTTGCATATATGTGGTGTTGATTTACAATAATACTACTACATGCATTGCATTTATCTGTGTAGGCCTACATTGAAATTTAATTTTTGCTTCGACTTGTGCTTTGGACATTGCAGTTGATCTTCCACCCGGGGCAGTTCCAGTTTTCCAAAGGGGGTTTCTGAGGCTGGAGTTTGCGGTCGGGTGGCTTAAAACAGTGTGCCATCAACCATCCAAGTAGCCTACTGACCACGTTCAAGATCTCATGTGTTTCTGTGTTCTCACATCTCTGAAGGTTGTTTTCAGCTGCACAATCAAATGTAAAAGACAATGTAAACATGCAGAAATCGGTATTCAAATAAATGAAATCTGTCTTTCACAAAGTAATTATCATTTCTCGAAACCTACTCCTCATGCTGAATCCACATTACTGTATCGAATATTGAGGTTATATTGATCTCATGCGGTAGAGGAGGTTGGGGGTAGAATTTATGGGAGAATGAAATATATGAACATAGCATTTCATAGCTACATTAGTGGTGGATAAAGTAACTGGCCGAAAACGCCATTGTGCATCATGGTTGGGGGCGAGGAGAGGTTATGAATGTTTTGAGGTTATGATTGCACAATGAAGCAAACTCTAATTACTCTTGATTATATAATTTTTAACAGCTTTTAGTCATTATTAAGAACATTTATATTGAATTAAAAGCACCGGTAGGCTTTCAAATAGGCATATAAATGGAAAAAAAGTTTTCGTAGATTTGGGAATCCTACCAACATGTCACACCAAAACTCATCATTAGTATTTCATTTTTGGAACGATATCGCCTCCTGAGGTGCAATAATGCATGCTTTTGATTCAATGTTAGACACTGACAATCAGTTTTGACCGTATTAATGTGCGTTTGCAATGATCACAGTCAATCGTAGTTACTTGATATGCGATATTGGTAGCCATTGTAGCCCAAACAATGCCACGTGGACCTGAAATATGAGCCAATATAAGGTTCTAGAAAATTAGCATTGAGTGTCGTCTCTCTTATTATATGCTCCTTGTTACACATTTTTCTATACTCTGAATTACCAAGAAAGCTCGCTGACAGCTGTCAAAGTTAGCACGTGGGGAAATGCTGCGTTGCCACTGAGGCAGATCATGACTCATAACATTCCAAGAGGCTTGTAGGAAGACACAAATACTGTGGAAGTTAGCCCTCCTGCCAGGCGCTCTAATGACCGTGACGAGTGAAGACACACTGAGTCAAACCATGTGCTTATTGCTGTGTCGGCACAAATTGCTGACTGTTGCCATTGAGATCGTTAGCCCGCTCGTCTCCACTCCTTACCTCACCCATCAAGCGTATGACAGCGTTCACCGAGCATCTTTTGTAAATCAGAGTATAGTAACTCTGACTTCAGACTTAGCTTCTGGGATCTGTCCATCAATATAAATTTCAATAACCAAAACTTTTTGCACGCTTGTCCTATTCGTCCTTTGATTTCTTTCTCCTGGGAGTTGTCAAATGACAGGTTTTGTCCAAGTTAAATGTATTCCACCTAAATACCACTATAGAATTTCATCTTAAATTTTCACCATTTTAGATTGACATTGGACACTTCTCAAACAACCCTTAGGATATTTTCATGTGATTGGATTGGCACCACTGTCTCGGAATCACTGAATAAGGGTTGAGGGTTGACTGAGGATTCTCCGTGCGTCAGGACGTGGTGTGTTAGTGCTCTTGGTGTTTCGTACCGCGTGTGTTCGGAGTGTACCATAGTCTACCTATTTTCTTCTTCCTTATTGTGTGATCCTTATCTTTAGAGTAAACCTTTTGTTGTCTTTCCCGGTAATCTAGTGCATGCTGTAATGGCGTCCTCTAGTGACGGTGGATTGCATGCTCGACCACCTGAACTCCAGCATTTTACTACGGATGTAGTCCCTCTTACGGCACCTTTTCAACCTCAAATGGATACCGAAAATTCTGCTCCTTCTCCAATTACTCCATCGGATCGTCCCAGATCCGACATCTTCATTTGCTCTGATATTTCTGCGGCTTACACTCCTAATCACATGGGACCGTATATCGTACATGTCGAGTCTACTGATCAAGGGAGGTTGGGGAACTTACATCCCATGAGTCTTGGCCGAACCTTTTACGATCGCAAAATTACAGGTATCACCTCTATTCAACGAAAAGGTCGTAATCGGGTACAAATTAAATTTAATTCAGCTGCCCATGCAAATGATTTCATGTTGCATTCTATCCTGAAGGAACGCAATCTTAAAGCTTTCATACCCTCTTCCAGTATTCAGAGAGTAGGGGTTGTCCGTGGAGTAGATTTAGACCTCTCTCTTGAAGATATCATGAAATTTATTGAAACTCCGATACCCATTGCTAAACTTCAACGTATGACTAGGAGAGTGACCAGAGACGGCCGCACTGAATATGTTCCCACAGGGACTGTAAAAATCACCTTTGCGTCTCAAAATTTGCCTAGAGCAGTTTCCCTTTTTAACGTTTACCTCGAAGTAGAAATATTTGTATTTCTACCCATCATATGTCAGAGATGTCAACGTTATGGTCATGTTGGCCTCAATTGTCGAGCGAAATCGCCAAGATGCCGCAAATGCGCTCAGTCCCATTTGACGGCTGATTGCACTAGTGTACTCTCCTATTGTGCTCATTGTCTACAGAATCATCCTTGTGGTTCTGCTAGATGTGACTTCCATCAACAACAAATAGCAATCAAACGCCAAATGTGTCTCAATAATCAAACTTATGAGGAAGTAACCAAACATCAACCGCTCACAGTCAATCCCCTGTATACTCCGCAACAATTCCCTTCATTAGCGGCAGCTAATACTCCGTTTGTATCTTCCCAAGCTCTTTCCAATTCTCTACCAACAGAGGGGATCGCTAAAAAGCGGAAATTCACTGCTGTTCTGTCACGTTCTCCCAAATTACCCAACCCTCCGGGGTATGACCATCAGGCCTATCAGGCGATTTTACATCCTCCCACCCACTCTGCTTCTCGGTCCCTTGCTGGACCGTCTTCATTGAAACCCCCTCCCCCACTTCCCCCTACTTCGTCCGATCCGCTACCGCCTGCCGGTATGCCCACAGAATTGTATACTGATTATACTCAATTACTCGCGTTATTAGGTACCAACGCTCAATGGCAAATGTTATTGAAAAAATTATTTTTCAACTTTCTAACTTTTTTACCCCCACAATCGCATGTTTCCCCCGTTAAATCCCCGATAACTCCTGAACCCCATCCCTCTCCATTAGATGCGTCTCCTTCAATGGAATTGTCGGAGCCTGCTCCACAAAAAGCATGAACTTATTCTACTTGTACAGGAATTCAATCCTGACATCATATTAATTCAGGAAACTTGGTTACCGTCACATTTCACTTTTTATCTCCCGAATTACCACATTGAACGCAGTGATGGCACTCCCTATGGGGGAGTCATGACCTTGATTAAATATCATATTCCGTATACACTTGTCCCCACCCACTTTACTATTCCCCGCACGTATTCCTTAACTATACGCCTAGATGCCTTCTATGTCACGAATTTTTATTGTCCCCCAGCTATCAAAGGCAATTTTCGTCAATGGTTTTCTTTTTTACAATATCACAGTAGCTTAGGATCCCACATTATTACTGGTGATTATAATGCTCACCATTCTGTATGGGGTTGTGAGAAAACCACTCCCAAGGGTCGACATATTTATTCGGCGTTTACCAAACTCCATCTTCACCTTTTGAATGATGGTTCCCCCACCAGACTCACAGGACCGACCCAGGCAAAAAGTGCCGTTGATCTTGCTTTCACCACCATTAATATAGCACACCGTCTTCATTGGCAAACTATTCCTGATCTCCATCAAAGTGACCATTATCCTATTCTTATGTCCTACTCTCTTGCCCGTCCTTCTCTACTTCCTTCTATTCTTTCGCCGCCCACTCGTTTGCTTCGCCACTTCGATACTTCCTTGTTTGCTGATTATATTCAACATACCTCTCCCCCACCTCATGGGACCTCATCTACTGCTTATACCCATCTTTTATCATCGATCGGCGCTTATTTAGATATTTATCATCCCTTCACAGTTCGCCGCCCCCTTGCTTCCCCTTCTTCTCAAATTTCTTGGTGGGATAAGGAATGTGCCTTGTTACTTAAACGTCGCAAACACGTTTTCAAATTATATCGGCAGTTTAATACCCCCTTTACTTATCTAAATTATAAAAAAATTACCGCTCAACTTCAAAGAACTTTTAATATGAAACGTCGAGCCGCTTGGCAACGCTTCACAACTTCTATAAGTCGATCCACTCCTATTTCTCGTATTTGGACCGCAATTAAATTTTTGTCTCATAATTCTTCTCCCAGTTCCCCCTCTTCCATATCTGATGATGTTCTTCGTTCCTTTTATCGTCAACTTACGCCGGATTTTGTTCCCCCACTGCTCTCCTTACCTCCAATTCCCACTGGTACCAAATTTTCGTGTTTACTCCGTCCCATAACTCTTTCCGAATTTACTAAAGCACTTCATCATCGCAAATCTACCCAACCGGGACTGGACTTTATTACCTATAATATGTTGACTTCCTTACCACTTTCGGCTCAAATAACATTAATAAACTTTTATAACTCTATTCTTCAAACGGGCCTTACTCCGCCTGAGTGGAATGCATTTCGAATCGTACCCCTCCTTAAACCAGGTAAACATCCCCTGGATCCTCATAATTATCGGGGTATTAGTCTTGGTTCTTGTCTTCGCAAAACCTTTCAAAGAATCCTCTTACAGCGCCTTATGTGGGTTTTAGAATATTATTCTCTTCTCCCCGTGAATCAATATGCTTTTACCAAAAAGAAGGGCACCATCGATGCCATCAATATATTTTTAACGGATGTTCTTCTCAACCGATATCGAAAACATCATCTTCTTGCAGTGTTTTTAGATGTACAGGGCGCTTATGATAATGTCAACATTTCTCTTTTATTACAGATTCTGGGCCGTTTACAATTTCCTCTCGTTTTTATCTCTATTATCCATAATCTTCTTACCAATCGAAGGTTATCCGTTCTCTCCTCTACCCTTGAACTCAATGATCGCTATACATCTCTCGGATTACCTCAAGGTGACATATTAAGTGGTCTTTTATACAATGTTTACACCCATGAACTTGAGACGATAGTGAATCCTCACGTACGTATTCTGCAATTTGCGGATGACATTCTTCTCTATTGCTCTCACCCCCAGCTTTCTGAATGCCGCCGGAACATGACTACGGCTTTAAATCTCAGTCATGATTGGTTGCACCAATCCGGGTTAACTACTGCCCCTTCTAAGAGTGCTGCTCTTATTTTTACTCCCCGCCGTCTTTATGACCGATCTCCCATTCGCTTCCGATCTGGGCATATCTCCCTGAGACGTTCTATTACCTATCTTGGAGTAACTATTGATGATCGACTCCTATGGACACAACATCTTCAAAAGATTTCTGTTACTATCCAACGCAAATTTAATCTTCTTCGTTCCCTCACCCGTCGTAATTGGGGTGCTGATCCTTATATCCTATTACTTCTCTATCGAAATTTCATTCGGGCGACTCTCGACTATGGATGTCATTTTTTCGATTTAGTGTCACCCACCCGCTGTAAAAAGTTGGACACTATGCAATATACAGCCTTACGTATTATTACTGGCGCTCTTCGCTCCACTCCCACTGGCGCGCTTTTAATTGAAACTGCTGAATTTCCCCTCGTCTTAAGGCGTCAGTATTTATCGCTTAAGTATCTTCTCGGTAAGATGGCTATTACTCCATTACCACTTATACCTAAATTGCAATTATTACATACCTATACGCAAACTTTTCCTCGTTTTCGGAATTTCCTTCCATCCCTCTTAGTTGCTTATCGTTTTTTACAACCCCGTCGTTCCCCCATTCTTCAAACACGGAAGCCTCTCTGTTATACGGTACCATACCCTATTCTTTATTATTCCCCGAATTCTTACTTGCATTTAGCCAACTCTCCTCTTACCGACCTCCGTCACAATCCTCTTATTACTAATTCCCTGGTACTCACTTTCTTATCTACGCACCCTCATCACATTGTCTTTTATACTGATGGATCCAAATTTTTCAACCCCCTTCGTGTTGGTGCAGCCGTTTATTCTCCTCAACTAGATCTTTCACTACAATATTGTATATCTTCTTCGCTTTCCATCTTTACGGCTGAAGCCTTTGCCATTCGACAGGCTTTGCTTTATATTAAGCAACATCACATTTGCCAGTCTCTTATTTGTACCGATTCACTAAGCGTGCTCAGAGCTCTTTCGAATATCTCCAACACAGATAATTGGTACCTTATGCAAATTCTCCTATTAACTTTCGACCTTGCTAATCTTGATTTTGATGTTATTTTTTTATGGCTCCCTAGTCACTCTCACATTCCTGGTAATGAACTGGTCGATACTATGGCTAAAAATGCTGCCCAAGGACATGGCGATACATATGATTTAGCGATACCGTATGCTGATCTGCTCCCTGATATTCACACCCACTTACGTCAAGAATGGCAACAATGGTGGCATTCCTATTCCCGCTCCAAAGCAACCTTTTATCATCGATTGCAGCCCATACCTCCTTTCAAGCCCTGGTTCTCTACCGGACAATATACTCGTCATATCACAACCATTCTCCGCCTCCGTTTTAATCATGCTTTATCCCCTGTTCATTTAGCCCGCCTTCGTTTCCGACCTTCACCAATGTGCGATTGTGGGAAGTTTTTCGGTTCCGTCAATCACATAGTATTTCAATGTTCCCTTTATGATTCTCACCGACCTTCATTTTTTCACACCTTATTTACTTATGGCTTTCAACTTCCCTTAACCATTGAAACGCTTCTTACAGACGCCACCGCCCCAGTCATTACCTCTCTCCTAACATTTATTGATACGTGTAACCTTACTTTTTAAATTTCGTACCTTTATGTGTGACCCGGTTGTGTTTATGTTTTAGGAAGTCGTCATTGTGGGTCAATTGACGTGAAGAATAGTTCCTCTGTCTCCCTGGTTTCATTTTCCTTTTGTGTTAACCCCATTTCTTTAATGTCGATGGTCCATCCAACCTTAAATACGCTCTTAACCTAGTTATTGGGTAAAAAGCTATTCGCTCTGCCCACCAAAACCCCCTTACAAGAAGAAGAAGGGTTGACTGTCACTTCCAAGGATCACCTCTCTCCACAGTCTTTGGTGAGTAGGCTTACATCGCAAGTACTCAATGTTTTTATGATAGTATTATCATTATGCATTTGCTAGACATTACTTCAGATATTTTACTTTTCTTTTAGGAGATATTTCTACATGGGAATGACCAGCGCGTGTAGGGACTCGGACCCGCACCGTCCTGGTTCATAACTACGACTTGTTGCCTTGCTAGAAGTCCATATACTTGTGTTCAGTAGCCTGTGTGAGGGTAGTATTCAAAACGCCTTGGTGTGTCAGAAATGGTAGTGATAGTTTATTTCAGTTGTATTTAGAGTTCGGCCCTGCTGTAATTTGCTTCATTGTGATTTCCGAACATCGGTGAAGCATTCCTTTGATAGGAACTCATAATTATCATTCTACAGCATCACCAATTTAGCGAGACGTTTGTAATCTAGTGACATTGAAATATTGTCAAGTAACATAAGTTAGTAATGTTAATCAAGTTATTTCATTCATTAAGGAACCGACAAGTAAGATTTTCACTCGATGAAAATATTTTAATGTACATTCACACTGATCCTATTAATTTTCTGTAAACTTGAGTTGGCAACACGGTAGGTCACAGGTGTTCTTTCGCACCAATTTTGAAAGTTTAAGGTAGGCGTACTTTTCACTGTTAGCATGCAGTCTTTGTCAGCAAGTTATTAAGGGTGAATACGTTCTAATTCTCGTTATTAGGTGTTGGTGTATTCTACTGGAACTTCCATGTAATATTCATATTAGGCCTCTTAGGTTGTTACTGTGGGGAATAAAAAAATATTTGTTTTTCCTTTTATTAATTGGTGTAAGCTAAATTGGATTGGTTAGCACATTTGCCATTCACTTGCTGGTAATCCACATTCATGCTGTATTATTTTAAAGCACTAGAGTGTTTAATCCATTATACCAACTATACATGGTAATGTTCAATACAAGTTACTGTCTCTGCCTGCCAAGACAAGTGCAGGTCTTCTGGCAGCAACAAGTCTCTTTATCCTTCCCTTAACAAGACCATTACTTGGAACTGTACGAAGTGGACATGTATTTAGTAATGTTGGCAATGTGGTGCATTCTCGTAATCCTAGTAATGCAAGTTTGGTTTCTATTACTTTCTTTCCACCAACAAATTACGGTATAGTAATACATACTTCAGCACCTTTTTACATATAACTTATATAAAATAATCTTTCTGTGTGTATATTTTTTGTTTTCTGCTGATGTTTTGTATTTATCCCAGAGGTGGTGTGTTAATCGTCAACTATATCCTCAGTTTAACTTTTATCTGTTTGTTGTGGGTTGAAATCAAAACTATTGGAATGTTACAAAAAATTGATGTTTAAGTAGAACGCATCTGTAGAGGAAAACTAGGCTTCGTATAATACTATTGAACAAAGCTATTTTCAAATCACATTTGTGTTTGTAATTCCCAGCATGTATGTGTAATAAACTTCTGTTTACCTTCTATATGCTTAATTTCTCTTTGTTGATAGCTTCTTCTGGTAGCGCTGCACACCGTGAGAACATGTGTATAAAAAAAAATGAGTAATGAAATTATCCAAAGTATCTGTAGTAATGGTATCTGGAGATGATAAATTAATAGATGTTGACTCGTCCGCTGTCATAGACCCACCCAGCCATCCCAAATATTAACACTACTTAGGCCCTATATAGTTGAAATGAAGTCTCTGGAAGACATCTTTCTCACGAAGTCAGGAATGCCAACCCCACGCATTTGATACTATCTCGCACCGGTTATACAAAGAAACAAAAGAGCGTCGATAATGTAATATACTATTGCGCCAAATCCAACTCGTCAGTCGTACTTTAACCATGGATTGTGTGGCATGTGAAATTACTTCATAAATTCTATCTTATTAATGTTTTACATACAAAAACAAACCTAACCTGGGGCTTACGCCCCAGACCCCCTTGCTTGTGGTACTAGCAGTAATTTTCGGCCAGGCAGTACTTTACGTCTTTACGTGTCAAATGGTGAATTTTGTATGAGACATGTTGGTAACGTAGTCACATTTCCGTCTGTCGAGTGTCCAAGATGGCGTCCGTAGTGAAACGAACACGATAAAAATTCTTTATTTTCGTAAAAAAAAAACATTATTGAGGTGCGGCAGTTGTAGTTGAGATTGTGAAACGACTCCCAACAACTTCAAGAAAGGTATGTAAATCATAAATCCTATATTTTCAATAATATACCTCGTTAAAAGTTACGAAAAGGCATGTTCTCACGGCATGCAGAATTACCCTTCTTCTTTATTATGCTGATTCATTTAAATGTTATAGATATTATTCTTGAAGTTTTGCTGTTAGGTTAGTGTTTAATATTTTGTTTGCTGTAGCCAGTCTTTATTCTTGTTGCAACTTAAGTGAGGAAGTCTTCGAATTTTTATGGTGTTCTCAAAAATGTGCTAAGTAAACACCAGCAAATCTTCTAGGATATGCTGTGCATATTGTGGAGTTTCACCCAGGTGTACCAAATTAGGCACATTAGATATTGCTAGGTACACCCTTTGTGGGATAGCAAACCTGTGTTAGGTCCCATATTTGAGGAGTTCCCTTAGTACAGGGTCTTCATATTTGCTTGGCTAGGACTTACTCGCTTACACGCTCCGCCAGTGACGCCTCAGTTGCCGGCTGCCGCATGCATGTATGTACGGCAGAGTTGGTGCTTACAATCAGTATAATGCATTTTTACTCACCATGCTTACAGTGGATGCTGAAAATGTTCCCCATCTGCTGCCAAACATAATGGGCATCTAATTATGAAGTTACCAGTTATTCCAGTTAATTTAGTTTCACTAAGGAAATAACGACCTTACATCTATTTTTATCGTTTACTGAACCTGTACGTTTGAATCTCGTAGCCAGTTATTTTATTGTGATTGTGTATAGCGCTGTAATGCCTTATGTGTAATATTCGTTATCTGCACAATACGTACATAAAGTGCAGGAAATCGTGCGCTAGAACAAGAAAAACGTTTCGAGTGAAATTTCCAGGGAGACCCATTCCTATAAATCGAACAATAAAACAACTGGCTAATTTGAGATTCAAACGTACAGGTTCAGTAAACAATAAAAATAGACGTTAAGGTGGTTATTTCCTTACTGAAGTTAAATTAACCGGATTAACCAGAAACTTCATAAGAAGATGCCGAATATGTTTGGCTACGGGTGGGGAACATTTTTAGCATCTACTGTAAACATAGTGAGCAAAAATGCATGATACTGATTTTAAGCACCGTATTCTGCTGAACATACGCGTGCGCATCAGCCGGCAACTGAGCCGTCACTGGTGGAGCGCATGAGCAAGAATGTCCTTGCCAAGCAAATACACTCAACGGCATAAAAAGCGAAACACTACGAATTTCAGACAAAATTCAATGTTGAACGGCTTCAAACCTGGTACAAATTGAATATTGTGACATTGCAGCGATATGACAATGTATCATGAGTTAATTAGCCCATTGCGAAGCTTCAGTGCAATAATTGCTAAACATTGTTGATCGTGACAATCACAGCACCAATATTACCGTTTCCCGCCTTCGGACAAGAATAACCACAGACGTCCGTCTTAAGGTTTATTGCTGTGAATTCTCGTGCCGCATATTTTTGTGGACATTACGGTTAGTCTACAATAGTTATTCTCGCTCCTAAGTCAGATCATAATGGCTCTTTCTCCTGAAACCGCTGCAAGAGCAGTGGGATTAGTGGAGGATGGGCGCAGTATACGCTATGTGGCAAACATTATAGGCACATCTTGTTGTAACGTGTACAGGACTGTTAAAAGGTACAGAGAGGACAATATCTACTACAGAAGGCCCGGTTCTGGTCGTAGGAAAAGCACTACTGAGAGTGATGATCGCTTTCTCGCAATGCAAGTCTTTCGTGATCGACACACAACAGCTGTGGAGGCCAGAAATCGCTTGCAGCAAGTACGGGGCAAGAACATCAGTGAAAGGACAGTAAGGAGGAGGTTGTATGAAGTGGGTTTACAGTCCAAGAGGCCCGCCACAGGACCTCTCCTTAGACATGAGCACCGTGTCACTCGGATGCAATTCGCCAACGCCCATCGAAACTGGACTGTGGAGCTCCGTGCTGTTCACGGATGAATCCTGATTCTGTTTGAGGGCACCGGATGGGAGGGAGAGAATATGGAGAAGGCCCGGGGAATGTTATTCACCCTGTACCTTCTCTGCAAGGACACCGTTCAATGGAGGCTCGGTGTTGGTCTGGGCTGGTATTACCTCGGATACACGCACGGAGCTTGTGTTCGTTGACAATGGGAGCCTGATAGCCCACCGGTACATCGAGGAGATTTTTAGTACATCACGTCGTCCCTTTTGCACCTGTCATCGGAGAGAACTTCATCCTGATGCATGACAACGCTCGCCCACACGTTGCCGTCTGTGTACGTGAGTACCTGGATGAAGTCAGAATTGAGCGCATGGTGTGGCCTGCTTGTAGTCCCGACCTAAACCCGAGGGAGCATGTCTGGGATATGCTTGGGAGACGTGCTAGGAGTCTTTTTCCTGAAAAACATTAGCTCAACTTCGAGCTGCGCTCGAGGAAGAATGGGAGCTCATACCACGAGAACATACAAGATTGCATCCTGAGCATGCCTGATCGAATCACAGCTGTAACTGCCGCTAGAGGTGGAAATACCCGTTATTGAGCCAATGGAAATTTGGTGCAAACATGTGGACAAACTGACTAAGTCATAGAGTAATCATTCATAAACATACAGTGTAACAGGTGTGAGGACAGTACGATGGATTCCAGGTTTCGACATTTCCTAATTCGTGTTTCTGAACAGTTGTGATTGTTATGATGAATAATGTCCATCATTTATTGTACTAATTAGGGTAATTAACTTATGATTCACTGCCATGTTGTTGTAATGTCATAATATTTGATTAATACAAGGTTAGAAGCAATCCAACATGGAATTTTGTCTGAAAATCGTAGTGTTTCGCTTTTTTTGCCGGTGAGTGTATAAAGACCCTGTATTATCTCCTCCTTATAGAGGTATCTAAAAATGGAATAGTATCGTACTATGATGTAGTCTACTCCAAGTATGGGATATAGTGCAAATTTCACCGTCTCAATGGCATCCAGATGGGGTGTACCAAGTGTCTGTTGAAGAGCTAATTTAGGAACCCCTAGGTATTGCAACATACGCAGCAAAAGCCTACAAGATTTGCTGGTGTTTAATTACTTCCCATGGGAAGTAGACACAGGGCATCTTCCCAAAATAAAACATCCCAAAGAACATACGTCCTAACCTAAGATCAATTGTTAAAAAGTTCTCGATTTTCCATAGTTGTCCTATACCCCTACTTGTAAGAGATTGCTGGGCATTAGGTAAGGCAGAAGCAATCATAGGCAATAAGTGTTGCAATACTGTATCTTTCAATATGCGATTTCCTTCATTTGTCACATGTTCGATGACTTTTCTGCTGGCCTACTAAACAGCATATTTTTGATTGTTGTAGTGAATCGTGCACAATATTTTCTGTGAGAGAAAATTATTTTGGCCATGAAGGAAGAACAGAGGTGGTAAATTAAATGATTCAATGCAAAACATGATCCCTGACGCCAGAATTAATACAGCATATCTCCACTAAAGAAAATGTTCTAGAGCCCATTAAGTCGTATGACCTGCAAATGTGGTCAGCATGACATTTTCCCTTACCATTAATCTTGACTCCCTGATCAGGGTTGACGACACTCAGGTCAGACTGCTACTCAGTTGTTGACACAAGCATAAGTGCATCCTGTTCCAGCTCCCACATCTTTTCTAAAATGCCTCTCATTGGGTTTGATTCCTGGTTAATGCACGTGAGATTTTTTTGAAGATAGAATGTCAAGTTCTGTGGTTTGGATTCTACGTAAAATGGAGGTCCTGTGGTTCGTGATTGTGAGATTAATAATCTTCCAGGTTCTGTAAAAGTCTGGTTCTGGTCAAGGGAAAGCTAATCTACTGTCACGGTTACCACAGAAACCAGGTTATCAGACAAATTCAACACACACACAAGTAGGCTACTGTACATGGGGCTGATGACCACAGTTTGTCCCAAGCCCCTAATACAAAGCACCAACAGCAACAAAAACTTTCTGTATATAATAGGAGTAGGCCTAGTTGCTGAAAGCTTTTATTTGTCATACATATGGTCATGAAAATCCAATTCTGGCTTAGGGTTGTATGTTTTTGGGGATATAATCTTAGGTTCATGGCTTCCATAGTATCAACGTATCTCCTTTTATTACCCAGAATAATGTGATTTTTGCCTTGAGGTTATTTTCCTAAAAAACCTTTTCTCCACATTGGTGTCTCGGAGTTGCTGCTCTAGCTTAATTTTTGTGTCTGTGTAATTTTAATTTCCTGTGTGTTCCTAGGACTTCCTAGAATTATAGACTATATTGACTATGCTGATAAAAATGGAAGGAAATCAGCTTGGTACAGAAGAAATCCTGCCTGTTGAAACATATGCAATGGTGAGTAATATACAGATGAGGAAGTGCCTAAAAATAAATAAATACTCAATTTAAAGGAAATAGTATGCCTAGATCTAACATTAATTCTGGAGAAAACCAAATCCTGACTTTTACACTTCTACTTGACGAATTTATTGATGATATAGCATTTTTATACCTTTCTGGGAGTCGTTAACAATTGAATTTACTGTAAATTATCACTACTGCACCAGAAATATATGTTAAATTGCATAAATATATGTTTTTATTTCTTGGTCATCCAACAACTGCAGCCATGTTTTTAAGGTGCATGAGGTACCTTCAACTGTTACTCAGGTGCACACATTGATGTCTTATTACTGTTGCCAACATGTGGGAGACAAAATACGACACATGCAATAAAGAGATGCATAATTATGTGAAAAAGCATGAAATGGTAAAACCATTGGCGTGGATAAAGATTATTAATGCGCGAGTACCCACACTGTGCGTGACACAGAACTGGAGTGTATATATTACCTAATGCTGCCCTTCTGGGCCACGCTACCTAGCAATTATTGGTCTGGATTACACCGGCTATACAGTAGTAGGCCTACTGTATGCTTGGGGTTGGCAATACTGTTTTTTTTTTTGCATAATTATTCATGCAACCAACTACGCCACCGAAGCCGCTGTGTGAAACGTCACTGCCCTTGGAGACACTCTTCTTCATATCGAGCACTTCACGTACTGCCAAATCTTCAATATCATCAGAGTCATTATTTGAATATATCAAACTAGCCTCAGAATCCTCAGGTGTTCAGTCAAAACATCCTGTATTTCATCACTTGTTAGCTCGTACGTGTTAGATATAGCCATGCTTTCATGTGACCAAAGTGGTTTGCGCGGTACAGGACTGGGCACTGTTTTCAAGGGGAAAATATCTCTCTTGGAGGACCCTTACTTGACAGTTTTATGATTCTGTGAAAATGTGGTCTGTCTGCTTCATGGCGAGAGAGAGAGGAAAAATAAAAGGGAAATCCACCCACCATCATATATAAGAGCTCACAGCTTCTTCAAGGTTGTCAGTTTTAATTCTTTGGGTAATTAACACTAAAAACATTGAATATGAGGTGATAGTGTGTGGTGTTAGCTTTTCTTCGGCAATTCATAGAAGAAATGCAGCATCTTTTGTGCCTCCATAGCTTTCTATTAGAACGTACAAACAATTTGGAAGATATGCAGAACTCACAAATATGTAAAAGAATGAGCTATCCAGGATGAGGAGGAGTGCAAGTTAGATATTTTTAGGCAAGAATTTAATAATACATAGGGGCCGTATTTTTTGGTAATAGCGATACACGCAAAAATTTTTCATATCTTCTTTCTTGCTTAGATATGACCTTCTAGGTACTTAAAGCACCGTATTTTAGCAAAATGAACTCTCGAAATATCACGAAATTTGATTTATTGCACGAATTGCAGAAATAATCACGAAATATACTCCACTTGGTACGAAAAATGCTAAATGTTATCGAAAGAGCTCTCCAATAAACATTTAAATTCTTCTGAGGAATTGACAGTCTCGGTTTCCTTCTCATTTGATTGCTAGTGCTGCATATTCTCTACACAAATGCCCCGGAAGTAAGTGTATTCAGTTCCGCGATCTCTAAGGCTATCGATTAAAATCTATATCTGCTATCGATTACATCAAATGGCGTTGTGGTCGTAGATACAGCAGCAAGGAGGAGTGCGGGTTCGCGACTGATCGGCAAACATCCAGCATTTAGGTATAAAAAGGCCGAAAACTAAGATCACAACAGTTTTCTCGAGGACCGAGGAATACAACAGTGAGGAGCTCTACGTATTTGATACTTAGAGAAAGATTCTAATGTGTAAATACTGCGATGTTCGTATTCAGTGGGAACGAAAGGACATGTGATAAACACTGCAGGGATTCAGAAACGCATAAAAAGGAGATGAGAGAAGCAAATGAACATAATTCTAAGCGGCAAATAACAATCGGCGATACTCTACACATCGCAAAGAAGTTGAAAAGTGATAGAGAACAATTTGTAATAGACACAACGAAAGCATTCATGCAAGCCAACATTCCTCTTGAGAAATTGGATAATCTTGCCATGAGGGGGTGGATGAACAAATATATAAAAGGTAAGACTTCTGTCTTCATGGTAAAATATGACAGTATTTGTAGGCCTACTGTAAATAAATCACCGTGTTGAGTAGTGATACTGTTATTGTTTTTAATTCTCGCTAACTACTTTTACGGTTTTCGGAGATGCCGGAATGTTGTCCTCCAAATCCCTCCGACTGAGCAAGGATCGGGCTCAGAAAGCCAGCGCCTTAACCGTCTGACCTACTCAACCCTGGCTGGGGTATGTGAAGGTGTTAAAAACTATGGGCCTGTGTCGGTAGATTTACCAACACGTAAAAGAACTCCGCGGGACACAATTTCGGCATCAATGATAACCGTAAACGTCGTCAGTGGGACGTAAAACCAAAACATTACTATCATAGTATTCCTGTATTCATTTCTATACTTTCTTTCTACAGGTGCTGGTGACCTTCCACAGGCAAATACTTCCCGCCAAAATTACATCCCACTTGTTAAAGCAGAATATGAAGAGGAAGTGAAAAATAGAAAACTGATAATTCACTGCGATGAAACTACCAATCGGAAAGGGGAAGCAGTTTTCATAATTCTGTTCCGTATACTTCCTATAGATGCACTGCCTTCAAAGTTATACGTTGCTTTAGTGAACATTTCGCAGTATGTTGATTCGCAAGAGTGCTCTCAAGCAATAAACAGTGCAATTGTGAAGTACTCTGTAGACTACAGTGATGTTGTTGGCATATCCTCTGACAGTGCTCCATATATGACAAAGTGTGTGCGTACTCTCAAGGGCTTAATTTCAGATGACTTAGTTCACGTGCAATGTTGGGCCCACAAACTAGATATTATAACTAAGCTTTTGCCCAGCTACTTCACCAGTCTAAATAAGTGCGTAAGTATGACCAAGAAAGCATTCAAAAACTCCCGGAAGCGCAAACATAGATATTTGAAATTCCTTCGGGAGAAGTACAATCACGGTGAGAAGACAGTCAAACTTTCCCCGATGCCTGTTTTAACCTGCTGGGGTTGTACAAGAATATCTCTGTGATCTGGTTGAGTACTTTAAAGAGTTAGGTGATGTCAGTGACGCTGTAACATATTTCAAGGATCTAAGCAGTAATGAGCAGAAGGCTATATTGTGTGAAGCTACCTGTGCATCCCAGTTTGTAACAGTTCTAGAAGGATCACACTATCCAAATGCCCACAAATTCACCCCTAAATTGGACACTATAGTTGGAGGGTTTGATTTAGTCAGCAAGTTGGTTTTAGGAGAAGAGACAACTGTTGCATTGAATCAGCTTTGAGAAGGAAGAAAAGATAAAGAAGAGGGAAGAATCAAGAATCTGGCATGAAAATGCACAGAAAAGTTGAAAAAAAAAAAAAATGATTGAACAGGACCCAGCTAGGAAAATATTTCAAGCAACTGCGGCACTATTTTATCTTCCGAACTTGCTCAGCAATGAAGTAAACTCAACTCTCGTGGACAGTGAGAAGAGCAATCCTATTCTTGCCGGCATATCCACGAACAGTTTCTTCCAGGGCTATATGACTTTGCAAAATACAGTGAAAGCACATCTGGGAGAGGAGAAGAAAGAAGACATAGTTGTTGAAGTTTAAGGAGGTTTGATAGAAGACCACAGTGAATTTGCATCCAAGTGTTTGCAAGCATTATGGTTTCCGATGTCTTAATGTAGACAGCGAGAGGGGCTTCTCTGCTTACGCAAAGATACTTTCTGACTGTCGCACAACTCTGCATGCTGAAAATGTTGAAACCATGCTCAGTTTGTACTTGGAGACAAGTAACAATGTAGGCTATGTATACATTCATATTAATAATAAAGAGTTATTGCAGCCAAGTGGCCATACATTAATTTTTTAATACAGAGAGTTTAGTTTGTATGTAACGGAGACCCTCGCTTGCCTGCTCGCCCGTGTTGCGCGCCTGTCTCCCGCCAGGCACTTTGCCCTTTGCGGCGCTCGCGCGGTAGTGAGTCCTTGAGTATAGGAATTTGTACTTAAATTTGTACTTCAATGTAATCCTTGACCAATTTTTTGACGAACTGACTGACGGAGAGCGATTGTCAAATTACTTTCAACAAGATTCTGCCACTGCTCACACTGCCGAAGCATCCATGACAATTGCGTCGCATTTTCGATACGAGAATTATAAGACTGAACGTGTGGCCCCCCCGAAGCCTAGACTTATCACCATGTGACTTTTATTTGTGGGGGACGCTTAAAAATAGTGTGAATGCGAGAAACCCTCACACTATAAATGAGCTTTACTATATTACAGCTGAAATACAGTCAATCGGTGCTGAGGAACTTCAGAGAGTAAATGCCAGTTTCATAAAAAGGTGCCAGCGATGTGTAGCAGTGAATGGCGAACATTTTCAGCACCAGCTGTGAACTAGGTAAGTACAAATTCCTATACTCAATGACTCAGTGCCGCGCAGGCGCCGCATAACGGCAAAGTGCGTGGTGGGAGACAGGCTCGCGCCACGGGCGAGCGGGCAGGCGAGGGTGTCCGTTACATACAAACTAAACTCTCTGTACATTTGATTGTTTGAGATGCATGTATGTCTTGACTTTTCCGAACTAAGTTCAATTAGTGACCTTGTATTGTTCTTGCATAAGAGGATGTGGTATTTGTCGCACTTTTCGTTGTACTGAATGCACACGCATTTCTCAAGAGATGCTGTGATATGATGTTATGCGGCATGTCTTGTGATGGAAGCCATGGACCGCCAGCCTGTTGACTACGCTTCTCCTCTGCTGGTTAGCTTTTGCCCAGCTTCGGTCGATCATGATGCTCATGCCGTAGAATTCTTCTTCTACTTTTTCCTTCTTTTGCTGCCTTTCTGTTAAGAGATTGCTGTACGCTTTCGTGGTTGGTAGTAGTAGTGTATATTTTAGTTCCTCTATCAGGGAAGATTCTCTTGCCAGTAAATAAGTATACCATACCTGGAGGGTGTATATTTTGAGATGCCTAGTGTTTTCTTTAGGTACAGTGCTTTGACATTCTCTATTGTTCTTAGATCTCTTGTTTTCAAGTAGTCTCATATTATTTGAAGTCCATATGTCAGGATTGGTACTATTTTGACTCTGAAAATCTTCATTGCAGTGTCTAATGATAGTGATTGAATTTTTCTGATGTCCCTCATTGCAGCGATGGCGGTTATTGTCTTTTGTTTTGTGTGTTTGTTGAAGGAGTTTCCTAATGTTTGGAAGGTGATTCCTAGATATTTTTATTCGTTTACCATTTCTATTTTCTTTTCTCCAAAGCTTAGCTTGTCTTTTTCTACAATCCTTCCCCTTTTTCTAAACACCATTAAGGAGCTCTTCTGTGTATTGATTTTCAATGCGTTCTCCTCAGCCCAGATGGCCAGGTTGTTAAGGCTGTTTTGCAGATCTTCGGCTTTTGTGAAGGCGAGAGCCATGTCGTCAGCATAGAGGTAGACTCTGGTATTTTCAGTTGCTGTCATTTTTATTACATCAGCAGTGGCAATGTTGAACAGTAGTTGATGATGGGCTACGTTAATTTACGTAGTTTTGTATTTTGCGCGGGCGACCGGCTACGTAAATGAACGTTTTCATACAGTGCTGCATTCTTGTGTAATTTTCTCCTGTCCGCCATTCATTAATCGAAATCTTACACGCGTTATTTACAAACTAAGGTCTTTGTAGAACGAAATGCAGATAGGTATATTGTTGTCTCGATACAGGAATTGAGGTTATATAACACTCAGTTACTGCGTGTGTTGTCAAGTGTTAGCATGGTGCTCATGGAACTGACGGTGCGATAATCAGTTCAGACGAGTCTGTTGACGATAATAATACGAGTGAAATAGACAATGATAGCAGTGAAAGTAGTAATGATGAGGTTGATGGATAGGCAAGTTAGATTTACCCCAGACTATGAGGAAGATTTCAGAAGAAACATCGATCATTATTAATATTTATTTCGCGAAATACCCACAGAAATAGCGTCGGTTTTAACACCGAAATCAACAGTTTTATTTCACCAAAAAATAAGACCCTTAATACAGTTCTTTATAGGAAATGTATGCTTGTATTTGAATAATTTTTAAAGCACCTGTAGAGATAAAGAGATACAAAATTGCTTAGGTTATATATTGCAGCCGTTGTCTACATAATGAGTTCTTTTCTAGTCAGTAATTGTGTAACATGCTAAAGTGTCCCATTTTAAATCTGTTTCCTTTGAATGTGTTTGCAGATGCAAGAAACAAGACATCCAATCTAAATCAGCCGAGCAGAGGTTTAAATGTGTCATATGTCTTCAAAGATTTTCCAAAGAGGAGCATTGTACCACTCATCAGGAGACACATGGGCATAAAACAGTTCAGTTGTGATGTTTGTAATAATGTGCTAAATCGACTTTAAAATGCCATCTCGTGAGTTTTGTGAAAAGGGTTTTTCTGTCTTAAAAGCTCCTCAAAGACATGAGATGTCGCTTATAGGATATTTAAAGTTTGAATGTACAATTTGCAATAAGAAGTTAACAAAGAATTCACCCCAGGTGCACGAGACAAATTGTAGAATATTGATTGACCGCTCTTTGTTTAGTTGTACTCCGTGTAGTATAGCTAAATATAAATATGGTTTAAGTAACCATTTACGAACTGAACATGTGCCTCACATTATTAGATGAATGTTTCTAAATGGCAACAAGTTGGAATCATTGGGACACCCTCTACAATGAAACCGAATTCTCTTGGTTCCTGGATCAGAATGGCCACTGCTCAACTTTCAATTAAAGATCTTCACAGCTGGTTGTAAGCTTGACCATGACTTATATGAAATCCTGTTACTTCCTTGACTATGCCAGTAAGATTTGTTGACTAATGTCAGAACTATTTGACGATGTTATGTTTGCCTTACATTTGTTAATATTGTTTTGAAGGTTAGCTTCCCCTGTCTTGCACAGCTGAGCATTTCCAGATGAAAGGACAGATCAAATCAGTGTAGGGAGAAGTCTCGGAACTGATGGCCTATGGAACAGCTTAGGATGGAGGGAATGTGGTTGCTGCTTGTGCAAAGACCAGTGAGGGCTGTGTGAATAGTGTGTACGCTTTGCAGGCAGTTTAAAATGCAGTCCTTTTCCTCAATATCCTCTTGAACTCACGAGGCAAAACTAGAAGAAAAATTTATGGGTGAACTTAATGGTAGGAGGAGAAAGATTGATAAAGACATTTTCTTGACATTTTGTATGTGTAAACAAAAATGTGCTTATCACATTATACAAAAATTCAATCGTGATTTGATCTTTAAGAATATCCATGGCACGATTTTCGGAACATGTCAGTCTAAAGATTGGTTACCATTTATTATACTACCTGCTCTCAGACCAAGTCTCCACGCAATAAAATTTGGGATCTTTCAGGATGCAAGTCGGTGCAACCATTCTCACTCGGGGAGGAAAGCAATGACAAACTACCTCACCCCTCATCTTGCCCAAAATGCATATTATTATCAGACAAGACTCCACGAGTGACATTATTAGAATCTATATTCACAATCTTAAACGAGACAGAAACTACAAACATGAACTTAAATAGAAAGACACTCTTATGTATCAACAACCTCCCCATTTATGAACCCTTCTTCTTTGTCAGCATGCCCACCCACCCTTTAAATTCATCAGTTAGTACTTAAACCCCCCTAGGGCCGGTTTCATCAACCTTGCGTTAAATTTGGCTAACAAAACGTTAGTTAACAAATCGTTATAATTTTAACATTCTGTTAAAGATTACGTGTTCCACAAAACTTTTTAACAAGTCGGTTAACATACGATGCTTTAAATGTCATTTGCTGTAAGGATCAAGGAAGCAGTGAACGGCATGAATGGTTTTTCAGACTTCTGAACTGTGTCTAGTCAACTTGTATTCATTTGTTTGCTATTCGCGTACTCAAGCGACGGTGCTGCCATTATCTGGAACTAGCGTAAGGGCGATGGAAACATAAACAAGCAAATGCTATAACATGTGATTTGAGTAGATGGGTGTGCTCTTTTCTCGTATTTTCAGTTATTTTTATAATAATTTAGGCAAAGAGATGAGTAATTTAATTGCTCAGTTCCACTGTGCTCTTCAAATTCAGCAATTGCCATATCAATGCTTTACTTCCACAAAAAAAAAAAAAAAAAAAAAAAAAAAAAAGCTTTTCAGACGGAATGGAGTAAATTAGGCCTACTTCGCGTCGCAAAGCCGATTTCAAAGTACTGAATATGATCGTATACGGTTGCCATTTTACAAAGGAGAATTATTTATTAATAAATACTACCGGTACTGAATTTCTTAAAATAACCAGTACCCTACATTCTACCCTGCATTACAAGCTAGGCGACTTTTAGCAGGGTCGATTTGACAGCTGTTCTTCCCATGTGACAAAAATTGCTTTTTAGGGGTCGCTTTATCGTAGGCCTACATGTGGTTGTCTTTTTTTAAAACTTGCCCCATTGCTGCTTCAAATCTGTGAAGCTCACTTTTTCCAATAATCAGGTGCCTATTAAAAATTTAAAAAATCTTTATGGTCAACTTGTAGGCTATTTATAGATCAAACATTGTGTGTGCGTTTATATTTAAATTGCATTGCGACACTGTTTATCTAAACTATGTGAAAATGAAAACTACAAATCAACACTCGTGCTGATCAACTGAAAGCTTTGGAAGCAAATCGAATGGCTGTCGTTTCCACTAGTTTTATTCATCATTTGATAATACATTCAGTACAATAAATTTTTGTGCACTATAATACTACATTATTGACCATTACTTATTGATGTTGCTGTAAGAATAGGCTATATTTACCAAATTTCATTACATGTAGGCTAATTTGTAGGTTAGGCCTAGGCATGTCATTTAAGTGGCCTTAATTGTCCTTACTGTATTTATGCACAACACATTTGGACAACCTATATCTCTCCAGAAACTTATTTTCAGACAATTGCAACATGTCATTAGACCTTGGCAAGAATTCTTGTTCTGTAGCATTATTCAAATACGGTAATCAAAAATAAATGATACAATAACTGAGCACGAAAGGCATGCTGTATTTGCTTGTAAGCATTTTTAACACTATTTTAAACTACCTGAGCAAGAATGGGATGTTAAAATAAGGGATAGTTTAACGATTTGTTAGCAGTAATGTTGGTTGATGGAACACCATTTTGCTAACATTTCCGTTAAATTACCTTAACGTGTCGTTAAAATTTTAACGAAGGTTGATGAAACCGGCCCCTAGTCTCTTAAGCATAGATATAAGGTGTATTTTTAGAACTATCTAGATTTAAGCTCTCGCACTGACACCCGCTCGCTGGCTCAACTAGCACTTCACAATCTTACGACACCGGATATACCGACAGCCTATTGCAACATTGCCGGGAGACATTGGGGAGATAATGCTGCGCCTGCCAAGGTCACTTTTACCAACCTAGCGGTGCATACAGGGGGGGATTTAAAATGTTGACCCTGTATAAGTAAGTTAAGTACTGTAGATACTATATACATAATTTAAAGATAGAACCTACCCTTCAAGAAACGTAGGTAGCACTACATTCCACCCCCGTAATAAGACTAACTAGACACCTCATAGCACGCTCCAATATTGTAAGGTAGGGTCAAGAATATTTAACCCCATAGGCGATTACATCAGCATCTGATACGACATCACTGACCCCTACAGGGAAACACGGTGATTCATATACCAAAACCCCGGAAACAACTACTCATTGAGACTATTATTTTATTTATTTGGATTTATTGTGCTTCATACCTAATAACAAGACCAGAGCTAATTGCTACTAGCACCGAAAGGACATTATTATTATTACTATTTATCATGGGGCGGAAGAAATGAGGAAGGAAAGAGACTGTTGGACTTCTGCCAGAGGAACAGCCTGCTAGTTGGGAACTCCTGGTTTAAGAAAAGAGAGAGCCACACAATCACATGGTACAGTGATGACTTGACCAGGAAGTCGGTGGTCGACTATATACTGTATGAGAAAGAACTAAATAAGAACATCACGGACATCAAGGTTATACCATCGGAGAACCTGGATAGCGACCATCGATTGCTGGTAATGAACCTGAGAGGCAGTAAGGAGAAGAAAGGGACTGAGAACCAGGAAAGACGTATAAGGATATGGAAACTGAAAGAAGGGGATAGAAGGGTCGAGTGCCTCAAAATGGTAAAGGAAGAAATTCCAACAGATGAAGAAAGAGGGGTGGAAGAGGAATGGGCTAGATTTAAGAAGACACTAGTGGGTGCAGCAGAAGCAGTATGTGGGAGGACAAGTAGTAAGAAGAGGTGGAAGGAAACACCATGGTGGAATGAGAAGACAAAAGATATAGTAAGGGAAAAGAATAGAGCCTTTAGGAAGTGGTATCAAAATAGGACGGTAGAGACAAGGGAAGAGTACCAGGAATGAAAGAAGGAGGCGAAGAGAGTGGTGGCGGAGGAGAGAAGGAAGTGGATGGAAGAGTGGACAAAGATGATGGAGGAGGATAGTGAAGGTACAAAAAAGGTCCTGTATGGGATGGTAAAAAATAAAAGGCGGAAGGATCCTACGGATTATGTTAGAATGGTGAACAAAAGGGGACAAGAGATAGAAAATAGGGAAGAACTGAAGAAAATGTGGAAAGAATATTTTGAAGAACTTCTGAACCCAAATGGAAAAGATGGTGAGGAGGAAGAAATCGGGGAAGAGGAAGATGAACTGCAAACAGAAAAGGACTTAACATGGAAAGAAGTGGAAGATGCAGTGAACAAGATGAAAGGAGGGAAGGCACCGGGTGTGGATGAGTCGAGTGTGGAGATGGTGAGAGCAGCAGGAGAGGTGGGGATACAGTGGCTGTACCGAGTGATGAGGACAGCATGGAAGGAAAGGAAGACCCCAGAGGACTGGAAAAAAGGAATCATTGTCCCGATCTTCAAGAAAGGTAGTAGAACAGATTGCAGAAACTATCGGGGAATAACACTGATGAGCCATTGTGCAAAGATCTTCGAGAAAGTTTTGGAAAAGAGAATTAGGACAAGGATAGAAGGAGGGTTGAGGGAAGAACAACATGGCTTCAGAGCAGGAAGGTCCACAGTGGATTTGATTTTTGCTGTAAGGCAGTTACAAGAACAGCACTATGAGTATGGAACAGATCTACTGATGGCCTTCCTGGACATTGAGAAAGCATATGACAGTGTATTCAGAAACAAAGTATGGAAGTCACTGGAGGATAGAGGAGTAGAGAAATGGACTATAAAGAGGATAAAGGAGATGTACAAGGGAAGCGTGAGCTGTGTGAAAGTGGGAGGAGAGAGATCAGACTGGTTGGAACAAAGAAACGGCTTGAAACAAGGAAGTGCACTGTCACCGTTACTTTTCATTGTGGTGATGGATGACATAATGACCCGAGTGGCACAAGTAATTGGGGAAGGAAAGATGAAAGCAATGGTGTTTGCAGATGATTTGATGATTTGGGGAAACAAGGAGGAGGAGGTACAGGAACAGTTGGACGTGTGGGAAGGAATAATACAAGGATATGGGATGAAATTTAGCATAAATAAGAGTGAGATGGTGATCACAACAAGGAAGAAGGAAAGAACCACAACGGGAATAACAATTGGTGGGGAACAGCTGAAGGAAGTGGAGAGTTTCAAGTATCTGGGAAGCCTGATACAAGATAATGGAAGAAATGATAGAGAAATAAATGAGCGGGGGAGGCAGGCAGAAGCATTTCGGAGGAGTGTGAGAAGCATGTTATGGAGCAAGGATGTCCCTCAGAACAGCAAAAAGATCATATATCGGACGTACTATGTCCCTATCCTGACGTATGCCTCGGAGACCTGGGTTATGAAAGGAAGGGAGAAGAGCAAAGTACAGGCCAGTGAGATGAGGTTCTTGAGAAGCAGTATTGGAGCTACAAAGATGGACAGAATAAGAAATGAGAGGACCAGAGAATTAATGAAGGAGGAACCATTACAGGATGGTATAGAGAAATCTAGACTTAGATGGTATGGACATGTAAAACGAATGGAGGAGAAGAGGATACCCAGGAGAGTACATGAGACGAAGTGGGAAGGAAAGAGACCGAGGGGAAGACCAAGAGACAGGTGGCTGAAGGGGGTGGAAGAAAGCGTGAAGAAGAGAGGAGAAGACTGGACAAGGGTGGAGGCTGAGAGATGGTGGGAAGACAGAAGACGTTGGAGAGGCTTGTGTTCCAAACAGACCCGGCCAGTGGCTGGAAACTGTGCAAGATGATGATGATGATCATGGTGGAATCAGACTTTCTTGAGGTTGGCCATCAGAAACTTGTAAAAAAACACAATAGGTACTACAGCAAATTCCTGTCGCCACATCTGACGAATCTTTTCAGCCAGAGGCAGGTATTGGGTCACCTTTCTCAGCATAAATGCATCGAATATTACACAAACTAGGAACATATCGACAGTAAGGCAGAACATTAATAATTTAAGCAATGGTTCTTTGCCAGGTTCAGGTGAACTATCATGATTACTTGACCATAGAAGGTGGATCAAGTACTCAAATATGTATAAAATAATTTTTCTTAATCAGTACAAAGAAGTTGTCATGGGTAAAAGTAAAATACAAATTTAAATAATTTAATATTAAACTTTCAACACCAAATACAGTATTTGGTAAAATTAAGCAAACAGTGGCTCAAATGGAACTAATTCTGTTTGTCTTTGATCAGAGTGAAATGGAGCAATAATTTGAAATACTAACCGTAACACCTATCTTCATTTTAGGAGAACATTATTTTTTGTTGTTCATTTTTTGCACTTGGGTCTACTTGGTCATCAGTCTCATGTATTTGGGTGTGTTTGCAGTGATGTGGATTTTTAGGAGAACCACTCGCCTGACATCATCATCATCCTTTTCCATCTCCAGTTTCCCGGGTGTGGCAAACAAGAGCTCTCCATCTTGCCCGATCTTTGTACACCATTTGTTCTTGGACATCTTCCCAGTTAAAACCATTCTTCTCCACCTCTGATCGAACTGTCTCTATCCATCATCTCCTTGGTCTTCCTCTTGGTCTCTTCCCTCTGACATCCAGCTTGAAGTACTTCTTAGCTGTTCTAGAGCTATCCTTCCTCATTACATGGCCATACCACTGAAGTCTGCATTTCCCCAAAAAGTTGGTAACAGGGACCCTGATGCCAGCTGTTGCTCTGTGTACCACATTTCTGATCTTGTCTCTCCTGGTATTTTGGTTCATAGTCCTAATAAATCTCATTTCTGTGACTTGAATTCTACTGTAATCCTTACTTAGCAATGTACATGTTTCCATACCATAAGTAAGGATTAGAACAAAGTAGGTGTGATACAACATTGCCTTTCCTGCCAAGGGTATATTTTTGTCCCAAAGTAAGTGCCGAACTTGTTTATAGAAATGTGATGCTTCCTGTGTCCTATTTAACATTTCTTGTTTGAGGGTGATATCCTTGGTGACCATACTTCCAAGATACTGGAAGTGAGAAACAGATTCTAGTTTTGCTCCCTCCAAATATATGTTTGAACTTTTCCTTTCTCTCGCCTGACATCATCTCTTTATATTCTTAAGATGCACAACATAGTGCAAACACAAAATAATAAGACATGTTTAATTAATGTAACTACATCATTTTCTTTCCTCTATATGAGGGGCTGGAAACACGTCATTTGTGATCTACCTGTAGATTGTCATCATAGGTTTAGTAGATCGCGAATGTTGTTTACTGATTCAGTAATAACGAGCGCTTTTCATGAATCCTTGAATTTGAATCGACTGCATCAAATTCTCACAACTGGAAACAAAATCTCTCATTTCGATCTTCTATTCAACAAATATCACGACCATATTTCACACTTTGTAAGTGGCAAATTGATTGTATTTCAATTATTCATCAATTTGTGTATATTATATCTATAAATATTAATTCTATTACTAGTACTTCAAATATTTCTTAATGTCCTTTTGGTCCGAAGAAACTCAAATTCCAATCCTTGCCGAGTCGTGGATTTTAACTTGGGAGGGTTAATTCCCCTGACTGTAGGACTGGCTGGTTGTGACATCCAGTGGCATTAACTTGAAAGACCTGTACCAGTTCTCCAGTGGCATATGCAGAATTTTCTTCTGGGGGGGGGGGGTTCATTACTATAGAAGGTTAATTGTGTAGGCCCACACTATTAAAGGGACAGATGACCTTGCTGTTCCGCCCCTAAAACAAGTCATCATCATACATTATTAAAATATTTCGATTAATATTCGTAAAAAACAATAATTAAATAAACAATCTGTTTGGATTAAAGCTATTTTGGGCCTCATTATATTTTCAGCACAATAAAAAACTGACATTTTTTTTTTTTAAAATATGGAATACAGTAAAAACTGAAATGTTGCAGTGGTATCATCATATTCACACGTGATTGCTTATAATATTGATATTATGTGAGAGAAAAAAATGTTTTGCTCTCCATGTTCTTACTGCCATTACTATTGGCTCTCAAAATGTGCCTATCCTAATGGCTTTATCAGCATCATTGGTAGGAATAAATTGCAGAAACTCCTCATGTACCGAATTATCTTTAACGAAACGGACACACACAATGAAAGCAATGTGATAAAAGTTACCGATTGCACACTTCAACAGAAAAACTGATCCATTGCTAACTCCATCGCTGGAGGAGGAGTCATGCTGCGAGTAGAGTGCAGGGCATTTACCAAGTGACGAACGTGATCACATTTACCCCTTTCCTTGTTGCATTTCCAGGCACTATATCCCCAGAAATCACCCTATTATTTTAGAATATTAAGTACTGTGGACAAGGGTATAAACTCTTGCACATACCATTGGAACTATATAATACGGTATATATTTTTATTTTTTTTATTTCTCCCAGAATTGGTCACACTGGCCCATACTACAAAAATTGCCAAATCCTAATTTAAATATGCTATTATCAACAGCTGGGAGAAAGGTCGAGGAACAAACATTTACTGTTACTGCTAAAACCAACACTATGCCTTCAAAATGCTGTCCTATGTCCCCGTGTGGGTGCGGGTTAGAATACACCCACGGTATGCCCTGCCTGTCGTAGGAGGCGACTAATAGGGCCGACATGGCCAAATAACTTACCAGTTTTTGATTTGTTCAGACCCCCTGTGGATGGGGAGGGAAGAATTCATCCACGGTATCCCCTGCCTGTCGTAAAAGGCGACTTAGAGGGGGGCCTTATAAAGGTCGATTTTGGTTTTCTGGTCCCAGCTCTGGTTTGACCAATAGAAATAAACATGCATGCTGTTAGGGGAAGGGCCACCAGCTTGGCCATCTGGCCAGAAAGCCTAGATGGTATGCCCCATCCCGTCAGGTGGGTGCGCCATGTACCCTACAGTAGTATCCGCCTTACAACGAAGGTCCCTGCATGGCCGAATACTGGAGCTGCATAAATCCTGTGCATGCCGAGGGGGAAGTGCCTGTTCGAGGCACTGGGACCCCGGGCAATATCTGCTATGCCAGGTAGGTATTGCCTTGGATGGGTGGCGCCCGCAGTGATAGCCCCCGTTCGGAGTGGGCAGTATTCGGGGAGGATTTCGTCCGGGATGCCAAGTAAGCGATCACGGACACCTGTACAGGGTGGCACCCTTAAAAAGCCGTCTCTGGAGTGTCGAGCTAATCCCAAGGTGTATACGCCTTGGGATGAAGCCTTTAACAAACGATTTGTGACAGATAGATCACCTCGCTACCTGGTAGCTACCAGGACAGACGGGGATGATTTCAAGCTCGTAAAATCGATCATTTTCGCTGAGGAAATAGAGGGGAAATTTGTGATCTTAACGGGGTTTCCAAGCTCCGGAACGGGCAGCTCTTGCTGCATACCGTTAGCAAACCGAAGAGTTGTTGGAATGCACGCAATTCGGCGAAATCCCCGTTAAGATCACAAAGCACGAAACGCTGAATGAGGTCCGTGGAGTTATTTTCCATCGTGACCTCATTTTGAATAGCGATGCTGAACTGTTGCGGGATCTGGGGAAGAGAGGCGTTACAAAGATTAGGCGCATCACCCGAAAGATTGGGGAAAGGAGCGTCGATACCGGCGCTTTTATTCTCCATTTTGAGGGTGATGTTGTACCTAAGCAGGTGAAGGTCACATCGTACCACTGCGATGTGCGACCGTACATCCCTCCACCTATGCGCTGCTACCAATGCCAGAGATTCGGACATGTTTCCGCCAGGTGTACTGCGAAGGCCGTATGTAGAGTGTGGCAAGGGGACACATGAGGGTGACGGAGAGGTGTACGCCTCCCCCGATCTGTCCCAACTGCCAAGGGAGTCACGCTCCACGGTCAAAACAGTGCCCTGAATTCATTATGCAAGTCAAGATCCAGGAAATCAGGACTCTTGACAGGCTTTCATATCACGACGCTCGCAAGAGGTACCGTGATATGAATGCCCCCGAATTTCGGTATCGTTTGCAGCGACGCCCTCAATCACCCCTGCCGTTAAAGTTTCCAGTGCAGTACCCTCGATGTCCTCTTTTAGTACGAGTTTGAAATCTCCCCTCGCTGTACCAGCGAGCACTGTCAGCCCGAAGGAACCTTCTTCGGCCACGGTTAAGAAGGCGCCGGTTTTAATACCTAAACCGGCGAATTCGGAGAAGAAGTCCTCTTCTTCTCCGAAACGGTCGGGGAACAAGTCTTCCCCAGCTATAGGGGGAAAGAAGACTTTGCCGACCAGGGCTGGTCCTTCTTCCAGCCCACCTAATACGAAAAATATAGGGGAGAAGAGGGAGACGGTTCGTCGCCGTCTCTCTCGCCCTCCTGCTGACGGGGTGGCTACTGTCTCTGCTGGCCTTTCCGCTCTCACGACCACCAAGGGAGCGAAGCCTGCTGAAGCCAAGCCCGTCCGTATGGAGGAACTCCCCTATAGAAAAGAAAATAGATCTGCGGAGGAGAGGGGAACGGTTCAGCGCCGTTTCTCTTCCTCTCCTAAAGGCAGGGCTGCTCATGTATCTGCTGGCCATCCCGCTCCCACCACTACCAGTGGAGTGGTGCCAGCAGGAGCGACCTTGTTTTATAACGACCCGCGTCTGTGGGGAAGGGACCATCTACTTCCCCAAACACACGTCGGCGCTGATCCAAGAAGAAATCTCTTCGGGACGTGTCGGGGACAGACACCTAGTCTTCGGACCGGGAGAAAGTCCCTCAACACCGCTCTCGCTCTTCCCCAAGAGCGAGACTCGTGAGGTCCGACGACGACCGCGCGTAACCCAAGAGAGCGCCCGCTCCATTTTCTTCGTCTTCGGACGGAGATGCGGAGATTGAGGTGTGCTCTCCTGCCCCATCAACAAACTAGAGATGGGGAAGGTGGCAAGCGGTCAAGCATAAGTAGAAGACCCATTTCTACTTAAGTCCACACCATGGCACTATTACAATGGAACTGTAAAGCTATTCTGTTCATCTCGCTGAGTTACGTCAATTAATATCTTCGTTTTCGGCAACCATTGTCTGTCTTCAGGAATCCAGGCTTCGTCCTGGACATGAGACAACAATGCGTCACTACAAACTCTTCTCTAAAGACCGGGTGGACGGAGCTGTGGCCGCTGGTGGCGTCTGCACTCTCGCCCACTCTAGCCTCTTTAGTGAAGAGGTGCCGTTGCGTACTCAGCTAGAGGCAGTTGCAGTTCGTACTTCGTTGCCAGTAATGGCAACAGGATGTAACGTGTACATCCCGCCTGATTCTCAACCGGATTACAACCAGCTGGTGGATCTAGTCTCTCAGCTCCCCCCTCCTTTTCTCCTTCTAGGAGAAGTTAATGCCCACAACACCATCTAGGGCTCCGCTACCACTAGCGGTAAAGGGAGAGATTTTGAGAGGCTGATCAGGCGGCTGGACTTGTGTTTGTTGAACACAAGGGAACCTACGCACTTCTCTATTGCACACGGTACTTATTCAAGTATCTATATTACCTTGTGCAGTCGTGCGCTGGTTCCTCTGCTACAGTGGGGTGTACACGATGACCTTTGTAATAGTGACCATTTTCCAATTATCGTTACTCTTCCGAACCAGGGAGCCATCGAGTTACCAAGTCAGGGCTGCTCACGTATCTGCTGGCCATCCCGCTCCCACCACTACCAGTTGGGCTGATCGGCCAACTTTCACGGCACGTGCGGTGTTTGTCGAAGATACCTTTGAGAGTGTCGACGATCATACTATTGACAATTTTAATGGGTTAAGGGGGTCTCCGCCCAATCAATACAAATTTATTATTGGCATCTATTAATTTATTGCCATTAAGGACATGTTTCGGGCCTCATGGGCCCTTCTTCAGCCACAAAAATTAATAATATATTCACATCCATCATAATACACAAAACACGTACACTTTAAGAAAAACATTAAAATAGACACTAAATTAATTCTAAAATTGTCATTGTACACGTCAATACGGACCTTGCGAAATGGATAATCCTCCAATTAATCTTGATCATACCATTCATATAACGAATGGTATTTTGGCTGCTGCTGAGGAAACAATACCTTCCTCATCCGGCAACTCACGCCGGAAGCTTGTCCCTTGGTGGACAGCCGAGATTGCAGCAGCCATTAAAGATCGTCGACGTGCTTTCAAATGCTATCGGAGGCAAAACACTATGGCCAACCTTATCACCTTCAGAAGGATGCATGCTAGAGCCCGATATCTGATTCGGGAGAGTAAGAAAACGACGTGGGAAAAGTATGTGTCGTCTATGACGGCGCATACCCCTTCATCTCAAGTGTGGACTAAGCTTCGTCGGATCTCCGGACTCCCGACATCACTGTCGATACCCGGAGTGTCCATCAATGGAGACATCATCACGGACCATCTCGCCATTGCCAACAGTATTGGCTCGCACTTCTCCGATGTATCCTGCTCCGGGAGTTACGATCCTACATTTCTGACTCTGAAGCGGGAGGCAGAGACTCACCCCTTGTCCTTTGCCACTGCTGCTTCGGAGTTCTATAATGTACCATTCTCTGAATGGGAACTGCGCAGTGCGCTTGCACTGTGCAGGGATACGGCTCCTGGACCGGATAACATACATAAATTGAAGGGGAGTTTCCATCTCAATGGCAAGAGGGGATCGTGATACCGATTCCCAAGGCTGGAAAGGATCCCAAGTTTGTAAGCAGCTATAGGCCCATTTGTCTAACAAATGGCCTATGTAAGCTGCTCAAAAAGATGGTGAACCGTCGACTGGTGTGGTTCTTGGAGGAGAAGGGTCTCCTGTCTGAGTACCAGTGTGGATTTCGCTCTCATAGGTCCACCACTGACCATCTGGTGCGACTTGCGAGTACCATACAGGGGGCATTTTTCCGAAAGCAGCACCTAGTCACGGTTTTCTTTGACCTCGAGAAAGCCTACGACACCACATGGCGCTACGGGATCCTTTCCACCCTTCACAAGTGGGGACTCCGTGGTAATCTACCGACTTTCATTGCGAATTTCATGTCCGTCCGACTCTTCCGTGTAAGGGTTGGTAGGACATTATTGCAATACTATATTCAAGAAAATGGAGTTCCTCAGCGTTCAGTGCTGAGTGTCACCTTGTTCGCGATTGCCATAAATGGCATTGTTGCCGCCGCCGGGTCCGCGGTAGTTCCGTCGCTGTATGTAGACTATTTAGCTCTGCATTACAGCTCTGGAAGTATGGCAGTCGTGGAACGGCAATTACAGCTAGCTATCAACCGGGTCGACAAGTGGGCTCACGACCGGGGTTTTCGTTTTTCAGCAGCGAAAACCTCACTCGTCCATTTTTGTCGGCTCCGGAGGCTACATTTACACCCTGAACTACATCTCAGGGGTGCTGCGTTGCCGTTGGTTGACACTTACCGCTTCCTGGGGCTCCATTTTGATAGCAAATTAACGTGGCAGCACCATATACGGCAATTGAAAATGACGTGTCTCAGGAAACTGAACATGCTGAAGTTTCTTAGTGGCACTACGTGGGGTGCTGCTACGGTTCTACCAAGCCCTCGTCCTGTCCCGGCTAGACTATGGTTTTGCGGCATACGGTTCAGCAAGGCCGGCAACCTCGAAAATGCTGGACAGTATCCACCATAGTGGCGTTAGGCTGGCTACCGGTGCCTTCCGGACTAGCCCGATACCCAGCCTACTCGCCGAATCGGGTGTTCCACCTTTAAATTATAGACGCCAACATATGCTTTTAACGTATGCTGCCAATGTGCGTCAAATGCCGCAACACCCGACCTATCAAGTTCTCTTCAGTACCCAAAACCACCAGGGGTACGCCAACCGGCCTCGTGCCACTCGGCCGGTTGGTATTAGACTTGGGGGCGTGGTGGCTCAGCGGTCTAGCTGTATGCCTCTCACCAAGGCGGTCCGGGTTTGATTCCCGGTCAATGCATGTGAGATTTTCCAAGTGAAATGCCATGTCCTGTAGTTTGGATTCCATGTAAAAAGGAGGTCCCGTGGCTCATGATCTCGCGATTGACGGTCACGTTAAACTACAAGCTTGATTGCTTGGTATTAGACTTGATAGCTCGTGTACTGAAATAGGAGTGGCTGTAGGTTCCTGTATGATCCCGACACCTCGCGAGGTGCCTCAGTGGCAAGTCCCGCGTCCGGAAATTCGGTTAGATCTGCACCGAGGTCCTAAGATGAACACGGATGCCTCCGTCTATCGAAGGCAGTTCCACAGCATAGTTCACCAATTTCCAGACGCTGGCATTCTCTACACGGATGGTTCGAAGGTGGACGAGAAGGTGGGTTGTGCTTATGTTATTGATGGTGCAAATACCAAGATCTCTTTGCCTGAGGCCTGTAGTGTGTTTACTGCGGAGCTCGTTGCCATCTATGAAGCGCTGCAGTTTGCACTACAGGATGCACGAATCCACTTTCTCGTGTGCGCCGACTCTTTGAGTTCGTTGCAGTCAATTGCTACATGTTTCCCGCAACACCCCCTAGTGCAGCGAATCCACGACCTACTAGCCGGGCTGTGCCAAGCTGACACTCGAATCGCCTTTCTGTGACTTCCAAGCCACATGGGAATTGCGGGAAATGAGTTAGCTGATCAAGCTGCAAAAGAGGCGATATCACTACCACCTCGACCAATGGAGGTACCCGCTAGAGATATTCGCTCTCAGTTACGCCTATAAGTTCTGGCTTTTTGGGAGAGTCAGTGGCTAGCTGACCCACTGCCCAGTAAACTGAGAGCGATCAAGGGAACCACTCGCGTTTGGCGGAGCTCCTTCCGGGCCCGGAGAGAGTCCGTCATTTTGTGTAGGCTAAGGATAGGTCATACAAGATCCACCCACTCGTACCTAATGAGAAGGGAAGACCCCCCACTTTGTACCTGTGGAGCCGTTTTCACCGTGGCCCACATTTTCACCGAGTGTGTGGATCTTGCAGACTTACGAAGAAACCTTGGTTTGCAGATGACTCTCAAACTTATATTAGCCGATGACTCGGTGGCTGCTGATCGCGTTATCCGCTTTATAAGTGAGAGTGGGTTAGGGCCAGCAATCTAAATTTCCAGTGAACATTGACTCAACGACTTGTTCGTTTTTGAATGATAATGTTTTGTTTTTCCGTAAATTTTGTTTATTTTTATAATTTTTATTTAATTTTTTGTTTTATTAATTTTTGGTCTTTTAAAATTTAGATGTCTACTTCAAAATTTTAAATTCAATTCAAAATTTGTATTCTTTAATCTGTGTTAAGAGGGGCAGATGACCTCGTAGTTCTGCCCCTTAAAACAACAATAACTAACTAAACTAACTGCTGTCCTATGCCTGCCTGACACATTATCTACAGTTCACAATTACTTTTAATTCCACACCAATACGAGAGGTGGCAGGAGAATGCCAGAACATACACGGGCGCTTTAGCAGGGAGCTGTGACTTTCATATCCGGGCGCTTTGAGAATGAAAGGGTTAAAATATATACAGGAGTAAGGAAGGGGGTAATGTAAAACAGGTGATAGATGGGACAATATTATGGATTCAAGTAAATAAATGTCTCCCCCTCGGTACGCCACTGCAGTTCTCTCCGAAAGTCATAAACATGTCATGTTCAGAAATGGCTTGGTAATTAGGATTATTGTAAAGGTAAAATTGGATCATTTCAATGTGAGAACCTTCCAGTAGATCACCAAAGCTTTCGGGTTGCCTGTCCCTGCTCTAAACCATGCACTTCCTGCCCTGGGGTATCGTATGCTCCTGGTCGTGCAGTAATACCGCCCTTACCCAGTACAAATATGCATAATAAATAGATTTAAAGATTTGTCATTTTTCAGTTTAAACTGGAATGTTGCCTTTACTAGAAGCTGAGAACTTTTCACATTCAGTACATGCACATGGGTAAAATGTAAATTTGGGCAGTTGATGTTGACATTACCTGGGTAATATTAGTGTTATTTGAGAATGGTGGGTAAACACTTTCTAAAGCATATTTTCAACTTTATCCAGGCAATGTCAACATTATCCTACAACACTCGGATAAAGTATCTGAATCGGCATCACCGGTGGTAGGAATGCTATGTATCATCCTATGAGACTATAACCAATCAAGAAGTTGGCAGTGCTGTCAGTATTCTGAATTAACAGCACTGTTAGCAATTCATATCGTTGTTTAGTTGTAGAGCCTGGCTACAACCTTAGGATAAATAAGGAAATAGATATGGTAGAAATGTCATGTTTGGTGCACAGCTATAGACTGTAATACTGGAAAGCGGCATAGGGGCATTTAACTACTACGAAGTCACTAGCTGTATCAAGCATTGCTGTTTACCTGTTTGATCTCCCTAGAGTCCAATTCTTGTTCTCTTAGTATTCCAACATTAGAGCATTTCAGGACACATTCATAGCCCTTCTCCTTTTCCTGATGCTCACTGGGGGATATGACTTTGATGCTCAGTCCAATTTAACTGATCAGCTTTTTCAAATGCTTTCATGGGATGGAAGATTTATATATGCACGACTTGCAAGAGGATCTTGACTGACGTTTCAAATTTGAGTGCTTCACATCAAGGGCATTAGCACAATTATGTTATCTTCAGAGCCTTTCATGTATTTCAACACAATAATGTTGCCTCAGAGCCTAGATTAACAAGATAAACTATAGATGACATCACAGAGCTACAAGAAAAACACAGCATTTCTGTTAAGAATGGCTAATTTTAGAAGCTCGCAAATACCAGTAAATATGGGACATTTCCTCAAGCTTACACAAGAAATCAGTTCGTGTGTTCTGGAGAACTTGTATGTATTAACAATGTTTCCTAAAATGTAACATCCTTCAGAGAAATTTGTCCACTGTATCACACTCTGAAGGTCTGGAATCCATGTTGTGTTTTTGCAAGGCCAAATCTGAATCAAAAAGTGAAAGTGCAGAACTTCTTTTGCAACTGTTTATCATGTCTTGATTGTAGGAATTGGATGGTGGATTAATTTAAAATCAAAATTGTCTGCAGTTTCATTAAATATGGAGATTTAATTGATGTGTAGACTAATGTATTAATGTAACTGTTCATGTAATTTTTCTGCAAGTTTTGTTGTTGTTAAGTCTTAAGTACCATACTGTAATACCGTACTTCAAGTTTCTTTCTGTAACTGTGAGATTGCAAAATTAGGCACACACATACTGTACCTACCAACTTCCCAGATGGCCTTCCCGTAAAATCCCCAAGCGACAAAATACGTCGGAAAGCACATGCTACAAGTAACTGATGACATCCTTCGGGACAAAAGATTACACCAAATATCTTTAAAATGTAATCCATTTCCACAGCGTAATTCGCACAGATACATAGGATTCAGAAGCAATTATGAGGGAGAGCCACATTCACAATCTAAAACAGTTTGGCCAGTTGTAGTTGGTCCTGATTCAGGAAAATACAATTGGAGCGATATCGAATATTTGCCGGTCACACACAATACCGGTATATCGGTGGTCTGTGGAAGCACGTCTTCGTGCGAATTTGAAAGAGAAGATCTCTGTGGGTAAAATCGTAAAATATCACAGTTCATTTGTGAAATGCACTACAATCCCGTAAATTTTACGGAAAAGCAGGGAAAGTTGACAGGTTTGTAGACAGCTCTAAATTTTAAAATATCTATAATTTGTTTTTTCAACAATTTTTATCTGTAATAGAAACTTCAGTGATACTTGAATTAATAATGATAGCAGTTTGATACTAGACATGATATTGAGTTTTTACCATCATAAAATGAGAAACCTAATTTGAATACTTCTAGATATTATGCTAGAATCCTTGTCCACTTTGTCAATAGTTAATGTGGTAATTTTATGTTGAAAATCTGTGACATTTTCCTGCATTCACCGTGTTTCAGAACAAATGCAAATTGGTATTATAGAAAACGTAAGAAACTAATTTTGTTTTTTAAAGTTATCCAAGTGCCAATCAAGTATTCACTAATTTTAAATAGGTCTCTTTTCAACTGAATTTTCCATGTACTATATAATAAAGACTTCATATTGTGATGCTAAATGGTGCTGTAATAGAAATATCATATTGGTAATTTGTGTAATTATCCTTATTTTTCAATGTAAAATAGAATAGCATTGTGAATGTTAGAACACATTTTCTTGGTAACTATATTATATCCAAGTTAAGCAGGTATAAGTAAAAATGTAGACTTTCACGACCGGCGTTGAAATATGAATCTCTGTTTCGCGGGCTTATAGGTCGTGTTCCAAGGACATTTTGTCGTCCTGACGTTTCGCTGAATACTGCGTTCAGCATGTTCACAGGTTACATAAAGCGAGGTAAAACAAGTAAACAGAAGATATATAAATAGTCAACAACCCACACATAGAGGCTACCATAGCAACGGCGTACCACATAAAAGTAATGCATCAAGGACAGGGCTGCTCGTCTGTTGCATCATCTCGTCTACGATGGTCAATAAGAGCAGGCTTGAGGGGATTAAGGACTGGAAGCCAAGCTCTGTTCACACGTTCTGCTTCCTCCTTAAGATTGAAGCTGTTAGTATGCTTCAGGATTTCAATGGCCTCCCTTTGTAGCCTGGCATGATAAGACACCGTGGTGGACAGAACTTCGGTGTCTCCATATCTTATATCGTGACCTGCAAGTAGCGAGTGTGCTGCTACAGTGGATTTATCTGTTTGTCCCAGCCGGCTGTGTCGTTCGTGCTCCTTGAGGCGAGTGGCAATACTTCTTTTCGTTGTTCCAATATATACTTGGCCACAATCACACGGGATTTTATAAACCCCTGCCGCGGTATGAGGATGTCGCTTATCTTTAGCGGACCTAAACATGTCCTTAATTTTTCGTGTAGGCCTGTATATGGTCTTTATATCATGGGACTCGAGTAGCCTCCCTATTCTGTCCGTGACCTTTTTTATATATGGAAGAAAAGCTCTAGCCAGGGGCTGCTTGTCTCCAATTACCCTTGTAGTTGGACGTCTCGGATGGAGTGCTCGCTGGATATCTTTCTGGCTGTACCCATTCGCGCGTAAGGCCTCGTTGAGGTGTTCAATTTCTTGTTTTAGGCACTGCTTTTCACAAATTCTTTTAGCGCGGTCAGCCAGTGTTTTTATAACTCCGTATTTCTGTCGTGGGTGGTGGTTGGACGTCTTATGTAGATATCGGTCAGTATGGGTCGGCTTACGATAAACTGTATGTCCCAAAGTTAGATCAGCGGTCTTCGTTACCATAACGTCGAGAAACGCGATTTTCTGTTCATTTTCTAACTCCATGGTAAACTGAATGTTCGAGTTCTGGCTGTTAAGATGTTGTAAAAACAGATTTAATTGATCTTTACCATGGCCCCATATTACAAAATGTCCTTGGAACACGACCTATAAGCCCGCGAAACAGAGATTCATATTTCAACGCCGGTCGTGAAAGTCTACATTTTTACTTAATTCGCCTCTACGGGGAGGAAATATCACACTTAGTTCGTCGCTTTGAGAGGTTAAGGAAGAAAAAGTCGCAACTTCTGTCATCACTCGCGTTTCATCTTCGATGCCGAGACACAGGTATGATTCCCAAGTTTATTAAAATGAAGAGACCACTAACCTCAGCTAGAGCCCATAGAATATATGATCGAACTGAACGTTCGCTATTACGTGAACGCATAAGCTTTGCACGTAAGGGGCTCGCTACTACAGATCAGGCACTCTTACAGCTGCACTACCGCATCAGCAGCACACTCTCATATCAGGACTGGGAAAATGTAGATCGTATCACCTTCTACTCTATGCGTTCAACATTTGAACAGTCTAGCATCCGGCAGAAGAAAAAGTTTGAGCGGTTACAGAGAGACCAACCCGCGCCAGTACCTGCGCCTACGCTGGACATCTCACGGACAATTGTTAACCTGACCAATCGCCACCTGTCAGAGTGGGAAATCTCTATACTAGCGAAAGGAGGAAATTACGCAGTGACCCCTCCTTCGATTCCCGTTGAAGACATTGTCGCCAATATTGAAGCGGCAATCCGTGAGCTACCATCTGAACAAGCAGATGAAATCCGTCATGAAGCCTCACGTATAATCAAGAAGGCACCGGCACCGCAGAGTAACCTCACACCTCAGGAGAGAAAGGCTATAAAGACTCTCAACATGGACGAGAGCATAATCATTCTTCCTGCAGACAAAGGGAACGCAACGGTTATCTTGGACATGGACGACTACACTGCCAAGGTTTTGGAACTTTTAGACCCGGGTACCTACCGCAAACTACTGAGAGATCCTACCAACCGGATTCTTCGTGAAACAAACGGCCTGATCAAGGTATCTTCGCTACCTGAAAACGTAAAGAAGGGAACCACCAGAAGTGAAGCTTTACCACCAAGACTTTATGGTTTACCTAAAATACACAAAGATAATGTTCCTCTTTGTCCTATCGTGAGTGCTATTGGATCACCAACTTATAGCATTGCCAAACATTTAGCTACCTTACTTCAACCACATATCGGCGGTACACAGTCGTTCGTCAAAGATTCCGGCCATTTCATTGAAAAATTGAAAACTATTCAACTAGAAGCTGGTGACTTACTAGTAAGTTTTGACGTGGTCTCTCTTTTCACGAAAGTACCTATAAAGGTAGCCCTGGAGTACATCGCACGGATTTTTCCTGATGATATCACCGCCTTATTCCGCCACTGCCTCACCGCTAGCTATTTCCTGTGGAAGGGTGACTTCTATGAACAAATTGATGGGGTCGCCATGGGCAGTCCCCTTAGTCCGGTGATCGCGAATTTCTTCATGGAACAATTTGAACAAATAGCACTAGAGACCGCACCTTTGAAACCTAAAGTGTGGCTACGATACATGGACGATACCTTTGTAATATGGGGCCATGGTAAAGATCAATTAAATCTGTTTTTACAACATCTTAACAGCCAGAACTCGAACATTCAGTTTACCATGGAGTTAGAAAATGAACAGAAAATCGCGTTTCTCGACGTTATGGTAACGAAGACCGCTGATCTAACTTTGGGACATACAGTTTATCGTAAGCCGACCCATACTGACCGATATCTACATAAGACGTCCAACCACCACCCACGACAGAAATACGGAGTTATAAAAACACTGGCTGACCGCGCTAAAAGAATTTGTGAAAAGCAGTGCCTAAAACAAGAAATTGAACACCTCAACGAGGCCTTACGCGCGAATGGGTACAGCCAGAAAGATATCCAGCGAGCACTCCATCCGAGACGTCCAACTACAAGGGTAATTGGAGACAAGCAGCCCCTGGCTAGAGCTTTTCTTCCATATATAAAAAAGGTCACGGACAGAATAGGGAGGCTACTCGAGTCCCATGATATAAAGACCATATACAGGCCTACACGAAAAATTAAGGACATGTTTAGGTCCGCTAAAGATAAGCGACATCCTCATACCGCGGCAGGGGTTTATAAAATCCCGTGTGATTGTGGCCAAGTATATATTGGAACAACGAAAAGAAGTATTGCCACTCGCCTCAAGGAGCACGAACGACACAGCCGGCTGGGACAAACAGATAAATCCACTGTAGCAGCACACTCGCTACTTGCAGGTCACGATATAAGATATGGAGACACCGAAGTTCTGTCCACCACGGTGTCTTATCATGCCAGGCTACAAAGGGAGGCCATTGAAATCCTGAAGCATACTAACAGCTTCAATCTTAAGGAGGAAGCAGAACGTGTGAACAGAGCTTGGCTTCCAGTCCTTAATCCCCTCAAGCCTGCTCTTATTGACCATCGTAGACGAGATGATGCAACAGACGAGCAGCCCTGTCCTTGATGCATTACTTTTATGTGGTACGCCGTTGCTATGGTAGCCTCTATGTGTGGGTTGTTGACTATTTATATATCTTCTGTTTACTTGTTTTACCTCGCTTTATGTAACCTGTGAACATGCTGAACGCAGTATTCAGCGAAACGTCAGGACGACAAAATGTCCTTGGAACACGACCTATAAGCCCGCGAAACAGAGATTCATATAAGCAGGTATAACTTTAAATTTTTAAGTAGAATTCTTTTTAACTTGGAATTTTATTTTTATTTAAGAAAGTTATTATTAAGAAAGTTAATGTTAATAATAATAATTTCATAATAATTTAAAAATTAATATAACTTTTCTGTAATTTTCACTTTGTTTATGAAGATACATTTAAAAAAAGTCTAATTTCTTTGTAATTTTGCACTAAATAAAGTGCTTATCTATTCTTAGTGTTTTAATCTGTAATACTTGGGTAAAGTTGAATGTTTTGCACTATAATTCGTTACTTATCTAACTAATATGGAAAAGTATCATACATGTTCATCATACGTACTTAACATAAATTCTGTTGCAGACTTGTCTCGCTACTGTCCTGTGTGTAGAATGGGATGGATTGGGTGGTGTGGATGTACCAGTTAAATCAAGATATAAACATGTGATTTGTTTGATTTCAAAGAAGTTTCACAGTTAGCCAGGATTACCAAGTCTTCTTTCAAGCAGGCTTCAGTTTCAAGCACTTTATGTCAGTGTTAATTGAGGTGCAGCTGGTTGAATATTTAATGAGTTTAATGGAAGTACATAGTAAGTGTCATGCTGATAGATGTCGGGGTGTTCCAATATGTTTTGAGTCACTGTGGGTCCATATCATTCTATTAATCCGAGGCAAACCATTAGGCCACACTTGATACCCTGAATTGAAGTGATGGACTGGTTATACAGGATGTCGATGATGTGCTTATTATAAATAATCAACCTTGAAGTTATTTAGGCGTTTTGTTATCTATCGCCTTGGGCTTAACATCTAGGTCATTTGTCCTAATGATAAGGATGATAAAAACTACTGAATTGACACAACAAAAGTACACAGCTGAGGAGACTTTATGTATATGGTATAGCATTTGAAAATTATACAAGATAAAAGTGGGAACGTCCAACTACTGGCACATGTTAACTTACCATGGAAAAAAATTCTAAGTTAAAGGAAAAAGAGAAGAGGAGGAAGCTTCGAACTTGGTGTTCCCAGTACTAAATTGAGAATATATATTCTACCTAATACAGAATTAAAATAGTTTTCCTAGTAATAGAATAATGCCACAATGTCTTAATTATTCTCAGAAAGTTTAGATTCTGTAACGAACATCCACTCCTAGAGTACAATCCAACTTAATGCACATTAAGGGTGGCATGATGCAGCCTGCATTGTCAGCCATCAATACATTCATTTAAATATGTTTCCCCGAACAGGAATGCTCTATTGCAATGTTGCTTCTAAAACCTTAAAACAGGTTGTTTATGGCATTGAGGAGTAAAATGAGCCTAGTTGTGTCCTGATGACGAATTCGATCTTTTGCCTGTGTGTCAATGGGCCTAAATCTATAAAATGGAGAGGGCTGTCCAAATTTCAAGCAGACTGTTACCCGCAGGATTCCAAAAGGTAAGTACCTAAAATTTGGTTCAGTTTGGTGAAGCAGAGTAAATTTGTATAAGGAACAAATCGACATTCAGCTGTATATATACAGTTGCTGTTGATTGATTTAGGGGCTTTGCAACATCGTGGCCATGTAGCCCTGTGCACTTGGGTGTGTGTGTAATTCGTCTGATAACTTGTTTATTCAGATGAGGATTGGGAAGGAGGTGGCCATGGCCTTAAGTTAGGAACCATACCGGCATTTAACTGGAGTAAAAGTGGGAAATCACTGAATTGACACAACAAAAGTACACAGCTGAGGAGACTTTATGTATATGGTATAGCATTTGAAAATTATACAAGATAAAAGTGGGAACGTCCAACTACTGGCACATGTTAACTTACCATGGAAAAAAATTCTAAGTTAAAGGAAAAAGAGAAGAGGAGGAAGCTTCGAACTTGGTGTTCCCAGTACTAAATTGAGAATATATATTCTACCTAATACAGAATTAAAATAGTTTTCCTAGTAATAGAATAATGCCACAATGTCTTAATTATTCTTAGAAAGTTTAGATTCTGTAACGAACATCCACTCCTAGAGTACAATCCAACTTAATGCACATTAAGGGTGGCATGATGCAGCCTGCATTGTCAGCCATCAATACATTCATTTAAATATGTTTCCCCGAACAGGAATGCTCTATTGCAACGTTGCTTCTAAAACCTTAAAACAGGTTGTTTATGGCATTGAGGAGTAAAATGAGCCTAGTTGTGTCCTGATGACGAATTCGATCTTTTGCCTGTGTGTCAATGGGCCTAAATCTATAAAATGGAGAGGGCTGTCCAAATTTCAAGCAGACTGTTACCCGCAGGATTCCAAAAGGTAAGTACCTAAAATTTGGTTCAGTTTGGTGAAGCAGAGTAAATTTGTATAAGGAACAAATCGACATTCAGCTGTATATATACAGTTGCTGTTGATTGATTTAGGGGCTTTGCAACATCGTGGCCATGTAGCCCTGTGCACTTGGGTGTGTGTGTAATTCGTCTGATAACTTGTTTATTCAGATGAGGATTGGGAAGGAGGTGGCCATGGCCTTAAGTTAGGAACCATACGGGCATTTAACTGGAGTAAAAGTGGGAAATCACTTCCAGGATGGCTGAGGTAGCAATCAAACCTGCCTCTTCTCAGTTTGGCCTCACAAGACTGAGTGTACCCTGTTCCAGCCCTCGGACCAGAAATAAATTTCTTGGCAGAGCCGGGAATCGAACCCAGGCCTCCGTGGTGACAGGCAAGCGTGCTACCACTACGCAACAAGACGGACTGTAAATATACACATTTATTTTGAAATAAAATTTAAATTTTTAAAAGTGAAAAGGGCTTACAGAAAGTGGCTCCAAACAATGAATCCGGCTATATGTAGTGGAAAGGAACAGAACCAAAGAAATAATAGTCCAAAAGGAAATCTTGGGAGGAATTTGGAGATAAATTAGAAAAGTTAGATCAAGCGGCAGGAAAATCTTTCTGGAATTAATTTGGCAATTCCTGTCACGTAGACAGCTGAAAGAACTGGAAAGCATGAATGGAGATACCTCAAAAGGGTTCTAGGGGTATCAAAATTTGCTCGATCATGATACGTGTATGTCTTAGCCTGGGAAACCTTTTTGGTAGAAGACCTAAGACTTCAAATGCATCTGCAGTACACTCCAGCATACGAAGAACTATTACAAGAGCTACGAGGAAAAAGGGACTCGATTGAAGAAATCTTCTACACAACAGATGCCATGATAAACAAAGATTGAATGAAAGAAGAGTACGAGCCGAGACACGTGATGACGCGCTTTGCGATGCACGGCTTCCATCATCCTATTTGTACCAGGAAATCCTTTCACCAGGCTAGCTATGAGTGTACATGTGTTTTGTGTGGAGAACAATATGATACATATCACGCAATGGAGTGCTAGAAGTGAGTGGTCTATCTGCCGAATTTTGCTCGGATTATTGAGCCTGATAATTTATATAGTGTATTTTGCACATTGTGCGTAATAAATTTGTTATTATAAAGATTCTTAAGAAATCGAGGAAAAAGAGTAATGAGTACGGTAGTGTTCTGGATAATTCAGGGAAACTCATTGAAGATATCAAGGAAGCACTGGGAAGATAGCGAGAATACTTTGAAAACTTGCTAAATGCTAATGGAGACTTATTGTAGCAGATTTTGAGATTATGCAGGAGGAGAATGAGAACGGGAACAGGATCATGGTAGAAGTACAGAGGGTGGTAAATAAACTACAGTGTCACAAAGCGGCAGGGGTAGATTAAATTAGTCCAGAAATGGTACAGTATAGTGGGTGGGAATGCAGGGCTGAAATGGTTGCATAGGATAATCGAATTGGCATGGGTTTCAGGAAATGTACCATCTGACTGGACAAAAGCAGTAATCACTCCATTTTTATTTTTATTTTTTTTTAGCATATGGCTTTTAGTGCCAGGAGTGTCCGAGGACATGTTCGGCTCGCCAGTTTTGTAGCTGCTTCGAGTTGGACACCCAATGGGTGAGCTACAAGTACCGTTGGGGAGGAAAGTTGGAAGGGAGGGTCGAGGAGTTGGAAGGTAGCGGCTGTGGCCTATAGTTAAGGACCAACCCCGGCATTTGCCTGGAAGGAAGAGGGGAAACCACAGAAGACCATCTTCAAGGTTGCCGGCGGGGGGATTCGAACCTCCTCGCCTCCCGGATGTGAGCGACTGCCAACAGTCATGCCGCAACGACCTCGGCTAACTCACCCGGTATCACTCCAATTAAGCAAGGTAACAGAAAAAATTGCATTAATTATAGAGGCATTTCTTTGATAAGTGTCCCAGGTATTGTTGAAAGGAGAGTTCGATCATTGACTGACAGTAAGAGGGATGAAAACTAGTGTGTTTTACAACCACGAGGATGTCAGGATCAAATTTTTAGTGTGCGCCTTGTTATTGAGAAATGCTTCGAGAGGAATAGACAGATCTGTTTGTCTTTTGTAGATTGAGAGAAGGCATACGGTCGAGTTCTCGGGGAGAAGATGCTGAGCATCCTAAGGGATTGTGGTATCTAGGGACGGCTGCTATAGGCTATCAAAAGTCAGGGTGTCGAGTGATACGGGAATTTTAGTTACCCGGGAAATCTTGAAAAGTCTCATAATGCCGACTTCTTAGCCCCCGAACGCTCGGTGGAGTCCTCCCGCTCAGCCTACTGTTTCGCCTGCAGACTGTGCTGCCACCCGCAATTTGCGCCACCGATAGAGCGCTAAGCGGGATGAGAAATCAGCCAACGTCGAATGCATGCTTTGCCTGGCCGACCGTACCCTCTCCGGGCGGAGCTGGGCGCGCCGCGCTCGTTGCTGACAATGACAGACAGGAATCGTCCCGCATTGTTTTCACAGAGGAGACCAGTTGTTTTTTCGGCCTGGGTTTCTTGACAAGAGCAGCCCTTACGGAAGCTAACAGCTCAAGATCTCAGAAAATTCCAGTCACGGATGTGCTTCGCACCAACTGCCGAAAATTGTACATTCGTATCCTATGGCTGAAAAAAATCAAAGAGAGGTCACCTCTTGTTCGCAAGATGACCCATGCTATTTCGTCCCTAGACCCTATAGGGGTCGCTGAGACTCCTAAGTTGGCAGAAGTTAGGATCGCCATTGCCCTGGAAATTCTTTGCAATCGAAAGAATTTGCTTTCTGGCGCAATGGCTGACCGCATCAAGAGCAGCTACTCCGCACTTCTGAGACTGCCCTCCGTCACTGCGCGTTTGAAGCAGTTCGACGGAAAAGAGCCACGGCTTGTCATGCTGTGGTCTGAATTTGTGGCTTCAGCACCTTCCTCAGTTTCTGCCAAAAACGATCTCACAAGATTCGTTAAAACTATACTGATTTTGTATCACAGCAATGCAGCTCTAGAGAGAAGTTTCTCCCTGAACAAGGAGTGCATGATCGTCAATCACAAAGAAGCAAGTCTGATTGGCATGCATACTGTTCAGGACGCTGTGATGGCAGCTGGTGGAGTAGAAAAGATAACAGTGAGCAAGAGTCCATACTGCACGAAACTCCTACACCGTCTTAAGGGAAGCAAAACAGGTGTGAAGCCAGGAGGAAAAGGAAGCGACGGCTAAGGTGGCAGTCGAAAGAAAAGCTACGAAAGATCTCCAGGAATTTGCAGAAAAAAAGAAGAAGAAGAAGATATTGAACGACGCCCGTTCCGAAGTAGAGAAAATTGAAGAGCAGATGAGTTCCCTAGTGAAGCTTTAAATTAATAAATCCTTGATTGTTTTATCTTATTTTGTGTGACTAAAGTTCCTAACCACAATCTAGTTTCGACAAAGTGACTTATTTTATTTTGTGTATGACTAGCCTACAGTTCCTATTCAGAAATTAGTACTGTCAAAATAACTTAATTTTGTGCTGTGTATAACTGAAGTTCCTAGTAACAATCTTGTATTTGTCAAAGTGACTTATTTAATTTCGTTTTGCATTATTTTATTTTCTATTACCTACTTTGATAAAATAAATCTAAATTAAAAAGTATTCGCAGCATGTCGCATGTGGAATTTTACTGTTTTTAGCCTTTAGTCTTCTTTCACAGGGGAGATGTGCATACCAATTTTTTTTAAATTTCTTGTAAACACTCGCTGAAAATGCATCACACATGCATAATTAAAAAAAACTACAAACAATATCTCACAGCTCTCGACATTTTACTATCAAACACCCGTCACCAACATGTGGCTACAAAATACACCACACAAGTGACAGAATTCTTCTTGTGTGGGCAGGCATTGTTTCAGTCGCTTGTTAACCACTGTCTGTGTCGGATTTCCTTTCATTGTCATTGTTTCGTTACTTTTACTTCGCCGAAGTTCGACCCGAGGACTGGACACATCCCGTACAGCATGTATGAAAGAAATACTGAAGGCGGTCTGAAAAGAAAAATGGTCTGAACTAATGGAAAACCTCAACTTTCAATACTCGAGCAGAAAAGCCTGGTCTCTCCTTAGGAAGTTAGACAGCAGTACTCCAAAATTCTGTAGTAAGAACTCCTAAGTAAAAGCAGATGATGTGGCAAGAAGGCCTAACTAGAAATCCTAGCAACTGTCTGAAACCAGAATCCCAAAGAATTCTACGCGAGTTAAAAACCAAGTCATCCCAAGCCAGTACATCACATCAACTCTCTGCAACATTTACCATTGCTGAAGTCTCCTCTGCACTCCGAGGAATGAAACCAGGTAAAGCAGGTTTAGATGGATTATATCCTGAATTTCTACTGCACTGTGGCCCTCCCACAATTGAATGGGTAACCAAATTTTGTAGCAATATTCTACAAGAAGACAAACCTCCCACCATTACTTAAAAAAACTATGATAGTGGCTATAATCAAACCTGGAAAAAGTGGACAAAACGCAGAAGATTACAAACCGATTACACTCCTAGGTGTATGTTATAAGCTACTAGAGAGACTTGTAACCGAATTTTTGGTTACAGAGCTCGCCTTTGGGTTTCTGTAAGTATGTATTAGTGCCATGGTGTGTGATGTGGGTAAATAGGTTATCAACCATGGCCACATATTGATGGAGCACCGCAGAGTGTGTTTAGTGCCTACTGGATTCTTTTGTGGTGATCTACCAGTAGGTGGCAGGTGGCTTTGCTAATGGCAGGTTATAATTATGTTCCTTTTATGATAGGGTTTTGTTTCGAGTCTTCTTGTTGGTTGATAAGTTGTTGCCACATAGGGTAGTTAAGAAGAGGGATCTGTAATGTTGAGATGACAAGATAGTAGGCTTGTTGGGGAATAGTGATGGATACCGGTTTGTTTTCTTGGATTGTAGAAATGTATGAGTTAGGCTGGTTTTCGTAAGATGTATATAGATGAAGAGATTAGAATTGTGCTATTAACATTTTATTAGTAAAGAAGAAGTGAAGGATGGACAAGAGAGAGAAAAGGTGGAGGACAAGGTGGACGAAGAAAAGGACGAGATGTAAGGCAAAAAGAAGTAGAGAGAAGTGGTGGAGAAGGAAGATGAAGAAAACAAAGTGGTCTAGGATAGGCAGGAGGACAAGGTGAACAGAGAAAAGGATGAGATGTAAGGCATAGAGAAGGAATAAGAAGAGGAAGAGATGTCAGGCAGATCGAGATAACAGAGTGAAGGATCAGAAGAAGAAAAAGGAAAGATAAGATAAAGAAGAAAGGAACTGTTGAGTAAGATAAGGCAGATGAGGAAAATGAGGAAGAGAAGGAAAGATGAAGAAAAAGGAGAAACAGAAGTGCCGTGCAGAAAGGTTGAAGAATGAGGAGAAGGAAAGTCCCACTGAGGATGAAGATAAAGTTCTCAATCTCGATAACTTCATGTTTTTGGATTCTGGTGGTGGATATCGAAGATGTGATAATGATGAAAATGATATTGGTGATAATCCGCACTTTAGAAGAAATAATGGAGACAGGCCTCGGAGAGGTCGGAAGGATGACGAAGATGATTATGATAACGGTACAGACAGGTCTGATGACGATTCTGGCGTTTCTTCTGAAGAAAAAGCTTGTGGTGACACACCTTATGTCAACAATGCCGTTGATATGTCTGGCAGTGAAGGATTCGTAACCATGTCTGTTGATGACTAAGAAGATGATCCTGTCATCCTTTCTGAAGAGGATGACATCGCCATTGAAATGGAAGATGACAATGCCACTATTGGTGAAGAGAATAGAGCAACGTCTAAAGAAGATGATCTTAAATTTGTTTCATGGTGTGTTTTTCTTGTTCTAGTTAGGGTATGATTGATGTGTATTTTATTTATGTAGGCCTATTTGTGTGAGGTTCGAGAATGAATCTCTAACTTTCAGTTAGAGATTTATCCTCGAGGAGGTGTTTCTGTAACCAAATTTTTGGTTACAGAGCTCACCTTTGGGTTTCTGTAAGTATGTATTAGCGCCAGGATGTGTGATTGGGTAAGTAGGTTACCAACCATGGCCACCTATTGATGGAGCACCGCAGAGAGTGTTTAGTGCCTACTGGATTCTTTTGTGGTGGTCCACCAGTAGGTGGCAGGTGGCTTTGCTAATGGCAGGTTATAATTATGTTCCTTTTATGATAGGGTTTTGTTTCGAGTCTTCTTGTTGGTTGATTAGTTATTGCCATAAAGGGTAGTTAAGAAGAGGGATCTGTAATGTTGAGATGAGAAGATAGTAGGCTTGTTGGGGAATAGTGATGGATATGTTTTCTTGGATTGTAGGAATTTATGAGTTAGGCTGGTTTTCGCAAGATGTATATAGATGAAGAGCTTAGAATTGGTCTATTAAGATTTTATCAGAGGCAAATAAAATCAGGAATTATATAAGAATAAGGAAAGAAGGGTATCAAGTATTATGATTCGGTTCGTCCATGTAGACAAACAAGTATTGATAGTTTTGATTGCTAGAGAACATCTAGTGAGAAGTAGGACAGAAAGAGATGTTTTAAGAAAATGCAAGAGGATAACAATGGAGCAGAAGAATATTAAGCTTTGTGCAGGGTATTTATTTTCAGCATGAAGGTAGTTGTGGATACTGAACAAGACATGCAGGTAAAGGAAGCGTGCTTACATGTAGACAAACAAGTAATAATAGTATTGTTGGGCGCCAAATGTCACCGACGTACTTCTATCGTTAAAATAATAGCCCTTGTAACGACTGGGAGTACAAATGAATACACTCATTCAACATACTACATGCATTTTTGTATTTTTCTATACACAATTACAATAGAGTAGCTTCTTCTTTCCTAATGATCTACCTCTCACAGTTCAAGCTATCACCACTACTCGCAGCCAACTTGCAATTCGTCCACCAAGCGCACACTTCAATAGCAAACAACATTCGTATAAAACTTAGAAATGACAAATAAGTTTTCGTTTCATTTGAGGGGCTTGGACATCGTGGTCATTTACTGTGTCCCGTGTACTTGCTTGCATGTGGAATTTGTCTGATAACCTGTCCATAGTACTGAGTGTACTGTATTTGTAATTCAGGTGAGGATTAGGAAGGATGATAGATGATGATGATAATTGTTGCTTTAAGGGGCCTAACTTCTAGGTTATCGGCCCCTAATGGTTTGGGTGATCGTGAAGATGAAAACGAAATGTAAACTATAACTAAAACTAACTTATATACTAGAAGAGAAATGGAAAACAAAAGGAGAATAAGGCAAATAAAGGACAGGAGGAAAAGAAATGCCCTCAAACCCTCGAAGAATGAGGATTGAGGGACTTGGAAGGAAGGAGAGCCATGAAAGGCAGATAGGAGAGTGAAAGAGGAGAGGTCCGCCCCAAAGGTACCGGTAATGGATAAAAGGGGGAAAACGGACCCAGCTCAGGAATCCCTCGGGGTCGCCAACTCCCGAACTCACCCACCGTGAGCCTCCGAGGGTGTAGCAATATTCAGGGTGCACAAGAAGTGGTGGGGCTACATACACCCTACCTCCTTGAGGGCCTTGAGCGGAAGGCAGGAGATAACGTGAAAAGAAAAAGAAGGCTGACCCCTCGCAAAAAGAGGGTAATAGAAAAGATGAGACAAGGGCCAATTAAGTCGGGAAAGGAAGAGACTCCCTAGGCCTCGGATACCCTAATACCAAATATAAAGGGACAGGAATTCCGCCTGATCAATACAAAAACTTTTCAGTCAAGGGGCTATATTATACCCAATTGGTTGGTATATGTTTCGAAGCCTTCCAGGGTCCCTTCATCAGCCATACACATAAACATAATGTCAGTACAATCTTGGAATAACATTGAAAAGGTTAAAACTAACATAAGAAAACTTGATGAAAATGAGACATAAAAAACCATGAGGACAGTTGTGGTACAAATACATTGAGTAAAACTTATCCTAAGAAAACCTTACGAATATTACAAACAAATGGAAAAACACATTAAAATAGTATATGTTAAAATGCAAACTTAAAATGCAATTTATATGACTCTTGTAATAATCTTAGAGTTTGATAAAGTATAATAGCAGGATTCCGTGTCCGAAAATCTACGGAATTCGACCCATAGAAAGAGTTAAAAGTATGTTAAAAACTGATAGTCATATAGAGACTTTGTTGACTTCTTACGAAGGATCGTTGGTAGAAAGAACAATACATCACCATGCATGAAAGTCAAATCGGCCAAGCTTGATGAAAGCCTCTTGAAATGGAGACGAAAGGAAAGTAGAGCATCTTGTGTTTAGGAAATCCAAAAATTCTTCTAGTAGACATATGGGATTTAGGAGAAACCTAAAGGGGAGATAAATCTAGTATTAAGAAAAATAAAAGCAATTAAATAAACGGCAAATGAAATTGGGACAAACGAAAAACATAGAACGGAAAAGAGCTGTTTAACAGAAAAAATAACGAACTTACGTCATAGCAGAGGGACGTGACTTCCGACGCAGGAAAACGCAGAGAATCTGGCCAGCCTAAACGAGTGAAAGTGAACAGCTGAGCACGTAAAACAAAGCAGAGTGTTGGACGTGGAAGGGGAGGTGAAGGAGCGCTGCCGTGGAGTGGTGGAGGTGGGTAAATAAGGGAGGGAAGAAAGGGAGATGAGGGAGGGAAGCCAGCTGCGTAAAGAGAGCTTAGGGCGGTTTATTATAACCTTTGTTAGCTGTTATGATAAAATCTGACTAGGTGTCAAATAAAACATTAGGGTCAAAATATATTTCATTTAAGTTGGGGGGATTGAAAATTCTCTGTGCGGAGTTAATTTCAATGGACTCGAGGATATTCATTAGAGAGCCCTTATTAACATGATGCAGAATTTCGAGGTCATTGTCAATGTTGGTAAATTTATGATTCATCTCACTCATGTGAGAAGCCATGGCTGAAAATCTCCTGTATTTGGTAGCGTTGACATTCTCAGAAAATTTGGTAGTGAAACTTCTCCCCGTTTGACCTATGTAGTTGGTTTTGCAGTCATTACAACTTAATTTATAAATACCAGAAGCACTGTATTTATCTTTGCGGTTCAAAGTGTGTGAATTGAAAAACTAGTTACTATTAGTATGACAGGTTTTATAGGCTATTTTCATATTGCATTTTTTGAAGACATTAGTGATACTGTAAACAGAATTGTTAGGATAGGTGAAAACTGTAAACAAAGGTTTTTGGGGTTTGTCTGGAATTAGGTGGGTGGCTGGTTTATTTTTAATTTTCCTGATGATGTCGTTTACATAATTCCGATTGAAACCATTAATTTCGGCTATTTGATAAATAATTTTAAATTCTGTATTACGGTCCTGTTTAGAAAGGGGTAACTTGAGGGCCCTGTTAACAAAACTGAAAAAGGTTGCTTTTTTATGGGAACCTGGGTGGGTAGAATCATGCCTGATGGTGGTGTGCGTTTGCGTAGACTTTCTGAAAATTTTATAATGAAGCCTGTAGTTTACTTTGGCAACAGAAGTGTCTAGAAAATTAATCTTATTGTCGATAGCTGACTCCAAAGTGAATTTAATGTTGGGGTCTATACTATAAAAATCATTGAAAATTCGGTCAATATCCTGGATGTTGTCATTGACAATAAAGAAAACATCATCAACATACCTGCCCCAAAATTCTATTCCCTTAATATTGTTAATTATTTTAGTGTGCTCCAGATGGTCTAGGTAAATATTGGTGATGATGCCCGAAAGCGGGGAGCCCATGGCTAATCCTTCTTTCTGCTTGTAGATGACATTATTAAAAGTGAAAAAGTTATTGCTTAAGGTGAGATCGAGGATTGTCATAAACTCCTCAATTTCAACCTTTGACAATTTGTCATTTTCAATTAAATTATTCCTAATGATGTTTGAAACAGACTTTACTGGGATGCTGGTGTACATATCTATTATATCCACACTGTGGAGAGAGTGCTCATTATTTAGGTATAAACTAGAAGTCTTGGTGCAAAAATCTAAGGTGTTGGTAAAAAAATGTTTGGCTTTGAAAGTGTAATGATTTTTTAAGAATTTTTGAATAAACTGCGTAGTTTTGTAAAGGGGACTGTTTCTGAAGTTTACTATGGGTCTTATGGGAATATTAATTTTGTGAATTTTGGGTAAAGCTCGCAAGGTTGGAAGTCCTGGATTCATGGCAACAAGGCGTTCAATTGTTTATTATTGTTTTTTTGTAGGTTAATGTGTTCTAACAGTGTGGAATTCATTTGATAACCTGTGTTATTGTGATGGCTGTATTAGTGTGTGCATTTGTAATTTGTAATGACTGAAAAGTTTTTGTATTGATCAGGCGGAATTCCTGTCCCTTTATATTTGACTTTTAATCAATACGGAACCATGAGTGATTGTACGAATACCCTAATACCCCCGGGGTCGGAAGAGAACAAGAGTTGACCAAGCGAGGTCGACAGGAAAGAAGATGGAGAGGAGCCCGGCACAAGTAAGTGGAAACAATGCCGGACTCAGCTGGGGCCCCGTTGTCGCCAACCCATGTCCCACTAGATGTGAGTCCCTGGAGGGAGGAAGGATGAGGCAGTGGCCTAAAGTTAGGAACCATCCTGACATTTATCTGGAGTAGAATTGGGAAAACCACAGAAAACCACTTCCAGGATGACTGAGGTAGGAATCAAACACGCCTTTTCTCAATTCTGCCTCACGAGGCTGAGTGTACCCAGTTCAAGCTCTCATACCATAATTTCCTACCTTCTACTCTAGGTGAATGCCGGAATGGTATCTAAAATAAGGCCACGGCCTCCTCCTTCCCAGTTCTCATCTGAATTACAAATGCACACACTAATACAGCCATCACAATAACACAGGTTATCAAACGAATTCCACACTGTTAGAACACATTAACCTACAAGAAACAATAATAAACAATTGAACACAAGTATCGGTGTTGTTTCAAATCTATTGCTGCCATCTACGATGCGCACACAATACACACGCAGTGTTTTGTTTTCAACCTCACACGCAGGTCAGTTCATTTCGTGTCGGGTCAACAGTGCTATGTATTTTAGAGTAAATAAATACGGTAGTAGTTTGTTTAAACTGTTGTTTAATTGACTTTGCCCAGAGCCTGTTCCGCTGATAGGTTATGGGGCCCAGTATCGTAACTGGAACACGAAAAATTCGGTGTGAACAAAAAGGACTCTTCTAACATCACCACGCGTTCGGCTGCAAGCGCGGTCATGTTTTGTATCACGAGATGGCTGCGCACAGCGCGAGGATCGAACTTCTCGACAAACAAAACTACGATACTTGGAAGCTCCAGATGGAAGCCATCCTAGTGAAGAACGAAATGTGGGAGTATGTAAGCGGTGTAAAAGTCAAACCTGAACCGGCAGCCGACAATGCTGCTGCCATGTTAGAATGGGACAGAAACGACAGGAAAGCGAATTCTGACATTATCTTGGCCATCTCGCCTTCCGAACTCAAACGGGTAAAGAATTGTGAAACCTCACGAGCCATGTGGACGAAATTGCGCGATATCTATCAGTCGCAAGGACCAGCGTGGAAGCCAACGCTCCTGAAACGGCTCACCTTGCATAAAAAAGCGGACTGCGGGGACACGCGCGAGCACCTCAACGAGATTTTCGACAATGTTGACAAACTCGGCGACATGGAGATAAACACCCAGATCAACTGGCGATAATGTTGCTGTATAGCTTACAATCACCCTTCGAAAATTTCCGCTGCGCCATTGAGTCACGTGACGAGCTGCCAACCCCTGAAGCCCTGAGAACCAAAATCATGGAGGAAAGCGAGGCCCGAAAAAATGGAACATCCAACGATGGATCCGCCGTCATGTTCGCGAAAAATCAAAAATTGCCGCCCAAGAAGAATTTGCTGCATCACAAAGACAAGGACGGAAATCAAAGAAACACCAAACCAAAGTATCATATCTGTAAGAAAATCGGCCATAAACCATCGGATTGTTGGTACGGCAAGAAAACAATCCAACGAGGAACAAGCAATGGAATCTGGAAACGTCTCCTACCACGTCGGTAATGGTGCTGTGTCGATAATGCAGAGTCGTGACTGGTGCCTCGACAGTGGCACCACGACACACCTGTGTCACAACCCGGAAAGTTTTTGTCAACTCGTAGTGAACAAACACTCTACACTCAAACTTGCAAATGACAGTTCAACTCCGATCACCGGGAAAGGGACAGTTTCATTCAAAACCGAAGTGTCGGGAACCAAAGTGAATGTGACTCTTAATGATGCATCTCACGTGCCGGACTTCCGCACAAATCTCATGTCGGTGAGCAAAATCACCGATCACGGTTCCGATGTTGTGTTTTGTAAACAAGGTGCAGTGGTCGTGAACGCAAGTGACGAAATCGAGTTGTGCGCTGATCGAGTTGGGGACTTATATTATGTGCGCGAACACGAAGAGAACGCATGTGCTGCGTCGCGAAACGAAAAGACAGTGTCACTTGAGACATTACATAGACGTTTTGGACACGCGCGATATTACTCACGCAGTGCGCGATAAGCTGGTGACTGGCATAAAACTGGATGACAAAGTGTCTCAGCTGGAGTGTGATACTTGCATCAAGGGGAAGATGACAAGAACGCCCTTCCCAAAGTATTCCGAGAGATGTTTGGGGTCCACATCCGATCACATCCATGGGCGGATCTCGGTATTTCATCACGTTTATCGATGATGCCTCCAGATGGTACGAGGTTCGATTCCTAAAATCAAAAGCTGAGGCATTCAAGGCAACCGTAGAGTACATCGCATTCGCTGAGAACTTCACCGGTCGGCGCGTCAAACAAATCCAGTCGGATAACGGCCGTGAATACTTCAGTGGAGAAATGGAAAAGTTCATGAAGAGCAAGGGCATCACTCGATGGCTCACCGTACCTTACAATCCGGGGCAGAACGGCGTCGCGGAGAGGAAAAATCGCATCCTGTTAAACGACGGCAGATGTCTAATGTTTGGAGTCTAAAGTACCAGATTCACTTTGGACCGAGCTCATCAATGCCTCAAATTACCTGCGGGACCGGTTACCATCAGCAAAATTGAGAGGAAAAATCCCATTCGAGATTTGGACGGGTAAGCCTCCTGATATTTCGCACCTGAAAATCATCGGGAGCCCTGCGATTTATCTCGACCGAGAACCTGGTAAAAACAAGTTCGAGCAACGCGGACGAGACTGTATTCTGGTGGGATACTCGACAGAATCCAAAGGTTACCGGATCTGGGTTCCTGACAAGAGGAAGGTGATAGTGAGCCGTGACATTAAGTTCTTGGAGCGCAAAGACAAAGATCAACCCACAGCCAAGTGCAATCGTCGAAAAATAGTCACCGCCCCGAAAATTCAAGAGAAAGATGTGAGCCAGAGGAGCCAACCGAAACACGCAGAGTTTTATTAGGATGCTCCAATCCATGCTGGACAACAACTTCTCTGGACGAGGAGGAAGAAGTGCAAGAGTTTCGAGGATTCGATCCAGAAGAAGAACCGCATCAAGACATTTCAATTCTTGAATCGATGATCAAATCTTTACACAACGCAGAAGACAACTATGACAGCGATGACACCATGGTCGAGGTGCCACCTAACAACGCCAAGGAGGTTGCCGAGAACAGCGGCTACAATCTTCGCAGCAGAAAAGCTACAGAAACTGGAGACACCGAGCAGAGCGCAATCGTCAAGGAGACATTCATTGCCGAAATCCCGATGGGTCAGGCAATGAAAAGCCCAGAGGCCGACGAATGGTTCCAAGCCATCGTCAATGAGATGAGATCATTCTTGGAAAACGACACCTGGGTACTCGTCGATCGACCACATGGCATCAAAATCATCGGCAGTAGGATTGTTCTCCGTAACAAATTCCATCCCGATGGCTCTCTCGAGAAGCGGAAGGCGAGGCTGGTCGCACAAGGATTCAGTCAACAGCCTGGGATCCACTTCACACAAACCTTCGCTCCAGTCGCTCGTCCTGGGTCAATTCGTCTGATGATGTCTCTCGCCGCCAGGTTCAAAATGAAGGTGCTACAGTATGACGTCACCACGGCATATTTAAATGGAGATCTCGACGACCAAGTATATATGGAGGTCCCAAAACACTTCGAAAAGATCTTGGAGGGGATCATCGACAAGGAGCGCACAAATGACATCTCTAACAAGATCAATGATGCTCTGAAAGAGTTTCGAAAAGGCAACAAAGTATGTCTTCTGAAGAAATCCTTGTACGGCCTGCGCCAGGCCGGACAAAATTGGTACAACAAATTGTATCAGATCCTTCGGTCTATTGGAGCCGTCCCAACTCAATCGGATCCATGCCTGTTCATCATCGGTACAGGGGAAGATACTGTGCTGATCGCAGTTTACGTCGACGACATTCTGATTGCGTGTCGTCACCCAAAAAGGTCTTCTCAAATATGAAGTCAACTGGGGGAGCACTTCCGAATAAAGTATCTCGGCCTTGCCAAGTGCTGCCTGGGCATTGAGATCTATCAAACCGATGGACGAATCACCCTGGGCCAGAGAGGATATATTCAGGGACTCCTCAACCGATTCAACATGACGGAGAGCCAGACCGTAACCACCCCTGTGGACACCAACACCAGGTTGCAGAAAAACCTGAATTTTTCCGGAGATGACAAAAAACTCCCATACAGGGAGCCTTGACATACCTGTCCGTCTCCACCAGGCCCGACATCGCCTTTGCCGTCAGTTACTTAGGCCAATTCAACAATTGCTACGGCCCTCAGCACTGGACCGCAGCGAAACGTGTCCTACGATACCTCGAGGGGACACCGAACGTCGGCCTATCCTATGAACATGATCACCAACCTCTCAAATGTTACGTGGATGCAGACTGGGGTAGCTGCACAGAGGATCGTCGATCGTATATGGGCTACATTTTCATGCTCGGAGGAAGCCCGATCTCCTGGGACGCCAGAAAGCAACATACTGTCGCCCTATCCACTACAGAAGCAGAATATATGGCCTTAGCAGAGTGCACAAAGGGAGCCATATATCTCCAGCGACTTCTACGAGAGCTGGGGCACGACGACCTGTCCAAACTCACGGTCTACTGTGACAACAGCAGTGCACTAAAACTTGCCGAGAATCCTGTGTTTCACGCCAAGACAAAACACACAGACATTATACTCTGTGAGCTGCCTGAATAGGATTGACATTTCGCCGGAAATTCCACGTCAGTCATCACCCCTCTACCTCTTGACCAATCCATGTTCGCACAGTTGATGTCATAATACTCTGCGTTGCAATATTACAGCCCACGTGCTTCAGTGCCTGGTCAGCTGTATCTCTGGCTTGTACAGTTTGGCAACCTCGTTCTCAGACCACATGGCGAGACGAGAACTGTCAATCCTATTCTGGCAACTCGCAGAGTATAAGCATCATTTTGTACGCGATGCAATCCAGAGCAAATCGCTCATCGTGGACTATGTCCCAACTTCGGACCAGATTGAAGATTTCCTGACTAAAGGTCTTCCGAGACCCCAAGCACAGCTGGTGCACGAAGGCTGCAGGACTCCAGATCCAGCCATAAGAAGAAACCTTAACACCTCACTCGAGGGGAAGTGTTAGAACACATTAACCTACAAAAAACAATAATAAACAATTGAACACAAGTATCAATGTTGTTTCAAATCTAGTGCTGCCATCTACGATGTGCACACAATACACACACAGTGTTTTGTTTTCAACCTCACACGCAGTTCAGTTCATTTCGTGTCGGGTCAACAGTGCTATGTATTTTAGAGTAAATAAATACGGTAAGCCTACTAGTTTGTTTAAACTGTTGTTTAATTGACTTTGCCCAGAGCCTGTTCCGCTGATACACACACATACCCATGTACATGGAGCTACATGGCCACGATGTCCCAAAGCCCCTCAATGAATTAACAAAAACAACACAAACAACAACAGGGTTTGAATCTCGTCATTGCATGTGAAATTTTCGAACTAATATTTCACGTGTTGTGGTTTAAAATCCACACAAAAAGGGGTCCCGTGGATCATGATCGCAAGAATGCAAAACTAAAATTTTCCTTCCTTTTGTTTTACACTAAAACATATAAAAAATACTAACAAGAAAAGCAATACTTTGGAAGTGTAACCACAAGATAATAGCAATAATAATAATAATAATTTCTAAATATTATTCACCATTTCACAGGATTGGAGACGAGGTGAGGAGGAGAACCATTTCAAGGGGGCTGATGGTGGGTTTTGACTTCTTGGCTTTGCAAGTTAATGTGCATATCTGTCCAGGGCAATAATAACAGTAATACAGGCATACCTGCCAATTTTGAAAAGAGCTATCAGTAAAACTCACGCACGACAAAATATCCTAACGATTTTTTACATACCCCAGCTTGACGAAAATAATAATACTTCTGGGCTACAAAAATACAATAATTCATGCTTTAAACAGGATACTTCAACGAAATCATATCTACTTACATGATTTGTAGATGAACATAACAATCAAGAAGAAATCCATCTTAATCAGCAGCAGGCGTGGTGAATATTGGTTTGGAGCATACATAACAGGACTTCCTTGATAAATTAAGCAGATATACGATAATTGAAAAAGGCTTTACACAATAAAACTTGTTTAACGTAACACAGGCAAGAAATAATATAATACACACTGCAAATCACATGCTAGTTCGACTTTAAAGTCATGGTTGTGGCCTTTTTAGCTTCCTGCAAAAAGTCTTGAGAAAATGTTTTGTCATAACAGGGACCAGAACTCCTGGTCTTCAAAATAGAAATAGACTCCAGAGATTCATTGGACATGGATGATCTGAACTGTGTTCTATTTTTCTTCACAAGGCTGAAAACACATTCACATTCTGCATTGCTATGGGGTATGGTGAGAATAGAGAGCATTACTCTAGAAAATTGGTTATACTTAAGAAGTCCACGAATTCTTGATATTTGTGCCCAACTGGAATCACATGCAGCATCTTGATGTGCAGCCAAAGTGTCATCTACCTGAATAGCTGTGAACTGCCTCTGAAGCTCATTCACCACCTCATCTGTAGTTTCATTCTCTTCCTTGCATAAAAATCATGATAGGAAACTTTTCCAAGAAAAAACGAATGGAAGAAAACTGTGCATCTTCAATTTTGTCTAACCTAGCAACTTGAGCATTCTTTAACACGTCATCCTTGACTGGAAACTTGTTGAAGATGTAGGCTTACTGTCGACCAAAGTATTATGTGCACTCGAGTTTGAAGGTTGTTTGTGAAGTAACCAATAGACCTACATAAAATCCAATAACATCATCATTTTCGTCGTTTTATTTTACGTTAGTTCATGTAGGTTTGGATTTTTTAATTTATATTTTAATATTTTTATCGCAGTTGGAACACAAAAAGTGCCCGTTTTTAAGCGTGTTTCAACCATGCGTCACATTTAAGAATTATTATCTCACAAACCCGTCATCAGATCAAATCCAAATTTTAACACAATATACATTGGATTGTTATATAACTGGTTTATTAATTTAGAAATTTTGTGTGTCCAAGAAACAAAGTTGTTATCATTTTTGTAAGGTAACTTTTTCTCGGCTCGGGGTGGTTGGAAAATATAGTCTTGGTCGCGTTGCAATCCTTATACATGAAGAAGTTATGCTGTATGACTGTGAACTACGTAAATTAATTCACTTATTTTATATCGGTTTGTATTTGTTCGTGGAAATAGGGCATGATTCACCAGCTAACCGCTCCGGGGTAAGCTGTACAGCGTTGCTGAGATGGAGCCCATCACTGCTGAGCGAGGCGAGGTCTTATTTCCCCGTTCAAATACAAACCGATATAAAATAAGTGAATTAATTTACGTATTTTAAAGTCATACAGCATAACTTTTTGATGTATAAGGATTACAACGCAACCAAGAACTACATATTCCAACCACCCCAAGCCGAGAAAAAGTTACCTTACAAAAATGATAACAACTTTGTTTCTTGGACACGTAAAATTAATAATCCTGTTGTATGACATTCCAGTGTATATCGTGTTAAAATTTGGATTCAATCTGATGACGGGTTTTTGAGATAATAATTCTCAAATGTGACGCATGGTTGAAACACGCTTAAAAACGGGCACTTTTTGTGTTCCAACTGCGATAAAATATATTAAAATATAAACTAAAAATTCCAAACCTACATGAACTCACGTAAAATAGAACGACGAAAATGATGATGTTATTGGATTTTATGTAGGCATATTGGTTACGTCACAAACAACCTTCAAACTCGAGTATACATAATACTTTGGTCGACAGTAGTCACAGGCAGTACAAAAGTAGTTTCTCACTGATGAAAAGAAAAGGGATTTATCTGTATCCTAGAGATCATTCACTATGTTTGAAGTTTGAATGCCAATAACTAACTCATCATCACTTCAACTTCAAGCAACCTGATAAATATTAGACTATATCATTATCTGACTTTATTTTACTAAATTGTTAAGGAATTGTAGAGTATTTACGTTTTATTTTTGATAAAACAGACCATAACCTGGTCCACCGTGAATTAAGCATTGTTAGACCTAAATTGCAGAAAGTGAAGGCTGTTTGCAGATGGATTAAGGTTGAAAATATCCAGGACAAGGAACTTAGGCAGAAAGACATGGAAACGATTGAAGAGAAATTCCACAGAGTAGAAGGTAAATAATTGCAGGTCAATGAAACAGAGTGGTAAGGACACAGGGCTGCAGTACTAGAAGTGGCAAAGGCATGTCTTCGGACAACAAACACACACAAACTTTAGTTGAAATCTATTGATTGATATGGATGTTACATGCAGTTAAACATTGTACATAAGGATAGTCATAGATTTGCCAAAAAATAGCAAACCAAGTTTCCACCGTGAGATCCTTCAAATTATCAACTCGATCTTACCTCGCCTCTTTTTCTGGTTCTTATTATATGCTGAAGTCAAAAGGCACATGATCAGCTTGGTAGTGTCTCCGAAGACCTGCTTTATATGTAATCTTGAAATTACATAAGTGGCAGTTATAAGTAGGACGCTCATCTACAGGCTTATGAAGAAACTTGTGTGTTTCTACAGCAACCTTAGTTGTAAATGTCTTGGGGCAAAGATCACATTTGAACTGAATTTTGTTTGTGTGTAGGAGCATATGTCTCTTGACACTAACAATATTATGAAAACCTCTACCACAAATTATACATTCAAAGGCGTGGTACTGTGTGTGGGTCACAAGATGCCCAATTAAAGCCTTTTGCGACATAACTGTCTTACTACAAACATCACAACTAAATGGTCTAATATTAGCGTGTATCTTCTCATGAGTGGTAAGATGGGTCTTCTCGGAGAAAGTTTCAATACAAACAACACATTTAAACTTGTTCTGTTTAATCCAGTATGACTTCTTATCTACTTTCCTGTATCTGGAAATAAAAACAAATACAAATTAAAATTGGGATGAAGTAAGACAATGTTTAGAAACCTTAATCCACCTATCCTACCGAGCTAATTAGCTCAACACGACCTTGGGGATAGGCTACATCTGCACTCGGGTGACGAGTGGGTTTGAACCTCATACCTGTCCTCGAAATGACTTTCCTTAATTTTCATCTGCAACTCAACATAAGGACAGGGATGGTACCTTCTGGTATGCCACAACCACTCACTTTTAACCTTGACCAATTTCTTTTCTTTATTAATTTCATCTCTCATTAATTTGTCAGATAGAAGGGCATCCATTTGTAGAAATATCTCAGCACAGATGCTGAAACTTACTACATATAATATTCACCATTACGAACTATAACAGTGCCAATCACACATAATACCGTAAACTTAATCACAAAATTTAGAACACAAGAGATGATATTCATCAATGGCATGATGTACTTGCAAACTTCAAATTACAGAGATGGGGAGATTCTCATAAACTCACAAAAGGATGTAGTCTTCATCACCTTGAATAAGCCACTAGGTAGCCTTACCATTTGATCCCCGTCATTACAATCATTTCTTGCTGTTGGGTTGAATCAGTGTTGTATTCACTGTTCTACTCAACAAATGTACCATGTGTGGAGATCACTTGAACACACACAAATGTCACTTATAATGTCTGTAGCCTCAGCTGATCATCATCTGTCTGCTGCCTTGTAAAACACGCCGTTAAACTTCACACAGTTAGCCAGGGAGCAATGCATAACATAACGTATATGAAACACCTATTGAAGAACGATACATTTTCCCTTCATGGAGACTGCTGCAAAATGTTGCTAGAAAGTTGGCAGTCCTGAAAATTTTCCAAATATGTATATTTGTATCTACTATGGCATACATTTGCATAATTATGCAAAATTTGGTCGAAATCGATGAGCATGGCAGCTGTATGTTGTTAAACAATGAAAATATCAGCTTGCCAAGAAATATGTTGGGAACACTAACATTGGCACCTTGCTCTACACTACTGTACATACTGTATACCAAAAATATTTTGCCGTAGTGTTATGCCAAGTTTGAAATTGTTTATGTGAATAAATAATGAGAAATAATAGACTGTAGGACTCAAAAGCCTTGCGATATATTTTAACAGTTGATACCACTAATATGTCATGAAATGCACATATCTACTTTGTTAGAAATGTATGAATTAATAAGACAGTAATAAGCACTTTAACATTGTACGTGTACATATGCTTTGAAAAGCTGGTGACATTAACATTGACAATTCAATCTAAATCTTAGGTTTAGTAGTGTGCTGAGTTTGAAATTGTGTGCATGAAAAGATTTTGATATACTAATATTGTGTCAGGGATTCAAAATGATTGGGGGCATTAATTTGACAGTTGGTAGCCCTGGTATCTCAAAATGACAATAAGCATAGTAATATTTTTGAAAACATATATTGCGCAAATATAATATTTGGCTTAAGATTATTAATTAAAAGGTTGCATACTATTAGGCTGGTAACACCAACATAGACAGTATTTTCTAAATCCGTTGAAAATATCCTGGGCTAACAATTTGCCTTGTTTGAAGGGGGGTTTCATGCATACATTCTGAGATTTTGAGCCTTGGGTTCAAATGACTGGGAAGTATTTATTTCAAAGATGGTAGCTCCGATTCTCATGAAACTGTTAGTTACATCTCGGAAGTCATACATTGCAAACAAAATGTGGTTGCTGCCCCACTACTCGCACAAAATAAGTGTAAGCAGGAGATGAAGAGAAGTGAAACTACTGGACTGCTACCTACCATAACCCAGATGAAATCGGAGAACATGTTATACAGGATCTACAGCTAAGAAAGAACACAGATACGTAAATTTAGGGAAAGATATAATTAAGGCAATAAGCATAATACAAGCACAGATAAACATAAAGTTAAAAAAACACAGAAAATGTAGTCCAAATAGAAATACAATAATTAAATAAAAAAGTAACCCAAGCGAAGAATACGGATCTAAGATAAGAATGAATGATCAAATAAGGAAATTAAAAAATTCAACTAATCAACTAATATCAGCGAGCAAGAATATTACAAGTCAGTACAAGTTTCACTCGCTATGTGTTAGTCTATCTTTTCCCTTTCTTGCATCTGATGGACGGACAATGTGTAACCAAGCTTGTCCACTAGATAGCGTTGGCTCAGAGGTTACTTGTCATCTTTTAAATATAATTTCAAGTAGCATAGAGTTTATTTTGAAATAGTAATACCGTATTTGCTCGCGTATATCTCGCACCCCATTTTTAGGTAGATTTCATTAGAAAGCTAACTATTGCAATGGGTCCCATGTTTCGACTTCCGCAAAATTTCGACATATCTTCGCGTTTCACATCCCCCAGACCCCAAAACCAGCGTCAGTTCAAAAGTTTATATATAATTTATATATGTATATATATATATATATCAGTTTCTTGTGAACACGATAACTGCCGTAATTTTGCACCAATCACTTTGAATTTTTTACCGAATATGTATACCTATAAAATCTCGGTCGAGCTCGTTACTGGGCTAAATCGGTCGAAGGGGGTGAAAATGGGGGGCTTTTTTCGAAAAAGTGAAATATTACTATAACTCTCTTAATATGTGAAATATCGAATCCGTTCAACGTTCATACTATGTGTCGGATAAAGCCCAAAAATTTATGTGTGAAGAGTTTTTTTTATAGCACCAACCATTGACCAAAGGGGTGGGAAAAGTGGGTTTTTCGGGAAACATTAATCATATCTCTCTTAATAGGCTCAATATCAAAACCGTACAAAATGGACAATATTCCCCTAATAATTACCTAAAACTTTTGTCTGAAAGAATTTTTGATATGACCCACCATTACGCCAAGGGATGAGAAAAATGATTTCGGAATTATAAGAAAATGCCAAGAGCTATCAGAGGTTGCCATGGCAACACTACTAAATTGATGAGGGATGAGCCATCAGACGTTGCCATGACAACTCACTTGCACGAGATCAGATTCAGTATTTCCATCTTACTAAGTGGGAAGCGGCTTCGGTGACGTAACTGGTAGCATGCTGAATGTCTATGCCCAAGGTCGCGGTTTCAAAGCCGGCCGAAGTCGTCGGATTTTCTAAGAGCGCTAAAATCCCTCAGTATGCTTTCCTTTGGAGGGGAAGTTCCAACGTTCGTTGCGAGTTGCTGGTTGGGGTGGCATCTAGTAGCCAAGTTCACAGCTAGGTGTCGTTGACTTTAGTACCTGGTAGCAACATTAGGAACTACTGCTTGAAATTGACCGTCTGCAGTCCTTACCTGAATTAAGACTAATACAGCCATTACAATTCACACCGTTTATCAGACAGATTCTACACCCACCCAAAGTCTACGGGGTTAGATGACCGCGTTGTCGCAGCCCCTAAACTGAGGAACCAACCAGAGGTAGATTTCATTAGAAAGCTAACTATTGCAATGGGTACCATGTTTCAACTTCCGGAAAATTTCGACATATCTTCGCGTTTCACATCCCCCAGACCCCAAAACCACCGTCTGTTCAAAAGTTTTTATATAATTTATGTATGTATATGTATATATATCTTTACATATATGCCAAGAGCTATCAGAGGTTGCCATGGCAACACTACTAAATTGATGAGGGATGAGCCATCAGACGTTGCCATGACAACGCACTTGCACGAGATCAGATTCAGTATTTCCATCTTACTAAGTGGGAAGCGGCTTTGGTGACGTAACTGGTAGCATGCTGAATGTCTATGCCCAAGGTCGCGGTTTCAAAGCCGGCCGAAGTCGTCGGATTTTCTAAGAGCGCTAAAATCCCTCAGTATGCTTTCCTTTGGAGGGGAAGTTCCAACGTTCGTTGCGAGTTGCTGGTTGGGGTGGCATCTAGTAGCCAAGTTCACAGCTAGGTGTCGTTGATGTTAGTACCTGGTAGCAACATTAGGAACTACTGCTTGAAATTGACCGTCTGCAGTCCTTACCTGCATTAAGACTAATACAGCCATTACAATTCACACCGTTTATCAGACAGATTCTACACCCACCCAAAGTATACGGGGTTAGATGACCGCGTTGTCGCAGCCCCTAAACTGAGGAACCAACCAGAGGTAGATTTCATTAGAAAGCTAACTATTGCAATGGGTACCATGTTTCGACTTCCGGAAAATTTCGACATATCTTCGCGTTTATGTATGTATATGTATCTTTACATATATAATTCTTCGACACGTGTGTATGTCACTGAACTCCTCCTAAACGACTGGACCGATTTTGATGAAATTTGGTATGTATATTAGGGTGGGTCCCTGTATGGTTTAGATTCGCAATCTGACCCCGTGGTGGAATGAACACAATTTTAGAACCACAATTTACACACAATTTTAGAACCACAATATACAGTCAAAAACAGTCGTCATGGAAACCACTAGCCTTGGCCTTGGTGAAAGCTGATGTCTTTGGACGGTTTGTCTCTGCACGTTAGAGCCACCTGGTCGCAACCTGTGCAACTATCGTCATAACATACACTCTGCCCGTGGCGGATAGTTGTGTTTTATACCAAAGGTGGCAGTGATGTCGAATTCTACTGTTTGTCCCTGCACGTTAGAGCGTTTCAAAGTCCCGTATGCCTTCATATCCCATTGCGTTGAAACTTGGGTGAGATGTTGAGTGTACTTCAGGGAAGGTGTTTGGCTTAGTAAATCCATAGATAGCGCATGACTAGATTCAACAAATGAGCGACGACGTGCGAAGCGTTTCAACAAGGTCCCGTATGCGTTCAAATACCTTTCGTCCGATCGCGATGAAACTTGGTTGAGATGTTGTGAACACTCCAGGGGGAGGCTCCTGGATTAGTAAATCCATTTTACAATAGGTAGCGCACAAGTAGATTCAACAAATGAGCGACGACGCTCGAACGTTTAAACAAAGTCCCGTATGCGTTCATATACCATTCAGCCGATTGCAATGAAACTAGGGTGAGATATTGTGTACACTTACGTGGGAGTTTCTAACTTAGTAAATCCATTTCACAGGAGGTTGCGCCCGAGTACATTCAACAAATGAGCGACGACGCGCGAAGCGTTTCAATAAGGTCCCATATGCGTTCAAATACCATTCGTCCGATTACGATGAAACTTGGGTGAGATGTTGTGTACACCCTACGGAAGGTTTCTGGCGTAATAAATCCATTTTACAATAGGTAGCGCACGAGTAGATTCAACGAATGGGTGACGGCACGCGAATCATTTCAAAAATGAACCGTATGCGTCCATATACCATTTATCCGATTGCGATGAAATTTTGGTGAATTGTTTTGTACATTTCAGTAAAGGTTTCTGGCTTAGTAAATTCATTTTACAATAGGTAGCGCACGAGTAGATTCAACAAATGTGCGATGGCGCGAGAATTGTTTCAACAAAGTCCTGTAGGTGTTCATATACCATTTATCCGATTGCGATGAAACTTTGGTGAATTGTTGTGTACACTCCAGGAAAGGTTTCTGGCTTAGTAAATCCAGTTTTTAATAAGTAGCGCACGAGTAGATTCAACAAATGGGCAACGGCGTGCGAATCGTTTCCACAATGTCCCGTATGCGGTCATATATCATTCATCCGATTGCGATGAAACCTTGATGAATCATTGAGTACACTCCAGAGAAGGTTTCAGGCTTAGTAAATCTATTTTACGGTAGGTAGCGCATGAGTAGATTCAACAAATGAGTGACGGCATGCGAATCGTTGAAAGAAAATCCCGTATGCGTTCATGTCATTCATCCGATTCCGATGAAACATTGATGAGTTGTTGTGTACACGCCAGGGAAGGTGTTCAACTTGGTAAATCCATTTTACAATATTGGTAGCGCACGAGTAGATGTAACAAATGAGTGACGACGCGAGAAGCGCTCCAACAAAATCCCGTATGCGTTCATATACTATTCATCGATTGCGATGAAACTTTGATGAGTTTGAAACGTTTTGCTAGCCCCTAACTGTTGGGTGAGAAATGTAACTGTTTACCTTTGCCTAAGCTATGTTGTTTTAATGGGCGCCAAGACCTCAACGCAATGTTGAAATCTAAATTTGTATTTAACAACGTCTAGCTCTGGCAGAACACATCCAAGACTCTATTCACTCAGATCGTGGTATGATTTGATCATTAACCCAACAAACAATTGTATCAGGAGAAGGAATTGGTCTATATCTAATGCTACCTACTGAAAGCAAAGATTGCATTGTAAAAGAAATGAATTTATTATATAAAACAAGTATAGCAAAATTAATAATAACAATAAGTTTAAAATTTAAATTGGAGCGTTGCGATTTTAATATTACCGATAGAAAATTACGTGAAAACGGAGTCTGATAAATTATTGATTTTACTCTTATTCCCAAGCTATGAAGTTACTGAAATATGAAATATAAAACCAAGAGAAATGATAGATTGCGTATTTCTGCGTCATTAGCGCTTACCACTGGAAATGCCCGAAGCCTTTCCCTCGTACTGGATGATGCTGTGAGCTTCCCACGGTCTCCTGGATGTCGTCATCTTCGTCGATGTTTTATGAGATTCAGATAGATTAGATAATTCTATGGTCCGTACCTCGGACCCAAACACTCGCACAACCGCACTGGTTAAGTTATACAAAAGTTAGTCCTCCAATCCACGGAACATCGGAGCGATTCCCGCGTACAACATACTCGTCAAGTATTTCACAGATTGTCCTTGTTGCACGGCGCGTCGAACGATATATGCACACGTTGGCTCCTCACTCCGGAGCCGACTTCAGCATGCGTGGTCCTCTACTGATTGGCTGACCCACCACGCGATCTTCCCCTCCTCTGGGTCATTACACTCGGCGGGAGGGTTCCGTTTCAACAATTCGCCTTTCCTTGACGCTGCGACCCAGGATTGCGTCATGCTTTCCGACAAGATTAAGCGTGTACTTGAAATCCCAGGTAGTCACGTCTCTCGATATACCCTAACTGACGAAAACTCCGTAAAATTCCGTAATCAGATAATTTTCTATGATATCGTCGTTCGTAATAATTTGCTTGATAGCGTTTTCTAAGACATAGAAAACCTATCTGTATGCTTATAATTTTTATAAATGCTCCGAAAATATCATAATAATAATTATAATAAATTAATAATAATAATAAATTAACATGAAAAATTCTCTTGGCTGAACAATTTGCCGCGTAAATAAATATAGAATGGCTTCCTACTGACTTATGCCAGTTGCATAAAAACCCCTCGAAAAACACGTTACATATTCGCCTCGGATCATCGGATGATTTACCGTGACGACGGTCCATTATCCGATTATCCCAGACACGTTAATAAACCCCATCCAAAATACATATTACATAAATGAAATCTCCCTAAATTACAGATATATACACTCATAATTTTTCTTCACGCACTTTGCGTCAAAGTTTGTTGTCACTATGGATTGCACTTTGCAACCAGTCCAATGTTTCTCATATAAAATAGTGTTCCACGGATATTTCCGCCTCTCAAATTCCTCTATGTTGGAGAAATAGACATAATTAATGTGTGAGCACTATGTATTTATGATGTCATATCACACGCATTGAAGGTGTTCTGATATATTTATATCACCATAGAACTTCCTAATTTCACTGGAGGTCCCTTCCTTATGGTGAAATTTAATCTCACTTATCACTGAGCACACGATCACACTATTGTGGCAGCGCCTCGTGACCATAATACATGATCTCTCTTTATAAAAGATGATTAAATTAATATTGACTTCTGAAAAAAAAAACAGTAAATGTGCATTACATACAACACCAAATATTTCTGTGCCGTAATCGCCCTGTCTTGTTATGTTCCCGTAGACCATATTCTACTTAATACTAGTTCTCAACACAGATCAATTCTTCTCACACAAATAATACCTTTGTACAAATTATCTTAAATTACACACTTACAAATCTTACATGGCGAGGCCGTAAACAGAAATCACGTGTGCTGATATGTATGAGTTTCATGAAGGACTGTCTCGCATTCTGATGGCCCATCTTTTGCCTCGTGGACGCCTTAAGCAAAAATACCATGTACAAGCGCTCACCCATCTCTTGGAGGCAAATGGGAATTCACCAGCGCTACCAAATTCTGGCCTTGGTGTATCGAGACATTTTAGTGCTCAAGAGCATCCGACAATCCCATCATATTTCCCTGTACCTTAAAAACTCTCATTTACTTACATACTACCCCCCTGTGCGACTTCTGATACGCCTGCCTTGAAGACCAGATCTTCCACGCACCAGACACCACACTTACTCATTTGATAGACTGGCTCGCCAGCTACACACACTCACTTTATGACACATATTTTCGTAGACTATGTATATTATACGTTACGTATAATCTGTTTCCCTCACTATTCTCCAGCACATATGCTGTTTTTCCAATACGTTTGGAAACTATAAATGTTCCTGCGTCACCTTCTTCCAACCTTGCAAGTGGCTCCCTTAAATGAACGTCATCACGTTGCTCTACCTAGCATATTTCTCAGTGACTGTAACGATGCCCTGTTGCTACTGTCCACACATGCACATATTAAAATACCGTCCTCTGCTTTAACCACAGGATAATCCCTACATAAATTAGTGTCCCTCGATAGCATGTCTGCAAGAATGTTATCTTTACCTTTAATATATTTTACTGTGAATTCGTATTCCTGCAGAGCAAGAATCCACCTACTAACTCTGTTAGAACTGAGTTTACAAGTTCTCATATACAGTAATGCATGGTGATCTGTGTGGATCTCAAATTTCCCCCCTACTAAATACATTCTAAATTTCCCTAAACTGAAAACAATACCTAAAAGCTCTAACTCAGTAATCGTGTATCTTTTCTCTGCTGCTGTCAGTCCTCGCGAGGCTAAAGATACAATGCACAGATTACCCTCATCATCTTTCTGACATAATACTCCAGCAATGCCTATATGTGAAGCATCTGTCATAACCACATATTCCTTATCTTTTAACGGATACTTCAGCACTACAGCTTTCTCAAAACCTTCCTTCAGCGCTCTAAAAGCCTGATCATGCTTGGACTCCCATCTCCACCGAGTCCCACTTTTAAGCAATTCCCTGAATGGTTCTACCAACCCAGAGTATTTAAGAACGAACCTCCTGAAAAAGTTGCAAATTCCCAGGTAAGTTTTTAACTGTTTAACATTCTGTGGCACCTCTGCGTTAAGTATCTTATTAACCCTACTTTCTTCTGGTGTTACACCTCTACTCGACACTCTATGACCTAAAAATGTCACTTCTGACTGACAGAATGACGACTTAGACAGCTTCAAAGTGAGCCCTGCCTGATCTAACTACTGAAAAACTATATCTAAATGACGTAGATGCTCCTCAAAACTGCGTGAACTAATTACCATATCATCAATGTAAATGGTTACAAACTCTCCTGTGTCATCCCCTAATGCGATGTTTAAAGCCCTAATTAAAGCTGCTGAACTACTCTTTAACCCATAAGGTGTTCTACAAAATTGATAAAGGTTATATTTATGACTAAAAGCTGTAAATGGTCTATCTTCGTACAAAAGTGGCACTTGCCAAAAACTGGAACTCAAATCTACACAAGTGAAATACTTCTTCCCCTCAAATGTTTGCATTAATTCCTCTATTGACATAGATTTCAGCTGATCTGAACTAATTCTACTGTTAACCAAACGAGCGTCTAAACAAATACGAACCGTGCCGTCGGTCTTGGGTACCGTGATCAAAGAATTAACATATGGACTGTTAGAGTGCTCAATAATCCCATCTTCAAGCATCTGATTAATTTGTGCCTCAACTGCACTCTGATAAGCGAAAGGTACAGGATATCTATGTCCTGTGAATACTGACCTATCAATAACGTTCAATGAATGGGTATAGCAATTGGCCATACCAATGCGATCCTCAAAAACTCTCCTATTACACCATAACACATCATAGAGCCGAACACATTGTTCCACCTCTATATTTCCCAGAAATGCAGCAACACGTAACGAGTCCTCTAGACTTCCGTTCGTAATCACACTGCCCACAAAACATGGAGAACCCCGCTCTACGGCTGGCGATATCTCATTTAAAGTACAAATCACACCTACATTACTACTCCTCTGAATATGGTCATTGAACGCTACTTCTACTTCAGAATCTCCCCATTTAAATTTCAAACTCCCTACATCATAACATAAGTTACCAGACACTCTACTTAGCCACTCTGAACCCAAGATAACACTGAATACTAAATCTGGAATTACAAGGCAAATCTGCTTCTCTACATGATTATTAATTTTAATGTCTACTAAAACTTGCTTCGAAATTACTTTAGACCTCTTCCCAACAGCTGTGATAACAAAAGTGCTTTTAATTGGCATCTCCTCAAAATTTACTCCAGTTCCTTTCATTTTATCATAAAATGCACTACTTATGCAACTCTTCATACAACCACTATCAATTAAAACATCTGTGTACGCCTCGGACACGTTAAATTTAACTATGGGGCTCTTACTAACCACTTCCTGAATAATACCTTCATCATTTAGTTCATGTAATAATTCATTTCTTACATTTAGGTCATAGGGTTCCTGTATAATTGTATGGACAGGGCATGCTACAGACTGAGATTCTGACCTTACTTCGCAGCCTGGTTCGCGTTTAAAGAACCGCTACAGCTGGCCGTAGTACTAGTTACTACTGCACTGGTCTGGTTGTTCTGAGTTGTGTTGTCATTGTTTGGCTGTATATTACTACCACTAGGCTGTCCTCTTCCTTGACCCCTATTCTGGTTGTAATTATTGTCATTATAATTTCTTCCTTGATTTCCCCTGAAATCATTGTTTCTCCCTTGATTTCCCCTGTAATCATTGTTCCTCCCTTGATTTCCCCTGAAATCATTGTTCCTCCCTTGATACTGATTACCATAGCCATTTCCTCTGTTCTGATTTAGCTGATTATTATTATTTCTATTTTGAGCGTTGGCCCCTTCGCCACCGTTCCCTTGAACTTCCTGATGCCTGGCTTCATTAGGTCTATTATTATTATTATTACCCTGGTTCCTATTGAAATTGTCCTCATAACCCCCTCTCCCTAGTGCATCAAATGTGCTTAACAAATTTTCTACTTGTGATATAGTCTTTACATTCTGGATACAAGCAGCCTCCTTGATCCTATAGGGAAAGTGCCTAAGTAGCAACCTTACCACATCACTTTCCTCCTTTAGCTGTATGCCTCTCACCAAGGCGGTCTGGGTTCGATTCCCGGTCTGTGCATGTGAGATTTTCGAAGTGAAATGCCATGTCCTGTGGTTCGGATTCCACGTAAAAAGGAGGTCCCGTGGCTCATAATCTACAGATTGACGGTCACGTTAAACTACAAGCTTCCTTCCTTCACTTTCCTCCTTCAACCCATCCAGATATTTACACACTAATACCTGCCCTAAAAAGTATTCGGTCATGGTGGAGCTTCCTTTAGGGTTATATTTACCACACACTACTCCCTCACGATGCTGCGACTGAATAACCTCATTCCAGAACTTTTCACAGAATTTCATTTTAAAATCATTCATATCAGTAAACTTGTCTCTGTAGACAGCAAACCAATTCCTCGTTTCCCCCACAAACACTTGTTCTAAAATTTCAACTACCTGGCACCACTCAATACTACCATTTTCCAACCTCTCCCCGTATTTATTTTCTATAGTGTCCATGAACTCCATTGGGCACCCCTGTCGATTGCTGAACTTACCCAGTTCTACCTCCCTGTGTGTGCTATTCACAAAAACTGGCCTATTCTGACTATTTTCTTGCCTGATCCTAGCTTTTAATTTTAACTCTAATTCTGCGATTTTCTCCTCAGCCTTCCTCTCAATACTGTTTACTGTTAATTTAATGTTTCCTTCTGATTCTTCTACTTTATCATATAGCTTTGCTTGTTTCTCCTCAATCTTGCTAATGCTCTCTCTATTACTCTCTCTTAAATCATTTACTTCTGCAACTATTTGTGAGTGGACTTTCTCAATTCTACCCCCCAGCTGTTCCTTAACCTCTTTAGTAGCTACCTGAATTTTATCAATTTCTCCCCCCAATTGCTTTTTGACCTGCTGTGTTTCCAGTTGCACTAGTTCTTTTAAATTTTCAGCCTGTGTACTGATTCTAATTTCCAACTCCTCCTGTACTTTTCCTAATTTCTTGTCTACATCTGCAATGATCTCTTTAACCTTCTCTTCCATTACTCCTCTGATTTCTCCTCTAATCTGCTCCATTTTCACACTAATTTCCTTGTTGTTCTTATCTAATTTTGCATTATTCTGTTCTAATTTTTTATTTAAAGCTTCTGTACTTTCTTTATTTTCCCTACTGTTTTGTTCTAATTTTGCATTATTCTGTTCTAATTTTGCATTTAAAGCTTCTGTACTTTCTTTATTTTCCCTACTGTTTTGTTCTAATTTTGCATTATTCTGTTCTAATTTTGCATTTAAAGCTTCTGTACTTTCTTTATTTTCCCTACTGTTTTGTTCTAATTTTGCATTTAAGGCATCACTACTAACTTTGTTCTGATACATGAACTCGAGAAGTAAAGTTTTTAATTCTGGTTGGCCGCCTACACTCCCTGTTTCAGTATCGGGATTTACCTTCGCTACCCCGGTACTACCATCACTCGACATACTGCTCGTATCATCACTCTCCCGTTGATGACCACTACGTAACCTCATCTGTCTTTCTTTCTCATCCCCCATAATGATATACACTGATAAAGACAAATAACCCCCAAAATACAGGTACAGAAATATATACCCTTCTCCTTCCACAAATGTTATTAGGTTTTCAGCCCCAAGTTGTCGGCGACAAATGAAACGTTTTGCTAGCCCCTAACTGTTGGGTGAGAAATGTAACTGTTTACCTTTGCCTAAGCTATGTTGTTTTAATGGGCGCCAAGACCTCAACGCAATGTTGAAATCTAAATTTGTATTTAACAACGTCTAGCTCTGGCAGAACACATTCAAGACTCTATTCACTCAGATCGTGGTATGATTTGATCATTAACCCAACAAACAATTGTATCAGGAGAAGGAATTGGTCTATATCTAATGCTACCTACTGAAAGCAAAGATTGCATTGTAAAAGAAATGAATTTATTATATAAAACAAGTATAGCAAAATTAATAATAACAATAAGTTTAAAATTTAAATTGGAGCGTTGCGATTTTAATATTACCGACAGAAAATTACGTGAAAACGGAGTCTGATAAATTATTGATTTTACTCTTATTCCCAAGCTATGAAGTTACTGAAATATGAAATATAAAACCAAGAGAAATGAGAGATTGCGTATTTCTGCGTCATTAGCGCTTACCACTGGAAATGCCCGAAGCCTTTCCCTCGTACTGGATGATGCTGTGAGCTTCCCACAGTCTCCTGGATGTCGTCATCTTCGTCGATGTTTTATGAGATTCAGGTAGATTAGATAATTCTATGGTCCGTACCTCGGACCCAAACACTCGTACAACCGCACTGGTTAAGTTATACAAAAGTTAGTCCTCCAATCCACGGAACATCGGAGCGATTCCCGCGTACAACATACTCGTCAAGTATTTCACAGATTGTCCTTGTTCCACGGCGCGTCGAACGATATATGCATACGTTGGCTCCCCACTCCGGAGCCGACTTCAGCATGCGTGGTCCTCTACTGATTGGCTGACCCACCACGCGATCTTCCCCTCCTCTGGGTCATTACACTCGGCGGGAGAGTTCCGTTTCAACAATTCGCCTTTCCTTGACGCTGCGACCCAGGATTGCGTCATGCTTTCCGACAAGATTAAGCGTGTACTTGAAATCCCAGTGAGTCACGTCTCTCGATATACCCTAACTGACGAAAACTCCGTAAAATTCCGTAATCAGATAATTTTCTATGATATCGTCGTTCGTAATAATTTGCTTGATAGAGTTTTCTAAGACATAGAAAACCTATCTGTATGCTTATAATTTTTATAAAATGCTCCGAAAATATCATAATAATAATTATAATAAATTAATAATAATAATAAATTAACATGAAAAATTCTCTTGGCTGAACAATTTGCCGCGTAAATAAATATAGAATGGCTTCCTACTGACTTATGCCAGTTGCATAAAAACCCCTCGAAAAACACGTTACAAGTTGAGTACACTTACACTTACGTGAAGCTTTCTAACTTAGTAAATCCATTTCACAGTTGGTAGAGCACGTAAATCCATTTCACAGTTGGTAGAGCACGAGTAGATTCAATAAATGTGTGACAGCGCACGAATCATTTAAACAAAATGCCGTATGCGTTATATGCCATTTATCCGATTGCGATGAAACGTTGGAGAGTTGTTGTGCACGCTCCCACGAATGTTTCTAGATTAGATAATTCATTTCACGATAGTTTGGAGGCAGTTAACAGAAATTGAAAAAAATATTGTGTATCCAAAAGCACTTCAAGATACAAAGTTACAATACTTTCTTTGATTGGCAGGACAACGTCTGCCGAGTCAGCTTGTATACATATATATATGTATATCAGTTTCTTGTGGACACGATAACTGCCGTAATTTTGCACCAATCACTTTGAATTTTTTACCGAATATGTATACCTATAAAATCTCGGTCGAGTTCGTTACTGGGCTAAATCGGTCGAAGGGGGTGAAAATGGGGGGCTTTTTTCGAAAAAGTGAAATATTGCTATAACTCTCTTAATATGTGAAATATCGAATCCGTTCAACGTTCATACTATGTGTCGGATAGAGCCCAAAAATTTTTGTTTGAAGAGGTTTTTTTATAGCACCAACCATTGACCAAAGGGGTGGGAAAAAGTGGGTTTTTCGGGAAACATTAATCATATCTCTCTTAATAGGCACAATATCAAAACCGTACAAAATGGACAATATTCCCCTAATAATTACCTAAAACTTTTGTCTGAAAGAATTTTTGATATGACCCACCATTACGCCAAGGGATGAGAAAAATGATTTCGGAATTATAAGAAAATGCCAAGAGCTATCAGTGGTTGCCATGGCAACACTACTTAATTGATGAGGGATGAGCCATCAGACGTTGCCAAGATAACGCACTTGCACGAGATCAGATTCAGATTTCCATCTGACTAAGTGTGAAGGGGCTTCGGTGACGTAACTGGTAGCATGCTGAATGTCTATGCCCAAGTTCGCGAGTTCAAAGCCGGCCGAAGTCGTCGGATTTTCTAAGAGCGCTAAAAATCCCTCAGTATGCTTTCCTTTGGAGGGGAAGTTCCAACGTTCGTTGCGAGTTGTTGGTTGCGGTGGCATCTAGTAGCCAAGTTCACAGCTAGGTGTCGCTGACGTTAGTACCTGGTAGCAACATTAGGAACTACTGCTTGAAATTGACCGTCTGCAGTCCTTACCTGAATTACAGACTAATACAGCCATCCCTAAGTACACGGGGTTACATGACCACGTTGTCGCAGCCCCTAAACTGAGGAACCAACCAAAATCTCTGCGGGAGATATAATTTTGCGTGAAGAAGTAACAGACCGTTACATAGTTACACATCAGTGTCGAAACCTTGCATAAGGACAGTGTGACCACAAGTATAAAAATGGACCCCAAATGACAAGAAGGTTACCGTCCCCATAAGACAATAAAATGTTTAAAATACGCATAAAATGACGAAAAACTAAGTTAATAAAGCTCCAATTATAAAATATTTTCTCGCAATAAATGAGGTCTGATCCTTCTACGAAAACCTGCATATTCTGCCTATTTTCGCCTATCTCCAAGTTTGTCCGGTGAAATCTACCTCCGCCTTCCGGCGTGCCGAGAGGACTTTTTTTTATTTGAAATTTCAGGGGATAAAAAGTACTCGCATATATCTCGCGTTCATTTCTGACGCCGTCATATAAATGACCGTAATAACCAGTGGCATAGCCAAGGGGGGGGATACTGGGGTTTATAACCCCCCCATTGGAAAATCGGCATGGTTGTGATTTGTGTCTGTTTCACCACCGCGCCGGCTACTCGGTGATGTACAGCTGTCGCCTTTCGGCCCAACTCCACATTTGAGGCTAGACACGTCTTCATGATAACGTATAACCACAATATATCTACACAGTCGCGAAGCTTGGCTCATATTTATACTGGCGCACGTCTACAATGCTCTTACGCAGCCAGCAATCATGTGCCGACTGCGCTGTGTAGGTGAATGTTATTGTTGCTGGATTTACTGTATGTTAGCATTGAGTAACGGTTATATCTTTAATCATGTGTTTTACAAGAGGAGATGTGCAGTGCAATCAACAGATCAAATATTAAAAGCCATATTTCAGTGTTGCTAAGTAGCGCCTTCGGTGGCGTAATTGGTAGCATGCTGAACTGCTGTGATCAAGATCGCGGGTTCAAACCCGGCCAAAGTCGTCGGATTTTTTAAGAGCGTTCAAATCCTTCTGTATGCCTTCCTTCGGAGGGGAAGTAAAGTCGGCGGTTCCATATCATAGATTTATGGCATGTAAAAGAACCTACCACTAATTACACTTGTCAGAAGCTAAATTGTAGGTTAGATTTCGTTGAAACTCTCTATCAAATTCCAACGTTCACCACTAGATGTCTGTGACATCTGGTAGTGAAAGTTGGAACTACTTGGAATTGAAAGGGAACTTGTAGCTCACACAATGGGAGTCAGCATTGAAGCAGCTACAGCCCCTGGCGAGCCGAACATGTCCTTGGACTCTCCCGGCACTAAAAGCCATACGCTAAATAAAAATAAAGTGTTGCTAAGTAACCTATAGGATCGCTTTTCAGTCGGTCGACGCGAGTGTACGGTATCCAATTAGATTAGGCGGGGAGTGACAATTTATCTCCTAGTACCTGAAATAAAAATGCATAAATTGTTTTTACACTTATTAAAACATTTCTCGAATATTAAGTGTATACATAATTATTGTATTATGAATTACACAGGGAAAATAAATGTTACTCCTCGCCCAATCTAATTGGTTGTATTCGTGTTGACCAACTGGGTAGTCATTCTTCTTCTTCTGCGCGAATGGGTCTCCTAGGACCACGCGGAATCAACACTTCTTGGCCTTGATGTTTGCCCAATAACTCTTCATGCGCAACGATTGAGCTAGTCTTCGTTGCTGCGACCAGACGTATCTGGTAGTTCTTCTCTCTTCTGCCTCAAAACCCCGTGTATGAGTAATTTTCCTAATTTCCACTCTATCCTTGAGATTGGGAAAACCTAATTCAGCCAAGTCATTTTCCGTCTGTTTGTACCAATTGGACCTTGTTGCCTTTTTCTGCGGAAACGTATAGATTTTATTTGTTAACCTAGTTGGGTCCATTCTGTCCAAATGTCCCATGAATTGGATCCTTCTCATACGGATTGTGTCTGTGATTTTAGTAATTTTTAAATAGATGTCAGCATTAGGTTTCGGAAGGTGAATTCCATCTTTTATTCTTGGTCCCAAAATTTTTCGCATGATCTTGCGTTCCTTAATCTCTAATTGATTTCTCAGTGTTTTATGTTGTAGATTAAATGTCTCGGCTGCATAAAGGGCTGCAGGCAAGACTACTGTTTTATAATGTTGAATTTTACAATTCCAAGAGAGGCATTTTTTGTTATAAACTTGTTTTGTCAAATGGAAAGCAGTTTCCATTTTCAGCAGTCTTGCTTCTATAGCTTTTCTTTCGTTAGCTAGTTTCATTGATCCATTCACCTAAATACTTGAAGTCTTTCACTCGGGAGACCTGACAATTACCGATGCGGAATGTATTCCGAGCAGTTTTAATATCTGTCATAAATTTTGTTTTATCAAAGGAAATCCGTAAGCCGATTTTTGCTGCTTGTTCTTGGAGTAATTCAAGTTGTTTCTGGGCATCAGAAATGCTTGGAGCAATTAACGCCATGTCATCCGCAAATGCCAAACAGTTTAGTGTTATCCCTTTGAGTTTTGGTCCTAGTCTATGGGATGGTGCACCAGCTCGTCTCCATTCTTGGACGAATTTTTCGAGCGCACAATTAAACAACAATGGAGATAATCCATCTCCTTGACGCACTCCTGTATCAATTGAAAATTCTGCTCTCAGTCCTCCCATAAATTTAACCTTTGAACTTGTATTCAAGAGGGTATCTTTGATGATTGATGTTGTCTTGCGATCTAATCCAAATTCTGAGAGTACAGCAACAAGGGATTCACGGTCAATGCTGTCATAAGCCTTTGCAAAGTCAACAAAAGTAATGACATAATTTTTGTTTGACATTTTACGGAAGTAAGACATGGAGTTTTTCAAATTGATAATTTGCTCTGTACACGATCGGCCTTTCCGGAACCCACCTTGGTATTCACCAATCTGCGGATCCAGTTGAAGATAGGCACGGTTCAAAAGGGCTTTGGATAAAATTTTGTAAGTTACCGAGAGTAATGAGATCCCTCGGTAATTGCTTGGGTTCGTTTTGACATTTTACGGAAGTAAGACATTGGAGTTTTTCAAATTGATAATTTGCTCTGTACACGATCGGCCTTTCCGGAACCCACCTTGGTGATTTTGTTACTGTTTTTCTAACGTCTTGAAGATATTGTAGCGTCCTTTCATTCTTGTTGCACATCCAGTTCTGCTATGCTTGTTGTCTTAGGTTTATGAGGCGGTCACACTCATCAGTCCACCATGCATGTTTCCGTACCCTGGATAGAGGTGCAATTTTTTCAGCCGTTTTTAAAAGTTCAGCTTGAAGTTGCTGCCAATTCTGTGGGGTTAACTTTTGTGTCTCTTGCGTGAATTCTATACTATTTTGTATAAGATGGACATCATATCAAAGGGGTGGTAATTTTGGAGTGAATTTCCTCCTTTCTGGGATAATGTCCAAAGAGAATTTTGTGGGGTAATGGTCAGAGTCCAGATCTAATCCTTTGAGGACTTTAAGTTTCATGATTTCCGCAACGTTGGAACGAGAGATCAGAACATCGTCCAACTGAAATTCACCCAATAGTGGATTTGGTGAAATCCAAGTCTTAGTTTTTGATGATTTTTTCTTGAAAAATGTTGATTTAAAAAATAGATCATGGTTCCTGCATATCTCTATTAGTCTCATGCCATTCCTGTTAGTTTGCTTATGACCTGACCATTTACCAACCCAGTATTTATACTCTTTTTCTTTGCCAATCTGGGCATTGAAATCACCCATTAAGATCTTAACATGGTTTATTGGGATTCCAGAATTCGTCTACTTTATCAACGTCCTGTCTATTGGTAATATTGGTAGGTGCATGTCCATTGACTAGTGTGTAGATCTTGTTAGCTGATTTAACTGTCATGGTGGAAAGTCGACCTGAGAAGGATTTCAAGTCCACAATAGAATCAAGTACTGTCTTGTCTACTATAAATCCAGTACCGAATTGAGGACAATTTGGCATAGCTCTTCCACCAGGCTTTCCCTTATATATTCTGTACCCTTCGGAGTCAAAAGGGTGCTCATCAGTATACCTTGATTCTTGAAAAGCGATGATTCGAATTCTCCGTTCTCGAGATTTGTCAAGAATATTCTTAAGTTTTCCCATTTTCAAGAGGGAGTTGACATTAAAAGTCATTAACCACGGTCTTGAATTTGGTCTGATTTTGTCTTGACGGGATTTTGAGGCACTCCGATTTACCTCATGGTAGTCATTCTATTAATATAGACTGTTCAAATAACAATAAGAAGATACCCAGGTTTCAAAAGACCCTAAAAGCTAAGACTTGAGCTATGGATTTTAGGCTAGTATTATAAAGCTTTTCCAACAAACAACGGAACTAGATCTTTAACTGGTTATAAATCAACTAGCAGTAGTGCCCGGCTTCGCCCGGTGGATTTATTTGTTTTATGGATGATAATGAATACTACTACAGAACTGGCATATGATACTTAAACTACCAGAAAAAATAAATAAATATATAACGTTTTGTGATGGTGGTGGTGGTTGTAGTGGGGGTGATAAGTAGTACAGTATAATGGACGTAAAATTCAGGTCATTTTCCTGTAATGATAACAATGATAATAATGAATAGGGAAACGGCTATTTTCTAACTACAGCACTGACACATGTAATTTACAAACAAATTTAAAAAAACGATTAGAAAGAGGAGTAAGTGAAATAAAAGACACCGCCTAGGGCCTATATCTCATTGGCTGTTAGAAATGTAGAGACCAATAGTGCCGTCTTTTGTCGCATAGCGCCGTAGGAAAATAATCAGAACACTTTGGAAAACTTCGGCTGTCCCGAGCTACTGAGGTAGCAATAGTATCATTTATCACCACATAGCGCTCAACGATAAGGTTCGGAATAAATGAAGGTAAATTTGAAAGCACCAACGCTTATTGCAGCTGGTAACCTCAATGTACTCCCCCAACACCATTGCACTTATACAGAGGCATAATATTTTCATGATGATAACTGTTGGGACCTAAGAGATCTTTTTGCACTAATTACTCCCCGTGACTGCAATTTATAAACAGCGCAAGATGCAACTATTTTCGCAATTCTGCACCAGAACACTGGTAGGAATGACGTGATGCAGCCCGAACTGCCCGTCAACAATATACTTATTAAAATACTCTTACAGTTACACTACTACGGACATAAATGATTCTGGGGCCTCAATACGTGGTTTTCAAGTTTATTTTGTCTGTTATTCTGAATGTAGGGAATGGAGAGCGTTGTCCAAAATATCAAGTGGACAGTATTACCAGCAGGGTTTCAAAGTGTATGTAAAATTTGGTGCAATTGGGAGAAACGGAGTAGATTTGTGATAAAGGGCCTAAATGCAGGAAATGGAGTGGTCTGTCCAAAATTTAAAGTGAACAGTGTCACCCGCAGGGTTCCAAAGGGTAATTAGACTGTACAAGATGTGGTTCAGATCGGTGAAACGGTGTAGATTTGTGCCAAAGGACTTAAATGCAGGTAATGGAATGGTCGGAACGAAATTTCAAGCAGACAGTGTTACTCGTCGGGTTCCAAAGGGTAAGTATGTAAAATTTGTTTCAGATCGGTGAAACTGTGTATATTTGTGCCAATGGGCCTAAATACAGGGAATGGAGTTGTCTGTACAAAATTTCATGCAGACAGTGTTACTCGCAGTGTTCCAAAGGGTAAGTATACAAATTTTAGTTCAGATCGGTGAAACGGTGTAGATTTGTGCCAAAGGGCCTAAATGCAGGGAATGGAGTGTTCTGACTGAAAATTCAAGCAGACCCTGTTACTCTCAGGGTTCCAAAGGGTAAGTACACACATTTTGGTTCAGATTGGTGAAAAGGTGTAGATTGTGCCAAAGGGCCTAAATGCAGGGAATGGACTGGTCCGTCAAAAATTTCATGTAGGCAGTGTCACTCGCAGCGTTCCAAAGGCCAAGTATACACATTTTGGTTCAGATCAGTGAAACGGTATAGATTTGTGCCAAAGGGCCTAAATGCAGGGAATGGAGGGGTCTGTCCGAAATTTCATGCAGACTGTGTTATTCGCAGGGTTCCAAAGGGTAAGTATACAAATTTTGGTTCAGATCGGTGGAACGGTGTAGATTTGTGCCAACGGGCCTAAATGCAGGGAATGTGGTGGTCTGTCATAATTTTCATGTAGACAGTGTTACTCGCAGGGTTCCAAAAGGCAAGTATACAAATTTTGGTTCAGATTGGTGAAACGGTGTACGTATTACTAACCATAACGCCAGCGCATGCGGATAGGGCAGTTCGGGAGCGCTTGTTCTACCGACTTACTGAACAAAAATCATTCTGTAAGTTTACCTGAGAGGTGTAGCCTAATACTTCATAGCCTAAACCATTCTTCTTGATTCTGGCTATCATATAAAAAAATAATTTTTTGAATCGGACTGGTAGTTCCAGAGATTAGCCCGTTTAAACACACAAACTCATCAGCTTTATTATATTAGTATAGATAATAATGTTATTGGTTTTACGTCCCTTTTGACTACTCAGGCTTTTAGAAACGCCGGGGCGACGGAATTTTGCCACGAAGGGGATCTTTAACGTGCCAGTAAATCTACAGACACGGCTCTCTTGCATTTACGCATCCTCAAATGCCAGCTGACTGCGCCAGGATTAGATCTTGCAACCTTGGGCACAGCAGGCGAGAACGTTACCACTGAGCCACACAGCCATTCGGTTATAAATCAGAAGCATGTCTCAGTAGGATATCTATGCATGGCTTCGTAGTCGGTACCATGCTGAACTGCTATGCTCAAGATCGTGGGTTCAAACCCGGCTGAAGTCGTCGTAATTTTAAGAGCGTTAAAATCCTTCAGTAGCCTATGCCTTCCTTTGGAGGAGAAGTGAATCCGGCGGGCCATAGATTTATGGCATGTAAAAGAACCTACCACTACAATGGTAGTGTGCACCAAAAATGTGTAGGTTATTTTTTGTTAGAAACGCTCTATCAAGTTACAACGTTCGCCAGTGGCGTCTGGTAACCAAAGTTGGAACTAATTGAAATCGGGGAGCCTTCGGGAGTTCAATTGAAATGCCCTGCTATGGCCATTGGTTGCAATTCAAATAGGAATAATATCAATGCATTTTGAAAATTAAGACTTAGGTAAATGTAAATGATGTCATCTCAAACATGTGCCGATATTTTAATTTTCAGGTGTAGAAAAAGGCTTTCAAATAGTCAGAGAGTTGATTTAATAAATAAAAATGTAGACTATTTTTTACAATAATATACACTTTTTCTCGAATCGCATTGAAGTAAGCCAATTTATGTCGTCAGGATAATGCTCACAAACTTAGATGTGGTGCACTGTTTGTTAATTCTCTTATGAAATACCTGGTCTCCCACATGACTGCTGTGAAGGTACGGTACACAATATTGTTATTGCTGAAATTATTTGTAAAATTGACATTGTATTATATTCTCCAATTCAGGAATGAAAGTTTTCAAAATCACAGAAAAAATACGAAGTACTTACAATTGAGCCATTTAAGACCTTAGGATCTTTTTATACATTTCGTTTCACAAATCACACGGATATTTTTTAAATTAATTATAATGTTACTCAATTTTACAGAAGAACTAGCTTTTGATGTGGTTAAGAATTTGATATAGCATAGCTATTTACGATTATACCCATACTAGTAACCCACCCCGGCTTCGCCCGGTATCTTTAACGGTTTACCCAGCGTAAGCTTGAAAGGCATACGGACGGCAGGTCCCAGACGCAATTCAGAAAAGCCGAGGTGAACAGCAAAACTCCAAACTCATATACTCTTCTCTGAAGTCTTTTAACTCGACACGACTCGAAAGTTGATGCTGGCCGAAGCTGGGGTGAAGACTTGCTCCCTACCTCGTAAACTCGCTCCGAAGCTAGTAATTTATATTTCCACTGGAGATTGTTGGCAGAAATGAAAACGTAAAATCACTTATAGTGGGTGATGTATTAAAGATAGAGATATGCTGTCGCAGACCTTTCTGTAGAACTTTTCATGCTGACCAATTCTTACACTGATAGTAGGCTTATATAGATATTTGTAACGGTTTATCCAGAGTAAGCTGAAATGGCGCACGGACGGCAGGTTTTTCTTCGACTCGATTCACTGAAATAGTTACTGCTCAGCTTCCTGTGGTCACAAATGAATGTTTTTCTACAGAAACCACGAGAAATCCTTTACAGAATGGTGAAAACGCATCAAAATCCATCCAGTGGTTGTTGAGATTACGCATTACATCCAAGACTCGGGGACTCTGTTTTAAACTACAGTATGTCGAGATGCCCGCGACTATCATTGAAACAAGTACATGAATTTATAACTAGTATGGGCTATTAATTCTACGTAAGACTCATTAACTTCGTCATACAACTGTACCTAGGGATACTTGTAGAGGACTGAACTAATACAAACAGAGCATTTTTTTTATGTTCCCATGAATTAAAAGTGTACATTATATCAACATTGTGATTTGACATGAATTATGTTTACAATGGAAATAATCACTCAGGTGAGTTAAAATTCATAAAACCCCTACCGTACAAAAGTGAAATCATCAGTTCCGCGAATAACGCGCTCAAGGCAGTTGCCAGCTTGCTGGTCGCTGCGAGCACTAGTGTCGCTCCATCTACCAAAAGGATGCAATTTCGTAACGCAGCGAGCTTTATGACTGTGGTAATACAACTCCAGCCTCCCAGGTTTGCCAATCTAATTTTCCCCCCGCGAAATATAGCTTATTTGAAATTGAGGCAACCGACAAATAATTTAGAATCCCACATAGCGGGACAATATTAGCTTCTTTTTCTTTTCTTGGCGGGAGATAAGTTATATGTAAATTAATCTAGTTTTTATTAAAAATAACGAGTTTTAATAAGGACTTGGAAAATTCTATGGGTACATTGACACTATTTGTGGGATCGTTATTAACAACTTGAGCATGAGAACGCCGTCAGCAGAGTTGCTTCATATAACGTTAATACAGTATACTGTATGTCCAACAATTCCCCGATTTACGGTTATCTCCCAGTTACGAATGAGTGAAATTTGTCGCATGTGTTGTGTAAGCAACTGAACCTTCTTTCTGGCTGTAAATAGCATTTGTAAGGTAAAAAGGACTTAGTGTCTGTTAGGTAGCCAGCCCGAAGGCTGGTTGGATCCTCAAAAGCACCGCCGTTAAGTTATGTGAGTAGATACCCACAAAAACCCAAGGCAGCGCTATATTGAGGCGTTCTAGGCAAGAAGAGGAGTGAGGTAGTTTGTCATTGCTTTCCTCACTGAGTCAGAACAGTAGTCCTAACCCTATGAGTAGAACCTTTCAAAGCATTCACAGGCACTGACTGTGCCCTGAATGCCATTACTAAGCACCACCCATACCTCAGTAGCTTCCATATAATCACAGCCATGAGTGAGACTGAGACATCGGTAGGTGACAACAATCTTCGAAAATGATATTTTAGGCGTTCAGGGCTAATTGTAACATAAAGCACAGGATCTTGTTGAAAAAAACTGAATAAACATAAACATGCATCATTGTAATAACTTATAAATCAACATGATACACCGTGATAGGACATGCCCACTTTTGCTGAGACTTCTGTAAATGTTTTCTCTTGTTGAGAGATACGCAGTCTTCATGTTGGTAGCACAGATAGATTCGAGTTTATTTTGTTCCTGTCAGGGGAACAGGAATGCTCTAGATTTACCATTTCAGTCAAAAATTAACTCCATTATTTACAGAAATGTTTTTTGTTGTTGTCTTTTGTGCATATTGTATTACTCGAAAACTTACGGAGCAAAATACAAGAAACTTTTCTTGTGTAATAATATCTCGTTGAGGAATGGAAATATTTGTAGAGTTGTTGTTAATTCATTTGAGGGGCTTGATACAACTTGGTCATCAGCCCCATATAGTTGGGTGTGGGTTGAAGTTGTCTGGCAACCTGTATTGCTGCTATGATTGTTGTAATGTGTGTAAATGTATCAGGGACAAGGATGGGGTAGACGCTCCAGGACTTGAAGTAAGACACAATCCCGGCAATTTCCTGTAGGGAGTGTGGAAAAACCCGGGAAAACCACACTCAGGATAACCGCTGTCAGCACCGGGATTCGAACCTACGATATCCATACTTACTGCAGCTGCCCTCACAGCCATGGTGCACGTTTGACGAGTGCGGCTACGCCGCGGGACGTAATGCTTGTAGAATTTGGCTTCTGAGTATCTATAACCCCCCCCCATCGCCCGATCCTGGCTACGCTACTGGTAATAACCTTGAGGTAGAAACACGTTCGATTTAGCGCGCCACAACAGTCGTCATTGTCCAGGAACTTACCCGAAGCGATACCTTAGCGCGATTAGCGGGCCACAACAGTCATCAATACGCAATGTTATCGTTCGTTTTGACGGTAGAGGTTTCCTTTATATTTGTCCGTCAGTTGCCTTGTAGACATCAGTACCGGTACTCTGGCTTCGAAGATAAAGTAAATCTGTGCTATACCACTCGCGCCAACATGCTCGTATGTTTGGAAGATTGCGCAAGTAGGCCTACTGTTACTTTGCAGAGAAACGCAGTTCAATCTTCTCGAATCTCTTTATGCATTGCGTCGCATCAGAGCTCGGCCGCATGCAAGCACGTGCAAACATGCGGAACGGTGTGAGTGTTACAGGCCGGACGTTTGTTTTAGACGAGTGAAAAATCTTAATGGAAGCCTGGAGGCAAGTTACTGCAGTACCTGTGTTGTTATCAGCTGCCCCAAGCGGTCCGATGATTGACAAAGCTGTCTCACACTGCTTCTGAAGTACAGTCATTGGCAAATATAATGACGTTCTGTTCATAACCACGTAACGTGTACTTCCGCGTCACACAATACTTCGACCATAACGAATAGAATAAAAAGTGTGATCTCTTCTCCCTCAATAGCATGTAATGAATACGGATCGGGTTGGTACTCGCCGCTACGCAGCGCTACAGTCGACTTGAGATTGTTGATTTCCACATATGTTTATGTGTTTTATGTTCGATATATTAAGTATTTAATCGGTCGGAGTGTTTTGGTGGGGTTCTGTGCAAACGATTATTGATATACAAGTGCTTACACTATTACTTCGTATTATTAATATCTGAAATGCTATTGTAGGAAGCATTAACTGAAATGGAATTTAATTTCTTGTCGTGTGTTGACGTTATCTTCGTGTGTTAATTTTATTGTTATTTAATGTAGGTAAGAAAACAGCAGTTTAGCCCTTACATTTTCATGAGTGCTTAATGTGAGTGGTGAAGATGCCTTGCTGTTTTGTACCAGGATGCAGATCTAGCTATGGGGACTGTAAAGAGGTCAGACGGTTTTTCAAACCTCCTAAAGATAAGGAACGTTTTATCAAGTGCAAAGGGGCCATACCAGGGGAGGATAGGGAACCTACTGAAAAGTCCTACATTTGTGATGCTCGCTTTTCAGAAGATTTAATTGTTAAATTTGACATATTTGTGATAGAAGGGAAGGAAGTAGTACTTCTCCCAAGAACCAACTGGCGATTGAAAGACTATTCTGTTCCACATATATTTCCTAATTTGTATTTGCTCAGTATGGTGTAAATAAAAATTTGTTTGTTTTTTTTAAATTTTAGGTGGATATTTTTCATTTTGGGGGGCCCTTTTGAGCCGGGGTCCCAGGCTTTATGGTTAATCCAGCACTGGCCGCGGTCATACGCTCGTTAAGGATGATACAAGGCAGAAAATGAATTTAGAGCGCAGACGCTTAGCGATCGATACGATTGATCATCTTCCATATCGATTCCTCGCTACATGAACGAGCGAGCTCGAACTTAGCCGACCCAAGACTTGGCCGACCGCGGTCAAAGACTAACAATGTACCGCGTGCTATAACACTTACGCCGCGCCGCATGTTGACACGTGCTTGCACGCGGCCGAGCTCTGATGCGACGCAATGCGTAAAGAGATTCGAGAAGACTGAACTGCGTTTCTCAGGGCGAGTACCGTATGCCAGTTGCCTTGTTTCAATAATGCAAATTTTGTGTTTTTTCGGGAATACGGTCATTCCCCACGTATATCTTGCACCGAAAATTTTCGCACGATTTTTCGGTCAAAAAAGTGCGAGATACATGCGAGCAAATATGGTATATCAGTTGCAATCCATTGATTGTTATGGATGTTAGATGCAGTTAACGTTGCACATAAGGATAATCATAGAATTGTCAAAAAAATCATACCAAGTTTCTAATGTGAGATCCTTCAAATTATCAAAAAATCTAACATCTGTTTTTCTGGTTGTTATTATTTGCTGAAGTCAAACGGCACATGACAAGTTCGGTAGTGTCCCGGAAGACCTGCTTTATACGTAACCTTGAAATCACATAAGTGGCATTTATAAGTAGGACGCTCATCTACAGGTTTATGAAGAAACTTGTGTGTTTCTGCATATTCCTTAGTTGTAAATGTTTTGGGGCAAAGATCACATTTAAACTGAATTTCGTTTGTATGAGTTAACACATGTCTCTTGACACTATCAATATTCCGAAAACCTCTACCACAAATTATACATTCAAATGCGTGGTACTGTGTGTGGGTCACAAGATGTCCAATTAAACCTGTTTGCGACATAACTGTTTTACTACAAACATCACAACTAAATGGTCTCATATTTCTGTGTATCTTCTCGTGAGTGGTAAGATGGGTCCTCTCGGAGAACGTTTCAATACAAATATCACATTTAAACTTGTTCTGTTTAATCCAGTATGACTTGCAATCTACTTCTCTGTATCTGGAAATAAAAACAAATAAAAATTAAAATTGGGATAAAGTAAGACAATCTACTATTCCTACTAAACTAATTAGCTCAACAGAGTACCACGCACGAGCTTTGGGCAAGGATACATCTGCACTCGGGTGACAAATGGGTCTGAACCTTATACCTATCCTCGAAATGACTTTCCTTGGTTTTCACCTGCAACTCAAGATAAGGACAGGGATGGTACCTTCTAGTATGCCACAACCACTCACTTTTAACCTTGACCAATTCTTTCATCTTTATTAATTTCATCTCTCATTAATTCGTCGAATAGAAGGGCATCCATTTGCAGAAATATCTCAGCACATAGCAATGGGCATCAGATGCTGAAACTTACAACCTATAAAATTTGCCATTACTAACTAGAACAGTGCCAATCACACATAATACCATAATCACAAAATTTAGAACACAGGGATGATATTCATCAATGACATGATGTACTTGCAAACTTCAAATTACAGAGATGGTGAGATTCTGATAAACTCACAAGAGGATGTAGTCCACATCACCTTAATTAAGTCACTAACTACGCAGCCTTACCATATGTTCCCGGTCATTAGAATAATTCCTGTTGGGTCGAATCAGCGTTGTATTCACTGTTCTACTCAACAAATTACCATGTGTGGAGATCAATTGAACACACACAAATGGCACTTGTAAAGTCTGTAGCCTCAGCTGATCATCATCTGTCTGCTGTCTTGTAATTCACGCCGTTAATTTTCACACAGTTAGCCAGAGAGCAATGCATAACATTAAGTACATGAAAAACCTATTGAAGAAAATTGATACATTTTCCCTTCATGGAGAGTGCTGCAAAATGTTTCTAGAAAGTAGGCAGTCCTAAAAATTTTCCAAATACTGTATGCATATTTAAATCTACTAAGGTATACATTTGCCTATGCAAAATTTGGTCGAAATCCTTGAGCATCGCAGCTGTATGTCATTAAACAATGAAAATATCAGCTTGCCAAGAATTATGTTTGGAACTCTAACATTGGCACCTTGCTCTACACTACTGTACATACTGTATATCAAAAATATTTGCTAAAACTTCACAAGAGGGTTTCTCAATGGTTTTGCCTAGACCAATATTTTCGTCCAGACCAATGGTGGATTGATAGCGCGGCCCTGCGGGCGGCGTTAGCCTATAGATAACACCCCTGGTTTTTGTCACGCACAGTGGGGGAAGTCACGCATCAATAATCTTTATCCAGGCCAATATTTTTGCCTTTTCGTGTGGTGAAAGGAAACCCTCTCGTAAAGAATTAATAAATATTTTGCCATAGTGTTATGCCAAGTTTGAAATTGTTTATGTGAATAAATAATGAGAGATATACTGTAGGACTCAAAGGCCTTGAGATATATTTTAACAGTTGATAGCACTGATATCTCTGAAATGCACATTTCTACTTTGTTAGAAATTTATTAATTAAGACAGTAATTAGCAGTTTAACATTGTACGAGTACATATGCCTAGAATTACGCTAGTGGCATTAATATTGATAATTCACTCTTAATACAGTTTGCTGAGTTGGAAATAATGTGCTCATGGATAGATTTCGATATATTGTGTTAAAGATTCAAATGTTTGAGAACATTGATTTCACAGTTGGTAGCCTTGGTAACTCAAATGATAATAAGCATAGTAATATTTCTCAAAAAATATATTTCCAAAAACAAAATTTGGTTTAATTTATTAAAAGGTTGCATAGAATTCAGTTTCTCTGAATGTGTCGAAAATATTCTGGACTAACAATTTGCATGGTTTGAAGTGGGTTTCATGCATACATTTTGAGATATTGAGCCTAGGGTTCAAATGACTTGAAAGTATTAATTTCAAAGTTGGTAGTTCTGAGTCTCCTGAAACGCTTAGTTACATCCCGTAAATCATATTGCACACAAAATTTGGTTGCAATCCATTGATTGGTATGGATGTTACATGCAGTTAATATTGCACATAAGAATAGTCATAGAATTGCCAAAAAAGGCATACCAAGTTTCTACTGCGAGATCCACAAATTTGCAAGAAAAAATAACCTAATCTCTTTTTCAGGATGTTGTTATTTGCTGAAGTCAAAAGGCACATGTTTAGCTTTGTACTGTCTCGGAAGACCTGACTTGTACGTAATCTTGAAATTACATAAGTGGCAATTATAGGTAGGACGCACATCTACAGGTTTATGAAGAAAATTGTGTACTACCACACCATGCATAAATTTAAATGTCTTGGGGCAAAGATCACATTTAAACTGAATTTCATTTGTATGTCCGACCACATGTCTCTTAACTTAAGCAATATTATGAAAACCTCTACCACAAGATGCCAAATTAAAACCTTATTCGACGTAACTATTTCACCACAAACATCACAGCTAAAGGGTCTAATATTTGTGTGTATCTTCTCGTGAGTTGTAAGATGGCTCTTCTCAGAGAAAGTTTCGGTACAAACATCACATTTAAACTTGTTCTGTTTAATCCAGTATGACTTCTTATCTACTTTTCTCTATATGGAAACAAAAACAAACAAAAATTTAAATTGGGATGCAGGAAGACGATTAACAGAAACCTTAATCTATTTATCCTACTAACCTAATTCGTTCAACACGACCATGGGGCTAGGCTACATGTGCACTCGGGAGACGAGATGGTTCGAACCTCATAGCTGTCCTCGAAATGACTTTCCTTGGTTTTCATCTCCAACTCACGATAAGGACAGGGATGCTACCTTCTAGTATTCCAAAACCACCTGCTTGAACCCTGTCCAGTTTCTTTCATCTTTAATTTGTCTCATGAAAGGGCATCCAGTTGTAGAAACAGCTCACCATATAGAAATGGGAAAGAGACGCAGAAACTTAAGACCTATAGGATTCGCCATTTCACACTAGAACAATGCTGATCATCATTCATCATCTTGCACAGTTTCCAGCCACTGGCCGGGTCTGTTTGGAACACAAGCCTCTCCAACGTCTTCTGTCTTCCCACCATCTCTCAGGCTCCACCCTTGTCCAGTCTTCTCCTCTCTTCTTCACGCTTTCTTCCACCCCCTTCAGCCACCTGTCTCTCGGTCTCCCTCTTGGTCTCTTTCCTTCCCACTTCGTCTCGTGTATCCTCCTGGGTATCCTCTTCTCCTCCATTCGTTTTACATGCCCATACCATCTAAGTCTAGATTTCTCTATACAATCCTGTAATGGTTCCTCCTTCATTAATTCTCTGGTCCTCTCATTTCTTATTCTGTCTCCCATAAGTCCAATCCCTCGTCCACGTCGTGGGAGACGGGCAATGGCACAAAGTAGGGGATTACCTGTAGGGGCGAAGTACAGTGGGGACTTCGTGTGCCCCGGGACCGTTACAGTAGCTGTGAAGGTCCTACAGAAACCCTGAAAAGTGACAGCTAACGGGGCTCTGGTGAAGCTGCGATAGGCCCAGCAAGCCAGTAGTGGATGAAACCAAATGCTTTCAAGAATGGAACGAGCCTTGGACAACAATGCTGATCATCATACATAAAACCCACAAAATTTAAACCACAGAGATGGTATTCATCAATGGTATAATGTACTTGCAAATATTAAATTGCGGAAATGGTGAGATTTTCATAAACTAGGAAAAGAATATAGTCCGCATCACCTTTACTACGTAGCCTTACTATTTGTTCCCCATCATTACAAACATTCCTTGCTGTTGGGCCGATTCAGTGTTGCATTCTATGTCGCTACTCATCAAATTTACCATATTTACCATGTATGTAGATCATGACTTGCACACACAAATTTCACGTGACTTGCTGAGTAGCTCAGCGGTAATGTTCTCACCTGCTGTGCCCAAGATTGCAGTATCGAATCCTGGCATAGTCAGCCGACATTTGATGTCCGCAAATGCAAGTCAGCCGAGTCAGTAGATTTACTAGCACGTTAAGGATCCCCTCCAATGCAATTTTCTGGCGCCTCGGCTTCTCTAAAAGCCGCAGCAGTTAAAAGGGATGTAAAACCAATAACATTATCATTATTACAAATATCACTTATAATGTAACTTCACCATTGTCCGGCCCCAAACCCGGAATGCGGAAGGAGGAGGGTTTACTGGGTTGGCAACCAGTTGTAAAATCTGCTATTGCCAAGCATGCGGCAGCAGGAAATAACCTGACCATTATGGGGGCCAACAGCTTCGGGCGGATGAGCCTTTTTAGGTGGGGTGATGGCCCCTCAGTGGAGGAAATGCCACTGGAATCAATTGTGCAACGTTCGGTCTCCAGGTTATGGGCGACTGCAGAAGGCGTCGGTATGCCAGAGGAGCGGCCTTATTATCACCTCACTGGATCACATCCATAGTTGTACCTCGGGACCTAGTCCCTCGCCGGTGACACCGTGACAGTCAACCATGGAAGGTCTTTTAAGGATTACTCCAACCGCTGAACCTAGAGATCAGAGAAGGCAGTATTCGGATCCGGTACAGTTCAACCTGTGAGATACCGTGATGTCGGAGGTACGGAAACATCCCAGTACAACACACACGAATGAGACAAGATCAAGAATCAAACCAATGCAGATAATGCTAACTCTCTCATGCAAACTGGTAAGCTAAAGGTGATCACTGACATAATAGATCACCACAAAATTCTTATCATGGGATTACAGGAATTGAGGAACACTGATCAGTATGCTTTGGAATCTCAAGGGTATCGACTCTATAAGGGTATACCAGGGAAGAGTGTGATGAATGTTCCACTGGAACAGCATTTTTGGTCAACCTTAAAATAATAAATTCAGTTCAAGAATTCCAATCACAATGTCCTCCAATCTCAATGCTCACCTTAAAGACGTCTAATAACATATATACTACAACAAATGCCCATGTTCCCATTAATGATAAAAACACCTCCCCCAAAGACCGTGAAGAAACAGAAGAATTTTGGGACCCTTTGGACCTAACCGTAGATAACATCCCAAACACCATGTAAAATAATTAATCGGCGACTTCAATGCTCAGGTAGGTAGAGAAAGAAAATACCGTGACATCATCGGAAAATGGCCAGCACACAAGAGAACAAATAAAAAAGGAGAACAACTAGTTGACCTGTGTTGAAACCATACCTTAATCTCAAAATCTACATGTTTTAAGCGAAAACCTCAAAAACTCAAAACATGGAAGCACCTTGACTACACTAAGGGAGTGGCAACTGGATCACGTCTGCATGGATAAACACCACCACAAAGAGATCTATAACGTCAAAGTCCTCTGAGAAATTGACACAAGTTCTGATCACTACTACTCACTTTCCAGAGGAGACAACAAAGGCAAACTCCCAAAACTAAAAGAACAATAGATCCTATCCAGCTAATCAACAATGAACACTACCAAAACGCAACTGACATCAAAATCGCTGATAAAGTCGAAAACTTAGTTCACAAACTTAAACAAATTGCAGAAGAGCTGGCTCCAATTAAACCACATAAAAACACCAATGGTTGAACAACGACTTTGATGCAACAGTGGGAAAACGATATCAGGCATGGTTATTACAGCAGTCCCAAAAATCGGGAGTGTCCTATCAAAATCTAGTTAGACAAAGAAAAGAAACTACCCAAATCTTAAGAAGAATTAAAAGACAGCATCATAAGGACTCACTGAAATTAATTGAAGAAGCCTTTAATAAAACTCAATCGAGGGCCTATTATAAAACCTTCCGAAAACAGCTCCGAAAATATGAACCCCAGACCCTACTGATGAAGGATGAAAATGGTAAGCTGGCTCATAACAATAAAGACAATGCAGAAAATCTGGCTAGATATTTCAGGAAACTTCTAAATTATGAAGAACCAGTTGAACCCCTTGTTTTGGATGCCAACACCCCAGTAAAAACTCCACCAGAGAACATCAATCCCCCTACAATACAGGAAGTCAAACAAGTTCCGAATAAATTAAAAAACTACAAAGTACCGGGAGAAGATCAGGCCTTTGCGGAAATCTGGAAATATGCAGGTAGATGAACTAAAGTTGCGCTTCATCAACAAATTGTCTCTATCTGGATTAGAGAGAAGAACTACCAGAACACTGGACAACATCCCTCATTCACCCACTGCACTGCACCCTAATAATTCGAGGGGAATCTCACTCCTAGACACAAAATACAAAATAATTTCAATAATCATCCTAAATAAGATAAGTTCACAATTTGAGAAAGAACTAGGAGATTATCAAGGAGGTTTCAGACCATGGAGGAGTTGTACTGATCAGATCATGAGTCTTAAGTTGATTATGGACTATAACAGGAGGAGAAACAGAGATATGGTAATAACATTTGTCGATTTCAAGAAAGAGTACGGTTGCATCCATAGAGAATCCTTGTTTATCATTTTAAGACACCTTGGACTACACCCCAAATTAATAAACATGATAAAACTAACTCTCACCAACACTAAATCAAAAGTCAAGTTAATGTTCGAAATATCAGAGCCATTTGAAATAAAACAGGATTACGGCAGGGAGATGTGCTATCACCTCTATTATTTAATTGTGTTTTTGAGATGGTAATGAGGGAATGGTTTAGGAAATGTCCCCCAAATATAAAGTTTGGACGTAAAATCAAAACAAACTTCCTGGGTTTCGCCTACGATTTAGTAATACTAACAGTCGACATAAAAGAAGCAATAAAAACATATATTAGAACTTCAAAACATTGCAAGTAAAGTTGGCCTCAAATTATCGTTTGAGAGAAACAGAAATTATGCCCCGAAAACCAACACAACTAAAGGCAGTTACCATAAACGGTAATACAGTAAAATCAAAATAGTACCACTCAATTTAAATACCTTGGAGAAGTGCTAACAAACAACCTTAAATGAAAAAATCTCGATCCAAATAAGAATAAATAAACTAGCTACAGCACAAAAATTGATATGGGATATCTACAAAAAATATACAGTCAGTCTGAGAGACTAGACTTTATATCATTTCAAATGACGCATGCTACAAATGCTACACATGTTAGAAAGGCTCAGGAGGGCTTCTCGCTTCGCTCGAAACCCCAGGACTCTTTGCACTCTGCTGCATGACGTCACGCACTCGCCGTCTCCGTATCGCATAACGCCAGACCCCGGATTAAACTCAGATTCAACAGACTCCATTACCCTTTAACTTAGGCTTCCCGCGCGGTGGCTGCATGATGTCACACACTCGCCGTCTCCTTTCGCATAACGCCAGACCCTAGGAGTAAACTCAGACTCGTTGCACATGCACTGAACAACATGATGATGTCATACACGCCGTAACCGTGACGCATAACGGAAGACCTAAGCATAACGATGAAGTCGACAAGATCATTTGAAAAGATAAAATGAAATGTTTATCCATTAGTGCAAAATTAAAACACTACAACACAGTTATGAAACCAGAAGCTACATATGCAGTGGAAACACTTTTTCATCTAAACAAAGACTGACTGAATTCAGAAAATTGACATGAGGACTGGAAGAACCTGCATTAACAAAAAATACTAGAAAGATGGCCACTGGTGGATACTACCTAACAAAGTTGTGTACAAAGAGCTAAAACCCATTATAGGTACTATGCATAAGAGGAGACTGGGATTGCTTGGACATATTATGCGGATACAGGATTCGAGGTTCCTAAAACAACTAGTGCAGAACAATCGTATCTCAAAAAATACCACAACAGGATGTATATTAACAAATACACAAATAAATTTGATACAATGGTACATACTGTTTCCTACAGGAACAGATATTAACAACAGGATGTGCATGGATAAGAGAAGTGAGAGAGTATCTGAAGGAGACAGACCTTACAACAGAAGACACCACAAATAAGATAAGTTGAATACAAAACTCAAGAATACAAAAACCTGCTTTACCCTTACAAGAAACAAGCCCACAGCACGCACATTTTCAACCGAGGAAAGGGCACAACGATCGAAACGTCTTGAGAAGTACTGGGAGGAATGCAAAGCCTGAACGAACCCTTCAAAGAAGATCTGAACAATGGACTATGATCCTATGCTGTCATAAAGAAGAAGAAGAATGTAACTTAAATGTATCCTGCTTTAACTGATCATCATCCGTTTGCTGTCATGCATTTCAGGGTCGTAAATCTTCACATAGTTAGCCAAAGAGCAATGCATAACATAACCTATAATGAAACACCTATTGAGGAACATTGTTGTTAGAGAGTTGGTAGGTCTGAGAATTTTGCAAATATGTATAGTATCTATTAAGGCACACATTTGCATATGCAACATTTGGTAGCAAATAATGATGAGCATAGCAGATACATGTCGTTACAAAATGAACCTATTTAAGTGTACCAAGAATTATTTTGGCAACATTAACATTGTCACCGTGCTCTACTGTAGATATCTAAAATATTTTGCCCTTGTGATATGGCAAGTTTGAAATAAGTTTCTATAATGAGATATAGATTGTAAGACTCTAGAGTCTTGAGATAATTTTTAAATGTAGCACTGATATCTCATGAAGTGCACATTTCTACCTCCTTAGAAATCTGTTAATTAATATATCAGTATTAAGCAGTTAAACATTGTACGTGTGTACATGTATGAGTAGAATCAGAGTTGGGTAGTATCAAAATGCATGTATTTAAAATACTATTATATCTTGGATTTTGTATCTATAACACATACGGTATTGAAACATGTATTTTGTATCTGTATCGAAAATATTCTTCATGAGTGTTTTGTATTTTCAAAATACACCAAAACACATTCATGAATTGATTGTATTAGGTAATTTTTAGTTTAACTCTCCATTATCTTCCCTTCTCATAACTTGAGTTAATTGGTAGACATGGCACAGGTAAGTTTGAGAACAATACAACAGTAATGGCTACTGGATGTTCTGTTATCAACTTGGTTAATATTGGAAACCTTTCCAACCAGTAGCATCAGGCTACCCAAGTATGGAATTCCCAAAATGATCCTGTTAACTGGTATTATTTGAAAAATCCCAGAAGTGCTCTCATGAGAGCTGTACGAAATAAGGCAATTATCTACGGTAAGAGCACTGCAACTATCGTATAAAACTTAGAAATGAAAAATAAATTATCGTTTCATTTGAGGGGCTTGGACATCGTGGTCATTTACTTTAGTCCCGTGTACTTGGTTGCGTGTGGAATTTGTCTGATAACCTGTCCGTAGTAGTGAGTGTATTGTATTTGTAATTCAGGTGAGGATTAGAAAGAAAGTGGCAGTGGCCTAAAGTTAGGAACCATCCCGACATTTATCTGGAGTAGTATTGAGAAAAAACACAAAAAAACACTTCCAGGCTGACTGAAGTAGGAATCAAACCCGCCTTTTCTCAATTCTGCCTCACGAGGCTGAGTGTACCTAGTTCAAGCTCTCAGACCAGAATTTTCTACTTCTACTCCAGGTGAATGACAGAAAGGTATCTAAAATAAGGCCACGACCTCCTTCTTCCCAGTTCTCATCTGAATTACAAATACACACACTAATACATCCATCAAAATAACACAGGTTACCAAACAAATTCCACACACATACCCATGTTCATGGAGCTACATGACCATGATGTCCCAAAGCCCCTCAATGAATTAACTTAACAACAGAAACAACAAAATGCATGTGAAATTTTCGAACTGATATTTCATGTCTTGTGGTTTGAAATCCTCACAAAATGGGGTCCCATGGATCATGATCGCAAGAAGGCAAAACTACAATGTTCCTTCCATTTGTTTTACAATAAAACACATAAAAATACTAACAAAAAAAAACCAACGCAATACTTTGGAAGTGTAACCATAAGACAATAGCAATAATAATAATATTGAAAATGATAATAATAATTTCCAAATATTATTCCCCATTTTGCAGGATTGGAGACTAGGTGAGTGTAACCATTTCAAGGGGGCTGATGGTGGGTTTTGACTTTGCAAGTTAATGTGCATATCCGTCCAGGGCAATAATAACAGTAATACAGGGTTTCGTAAAGTCACCGGACTCCGACTTTGAAAAATCGTAGCTCTGACGGAATAATTTGGCAAGCTTTGCTGTACATTGTAGAACCAGTTGTAGTAATGTCAGAACAGTCTGGCTGTTGCCTTGCATAGAGCGAGTCTTACAAGGTCAAGCAGTCGACAATGCATTTTACGCCCACACAACGAGTCGCTTTATTGGAGGCTTATTTTGAGTGCAAAAGTTATGAGAGATGTGTGGAAAAATGGGGACATAGATTTCCTGATGAACCCTTGCCAGGTAAATCTTCATTGTGTGATATTGTATGCAGATTTCGTGACACAGACTTCGTTGGTGTAGGAGAACAATGTGGAAGACCTAAATTAATTACTGACACTTTCCTTCGCGATGTTCGGCAGTGCATAGAGAGATCTCCGTGGAAATCTGTACCTGTAAGAGGTTTGTCACAAGAACTTGGAGCATCAATTGGGTTCACACTTATAGCGCTGAAAGTGGGGCATGGTGCAACAATTCATAATTTCATTGGAAGAGGACGAGCGCTATTGCTGGTTCCAGCAAAATGGTGCCACTTGTTATACGTGACCATGGCTATGTTGCGATTTTTCCCGGAAATCGAATAATCTCAATAAACTTGTGGCCTTCTTGTTCGCCTGATTTAACCTCTACAAAAATATTCTATGGAGATATTTAAAAGAAAGAGTATACAGAGATAATATGCATTCCTTACAAGAAACAATTTCTAAATTTATTGGAGAAATAGCATCAGCAACTTTGAAAAAATGCTGCAAAACATGTGTATGCATGAAAATTTTGTGCTTACAAGAAAATGGGGGTCACTTTCAACATCTCTTCTCTTGTGAACTGGAACTGTGGGAATGCAATGGAGAGAAAACAACTTAGTGTTATGTATGAACATTATTTAATCTCAGAACTTCCAGAATACTTCCACCGGAGTTCAAAAAATTTTGTTCTTTACTTGGGGGTATGTGGAACTGTATTGTGAATCAGTAGATCTGTATGTGTAATACAACATCAGAAAAAAAATTCGAAATATTGAGTCCGGTGACTTTACGAACACACTGTATCTATAATAGTAACATTTTGTGTTTTTTTTTAACAGAATATATAACAGGGCGGAACAGAGGTAAGGAGGGGATAAAAGAGAGGGTGAGAAGGATGAAAATATCCTACATGGTGACCAGAGACGTTTACAATAAAATAAAAATATCTACGGAAGCAAAAATCAGAAACTACAAAGCAACAGTAAGGAATGCTGTCTTGTACGCTGCAGAGACTATGACACTAGGCAGGTATGGATCTGAACAACTGGAGAAGGAAGAGAAAAAACTACTGATGAAAATACTGGGACCGAAAAGGGGAGGTGAAAGATGGGTACGAAGATCAAGAAATGGACTAAACAAAAATATGATGACTATCTCAGAAGAAATAAGACTGAAAATAGCACAATTTGCTAGACATGTGATTAGGACGGATATGGGGAGATTGACTAGAAGGCTATGGGAGACAACGAGGACAAGAGGAAAAACAGGAACCAAATGGCTGGTTGAACTTCGGAAGGACTGGACTGAGGTGGGGATCAAGGTGGGACAGAGAACTAGAGAAATAAATATGCACTAACCGATACACCGGAACTGACTGACAGGAAAGGATATTATAAAAGTATTGAGAATCAGCAATGGGGAAAAAAAGAAAAGAGGACACTAAGTATTTCCGAAAAAGAACGAGAGATAGGAAGACAGTGAATGAAGAGGTTCTGGGAGGAGAAAAGGAATCAGACCCAAACTATGACAGAGCTTTCCATGGTCCCATAGAGGTCATAATGAAAGAAGGAGAAGATTTTGAACAGTTTAAATGGAAGAGAAGCAGATTTTAATGAAGGTATTTTGAATTGTATTTTAAAATACTATTTTGTTTTTTATGGTTTATGGTGTAGTCACGTCCTAGTTTGTGTACCATTGGCAATGGCTGAGTGGCCTAGTAAGTGGTCGTGATAGTCAGGATACAAGTTCTCAGGCAGCTACAACTATACAACTCTCTTGTTTGTTCCATGAGGTGAAACTCATGGGGCCCTGTGTAAGTAAGGCTAGCAACCTGCTTCAGCTGTACCCCCTACACCTGATAAAAATGTCATGAGAAAGCCTCGGACTCCCATTTGACAGATCAGGGACTCCTTGGAAACAAACAGGTAATCGAACTGATATTCAATGGGGTGCTATTATAATCGAGGGTAGTTATGGAAGGAAGAAAGTAGAGCTAGCTGAGCCAGCAAATAGGATGAAATTGGATATTCTAGGGATTAAAAAGTTCAGATAAAGGGAGATGTAAAACAAGGTAGGTCAAAGTGGGGAGTAGGGCAGTACGTCAAAAGAACCTCAGAGCGTAACATAGTTTCTGTGAGGTACGTAAATGAATGATTAATGTGGATAGATTTCGAAATGTCAGGAAATTGGGTTAGGATTGTTTCAGTGTACGCTCAGGGTGTCTACTGGAAGTATGAAGTAAAAATTAGTTACTTTTTAGTTACCTTTAGCTACTTTTAAGCTACCTCTTATTTCATGACGTCTCTGCGATCTACAAGCATAGGAGCTTATCGTGAGCACGTTCCTGATTTATTCCCATTTCTGCCATGGAGGATTCAGTCGTTGTATGAGGAGATGCAGCTGATAAAGTGTAAACACAGCATTGCTCTGGCAAATAACATCTCATTCATTCACAACGAGTATGCAACAGTACATTAGCAAGGAGCTGGCAAGCAGTGACGTAAGCCAACAAATACTGAACAGGCTGAATATTGATCACGAACCTGCATTTCTTAATCAATAACAGACAGGAAAAGAAAATGTTATTACTCAACTTCAAACATATGCAGGGTGTAAATCTGGATCAAAGTTTTACTCACAACAGACCTAGTTTATGTTCTATAAGCAATAACTAGTAAAAAAAAGTCCACATTGATCAAATGAAGTTTTCATTGAGGCAGATAAAAATGAAAACCCACTGCAAGGAAACATTAACACAATAAATATGATTTCACTAGTTCAGGTCTTCCGGTGTCTAACATCATTTTATTATTTATTTAATCGAATAGCCCTTAATAGAGCACGTTAAATCAATACATCAAGTTTTGCTATATGATTTCTTCTTGGTCATCCAAAATTGCTTCATTCTTTCAGATTGTTGTTGCCGGAGCTCCTCGATGTTGTGTGGCTGTTTCCTGCTTCTCTCTAGTTCTTCCTTGAAGGTGACTGTTTTAATTTTGTTCCGAAAGAGTTGTCTATTAGCTATGTCTTCAATTTGTATATTGGCCTCTTTAAGGTCATTCAAGGTCTGTTGAAACCAAGCTGGCTGTATCTCAAGTTTCATAATTTTATTGAAAATTTTCTTTGTCAATCTATCATCGTTCATTCGTTGTAAATGTAAAAAAAAAAGGACAATCTTCTTCTTCGCATGGTATGTAGCATGTTTGCTACATGCTCATAAATTTCAACATTTGGTCTAGGTCTGTTGTTATCTGCTCCTACTTTTCTAGGGCCAAGTATACTTCTAATTATTTTCATTTCCATGACCATGATTTTGTTAATTTCACCGTTATTCATTAATTTGAGCGTTTCAGCCTCTGGTTTCACAACAGTATTAAAATGCTTAATTTTAATAGAATTAGGTAATGCTATTTCTTATAAATTTTCCTGGTGAGCTGGAAAGCTATATTCATTTTCTTTGTTCTAACTGTTAGGCTGTTTTTCTCGTTATTATTTATTGTAATCCATTCACCGAGATATTTGAAAGAATTGACTCTTGATTTTGTTTTGTTGAATACATAATTTACCAGGACTGTTTTTGACATTGGATATAAATTCTGTCTTTGTGAAGGAAATTTATAGACCTATTTTATTTGCTTGTTGTATTAAATTATCAATTTGTATTTTGGCATTTTCCGGTGTATCAGTAATTAGGGCAATGTCGTCAGCAAAAGCCAAACAATCTATATAGATGTTATCTCGTTGATATCCTAATTTAACCCCTTTGGTGTCTGTTTTCCTCCACTCTCGGATCACCTTCTCCAAAGCACAGTTAAGAAGTAATGGTGACAATCCATCACCTTGTCTGACTCCTATGTTTATTTCAAAAGCCTTGGAGAACTCCCCACGAAATCGGACTTTGGACGTGGTATTTGTTAGCGTATCCTGAATAATGTTAGTTGTTTTAGGATACAAACCAAATTCTATTAGAATGTTAATGAGAGATTCTCTGTCAACGGAATCATAGGCTTTTGCAAAATCTATAAAAGTAACTGTCGTGTCTTTATTTCTTAATTGTCTCATTTGCAAAATAGTTTTAAGATTCCATATCTGTTCAACACAAGATCTATGTTTACGAAAACCATTTTGAGTAAGTCTAATTGGGGTTCTGCACGATTGAGTAAAGCTTTGGAAAGAATTTTATAATGATAGAACCATTGAACTTACATGCTAAAATATCTCTGTTAGCTACTGTCATCAACACATGATAGTAACAATAAAATTATATTTAAATGCAAAATTGAACATCTTGATTTACCTATCTGTTAAATCCAGACTGCCCGCCCAATGTTGTATCCGATGGGAAGGAAAAGTTACATTTCAGTACAGCACAATGAAAGAGGATAAGGTAAAAGGAGTAAATATAAGACATTTCAACATAACTTTTTACATTACAATAGCCTAACGAGTTATTGTGACTAGGGACAGATGACCTCGTAGTACCGCCCCTTTAAACAACAATAACGAACTAGTTATTGTGACTGCTTTCAATTAATAATGTCATAACAACAATTGTTACCCCCACCCCCAAGCAACATATAGCCTATCCTATGTTGTGAGTGTACTTTTCTCAACCTGTATGGCATGTTTTATCCCCCTTGGTTGCTAATGGTGTAATATTGGTACTGATACCTTATAAGATTTATTAGGTGCAATTTTCAATGCTTTTACTTTATTTGAAGTAGGCCTATGTGGTTCATCATCATCATCATCTTGTACAGTTTCCAGCCCCAGGCTGGGTCTGTTTGGAACATAAGCCTCGCCACTTAGTTCCTTCTTCCCACCACCTCTCCGCTGTCACTCTGGTCCAGTCCTCGCCTCTCCCCCCGACACACTCCCCCACGCCATCCATCTCTTGGCCCTCCCCTTGGTCGTTTCTTCTGCATCTGCATCTCATGCATCCTCTCGGGAATCCTCCCCTCATCCACTCTCTCCAAGCGTCCACACCACCCCAGTCTTGACGTCTCAATCCCACCTTGCAGGGGCTCCTCTTTCACCATTTCCCTGACCTTTTCATTCCTCACCCTGTCTCTTCTTGTTACTCCGATCCTACTTCGCAGGAACATCATTTCACATGCCTGTGTTCTGCTTATGTCTCTTTTCTTCATTGTCCACGTTTCTGAAGCATAGGTCAGTATCGGGATATAGTAGCTTCTGTATAACACTTCCTTGCTTTTTTGTGAGACATCTTTATTCCACACTAAGCTCCTAATGCTTCTCAGAAATGCTTCTGCCTGTCTGCCACGTTCCGTAATCTCTTTGTCATTTCTCCCATTTTCCTCCACTATACTTCCCAAGTACTTGAGTCTTTCCACCTTCTTCAGCTGTCCACCTCCAAGTGTTATCCCACTCATTGGTCTGTCCTTTTTCCTGGTCGTTAACAGGATCTCACATTTACTGATGTTGAACTTCCATCCGTACTCTGCCACTGTACGGAGTGGTTATGACAACTTAATTCATTTTCTACAATACAATAGCCAAATGAGGTATTATGCCATTAAATGCAACATACTATCAACTGATATCACAGGGAGAAAAATATCACGTATTATTATTAATATACTGGAAGAGAATAATTACTAAAGCATGACCGTAATAAGGCGGGGGAGAAAAAGGAAAGAATAAACAAGTAGTTCCGTGAAGAACTATATAGCCTATTTTCATATATCCTACTTATGATGATGATGATAATTGTTGTTTTAAGGGGCCTAACATCGAGGTTATCGGCCCGTGATGAAATGAAATGGCGTGAAATGAAAGGATGAAGTTAAAAAACAGCTCACTGCTATGGATGAAACGAAAATGGTTTGGATAAAATAGACAGTGAGCCCCAACAATTATGCCTTACGTAGCAGGAAATATACTTACAAAAAGGAACTCAGATTGAAACTACTCAAAAATGGAGAGCGGTAATACGTACATAAGGGAATTTCGAACGAATATACTCACAAAAGGAATAGATTGAAAAATACGCACAAAATGTAGGTTAAGTCCAAAATACGTACAAAATGCAACGTACAGTCGAAATACTTACAAAATGCAAGTGAAATCAAAATACTTACAAAATGCAAATGAGATTGAAAATACGCACAAAATGTAATGTAGATTCAAAATACCCACAAAATGCAATTGAGACTTAACTACTTGAACAAAGCGGGGTAGGTTGAAAATACAAAATGCAATTGAAATTCAAAATACTCACAAGAAAAACTCACTAAAAAGCAATTTTGATTGGCAATCCTTACAAAATGCAAGTGAGGGTAAAAAACACTCACAAAATGCAATTTAGATCGAAAAAACGTACAAAATGCAACGTAGATCAAGAATACCTACAAAAAGGTGCGGGAAACTTAAAGAGAAAAGGAAATATAAGGAAAGGCGGAGAGGAGAGGAGAGGGGATATAGGAGAGGGTCCGCCCCAAAAGTAAGGGACAAAAGGGGAAAACGGACCCAGCTCAGGAATCCCTCGGGGTCGCCAACTCCCGAACTCACCAGCCGTGAGCCCCTGAGGGTGTAGCATTATCTAGGGTGCACCAGAAGTGGTGGGGCTACATACACCCGGCCTTCTTAAGGGCCTTGAGCACAAGGCAAGAGGTAAAAGGAAAAGAAAAAGAAGGCTGACCCCTCGCAGAAGGAGGGTATCAGAAAAGATGAGACAAGGGCCAATTAAGGCGGGAAAGAAAGAGACTCCCTAGGCCTCGGATACCCTAATACCGTCGGGGTCGGAAGAGAACAAGAGTTGACCAAGTGAGGTCGACAGGAAAGAAGACGGAGAGGAGCCCGGCACAAGTAAGTGGAAGCAATGCCAGACTCAGCTGGGGCCCCGTGGTCGCCAACCCACATCCCACAAGATGTGAGCCCCTGGGGGGTCCTACGTATGTTAATTGTCCCTAACAAAATACAAAATTTTAGTTTGATTGCTGTAATAGATTCGTAGATATTGAGAACTGTTTTAATATTTTGGATGGTCGCGGCACGTTGAATTTTTATATGTGGGCCTTAAGAGTAAAGCTAAATTTCTGAAAACATTAAGATTATTGTGTAGATGTATTATTCAAACTGCAATCACATTGTAACGTGTTTTTCGAGGGGATTTTACACCACTGGCATAAGTCAGTAGGAAGCCAGTCAATATTTATTTACGCGGCAAATTGTTCAGCCAAGAGAAGTTTTCATGTAACTTATTATTATTTTTAACTTATTATTATTATTAATTGATTTTTTGGAGCATTTTCTTATAAAATTATAAGCATACAGATAGGTTTTCTATGTTATAGAAAGCGCTATCAAGCAAATTATTACGATCAACATTAGCGTAGAAAATTATATGATTACGGAATTTTACGGAGTTTTGTCAGTTAGGGTATTATGAGAGAGATGACTCATTGGGAATTCGGCTACAGGCTTAATCTTGTCGTGAAGCGTGACGCAACCCTGGGTTGCAGCGTCAAGTAAAGGCGAATTGGCCTGGACCGGTAAACGACTTCACCCTCCCGCCGAGTGTAATGAGCCAGAGGTGGGGAAGTAGCGCGTGGGGATCAGCCAATCAGTGGAGGCCGAGCGTCTTGAAGACGGCTCCGGAGAGGGGATGCGGCGAGGGCATAAAGTGTTTTCGCGCCGTGGAAACGAGGACTTTCGTTGTAAAATTTAACCAGTATGGTTACACGAGTAAGTGGCTCCGATGTTCAGTGGAAACGGGGACTATCTTTGTGAAACTTAACCGTTGTGGTTGTACGTGTTGGTTCCGATGTTCGGACCATAAATCTTCTTATCTACAAATATATCATCAACTAACGAAGAAGATGACGACGTCCAGGAGGCTGTGGGAAGCTCTCTTCAACATCCAGTACGAGGGAAATGCTTCGGCAATTTCCAGTGGTAAGCGCGAATGACTCATAACTACGCAATCTCTCGTCTTTCTTGGTTTCATATTCAGTAATTCAGTAACTTCATAGCTTAGGTATAAGAGTAAAATCAGTAATTTATCCGACTCCGTTTTCACGTAATTTTCTAACGGTAATATTCAAATCGCAACGCTCCAATTTAAATTCAAACTTATTATTATTATTATTATTAATTTTGCAAACTTGTTTTATATAATAAATTCATTTCTTTTAACTATGCAATCTTTGCTTTCAGTAGGTAGCATTAGATATAGACCAATTCCTTCTCCTGATACAATTGTTTGTTGGGTTAATGATCAAATCATACCACGATCTGAGTATATAGATTCTTGTAGGTGTTCTACCAGAGCTAGGTGTTGTTAAATATAAATTTAGATTTCAACATTGCGTTGAGGTCTTGGCGCCCATTAAAACAACATATCTTAGTAGAAAACATTACATTTGTCACGCAACAGTGAGGGTATAAGAAACAGTTACAACATGATTAGGACACAATAAAAATAAAAACTTAATTTTAAAATTTTGCACAGCCGCCATCTTGTGGTTATGAAAACAATTGAAATAAATTAGATGCCAGTGGATTAAAATTTGTACAAGCGTATACCGTATCAAGCTTCACTGAGCTTGGAAGGTTAAATCGCGTGAAACATCCATTTAAATATTTACATTTCGCGTCGCCGCCATGTTGGAATTGTGCTCACTAGGTTATTGAAGTCCCATAGGTGAACTTACATTTATAGCCTCTATTAACATACAAAATTTTAGTTTGATTGCTGTCATAGATTAATAGATAATGAGAACCGTCTAAATATTTCGGATGGTCGCCATGTTGGATTTTTATATATGTAGGCCATAGAGTTATGCACTATTAGAAGACAATTGTGGAGGTTCATTATACAAACGTTGACTTCGATCGGATGATTAGGACGCGAGAAATAAAACCTTAATTTTAAAATTTCGGACGGCCGCCATCTTGAGGTTATTTAAACAATTGAACTTAATTAGATGTCAGTGCATTACAAAGTGTATAAAGATTTGCTGTACCAAGTTTCACTGCGTTCGGGTGGTTAAATCGCGAGAAAAGTCCATTTAAATGTTTTAACTTTGCTTGGCAGCCATGTTAGTTATGTACTTAACAGGTTTTCGAAAGTCACATAGGTGAACTTTTAGTAGTGCCCTTTATCACCGTACAAAATTTTAGAGTGATGTCTGTAATAGTTTCGGAGATATAAAATGCCGGTGAAATATTTCGCACAGCTACCATGTTGGATTGGTGAGACTTAATGAAATTTGAAGGCCACGGTCGGAGTTGGCCAAAATAATACTATGACCTTACTGAGTTTCATTGCAATCGCTCTAGTCGTTTAGATTTACGTGGACAAAAGGTGATCTCATAAAGGAAACTGGCTGAGGATATACATTTTAAAGGTGGTGTACGAACATTAAGCAAGATAGTTCGAGGCCTACAGTAGGCTTTAGATGGAGGAAGACAGAAGACATGCGTAGAATACTTATGGAGAAGCCTGACATAAGGCTCCTATGTATGCAGTACTTACAGAGCATAAGGCGGTACCGACAACAGGGAAGGCCTATTGTTTACACTGATGAGACATATTTGCCTAGTTCGCACACTAAGCCAAGGGCTTGGAGTGATGGTTCTCTTCAAGGGTGAAGTCACCTATCTCGAAAGGGCAAAGATTAATAGTGGTACATGCCGGTTCCGATACAGGTTTCGTTCCAAATGCTTTGTTGTTTTCAAATCCAACTAAACAACAGGGGACTATCACGATGAGATGAACTATAGAAATTATGAAAAATAACTGACAGAGAAATTAATTCCCAATTTGCCAACCAATTGTGTAGTCGTGATTGACAATGCCTCGTACGATAATGTCCAATGTGAGCATGTACCCTCATCATCTTCCCGAAAAACAGTTATGCAGGATTGGTTGACCGATAAGGGTATTCAATTTTCTACAGAGATGATAAAACCACAACTGTACGCTTTGATTGAATCCCATAAACCATGCTATAAGATATATCAAATCGATACACTGCGTGCTACCTATGGACCCACGATCTTGTGCCCACTACCGTACCACCCTGACTTGAATTCTATCGAAATGATTTGGGCTCATGTTAAAAATTATGTAGCTGAAAAGAATGTTACTTTCAAACTTGATGGTGCAAGAACATTGCTTATGGAAATAGTTGCATCAACTGGAGCAGAAGAATGGTCAAGTCAGTGTAGGCATGTAATAGACATTGAGAAGAAGTATATTGACAGCAATCACATAATGGATGAAGTATCAGACCGCATAATCATTAATCTGGGGGACGATAGTGACAGTGACAGAGAGCATGTTGGTGACTTCAGCACCAATAGCACAGATGACAGTGAAGGAGGTATGAGTGGCTTTCAACCTCTTTCAGACGACGTGCACTAGGAATAGGCCATTAGGTACGTTTACTGCTATTTTATGATTAGTTCATTCTTAATCTCTTTGTTGTTTCCTGCATCTTCAACAGTATTTTTAGGCTATTACTGTGTAAGACATTACATACACGCGCTGAGATCTCACTTGAACTCCAGACACAGTTCAGCCTGCCAAGCCTGGGCAGACGAACCGTTCAGAACTGCTGCTAGCGAGTTACTGCCGCGAAGTGGGAGGGGCGTTGTATGCCACTACTGAGCACACCCCGAACATGGCCAAAGATCTGCGCAGCATTCTTCGGGAAAATTTTCTTGCGTCTCCTCTAGCATAGGTACTAAAATGCCGGCTTATGATTGGTGGAAGATTGGGCTACAGCTTATACGCACACTCACCAAGATATAGCGTGCTACTCGCGTCTACAGAGAAGGCAAGGGAGCTGCAGACGTGAATAATAGAAGAGTATTTTTCCTGAGTTTGAGATTTATCACTCAAGCAGTTCCAGAGACACACACATGTGTTCACGACTAAAAATATATCAGATCAAAAATTTCTGGGACACGTATCCCTTGAAATTTATCCAAGAGCATGAGTGCCAAGTTTTACGTTTGAAACTCAATAGGTTGAAGACGATTTTTTTTTTCCAGCTCCTATTTTTCTCCTGTTAGAAACTGAATTTCATGAACCCTTGCCTATAAACTTAAGCAATCTCCGTGAAAAAATGTTACAGAGATACGGCAAAGAGATCGTAATATTTGCTTTTAAATATGTAGAAATGTTTCACGTTGTCTCGATATAAATTTATGGACACAGCCCTATTCCGTGCGAGTACTGCAGTTATGACAATGCCTATGTATAGACTTATATAAAAAAGACTTGTGATCTTACATGGTTCTTAAACATCGCAATTATAAGCTACAAGACGTCCTTTCTACGAGGATTCCGAACCTCTGGACGTGACTTCTCACTTTGTAACCTATAAACCTGAAATTCGACATTAGTACATCTGCAACTTCCCATCATTCACAGATTACCATCTACTTTCGTTCTCAGCAGACTCGAGTGGCGCGCTATCTCAACCATCCACCAATCACAAGCCGCCATTTGAAGGCCTATGCTATGTGAGACGTTACAGGCAGAGTATTGTACTAGTGGGATCGGCAAACACAGTCCACTTTGGTGCAAGCTACCGTCTCACTCCCCTCCCCTCTCCATCGCCCTTCCCCGCCACCGCGCAGAATGCATCACAACACGTAAGTGGTTCAGTAGTGTGTCAGGCAGGCTCAGTGAAAGTTGACCTCTATGTGGGTCGCGCTTTTGACAAGGTTGTACGATTCTGGTAAGTAATTTCTGTTTCAAATAACCTTAGAAGTGATATATTTTCCAACTAACAGTTTGTAAAGACGTACTAACAAGGCATTTTCTGTTGTTCTGTTCTTCAGTAACTTGGAGCAATTCAACAACCCACATTGAAACTGACAAGGAGTAAATTTGTCAATGTTCCTCGTAAGTTTCTTTTCTCCTATTAGAGAAGTACTTTATATTTTGGCATTTTAAAAACGTTAATAAGTAAATCACTCGTTTCAGGTACCATATACAACCGTAACGATATTTGGAATTGATGCTGCTGACCGTCAGCTTAGAAACTTTGAATTTGACTGCCTTCAATCCTTTACCAGCCGTCACAATGTTCTGTTTTCATGAAGCAACAAATGTTTCGCAACAGCATGTTTCAAGTGTCAGACAGGAAACACTTCATTAATAATTTTTTGTCTTATCTTAACAATAAGTAGTTTGTGTCTAATGACACAAGGTAAATACTGGACAAAATATTTGATTTTTACAAGCCCACACTTTAAGCAGTGAGGTCCATTACCTAACACCGGAATTGCCATAGAATGGTTATACGTATTTTAAGACACTGAAGATACTTCAACAAATAAGTGTTTGTCCGTAAGCAACATTTTAATGTGTCTAATGACACAAGTCTAACAAAGGAAAAAGTGACAGAATATGCGTGGAGCATTGCATGCTATATTTAAGAGTTTTGTTGATGTTTTAATTTGTGTGTTTCTTAACTTGCAATTTTTTAATGTGTTCTAATATTTTAATTGATAAATTGTGTTTTGTGTTGTTTGATGAGGATTTCGAAGTTGTTGTATGATGTTTTGTGCCAAATGTGTGCTGAAGAAGGAAACAAAAGAGGTTTCCGAATGTACCCGTAGAATTTTTCTGTAAGTAAAGTATTGATTTGGTGGGAAATTTAAAGTTATACTTCTTGTAAACATGGTCAATACGGAACCTGGAATGAGTGTTGCTCCTAATAGCCTTACCATTTGTTCCTCGTCATTACAATCATTCCTTGCTGTTGGGTTGAATCAGTGTTGTATACACTGTTCTACTCAACAAATTTACCATGTGTGGAGATCACTTGCACACACACAAATGTCACTTATAATATCTGCACCCTCAGCTGATCATCATCTGTCTGCTGTCTTGTAATTCACGCCGTTAATCTTCACACACTTAGCCAGAGAGCAATGCATAACAAAACGTATACGAAACACCTACTGAAGAACAATGATACATTTTCCCCCTCATAGAGACTGCTCAAAATGTTTCTAGAAAGTAGACAGTCCTGAAAATTTTCCAAATACTATATGTATATTTAAATCTACTAAGGCATACATTTGCATATGCAAAATTTGGTCGAAATCCTTGAGCATCGCAGCTGTATGTCATTAAACAATGAAAATATCAGCTTGCCAAGAAATGTGTTGGGAACACTAACATTGGCACCTTGCTCTACACTACTGTACATACTGTATATCAAAAAGGGGGCGTGGTGGCTCAGCGGTCTAGCTGAATGCCTCTCACCAAGGCGGTCCGGGTTCGATTCCCGGTCAATGCATGTGAGATTTTCGATGTGAAATGCCATGTCCTGTGGTTCGGATTCCACGTAAAAAGGAGGTCCCGTGGCTCATGATCTCGAGATTAACGGTCACGTTAAACTACAAGCTTCCTTCCTTTTTTGTATATCAAAAATATTTTGCCATAGTGTTATGCCAAGTTTGAAATTGATTACGTGAATAGATCATGAGAGATAGACTGCAGGACTCAAAGGCCTTGAGATATATTTTAATAGTTGATAGCACTGATATCTCTGAAATAAGAAATGTATTAATTAATAAGACAGTAATAAGCAGTTTATCATTGTACATGTACATATGCTTTGAAAAGCTGGAGACATTAACATTGACAATTCACTATAAATATATCTAATTTGAATTTGAAATTGTGTGTATGAAACGATTTCGATATGCTCATATTGTGTCAAGGATTCAAATGTTTGGGAGCATTAATTTGACGGTTGGTAGGTAGCCCGGGTATCTCAAAATGATAATAAGTATAGTAATATTTATCAAAACATATATTGTGCAAATATAATATTTGGTTTGAGATTATTAATTAAAAGGTTGCATACAATTAGGCTGGTAACATAGACAGTTTTTCCTAAATGTGTTGAATATATCCTGGACTAACAATATGCCTAGTTTAAAGTGGATTTCTTAAATACATTCTAAGATTTTGAGCCTAGGGTTCAAATGACTTGGAAGTATTCTCATGAAACGGTTAGATACATCTCGTATGTCATACATTGCAAACAAAATTTGGTTGCTGCCCCACTACTCACACAAGGTAAGTGCAAGCAGGAGATGAAAAAGAGAAGTGAAACTACTTGACTGCTACCTACCATAACCCAGATGAAATTAGAGACTATGTTATACAGAATCTACAGCTAAGAAAGAACACAGAAAAGTAAATTTAGGGAAAGATATAATTAAAGCAATAAGCATAATACAAGCACAGGTAAACGTAAAATTAAACAAGTAGTTCCGTGAAGAACTATACAGCCTATTTTCATATAACCTACTCATGTTAATTGCCTCTATTAACATACAAAATTTCAGTTTGATTGTTGTGATAGATTCGTAGATAATGGGAACTGTCTAAATATTTCAGATGGTCGCCAGGTTGGATTTTTATTTATGTACTATTACATGAAGATTATTGTGTATGTGTATTCAAACTTCAATCGCATGACTAGGACACAAGAAGTAAAAACGAGATTTTTAAATTTCGCACAGCTACCATCATGTGGTTATAAAAGCAACTGAAATAAATTAGATGTCAGTGGATTAACATTTGTATAAGCATTTAACGTGCAAAGTTTCATTGCACTCGGATGGTTAAATCGCGAGAAACGTACAAAAACCTCAAAATGGCGACTGAGGTTATGTAAACAATTGAACTAAATTAGACGCCAGTGCATTACAATGTGTATAAACATTTGCTGTACTAAGTTTCATTACGTTTGGATGGTTAAATCGCGAGAAAAGTCTATTTAAAAGTCTCAACTTCGCTTGGCAGCCATGTTAGTTTTGTAGTTACCAGGTTTTTGAAAGTCTCATAGGTGAACATCTAGTAGTGCCCTTTATCACCGTACAAAATTTCAGGGTGATATCTGTAATAGTTTCGGAGATACTTAATGCTGGTGAAATATTTCGCACAGCTGCCATGTTGGATTGGTGAGACAAAATAAAATTTGAAGGGCACGGTCGGAGTCAGCCAGAATGGTGCTATGATCTTACTGAGTTTCATTGAAATCGCTCTAGCTGTTTAGAAGTTATTAGGGGGAACATACACACGAATCACAAACACACACGCCCACACAGACAAAAGGTGATATCATAAGTCTATTAGCCTACTTTCGATTTTTGCAAAAAATGAAAGTAGACTTATGAGATCTACACAGGGCGAAAAATTGTGTGTCTGTCTGTGTGTGTGTCTGTGTGTGTGTGTACTCTGAATGTCTGTCCCCCCTATCAATTCAAACATGGTGAAACCGAATTGAACGAAATTTGGTACATAGTTAGAACTAGCAAAGGGCACCTCAATGTCATGTTTTATATCGCCGCCATCTTTACCAAAACTGAATGGCAGCCACTCAAACATTCAAAACGTAAAATCAAATAAAAACTAACCAAATCATCCGATCTCTACCAAATTTGGTAACATATAGGACGCGTCTTGTGACCAAACTACAAGGTCATCCGCCGTACCATTTCAGGATGGCGGCCGTGCGAATTATGCAAACATTATAATCCATATCATGGGACCCACCAGTTCCGATTATCGAGCTGTTCTAAAGGAAGAGGCACGTTTGAAATTACAAGTTTATTTTGCAATACTATATCGCAGAAGTGATTTTAAATAAAAAACTGAGCCGTCTCAGTACAAGGCAAGATGGCAGCGGATATCTTGTACCTGACTTATATTTCACTAATTTGAGTATTGCATGCAATCTAGCGTACTGATACAAAATAAATAAACTTTGTATGAAATGCTTCATATATAAATAATATATATACTCCACTGATGAAATCGTTTAGTGTAAATCATTAATTGCCAACACGTTCTATGTAACTCATTTGATATCGGTTAATGTCCGTTCGCACGTTTGGCTCCGTGGTAAAGCGCTAGCCTATCAATCTTATGGCTATGGTTCAAACCCTATCAGAGTTAGGTTTTTTGCTTGAATTTCTTTATATTTATTGTTTTGTAATGACTCAGACATTTTAAAATTAATTGTTATATTGTTCATAGTACGATGAAAATATATAATTAAAACAAAATTCGCCAGCAGATTTGCACGAGACATCTAGGAACAAAAAAGTGAATTATCATGGCGAACTGCACGCCGGCCAACAGATTAACTTACAGATTTTATTGAAAAGTTTATGTTTATGGCCGCTAGAATGCACTCCCCCTGTTAGGATTACAGTATCTTGTGCGATACTTCTCCATTAGATGTCACGACTGGTCTACATTGGACTCCATTTATTAGTATACCATCGGCATTCTATGCGCATCGAATTTGAAGAATGACAAGATGATACGATACATTTTTACTTTTTATTTTAAAGGGTTTGTAACAGCCTATTGTGCGTTATTTGAAAATGTTAATTGAAGTAAAGAACAAAACGATTTCACATAGTATCTGAACTCTAGTCATTGGTGCTAGTTCAGGATATTAATTAATACTTTTATTGCAGCCAAATAGCAATCGAAAATATCCACATAGTTGGTATACACACGTCTCTGTAGGATCATGGAAAGATTTGTTAATTCAATTAGGGTTGTGAAAGCCATGCACAGCCAGACGTGTAAAGACATGCCTCAACTCAAAGTTGGATGTTGCCCGCGTCAGGCCGACTATGTAATAATAATAATAATAATAATGTTATTGGTTTTACGTCCCTTTTAACTACTGTTGCATTTAGAGATGCCAGGGTGCCGGAATTTTGCCCCGAAGGATCCTTTAACGTGCCAGTAAATCTACTAACATGGCTCCCTCGCATTTGTGCACCCTCAAATGCCAGCTGACTGCGCCAGGATACGAACCTGCAACCTAGGGCCCAGCAAGCGAGAACGTTACCGCTGAGCCACGCAGCCAGTCTGGTCGATTATGTCTCCAGATCCATAACATTCTTTAGATACTTCTCATCTTTCTTTCTTCAATGATGGTAGCAGTTGTTTTCGAGGTTGTGGTGTTTGGTAGAGGTAAATAGTTTTTAAGGTCTTCAACCAAGAAATGATTCTATTATACTCTTTGATGAAAACGACGAGTTATAACTATACTCATACATTTAGGAGAAAGTAGGCTATATATTCTTTACTGAACATCTTGTTTTTTCATAAAATTAAAATAGGCTAAAAAACACAGAAAATGTAGTCAAAATAGAAATACAGTACAATTAATTAAATAAAAAAGTAGCCCAAGCGAAGAACCCGGATCTAAGATAAGAATGAATGATTAAATAAGGAAATTAACTAATATCAACGACTGACAACGAAGTCAGATAATCAAGAAATAATTCCCCGTATGAATTGAGTACCGGTAAGCTAAATTCAAGAGCAAATCAATGCGGAGAAAACAAAGGTAGATTACCTTAATTGTTAAAGTCCACACAAGGACTAAAATCAACAAATAATCCATTAAATCTTTCAACAAATCAGGAGCTCAGATAATAACCGAATAACTTCAACTAATCAAATATGTCTACTCCTATTATGGTGAAAAACAAAACAGTTTGTTTAAACAAAATAAATTTACATTAATAATACCAGACGGTATGTATGGCAACACTGCCCTAGATTAAATAAAATAAGTATCATAAACCACGATACATTCTTCAGAACCCATATGGGATTGTACTACGTGACCCAAGAGGCAGAAAAGAAATACCTTAAATTACAATTACGCAGTTTAAAAATAGCACTCATGGTCAAAACAATTTGTTTGTCAGAATCACAAGACTAGCTTGTCTAGGATCGACTTAATAAAATGACGAAAACCCCTTCAAAGGATACATAATCAGAAAATAGATCACTGAAAACATTACCAAATAACCTGCATTATGTCGAATGCCACACCAATTAACTCACCATTATCATATATGATACTATATTTAGGCACTCAGCTGTAACCAGTACAATATAAGAACATTTAAACTAACCACTTCACATTATGCACATGACCCAAACACAGACATTGACAAACACAAATTATATCATAATATTTCCCATAACCTTTACAATATTGAATCATACCTTTCTGTTGACCAGATAATGACCTCCAAGGTTATCATAAAATATCGAAATATAAATGTCCCACAAAATTAGATCTCAATTATATTCAATTCATGGTTTAGAAAATAAGGGATAGGGCATTAGGTTACCCCTCAAGGCTCCCCAAATCCCTTAAATTAATCTTCCTACAAAATCAATGCATCTTGTCTTGACGAATTCTTCAAGTTAATTATTAGAACAACAAACGTCATCATAGGTTACATCTTTGATTTGTTTCGATCCAATCGATATGAGCTTGGATCCACAGTTAATACCTGAAAAAGTACCAGGCGCTTCATCTAGTAATGAGCGAGCAAGAATATTACGAGTCAGTACAAGTTTCACTCAATAAGCGTTAGTCTACCTTTTCCCTTTCTTGCATCTGATGGGCGGACAATGTGTAACCAAGCTTGTCCACCAGATAGCGTTGGCTCAGAGGTTACTTATCTTGTCATCTTTTAAAAACCATTTCAAATAGCATATAGAGTATATTTTGAAATAGTAACGTATCAGTTGCAATCCATTGATTGTTATGGATGTTAGATGCAGTTAACAATCACACATAAGGGTAATCATAGAACTGTCAAAAAAATCATACCAAGTTTCTAATGAGAAAACCTTCAAATTATCAAGAAACCTTACCTCAACTGTTTTTCTGGTTGTTATTATTTGCTGAAGTCAAATGGCACATGACAAGTTCGGTAGTGTCCCGGAAGACCTGATTTATATGTAAGCTTGAAATCACATAAGTGGCATTTAAAAGTAGGACGTTCATCTACAGGTTTATGAAGAAACTTGTGTGTTTCTGCATATTCCTTAGTTGTAAATGTTTTGGGGCAAAGATCACATTTAAACTGAATTTCGTTTGTATGAAGTAACACATGTTTCTTGACACTCGTTAGATTAGTAAAACCTCTATCACAAATGATACATTCAAATGCGTGGAACTGTGTGTGGGTCACAAGATGTCTAATTAAACCCGTTTGCGACATAACTGTTTTACTACAAACATCACAATTAAATGGTCTCATATTTCTGTGTATCTTCTCGTGAGTGGTAAGATGGGTCCTCTCGGAGAACGTTTCAATACAAATATCACATTTAAACTTGTTCTGTTTAATCCAGTATGACTTGCAATCTACTTCTCTGTATCTGGAAATAAAAACAAATAAAAATTAAAATTGGGATAAAGTAAGACAATCTACTATTCCTACTAAACTAATTAGCTCAACAGAGTACCACGCACGAGCTTTGGGCAAGGATACATCTGCACTCGGGTGACAAATGGGTCTGAACCTTATACCTATCCTCAAAATGACTTTCCTTGGTTTTCACCTGCAACTCAAGATAAGGACAGGGATGGTGGTACCTTCTAGTATGCCACAACCACTCACTTTTAACCTTGACCAATTCTTTCATCTTTATTAATTTCATCTCTCATTAATTCGTCGAATAGAAGGGCATCCATTTGCAGAAATATCTCAGCACATAGCAATGGGCATCAGATGCTGAAACTTACAACCTATAAAATTTGCCATTACTAACTAGAACAGTGCCAATCACACATAATACCATAATCACAAAATTTAGAACACAGGGATGATATTCATCAATGACATGATGTACTTGCAAACTTCAAATTACAGAGATGGTGAGATTCTGATAAACTCACAAGAGGATGTAGTCCACATCACCTTAATTAAGTCACTAACTACGCAGCCTTACCATATGTTCCCGGTCATTAGAATAATTCCTGTTGGGTCGAATCAGCGTTGTATTCACTGTTCTACTCAACAAATTACCATGTGTGGAGATCAATTGAACACACACAAATGGCACTTGTAAAGTCTGTAGCCTCAGCTGATCATCATCTGTCTGCTGTCTTGTAATTCACGCCGTTAATCTTCACATAATTAGCCGGAAAGCAATGCATAACATAACGTACATGAAACACCTATTGAAGAACATTGATACATTTTCCCCCTCATGGAGACTGCTCAAAATGTTTCTAGAAAGTAGACAGTCCTGAAAATTTTCCAAATACTATATGTATATTTAAATCAAATAAGGCATACATTTGCATATGCAAAATTTGGTCGAAATCCTTGAGTATCGCAGCTGTATGTCATTAAACAATGAAAATATCAACTTGCCAAGAAATATGTTGGGAACACTAACATTGGCACCTTGCTCTACACTACTGTACATACTGTATATCAAAATTAATATATTGCCATAGTGTTATGCCAAGTTTGGAATTGTTTACGTGAATAGATCATGAGAGATAGACTGTAGGACTCAAAGGCCTTGAGATATATTTTAACAGTTGATAGCACTGATATCTCTGAAATGCACATTTCTACTTTGTTAGAAATTTATTAATTAAGACAATAATAAGCAGTTTAACATTGTACGTGTACATATGCTTAGAATTAAGCTGGTGACATTAATATTGATAATTCACTCTTAATATATCTAAGGCTCAATAGTGTGCCGAGGATGAAATTGTGCTCATGGATAGATTTCGATATATTGTGTCAAGGATTCAAATGTTTGAGAACAGTGATTTGACAGTTGGTAGCCCTGTGGTAACCCAAATGATAATAAGCATAGTAATATTTCTCAAAAAATATATTGCACAAATATAATATTTGGTTTAAATCTATTAATTAAAAGGTTGAATAGAATTAGGTTGGTAAAACCTACTTACACAGTTTTTCTAAATGTGTCGAAAATTATCTAGACTAACAATTTGCATGGTTCGAAGTGGGTTTCATGCATTCATTCTGAGATATTGAAACTAGGGTTCAAATGACTTGAAAGTATTAATTTCAAAGTTGGTAATTCCGAGTCTCATGAAACACTTAGTTACATTCGGTTGCAATCCATTGATTGGTATGGATGTTACATGCAGTTAAAATTGCACATAAGGATAGTCATAGAATTGCATACCAAGTTTCTACTGCGAGATCCTTCAAATTTGCAAGAAAAATTAACCTAATCTCTTTTTCTGGATGTTATTATTTGCTGAAGTCAAAAGGCACATGTTTAGCTTTGTAGTGTCTCGGAAGACCTGACTTGTACGTAATCTTGAAATTACATAAGTGGCAATTATAAGTAGGACGCTCATCTACAGGTTTATGAAGAAACTTGTGTTTTTCTGCAGAATCCTTTGTTGTAAATGTTTTGGGGCAAAGATCACATTTAAATTGAATTTCATTTGTATGACCGAACACATGTCTCTTGACTTTAGCAATATTATCAAAACCTCTACCACAAATTATACATTCAAAGGAGTAGTACTGTGTGTGGGTCAAAAGATGCCCAATTAAAACCTTATTCGACGCAACTGTTTTACTACAAACATCACAGCTAAAGGGTCTAATATTTGTGTGTATCTTCTCGTGAGTTGTAAGATGGCTCTTCTCAGAGAAAGTTTCAATACAAACATCACATTTAAACTTGTTCTCTTTAATCCAGTATGACTTCTTATCTACTTTTCTGTATCTGGAAACAAAAACAAACAAAAATTTAAATTGGGATGCAGGAAGACAATGATTTGAAACCTTACTCTATTTATCCTACTAACCTAATTAGCTCAACACGACCATGGGGCTAGGCTACATGTGCACTCGGGCGACAAGATGGTTCGAACATCATAGCTGTCCTCGAAATTACTTTCCTTGGTTTTCATCTCCAACTCACGATAAGGACAGGGATGGTACCTTCTAGTATTCCACAACCACTTGCTTTAACCCTGTCCAGTTTCTTTCATCTTTAATTTTTCTCATGGAAGGGCATCCAGTTGTAGAAACAGCTCACCATATAGAAATGGAAATGAGACGCTGAAACTTAAGACCTATAGGATTCGCCATTTCACACTAGAACATTGCTGATCATACATAATACAAACAAAATTTAAACCACAGAGATGATATTCATCAATGGTATAATGTACTTGCAAACTTTAAATTGTGGAAATGGTGAGATTTTCATAAACTAGGAAAAGAATGCAGTCCTCATCACCTTAACTACGTAGCCTTACTATTTGTTCCCCATCATTACAAACATTCCTTGCTGTTAGGCCAAATCAGTGTTGCATTCTATGTCGCTACTCATCAAATTTACCATGTATGTAGATCATGACTTGGACACACAAATTTCACTTGACTTGCTGCATAGGTCAGCGGTAATCTTCTCACCTGCTGTGCCCAAAATTGCAGTATCGAATCCTGGCATAGTCAGCCGACATTTGATGGCCGCAAACGCAAGGTAGCCGTGTCAGTAAATTTACTGGCACGTTAAGGATCCCCTCCAATGCAAATTTCTGGTGCCTCGGCATCTTTAAAAGCCGCAGAAGTTAATAGGGATGTAAAACCAATAACATTATCATTATTACAAATATCACTTATAATGTAACTTCACCATTGTCCGGTCCCAAACCCGGAATGCGGAAGGAGGAGGGTTTACTGGGTTGGCAACCAGATGTAAAATCTGTTAATGCCAAGCATCGGGCGACAGGAAATAACCCGAGCGCCTAAGGGGGCCAACAGCCTCGGGCGGATGAGCCCTTTTAGGTGGGGTGATGGCCCCACAGTGGAGGAAATGCCACTGGAATCCATTGTGCAGCGTCAGGTCTCCAGGTTATGGGCGGCTGCAGAAGACGTTTGTACTACAGAGGAGCGGCCTTATTATCAAGCCGGTGATACCGTGACAGTAAACCATGGAAGGTCTTTTAAGGATTACTACACCGGCTGAACCTAGAGTTCAGAGAAGGCAGCATTCGGAACCAATAGGGTGCAACCTGAGAGATACCGTAATGTTGGAGGTACGGAAACATCCTAGTACAACACACACGAATGAGACAAGATCAAGAATCAAACCAATGCAGATAATGCTAACTCTCTCATGCAAACTGGTAAGCTAAAGGTGATCACTGACATAATGGATCAGCACAAAATTCTTATCATGGGATTTCAGGAATTGAGGAACACTGATCAGGATGCTTTGGAATCTCAAGGGTATACCAGGGAAGAGAGTGATGAAGAATGTCCCACAATTCGGAACAGGATTTTTGGTCAACCTTAAAATAATAAATTCAGTTCAAGAATTCCAATTACCATCTCTTCGAATCTCACTGCTCACCTTAAAGGCGTCTAATACCATATATACTACAACAAATGCCCATGTTCCCACTAATGATAGAAACATCTCCCCCAAAGACCGTGAAGAAACAGAAGAATTTTGGGACCTATTGGACCAAACCATAGATAACATCCCCAAACACCATGTAAAATTATTAATCGGCGACTTCAACGCTCAGGTAGCCAGAGAAAGAAAATACTGTGACATCATCGGAAAAATGGCCAGCATACAAGAGAACAAATAAAAATGGAGAACAACTAGTTGACCTGTGTCGAAACCATACCTTACTCTCAAAATCTACATGTTTTAAGCGAAAACCTCAAAAACTCAAAGAGATCTATAAGGCAAAGTCCTCCGAGGAATCGACACAGGTTCTGATCACTACATAGTCAAAATTAAAATTAAACTCACTTCCCAGAGGATACAACAAAGGCAAACTCCCAAAACTAAAAGAACAATAGATCCTATCCAGCTAATCAACAATGAACACTAGAAAAATGAAACTGACAACATAAAAATCACTGATAAACTCGAAAACTTAGTTCACAACCTTACACAAATTGCAGAAGAGCTGGCTCCAATGAAACTGCATAAAAACACCAACGGTGGAACAACGACTGAGATGCAACAGTGGGAAAACGCATTAGGCATGGTTATTACATCAGTCCCAAAAATTAGATGTGTCCTATCAAAATCTAGTTAGACAAAGAAAAGAAACTATACAAATCTTAAGAAGAATTAAAAGACAGCATCATAAGGACTCACTGAAATTAATTGAAGAAGCCATTAACAAAACTCAATCGAGGGACTATTAAAACCTTCCGAAAACAGCTCCGAAAATATGAACCCCCGACCCTACTGATGAAGGATGAAAATTGTAAGCTGGCTCATAACAATCAAGACAATGCAGAAATTCGGGCTAGATATTTCAACAAACCTCTAAATTAAGAAGAGCCTGTAGAACTCCTTGTTTTGGATGCCAACACCCCAATAAAAACACCACCAGATAACATCAATCCACCTACAATACAGGAAGTCTAACAAGTTCCAAAAATATTAAAGAACTACAAAACACCAGTAGATCAGACCTTTGCGGAAACCTGGATATATGCAGGTAGATCAACTAAAGTTGTGCCTCATCAACAACTTGTCTCTATCTGGATTAGAGAGAGAAACTACCATAACACTGGACAACAGCCCTCATTCACCCACTGCACTGCACCCTAATAATTACAGGGGTATCTTACTCCTAGACATAACATACAAAATACTTTCAATAATCATCCTAAATAAGATCAGTTCACAACTTGAGAAAGAACGAGGAGATTATCAAGGAGGTTTCAGACCATGGAGAAGTTGTCCTGATCACATCATGAGTCTTATTAAGTTGATTATGGACTATACCAGGAGAAACAGAGATATGGTACTGTAATAACATTTGTCGATTTCAAGAAAGAGTACGGTTGCATCCATAGAGAATCCTTGTTTAACCCATAAATTCCCGAATTCTTTTTTGTTGTTGAAAATTTTGCTTTTTTATTAATAAGTCATACCATAGGGAGTTATTAAGCTGTTCAATCCATATTTTACGAAAGTGGCATCTTAAGTTCCCGAAATACAGGGCGTTACATATATGTAACGCTAGGCGCTTGTGTTGTCAAAACCCTTACTGCATATTCTGAATTGGTGATTTATAAATACAAAATGTACCAGTTTCATATTTGTTGCTAAATACAGTACTTATCTTGATAATATTACACTTTAAAAAGCACTGAGCAAGTATTTTGACACCTTTGAACTTTCGATCATATAGTGGAGTGACTAGTTACTTGGTGTGGAACGGCAAGAAACATGATTTTACAGTCCCACATCACATTTACGACATGCAGTGCGGACACTGCTCACACACAATTCACCGGCACACCGCCTCCGCTTATGTCCTGAGACGTTGATGACCAGATGATCGCGCCATCATATGTCACGGCCCTATCCTGCATGTGTTATAGTAAGCCACCTGACTCCACGTGGTTCTACGCCGTACAATTTCACGCAGAATTGTGCCACTCTCCTCTTGAACTCCAGTTGAGTTGCCCTTGACCGTGATATCGTAATGAGGTACCCCGCGTTTTGGAGACTCTCATCAAGAAGCCAAGAAAATATAGCCCACCACCACTTTTTGTTTCTTATTGATACAAGATATCAGTTCACATTTTGATCCATAAGGTTCATTCCGCACATGACGTGGGATTGTAACTATTTTTCCTTTCATCCACAGAGAACCTTCTGACCTGGTCGAGGGGGGAAAAACAGGGAGATCTTTTTGACTCATAGAGTCACCCATTTTTCCGTATTGACTTAATATACCAAACAAAAGTTTATCAGTTCCGCCTCATCAATACACTATATTTAAAACTTCATGTGACATGTGATTATTTCATGAAGTTTTAAATATATTGTATTGACGAGGCGGAATTGATAAACTTTTGTTTGGTAAAACAGGGAGAGTCGTGGAGGCAACAGTTACTGTGCTGTTTTCATGCCAGCGAGCTATAATCATGTCGTCATTACTCCTTATCCACATCTTCCAATATTTCTGCAAGGTCAGACTTCTAAATAATAATTATGTTATTGGATTTACGTCCCTTTTAACTGCTTTGGTTTTTAGAGACGCCGGTTTGGAAGAATTTTGACCTCAAGGGGATCTTCAACGTGCCAGAAAATCTACTCCCTAAATCTACTCACTCCCTCGTATTTGCGCACCCTCAAATGCCAGCTGACTGCACCAGGATTCGATCCTGCAAGGTTGGGCACAGCAAGCGAGAACTTTGCCGCTAACCCACACAGCTAGTCCAGACCTCTGAAATATTGAAATAATTCTCGTATTGTATTTTCTGAAACACTGCCTGCGGCCAGATATCTTGGCATAGGTATGGTCTTGAATACGGTACTGGCATAAAAATATGCTATGGTGACATAAAACATTATATTAAGGCATGCACTGTTAAAAAGAGCTGTATATGGAAAAACGTTTTTTGTATAAACGCATAAAATATATTCTAACTCATTTCATATGAATGTGCTACAGAAAATATCTTGCCTTACCACTGACCCTGTATCCGCCTAGCATTACCATATGGTAACGCTGGGAAAATTAGTCCCGGGCATGTGCGGGTATAAAGAAACACGTAAGATATGTTACTGAATTATAAATTAGATATGTTTACTACCATAATCCTGAAGACAAAGTAAACTATCTCCATTTTACGCAATAATTTAGCATGCCGTACCTTTTGCAGCATGCCATCACGACGTGAGAAACAAACCACGAAATGCACCCAATTGTTGGGACATCACCCAAGACATTCCCTAGTGACTAGTGTGCAGGAAATGAATGAATAGACCTTCCTTGATCATATAAGCGCGAAGTTCGAATATCTTTAACTGGCAAAGGTCCTGTAGAGCAATAAATGTAATGACCGGTACTGCGTTACCATATGGTAATGCTAGGCGTTTATGGGTTAACATTTTAAGACACCTTGGACTACACCCCAAATTAATAAACATGATAAAACTAACTCTCACTAACACAAAATCAAAAGTAAAGTTTATGGGCAAAATATCAGAGCCATTTGAAATAAAAAAGGATTACGGCAGGGAGATGGGCTATCACCTCTATTATTTAATTGTGTTCTTGAGATGGTAATGAGGGAATGGTTTATGAAATGTCCCCCATATATAAAGGTTTGAAAAAAAATCAAAACAAATTGCCTGGGTTTCGCCGATGATTTAGGATTACTACCAGTTGACATAAAAGAAGCAGAAAAATAAATAAATCAGATAATAGAACTTCAAAACATTGCAAATAAGGTTGGCCTCAAATTATCGTTTGAGAAAAACAGAAATTATGCCCCAAAAACCAACACAACTAAAGGCAGTTACCATAAATGGTAATCCAGTAAAATCAAAATAGTACCACTCAATTTAAATACCTTGGAGAAGTGCTAACAAACAACCTTAAATGAAATAATCTCGATCCAAACAAGAATAAATAAATTAGCTACATCACAAAAATTGATATGGGATATGTACAAAAAGAAATGTTTATCCATTAACGCAAAATTAAAACACTACAACACAGTTATGAAACCAGAAGGTACATATGCAGCGGAAACACTTTTTCACCTAAACAAACAAAGACTTCAGAAAATTGAAAGGAGGATTGGAAGAACCTGCATTAACAAAAAATACTAGAAAGATGGCCACTGGAGGATACTACCTAACTCATTATAGGTACTATGGGTAAGAGGAGACTGGGATTTCTTGGACATATTATGCGGATACAGGATTCGAGGCTCCTGAAACAACTAGTGCAGAACAATCGTATCTCAAAAAATACCACAACAGGATGTGCATGGAAAAGAGAAGTGAGAGAGGATCTGAAGGAGATAGACCTTAGAACAGACGACACCGCAAATAAGATAAGTTGAATACAAAACTCAAGAATACAAAAACCTGCTTTACCCTTGCAAGAAACAAGCCCACAACACGCACATTTTCAACCGAGGAAAGTGCACAACGATCGAAACGTCTTGAGAAGTACTGGGAGGAACGCTAAGCCTGAACAATCCCTTCAAAGAAGATCTGAACGATGGACTGACTACAGTGATCCTATGCGTTCATAAAGAAGAAGAAGAATGTAACTTAAATGTATCTAACTTTAACTGGTCATCATCTGTTTCCTGTCATGCATTTCAGGGTCGTTAATCTTCACATAGTTAGCCAGAGAGTAATGCATAACATAACCTATAATGAAGCATCTATTGAAGAACATTGATACATTTCCTCTTCATTGAGACTGCTGCAGAATGTTGTTAGCCAGTTGGCAGCTCTGAGAAGAATTCTGCAAATATGTATAAGGAGCGTTCAAAAAGTAACGAGCCGGAGGCATAATTACAGAAACCAGTACCTGGACGTCGACGTCCGAGGTGAATCGTTGGCCCTGCAGAGCCCTTTTCAGGGGACCAAACATGGCATAATCACAGGGAGAGAGGTCTGGACTGTATGGAGGGTAGCCGAGAACCTCCAAACCTCCCATTTGAATTTCTGCAGGAGTGCCGCGACTGAGTTGGCCGTATGAGGTCGTGCATTGTCGTGGAGCAGAATGACCCCACGGGTGAGATTGTCTGGTCGTTTTGTTTTGATCGCTTGGCAAAGGGTGGTCAAGGTTTGCGAGAAACGCTGGGCATTCACTGTTGTCCCATGCGGAATGAAGTGTATCAGAAGGGGGCCATCTTGGTCAAAGAAGAACGTCAGCATTACCTTTCCTGGACTCGTGTGGATGGCCTTGCCTTTTTTGGGTGATGGTGACCCTGGATGCTTCCACTGGAGGCTTTGTCGTTTGGATTTTGGTTCAAAGTGATGACACTATGACTCATCTCCAACCACCACTCGTGCCAGGAACCAATTCCCTTACCTCGCATAGTGCTGCAGATGACCAAGACAGTGGGCCATTCGACATGCTTCCTGGTGTGGTTGAAGGCTGTGGGGCACCCATTGGGCACACACTTTGCGCAAGTGCAGTTGTTCCTTCATGATGGTGTGCACACTCCCGACGCTCAATCCGACCACAGCGGCTATGGCGTTCACTGTCACTCGGCGGTCCTGGGTAATGATTGTATCAAATAGTTGGACGTTGTCATCGGTAATGCAGGAGGGTGCCCCAGACCGGGCATCATCGGCTAACGACACCCGTCCTTCCCTGAAGCGCTTGTGCCACGCCTTGACCCTTGCAAGGGACATGCAGCGTTCGTCATACACATGTGACATTCGGCGATGAATGTCGGTTCCCCCTACTCCTTCCGCTGTCAGAAACCGAACAACACCTCTTTGCTCTTCGTTTGACGCCTCCATGTCACTGTTTGCAATGCGACTGGCAGCGTTGGATGATTGATGCACATGCTGCTGCTCGCTTTGTATCGTCACGTGATGTTTCACCTTCCAGTTACTTGTGACGCTTCATGCAACCTGGTTCCTCTCCCTATTATTGCTGGCTGGTCTGCTAGAGACGTCATCACACAGCCCGGTCGGTTCCCCAGCGTTTGGGTTAACTTCCCCGAGTTTGCTGATTGGCTAGTCCCCGAACTCGGTTGGTCTTCCCATTTGATCTTCCGCTTTTGTACTGTTCAGTGTAAAATTTGTCTGATATGGTGTAGTTTAAATGTAATTGTTATGTGTGTGGGAGTAGTATGTAAAATGTGTGCGCAACTTGGCTGTACAATGCGTGTAAATGTAAATTGTTTAACCTGTGTGATGCATGGTCGTCTGCCCTTCACCTTTCGTTACTCACAGATAGGCTGAGTGTGCTCATAGGTCATAATAAGGATAGAGAGGTGGGGTGGGGTGTTGGGAGGTAAAATCTGTAATTGGTTTTGTTATTGGGTTAGTTGATTGAATGATTATTTAGGTGAATAGTGTTTAGGATGGGTTATTTTGTTAGTAATGTGGTTCCGTACCTTCAAATGAGGTGCGCGATGACGTGTATTACAGCAGGATTGCTTCGCTGCCTGCCGGGAGCATGGGCCGCTCGTAGGCTCAGACCGGGGGAAAGGAGGGGAGGGGATGGGTGTAATGTAACGAGATCTGCGCGCGGGAGCTGTGACGTATATGGTGAGCCGCGCTAGGGTGGGGGGCATTACAAATGGCTGCTACTGCCGGCACCGCCTTGCGGCCTGTGCCTCCTCGTGTTATTATTCCTGGCGGTTACTTATGATTCGTTTTGGGAGTTGGCTTATGTGTTTAGCTAAAGCGTGTCATACATCTATTGGCAGGTGTTATAATTATGTTGCTATTCCTAGTGATGGAAATAATAATTATATTAATAAATCATGATTATTCATGGTGTTTCGGTATTTGCTTTATACCTTTTCTTATATCTTAGTGTTGTATGCGTTGTTTGATAGATAATAATAATAATATGTGTTGGTTTGTGTGGTTTCGATTCTTAAACATTAATGATTATTAGCTAACTTCTCTTTCAATATATTCTTCAGTCAATTATCCAAGTTAATCAACATGAATAGTGCACCTATACAAACATATTATCCCAGTGGGTCAAATCCCACGGTTGAAAAACCGCTTGTGGTCTATTCGGATTCTGGGGAGACCACAGTAGTGTGCCATGAGGTAAATCTGAGTGCCTCAAAACCCCGTAAAGACAAAATCAGACCAAATTCAAGACTGTGGTTAATGACTTTTAATGTCAACTCCCTCTTGAAAATGGGAAAACTTAAGAATATTCTTGACAAATCTCGAGAACGGAGAATCCGAATCATCGCTTTTCAAGAATCAAGGTATACTGATGAGCACCCTTTTGACTCGGAAGGGTACAGAATATATAAGGGAAAGCCTGGTGTAAGAGCTATGCCAAATTGTCCTCAATTCGGTACTGGATTTATAGTAGACAAGACAGTACTTGATTCTATTGTGGACTTTAAATCCTTCTCAGGCCGACTTTCCACCATGACAGTTAAATCAGCTAATAAGATCTACACGCTAGTCAATGGACATGCACCAACCAATATTACCAATAGACAGGACCTTGATAATGTAGACGAATTCTGGAACTTGTTAAACAATATTCTTCAGAGAATCCCAATAAACCATGTTAAGATCTTAATGGGTGATTTCAATGCCCAGATTGGCAAAGAAAAAGAGTATAAATACTGGGTTGGTAAATAGTCAGGTCACAAGCAAACTAACAGGAATGGCATGAGACTAATAGAGATATGCAGGAACCATGATCTATTTTTTAAATCAACATTTTTCAAGAAAAAATCATCAAAAACTAAGACTTGGATTTCACCAAATCCACTATTGGCTGAATTTCAGTTGGACCATGTACTGATCTCTCGTTCCAACACGGCGGAAATCATGAAACTGAAAGTCCTCAAAGGATTAGATCTGGACTCTGACCATTACCCCACAAAATTCTCTTTGGACATTATCCCAGAAAGGAGGAAATTCACTCCAAAATTACCACCCCGTCGATATGATGTCCATCTTATACAAAATAGTATGGAATTCACGCAAGAGACACAAAAGTTAATCCCACAGAATTGGCAACAACTTCAAGCTGAACTTCTAAAAACGGCTGAAAAAATTGCACCTCTAACCAGGGTATGGAAACATGCATGGTGGACTGATGAGTGTGACCACCTCATAAACCTAAGACAACAAGCATGGCAGAACTGGATGTGCATCAAGAATGAAAGGAAGCTACAATATCTTCAAGACGTTAGAAAAACAGTAACAAAATCGCTAAGAGTGATTTGTAAAAAACATGAAAACACTAAATTAAAAGATATAGAAGAGGACTTCAAGAAACATCATTCTAGAAATTACTATAGAACATTCAAGCAGAAATGAACTAAATATTCACCACCTTCTCTCCAGTTTCAACCACACTCCAACTCTGAAAATTGTTCACTTCTTGCAGATTATTTTGGTAAACTACTCAATTGTGAGAAACCTCAGGAAACATATCAATTTTGTCATACTCTACGGAATCCTGACTCGGAACCACCGGACCTACAGGAAATTCGTGAAATAATCCAATCCATGAAAAACAACAAAGCGTCGGGAGAGGACCAGATCGTTGCAGAACTATGGAAAAATGTAGGTGAAAACCTCATCATCAAGCTCAAAGAAATTATTGATGAAATCTGGCAAACAGAAAAAATTCCTCCAGATTGGAAGATGGCGATCATCCATCCAGTATACAAGCAAGGTAGCAAAACAAACCCAAGCAATTACCGAGGGATCTCATTACTCTCGGTAACTTACAAAATTTTGTCCAAAGTTCTTTTGACAATTTTAATGGGTTAAGGGGTCTCCGCCCAATCAATACAAGTTTATTATTGGCATCTATTAATTTATTGCCATTAAGGACATGTTTCAGGCCTCATGGGCCCTTCTTCAGCCGCAAAAATTAATAACATATTCACATCCATCATAATACACAAAACACGTACACTTTAAGAAAAACATTAAAATAGACACTCAATTAATTCTAAAATATTAACTTATCATGCTGCAAAAATTAAAAGTAACATTCAAAATTAATTCCAAAATACCATCCCATCCACATATAAAAGGATTAAACAAGCACAGCTAAAAGAGATAGGTCTGGTCTTGGTGGCCTTATCCATATTATGATCTGGCAGGTGCCCTATCAACAGGCCGTTGAAAAATTTGGTTAAAATGTTTAAAAATATATAATGGAGGTAATTATAATGCAGCCAGAGGGCTTGCTGGCTCTCCATTTGTATTATGGGTTCCTGTTTTAAAGCCAATCTTCGTGACCTTGGCCCGGGAAATTGTCTTGAACCAAAGTTGGGCCGTTGTTATTTTTTCATTGTCGGATTGGGTGGAGACTTAACATTTTGAAGAAACCATCATACGGAGCTTGTGATGGGGTGAACCAGCCAGAGTTCAAGCCTGCTTCTCAACTATAAATAAATAATGATGGGTTTTAGAAAAATGAATACGTCGGAAAAACTAGGATTAAAACGAAAGATGTAGCAATAACTTACTAAGCTCGAATTGAAGGAATTACACGACTGTCAGCTTTCACCTGGAGGCTGTAATGGGACGAAAAAAGGAAACTTTAAAGTCGCCTACATACGTGAAACTATGAAAGGAAGACTCATGCGCCGGATTGCTTACCTTTACTTGGAAGTTCGAGGTGCACGTTGTGTTACGTCTGACGGCATGTTACTGTGTGAGGCGAGTTGGTCCGACCTTAATGGCAATAAATTAATAGATGCCAAAAATAAACTTGTATTGATTGGGCGGAGACCCCTTAACCCATTAAAATTGTCATTGTACACGTCAATACGGACCTTGCGAAATGGATAATCCTCCAATTAATCTTGAAGTTCTTTTGAACCGTGCCTATCTTCAACTGGATCAGCAGATTGGTGAATACCAAGGTGGGTTCCGGAAAGGCCGATTGTGTACAGAGCAAATTATCAATTTGAAAAACTCAATGTCTTACTTCTGTAAAATGTCAAACAAAAATTATGTCATTACTTTTGTTGACTTTGCAAAGGCCTATGGCAGCATTGACCGTGAATCCCTTGTTGCTGTACTCTCAGAATTTGGATTAGATCACAAGACAACATCAATCATCAAAGATACCCTCTTGAATACAAGTTCAAAGGTTAAATTTATGGGAGGACTGAGCGCAGAATTTTCAATTGATACAGGGGTGCGTCAAGGAGATGGATTATCTCCATTGTTGTTTAATTGTGCGCTCGAAAAAGTTGTCCGAGAATGGAGACGAGCTGGTGCACCATCCCTTATACTAGGACCAAAACTCAAAGGGATAACACTAAACTGTTTGGCATTTGCGGATGACATGGCGTTAATTGCTCCAAGCATTTCTGATGCCCAGAAACAACTTGAATTGCTCCAAGAACAAGCAGCAAAAATCGGCTTACGGATTTCTTTTGACAAAACAAAATTTATGACAGATATTAAAACTGCTCCGAATACACTCCGCATCGGTAAATGTCAGGCCTCCCGAGTGAAAGACTTCAAGTATTTAGGTGAATGGATCAATGAAGCTGGCAACGAAAGAAAAGCTATAGAAGCAAGACTACAGAAAATGGAAACTGGTTTCCATTTGACAAAACAAGTTTATAACAAAAAATGCCTCTCTTGGAGTTGTAAAATTCAACATTATAAAACAGTAGTCTTGCCTGCAGCCCTTTATGCAGCCGAGAAACTTAATCTACAACATAAAACACTGAGAAATCAATTGGAGATTAAGGAACGCAAAATCATGCGAAAATTTTTGGGACCAAGAATTAAAGATGGAATTCACCTTCCGAAACCTAAAGCTGACATCTATTTAAAAATTACTATAATCACAGACACAATCCGTATGAGAAGGATCCAATTCATGGGACATTTGGACAGAATGGACCCAACTAGGTTAACAAATAAAATCTATACGTTTTTGCAGAAAAAGGCAACAAGGTCCAATTGGTACAAACAGGTGGAAAAGGACTTGGCTGAATTAGGTTTTCCCAATCTCAAAGATCGAGAGGAAATTAGGAAAATTACTAACACACGGGGTTTTGAGGCAGAAGAGAGAAGACCTACCAGACACGTCTGGTCGCAGCAACGAAGACTAGCTCAATCGTTGTGCATGAAGAGTTATTGGCTAAGAAGTGTTGAATCCGCGTGGTCCTAGGAGACCCATTCGCGCAGAAGAAGAATATATTCTTCAGAATATTACTTCTTATACCTAACTTCGCCGCGATGAGTTTATTTCTCTCCTCTTTAGTGTATGACTTGTGTAGATAATATATTATAATTTACCTCCTAATAATAGCAATAATCATCATGATAATCATCATCATCATCTTGCACAGTTTCCAGCCACTGGCCGGGTCTGTTTGGAACACAAGCCTCTCCAACGTCTTCTGTCTTCCCACCATCTCTCAGCCTCCACCCTTGTCCAGTCTTCTCGTCTCTTCTTCACGCTTTCTTCCACCCCCTTCAGCCACCTGTCTCTCGGTCTTCCCCTCGGTCTCTTTCCTTCCCACTTCGTCTCATGTACTCTCCTGGGTATCCTCTTCTCCTCCATTCGTTTTACATGTCCATACCATCTAAGTCTAGATTTCTCTATACCATCCTGTAATGGTTCCTCCTTCATTAATTCTCTGGTCCTCTCATTTCATATTCTGTCCATCTTTGTAGCTCCAATACTGCTTCTCAAGAACCTCATCTCACTGACCTGTATTTTGCTCTTCTCCCTTCCTTTCATAACCCAGGTCTCCGAGGCATACGTCAGGATAGGGACATAGTACGTCCGATATATGATCTTTTTGCTGTTCTGAGGGACATCCTTGCTCCATAACATGCTTCTCACACTCCTCCGAAATGCTTCTGCCTGCCTCCCCCGCTCATTTATTTCTCTATCGTTTCTTCCATTATCTTGTATCAGGCTTCCCAGATACTTGAAACTCTCCACTTTCTTCAACTGTTCCCCACCAATTGTTATTCCCATTGTGGTTCTTTCCTTCTTCCTTGTTGTGATCACCATCTCACTCTTATTTATGCTAAATTTCATCCCATATCCTTGTATTATTCCTTCCCACACGTCCAACTGTTCCTGTACCTCCTCCTCCTTGTTTCCCCAAATCATCAAATCATCTGCAAACACCATTGCTTTCATCTTTCCGTCCCCAATTACTTGTGCCACTCGGGTCATTATGTCATCCATCACCACAATGAAAAGTAACGGTGACAGTGCACTTCCTTGTTTCAGGCCGTTTCTCTGTTCCAACCAGTCTGATCTCTCTCCTCCCACTTTCACACAGCTCACGCTTCCCTTGTACATCTCCTTTATCCTCTTTATAGTCCATTTCTCTACTCCTCTATCCTCCAGGGACTTCCATACTTTGTTTCTGCATACACTGTCATATGCTTTCTCAATGTCCAGGAAGGCCATCAGTAGATCTGTTCCATACTCATAGTGCTGTTCTTGTAACTGCCTTACAGCAAAAATCAAATCCACTGTGGACCTTCCTGCTCTGAAGCCATGTTGTTCTTCCCTCATCCCTCCTTCTATCCTTGTCCTAATTCTCTTTTCCAAAACTTTCTCGAAGATCTTTGCACAATGACTCATCAGTGTTATTCCCCGATAGTTTCTGCAATCTGTTCTACTACCTTTCTTGAAGATCGGGACAATGATTCCTTTTTTCCAGTCCTCTGGGGTCTTCCTTTCCTTCCATGCTGTCCTCATCACTCGATACAGCCACTGTATCCCCACCTCTCCTGCTGCTCTCACCATCTCCACACTCACCATGATAATGACAATCATAATAATAATAATAGTAGCAACAATAGCAATGATCATAATAATAATGACAATCATAGTAAGCTATAAAAATAGTGATCCTGCATGAATGCCATGTTGGAGCTGCAGTTTTAAGTGCTGCTACCTACTTATTGCCAACTTGGTATGTGTATAAGTGTTATCTCCTGGGTTCGCATGTACTTAGGTGTGCTCTGTTTACCTGTGTCTTTGTGCTCTTTGTAGTGGCTGGATGATCTGTGTGAGTATAATGTGTGCTAATTTGAGTTTTGTTGTGTTTGATCGAGTTCCCCATATGCTTGTATCGTATTTGCCTTTGCATTTTATAGTGTGTTGGGCATTTCCACGTTTTTCCCTTTATACTTCAGTGAAAGGTGTACCCTTGTTCCTGAATGCGGTACAGCCTGGAAATTTCGAAAAATGTCGTGTTAGCGTTTAAGTGCTTTCATTGTGTATTTGGTTGTGTAGGTTCATCACCTATCATGTTTTCCATACCCATTGTTCTGTGATCGCATCTGTGTGATGTTTCATGTTATTGTAAAGCTTCAATGGTCCGCACTTTCGATTCATGTGTGCTACCCTGTGTTTTTTTAAAATCTAGATTGTGTATATGTTCGGTTATAGCGCGAGTTTGTTTCTGTCGATTATTGCAATGGGAGTTCATCAGGTTGTATTGTGTTGGGCATGTTGTCGCACCTTCATTGTTGTGTTTTTGTTAGGGACGTCAATAATGTAAGGTTGGCTCGCGACGCTTCCTTACATTATTGGCATATCCCTGTGACTTTGAAAGAATAATAGATTTTCCGCCTTCAATACTGTTTATTTCTATTACTTACAGGGACTAGTTTCGGGAGCTAATATTCCCCCTTCCTCAGCCTGTCCAACAAAACTTCACAAAGGAAAAACTTTCCATGTATAAGCTCATACAAAACACATGAAGAATAAAGAATAATGAAATGGTAATTATTTACAATCCCGCTCGACGCTCCAAAGAAGATATTCTTATTGGATCACTAAGGCCTAGGCGCATCAGAACTCCTGAATTGGGCCGGTGCTGCGGTCCGCTGTCCCCACTGCGTCATCGTGGGACCACTCTAGTCCCCTTGTTGCTCTTGGCAAACCTTTGTCAAGGCGGAGAAAATTTGTGGCTGCGTCACGCGCCGCCAAGAACTGCAGTGCGCAGGGCGTGAACAAAAACAAACCGGATGCGCCTTGCTAAGTCTCTTACAGCTGAGTGTTAGTGACGTGCTTGGGAAAACGTGGCGGTTGGGGTTGTGGGAGATGGGAGGCTAAGGAAATGAGAATGAGTGAGGTTTGTTGACGCGCCGTGTATCGCTGTTATGGAGATTGATTAATACGTAGAATGAGAGTTGTCAATCTTTAGTATGTTATGAAAAATGATGGGTATGAATAGTGGAATATAGCGGGATTTTATCTATTACAATATAATTCGTCTATTAATGTTCTGTATAAAATGCTGGTTTCAAATATTATTTCATTAAGATTGTGTGAAGGGTTGAATCTCTGTGCTTTATCAATTTCTATTTGTTCCAAAATATTCATGAGCGTGCCTTTATTTTCTTGATGTAAAATTTCTAAGTCATTGTCTATGGTTGTGAATTTATGCCCAGTTTCTGCCATGTGGTTGCCCATCGCTGAAAATTTATTATGTTTGATGGCATTGACATGTTCCAAAAATCTGATGTTGAACCCTCTCCTCGTGGGAGAGGGTTCCACGTAATCGGCATTACACTCGTTACATTTAATCCTGTCGACACCTGAATTGCTGTATTTGTTGGATTTGTTGAGAATATGTGAGTTGAAAAATTTATTATGATTAGTGTTATTGGTTCTGAACCCTGTTTTTATTTGATATTTTTTTAGTACACTAGTAATATTGTATGTGGATTGGTTCACAAAAGTGAACGTTGCGTATGTGGAAGGTTCTTTGTCTTCTTTTGCTAATCTGGAACCGGGTTTGTTCTTAATTATATTGTTAACATATTTACTATTGAATCCATTAGCTTCGGCAATTTGGTGAATTATTGAAACTTCTTTACGATAATCTATGTCAGATAGTGGGTCGTTCAACGCTCTATTGACGAAACATGCGAGTGCTGCTCTTTTATGGGAAGCTGGATGATTAGAATCTTGTCTAATTACAGTACTGTAACGAGTGTAATGCCGATTACGTGGAACCCTCTCCCACGGGGAGAGGGTTCAACACCAGATTTTTGGAACATGTCAATGCCATCAAACATAATAAATTTTCAGCGATGGGCAACCACATGGCAGAAACTGGGCATAAATTCACAACCATAGACAATGACTTAGAAATTTTACATCAAGAAAATAAAGGCACGCTCATGAATATTTTGGAACAAATAGAAATTGATAAAGCACAGAGATTCAACCCTTCACACAATCTTAATGAAATAATATATGAAACCAGCATTTTATACAGAACATTAATAGACGAATTATTTTGTAATAGATAAAATTCCCGCTATATTCCACTATTCATACCCATCATTTTTCATAACATACTAAAGATTGACAACTCTCATTCTACGTATTAATCAATCTCCATAACAGCGATACACGGCGCGTCAACAAACCTCACTCATTCTCATTTTCTTAGCCTCCCATCTCCCACAACCCCAACCGCCACGTTTTCCCAAGCACGTCACTAACACTCAGCTGTAAGAGACTTAGCAAGGCGCATCCGGTTTGTTTTTGTTCACGCCCTGCGCACTGCAGTTCATGGCGGCGCGTGACACAGCCACAAATTTTCTCCGCCTTGACAAAAGTTTGCCAAGAGCAACAAGGGGACTAGAGTTGTCCCACGATGACGCAGTGGGGACAGCGGACCGCAGCACCGGCCCAATTCAGGAGTTCTGATGCGCCTAGGCCTTAGTGATCCAATAAGAATATCTTCTTTGGAGCGTCGAGCGGGATTGTAAATAATTACCATTTCATTATTCTTTATTCTTCATGTGTTTTGTATGAGCTTATACATGGAAAGTTTTTCCTTTGTGAAGTTTTGTTGGACAGGCTGAGGAAGGGGGAATATTAGCCCCCGAAACTAGTCCCTGTAAGTAATAGAAATAAACAGTATTGAAGGCGGAAAATCTATTATTCTTTCAAAGTTATAGTTACGTCAATACGGACCTGAATAATCGACATTATATATCCCTGTGATGTGTGAAATTGTGTTTCTGATGGCTTCCCTGGGTATTTTGGAGTGTAGCCTTTTTAAATCCATATGTGCCAGTTTGGAATATAGTATCTGTGTTAGTGGATGTGCTCTTACTGTCCAGGGGTGGGTAAGGTATGCAGGTCCCTAGCTAAATTAACCTGTCAAGTCCTTGGGGTATTCCCCCATCTAAGTACACTATGTGTATTAGTGTCTTCGTGGGTTAAGCTGTCTCTCGGGTAATGGGCAATGGCTCAACTCACTCATGAATCTCATGAGGGCCCCCGAGCTAATCTACTGAATAATGGACAATGGCCCAGCACTTATCCCTTTTGAGAGGTAGGCTCCAGTTTCGTTGGTTAAAGGGTTTTTGTAAGGATATCTGGACTGGCACTCCAATGAACAACAAGTACTATTCACTGTGCCTTTTTTTTTGGTATGCTATCTGTGACTATCTATACATTGCCTCTATATGTTGGATCGTATCGTCATCTTTCGGATGCCTAAACACGCCTCCGTCTATATAGATTCGTGTATAAATGCCTGTGTTAGTGTGTGTATATATTTGGTTTGTGTGCCGACATCTTAGGGATGGCTAAGCACGATTCTGAATGTATAGCATTGTGTATAGATGTATATGTTATTGTGTACGAACATTTGTAGAATGTATTTCGGGGTGGTTTCTGTTTGGCTTGGAGCGATCCTATCATTTCCGGATGTTGGCTGCCTTGAGTGTCTGCATGTAGCCTTGTGTGTGATGACCCCATTGTTGCTTTAGAGTATTTGCAATGTCGGTGTGTATGTAATCGCCTGGCGCGTGTCCGCCTGCTGTTATTGCCGACTCGTGTGAAGCATTGTTTGTCTTTCTTGCTCCGCGCGTTGCGTAATTGCGGTGTCGTACGTTTTCTTGTGTCCGGTGTGGAAATACACTAGCTTGTATAATGTTCTTCTGTATTATTGCTTATGTTTGTGTGCTGTCCCTGTATTTCCCTAAACTCCTTGTGTTCTTATGGGATTCCCCCATATGCTTGGGTGTGCATTTTTTCTGACAACCTATGTTCCTACTGTGTTTGATTTCATCGTGTACACAAATGATATTATTGATGCCGTTATTCGGCAAACGAAAAAAATGTTCACTGCTCCCTGGTTGGGGTGTAAAATATACATGTTTATGCCATATAATATATGTTACTGTGGGGTGGGGTGGTTTAAAGGGTGGGAATGACTGTTGTATTATGGCTGTATGTGAACTAGGGGCTGTTTCCTTCCCCTGTATTGAGTGTATGTTGATTGTGTGGACGTGTATAGCAATTATTTATGTTTTATGTTTAATCGTGAATGTGCCATAATTAGTTGTGTATGTTCTGAATGCAATTGTTCGAGTTCTGTATTTAATCGTGCAAGTATCGTGTTTGGTTGCAATTGCGCGTGTATCGTGTCCAACCGTTTGTGTATCGTGTTAGCCTGCATATGTTCCATATATAGTCGTGCATGTATCGTATTTAATTGTTTGTGTGCCTCCCTTAGTCGTGTATTTGTTGCATTTAATCTTGCGTGTGTCGTGTCTAATCGCGTGTGCATTGTATGTAATCGTGCCTGTGCTTTCCGCAATCGTGTGTGCTGTATGTTTAATCGTATGTACAATATGTTCAGTTGCCTGTTTTCTGCAGTGTAAATGTGTATCCTTACATTATCGGCGGGGAAACCTGCCAGTTCTGCGCATGGTCCTATGATCCCTGTGTGAATGTGAGTGGATGCTCTATAAATGTGTAGCTCTAGAGTGTAGATAATAACTGTGTGAGCGTGAGTAATTAGTTTATCTGTGTGATGTATTAGCGTGTTAGGGTAAATTTTGTTTGTATCAATTTGCTTTGGTTTTTAAGGAGTGGGTTTTCTTTACTTGGGACCGAGCTGAACCTGTTCTGTCGTTGGTTCGACTCCTGGCGCGTTTGCCTAATGTGGCCGTTTGGGCCAGTTGTAATCAATTTGTTAACCAAATGGGGTGCTTGCGCTAATTTGTGTAGGTGATAGGGGTGGGTTGGTGGGTTAATTTACTTTTGCCTGGCTAGCGATAGGTGGTGCGGTATCGACTTAAACCTGTTCTGCCTATTGGTTTAACCCCGTTGCTGGGCCAGTTGTATTGGTCCTTTCAGTTACGATGGCCGGCGTCTTCATCAAATTTGTTAATTGGTGGAGCGCCTTTTTGCCAATTTGTGTTTTAGTGTTAAGGGTAGATTTTCTTGTTTACGTGCGGGCAGATTGCCTTGTTTTCTCCGTGACCGTGTTCTTCCCTTAGGGGGGTGAATGTGGAGTATAAGGATAAGTGAATGGCTTATCTTGGGATGGGTTTTCTTTACTTGCTTGGCTGCGGGAGGGTGTGAACCGTATTAAACAGTTCTATCTTGGTTTAATTCCCAGCGCTTGGCCAATTTTAATTGCGCTGGGCCGGTGCCTCCACCAAATTTGTATCACCCTTAGTGGCGATAGCTCGAATTAGGGCGGTGTTTACTGAAAGAAGTTGAAACTTGTATGTAGGGCGAGTACGTGTGTGTAGCTGGATTGTGAAATGACGAATGAATGAGTCAGGAAGGCTGAATGGTGTCCTTGTCCACGGAGCGGGTAGCAAATGCTGAATCAGTGTTTACAAGCGTTAGCCTCCAGGCAAGCGGTCAAAGCCTGTGTGGCGCAGCTGAGAAGAGGCTTGCTGGTAGTGAGCCAGGGTTCGAGCAAGAGTGCTCAATAAATACAAGGAGGCAGTTTAAGAGGGTGTGAATGGATTAATTCTCACAAGCGTGATGTGATATGAGTTGCTAGTTAAGCTCAACGACGTGAAGTGTACAAGAATGAATGAGATGGTTACAAGTAAGCTAGGTTTGGAATAGAAAGGAATTAATGCGGAAAACCTTGAGTTACACTTACCAGAACTGCAGAGAGTCAAGCGGCGATACGGTAGGCGTAAGATGTCTAGTACTTGGTGTGGCTGGTATTTAACACTTAGAGCGCGGGCGCTGTAATATTACGTTTGAAGGTAACTTTTTAAAACTGCGGCGAGCGTAATATTACGTTGATCGATTTCTCGCGCTTTGTGTTGGAGACGAACGTAATATTACAGCTCTAGCACTCGCGTGAGGGTGCCAGTAAGCACGAAGTTGCACATACTATCGCTAGGTAGCACTACGTCACTGTTCAGCGGAAGAATATCGATCTGTTCGAAGGCAAGCGATGCAAGTTCAGGTAGGTCAAATCTGTTTTCCTTTCCTTTGTTTTTATTCTTTGTGTACAGATTTTTCTCTCTCGAAAACGTTGAGTTTATTCTATGACTAGTCCCTATATTTGGGGTTATACTTCGCGCCCGCTCGTTCCAGGAAGAGAGCGCGCGCAACAATTGTTTACGGTACTTTTTTTTTACAATATAGTTTTTTTTTTTCAATTGTGTCGGATTTTTATTAAATTTGTAGTGTAAGGATTCGGAAATCGAACGGACTTTTGTAACTCAAACCGCATTCAGTTTGTGCCATTCTGAACATAGCCATAAATTCTGGAAATCAGCCAGCACACGGGTGAGGAAAAACATTTAAGGCATCAGCAGGGTAAGTGTTAAGCAAATTGCCTGTGTTTGTGTAATGTAATCAGCAGATTCCTGCTTCACATACCAGGTAGCTGGGTGTTTGTTCTAAGTGTGGCAATTGTTACCACATGTATGGAAGTTGGCTGGCTAGGCCTGTGTAGCTGACGTTGATGTTGGTTTATTTTAGGGACTGTAGCCTGAAATGGGGATGAAAGGGGACGAAAGGGGGTGACTACGCCCTGTGGGAACCCCAGGGTGTAACTATCTAAGGCTTAACAGTGTGCTGAGTTTGAAGTTGTGCTCATGGATAGATTTCGATATATTGTGTCAAGGGTTCAAATGTTTGAACTCCACCATTGCCGGTCCCAAGCCCGGATGAAAAAGGAGGAGGGAGAAATCCCCAATGGTACCTAAGGCAGAGAATCAGTGGTCCGGTACGGCGAAGGTGGCGGAAGGGACAACCTGCAGACGAGGTAAAACGGTCGGAACCCACTGCCTTGTGGGTAGAAGAGGGATCTTCAGAAGGCTAAGGGACCCACCCTGACATCAATGGGCAGCTATCCTGAAAGCTGTGAGGGGAAGCCCCCCAGAAGGTTGTGCGTAGGGCTAGCTACCCTACCACAGAAAATTAACTTGCTACGAGAACTACACTAGAGAAGAAAAACCGGATGGATATACATGGAATACGACATTTGCCTGGACATGGAAATGATTTTTGGATTGGAACCTGGAACGTCCTAAGCCTGCGCCGGGTCAGAGCCTTTGCAAATCTAACTGACGAGCTTGAGAGATATAACATCTCTCATGGCACTTCAAGAAGTACAATGGAAGGAGGCTGGAAGTATAACCAGAGGGAAATATACTCTATTTTACAGTGGTGGCATGAAGAGTATAAGTGGAACTGGTTTTGCTGGGAGGAAGAAATGGATAGGGGCAGTGACAAAATTTACACCAAAGAATGAGCGTATGTGCTCGCTACAATTGAAGGGCAAGTTCTTCATATGTGCCCATGCCCCTACGGAAGATTCTTCTGAGGAATATAAAGGTGACTTCTATGAAAAGCTTTAGTCTCTATATGAGGAGGCACTGACACATGACATCAAAGTAATCCTGGGTGATTTAAATGCCAAGGTGGGGAAGGAAGCTTATTTACAAACCACTATTGGAAGAGAAAGCTTACACGATGAGAGCAATGATAATGGATTGAGGCTAGTGGACTTCGCATGTGGCAAGGGAATGGCAGTTAGCAGCACATTTTTTTGCCCACAAGAACATACAAAAAGCTACCTGGTGCTCAGCGGACGGCGTCACAAGGAATCAGATTGATCACGTCCTTATAGATACGAGGCATGCAACAGACATCCTGGATGTACGTACATGTAGAGGGGCAGACGTCGACTCGGACCATTTTATGGTGCGTGTGAAGTACAGACAAAGAATTAGCCAACTAAAGAATGTCAAAGAGAGTAAGCAGAAAAAGTTTGATATGGACAAACTGAGTGGGGAAAATGTTGAAGAATATGAAAATACTGTCAAAGACTTGATGGAGGAAGGAAACCCTGAAGACTAGCAAACTATCAAGACGTCTATATCATTGGCCACAGAGCAAACCTTGGGGTTCAAGAAATTTCAAAGGAATGAAGGATGGTTTGATGAAGAATAAAAAGAAGCCCTGGCATATCGGAATAAAGCAAGACAAAAGGCGTTGCAGAGGGAAACCAGGAGCATGAAACAAGATTTTATTGAAGCACGCCGAGAAGCAAAGAAGACCTGCCGAAAGAAGAAGCGCCAGTGGGAAAAGAAGAAGATCGAAATCATCGAGGAATATGCTGAGAAGAAAGATGTGAGAGGAATGTATTCGTGCATCAAGAGAGAGAAGGAAGGCTTCCAAGCGCAGACTACCATGTGCGAGGAAGGCAATCTGGTGACGGAAGGAAGACGTATCCTGGAGAGATGGGCTGTATACTTCGAGCAAGTCCTGAATGAACTCAGTGAGAGTGAGGGTGGGCAGGATGAGGGCATCTATCAAGGGGGTCCTGACCCATTAGTTGAAGCACCTTCCAGGGCTGAAGTAGGCGAAGCCATCAAGCGTTTAAAGAACAACAAGGCGCAGGGCGAAGACTTGATGACGGCAGAGCTGTTGAAGAAAGGTGGCAGATAGCTTCATGGACAGCTCTATACTGTGATAAAGACAATTTGGGAAGAAGAAAAGATGCCTGATGAGTGGGGGATAGTCATCGTATTTCCTGTGCACAAGAAGTGTTCGAAGCTGAGATGTGACAACTACTGAGGTATCTCACTCCGCAACATGGGTTACAAGGTGCTAAAGAGTATCATTGCAGCGAGGCTACAAGAGTTTGCAGAGCAATGTCTTGGGGACAACCAGTGTGGTTTCAGAAGGAATCGCTCAACCACGGACCACATATTTACCATCCGATGCATACTGGAGAAATGCTATGAATTTAACATACCAGTCCATCAGTCGTATATCGACTTCCAAAAAGCATACAATGGCATTGAGAGGAGTTTCCTGTATGAAACATTGGACCATCCAGGAGTGCCTAAGAAGATCATCAGGCTAGTACGGATGACACTTACGAACACTAAGTGTAAAGTAAAAGTGCATCAAGAATATTCACGTGAGTTCAGTGTCAACCAAGGCTTGAGGCGTTGTGTTGTTTAACCTAGTATTGGAGAGGCTTATTCGAAATATCACTATAAGTGATAAGGGTACAATGCGCAGTTTCGTTGGATATCAGAGTGAAGCGGCAGGAACACTGTTAAATAGGCCAATCCAGTGTCTTGCATATGCGGATGATGTTGCTTTGCTGGGAAGGACATCAGGAGATGTGAAGAGGGCATTTGTTGAATTAGACCAGATGGCTTCAGGAGCTGGGCTGAGGATGAATAGCACGAAGACAAAGTATATGACCACAGTGAGGCAGGGTGTGGTACCTCAGGAGCTTGTTATTGATAATAATAAGACTTTCGCTACGACCAGCACTTTCAAATACCTTGGATCGACTATCACCGAGGGATCTGACTGCTTCGAGGAAATCAATGAGAGACTGCGCTTTGGGAACCGAAGCTACTTCAGTCTCTGCCATCTGCTGTGATCAAGAACGTTATCACGCAGTTGTAAGAAAATTATCTATAAGACAGTCATCCGTCCTGTCATCACCTCTGGGTGTGAGACATGGGTGTTGACTAGGAGGAATGGGGTTTTGTTGAACAGGTGGGAGAGGAAGGTACTTCGTAAGATCTATGGGCCTGTGTGTGATCGTGGAGTGTGGCGCCTCCACACCAACAAGGAGATCTATGATCTGTTTAGGGACCCTACTATCGTCGCAGAGGTCAAGAGTTCCCGGATTCGGTGGTTCGGACATGTCGAGCGAATGCCGGAGTCAAGGATGGTGTATCAGGTCTTCCATGGCGACCCACTAGAAAGTGAGAACGGGGGCGACCGAAAAAGCGCTGGCTAGACGATGTCGAGGAGGATCTCAGGATGCTACGTGTCAGACCTTGGAGGAGGCGTGCACGGGATAGGAAAAGCTGGAAGACTGTGGTGGAGCAGGCCAAGGTCCTTCATGGACTGTAGCGCCACAGGGTAAGGTAAGGGTCAAATGTTTGAGGGCATTAATTTTTGGTAGCCCTAGTATCTCAAATGATAAGCATAGTAATATTTCTCAAAAAATATATTGCACAATGAGGTGCCTAGAATTTCCTTCACTTTTTTGGCGAAGTGGCAAAAACTACCACAAACGAACCGTTACTCAAAAAGAAATACTTTTTTGCTAAAAAATGAATCGATTCTTTTTAAAAACAGTGACGAAATACGAAGCTCATCCCCGAGATAGTTAAAAATTTATTTGGAAAAATATAAAGCAATAATTCGGATTTGTCGGGGTTTGTTACTAAGATTTGGATTTGGCAGGTTTTGATACCCAAGAGCCCTAATAAATTTGAAATTTATTGTAGAAACTGCATAAGCTTTACTAAGAAATGAATATTTTGAATGAAAGTTAACTAAATTTAGGTTATAAAATAAAAAAATGTATCATTTTTGTGTTTTATTAGCAGAAAGATTATTGGCTAGTAAGAATAAAAAGAAAAAGAAAACTAATATTACCCATTCAACATTTGATTGTCGCTGAGCATAGCTGTGCCAGCGTTTATGTTAATAGTAGCATGAGCCCCATGGGGCGAAGCGGAGGACAAAGAATTGACAGAGTGCAGTCTGTACATAGGTCAAGCTGCAATGCGTCAGAAAAGTGTCACAGGAGCTCATGTCGCCATGGACAGTTAAAGATGACTGAGGGTACAGTACTGGAGCTGAGTCATATCCTACTCGTGTAACAGTACCTGTCAACGAAGCAGGCTGACGTGTGACACAAGTACATAAAGAATAGTTCCCATCTCCACCGCCGGCAATCAATTCGTGAAAGGGTATTAATACTGTACAGTACTGAATAATAATAATAATGAAAAACGTCAAATTAAATCCATATTCAATTCATATGGTCCAGGTTCTTAGAGACAAAACTATCGTCATTGAACTATTAAATCACATTCTTTACTGGAAGTTCTAGCTACACAATGTCTGTTTCTACTTGATCCTCAATAGTAGTTTCACAATCTTAATCATTCCCTTCCTGTTCGCCACGACTTGCCAGATTGCAATAAAACTGCAGCTCCTCATTTTCACTCCATCTTTCTCCAAAATGCTTCGAAAGCAGTCTTGAAACATCTTTCACTTCTTGTACCTGAAGGACAATCCCTCTGTTTATGTCTTCTGGCTGTATGTGAGTTGTATCAAAATCAGGTTTCGTGACATGTTTATGTTTGCAAATGTCAGTTCTGTGGAAAACTTCACCCCGGACCAAAATGTTATTGTTCTTTTTGTTCTTTGTAAAAATTATCCAAAACAAATTACTATTATCGGAAAGTATAACAACATAAACCATTCTAATCACGTCAGGTAGGGATACGTTCTCTGACTAATGCTGGTAGGTAAAGAGTAAACACTTCGCAAAGCATCATGGAAGGTAAGATGGAGGAACTGGGTGCTCCTATTGGCTGATGTGGATGTGGCGGGTTTTGTAACCAAAAATGGCGAAACTGTCTTTGGACTTGGCGGATATTGCAACGAAGCCTCAACTTTGACTTCGTTTTACAGTAGGATGTAGCAGATTTTCTGACAAAATAATAGTTTTAATGAATTCAGCGCAGCAAAAGCTATAAGAAACAATACTGATCTCAATTTTCATAAAATATGGATTTGGCGGCTTTTGATTCTAGGCACCTCAAATATAATATTTGGTTTAAATCTATTAATTAAAAGGTTGCATAGAATTAGGTTGGTAACACCAACATAAGACAGTTTTTTCTAAACGAGTCGAAAATATCCTGGACTAACAATTTCCATTGTTTGAAGTGGGTTTCATGCATACATTCTGAGATATTGAGCCTAGAGTTCAAATGACTTGAAAGTAATAATTTCAAAGTTGGGCAAAGTTGATAGTTCCAAGTCTCATGAAACGCTTAGTTACATCTCGTAATTAAACATTGTGCACAAAATTTGGTTGCAATACATTGATTGGTATGGATGTTACATGCAGTTAACATTACACATAAGCCTAGTCATAGAATTGCCAAAAAAGGCATACCAAGTTTCTACTGCGAGATCCTTCAAATTTGCAAGAAAATTTAACCTAATCTCTTTTTCCGGTTGTTATTATTTGCTGAAGTCAAAAGGCACATGTTTAGCTTTGTAGTGTCTCGGAAGACCTGACTTGTATGTAATCTTGAAATTGCATAGGTGGCAATTATAAGTAGGACGCTCATCTACAGGTTTATGAAAAAACTTGTGCCTTTCCACACCATGCGTGGTTGTAAACGTCTTGGGGCAAAAATCACATTTAAACTGAATTTCGTTTGTATGTCCGGCCACATGTCTCTTAACATTAGCAATATTATGAAAACCTCTACCACAAATTATACATTCAAAGGTGTAGTACTCTGTGTGGGTCACAAGATGCAAAATTAACCCCATTCTTGACGCAACTATTTTACTACAAACATCACAGCCAAAGGGTCTAATATTTGTGTGTATCTTCTCGTGAGTGGTAAGATGGGTCTTCTCGGAGAATGTTTCTATACAAACATCACATTTAAACTTGTTCTCTTTAATCCAGTATGACTTCTTATCTACTTTTCTGTATCTGGAAACAAAAACAAATAAAAATTTAAATTGGGATGCAGGAAGACAATGAACAGAAACCTTAATCTATTTATCCTACTAACCTAATTAGCTCAACACGACCATGGGGCCAGGCTACATGTGCACTTGGGCGACGAGATGGTTCGAACCCCATATAGTGGGTGCGGTACATTCTAAATTCTAAGAAGATACTGCAAATAGTTTCTATACCACGTCGCTTGGCAGGTTTGTTGGTGACACTGTGTTTGATGATTCTAGAAGAGGAAGTGCTGAAAATGTCCCTTAGGATCCAAGATGGTGGCCATTTTTGAACAAGTGTTAAAAAGATACGAAAAAACTAAATTTGGTAAGTGTGGGGTGCGTTGTGTTGTTTTAGGCTAATTTTGGCATCCTAAACACAACTAAAATATTTATTTGAACGTCTGAAGGCATGTAAGTACGTTTCGGGGCAAAAAATACAGTCATTTTTTAACAAACATGAAGAAATTTGAAAAATATGGAATCGACAACATATTGCATGTGTTATATTGTTTTCGACTAATTTCGACGTACAATCAAAAAGTCTCGAAAGAAAAACTGAGTATTGTCCGTTGAGCCATTATAATTAACACTTAAAGTGATAAAAATGACCAGCATAAATCAACACATTGCTAGCGTTTTGCCCCAGCGTGCCAATTGGGCCTTTACCAACTGAAGAGCCCAATTGGCACGCTGGAGCGAAACGCTAGCAATGTGTTGAGTTATGCTGGTCATTTTTATCACTTTAAATGTTAATTTCGACGTCCCAAACACAACTGAAATATTTATTAGAACGTCTGAGGCCTTAAGTTCGTTTTGGGGCAAAAAGTACCGTTATTCTTGAACAAACGTGAAAATATTTGAAAAATATAAGAAATTCACAACATTTCGGCCTCACTGTTTTTGATTAATTTTGACGTTCCAAACACAACTATAATAATTGTTTTAACTTTGGAGATCATACAAATTATTTGCTTTGACAAAATACCGCCCACCGCCACCCCTTCCCGCTTTTTGTTTTCAACACTGTAAGCGAGTTTTGACAAATACCAGCAAAGGTTGTTCATACCTGCTATGGGCAAGAAATTGTTTCTTGATTAACTTACTGCGCCCTTGAATACTCGTAAATACGGTTAAAGACGAGAGCACCAAAAGTTTTCGAGGAGTTTTGTAAAGGGACTTTTGTCGTCCGGAATTCTTGTCGACTGTTCTCGGCCTTTGGAGTAGATCAGGCACACGAGCAGAACAATGCCGTCGTGAAGGGTGATGGCGGAACTATCGGTTTGACGGAAGACGCTTATGCTCTAAGACGTTGGTGTCTCGCCGGTCCAGAGGTTTGTAGGCTACTGAATGAGTTTGACAACACTGCAACTTCTTTCAAAAAAAAACCGAGACGAAGCACCACGAAGATTATCCTGCATTCCAAGCTAAATTTCAAGAAAACGTACGCAAAATGAAGGAAAGTTTCGAAGAAATGGGGAGCCCTTTCCAACACGCCGATTCTGAATTGATAGTGATCGACAGTCGCATCGTGATACGTGAAGGAAAAGACCGTTTGGACCGTGTCGTAGATGATGTTCGGAGAAGATACGAAGAATTTGTGCGGGAACGATTTTCGGAGGGAAGTAAGTCTGTTTTTGATCCGATTAAAAAGCAAAACAGTCGGATTTTTGCCGTCCCAAAGTCGAAGGTAACAGCTGCAACTGGAAAAATAAGATCACTTAGAGCCAATGTCGAGCTTTTCTCCAACTATTTTGTCGCTTGCCTGAACAGGAAGTTAGACAACGACAAATTCTGCGCACATGAAAACCAGAATTTCCCCCCGTCTTTATCTTACGAAGGATATTTGCGCATCGATGGAGGAAAAAGCGACTTAACGCACATTCTTGAAGGTCTGGTGATGACGACGGAATTACCGAAGCATTGTGATGGTGTCATCTATGATGGTGCTGTACTAGTCCGTGGTAACCCTCCAAAATCGGCGAAAACTTTTAATGACTACTACACAAAAGAATTAAGGGAAACTGTTAACAAATTTACATTCACAATGGGGTGCAAGCGACTTGACATCGTCCGGGAAGATTACAAAGGTGACAGTCTTAAAAAATCCGCGCGAGATGCCATAGGAGTAGGCGTACAATGAAAAATCAGTGACGAATCAAATGTGCCTCGAAATTGGCAAGACTTTATAAACAATTCTTCAAACAAAGAGCAACTTTTTCGACTCATCGCCTCACTTGCATTAATAACAATAATGAGTTACCCACATGAACGGCCACATAGTTTCGTCAGATTCAAGCAGAACAAGTATCAATGGCTTAGACGTGAAGCACTAGAAGAGGCCGATGCAAGAATGATGCTTCATGTTTGAGATATGGCTGATCACCGAGCACGAAAAGTGGTGATTTATTTCTGCGATATGGATGTTCTTGTGCTGTCTATTTCATTCATGTCTGTATTCAGGCAAGCTGGATTGGAAGAGTTGTGGATTTATTTTGCAGCGTCGAAGCACTGGGATTAATTGTCCCAATATTTAAGAAATGAAGCAGAAAGGAGTGCAGAAATTACAGGGGAGTCACACTCATACCTCACTGTGCTAAGATATATGAAAAGATATTAGAAAGTAGAATACGAGCCAAAGTGGAGAGAAAATTGAGAGAGGAGCAGTATGGATTCAGAGCTGGGAAATCAACAGTGGATCTCATATTTTCAGTGAGACAGCTCCAGGAACACCACTACGAATTTGGAGAGGATCTGTTGATGGCCTTCCTGGACATCGAAAAGGCCTATGATAGTGTGTGTAGGGAGAAGGTTTGGAAAGCAATGGAAAACATGGGAGTGGGAAAAGGGACTGTAGGCAGAGTGAAGGAGATGTATTGTGGAAGTGTGAGTTGTGTGAAAGTTGGAGGGGAAAGAACAGACTGGTTCAGACAAATGAGTGGCCTGAAACAGGGTAGTGCGCTGTCACCCCTTCTCTTTATTGTGGTTATGGAGGAGGTAATGACACGGATAGCAGGAAAGATAGGAGAAGATAAGATGAAAGCAATGGTGTTTGCAGATGATCTCATGGTCTGGGGAAACAAGGAGGAGGAAATTCAGGAGCAACTGAAGGCTTGGGAAGAAACAGTGGGAGAGTACGGATGGAAGTTCAACATCAGTAAATGTGAGATCCTGTTAACGACCAGGATAAAGGACAGACCAATGAGTGGGATAACACTTGGAGGTGGACAGCTGAAGAAGGTGGAAAGTCTCAAGTACTTGGGAAGTATAGTGGAGGAAAATGGGAGAAATGACAAAGAGATTACGGAACGTGGCAGACAGGCAGAAGCATTTCTGAGAAGCATTAGGAGCTTAGTGTGGAATAAAGATGTCCCACAAAAAAGCAAGGAAGTGTTATACAGAAGCTACTATATCCCGATACTGACCTATGCTTCGGAAACGTGGACAATGAAGAAAAGAGACATAAGCAGAATACAGGCAGGGGAAATGAAGTTCCTGCGAAGTAGGATCGGAGTAACAAGAAGAGACAGGGTGAGGAATGAAAAGGTCAGGGAAATGGTGAAAGAGGAGCCCTTGCAAGGTAGGATTGAGACATCAAGACTGAGGTGGTATGGACACTTAAAGAGAATGGATGAGAAGAAGATTCCCAAGAGGATACATGAGATGCAGATGCAGAAGAAACGACCAAGGGGAAGACCAAAAGAAAGATGGCTGAAAGGAGTGGAGGAATGTGTCAAGAAGAGAGGCGAGGACTGGACCAGAGTGACAGCGGAGAGGTGGTGGGAAGAAAGAACTAAGTGGCGAGGCTTATGTTCCAAACAGACCCAGCCTGGGGCTGGAAACTGTACAAGATGATGATGATTCACCTGTGAAAGGTAAGCTTTGATTAACAATTGAGCCCTTCATGTATTTATGATACAGTTTTTGAAATGTTATGCTATTTTTATCGAAAGAGATTGTAAATTATGTTTTTTTAAATTTTTCTAGTTTTGGAATTCTAGTTCAATTTTATTTGTTTCCAGACTTCAATAAGTTCTCCCTATGTGTAACAACGCGGTATTTTTAGCCTACTTTCGATTTTTGCAAAAAATGAAAGTAGACTTATGAGATCAACACAGGGCGAAAAAAGTGTGTCTGTCTGTGTGTGTGTGTATGTGTGTGTGTCTGTGTGTGTGTGTGTGTGTCTGTGAGTGTGTGTACTCTGAATGTCTGTCCCCCCCTATCAATTCGAACACGGTGAATGCGAATTGAACGAAATTTGGTACAAAGGTAGCACTAGCAAAGGACACCTCAGTGTCATGTTTTATATCGCCGCCATCTTGACGGAAACGTAATGGCGGCCACACAAATGTTCAAAGCTTAAATCAAATTACGACTAACCTAATCATCCGATCTCTACCAAATTTTGCAGCAACATACCTTTATGGGGGGAGCATCCTTTGACCAAACTAATAAGTCATCAGCGTAATAGTTTGCGGATGGCGGCCATCTTTGTGTGAAAATCGATTCCCCCTATTAATTCGAACACGGTGCAATCGAATGGAACGAAATTTGGTACAGAGGTAGTACTAACAAAGGGCACCTCAGTGTCATGTTTTATATCGCCGCCATCTTGACGGAAACGTAATGGCGGCCACACAAATGTTCAAAGCTTAAATCGAATTACGATTAACCTAATCATCCGATCTCTACCAAATTTTGCAACAACATACCTTTATAGAGGAAGCATCATTTGACCAAATAACTAGGTCATTAGCCTAATTGTTTGCGGATGGCGGCCATCTTTGTGTGAAAATCAATTCCCCCTATTAATTCAAACACGGTGAAACCAAATGGAACGAAATTTGGTACAGAGGTAGCACTAGCAAAGGGCACCTCAGTGTCATGTTTTATATCGCCGCCATCTTGACAGAAACGTAATGGTGGCCACACGAATGTTCAAAGCTTAAATCAAATTACGATTAACCTAATCATCCGATCTCTACCAAATTTTGCAACTGCATACCTTTATGGAGGGAGCATCCTTTGACCAATCTAATAGGTTATTAGCCTAATAGTTTGCGGGTGGCGGCCATCTTTATGTCAAAATTGATTCCCCCTATTAATTCGAACACGGTGGAACCGAATGGAACGAAATTTGGTACAGAGGTAGCACTAGCAAAGGGCACCTCAGTGTCATGTTTTATATCGCCACCATCTTGACTGAAACGTAATGGCGGCCACACGAATGTTCAAAGCTTAAATCAAATTACGATTAACCTAATCATCCGATCTCTACCAAATTTTGCAACTACATACCTTTATGAAGGGAGCATCCTTTGACCAATCTAATAGGTCATTCGCCTAATAGTTTGCGGATGGCAGCCATCTTTGTGTCAAAATCGATTCTCCCTATTAATTAAAACACGGTGAAACCGAATGGAACGAAATTTGGTACAGAGATAGCACTAGCAAAGGGCATCTCAGTGTCATGATTTATATCGCCGCCATATTGACAGAAACGTAATGGCGGCCACACAAATGTTCAAAGCTTAAATCAAATTACGATTAGCCTAATCATCCGATCTCTAGCAAATTTAGCAACAACATACCTTTATGGAGGGAGCATCCTTTGACCAAACTAATAGGTCATCAGCCTAATATTTTGCGGATGGCGGCCATCTTTGTGTGAAAATCGATTCCCCTTATCAATTCGAACACGGTGAAACCGAATGGAACGAAATTTGGTACAGAGGTAGCACTAGCAAAGGGCACCTCAGTGTCATGTTTTATATCACCGCTATCTTGACGGAAACGTAATCGCGGCCACCCAAATGTTAAAAGCTAAAATGTAATTACGACCAACCTAATAATCTAGTCTCTACCAAATTTTGCAACACCATATCTTTATGTGGGAAACATATTCAGACCAAACTGCAAGAACATCAGCCCAATAGTTTGCAGATGGTGGCCAAGTATGTGTGCAAATCGATTCCCCCTATCAATTCAAACACGGTGAAACCGAATTGAACGAAATTTGGTACAGAGGTAGCACTAGCAAAGGGCACCTCATATTCATGTTTAATGTCCCTATAGCACGTTGTATTTCAACAAGCTACTACAACCAACATTCAATTATACTCCTTGAAAAGGACTAAGAGTTATAACAATACCCATGCATTTAGGAGAAAGTAGGCTATATGTTCTTTACTGAACATCTTGTTTAGCACCATATGCACTTCTGATAGCTTAGTCCAAATTATCAGCAACGAGCGTATCACACAAAGTATATTAAAACGCAACCAAAACTTCAGAATTTTTGACAAGAATAAAAATGTTTAGATCATTTTTGTTGATAAGTTTCCTTTTTTCGGAAATTAAGTCAATCGTTTTCGTTTAAATGTTTTAAAATTATTATAAAAAATTATAAACACTTTTATTTTACTTCACATGTGGCCAATCAAATCTTGCAACAACAATTTTGAATATTTCTATCTTACCAAAACTAATCAAATATTACATAGTTGTGTAACTTAAAATTACAAATAAATTGTTTGAAAAAACACTCTTTTAGTCCAAAAAGAATGCGATCATATAAAAAGATTCAAAAAAATACAAAAAGACAACTGAAGTGCAAAAAAACAAGTGAATATAAAATTTTAATAAACTTTTTCATTAAACTTCAAACGCAAAGCAAATCAAAATACAAAAATAAAAAAGATCAGGTAAATTTATTAAATTCATTGATATTCAATAAACGATCGAAATTTTTATGATCAATAAATGATGCTACTTTTTAACCTCCAGACTAAAAGGGTTAACATTTCATTTACGGGTTTTATGCCTTGAATACCGTTTAATTAATTTTTGTTCTCAAATTATAATATTTTTTTGTTTTATTTTCAGGCCGAGTCTATTGCTTTTTTTGCAAGTTATTTTTGCCGCCAGAAAAATCGAACAGACTTGTGCTTGAAGGGTATGATGATTGGAAGAACGTCGGGATTCATTTACAGCAGCATGAGAAGAATTTGAATCATCGGGAGGGTGTGTTAATTTACCTGGAAAAACAGAAACATGAAAATTTGCCAGATCTATTCGGAAATGGACCACTTGAAGAAAAGAACTATTGGCGCGATGTTATAAAACGAGTAGTTGTTGTTATCATCACTCGGGCAGAACGAGGATTGTCATTCCGAGGTACGAACGAGCACTTTGGAAGGCCGGATAATGGGAATTATTTAGGTATAGGCCTACTTGAACTTCTTGGGCAGTTTGATCCATTTTTGTGGGATCATATTGTACGATACGGAAATGCTGAAAAGGTGTTCCTTCGTTTTTACCCAAAATGATCTGCGAAGAGTTAATAAACATCATGGGCAAAAAAGTTAGATCATATATTTTAGAAGAGGTGTCTCTAGCTCTATATTACAGCCTTTCCGTTGATTCAACTCCCAATGTATCGCATATAGTTCAATTGTCAGTTGTGCTCCGGTATGTTTCACCAAAAGATCACAAACCAGTTGAAAGGTTTATATCTTTTCTTGAAACAGACGGTCATACTGGCGAAAGTTTGCTAACTCAAACTGTGAACTTCGTCAATGAAGATTGCGGTTTGGAAATTCAAGATTGTAGAGGACAGTCCTATGACAACGCACCAAACATGTCTGGAAATTATCAGGGTCTGCAAGCCAAAATATTAGAACTGAATAAATATGCGATTTATGTTCCTTGCGGTACACATTCCCTCGATTTAGTTTGACAATCTGCTGTTAAATGCTGTTTTTACGCAGTTGATTTTTTTTTCTTCGATGATGCAATCATTGTATAACTTATTTTCTGTGAACCATCACCGTTGGGGCATGCTGAAGAATTATATCAAAAACACAAAAGCTTGGAAATCAATGTCAGATATGCTCTGGGAAGCACATGCTAATGCAACGAACGCGGTTTATGATTCGTTTCATAAAATTGTCGAGGCTTTAGAAAGCATTGAAGATGACAAGTCGGAAAATAATGACACTCGGCATGAAGCGAGGTGCATCGCAAAAATTCGAATTCATGTTAATTTTGTGGGATTCAATTTTGACTTCTATGCGTGCAACTACACTGACCGGCAAAAAAAGTGGAACACTTTAATTTTTTTTGTAATTTCTTAATTTATTCCACTAAAATGTATCGGTTTTCCAATATTTGCATTATTCATGTAAATTTAGATGATTGGCAACAGAAAATACTGAATCATGTTTTACAACACGCTTTAACTCACAAATTTCGTTACATTTTGCAAATCTTACAATTTTCTATTTTTTAGTAATGCTCTTTTGGGCTGGTGTTTATCAAACGTATTGCCAAACAAAACAGTATTAATGTTTGCACTGCACTGCAAGAGAACACTGGTCACTAAAAACGGGTGTTTCCACCTTTAGCGTCTATGACAGCTTGTAAACGCTCAGGCATACTGTTCACAACTCGTCGAATGGCATCTGCCGGGATGCGATCCCATTCCTCCAGCAGGGATGTTCTCAGTTGTGCCAAGGTGGTGTGGTCATGCTGTCTGACATTCCTTCCAAGCGTATGCCATACATGTTCGATGGGGTTCAAGTCAGGACTACGAGCTGGCCAGTCCAGGGTTTGAATCTCCACTTCCTGCAGATATTGTACAACACAGCGAGCAGTATGAGGGCGGGCATTATCCTGCATCAGCATGAAATTCTGACCAATGAAAGGCGCAAAGGGCATCACATGGTTCATCAGGATCTCTTCGATGTACCTTTGGGAATTGAGCGTCCCGTGATCGATGCACACCAACTCAGTGCGGGCCATAACGTTGATGCCACCCCACACCATAACCGAGCCACCTCCAAATGGAGTCCTGGAGGAGAAAGCAACAGGGCTGTACCTCTCCCCGCGCCTTCTCCACACTCTTTCTCTTCCATCAGGAGATCTAAGGTTAAAGCGACTCTCGTCAGTGAAGAGAACAGAGGCCCACTGCTCGTGGGTCCATCCCAGATGCTGCCTTGCGAAGCGAAGACGCGCCTCTCTGTGATGCCGTTCGAGTGCGGGTCCACGTGCAGGTCTCCTGGACAAATGATGAGCTTCTTCAAACCTTCTTCTTACTGTTCGCTCGCTCACTCTCACATTTCTGACATTTTCCAGTTGATTTCGTGCCTGAACTGCTGTGGCATGCCGATCACGCAGAACTTGGAGGGTGAGAAATCTGTCATCCCTGGCACTTGTGCTTCTTCTACGGCCTGACCCTCGTCTCCTGTCGTATGTTCGGAGCTCTCTGTAACGTTGCACTGCACGATGTATGCTACCGAGAGATGATCCAATGACCTCAGCAACATAACGGAAGCTGCGGCCATCCTCCACCAATGCAACTGCCTGTGCAGCTTCTTCACGGCTAAGAGGCATGTTTTAGTGTGAACTGCAAATGGATAACTTGCTAAAATGTGTGACAATAGTTCACACGTGTTCAACAAGTGCCAGTTGTTATCCCTAGAACAACAATAAGCGAGCGGCAACACTCATAAACCTTAAACGCTTCCAGTCCGCTTCCTGCCATAAAACCATTAAGATAGGCTCATCGAGGATTGGGGGTAATTGGTGGTAATAAACCACCCTAAGAAATGTCATATTATCAATTTCTATTCACGGATGTTTCAGATGTTTGTTCTAATGCATGAAAAGCTTTTAAAATGTGATTAAATCTTTTTCAAGGCTAGATTTATACTATTTATATTACTTTTTTTAACTCTTCCACTTTTTTTTGCCGGTCAGTGTAGTAAATCATTACAAGCTGAACAGATCGACTTACAAATGTGTGCTGCCTTGTATAAAACTTGTATAAGAAATTGTTACCTGATGTATTGTATTCTAAAAATTCGTTTCGTAGAACAAAAAAAAAAAAAAAACAACCGAACGACGGAGGCGCTCCTGAAGTCGAATTTTTGCCTCGTGAGAATTTCAGAATAACAGGTTTTCTCGAAATCATCGATAAACTCAACGTCGAAATTAAAAAAAGGGCAAAAGTTGATATGGACGTTACCAAGATATTTGCATTTTTTTTATAATTTTTAATGAGCGATGAAGAACTCTGTGAAGCAGTAAACAATTTGGTTGGCTTTTATGATAATGATTTGGAAGAATTTTCAGCTGAACTGAAACATTTTCATTCTTATATAAACAACAGATACACCGCTGCCGAAAAATCTCCGAGTCAGTTGTATGAGATTTTAATGAAAGACCAATTGTCAAATGTATTTCTGAATGTAGAAATAGCTCTCCGAATTTTTTAAACTTAAATGTTAACGTAAACGTTCTTTTTCACAGTTGAAACGAATGAAAGCGCCTCGAAGAGCTACTATGTGACAAGAACGACTGGACATGTTAAGTCTTCTCTGCATAGAATCCGACATTTTAAGGAAAATCAACTTCGATGCTGTTATTGAACCTTTCTGCGAAACAAAAGGCAGAAAAAAGTTTTTCTGAAAATGTACGGTACACATGATCAATATTGTATTCATTATACATTTGTAAATAAAACCTCCTTCAAAGGGGCCTCAAATTAACAATTGCCTAGGGCACTGTAAATACGTTTTGGGGTAAAAAGTCCCATTATTTTTGAACAAACGTTAAGAAATATGAAAAATAAGGAATTAACAACATCTGTCATGTGGTATAATGTTTTCGACTGATTTCGACATCCTGAACACAACTGAAGTATGTATTTGAACATCTGAGGGCATATAAGTACGTTTCGGGACAAAAAAGTACCGTTATTTTTAAACAAACATTAAGAAATTTGAAAAAAAAAAAAAGGAATTAACAACATCTGGCATGTGGTATATTGTTTTCGACTGATTTCGACATCCTAAACACAACTGAAGTATGTATTTGAATGTCTGAGGGCATATAAGTACGTTTCGGGGCAAAAAGTACCATTATTTTTTAACAAACGTTAAGAAATTTGAAAAATAAGGAACTGCCAACATTAGGCATGTGTTGTATAATTTTCGACTAATTTCGACATCCAAAACACAACTGAAATATTTATTTGAACGTCTGATGACATATAAGTACGTTCCGGGATCACGAGTGCCATTATTATTTTTTAACAAATGTTAAGAAATTTGAAATATAAGAAATGGACAAAATAGTGTTATATTGTTTTTGACTAATTTCTACATTCCAAACTCAACTACAATATCTTTTTAAACTTTCGAGACCAATAAAAATTAGTTGGGAGGGGGGATGGATATTAATGAAGAAAAAAAAACAACGTTTGTCTTTGGTACTTTTTTTTTTTTTGCAAATTCTCTTTCGTGCTCTATTGCGAAGTGAGCCTTTTTTTTTTTTTTTTTGGCATATAACATAAATGTTGTCCACATTACATTTAAAAGATGAATATTTTACACTTTATGTGTTTGTCACATAATATAAATACACTGTTTATTAAGTAATACTACTAATACTGTTTTGGTTTTATTGATCACAAAATATTACCTACTATGCAGTGGCCTAATCACTGGAAAAAGAAATAAGATAAATGTTTTCTATGTTATAGGTTACTTACATGATTTAAAAGGGTGTCTCTTTGAGTTTGTCTTTCATTTTACCTGGCATTGTGGCATTTCCTTTGGCAATTTTTGCACATCATTGTACTGTAACCTAACATTTGTAGGTTACAGAGACTCCTCCTAGTTTTTTTTTTTTTTTTTTTTTTAAATCGGGTTGCCGGCCATGGCCACAATGGTAGACCACCACAGAGTGCCTTATATGTTCTGGCCATAGAGATTCTCGGTGGTGGTCTGGCCATTGTTGGTATGTGGCTTTGTATGTAACCAGGTGGCCTTGGCTGTTATTGAAAAGGTTTCTGGCATGGCAGAAGGTAACCATGGAGATTTTGTTGATGTGGTTGCTGCCAGGAAAAATGGAGGCTGGTTGTTTTTAACCCTGGAGAGGGCGCGAAAGAATAATCACTTGAGGAGGCGCGCACGGTGTCTTCGACCGGGTCGCGAAAAAATAACTCAAATGATGCAAAAACTATTTTTATTGTTACAAAACAAGTAAATAATAATGAACCAACTTATAAATAATGCTCAAAGTCACTTAAACAATAAAAGATTAACTGAAAAATAAAAGTAAAACTTAACTCATAAACACGCATACGTCATGGGACGCGCCAGAAGGTTTAGACCGGGTCCGTTAAACAATGAACTCTGGCTGAAATTGAGGAGCGGGAGGGGTGAACTGTTTACGCACATCGACAGTGGACGAGTCCAATGTAAGGAACTGAGGGGATGGAAACATTCCCACTAGATTAACTGAAAAATAAATGTAAAACTTAACTCATAAACACGCATACGTCATGGGGCGCGCCAGAAGGTTTAGACCGGGTCCGTTAAACAATGCACTCTGGCTGAAACTGAGGAGCGGGAGGGGTGAACTGTTTACGCACATTTACAGTGGACGAGTCCAATGTAAGGTACTGAGGGGATGGAAACTAACGGCCCACTACGTTAATAACTATAAACATTTATCTCTGCACCCGGTCGAAAAGACCGTGACGCGCCCCCTCCAGGGTTAAGTAAAATATGATGCTCTCTAATCTGAAAATTGAAACTTATGAAGAAATAAAGAGGTTGTCTAAAAAAAAAGTGTGGCGGAGAAGAAATATAATAGTTAATGCTGCACAACAGATGCAGGTAATGGAGCTTGCTTTTTATAAATTTAAAAAATAGTGGATTTTGGGAAGATAGTAAGTTAACCTGTTCTTTGTGAGTTTTTTTTTTTTCTTTAAGCAAGTATATTTCCCCACGAACCTGAGGTGACTAGCTCCAAGTATTATATCGATTACAATGGCGCCCAACGTTTCAGCACGAAGAATTCATGAATCTCACAAAGACAGGAGTTAACTGTAGGCATATTTTCAAAAGTTAGATATTTAAATTAGGGATGGCTATGTTAAAGCCAGAATGCAATTCTGCTTTGTTGGTGGGCAGCAGGACCAAATGGGTTCTGATAGACAATTTTTTATAGGGATGGGGGAAAATAGTAGAATCATGGGAGATTTATTAGGGCAAGGGGGAGATGAATTAAATGTGGGTTTAGGACATCAGAGCACAGGCTCTGTAGGTAGTAGTAGTTCAGAGGTGAAGGATGGCGATACTTCTATGGCAGAGAGTGATGATCCAGTTTCAATGAGAGCCATGTTGGAGAAGCTCCGGTTTCATAGCAACAGTTCCGAAGGGATGGAGGAGAGGATCACCTCCCAGGTTACCTACCAGATGACATGCCAGATGACTAGTTTTAAAGAGGAAATGTCAGCGAAGCTAGATGAGGTCAAAGAGCAGGTGAATAGCCTAGACAGCCATGTTACTCGCCAGATTAGTGAAGTCAGAGTAGAAATCACTAATCTGGAAATTAAGCTAGGTAGTCGGATTGCTGCTCAAGAACAGAGGTTAGACTCTGAGTTAGACAAGTTAGATGCTAAGCAGGAGAAGTTGGCAGGGGGAAATTCCTAGTCAGGCACTGGAGACTAGCCAGAAATTTTCCAGAGCAGATAGAAAGTTGGAAAAGCAGAGAAAGGAGATCATAGGCATCGTGGAAGAGAAAGCTGAGGTGGTTATGAAGAAGAGTAGCAGGAAGGTAGAACAGGTTAGGGATAAGCAGGCTATAGTTGAGCAGAAGCTAGTAGCAAATAGTGGTGAGTTTGCTTCATTAGGGAAGAAGGTTGATGAGAATATTAGTGAGGTCAGAGAGAGAGTGACTAGGATGGAGGAAGAAATTGAACGTGAAGTGAAGAAGTTGAAGGCAAACAAGGGTCATCCGATTCAGTTTTCAAGGCACTGTAGCCATAGTCAAGATTACGAGGTGCCCAAGTTCAATGGTAGGACGTTCAATCCTATGGAATTTGAGAAGTTAATCGAAAAGAAGTTTACTAGGGAGTTAGATGAAGGATACTTAGAGTGGGATTGGGTGGAGGAACTAATTTCAGCTGCATTTATTGGGGAAGCTAGGTCTTGGTACCAAGTATTCAGGGAAGGGTTCAGTGGCTTACAGGATTTCAGGGAAAAGTTTATGGATAAGTTTTGGGATGATAATATTAAAGGGAGGGAAAGAGACAGGATTTTATTTGGCAAATTTCAAGGAAACGAAGGGGTCACTCTGACCGAGTATTTCTTGAACCATGTCCTTATAGGTCAAAATTTAGAGTTAGGCGGTAGTGAAAAGGATCTTGTCAGATAATTAGTACGTCACTTCTCTGATGACATTAGAACTGCAGTTTGCATGCAAAATATAGTTACAATTAAGGGCATGGAAAAATTGCTTGGGAGGTTTGATGCTTTGAGAAGGACAGGTAGGCAACGTCAGGGAAATGTAGGTAACCAAAGGGAAGGTAATTTCAATGGGAGAAATCAAAGGGAAGGAAATTATAATCAAGGTAGAGGAGACAGGAACGTCAGGCATGAGGATTATGCAAGAGGAAGAAATAGGAATGAGAATCAGGGGTACAGGGGAACAATCAACCAGGGAACAGGCCACGTGAGGTAGAGCAGGGAAATAGGGGGCGTGGCAATGAAAGGCAAGTTGAGAGCAGCAATAGGCCAGGAGATTTAAACACCGACGGGACTCACTAAATAGGGCACGGGGAGAGTCCTTTCATAGCATTCCTGCTCACGCTATGGAGGTTAAATATAATTTGGATGTCGAGGAGGACTTATTAGACGAGGAATTAGCTGTAGGGAAAGAAGGAAGTGAACATATGTTTGTCCATCCTGTTGTTAAGCTAGAGATTTGGGGCCAGGAGGCTGAGGTATTATTAGATACTGGAAGCATGTGCAGCTGTGTGAGTAGAGAGTTCTACGATGAAGTGAAATTGAAGGAGATACACATGGAACAAATCCCAATTTCAAATGTGCACATTGTGTCAGCTGTAGGTACTATGTCGCAGAGGATTAGGACTCAGGTTTGTGCACCCATTAGGATCAACGGGTGGAGTAAGAATCATGTGCTGTTAGTTGTGCCTAATTTAGTGCATAAAGTCATTTTAGGATCCGATTGGTTAGAGGAACAGAGCTGTAAGTTAGATTACAGCAAAGCGCAAGTGAAGTTCAGGTGGGGTGAGCAACAGGATTGGGTTAGGTTGATTTATCAGGTTGATGGTAGTGACTCTGTTAGTGTCGCTGGGTGCATTCAGGTTATTGAGGAGGTTTATCAGGAGAAAGAGTTAGGTGTCGGCATGGTGTCCAGTCTTTATCCTGTGTTTAATTTGGTTATGAGAGATGATCATGAAGTGAGTGATGTTGATCACTGTGTAGATGAGTTTGAGGCAGTTGTTAAAGATACCATGTTGGACGAGGGTCAGAAGTCACAGTTGCTTGACGTTCTGAGGGAACACAGGGAGGTGTTCTCGGACAAACCTGGATGTACTCACGTGTACGAGCATAGTTTTGACATCACGGATAGGTCTAGCTTTAGCGGTCCTAGGTACCCGATAGCTCACTCTCACATGCAGGCAGTTGGTGAGGTGATCGATCAAATGCTTAATGATGGCATCATTGAGAATAGCAACAGCCAATACGTAAATCCTTTGGTGGTGGTAACCAAGAAGGATGGTTCCATCCGGCTGTGCTTGGATGCGATACAGGCCAATAAGAGGATTGCACCAGACCATCAGCGTCCTGAATTTACTGAAGATCTAGTGCAAAGATTCAGGGGTAGGAAGTTTCTGTCAACTATAGATCTGAGTTCTTCGTTTTGGCAGATACCACTACGCAAGGAGGACAGGTCTTTCACTGCTTTTTGTTACAGAAATAGCTTTTATCAGTTTTGTAGGGTGCCTTTCAGTATGAGGACTTCGAGTCAGGGGTTAATTACGGGTAGGTATTCATTGCACTCGGACCTGAAACAAGGGAATACACTACAGCCTACATTGACGATCTTGTGATTGCCTCTCACACATTCAGGGAACACTTGCAACATCTTAGTACAGTTTTTGGGAAGCTCATTCATGCAGGTTTTACACTGAAACTTAAGAAATCCACTTTCTACACTCAACAGATTACATTTCTAGGTCATACAATTTCACCACAGGGGGTTAGACCAGAACAATCGAGATTAGACAACATTGGGAACACAAAGACACCACGTAATGTTAAGCAGCTTAGGTCTTTTCTCGGGGTTTGTGGGTATTTTAGGAGATTTGTATTGAGGTATTCATATCTTACTGGGGCTTTCAGTGATTTGTTACAGAAAGGGGCTAAATGGGTTTGGGGAAAGGAAATGGATGAGGCTTTCATCAAATTAAAGGAAGGGTTTAGGAAGGCTGTTATTCTGAGCTATCCGAGTCCTGTTAGGGAATACATTGTTATGACTGACGCCAGTGATGTGGGGATTGCTGGAGCGTTATGTCAGCATGATGATGATGGTCACCTTGGTATTGTGTCACTTGCTAGTAGGGGTCTGAATCCTGCGGAAAGGAGATACACTACTTGTGAGAAAGAACTGCTAGCTATTGTATATGCTCTGGGAAAGTTCCGGATGTATATATTAGGCTACCGGTTCAAAATCTACACTGACCATAATGCGCTGACATTCATTTTATCATGTAGAATCACCTCAAATAGGATTTCTGGATGGATATTGACAGTTCAGGAGTATTCTTTTGACATATTTCATGTAAAGGATTCAGAGAATTTACTTGCTGATTTTGTCAGTCGCCATCCAGAAATCGCAGGTGATGGGGTGGGGGTAGATAGTGTAGGGGATATTCTGGTGTGTGCTGCCAAAACAAGTGATAGGTCAGTTGAGGGTGCACGTGTGAGGAAGATACGTGAGGAACAGAGAAAGGACAAGCAGCTTGGTAGTGTTGTTGTACAGTTGGAAGCTGGTGGTGATAATGACATTGTGGTCATGGGCACCAAGCAGTTGAAATGGGTGAACCGCATGGTGGCCATGAAGTGTCATGGGAATGTGTGGTGTGTGTGTGTTCCTCGTGTGCTGGTGGAAGATATTACGTGGTACACTCACAAGGAGCTTGGGCACTTTGGTGCGGAAAAGGTTTTGGCCGCTCTGAAGAGACATTTCTATTGGAAAGACATGCAGCGCATGGTGAGGAAGATTCTGGCTATGTGTGAGCTTTACCAAAAATGTAAACACCCCACACGCTACTTGGAGGGACCTAGGCAGGCTGTGTTGGCACAGGAGCCGGGGGAACTGGTCTGTGTCGACCTCTATGGTCCTCTGGTGAGCTCTAGGTTAGGGTTCCAGTATGTGTTTGTGGTGGTGGATGCATTTCGAAGTATGTCAGGCTTTACCCTCTGAGGAAAGCTACCGCCAGAGCTTGTGTGAACTGCATTGTGCTCAAGTACATACCGGAGTTTGGAAGGCCACTCCGGATACTCTCTGACCACGGGACCCAATTCTCAGCAAAAATATGGAGTACCAAGCTCAGTGAAGTTGGCACCCGGTGTGTATATTCCTCTATTAGGTATCCGCAAGGGAATATGTCGGAGAGAATTATGCGGGAAATGGGTCGCATGTTCAGGACCTATGTGAGTGACAGTCATAATTCATGGTTTTCAGTGCTTGGTGATATTGAGCGATGGATCAATGTCACCAAACACGATAGCACAGGACTCACTCCCATAGAAGTCCAGCTGGGAAGGAAGCCTACCAGTGAAGTAGCTAGGATTTTGGGTTTATCCACAGGGGAAGCTGTACCCAGAGATATAACGAATTAGTTAGGGAAAATCTTATAGCTGCAGGTAAGAAACGTTTGAAACAGCAGGGAAGGGAGGGGGATAAGTTAAAAGTAGGTGATCTGGTGTTGTTGCGTGTGCCGCATCTTTCGCCAGCAGAGCAGAAATGTATGCAGAAGTTTTTCCAACTTTATTCCGGTCCTTATTTGGTAGACCGTAGGATAGGTGCTTGTGCCTACAGGTTAAAAACAAACGATGACCAGGTCCTAGGTACATACAATATTGCCATTCTCAAGTTATATGTCACCTAGAGATCTTGATCACGGAAGTACACGGAGTGGAGATCATATGCATTGTTGAAGAGAAAGTTGAAATGGTCAAATATGAGAGTGTGTCTGTAAAGGAAGAGGAGGAGAAAACTGAAGTACGTGAAGCTAGGTGGCGTATAGAAGTAATTGAAGAAGTAGAAAAGATAAGGCGAGGTTGTAGAGGTATATATATCGGAGAGACCATAGCAGGCGAAGAAGAGAGAGAAGTTGCGGTGGTAGACACAGAAATCGCCGCCGACGTAACAGAAGAGGACGTCAAATGGAGGAGAATAAAACTGAAGACAAGGAGGAAGATGAGATAGAACATAACATGAAGAAGCGTAGGAGGAGAAAGATGCGGATATGCAGGAGAACAAGTTGGAGGAGGAATTGGACCAGATGGAAGGGAAAGGAGAAGAAGGAGAGAATGAAGGCGGAAGGCAAGTGGCTGGCGCCCAAGCACAAAGCAGACCGTGCGCGTGCGCAGGCCCTGCTGCAGGCTCGCATGGCCCAAGGCATGAATCTGCCTGTGGTGGACGACCGCAAGTTTCCTCGACCTGGCACCAGGATACGGCCCAACAAGACCTAGCAGCAGCAAGCAGCACGGAACACAAGGGTGACGAAGTGGAAGGAAGTAGATGAAATCTGCGGCGCAGAAGGAGAGAAGGAGGAAAAGGAGGAGCAGAAGAAGGAGGCAGCCAAGAAGACTGAAGGAGCAGGCGAGACACAGTCGGAAGACAGTGTAGCAGATGAGGAAGACCGAAAGCATAAGAGAAAGAAGATGAAAGGAAAAGACTTAATGATGATGATGAAGACGAATATGATTATGATGACGGCACAGACAGGTCTGATGACGATTCTGCCGTTCCTTCTGACCACGATATTGTTGATGGATTTTTCCGATGGAACGGGAGTGTCTGACAGACTCGATGAGATGGCTTCGGCTGCTCTATCGGAGGAGAATATTTGTGCTGGTGGTTCTGGTGAACTTAGAAATGGTTGTTTCGGCGATGATGGTGCCAACGGTCTTTCTGAAGATGATATCGCCATTGAAATGGAAGTTGGTGATGCCACTATTGGCGAATATGATCCTGTTATTTTGTTGTATAGAAGATGATGTATATTTGTAACTTTGTGTTTTTTTGTTAGTGTTGGTTTCATGTATTTTATTTAGTTATTTTGTGTGTTGATCGAGAAAGAATCTGTAACTATCAGTTACATATTTTTATCGAGGGAGCATTTCTGTAACCTAACATTTGTAGGTTACAGACACTCCTCCTAGTTTCTTTCAATTTATTTATTTATTTGTTTTTTTATAGGGTTGCCAGCCATGGCCACAATGGTAGACCACCACAGAGTATTGTAACGGAATTTATTCAGTTACAGTAGCTCACCCTCGGGTTTTGTGCCTTGTGCAGTTAGTTTGGGGTATTTTATTCGTATCTTATTATATTGGGTTAATGTGGGGTTGCAGAGGTGATTTTTATTGTGCCTGAGTGTTTTTGTGGACGGATTCATATTTGGATGGTCCGGACAACCTAGGATCACTGTTTATTAATTATCGGTTTTTGGATACAGTAGCCTCTCACAAATCCGGACCTCAAAAATCCGGACTCCGGCAAATCCGGACCGCTCAAAAAATATTTTTTGTAATACAAAATCAGTAAAATGTAGGTAACGTGATGCTTAAGCGCCTTCAATTTCTCCGCGACCATTCCGCATTACAAGAATGACGTCTTTTCTATTCTACTGGCTGTGCGGCACGGCGGGAGGTCATTGACTCGCCCCCTCCCCAACAGCTCTTTGTTTACTCATACAGTACTTAGTTGACCGCGCTCACTCTCTCTGTGCAATACTATTAACCATCTATTTTTTCTACCCCTGTGTTCAGTTAATTGCAGTTCAGAACTGTTTTATGCGAGTAACAATAAAGTACACATATCGGCACGGAGTGGCGGCGATCGCGGCACGCAAACCACTGCCGCGACCGACGTCACTCTGTCTCCGGGAAATCCGGATTTTTCGGAATCCGGATCGGCCGTCCGCCACATTGGTCCGGATTTTCGAGAGTCTACTGTATTTGATATTATAAAATACGGGGTTTTGCGATTTATTACGTTTTGGGAATAAGGATATATAAGACTGATTTAAGTAGAAGCATTATTTCATTTTGGTTTGGGGTTAATGGCTTTATTTTGACCTAGTAATGTTAAAGGTTAGATTCGTGGCTGTACTATAAAGGTACAATGAATTGATATTTTCAAGTGCTGGATTTGTGAACCTCTCCATTCTCGCATGACTTCGATGAAATGTTTACGACTGGAATTTTGGGACCCGACGGTGGGAGTATCAGTTAATTGCTTCCAATCCTTAAACAATAGAGTGAACAGAAAGTTGAAATTTCGATTGACTTGGAATGTGTCAAACAATAGTTAAGTTATTTATGAATTGGAAGTATAATAAGATAAAGTTTATGGGAAAAAACCCGGGCAGAGAGAATTTACGAACAGTACTTTATGAATTATAAACCAAATAATTAAACTGTACAATTACGAGGGCAATTCAGAAACTAACCTCAGGTTGATTGAAAAAAATACACCAAGTTAAGTAAAAATATTTTAATATATACATCTTACAACTACATCTTTGCACTATTTTTCGACATAGTCTCCATAACGATTGAGGCACTTATCGTATCTCTTCACAAGCTTTGAAATTCCTTCTGCATAAAAATTACCCGCTTGTGCCTGTGACCGCATCTTTGAGCTCTTCGTCGTCATCAAACCGCTGGGACCCGAGCCATTTCTTCATATGCATGAAGAGGTGATAATCGCTTGGCGCCAGATCTGGGCTGTAAGGTGGATGGTTGAAAACGTCCCACTTGAGGGACTCAAGAAGGGCTGTTGTTCTGCGAGCAGAGTGCGGACGGGCGTTATCGTGCAAAAAAACGATACCGGAAGTCAGCATACCACGGCGTTTGTTCTGTATAGCCCGTCGTAATGTTTTTAGTGTTTCACAGTACACGTCTTGATTAATGGTCGTCCCACGTTCCATGAATTCAACCAACAACACCCCTTTGGCATCCCAAAACACCATTGCCATCAGTTTTCTGGCAGAAAAATCTTGCCGGGCTTTTTTTGGTTTGGTAGGCGAATCTGAATGTGCCCACATCTTTGGCTGTAAAAAAACGTATAACAGCACGCACTTCACATTTGGCGGGATTTTCTATTGCAGCACACATTTCAAACTGCCACAAAAACTAAACTAGCGCAGGTACGATGTTCACTCGACTACGGCTTGCTGCCGACTGACCTGCTGAGCGCGTGAATGCACAGATGGCGCGCTACTCCCCCCACTACCCGCACTGTGACCAATCGGAGGTTAGTTTCTGAATTGCCCTCGTAGAACTGTAATTCTAAGTATCAATTTTTTTTTTCGGTACCTAATTTATTTGACCCCCCCCCCCACAAAAAAAAATCCCAATTTTCCCCCCATTTTTTGGTGGGAATTTTTTCTATTTTTGGGGGTCCTTCTGTGCCGGGGGTCCCAGGCAATTGCCTATTGTGCCTTATGGTTAATCCAGCACTGCGTATTATATGCCCTCAGACGTTCAAATAAATGCTTCAGTTGTGTTCAGGATGTCGAAATCAGTCGAAAACAATATACCATATGCCAGATGTTGTTAATTCCTTATTTTTCAAATTTCTTAACGTTTGTTCAAAAATAACTACTTTTTGCCCCGAAACGTACTTATATGACCTCAGACGTTCAAATAAATATTTCAATTGTGTTTAGGAGGTCGGAATTAGTCGAAAACAACACAATGCAGCACACATTTAACAAATTAAATTCTTTTCGTGTGTTTTTAATGCTAGTTCAAAAATGGCAGCCATCTTGGACCCTAAGGGACATTTTTGGTGCTTCCTCTTTTAGAATCATCAAACATAGTGCTACCGACAAACCTGCCAAGTGGCTTGGTATAGAAACTATTTGCAGTATGGAAATACGTACCGCACCCACTAATAGCTGTCCTCGAAATGACTTTCCTTGGTTTTCATCTCCAACTCACGATAAGGACAGGGATGGTACCTTCTAGTATTCCACAACCACCTGCTTTAACCCTGTCCAGTTTCTTTCATCTTTAATTTGTCTCATGGAAGGGCATCCTGTTGTAGAAACAGCTCACCATATAGAAATGGAAATGAGACGCTGAAACTTAAGACCTATAGGATTCGCCATTTCACACTAGAACATTGCTGATCACACATAATACACACAAAATTTAGACCACAGAGATGATATGCATCAATGGCATAATGTACTTGCAAACTTTAAATTGCGGAAATGTTGAGATTTTTATAAACTAGGCAAAGAATGTAGTCCTCATCACCTTAACTACGTAGCCTTACTATTTGTTCCCCATCATTACAAACATTCCTTGCTGTTAGGCCAAATCAGTGTTGCATTCTATGTCGCTACTCATCAAATTTACCTTGTATGTAGATCATGACTTGCACACACAACTTTCACTTGACTTGCTGTGTAGCTCAGTGGTTATGTTCTCACCTGCTGTGCCCAAGATTGCAGTATCGAATCCTGGCATAGTCAGCCGACATTTGATGTCCGCAAATGCAAGTGAGCCGTGTCAGTAGATTTACTAGCACGTTAAGGATCCCATCCAATGCAAATTTCTGGTGTCTCGGCATCTTTAAAAGCCGCAGCAGTTAAAAGGGACGTAAAACCAATAACATTATCATTATTAAAACTATCACTTATAATGTAACTTCACCATTGCCGGGTCCCAAACCCGGAATGTGGAAGGAGGAGGGTTTACTGGGTTGGCAACCAGTTGTAAAATCTGCTATTGCCAAGCATTGGGCGTCAGGAAATAACCCGACCGCCTAGGGTGCCAACAGCTTCGGGTGGAAGAGCCCTTTTAGGTGGGGTGATGGCCCCCCAGTGGAGGAAATGCCACTGGAATCCATTGCGCAGCGTCGGGTCTCCAGGTTAGGGGCAGCAGCAGAAGACGTCTGTACTCCAGAGGAGCGGCCTTATTATCACCTCACTGGATCACATCCAGAGTTGTACCTCGGGTCCTAGTCCCTCGCCGGTGACACCGTGACAGTCAACCATGGAAGGTTTTCTAAGGATTACTCTACCGGCTGAACCTAGAGTTCAGAGAAGGCAGCATTCGGCTCCGGTAAGGTGCAAACTGAGAGATACCGTGATGTCGGAGGTACAGAAACATCCCAGTGCAACACACACAAATGAGCCAAGATCAAGAATCAAACCAATGCAGATAATGCTAACTCCCTCATGCAAACTGGTAAGCTAAAGGTGATCACTGACATAATGGATCAGCACAAAATTCTTATCATGGGATTACAGGCATTGAGGAACACTGATCAGGATGCTTTGGAATCTCAAGGGTATCAAGTCTATAAGGTTATACCAGAGAAGAGAGTGATGAAGAATGTCCCACAATTCGGAACAGGATTTTTGGTCAACCTTAAAATAATAAATTCAGTTCAAGAATTCCAATTACAATCTCCTCGAATCTCACTGCTCACCTTAAAGGCTTCTAATAACATATATACTACAACAAATGCCCATGCTCCCACTGATTTATTTATTTATTTATTGCCTCCAACAGAATAAAATTCCAATTACTGGAGATAAAAACACCTCCCCCAAAGACCGTGAAGTAACAGAAGAATTTTGGGACTCATTGGACCAAACCATAGATAACATCCCTAAACACCATGTAAAATTATTCGGTGACTTCAACGCTCAGGTAGGTAGAGAAAGAAAATACCGTGACATCATCGGAAAATGGCCAGCAAACAAGAGAACAGATAAAAATGGAGAACAACTAGCTGACCTATGTCGAAACCATACCTTAATCTCAAAATCTACATGTATTAAGCGAAAACCTCAAAAACTCAAAACATGGAAGCACCTTGACTACACTAAGGGAGTGGCAACTGGATCACGTCTGCATAGATAAACACCACCACAAAGAGATCTATAATGTCAAAGTCCTCCGAGGAATTGACACAGGTACTGATTACTACGGAGTCAAAATTAAAATTAAACTCACTTCCCAGAGGAGACAACAAAGGCAAACTCCCAAAACTAAAAGAACAATAGATCCTATCCAGCGAATCAACAATGAACATTACCAAAACGCAACTGACAACATAATAATCACTGATAAACTCGAAAACTTAGTTCACATCCTTAAACAAAAGCAGAAGAGCTGGCTCCAATTAAACGGCGTGAAAACACCAATGGTGGAACAACGACTGAGATGCAACAGTGGGAAAATGACATCAGGCATGGTTATTACAGCAGTCCCAAAAATCGGGAGTGTCCTATCAAAATCTAGTTAGACAAAGAAAAGAAACTACCCAAATCTTAAGAAGAATTAAAAGACAGCATCATAAGGACTCACTGAATTTAATTGAAGAAGCCCTTTATAGAACTCAATCGAGGGACTATTATATAACCTTCCGAAAACAGCTCCGAAAATATGAACCCCCGACCCTACTGATGAAATATGAAAATGATAAGCTGGCTCATAACAATAAAGACAATGCAGAAATTCTGGCTAGATATTTCAGCAAACTTCTAAATTATGAAGAACCTGTAGAACTCCTTGTTGTTGATGCCAACACCCTAATAAAAACACCACCAGATAACATCAATTCCCCTACAATACAGGAAGTCTAACAAGTTCCGAAAATATTAAAAAATTACAAAGCACCGGAAGATCAGACCTTTGCGGAAATCTGGAAATATGCAGGTAGATCAACGAAAGTTGGGCTTCATCAAAACCTTGTCTCTATCTGGATTAGAGAGAAGAACTACCGGAACACTGGACAACAGCCCTCATTCACCCACTGCACTGCACCCTAATAATTACAGGGGATTCTCACTCCTAGACATAACATACAAAATACTCATCCTAAATAAGATCAGTTCACAACTTGAGAAAGAACTAGGAGATTATCAAGGAGGTTTCAGACCATGGAGAAGTTGTCCTGATCAGATCATGAGTCTTAAGTTGATTATGGACTATAACAGGAGGAGAAACAGAGATATGGTAATAACATTTGTCGATTTCAAGAAAGAGTACGGTTGCATCCATAGAGAATCTTTGTTTAACCTTTTAAGACACCTTGGACTACACCCCAAATTAATAAACATGATAAAACTAACTCTCACCAACACTAAATCAAAAGTAAAGTTTAGGAGCTAAATATCAGAGCCATTTGAAATAAAACAGGATTACAGCAGGGAGATGGGCTATCACCTCTATTATTTAATTGTGTTCTTGAGATGGTAATGAGGGAATGGTTTATGAAATGTCCCCCATATATAAAGGTTTGAAAAAAAAAAATCAAAACAAATTGCCTGGGTTTCGCCGATGATTTAGGATTACTACCAGTTGACATTAAAAAAGCAGAAAAATAAATAAATCAGATAATAGAACATCAAAACATTGCAAATAAAGTTGGCCTCAAATTATCGTTTGAGAAAAACAGAAATTATGCCCCAAAAACCAACACAACTAAAGGCAGTTACCATAAATGGTAATCCAGTAAAATCAAAATAGTACCACTCAATTTAAATACCTTGGAGAAGTGCTAACAAACAACCTTAAATGAAATAATCTCGATCCAAACAAGAATAAATAAATTAACTACAGCACAAAAATTGATATGGGATATGTACAAAAAGAAATGTTAATCCATTAATGCAAAATTAAAACACTACAACACAGTTATGAAGCCAGAAGGTACATATGCAGTGGAAACACTTTTTCACCTAAACAATCAAAGACTTCAAATTGAAAGGAGGATTGGAAGAACCTGCATCAACAAAAGATACTAGAAAGATGGCCAGTGGTGGATACTACCTAACAAAGTTGTGCACAAAGAGCTAGAACCCATTATAGGTACTATGCGTAAGAGGAGACTGGGATTTCTTGGACATATTATGCGGATGCAGGATTCGAGGCTCCTAAAACAACTAGTGCAGTACAATCGTATCTCAAAAAATACCACAACAGGATGTGCATGGATAAGAGAAGTGAGAGAGGATCTGAAGGAGATAGACCTTACAACAGACGACACCACAAATATGATAAAGTTGAATACAAAACTCAAGAATACAAAAACCTGCTTTACCCTTACAAGAAACAAACCCACAACACGCACAATTTCAACCGAGGAAAGGGCACAACGATCGAAACGTCATAAGAAGTACTGGGAGGAACACTAAGCCCGAACAATCCCTTCAAAGAAGATCTGAATGATGGACTGACTATGGTGATCCTATGCCAGGGCCATCCGCGCTGGGGGAGCACTGGGCAGTCAGACCAACGCTCCTTCCCGTACCACCACTACACTGTGGCAGCGAGGACACCTGAGACAGACGGGTGATGTTCAGACCGCGTTGACTAGTACAGTCGTGCGGCCGATGACTTTTGTGGGACCGTTGACATCATATTGATAGAGCTGTTTTGCCATTAAAAATATCGCATATACAAATCGAATGGCACTCCGATGTATGGAATGTTTAGGAATCGAACACACGTGTTAAGTAAAGAACGTTGTGATTTATTCCAAACTGAAATGTGAACATATTAGACAGGAAAATTCAACAACATTTTACCAATATCAACAGATAGTACAGACCTTGAGTGACTTTTGCTCCGTCGTTTTTACGATCGTCCTCTAGATTGCAATTTAATTTTATCTAGACACTGAACTCTCATTTAAGTTGAGAAGTATTTTGAATGTTGAATGTAGGGCTTATGCCCTTGCAAAATATTGTCTAAATTGTGAAGTGTGCCCTCCCTGATGAAAGAATTCAATTGATTTACAGATCTGACTTGATTAGCTTCTGAGGAGTCTAATATATACAACTGGCTGTTAGAACTTCGTTTATATTTTTGGAATATAAGGAAGAAATGCTATGATGTGACATTCCAGAAATTTTAAATCATGTGGCACGGTAACATTGGCACCAAAGGAAACAAAGGACATAGTATTGTTGTACTGTCGAGTGTTATCTCTGAAATTTCTTGAGATATCACCTCCAGTCGAAAATTGTTTCAACCTGTCAGTTATTTTATGTTCCGGCAGATCAATTTTACCATTACAACAGGAAAGGCCAAAGTAACCAAGCGTTACTTCTCGCAAGAAATATACAATCCTGCGGGCTCGACGCGACACAGTTCTGGCAGGGACTATATTCACACTTCCTTTCGGAATTAGGGTACTACCCATTACAATTGGGTACAATCGCGTCGACCGACTGAAAAACATTGAATTTCGATTACCAAGGCAACATTGAAAAATTGGCTTCAAATAGGCTAACATAATATTGTATGCTTATTTATGAAGTAAACCGGGAAAGTCGTCCAGTATTTGTAATGTCAGAATTTCAAAGTATTGTACATTATTGTCGCATAACAGGCAAAGGTACGGTTCATTAGTGGAATTTCATGAAACAACATTTTGGACACGCCTTGTATGTTTCATACGGCAACGAATGAACTGAGGAAAATAAAGGAGTACCGTAGCGCATGGCGCGATTTCAAAGACATTCAGAAGGAAGCCACCCAAGTGGATGGATTCACTGCATACAGGGTCTTTCATATAAAGTAAGAACGGTGAGCGGCAGCTTCGTTTTCCGCTGCTGCAGTGGCCTTAGCCGAGCGTGTGGCGTTCCATGGCCCCCTCCTGTAGTATTGAAAGCGCTCGCATAGTATATAATGTACTCGACCTTCAGTCGCCAGTCTGAACCTCAGATGTTAACATGAGGCATTTATCATTACAACATCGTATTTTTGTATGTAAAACTTATTTTAAGTACGAGTCGGCTCGGTGGGCATGTGATACATTTGTTCAGCAATTTCCTGACTAAGTGCCACCTTCACTAGTACAGCACTAGCACGTGATTGTAAATAAGTTTGACACTACTGACTCAGTGCTCAATAAAAAGCATAAAATTAAAAATCAGAAACATTTACATTGGCAGAACTCACTCGCGTCTACCAGAAAGTGGTTACCAGATACAATGCTTGTATAACCCAGGAAGGACAACACTTACAGCATCTTTTATAAGGTAATTTACTATATAAAGCTCAAATACCACTCACTCACTCACTGACTGATTCATTCGTCACGAAATCTCAGAAACCACCTAACGGATTGGAATGAAATTTGGTATGCAGCTTCCTCAAGGGCCGCAAACGCCCACTAAGAAAGGATTTTTGGATATTCAGGTTCTAAAGGGGTGTTAAGGGGGTAGACCTGCATTTCATTGAATAGCAATATCTCCCGATTGGTTTCATTGGGGGATGTGATACTCGGCATATAAACTCATCATTAAAAAAAAGAAGACATGTGTCTAAGGGTTTTTCGATGTGGTGTATATTATGAGGTGAAAGGGGTGAAAAGTGGGGATTGAAGGATTCCTAACGGAGCGTGTATCCCTTAAACGACATAGGCCAGGAGTTTGGAACTCAGCGGGAAAAAATCAGCATAAAAAATAAGTAAATAGGTGTTTGACGGTTTTTTCATAAATCCAATTTAAGGGGCCCATGGGGAAGGGTGAAATTATGGGGGGGGGGGACGTAATATGTCTGAGTGTAAAATTATACATGGCCTATGTTGTAGACAATAACACATTACATCTTTTTTGTCTCTTGCTATTTCATCATACGACGAATACTTAGGGAGTTATTAATGATTTTGTATATTTTGGCCGGAATTTTTGTAGACAATAACACATTACATATTTTTTGTCTCTTGCTATTTCATCATATGACGAATACTTAGGGAGTTATTAATGATTTTGTATTTTTTGGCCAGAATTTTTGTAGACAATAACACACATCTTTTTTGTCTCTTGCTGTTTCATCATACGACGAATACTTAGGGAGTTATTAATGATTTTGTATTTTTTGGCCGGAATTTTCTAAGTCCCAGGAATGACATAAAAATTGATTCGAATGAAAATTCAAAAAATAGTTTTTTTTAATACTTTTATTATATTTTTCACGTCTTTTAGGGTCCGAAACCAACATTATATTTTGATGTTTTTTTCGTCCCATGCATTTTTGGTTTCAGGTGATTGAATAATTTTCCACTAGGACCGTGGCTTATCTTTCTTCTGCTATATAAAGCTAAAATACCACTCACTCACTGACTGATTCATTCATCACGAAATCTCAGAAACCACCGAACGGATTGGAATGAAATTTGGTATGCAGCTTCCTAGGGGCTGGAAACGCCCACTAAGAAAGGATTTTTGGATATTCAGGTTCTAAAGGGGTGTTAAGGGGGTAGACCTGCATTTCATTGAATAGCAATATCTCCCGATTGGTTTCATTGGGGGATGTGATACTTGGCATATAAACTCATCATTAAAAATAAGAAGAAGGGTTTTTCGATGTGGTGTATATTATGAGGTGAAAGGGGTGAAAAGTGGGGATTGAAGGATTCCTAACAGAGCGTGTATCCCTTAAACGACATAGGCCAGGAGTTTGGAACTCAGCGGGAAAAAATCAGCATAAAAAATAAGTAAATAGGTGTTTGACCGTTTTTTCATAAATCCAATTTAAGGGGCCCATGGGGAGGGGTGAAATTATGGGGGGGGGGGGGGGGACGTAATGTCTGAGTGTAAAATTAAACATGGCCTATGTTGTAGACAATAACACATTACATCTTTTTTGTCTCTTGCTATTTCATCATACGACAAATACTTAGGGAGTTATTAATGATTTTGTATTTTTTGGCCGGAATTTTCTAAGTCCCAGGAATGACATAAAAATTGATTCGAATGAAAATTCAAAAAATAGTTTTTTTTAATACTTTTATTATATTTTTCACGTTTTTTAGGGTCCGAAACCAACATTATATTTTGATGTTTTTTTTTCTTCCCATGCATTTTTGGTTTCAGGTGATTGAATTATTTTCCACTAGGACCGTTGCTTATCTACTATACAATGCTCAAATGCCACTCACTCACTCACTGACTGATTCATTCATCACGAAATCTCAGAAACCACCAAACGGATTGGAATGAAATTTGGTATGCAGCTTCCTCAAGGGCTGCAAACGCCCACTAAGAAAGGATTTTTGGATATTCAGGTTCTAAAGGGGTGTTAAGGGGGTAGAGCTGCATTTCATTGAATAGCAATATCTCCCGATTGGTTTCATTGGGGGATGTGATACTCGGCATATAAACTCATCATTAAAAAAAAGAAGACATGTGTCTGAGGGTTTTTCGATGTGGTGTATATCATGAGGTGAAAGGGATGAAAAGTGGGCGGTTGAAGGATTCCTAACGGAGCATGTATCCCTTAAACGACATAGGCCAGGTGTTTGGAACTCAGCGGGAAAAAATCAGCATAAAAAATAAGTAAATAGGTGTTTGACCGTTTTTTCATAAATCCAATTTAAGGGGCCCATGGGGAGGGGTGAAATTATGGGGGGGGGGGGGGTGACGTAATATGTATGAGTGTAAAATTATACACGGCCTATGTTGTGGACAATAACACATTACATCTTTTTTGTCTCTTGCTATTTCATCATACGACGAATACTTAGGGAGTTATTACTGATTTTGTATTTTTTGGCCGGAATTTTTGTAGACAATAACACATTACATCTTTTTTGTCTCTTGCTATTTCATCATACGACGAATACTTAGGGAGTTATTAATGATTTTGTATTTGGCCGGAATTTTTGTAGACAATAACACATTACATCTTTTTTGTCTCTTGCTATTTCATCATACGACGAATACTTAGGGAGTTATTAATGATTTTGTATTTTTTGGCTGGAATTTTTGTAGACAATAACATATTGCATCTTTTTTGGCTCTTGCTGTTTCATCATACGACGAATACTTAGGGAGTTATTAATGATTTTGTATTTTTTGGCCGGAATTTTCTAAGTCCCAGGAATGACATAAAAATTGATTCGAATGAAATTTCAAAAAATTGTTTTTTTAATACTTTTATTATATTTTTCACGTCTTTTAGGGTCCGAAACCAACATGATATTATGATGGTTTTTTTTTTCGTCCCATGCATTTTTGGTTTCAGGTGATAGAATTATTTTCCACTAGGACCCATGCTTATCCACTATATAAAGCTCAAATACCACTCACTCACTGACTGACTCATTCATTCATCACGAAATCTCAGAAACCACCAAACGGATTGGAACGAAATTTGGTATGCAGCTTCCTCAAGAGCCGCAAACGCCCACTAAGAAAGGATTTTTGGATATTGAGGTTCTAAACGGGTGTTAAGGGGGTAGACCTGCATTTCATTGAATAGCAATATCTCCAGATTGGTTTCATTGGGGGATGTGATACTTGGCATATAAACTCATCATTAAAAATAAGAAGAAGGGTTTTTCGATGTGGTGTATATTATGAGGTGAAAGGGGTGAAAAGTGGGGGTTGAAGGATTCCTAACGGAGCGTGTATCCCTCAAACGACATAGGCCAGGAGTTCGGAACTCAGCGGGAAAAAATCAGCATAAAAAATAAGTAAATAGGTGTTTGACCGTTTTTTCATAAATCCAATTTAAGGGGCCCATGGGGAGGGGTGAAATTATGGGGGGGGGGGGGACGTAATATGTCCGAGTGTAAAATTATACATGGCCTATGTTGTAGACAATAACACATTACATCTTTTTTGTATCTTGCTATTTCATCATACGACGAATACTTAGGGAGTTATTAATGATTTTGTATTTTTTGGCCGGAATTTTTGTAGACAATAACACATTACATCTTTTTTGTCTCTTGCTATTTCATTATACGACGAATACTTAGGGAGTTATTAATGATTTTGTATTTTTTGGCCGGAATTTTCTAAGTCCAAGGAATGACACAAAAATTGATTCGAATGAAATTTCAAAAAATTGCTTTTTTAATACTTTTATTATATTTTTCACGTTTTTTAGGGTCCGAAACCAACATGATATTTTGATGTCTTTTTTCGTCCCATGCATTTTTGGTTTCAGGTGATGGAATTATTTTCCACTAGGACCGATGCTTATCTACTATATAAAGCTCAAATACCACTCACTGACTCATTCATTCACCACGAAATCTCAGAAACCACCGAACGGATTGGAATGAAATTTGGTATCCAGCTTCCTCGAGGGCCGCAAACGCCCGCTAAGAAAGGATTTTTGGATATTCAGGTTCTAAAGGGGTGTTAAGGGGGTAAACCTGCATTTCATTGAATAGCAATTTCCCGATTGGTTTCATTGGGGGATGTGATACTCGGCATATACTGTATACTCAGCACAAAAAATAAGAAGACATGTGTCTGAGGGTTTTTCGATGTGGTGTATATTATGAGGTGAAAGGGGTGAAAAGTGGGGGTTGAAGGATTCCTAACGGAGCGTGTATCTCTTAAACGACATAGGCGAGGAGTTTGGAACTCAGCCGAAAAAAATCAGCATAAAAAATAACTAAACAGGTGTTTGACCGTTTTTTCATAAATCCAATTTAAGGGGCCCATGGGGAGGGGTGAAATTATGTGGGTGGGGGGTGGAAACGTAATATGTCTGTGTAAAATTATACATGGCCTATGTTGTAGACAATAACACATCACATCTTTTTTGTCTCTTGTTATTTCATCATACGACGAATACTTACGGAGTTATTAATGATTTTGCACTTTTTGGTCGGAATTTTCTAAGTCCCAGGAATGCCATAAAAATTGATTCTAATGAAATTTCGAAAAATTGTTTTTTTAATACTTTTATTATATTTTTCACGTCTTTTAGGGTCCGAAACCAACATGATATTTTGATGGTTTTTTTTCGTCCCATGCATTTTTGGTTTCAGGTGATAGAATTATTTTCCACTAGGACCCATGCTTATCTATCTATATAACTAATGTTATAACGGGTTCCAAATGTTATTGCGGGCGAAGCCGCGGGTAACAGCTAGTATTTCATATAGGATTGCACACACGCTTAAAGCAGGGGGCCGAGGCGCGCCACAAGTTCGGCCAAGGCCACCGCAGCAGCGAAGAACAAAACTGCCGCTTGCCATTCTTACTTTATATGAAAGACCCTGTATATTTTTCATAATGTGTTGGGATTCTTACTACAAAAATTCCCGGCTCTGTCAAGAAATTTAATGCTGATTTGAAGGCTGGAACGGGGTACACTCAGCCTGAGAAGGGGTGGGTTCGACTCCAAACTCACCCATCCTTGAAGTGGTTTTCTGTGGTTTACTACTTCTACTCCAGGAAGGTACCACGATGGTTCCTAACTGAAGGTCATGGCCGCTTCATTCCCAATCCTATCCCCAATTTACACATACACACGCTAGTGCAACCATCACAATAACACAGGTTATCACAAAAATTCCACACACACCCATGTACACGGGGCTACATGACCACGATGTCAAGTCCCTCAAATGAAATAAAAACTGTCTACACATGAAAACTGCAAAATGGTGAAAGGAAAATGTAGGAATATTTGGCACTATTTTTCTCTGTCAGGATAGTATTTTGCTAATATGCTGTTTAACTGTCCAAGCCTCTAACAGATGGGGAAGAAAAGGTTGAGAGATGGAAAGCGTACATAGAGAGTTTGTATAAGGGAAAGGAGATTGAGAATCATGTAATGGAAAGGGAGGAGGAAATTGATGAGGATGCGAAAGGAGATTTAATATTGAGATCAGAATTTGATGGAGCTTTCGAAGACTTAAGCAGGAACAAAGCACCAGGCATAGATGATATACCGATTGAGTTGCTACGCTGCATAGGAGATGAAGGTCTGATCAGGTTATTTCACTTGGTGTGTAGGATTTATGAGACAGGTGAGGTACCCCCTGATTTCAAGAAGAATGTAATCATCCCTATACCAAAGAAAGTGGGAGCTGACAGATGTGAAGATTACCGTACAATCAGCTTGATTACTCATGCTTCAAAGATCCTGTCTAGAATAATTTACAAGAGGATTGAAAGCCAGATAGAAACGGAGTTGGGTGAAGACCAGTTTGGTTTCAGGAGAAATGTAGGAACAAGGAAAGCTGTACTAAGTCTTAGGCTGATTTTGGAAGGTATAATAAGGAAAGATAAGAGAACGTTCATGGCAGTTGTAGACTTAGAAAAGGCTTTTGATAACGTTGATTGGACTAAATTGTTTGACATTTTGAAATCTATTGGAATAAAGTACAGGGATAGGAGGGTAATCTACAATCTATACAGAAACCAGACAGCAGTCATTCGAGGTGAAGGACATGAGAGAGAAGCTGGTATTCAGAAACGTGTTAGGCAAGGCTGCAACTTATCACCCATACTTTTCAATCTTTACATTGAACAAGCAATGAAGGAAATTAGAGAAAAATTTAAAGTGGGAGTGAAGATTCAAGGAGAAATAATTTCAACTCTGAGATTTGCTGATGACATCGTCATCTTGGCCGACAAGCCTGAGGATTTGAATGAGTTTTTGAATGGTATGGACTCCGTCTTACAGAAAGAATTCATGATGAAAATTAATAAATGTAAAACAAAAAATACTGGAATGCAGCCGAAATAAATCAGAAACCTCTATGGAGATCAAATTGGCAGGTGAAAAGCTGAAGGAAGTAGGAGACTTCTGTTACTTAGGAAGCAGAATAACCAGTGATGGACGAAGCAAAGAGGATATAAAAAGTAGGTTGGCTCAGGCAAAGAAAGCATTTCTACAAAAAAGGAACCTGTTGACATCGGATATAGATTTAGGTATTAGGAAGTCATTTTTGAAAGCCTTTGTCTGGAGCGTGGCACTCTATGGAAGTGAAACTTGGACTATTGGTGCAGCAGAAAAGAGGAGAATTTAAGCATTTGAAATGTGGTGTTACAGGAGAATGATGAAGATCAGATGGGTAGATAGGGTTACAAACGAAGAGGTATTAAGACGAGTGGGAGAGGAGAGATGTTTTTGGGGACTGCTAATGAAGAGAAGAGATAGGTTAGTAGGACATATACTAAGACACCCAGGTATAACAAGATTAGTTATGGAAGGAAGGGTCGAGGACAAGAACTGTAGGGGTAGACCAAGGTTAGAATATGTTAAACAGATTGCCTCGGATGTAGGGTGTGGTAGCTATGTAGAGATGAAACGATTAGCTCAGGACAGGGAGGCATGGAGGGCTGCATCAAACCAGTCAAAAGACTGAAGACTCAAACAACAACAACGATAGCATAGAGAATACTACAGTCAATTACAGTCCCTGATTCACAATCGGCTTAACAGTTTCCCCATATGCAACAATATACCAAAACTTCTGTAGCAATAATGACTAATACCGGTATTACACCGGGTGTCGATGAGTTGAGTGTGGAGATGGTGAGAGCAGCAGGAGAGGTGGGGATACAATGGTTGTACCGAGTGATGAGGACAGCATGGAAGGAAAGGAAGACCCCCGAGGACTGGAAAAAAGGAATAATTGTCCCGATCTTCAAGAAAGGTAGTAGAACAGAATGCAGAAACTACCGGGGAATAACACTGATGAGTCATTGTGCAAAGATCTTTGAGAAAGTTTTGGAAAGGAGGATTAGGACAAGGATAGAAGGAGGGATGAGGGAAGAGCAACATGGCTTCAGAGCAGGAAGGTCCACAGTGGATTTGATTTTTGCTGTAAGGCAGTTACAAGAACAGCACTATGAGTATGGAACAGATCTACTGATGGCCTTCTTGGACATTGAGAAAGCATATGACAGTGTATGCAGAAACAAAGTATGGAAGTCCCTGGAGGATAGAGGAGTAGAGTAATGGACTATAAAGAGGATAAAGGAGATGTACAAGGGAAGTGTGAGCTGTGTGAAAGTGGGAGGAGAGAGATCGGACTGGTTGGAACAGAGAAACGGCATGAAACAAGGAAGTGCACTGTCACCGTTACTTTTCATTGTGGTGATGGATGACATAATGTCCCGAGTGGCACAAGTAATTGGGGAAGGAAAGATGAAAGCAATGGTGTTTGCAGATGATTTGATGATTTGGGGAAACAAGGGGGAGGAGGTACAGTAACAGTTGGACGTGTGGGAAGGAATAATACAAGGATATGGGATGAAATTTAGCATAAATAAGAGTGAGATGGTGATCACAACAAGGAAGAAGGAAAGAACCACAATGGGAATGACAATTGGTGGGGAACAGCTGAAGAAAGTGGAGAGTTTCAAGTATCTGGGAAGCCTGATACAAGATAATGGAAGAAACGATAGAGAAATAAATGAGCGGGGGAGACAGGCAGAAGCATTCCGGAGGAGTGTGAGAAGCATGTTATGGAGCAAGGATGTCCCTCAGAACAGCAAAAAAAAAAAAACATATATCGGACGTACTATGTCCCTATCCTGACGTATGCCTCGGAGACCTGGGTTATGAAAGGAAGGGAGAAGAGCAAAATACAGGCCAGTGAGATGAGGTTCTTGAGAAGCAGTATTGGAGCTACAAAGATGGACAGAATAAGAAGGACCAGAGAATTAATGGAGGAACCATTACAGAATGATATAGAGAAATCTAGACTTAGATGGTATGGACATGTAAAACGAATGGAGGAGAAGAGGATACCCAGGAGAGTACACGAGACGAAGTGGGAAGGAAAGAGACCGAGAGACAGGTGGCTGAAGGGGGTGGAAGAAAGCGTGAAGAAGAGAGGAGAAGACTGGACAAGGGTGGAGGCTGAGAGATGGTGGGAAGACAGAAGACATTGGAGAGGCTTGTGTTACAAACAGACCCGGCCAGTGGCTGGAAACTGTGCAAGATGATGATGATGACCGGTATTACAATGTAGGTAGGCTACACAGTGAAACCAGCCATCTGAACAGAATACCTTAATTATGTACGTACAGCAACAACCATTTTCTTTATACTACAGGGGCCGATTTGATGTGATAATTATGGATACATGTGACATTAGCATCCGGGTGGAGCAGATAGAAGTTAAAGATATCATGACGTAATTTGGGAACCGATAGCCCCATATCAGTTTCACCCGCCTGGTGAAGTGTCTCTTGTTTGTTGTTGTTTGCCGCTCCAGGAATCTCGTGGGATGATGAAACATTCCGACTGTGCACAAAAACTGCACAGGAGTTTGTGCTCACGATATCTTAATTAATTAGTCTCAGCAGTTTCCAGCAAAGACTGCTAAGGTTCAAAGTATCCTTGTTTAAGAGTCGTGTCACACTCGCTTCATTACTGGTCTACAACATGCAAGACATCTAAACTCTCTCCTTGGTCAATATAAGTGATATGTCTTCGGCCCTTATATTAGATAGCTTTGGGTTGAAGGAATGCGCGCGCAGATCATGATGCATGCATTTCGTAGATTTCTTGCCTGCTTTATGCAAGAAATACTGTAATTCTAGCCAATCCCTACATAACTCACATACAAAATTTAAAACGTTAATAATACTCCTTGATAAAACAATTTTTCAGTGGTAAAAAAAGCTGCCGAGAGGTAGGATCGAACCTGGGCTCCTTCGATCAAGAGTCAATCACCCTAACCACATAGCTATTCAAGCACTCTTGCTTGGCCGCTGGTGCAACCATTCACTATCTTCATAACCCGCTGTCTGGGGAGAATAGTCCATTTCATTAACTAAAAAATCAATGTTGCACATTCATATATGTTCAAACTGTTACTATGGCAGTGCAAGGGTTTAATTTAAAACTCAGAAAAACCAAGGCCTACCACCAGCCGACATCTAGTTGCATGTGCATCCGTTGTAGCTCCACATGTGGCAGATATCACGCCATTGATGGTCAATCTGTCACGTGTGGCTTTGTAAAATGTGACCTTGAAGAAATGAATATTCGGAATTATTTTAATACACGGATGATATAATCAAGGGAGGTGGCGTTCAATCGATAATGCGTGACGGGCATTACATTTTAAGACAACAAACGTCGTCGTAGCGCAAATACTTCCCAAGATATTTTAGTGTTAGTATGGGTGAAAATTCTTCCAAATTATTTTAATATATAAGATACTGAACCAAAAAGGTTAATGTTAAAGCTTTATATGAACGTTACCATTTGATTCAAACAAATTGCAGCTCTCAGATGAGTCAGTTGACCTCCCTGTTCCGCCCCTTAAAACAACAATAACTAAATAACTAACAACTCTCGGAATATGTATGATGATCGCACCTAGCTTGTTTCAATAGCAGTAGCAGCAATTATAGGTGTACACCGTACATGTTATTAAGTTCTACTGCTACTACTAGTACTACTACAGGGCGCTAGGAAATGTTCTCCGCAGTGCCTACGTGCTGCTGCGAGAGATAGCATCAGCAGTTTAGTTGGCAGCACGGTGTCCTTGACAGGGTGAATCCCACACGTATAGGCTGTAGGCTGTCGAAATCATGAGTGTTTATTGTAGTAAGTGAGCGTTCAGATAGATTGATTATTGGAAGAGTGCAACAGTATGCAGGCGGTAATGTTTACTACTGAAGAGAAAGTTTTTGGAGGAATACGTTTTTCGCGAAGGCGATCGGTTTACAGAAAATGTAAAACTAAAATTCAGGCACGGCTTCCTAATTCAAAGGGTCCGAACCGGGATACCGTTCAGGATTTGATAAGTACATTTCGTGTGACAGGCTCTGTTCACGATGTACCGGGAACAGGCAGGCCTATGCTTTTAACATAAGAAAAACTTGATGAAATCTCCGATATAATGCCGCATAGTCCAAGAAAATCAACACGCAAATTAGTTCAAGAAACAGGAATCTCTAAGTGAACAGCACATAAAACTGTAAGAGACAAGCTTCAGTTTTTCCCTTATAAAGTTACCGTTTCGATACAAGTGGCAGTCGTGCTGCCAACGTAACTGCTGATGATACCTCTCACAGCAGCATGTAGGCGCTGCGGAGAACATTCCCTGGTGCCCTGTACTACGGAGAGGTCCTTCTCTATAGAATGGAACCTCACAGGTGCCGTGTGGCAGCTGGGTCACTGCGCATTGCAGCGTGTCGAGCAAGGCCTAACACATTCACACGTATTTAATAATCATCATTACTTACATGAATTACGGAGTGGTTGCTAGAAATGCTGTCCTTCTTTATGTAAACAAACGTTGCACCAACGTAGGAAGTTTAGGAACACTCGCTGTAATTCAGTTCTCGAGAGCTTCCCGAGTACGTGGATTGTTTCTGTATACATTTTGTTTGAAGTTCCCCCACAAGTAAAAATCGCATGGTGCTGAAACTTATTAACACATTTACTGTAAGACTTCTTCTTGAAAAGATAAGTTTCCACTAGGAAAATACGATGTTTTCTTCTATACTTAACCATGTTCATGGGATACGTGATACTTCACCACAAGTCTTAACTCTCTCAATTAAGGTATCTTGCTAGCTCCGTATGTAATCAATGCTATACCAACATCCGGTGCTTCCCGTCCCGTTATTATGTAATCGGTAAATGCTAGTCGTCTGGCCGTAACTTATCACTCTCGGCCCGTAACACAAGTATGTAATTTTGCATTAAATGGTAGAAATCTGAGTAATTTACCTGATGTACAATCCTGCAATTGTGTCACAAGAGGGGCAGGAGATATCAAAAGTCAATTTCCTGATATTCACCTGAAGTTTAAGTGGGATAACCACGTCTAAGATGGTTCAGAGTAGGATATTAACCCATTTCTCTTCTCAGTTGTTCCTCTGAGGCCGCATGCACCCCGCTCCAACAATTTAAACCAGTTTCAAATCCTCCCAAAGCACAATGCTAAATTGAACTCAGGCTACAGCATTTATCCCAAGAACATCCACAGTGGCTATTCATATCTTAATTGCAAAATTTTGCTAAAACCAGATTTGATAGCACAGGTATAGAACACGTGCACCTTTCGATAGGCATTAGTTGGATTGATGGTGTGAATGCCCACCTTTGAAGAAGGCAGCGGAGACTGTTTTGTGTGCTTTTCCTTGTTCCTCCTTTTATCTCTCCCTCAACCCAAACCCGCCTGTCTTTGGGTTTGTCCTCTTCCTATGTTTTTATCCTCCTTTTCTGATTGTTTCCATGTCCACCTTGTTGTTTTACCCTATATAGATTCGCCACAAAATAGATTACAGTATGTTTCTAGTTTGGTTAACAGACATATTTACTTGTGTTTAAGCACATTACCTTGGTTCTTAACCACACTGCTATTATTGCTTTCCTGAATTCATCTTTTTCTCTTTTCATGATCATTCCAAAAAAGATAAACCAAGTTTCTACTCTGAAATTCTTCAAACTTTCTAGAAAACTTACCAATGTCTTCCTCTTGTTCTTGGCTGAAGTCGAAAGGCACATGAAAGGCTTGGAGATGTCTTGGAACAGCAGATTTATGCGTTCCCTTGAAATCACACAGGTGACAATCATAAGTAGGACGCTCATCAACAGGTTTATGAAGAAACTTGTGCATATCTGAACTATGCTTATGTTTAAATGTCTTGGAACAAATATCACATTCAAATTGAATTTCTTTTGTTGAATGTAACAACATATGTCTCTTGATGCTCGTTAGATTAGTAAAACCTTTATCACAAATCTCACACTCAAAGGAGCGGTGCTGCGTGTGGAGCTCAAGATGTCGCTTTAGATCCTTCCCTGACCGAACTGTTTTACTACAAACATCACAACTAAATGGTCTAATATTTGTGTGTATCTTCCCATGAGTGGTAAGATGGGTCTTCTCGGAGAATGTTTCAGGACAAACATCACATTTAAACTTGTTCTGTTCAACCCAGTATGACTTGCAATCTATTTCTCTGTATCTGGAAACAAAATAAAAATTAGAAATAGGATGAAGGATACATACCAGCCAGATTAGCTCAACAAGCTACCATGCAGAACCCTAAGGCCAGGCTACATCTGCAGCCAATACTGCCAATAGAGCTGTATACAACTGAAGCACTAACAACAAGGCTGCTAGGCTAAAATATCACAAATCCACTCGTAAACAGTCACACTCCTTCCTCCAAACTAATCCACGAATGCTTGGCTATTACTTTTGAGAAATACCCAAAGCAACAAGCTCCCAGAATAGAATTATAAACACTCAATAAGTAAATTTTGACAAGTGAGTTGCAAAGTTGATACAGTTGAGTCACGAAAACTCGGCAGTCCGGTTAACTCGGCCACACCCTGGCAGGACGAAAAAACTTACTCAGCATCCCGAAAAGAGTTCCTGGATGTGCAGAAGCTAATGAAAATGATGTCGAACAGTGGTTCCAGAATGATACTGAGCAAGACATTATGTCCAATGCAGAGATTATTGCTGCTGTCACATTTAAAGAAAAGAAATCCGGAAAATGAACACGACGTTGAGGGCTCCACGAGTACAACCTCCTAAAATATCACATAGTGAGGGACTAAAGGCTGTCGAAACCGCCCTTCAGTATTTTGAACAACAAGGTGCATCGGCAATGGACTTACTGTTCCTTCGTCGTCTTTGTGATGAAGCAGCAAAACACATGCAGTGCAGAAGACAACAGGGCATTACGCATTTCTGTAAAAAGTTGCCAGTTTTTACAGTAGACAGCTCTAAGCCTTCATAAAGTATTTATCTGGGGTCTGTCTTATCAGGTAAATTACTGTACACTGTGTATTCATTAATTTTCATTTTCATGTTCGGGGCCGATAACCTCGATGTTAGGCCCCTTAAAACAACAATTATCATCATCATCATCATTTTCATGTTGTAAGGGCTCTATGCCTTCATAAATTATGCAGCCTTCTTTTCCTTTGCTTAATGGTATTTGGGCAGTTTATTCTCTGTTGTATTCTCAAGCAAACAATATATACAAGTACAATACTGTATTTTCTGAGGAAACACTCGTTCTTATTCTTTTTAACCCCATTCCTGATAACTCGGCATTTTTACAAACTCGGCTAGGCTTTGGTCCACATTAGGCTGGGTTTTCGGGACTCTACTGTATAATTATGTTGATTTTATCTGAATGTGTTTTGGTATTTCAAGTCAAATGGTTATTACTATGAAACACTTAAGTGGCAAGCCCTAAACACAATCTACAAATGTGAATAATAAATAAGCAGTAAAAACCGTAACTTGAAATTGAAACATTATAAGTCAGTCATAGTCTCCCATAAGTCCAACCCCTCGTCCACGCCGTGGGAGACGGGCAACGGCACAAAGTAGGGGATTGCCTGTAGGGGCGAAGTACAGTGGGGACTTCGTGTGCCCCGGGACCGGTACGGTAGCTGTGAAGGTCCTACAGGAACCCTGAAAAGTGACGGCTAACGGGGCTCTGGTGAAGCTACGATAGGCCCAGCAAGCCAGTAGTGGATAAGGCACTTGCTTTCAAGAAGGGAACGAGCCTCGGACAGGACGACGACCTAGCTATGATCATGGACTACGATTCGGAACGCTGAATGTACAAACATTGACTGGGAAGGTGGAGGAGATGGTGGATATGATGGAAAGAAGGAAGTTGGATCTGCTGGGTCTGGCAGAAACAAGGTGGAAGGGAGAAGAAAGGAGATAATTGAGAAAAGGATGTAGACTATATTGGAGTGGGAATGAGATGGAAAGAGGAATGGAGTGGGGGTAGTAGTGAGAGATGGTTTAAAAGAAGAAGTGGTGAGAATAAGTGACAGGATCATGAAGGTAAAAATATCACTGAAAGGAAAGTCTGTAGAGGTACTAATAGTGTATGCCCCACAGGTAGGCTGCACTGCTGAAGAGAAACAAGAGTTTGAGGATGAAATTCAGACACAGTTTGGAGGAAAGAATGTGATTATAATGGGAGATTTAAATGCGTATGTTGGAAGGGAAAGACAAGGGTATGAAAATGTACTTGGACAAGAGCGTTGGGGCAGCAGAAAATGAGGAAGGTGAAAGAATGTTGGATTTTTGTAAAAGGAATGGCTTGTTGGTTGGCAACTCCTGGTTCAAGAAAAGAGAGAGCCACAAGATTACCTGGTATAGCAATTTATTTATTTAATCGTATGGTGAATTACATAAAAACAAATCACAATTCCAAGTTCAAGTTTTGGAGTCATTCCAGGGTACATTCTCGAAGATGAAACAGATCACTAGGGCTCCCGGAGTAGGCGTGTAGAGGGCAGCGCTGGATGATATGGTCCATGGTCTGTTCCTCCTCATTGCATTGACACAATGGGGAATCTATCCAACCCCACTTATGGCATAGGTAATTGCAACGGCCGTGCCTGGTTCTCAGTCTATTGAGGCGACACCATAATTTTCTAGGAAGGTCAAATCCTTGTATTTTCACCGTTGGGTTGATCTCCTTGGCACTAGTTCCAGACGTTGAGTTTGACCATTCGTCCTGCCAGCATTGGTTTAAGTTGAATCGATTTGCCAGAAGTTGGTCGGCCAATAAACTGGTTGGTCTCCTCGAATGAAGTCGCTTCGGTGGTGGGTGGCAGAATTCCTGGTGTATTGGTAATGAGGGAGAAGCATAGATCTTCTTTGCTTCTCTGATCAGAGCTTCCTTCCTCCTCAGGTGAGGTGGTGGAATGTGGCTGAGTACTGGTAGCCAGTGGCAAGGGGTTGATTTTATGGTGCCGGTTATGCAACGCATAGTGTCATTCAGCTTGGTATCCACTTTATGCACATGTGCACTTTCCAACCATACTGGAGCACAGTATTCCGCTGCAGAATAGACTAGACTGATACCCGTTAATCTTAAGCAGTCCGCCGTGGCTCCCCATGAACTACCGCAAAGCTTGTGCAGGATGTTATTTCTGGTGGAAATTTTGTGAGAGAGCTTGGTGAGGTGTTCTTTGTAGGTCAGAGTTCGGTCCAGCGTTGACACCTAGGTATTTCGGGAATGGGTTGTATTTCAGTTTTTCACCACGAAATACAACATTTGGCTTGTAGTTTGCTAGTCGGTTGGCAAGATGGAAGCATGAAACCTCTGTCTTAGACATACTTGGGATCAGTCGCCAGGACTTGAAGAACGTTGACATTTTCTCCAGATCGGTTGTAAGAGTGCCTTCTGCATCTTCAAAAGTTCTGCTTTGAGCTACCAGTGCAATGTCATCTGCGTAAATAAACTTAGTAGCTGTTGTTGGTGGCAAGTCATGAATGTACAGATTGAATAGAACTGGGGCCAAAACTGATCCTTGGGGTAGACAATTATTTAGTTTCCTTTTGCGACTTTTAGCATCATCTAGAAATACTACGAACTCTCTTTCACAAAGCATGTTAGAGATAAGATTTGCAATTTCCAAACAGGGGATAGCTTCCAGCACTTTGAGGATCAGTCCATGTCGCCAGACAGTATCATATGCGCTAGTCAGGTCGATAAAGACAGCTGTTGATTTTAGCTTCTTTTGAAACCCTGCTTCAATGTGAGTGGTGAGGGCCAAGACTTGATCAGTACAGCTTCGGTTTTTCCTGAATCCAGCTTGTTCTGGTGGGGTTACAGCTTCAATGAGTGGTGCTATCCTGGCAAGAAGGACTCGTTCTAAAAGTTTATAAATGCAGCTAAGAAGTGCTATTGGACGGTAGTTTTCAGGTCTCTGCTCCGACTTGCCAGGTTTAAGAAGGGCGATCACCTTTGACCGTTTAAACTGCTTTGGTAGGTTGTTAGTCTGAAGGATGAAAGTAAAAAGTGAAGTAAGCCAGCTGATGCTATGTGGACCCATGTTTCGCAGGAATTCATTATAGATGCCATCTGGACCAGCAGCTTTACCAGTTTTCAACATCTTGATAGCGGTTTCAACTTCCTGAACAGAAAATGGCCTAGACAGTTTCTCCTTCTTCTGAGTTCTACGTTTGAGTTCGGTGAGCTTTTGTTTCACTGTTTTCGTGTGACATTTATCTCTTTTGGATCGTGTAATGTCCACCATTCTATTTGCAATGGCATCTGGGCTCAAGTTAGTATACTGCTTTTTGGAGACATGTTTTCCAGTAAGACGATTTAAGACTCTCCAAGCCTTTCTGCTCGATTTCGTGAAGTCCATGTTTTTCACTGTTTCTTCCCACTTTTGTTTCCTATTCTTCTCTAGTGATTGTAGCAGCTTCGAACCAACTTCATGATTGCCTGTTGTTAGATATTCTTCGTATAGCGCCTCGCTTTCAGGGTTCCAGCCTGGCACATAGTCTTTTCTGAAACGTCTAGCTGTATGCCTCTCACCAAGGCGGTCCGGGTTCGATTCCCGGTCAATGCATGTGAGATTTTCGATGTGAAATGCCATGTCCTGTGGTTCGGATTCCACGTAAAACGGAGGCCCCGTGGCTCATAATCACATGATTCACGGTCACGTAAAACTACAATCTTCCTTTTCTTTTCTGAAACCTCTAGGGATGTTTAATTTAGCAGCTGAAATTACTAGGTTAACAAAGTCATCATAGTTATTGGCAATTGGCTCTAGTTTTGAATCAAATAGCTTCCGATCAAGATCTTCAGAGAATTTGTCCCAATTTGCACGGTTGAAATTCCACCTGGGTAGAGGTACTGAGTTCACCAGGGGTATCTTCGTGCCAGTTTCCAGAAGAACTGGTCGGTGTTGGCTGTTTGGGAAGTTAGACAGTATTTCACGTGCAGTGTTAAGAGGCTGATCAAGACAATCCTTGGACACAAATGTTAGGTCGGGATTGTAGTCTCTTCCCCAACGAGCAGAATGGAAGGAGCCTTTGTCTTTCGCGTCAAAAACTAGATGCAGATCGGATATTTCTGCCCATTGAGTTAGTACCTCGCCATCATCATCTACTGTGTCATACCTCCAGTTTGTGTGGTGGCTATTAAAATCCCCAGTATGGATGCAGGGATGGTTGAAGGTGGGCAAAACTTTCGAAGTCCATCTGATGCAAGGAGGCTTGTACACATTAACGACGATTAGGTCATTAATTTTTACTACTATAGAGAAGATAAGATCTTTGTCACTCGATTCAACAACTTGTACTCCAGTCAGGCCAGATTTGGCGTAAGTGGCAATTCCATACTGTTGGTGATGGATGGCTTCAACTAATGTATAGCCCGGTATTTGTCCTCTTCTAGCAAGGTCCTGTTCATCTTTTGTGTGTGTCCCCTGAATGTTGACTATATCAATGTTGAGGCTATTAAGCTGTTTGTGGAGGTAGTCACACTTGGCAGAACTTATGCCTTCAATATTTAGTTGGAGAATGCGGACGGAAGGTCCAATGTCTATGGCTTGGTGGTTCTGAAAAGAACCGTTATAACGAAGAGTTTGAGACATTGTAATTTGTTCAGTTTCACCGTATGTCGTTGTTGCTCGCTTAGCACCACCCAGGGGACACGTGCAGGGCAATTTATAGGTAACTCCTGCGGACGTGAGCAATGACCTGACTAGAAAGTCGGTAGTTGACTATATCCTGTACGATAGTGATATGAATAGAAACATCCTAGACATTAAGGTAATTCCATCAGAGGCCTTGGATAGTTACCATCGACTGCTGGTAATGAACCTGAGAGGGACCAAGGATAAGAAAGGGACAGAAAATCAGGATAGGCGGATAAGAGTATGGAAGTTGAGAAGTGAAGAAAAGAAGGTAGAATACCTAAGAATAGTGAAGGAAAGCATTCCAAATGATGAACTGAAGACAGTTAGATTCAAGAGGACACTAGGAAGGGTGGCGGAAGCAGTATGTGGAAGGACAAGCAACAAGAAGAGATGGAAAGAAACTCCATGGTGGAATCAGGAAACAAAAGATATAGTGCAGAAGAAGAATAGAACCTTGAGGGTGTGGTTTCAAAATAGGACAATAGAGACAAGAAAAGACTATCAAATACGAAAGAAGGAAGTGAAAAGAGTGGTGGCTGAGGGGAGAAGAAAGTGGATGGAAGAGTGGACAAGGATGATGGAGGAGGATAGTGAAGGCACCAAAAAGGTCCTATATGGGATGGTTGAAAGTAAGAGGAGGAAAAATAATAATAATAATGTATGGCCTCGGGTGCCGGGTGCAAGCTTTGTTATTTGACACCCAGAGGGTAGCTTGCATGCCAAATTTCGTTGTTCCTTGAATCACTATGAAAGTCAAGGAGGTTAGATATCTAAGCTCCTTGAACACTATAGGGCTTTCTAGTAGAGAAATGAGGAACTTTGTGTTGGCGGAAACCCCCGAGATTAATTTTGCCATTATTAACACGGCCTACTGAATTCAAATGGGTTCTTTGACATGCCAACTTCGTATGACATGCGTGTCGTATTTTTGCTGCCTTTCAAAAATCACTTACCACGGCCAGAAGAGGAGGAATGATATGACGGACTACGTTCGAATGGTGAACAAAAGTGGTCGCGAAGTAGGGAATAAGGATGAACTCAAGAGCATGTGGAGGGAGTACTTTGAAGAACTCTTGAACCCGAATGGTGACCCTGATGAAGAAATAGAGGAACTGGGAAAAGAAGAGGACTTAACATGGAGGGAAGAGGAGGATACAGTGAGGAAGATGAAAGGAGGAGAGTCATCAGGAACAGAAAAGGACTTAACATGGAGGGAAGTGGAGGACGCAGTGAAGAAGATGAAAGGATGGAAGGCACCAGGTCTGGACGAGATATGTGTAAAGATGCTGAGAGCGGCAGGAGAGGTGGGGTTAAAATGACTATATTGAGTAATGAGGGCTTATGGAAAGAGAGAAGGACCCCTGAGAATTGGAAGAAGGGAATAATTGTCCCAATCTTCAAGAAAGGTAGCAGAAAGGAGTGCAAGAATTATTGGGGGATTACATTCATGAGCCATTGTGCGAAGATCTTTGAGAAAGTTTTGGAAAAGAGAATTCGAGCAAAAATAGAAGGAAGGATGAGAGAAGAACAACATGGCTTCAGAGCAGGAAGGTCCACAGTGGATCTGATTTTTGCTGTAAGACAGTTACAGGAAAAACATTATGAATATGGAATAGATCTACTGATGGCCTTCCTGGACATTGAAAAAGCATATGATAGTGTAGTAGAAGTAAGGTATGGAAGGCTTTGGAGAAGAGAGGAGTAGGAAAGCAGACTATATGGAGGATAAGGGAAATGTACAATGGAAGTATAAGCTGCGTGGAAGTAGGAGGAGAGAGATCAGATTGGCTGGAACAGAAGAATGGCTTGAGGCAATGAAGTGCACTTTTACCACCACTCTTCATTGTAGTGATGTACGATATAATGACCAGAATGGCGGAAGTGATTGGCGAAAGAAGGATGAAAGTAATGGCGTTTGCAGATGATTTGATGATCTGGGGAAACAAGGAGGCGGAAGTGCAGGAGCAGTTGGATGTATGGGAAGAAATAGTACAGGGATATGGGATGAAGTTTAGCATAAGCAAAAGCGAGTGGATGATCACAACCAGGAAGAAGGAGAGAGTCACAACGGGAATAACAATTGGTGGGGAAGAATTGAGGAAAGTAGAGAGTTTCAAGTATCTGGGAAGCATGATACAAGAAAATGGAAGAGACAAAGGAGAAATAAATGAGCAGGGGAGGCAAACAGAATTATTCAGGAAAAGTTTTAGGAGCCTGGTATGGAGTAAGGATGTCCCTCAAAACAGCAAAAGGTTATATATAGGACGTACTACGTTCCAATCCTGACTTATGCCTCAGAGACCTGGGTTATGAAAGGAAAGGAGCAAAGCAGAATACAGGCTAGTGAGATGAAATTCTTCAGAAACAGTATTGGAGTGACAAAGGTGGACAGGTTAAGAAATGAGAAGATCAGAGAATTAGCTAAGGAGGGAGCATTACAAGAGAGGATAGAGGAATCAAAGCTTAAATGGTATGGGCAGGTTAAGCGAATGGATGGGAGGAGGATAACCAGAAAGATACACGGGAAAATGAGGGAAAAAGACCAAGAGTAAGGCAAAGAGATAAGTGGATGAAGGGTGTGGAGGACTGCGTACGAAAGAAAGGAGAAGACTGGACCAAGGTGGTGATGGAGAGATGGTGGGAAGACAGAAGACGATGGAGAGGCTTATCTTCCAAACAGACCCGGCCAGTGGCTGGAAACTGTGCAAGATGATGATGATAAGTCTGTCATACAGCCAGAAACCTTATATGCCATGGAGTGTCTTTCTTTAAACCGAAGGGGTCAAATGAAGAAGATGGAAATTAGAAAAAGGAGAATTCTCCAGAAGATCCTCGGTCCTGTAAAGGTAGATGAAGAATTTCGTAGGCCACATAACACCGAGATCTACGAACATATAGAGAAACTATCTGATTGAGCGAGAAAAAAGAGAATAGCCTTTTATGGCCATATTACGAGATTACCTTCCACTAGATTGACCAATCGTTTGCTCAGATTCTGGCACAATAAGAAGGTTCATACCACGTGGTTGACGGAAACTCAGAAGGATATTAACGAACTGGAAATATCAGATCTGCATGACAGACAAGTTGTGAGGTGTGCTTGGAAGGATGTCCATGATTTACAGGAGAAACCTCGGAAGAAAGGTACCCCCTGGACTAATGAAAGAAAGGAGTTATACCGGCAGAAAATGCGTCAATACTGGGCGAAAATCAAGACCCTCCAGTTGAATAAACGTGGTCCTAAGTAGGCCAATTCAAGATAAGTGAAAACTCCTCTCATGAGGTTGGCGTCAGGAAGGGCATCCGGCCGTATAAACTATCAGCCACGTGGAATGTCATCGCATCTCATCCCTGATCTCATTGGAAACGGGATTAATAAGGGGTAGACATAGTAAAACCTACAAAAGTAGAAAACCAAAATGTCAGTGTTTTGGTTAACAGCTGTATTGGGAGTGAAGCCTCCGTGGCTTAGGCGGCAGCACGCTGGCCTCTCACCGCTGAGTCCGTGGTTCAAATCCCGGTCACTCCATGTGAGATCTGTGCTGGACAAAACGGAGGCAGACAGGTTTTTCTCCGGGTACTCCGGTTTTCCCTGTCAACATTTCATTCCAGCAACACTCTCCACTATCATTTCATTTCATCTGTCATTCATTTAATCATTGCCCCAGAGGAGTGCGTCAGGCCTCGGCAGCCGGCACAGTTCATATCCTAGCCGCTAGATGGGGGCTTCATTCATTCCATTCCTGACCCAGTCGGAGACTGGAAGCAGGTTGTGGATTTTCATTTTTTCTGTATTGGTAGTACTTTTTGGGAATCTGTCATAATTATGTAAATATCTTCATCTACAGAATCGTAGAGATGGATTTAAAACCTGAGATCTGATGGTGATCGAAACTGGTAATAAAAGTGAATTTATTATTCTCAAAATTTAATATTATCAGTTGGTCAACACAATTGTATCCAATTGTAATGGGTGCTTCCCTATTTCTGGAAAACTTCAAGACATTAATAAATACACTTGGATGACCAGTTCAGTGCAGGCAGTGGTGTAGGCAGCTGCACGGGAATGGAACACATATCGCTCAAACAGCTAAGCTCACAATCCACACCAACCTGATTATTTAATAACAATCACATAATCCCACTAAGCTAGCAAACTTGAAGGTCAATCACCACTATCAGTATCTTAATAAAAAATCAAATGTAACTAACAATTCTGATGAGTTGTGCTAGTTTAATTACTACTGCAACTAAATATTGCAAGTACCATCACCCATACTAGTAGATGATTGATTGAAACTTTGGTATTTTAAAGTGTGTGTTTTATGGTGTTTTGCTTTAATAATGTATAACGTGGGTTAATGATCGCCAGGGGCGTGGTGGCGCAGTGTCAAGCTGTTGGCCTCTCACCAAGGTGCACTGGATTCAATTCCCGGTCAATGCATGTGAGATTTTTGAAGTGTAATGCCATGTCCTATGGTTCGGATTCCACGTAAAATGGAGGTCCCGTGGCTCATAATCACAAGATTCACGGTCACGTAAAACTACAATCTTCCTTTTATTATGATCGCATCGTGGTGCAGGTTTTAGGGTTATGTTTGGGGCATTTGGCTGCGTGCATGTTTTGCGAGGTACAAGGTTTATTTTCCCAATTGTTCTTGACTTTCGGTCCACCTTGTGCTCTAAATTTAAGTTTTGTTTATATTGGGGGCATTTTCTGGTCCTCGACGGGTTTAATTTCATTTGGGAATCTGGGATTATTGTTGTTTTCTTTGGCCTTGTAGTTTGGTGTCAGGCATTGGCTTTGATTAGGGTAAATTTATTTTTGATCTGTTTATTCTCCAATTTTACCACCAGGTAAGACACCTGCTGTGGGATGAGCAAATGCCCATGAAAACAAAGATGACACTGTACAAGTCCTATTATACACCGATTCTTACATACAGTCTTGAAACCACAACACTAACTCTAAACTCCAGGCAGCCGAAATGAAATTCCTACGTACTGCCCCCGTAAATTGAATTATTTAGGGACAAAATGAGAGTATTTTCCGTCCCCATGATAAAATTTAACTAGCAAATATAATTTCTGGAAGTGTGACACAAGAGTGTCGTGTTACAAGCTCGAGACTGTGGGAGAGCCCGATCACGTGATAGATTGCACAATGGACGCTTCTAGAAGGCTATATTTAGCATAGCAACAGCGAGTTTGGAAATTAATATTATAAATATTGTTATAAATTATGCTAATGGATCCCAGCTCAGAGCAAATGAGGAGAGTCTTATTGAAGACGGGATCAACTTTAATTACACAATATGATGAAATTATGCATTTAGGCCCTTAGAAGATTTTCTTATTTGGTAATGAAGAGAATATTAAGAGAAATTATGTCAGATACTTTAAAAACCGCAGATCGGTTAATCTACGCAGTAATAAGCATTACTAATCTACGCGCTAAAATTACGGTGGGAGATTGATATGGCCGCCAAAAATACGACTTGGAGAGGGAGATCCAAGGATCGAGGTTCTTATTCCAGCAGACTTTGAAGAGTGAGGAAGGGTTTTTACTGGGTTAACGGAGATCCCAAGGCTTAGCCCGAGTGTGACGCCTGTCGACTTGTGGAGACGAGAGTATAGCTAGGTGGAACGGTAGAGATCACCGCACTTCCATTCTGTGCGAAGTTGCGAGGAACATAGTATAGATTATATTTCATACAATATGGAGATTTGATGTTAAATAAGTGAACATTTAGCAAGAACAGGTCGCCTACTATATATTGTGGAAAGTCGAGCGCTTAAATATTCACCGTTTCGACAATATCAGCCTGTCTAGTTACATTTTCAAATGTGTTGGAAATAGAGCTGCAGATCATTATAAATTGCAACGTGAAGTTGACGAACGCAGTTCAAGTGAACAGTGGCGGAGGACTTTTAGTATTGGCGCAACACATAAACATTAACAGAATGACTATAATTATTCTTCAAACATTATCATTCAACTTAATTAATATTGTTGATATGATGAACTAAACAGTCATGCGCCGGAGACATATTCGATAGCAGGAGTTAAGATACAACGATGGAGCTTCGTTAGACAACGTATTCTTGAATACAGACGTAGTGTACGGTCCATCTTGTGCATTTTCGTCAGTCTACGAACACTAATATAACATCAATTAGCAATGGAAACATTTCATTCACTATTTATATGAATATTTCCATAATTATATTCCAATGATGAAGCTCATACATATTTACGACGGAGAATGGAGACTCTACAAAAGAGATTTGTCAAAATGCTAGGGAAGGTAGCCCAGCAACACAGAAGAATTTGCCAAAAGGATGTTGTTCGAGCCCAAGCGAATGTTGGTGAATTCCAGAGAGAGACGTTTCTTATCTCTGAGGTCGCAGATCCGAGGCTCGAATGCAGATCCATATAAGTGTCTTGTACTGAGGAAACATCTAAAGTATTGTGGCAATACTTACATAGATCTTCAAGTTTTCGTCTGAATAAGGTATTAGTGTATCTCAATTGTTATATAGAGCTTGATTAGTGACATTCTGAGCAGCAATCTTATTCCATATGTTCGGCGATTTTATTACAAATTTCTATATTTTCACATATTTTCATGTATTTCAGTGCTTTTATGTAGTTGACACTTCAGATGTGTGTTGAGATTTTTATGCAGCAAGATTATTTAGAAGATGATTGCATTTCATCTATTTTTCAATTTTATTCTACGGATCGGTTGTGGAACTGACATTAAAAATTTTGTTTGAGGAATCATATTGCCTCATTGGAGACTAGTCGTTTCGACTCTCGAATTTTAATAATTTCATTTAACCAAGTATTCTGACATTGTGTCATAGCTTCAAATTAAATTCTTATTAAATTTAATTTGAGCACTTTAATGTAACGACATATAACTTCAAGAAAAGAAGAAACATCGAATGATACTGCTATATCATTATTGTACATAAACTATCAACGATCTAAGAAATACTAGTCGTTTGATAAGACCGAAGTCTTAATTCCTAGGAACATTCTTTGTGTAGAGTGGAAAAACATTAAGACATTGACAAACCTTTCTTATTATCTGTAAAGCTAAGAGCTTTGTTCATTTAATATGTTAGAGGAAATACCTTTTGATAGAAGATTATTCAAATCTTTGGCTAGGAATTCAAAGCTAGTTTATCCCGGTCAAGATTGAATTCTATCTGACATTATAAATAACATATGTGTTATTTTATCCTATTTGTGTAACATCAAGTCATTTTGTGGACATGATATTACAACGATAAACAATTTATAGCTTGACAAGTGAGATGAAACAGGAGTATTATTTCTATTACATGTATTTGCGACAGACGAGTTAACAGTTAATTATCTTGTTGTGGAGTAAACTTTAGGAGGTTAATTACGACTGTCTAATATCGTTCATTACAATTGGAAGTTTCGTTTGAAGAACTTACGTATGTATAATTGTAGTCCAGTAGTCATTTGCAATGATACTGAGGGTCATGCCATTATTTGAGAGAAGTTCCTACATAAGATATGTTAATAACAATTAATCCCTTTTGGTTATTGTTTAACATAGTAGATGATAATTGTTTATGCCATATATACTGTTATATGAGGTTTTGTAGAGCTATGGAGTGCTCAGGCGAGGGAATTCCGCATTTTAAGGAAGTATTGTTGTTCTTTGATAAAAAGGCATGTATCATGATAAGAGCCGTTGTATACAAGTAGTTCAGTTCTTGTGAATTAACGATTTAGCTGTGTTAACAGCACCTGGCGGTGAACGTTGGAGCTTAAGAGCATTAATTAAATCTAACGTACAAATTTTGCTTCACACAATTGAAGTTGGTGGAAGGTTCATTTGCATGCCTTTAATCTAATACTTGGGTCGCAGGCTTTAGGCTACTTCCCCTCCGAAGAAAGACATACTGAGGGATTTTAATGCTCTTAAAAATTCCGACTACTTCGGCTGGGTTTGAGCCCACGATCTTGGGCATAGAAGCTCAGCTTGCTACCAACTACGCCACCGAAGCCGCCATCTTCCCTAGGAGGTCGTTCGTCGCTAATGGGAATTCGTCGCTAACACCACCGGTCGACTTAGCGTTGGTTTGCCGGCGTGGATTTTCCACCCGACTAGTTCAGAATGCTTTGTAGTTCAAATCGACATTAAATACTGGTAGGTACCTCGTGTGCTGGTTGATGTAGATCCATAGGAATAATGCCATTTTATTTCCCGGGAGTATCCATTGGCTATGGAAAAGAGCATTACACTTGTCTGTCCTGTATCAGGCGAGTACATCCCTACCCTACAGCGATATACAGTAAGCTGTCACCCCTGGTATGTATTACACCCTCGGTGTGTGGTGAGCCATTGTTTCCTATGTTAAGAGGCACTTACACAAGTCATGTGTACTCGTAATGCCAGGAAGCAATTAATCGTGCGGACGATTCAGTGGAGTGCACGGTCTATGATAGATGAGCCCTAGACATTAACCATCTTCGATGCAGAAATATCGTCCTGGATAGCGGCTTCGATGGCGTAGTTGCTAGCATGCTGAACTGCTGTGCCCAAGATAGCGGATTCAAACCCGGCCGAAGTCGTCGGTTTTTTTAAGAGCGTTAAAAATCCTTCAGTATGCCTTCATTCGGAGGGGAAGTAAAACTGGCGGTCCCATGTCATGGATTTATGGCATGTAAAAGATCCTTCCACATACTAAACTTGTGTGAAGCTAAATTGTTAGGTTAGATTTCGTCGGAATGCTCTATCAAAGTTCCAGCGTTCACCACTTGGTATCATTGATATCTGGTGGTGAAAGTGGAAACTACTTGAAATTGAACGGAACTTGTAGCTCACCCTAAGGGTGCCCGCTGGAAGCAGCTACAGACTCTGGCGAGTCGAACATGTCCCCGGACACTCCCGGCACTAAACGCTACCCGATAAATAAATAAATAAATAAATAAATAAATAAATAAATAAATAAATAAATAAATAAATAAATAAATAAATAAATAAATAAATAAATAAATAAATCGTCCTGGATGATTAATGGGGCTGCCACATGTTCTTCTTAGTCAGTGCACAAATCAGTTTTATGTGCAGAAAAAGAATATACGCATCAAAAGAAGTTTTGCATGTAGCTTCCGTGGCTTAGGTGGCAGCACGCCGGCCTCTCACCGCTGGGTCCGTAGTTCAAATCCCGGTCACTTCATGTGAGATTTGGCACACAGGTTTTTCTCCGGGTACTCCGGTTTTCCCTGTCACAATTACAATTTCCGCAGCACTCTCCACTATCATTTAATTTCATCTGTCATTCTTTTAATCATTGCCCCAGGAGAGTGCGACAGCCTTCGGCAGTCGGCACAGTTCATATCCTCGCCGCTAGATGGGGCTTCATTCATTCCATTCCCTGACCCGGTCGGTCGTCTGGAAGCAGGCTGTGGATTTTCAAAAGAAGTTTTGCATAACACTTGTTTGCCACGATGCAGAGCTTATGTGGGATTGTAGGCGAGGTTATTACAAAAGAGACGGCATTCTGACAAATGCTGCAGACTTTATTCATGTGTGAAAAGAAAATTACAAACAGGAAGACATTTGGCCTGTTAAACAGGGACTGATATGTGTTGTAATCTTCCCATCCTGTGACGTCTCAATAATGAACATGACGACTACTGGCGTCCAGCAGGGCTCTTACTCGCCGTCGCATACCACATATCAAGTTGTCCAGGTCCTTTTGAGGCAGGCGATCCTACTCTTTGACGGCGGCCTCCATGATCTCTTGGCGGGTTATTGGAGGGCGTGAACTCTGAGCAATAGCACACTTTAGCATATCCCAGACATGTTCGGCGACATCGCAGGCCATTCCATTCGTGCTATGGCGGACTCTTGGAGGAAGTTTTGTATCACCGCCGCTTGATGTGGTATGTATTATGCAAAGCGTATGTGTATATTTGTGGTCACTTACATTAGAGTGAACATTCCTTAAGCGCTTTGTTAAACAATACTGACAACATTCTCCGTTTTCCTGTAGTTTTTACGATTTTTAGTGGTTATTAGTGAACGAGGGTCAAAATAGGAAGCCCACCTCGTGGGATAGCGACTAGCATTCTTGGCTGCCGCCCTGAAGGTCCGGGTTAGATTCCCGGCTGTGCCAAGAAAATTAATTCCGCTCTGAGGGCTGGAACGGTGTACACTCAGCCTCGTGAAGTAAAATTGAGAAGAGGTTGGTTCTATTCCCACCTCAGCCACCTCGGAAGTGGTTTTCCGTGGTTTCCCACTTCTACTGCAGACAAAATGCTGGGTTGGTTCCTAATTTTAAGGCCACGGCCGCCTCCTTCCCAATCCTTACCTGATGTACAAATACACACACTAATACATTATCCCTCCCTATATTATTCTGCTAAGGTCCCATTCCAGTTTTGTACCGAAAACAAGGTCCCATTAACACCAACCTACACAGATGGGGTACCTACAGGTTCAGCATAACCCAATGCGTAAGCGAAACGCACTCACTTACTCTTTAAATGCCTCACAATGAAATAAATACCTTAAAACATGTATATTTACAATGAAATAATGAAAGAATGCAACACGGTAACCATGGTAACAGAATTTCACAGGTCCATCTATTTCTGTAAGACGCAATGCAATTCCAATTATTACATTACTGTGAAAGTTTCCAGACGGTTATAAGGTTATCACTGAACCAAATTAAGCTGTAAAATTCATAAATACATGCAGTATAATGCGCTTAAGGGGCTCAAGGGGCACTCTAGAATTTTTTCACCCAATTTTCAAGTGTGAGTGTGGTACGAAAGGTCTTTTTCACCCGACTATAAAGGGTCTCCGAAAATCACATTTAAAGGCCCTTAAATTAAGTACTTATATGCCCCCATGTGCCCTTTTAGCAAGAAATATGCCAATCACAGTATACCAGCGTAGCTCAATTCGGAATTTTCGGGGCAGCGGTAAGTTCCCCCACTCTGTGACTCACATATTTTGGATTAATTAGAGGATACACTTGCAAAAATAACAACAAAATCAACTCCTATTTTAACACATTTAATTAATCAAATTAATGGCGCTACAAACACTTTAACAATTTAATAGATAGTTCATGTCTATACATAGTAATCAGGAACTGTGCAGTGTGTGTAAGAAAAACCACAGACAATGGCTCACAGCACTTGAAAGACATTAAGATAATTAATCAATCCTTCGATAAATGCCAATATTGTGTAGGGTGGGTATTTTGTAAGTATTTTTATTCTCAATTGCATTTTGTGACTGTTTTGAATCTAAATTGCATTCTGTAAGTATTTTCTAACTAAATTGCATTTTGTAAATATTGTCAATTCAAATAACAGTACAGTAAGTATGTAGTTAGTTTTAGTTGTAAGTAGGTAGTTAGTTTGTCTATTAGATATATGTCATTGTTCTATTAGACTGTGGTGTGTGAGTGTGTCTGGTAGCAGTTGCATTGTTTATTAGTTATAGTTCATTGTTTCAGTAGACTGTGATGTGTGAGGGTGCATGTGAGTGTGCCTGGTGACAGACTGTTTTAGTGGTAGTATTTGTTGTTGGTGGAACTTAAGTATTTTTTTCGTTAGTAGAATTTTGGTATTTAATTGTTAGTACGGTAGACGGTTAGTATTTTTGTTAGTAGAATTGCTCTTTACTTATTCTGAAAGGGAGTAGCAGCCTTTCAGAATAAATCAATTCTTTACTAGTCTTATTGACGGTTAAGATATTGATAATATAAGCCAAATAATGGCTACACTGCGTCCTGCTGCACGGCTGAAAGCAACGGGAAACTACAGCCGTATGCTATTCCCGAGGATATGCACCTCTCTATGCATAATTACATGTGATGATGGCCTCCTCCCTTGTAAAATTTCAATCCGGAGGTAAACTAGTCCCCCGTTCGGATCTCCGGGTGGGGACTACTCGAGAGGGGGTTAACATCACAGAAGTGACAAAGAGGAAATCTGACATTCTACGGATCGGAGCGTGGAATGTTAGAAGTCTGCTAGGAAGTGGAAGGTTAGAAAACTTAGAAAGGGAAATGGATAGGTTGAGGTTGGATTTGGTTGGGATTAGTGAAATGCGCTGGCAAGAAGAACAGGACTTTTGGTCAGGAGACTATAGGGTCATTAGCACTAAATCAAACAATGGCCAAGCAGGGGTTGGCCTCATATTGAGTAGGAAACTTGGACAGCGGGTGGAATATTATGAGCAATATAGTGAACGGATTATTGTAGCAAAAATCAATACTAAACCTACCTGCACCACAGTGGTACAAGTCTATATGCCTACCAGTCAAGCTGATGATGAGGATGTTGAAAAGGTCTACGAAGAAATAGACGAAATTCTGAGGTATATCAAGGGTGATGAGAATGTTATAGTAATGGGAGATTGGAATGCTGTGGTAGGAAAAGGGAGAGAAGGGAAGATAGTAGGAGGTTTCGGATTAGGTGAAAGGAATGATCGAGGAAGCAGGCTGGTAGAATTCTGCACCGAGCATGAGTTGGTCATAGCTAACACCTTATTCAATAACCACAATAGAAGAATATACACATGGATGAGACCAGGAGATACAGGGCGTTACCAAATCGACTTCATTATGGTCAAGCAGAGGTTTCGAAACCAGATTTTGGATTGTAAAACATATCCTGGTGCTGACATAAACTCTGACCATAATCTGGTTGTAATGAAATGCAGATTAAAGTTGAAGAAACTGAAGAAAAGTCAAAAGCCAAAAAGGTGGGCAATAGACAGACTGAAAGAGAAGGATGTAAACGAAAGATTCAAGAAGAGTATAAAGGAAGGACTAATGAAAAACCCTAAACAAACTTCAATTGCAGACGAATGGGCACTTTTGAAGAATGAAATAACAAAATCCGCAGAAGAAAACATTGGTAGGAAAGAAAGAATAGGTAGAAAACCGTGGATCACTCAGGATATACTAGAATTGATGGATGAAAGGCGGAAACACAAGAATGTAAGAGATGAAAAGGGGAAAGCAGAATACAGACGTCTGAGAAATGAGGTTAACAAGAAGTGCAAGGAAGCAAAAGAAGAATGGTTGAAAGAGAAATGTGCAGGTATAGAAAATTGTCTGAAATTAGGAAAAGTAGACACAGCTTATCGAAGGATTAAGAATACTTTTGGGGAAAAGAAGACTAAGTGCTGTAATATTAAGGACAAAAATGGAAAGCCTCTAACAGATAGGGAAGAAAAGGTTGAGAGATGGAAAGCTTACATAGAGAGTTTGTATAAGGGAAAGGAGATTGAGAATCATGTAATGGAAAGGGAGGAGGAAATTGATGAGGATGCGAAAGGAGATTTAATATTGAGATCAGAATTTGATAGAGCTTTGGAAGACTTAAGCAGGAACAAAGCACCAGGCATAGATGATATACCGATTGAGTTGCTACGCTGCATAGGAGATGAAGGTCTGATCAGGTTATTTCACTTGGTGTGTAGGATTTATGAGACAGGTGAGGTACCCCCTGATTTCAAGAAGAATGTAATCATCCCTATACCAAAGAAAGTGGGAGCTGACAGATGTGAAGATTACCGTACAATCAGCTTGATTACTCATGCTTCAAAGATCCTGTCTAGAATAATTTACAAGAGGATTGAAAGCCAGATAGAAACGGAGTTGGGTGAAGACCAATTTGGTTTCAGGAGAAATGTAGGAACAAGGGAAGCTGTACTAAGTCTTAGGCTGATTTTGGAAGGTAGAATAAGGAAAGATAAGAGAACGTTCATGGCTTTTGTAGACTTAGAAAAGGCTTTTGATAACGTTGATTGGACTAAATTGTTTGACATTTTGAAATCCATTGGAATAAAGTACAGGGATAGGAGGGTGATATACAATCTATACAGAAACCAGACAGCAGTCATTCGAGTTGAAGGACATGAGAGAGAAGCTGGTATTCAGAAAGGTGTAAGGCAAGGCTGCAACTTATCACCCATACTTTTCAATCTTTACATTGAACAAGCAATGAAGGAAATTAGAGAAAAATGTAAAGTGGGAGTGAAGATTCAAGGAGAAATAATTTCAACTCTGAGATTTGCTGATGACATCGTCATCTTGGCCGACAAGCCTGAGGATTTGAATGAGTTTTTGAATGGTATGGACTCAGTCTTACGGAAAGAATTCATGATGAAAATTAATAAATGTAAAACAAAAATACTGGAATGCAGCCGAAATAAATCAGAAACCTCTATGGAGATCAAATTGGCAGGTGAAAAGCTGAAGGAAGTAGGAGACTTCTGTTACTTAGGAAGCAGAATAACCAGTGATGGACGAAGCAAAGAGGATATAAAAAGTAGGTTGGCTCAGGCAAAGAAAGCATTTCTACAAAAAAGGAATCTGCTGACATCGAATATAGATTTAGGTATTAGGAAGTCATTTTTGAAAGCCTTTGTCTGGAGTGTGGCGCTCTATGGAAGTGAAACTTGGACTACTGGTGCAGCAGAAAAGAGGAGAATTGAAGCATTTGAAATGTGGTGTTACAGGAGAATGATGAAGATCAGATGGGTAGATAGGGTTACAAACGAAGATGTATTAAGACGAGTGGGAGAGGAGAGATGTTTCTGGCGACTGCTAATGAAGAGAAGAGATAGGTTGGTAGGACACGTACTAAGACATCCAGGAATAGCAAGCTTAGTTATGGAAGGAAGGGTCGAGGACAAGAACTGTAGGGGTAGACCAAGGTTAGAATATGTTAAACAGATTGCCTTGGATGTAGGGTGTGGTAGCTATGTAGAGATGAAACGTTTAGCTCAGGACAGGGAGGCATGGAGAGCTGCATCAAACCAGTCAAAAGGCTGAAGACTCAAACAACAACAACAGGAGGGTTTCAGCGGAAATACAACTTGAGAAAGATTGTCTACTCACGTCTATAATACTATTATTAAATTTTATTAAACCCGAATTTATGTAATAACGTACAGCTTACCTTAATTGGTCGACTGTATTATACCGATAATCTAATGAAACCTATATAAGACGAGGTGTATGCAGTATATTATAACTACAGAACGTTAGAAAAGGGTGGTTATGTGAAAGACCAGTGTATATATTTAGTTAAGAATTATATTGTAACCGAGAAGTTAGAATCTCGAAAGTGTCGCGTTAGCAACACTAGATAATGGATATTATTATAAACATATTACATGTAAATAATTTTTGTGGAAATGATTTAATTAGTTAAATATTTTAGTAGGAGTTATTATTCAATTGGTTTGGAACAGTGTGTGTTTATGAGCGGATGTTTTTGGTGTGAATGATTATTCATTGTTAAGAGAAGATGTTGAACCGTATTGCTCTAGAACAATAACGGAGTGCGAATGAAAGAGTGTATAAAAATTTTAGAATGTATGTTTAAGAAACAAAGTAGTTATATGAACTTTTGTAAGAACTAAATGTTAATTTTTATGTGTTTTATAAATGCCCACACATGCAGTCTCTGTGGGCTAGCAAGCATGAGTCACCGTTAGTATTGGAAAGCGATGACATAATATTTAAGCATAATATTTAACACCAACTGCCTTCTATTTATTGTATAAACCAGTTTTGAGTACGGCATGGTGCCGATATTTCATTCATGAAACAACGTTTCTACACGTGCGTTCTGCAAACGCAGGTTTGTGAATGAAAACATGTGTCTGGAATGCCATAGAGAGGCTTCACTAAACATTTTTATTTTTACGCTGAGTAGGCCTAGAACAAGCCCAGATTTATACTCATAATTTTAATACAACATTGTAGTAAGATGTAGAGTTGAAAGGAGGTGTGAATATTTGCGTGTTTTTAATTTTAATGTTAATTGTTAAATTCATTTATTGTTATTTGTTTATAGTAGATTAGTTTACCATTTTGTTAGTAAATTTGTTCAGATTGTTTTCCATTGTTGTTGGAGTGTGATTCATTTTAAATATTAGGAGCAGAGTATTGTGGATGTAGTGTAGGCGAAGCTGAGTCCCAGTCCCCGAGGTAAGTAAAGGTGAGTGCCCCGTGTAGTTGGTTGTTGATCCACAATATTCTTGTAACTGCTGTCTGTAAATCCCTAAAGACCATGTTGGAAGCGATTTCTAATGTTGTATTGGCCGGAGCAATTAGAAATAGGCAATCCAGCGGGGACAATGGATATTCCAACAGGATCCTTTCCTGATTATCGGGTACAGTACCATGATTCAGAAAACCAGGAAAGACAAGATCAGGAATGAGAAGCTTAGAGAAGAAGTAGGAATAGATGATTCTCTCCTCAATAAGATCCAGATCTCAAGACTGAAGTGGTTTGGTCACATGAAGAGGATGCCAGCAAACAGAACTGCACAGAAGGAATTTGAGAGAAAAGTAGAAGGAAGATGACCCGTGGGAAGGCCACGAAAGAAGTGGATAGATACAGTCAAGAACGATGTACTACAGAGAGGTCATGATTGGGACAAGTTGGTGGAGGAGGAGTGGTACAAGGACAGGATGAAATGGAGGGGACTCATATACCACACCCAGGCAACTGGAGTTGGTTCAGGATGATGATGATGATGATGATGATTATTCTCCGAGATTTTGTGAGAGTAAGTTTGTGTGTCTTGCGGTCAGGGATTTAGGTCTTTTTATTCTGACGGAGTTTTTAGGTCTTGATATTGAAAACCAAATTATGGAAAGACATTGATGCTAAATTGGATCAATATAAATTAACACCAAGAAGAGAAGCTGTAGCCTTCTTCAGACTTAACACTGGCCACGACTGCCTTGCAGCTCATCTGAAACGAATCAACATCCTGAGATCTGAAGAATGCACACTTTGTCACAAACCTGGAAGTAAAATAGATAAGGGGCACCTGCTACATTGCAACAAACTTGATGTGACTGCTAGAACTTCTGGAAACCTCACACAACTCTATTGGAACGCAAGAAAGCTGATGGATTGGAATCTGGGCTAGCCATAGGAAACAACAACAACAACAATTGAAAAAGGTATTTGTTGTGTGATTTGTTCCCTCACAGGGAGAAACCTACTTTCCCCTGTCATGCCTTTTCCTACCTCATTCAGCTGGGCTTTTGGGTGACTTAGACTTTCTGTTCTCTTATCTTGCTAAATTTTGGAAGGGGGATAATTTGTTTGGTTTGGTTGGGTTTGGTTCTGCTTTGTGGTTCTTGTTCGGCTTAATTTCTTTTTGGTTTTTCATTGATGTAATTCTGCGCTACTTTGGAAGGGTATCTTATGGGTTTATTGTGAATGTGTGTTGAGGGGTGCTCAGGGTAGGTCGACGTGTAAGATTAATTATTGTATCCTGGCAACTTCATACTGTACTAAATTCTAAAACCCCTTTCCTAAATGTTAAATGTAATCGGGCACATTAGGTTTAGGATTTATTTCGTTCTTTTCTTGTCATTGTATTGGAATTATCCTGAATACATTGTTGTTTCCTAGACTCCCTTTCATTTCATAACGAACTATCCCTAGGCTCCTATCCCCAACTCGGCCTCGTTTAGGGTCCCCGTCCACCCCCTGGCTCTGCCCAGAATCCTTCTTCCTGTCTCGGTCCTGTGTGTTAGTTTCTTTGGGACAAACTTCGTAGGGTCGGGGTAGGAGAAGCGTAACTGGTCGGAGAGAGGTAAGTAAGCTTGTATTTTCCTCTTATTCCTGCAAGCGTAGCAACACTGTCATCTGGTTGTCAATTAAGTTGTGCTTGCCAAGGTCGGTATCTTATTTGGGGGGTTACACCAATGTAGGATCGAAAACATGTTCCAATAAAGAAGAGAGCATAATATTATTAAGTATTAGCAGGTGTCAACAATTTAATTAGATAACAAAGTTAAAATGTAAAACCAAGCATTATCCAATATGGTTCATGATTTGCCTCATAGATTTAATAGCCTAAATGTAAAGGATCTGATGGTGATCACTTAACGACCAAAACTGGTCATCCAAGTGTATTTATTAATTTCGTGTACATTTTTTCCGAGGCTCGTTCCATTTTTGAAAGCATTTGGTTTCATCCACTGCTGGCTTGCTGGGCCTATTGTAGCTTCACCAGAGCCCTGTTAGCCGTCACTTTTCAGGGTTCCTGTAGGACCTTCACAGCTACCGTAACGATCCCGGGGCACACGAAGTCCCCACTGTACTTCGCCCCTACAGGCGATCCCCTACTTTGTGCTGTTGCCCGTTTCCCACGACAGCTGAAGAAAGTGGAGAGTTTCAAGTATCTGGGAAGCCTGATACAAGATAATGGAAGAAACGATAAAGAAATAAGTGAGCGGGGGAGGCAGGCAGAAGCATTTCGGAGGAGTGTGAGAAGCATGTTATGGAGCAAGGATGTCCCTTAGAACAGCAAAAAGATCATATATCGGACGTACTATGTCCCTATCCTGACGTATGCCTTGGAGACCTGGGTTATGAAAGGAAGGGAGAAGAGCAAAATACAGGCCAGTGAAATGAGGTTCTTGAGAAGCAGTATTGGAGCTACAAAGATGGACAGAATAAGAAATGAGAGGACCAGAGAATTAATGAAGGAGGAACCATTACAGGATGGTATAGAGAAATCTAGACTTAGATAGTATGGACATGTAAAACGAATGGAGGAGAAGAGGATACCCAGGAGAGTACACGAGACGAAGTGGGAAGGAAAGAGACCGAGAGACAGGTGGCTGAAGGGGGTGGAAGAAAGCGTAAAGAAGAGAGGAGAAGACTGGACAAGGGTGGAGGCTGAGAGATGGTGGGAAGACAGAAGACGTTGGAGAGGCTTGTGTTCCAAACAGACCCGGCTAGTGGCTGGAAACTGCGCAAGATGATGATGATGGTGTACATTTTTTCAGGATTAGGGAAACACCCGTTATAACTGGGTACAATCGTGTTGACCGACTCAAAAGCATTTAACATTTTGTTTCTTGGTTCCCAACTTTACAATTAATATTATAGCTTTCAGCTGGTCAACACAAAAATCATTCCAACTACTGGAATATGTGAAAAATAACCTGAAATAAATTACATGTGATTAAGATTTAAATTATAATATTACGGACTATTGAAGAAGAAGAAGAAAACTAAGGGATGACGTGTTTCTCTGTAACCCTTCAGATATGACTGCATTTGAGATCCATCTTAAATTGGGACAGATCACCTCGCTGTTCCTCCCCTTAAAACAACAATATCTAATTAACTAACATCTTAAATTTGTCAAGGTAAAGATTCAATAAAGGCTTTTCTAGCACTCTACTTTAGAATGTGGGGACTCAAACCAAACACCAGCAAAACTGAAGTTTGTTGCTTCCATCTTAACAAAAATAATGGCTTACAGGGAGTTAAATGTGTACATCAACAACCAGCAATTGATACATAATAGGTTCCCTCAATATCTTGGAGTTACACTGGATAGAAAATTGTCTTATAAACAACATCTTCAGAACACCGCTGCCAAATTAAGAACCCACAATAACACAATTCAAAAACTGTGTGGAACATCTTGGGGATCTACAGTCGCAACTCTGCGATGCTCAGCTCTGGGGTTGGTATACTCGCCTGCTGAATACTGTGCTGCAGTTTGGCTAAATAGTGTCCACACAAATATTGTGGACATCCAATTGAACATCACAATGCACCTCATCACTGGTACAATCAAATCTATTCCTATACAATGGCTACCAGTGTTAAGTCATATTCCTCCCCCGGATCCCCGACGTATAGATGCTCTCTTAAGAGAATTCAATAAAATCATTAACAACCCAGATCTGTCAATACATGATGACATCGGCGATGCAAATATAAGTCACCTTCGTTTGAGGAAACCAAGACTAAGAGAAGCCATGAACTTGAAGAACTGCAGCTACCAAACTTTAGCTGAGTGGCAGAAGAGACTCACCCACAAACACCACCTAACAATGCCATGTGTACAGAAGACGCTACCTAGTAGTTTTAACCTCCATGTTAACTATGGTCTACTGTGAACAGGATTCGAATCAACCACGGGAACTGTGCAGCCTCCCACTACAAATAGAACAGAATCCTCACGCCTGAGTGTGACTGCGGAGCTCCACAACAGACAATTCAGCACATCATCAGTGAATGCAGCACAACGTAAAACGGCCGTGTTAGTGACTTTGCTGTTGCGACTCCTGAAGTTCTAGAACACATCACAAATCTGGACATACGTATATAGTATAGATTCTATCCATGTTAACTATTGCATCTCTAGCCATACGCTAAATAAATAATAAAGCACAGAGGTATCACCAACTAGATCCAGATTTTTCAGCGATACTCCAGTGAATCACTCTGCAGTGGCTGTTTCAAGACTTGGAATATACTGTCAGAACTGTCAGAGAACAGTTCTGATATGAGAGCGGTTTCAATTTTCAGTTATTTTCTTATGAGCAACATGATGATGATAAATAATAATAATAGTCTGGCCTCACCTTTATGTAGATGATTTTCAACTGGAGCCATTTAGACAATCTATGGCTGAGATGTAATGAATTTAGTCTTATAATCACCAAACAATATGTGTGAGGCTTTTTTATGAGCTGACATTAGTGGCAATTGGCAGATAAATGTTCTGGGTGTTGCACTATTTTCAGTAAGGAGGGGGTTAGGGTAAAATACTGCTCAATATAAGAGAAAACGATATACACGTTCGTGGTAAAACTGATGTAGCTCATTTATCATGAATGCCACAGTCAAGAGAACATCACATTATCCTTTGAAACATTTCACGAGAACAAAACAACGTAAGTTATACACAAGGTCGAGAGAGAACTGGGAGTGATGCACTCATGCGTTAATTACATTGCGAGACAATGGTATCGGCAGTAGACGGAGTATCTCGGATATCTTCGCCTGCCCCTCTCCTCCCTTGTTGCAATCAGTGGGCAACGACCAGCTGTTGGGATAGGACTTACTCGGTCTAGCATCTCTGCCGTACGCTCCAGTATGGAAATCGGGTCAGTGGTCAAGCCTGGCAACTACCACACAGCGAATGCTCCTGTACTGTTGGGGCTTTTCACTTTCTCAAACAATTTATAGTACTACGAGATTTCCTGAATTATTAAAGAACAAAACTATGAATTCCTATACATGTGAAGGGAAGCGTATAGCTTTTTATTGCTAAAAAATATTATTACGGTATTATTATTATTAGGCCGGCATTTATGACTTTAAATTTGGTAGATGTGGAGAGTGGAAGTTCCAATTTCATCTGGCAGTTTCAACTTCACAACCTCCCATCACGGCTCCAATGACTAGATTGAAAATGCATCTCCAGAGTGTTTATGAAAATTATATTTAAATATTTAGAACCTTTATTTAACCAAATTATTTGTAAGGATATCCATTTTATTTTATTTCAAATTGATTCCATCATTTTACACGAATACTAATCCATTAGATTTTAAATATTTGTTGTTATAAAAGTTTTTAGTTTATATTTTCATTTTTTTCTAGTTTCTTCATTTCATCCTGTATACCGGTATATTTTAGTTAATTTCGTTTTTCAACAGTTTTATAAAATTAGTTTCTTAAGATTTGTTCCTGATTTGCTGAAGAAGGTCTCATTGTTGGATCAAAACATGTATTAATTAAGAGGTTGTTGTGCAGCTCTGCAATCTTATTACCAGCAGCCACTGGCTGACATTGTATGACTCAAGATTGCATTGGATTTTTCCAAACTTATAATACTATAACTTTCTTGGATTATTGTTATTTTTGGCTATATTTGCATTCATTTATTGAAATCCATTTTAATGTTCCCTGCTTGAACTATTTAGGTGACTGGGTTGGAACAAAACTGAAATGGCTGAGACTGTTCTGTTAGCAGTAGTATTTAAAAAAAAAAAAAAAAAAAATCTGCAGGTCACTAATTAAAAGTATGCAAAAACAAGAAGAAAAAATCTTGAGGAAAATTTATGGCCCAGTTTGTACTGAGGGAATTAAGATGGAAAGGAAATCTCAGGAGCTTTATCAGCATTCGGAGAAAATCTCGGACAAATTCAGGAAAAGATGTTTGAAGTGCGTGCGTGAGAGAGTGAGTGAACAATGTTTATATTCTAAATACCTAATGTAAATATGCAAATATCTTCGTAAAACATGTAAATATTGCAAACCAAATGTAGATGTAAATGGTGCCAGTGAAACATGTAATATGTATGTGGGGCTTACCCTTATTCAATAGGCCTTCTATACTTCTATTTATATATGATTTTATTAAACACAATGTGTACAATCACTCTTTCATTTCCGCGATTAGAGATTGAGACCTGCTTACACATTCCACTAAGTGGTATTTGGGGCATAGATTATTGCAATTCTTGCAGACGCAGTCCTCCTTGGGCTCATGAAATGTCTCATGCTGACAGATCCTTCCATGGAACCCATGGACAGCGAATCGCATATACAGATGTCGAAGTTTGAAATTTGGTCCCTTCCAGATATCTGTCTTCATTGCTTCAGTCTCCATTATTTCTTGGGGTATCTCGTCGGCTTTTTTCCGTCTCTCCTCGAAGATGGTTTTATAAGTTTGAGTTTCCGGTAGATCGAAGGAGTGCTTTATGTTTTCTATAAAGAAGGATTCCAGTGCTATTTTATAGGCGTCGCTGTTCCTTGTCGCCTCCGTAGCGTAGCGGTCAGCATGGTTAGCTGCCGCCCCGGAGGTCCTGGGTTCGATACCCGGCTCTGCCACGAAATTTGAAAAGTGGTATGAGGACTGGAACAGGGTCTACTCAGCCTCGGGTGTTCCAAATGAGTAGAGGGGGTTCAATTCCCACCTCAGCCATCCTCGAAGTGGTTTTCCGTGGTTTCCCACTTCGTCTTCGGGCAAATGCCGGGATGGTACTGCCCCCGTAAATTTAATTATTAAGGGACAAAATGAGAGTATTTTCCGTCCCTACGATAAAATTTAACTAGCAAATATAATTTCTGGAATTGTGACACAAGAGGGTCGTGTTACAAGCTCGAGACTGTGGGAGAGCCCGATCACGTGATATGTTGCACAATGGACGCTTCTAGAAGGCTATTCTTAGCATAGCAACAGCGAGTTTGGAGATTAATATTATAAATATTGTTATAAATTATGCTATTGGATCCCAGTCCACAGCCAATGAGGAGAGGTCTTATTGAAGACGGGATCAACTTTAATTACACAACATGAGGAAATTATGCATTTAGGCCCTTAGAAGAAGATTTTCTTATTTGGTAATGAAGAGAATATTAAGAGAAATTACGGTATGTCTGATACTTTCAAAACCGCAGATCGGTTAATATACGCAGTAATAAGCATCAGAAAACTATGCGCTAAAATTATGGTGGGAGATTGATATGGCCGCCAAAAATTCGACTTGGAGAGGGAGATCCAAGGATCGAGGTTCTTATTCCAGCAGACTTTGAAGAGTGAGGAAGTGTTTTTACTGGGTTAACGGAGATCCCAAGGCTTAGTCCGAGTGCGACGACTGTCGACTTGTGGAGACGCGAGTATAGCTAGGTGGAACGGTAGAGATCACCGCACTTCCATTCTGTGTGAAGTTGCGAGGAACATAGTATCGATTATATTTCATACAATATTGAGATTTGAAGTTAAATAAGTGAACATTTATCAAGAACAGGTCGCCTATTATATATTGTGAAAAGTCGAGCGCTTAAATATTCACCGTTTCGACAATATCAGCCTGTCTAGTTACATTTCCAAATGTGTTGGAAACAGAGCTGAAGATCATTATAAATTGCAACGTGAAGTTGACGAACGCAGTTCAAGTGAACAGTGGCGGAGAACTTGTAATATTGGCGCAACACATAAACATTAACAGAATGACTATTATTATTCTTCAAACATTATCATTCAACTTAATTTATATTGTTGATATGATGAACTAAACAGTCATGCGCCAGAGACATATTCAGTAACAGGAGTTAAGATACAACGATGGAGCTTCGTTAGACAACCTATTCTTGAATACAGACGTAGTGTACGGTCCATCTTGTGCATTTTCGTCAGTCTACGAACACTAATATAACATCAATTAGCAATGGAAACATTTCATTCACTATTTATATGAATATTTCCATAATTATATTCCAATGATGAAGCTCATACATATTTACGACGGAGAATGGAGACTCTACAAAAGAGATTTGTCAAAATGCTAGGGAAGGTAGCCCAGCAACACAGAAGAATTTGCCAAAAGGATGTCGTTCGAGCCCAAGCGAATGTTGGTGAATTCCAGAGAGAGACGTTTCTTATCTCTGAGGTCGCAGATCCGAGGTTCGAATGCAGATCCATATCAGTGTCTTGTACTGAGGAAACATCTAAAGTATTGTGGCAATACTTACATAGATCTTCAAGTTTTCGTCTGAATAAGGTATTAGTATATCTCAATTGTTATATAGAGCTTGATTAGTGACATTCTGAGCAGCAATCTTATTCCATATGTTCGGCGATTTTATTACAAATTTCTATATTTTCACATTTCATGTATTTCAGTGCTTTTATGTAGTTTACACTTCAGATGTGTGTTGAGATTTTTATGCTGCAAGATTATTTAGAAGATGATTGCATTTCATCTATTTTTCAATTTTATTCTACGGATCGGTTGTGGAACTGACATTAAAAATTTTGTTTGAGGAATCATATTGCCTCATTGGAGACTAGTCGTTTCGACTCTCGAATTTTAATAATTTCATTTAACCAAGTATTCTGACATTGTGTCATAGCTTCAAATTAAATTCTTATTAAATTTAATTTGAGCACTTTAATGTAACGACATACAACTTCAAGAAAAGAAGAAACATCGAATGATATTGTTATATCATTATTGTACATAAACTATCAACGATCTAAGAAATACTAGTCGTTTGATAAGACCGAATTCTTAATTCCTAGGAACATTCTTTGTGTAGAGTGGAAAAACATTAAGACATTGACAAACCTTTCTTATTATCTCTAAAGCTAAGAGCTTTGTTCATTTAATATGTTAGAGGAAATACTTTTTGATAGAAGATTATTCAAATCTTTGGCTAGGAATTCAAAGCTAGTTTATCCCGGTCAGGATTGAATTCTATCTGACACTATAAATAACATGTGTGTTATTTTATCCTATTTGTGTAACATCAAGTCATTTTGTCGACATGATATTACAACGATAAACAATTTATAGCTTGACAAGTGAGATGAAACAGGAGTATTATGTTTATTACATGTATTTGTGACAGACGAGTTAACAGTTAATTATCTTGTTGTGGAGTAAACTTTAGGAGGTTAATCACGACTGTCTAATATCGTTCATTACAACTGGAAGTTTCGTTTGAAGAACTTACGTATGTATAATTGTAGTCCAGTAGTCATTTGCAATGATACTGAGGGTCATGCCATTATTAGAGAGAAGTTCCTACATAAGATATGTTAATAACAATTAATCCCTTTTGATTATTGTTTAACATAGTAGATGATAATTGTTTATGCCATATATATTGTTATATGAGGTTTTGTAGAGCTATGGAGTGCTCAGGCGAGGGAATTCCGCATTTTAAGGAAGTCAAAGTATTGTTGTTCTTTGATAAAAGGCATGTATCATGATAAGAGCCGTTGTATACAAGTAGTTCAGTTCTTGTGAATTAACGATTTAGCTGTGTTAACAGAGGGTTTCAGCGGAAATACAACTTGAGAAAGATTGTCTAGTCACGTCTATAATACAATTATTAAATTTTTATTAAAACCGAATTTATGTAATTACGTACAGTTTACTTTAATCAGTCGACTGTATTATACCGATAATGTAATGAAACCTATATAAGACGAAGTGTATGCAGTATATTAAAACTACAGAACTTTAAAGAAAGAGTGGTTATGTGAAAAACCAGTGTATATATTTAGCTAAGAATTATATTGTAACCGAGAAGTTAGAATCTCGAAAGTGTCGCGTTAGCAACACTAGATAATGGATATTATTATAAACATGAAAAATGAAAATCCACAGCCTGCTTCCAGTCTCCGACCGGGTCAGGAATGGAATGAATGAAGCCCCCATCTAGCGGCGAGGATATGGACTGTGCCGGCTGCTGAGGCCTGACGCACTCCTCTGGGGCAATGATTAAATGAATGACAGATGAAATGAAATGATAGTGGAGAGTGTTGCTGGAATGAAATTTTGACAGGGAAAACCGGAGTACCCGGAGAAAAACCTGTCTGCCTCCGTTTTGTCCAGCACAGATCTCACATGGAGTGACCGGGATTTGAACCACGAACCCAGCGGTGAGAGGCCGGCGTGCTGCCGCCTAAGCCACGGAGGCTTGCATTATTATAAACATATTACATGTAAATAATTTTTGTGGAAATGATTTAATTAGTTAAATTATTTAGTAGGATTTATTAATCAAGTGTTTTAGAACAGTGTGTGTTTATTTATTTATTTATTTATTTACATAGGTCCCAATGAGCCTGAGCTCGTGTTAGGGACAATCAAGTACCATAGTTACAGCATGGCATATATATAATTTTTGTAACATTATTATTTAGTTTAATAGTAACTTAGATTGCTAGTGACTAACTTTACAGAGGTAATACGGTATGATACATTGCATTGCTTAAGGCTATTGTACATTGGCTATTCATTCCTTAATAGGAAGTCTTTTGTTTTCCTCTTAAATGTTTTTATAGAGAAACTTTCCCTTATGCCTAATGGTAGCGAGTTGTATTCTTTTATTATAGAGGACATAATTCCTTTAGTTCCAAATTTAATGGATTGGGAATGGCTGGTGAATATTTGATTTACTCCTCTTGTTGCATAATGATGAATGTCATTTGCATGGGTAAAATGGATGTGTGTGTGTGTATCAATTTGTTTTCTAATTTGTATACAAATACTGTTGCTGACATAGCTATTTGTTTTTGCAGTGGCATCATTTTAGTTCTTGAGTACAATTCATTTGAGGGTGTGAGCCAAGGTAATCCAAAGATAGATTTTATAGCACGTTTCTGGAGTATCTCAAGTTCTTTTATCAGCTCCTTCTTACAATATCCCCATATGAAATTCATGTACATTAGATGTGAATGTACCAGAGCAAAGTATATATTTTTCAATTGTTGGCTAGTAAGACAGCTATATCTTAATCTGAAAATAATACCAATTAAAGGGCTGATTTTATGTTTTACATTTTCTACATGATTTTCCCAGGTTAGTGTACTATCTAGTGTGATACCTAAGTATGTTGCCAATTTAACCCTTTCTATTTCTTTGTTGGCTATGTTGACTATGTTTGTGGTCTCAATCTTGTATGATGGTTTATGGAAGAATAAATATTTTGTTTTAGTGATATTGATAACCATTTTGTGTGCTCTCAACCAATCCACCAGCTTATTGAGATCATAATTAATATTTAGCATAATTTCCTGTTCAGATGTTCCCAGATAGAGTATAAAAATATCATCTGCAAATAGTTTAAGCTTGCCTTTCAATTCTAATAATACTATATCATTAATATAGGCCAAGAAAAGAATTGGTCCTAAGACAGAACCTTGAGGTACTCCTGTGTCAATTCTCAATTGAGATCCTTTTACATTATCGATTGCAACATATTGTTTTCTGTTAGTGAGGTAGTTCTTGAACCAATCATGTGCCACTCCTCTGATGCCTGCAAATTCTAGTTTATTAAGGAGAATCTTATGGTTAACCAGATCGAAGGCTTTTTGAAGGTCAATTAGTACACCAGCAGCTAGTTTGTTTTCATCTAATGCCTTTTCTACATCAGTTACTACTTCAAATATAGCACTATCAGCTCCTCTATTTGGAATAAACCCATATTGGCAGTTTGCAAAGTAATCATTTTTCATGAAGAAATTCATAAGTCTTCGTTTAACAACTCTTTCTAGAACCTTGCTGATGGCAGACATAATATTAATGGGTCTGTAATTTGATGGGTGGGTTTTGTCCCCTTTTTTGTAGATCGGGACCACCCTAGAGACTTTACAGGCATCGGGGAATATACCAGTCATCAGTGAAAGATTTATTATTTTGACAAGATATGGTGTAAGGCCCTCAAGACACAATTGTAGCATGACATTAGTAGTGTTGTCCTCACTTATATTGTTTTTGTGTTTTAGGGAGTTTATAATTGATTGTATTTCATTAGCAACAGTAGGTAACATAAAGATTGTCTTAGTGCTAGTAGTACGGTATTTTTATAGCTTGTAATGTCCGAGGTAGAACCGTTTCCTTGATTGTCCCATATACTGTTAGCAATATTGACATAATATTTATTAATTTCATCACATATATTTTCCTTTTTTTTCGACATTTGTGCCGTCGACTATAAGTTTGACAATTTCATTTTTCCCCTTCTTTGGTCTATTTAACATCTCATTAACAACACTCCACACTTCCCTCTGATTATTTGCATTTTGAATTTTTTGGTCAAAGTAGTTTCTTTGTAGGTTTCTCTTAAGTTTTGTAACTTGGTTGCTAATAATTTTATATTCTTCTAAAATTTCTGCAGATGGATTTTTAACTTTGGTTTTTGTATATATCTTATCTTTCCTGTGTATTAGTACTAAAAGATCTTGTGTGATCCAAGGTTTTATTGGTGGGGCACTTGGCTCCTTATTCGTATATTTCATAGTACAGGCTTCTATTCCTTTATTAATAAAATTACAGAATTTATTGTAGTAGTCATTGATGTTAGTTTCATTGCATACAAATTCTTGAGTTATTAAATATTTATTAAGTTTTTTGTAGTTTATTTTATCCTTTTCTATTGGCCTATCATCACATATTGAGTTCCTGTTTATCTTTTTGTTTCTCATTTCACAGATGAGTAAATGGTGATCACTCAAATCATTATCAATATTATAGACATTACATATTTTGTCCCAGTCGTTCACCAATACATGATCAATTAGAGTAGAGCTAGTTTGTGTTACACGAGTTGGATATTTTGTATTACATAAGACTAGACCGTATGATTTGACTAGGTTAATATAACTACTAGTATATCTGTCCCCAAATAATAGATCGATATTCATATCACCTAGTATTATAACAGGATTCGTTGAGTAAGAACTAATAATTACTTCGAGATCAGTTAGAAAGTGTGGAATGTTGCTTTTATGAGGGTTATAAGCAGTGATTATATTGTATTCTTGATGGCCTTTTCTCACAGTAATGTGCAGTATGCTGTGGGTGGAATTTATTTCCTTTACAAGGGTACTGCTACATTTGTTTGAAATATACAAAGATACTCCCCCTCCAGTTTGCTTTCTAACTATGTGATATGCAACATATTTCTTAATGATGGTATATTGGCTTTCACGGCCGGTGAATTAAAATTCACCGGCCGTGAAAGCCAATATACCATCTTTTTGGAAGCCTTCATAGGGAGGTTAAGGCTGCTTGAACTTTTAGTTCTCGTAGTCAAGTGGTGCAGTTGCACCTTATATAAAGGGAGGTGGCACGCAGTTCGTCACTCCTGTGGGGGTCCGGGCGGGGACACCAAGAGCCCGCCGATGAGCCTAGCTTGGTGTCCTAGGCGAAACCCCACACAAGACACGGCACAAACCTAGAAGAATTGCGAGTTTTATATTTCTTAATATTGAAAAACATTTTTGTTTGTTCTGTTAACCAATTTTCTGAGATTGCTAGGACATCTACACCTTTGATTCTGTCTAACATTATTTGGATATCATCTAACTTGTTTTTTATGCTATGTGCATTTATGTGTACGCATTTTAGTGTACTGGTATCGGTTATTATCTGTTTACTGTCCTTAATCTTATAGTAATCGCTAAGTGTATTACAGTTACACTCGGTTAATTCTAGTGTATTATTATTTGCATTACCTAAAAAATTTAATTTCTGTAATTCTAGTTCCATATGGGATAATACTTAGTAGATATCTTACTATTACATAGATTTTAGTTTGAGAGGGCGAGTTCATCCAGTATTTCAGCACTTGATATAAGCTTTGAGGGTCCATTTTGATTTTTCCGAATGTATATTTTGCAGTCTCTGACTCAAGTTGCAAAGATTTTTCCCTGTTGTCTCAATTCACGGCACTTTTTGGCGATGGTTTCATTTCTTGGGGTCAGGTGTTCATTGATATATATATTACCACCATCACTGTAACCAATTTCACTCGTCTTCAGAGTCTTCTTTTGTCTTCTGCTACTGAGAATCTCTTCCTTCTTCCACCTATTATTTAATTTCACAATTATCGGTTGAGGCCCAGGCTTTGTTGACGGGAGGCGGTGAGCTGCGTCTATGTTTGCCCTGGTGATTTCAACTCCTAACGTCTTTCCAATGTCCGAGATTTTGTGAAATACATCCTCCTCTCTTTCAGTGGGTATTCCATACACTAACAAGTTGTTCTTGCGCTGGTACTGTTTTAGTTCCTCCAATTCGTTGATAGCTCTAGAAGCTGCCATTTCTGCGTCCTTGACGGTTTTTCTCTCTTTCTTCAGAGTTTCAATTTCCCGGTGGAGTTCATCATACTTTTCTGATAAGAAAGTTGCTAGTTTTCTTACCTCGTGGTTTTCTTCTCACATCGCCGAAAGGGATTCCTCAAGTTTCTGGGAGAAAGATGCCATGACCTCTTTGAGGTTAGGTTGCGGGAGGCAGTCTTCCCGATTGCATGACCATTTGAAAGTATCATCTTTCCGGAATTGTTGGTACGTGTCTTTACTCATTTTCATGCATGTTACATGAAACCAGCGTCCACACTCACCATCACATCCTACAGCCTGCTGATTGTTCTTGATCTTTTTGCCGCATGGAGCACAGTTGACCGTCATGATATTAAATGTTATATGACTTCTCTTTTAGCAAGTTATGTATTGTATTTCTCTTACGTATTTTACCTACACTGTTCACACAATATTTAACACTTTAGTCACTCGCGTAATCCTCGGTAAACCTGCGTAATTTCTTAATTTTGCTTACGTTTAGAATATAAACCTTTTACATATCCGCTGTGTTTATGAGCGGATGTTTTTGGTGTGAATGATTATTCATTGTTAAGAGAAGATGTGGAACCGTATTGGTCTAGAACAATAACGGAGTGCGAATGAAAGAGTGTATAAAAATCTTAGAATGATTGTTTAAGAAACAAAGTAGTTATGTGAACTTTTGTAAGAACTAAATGTTAATTTTTACGTGTTTTATAAATGCACACACATGGAGTCTCTGTGGGCTAGCAAGCATGATTCACCTTTAGTAGTGGAGAGCGATGACATAATATTTAAGCATAATATTTAACACCAACTGCCTTCTATTTATTGTATAAACCAGTTTTGAGTACGGCATGGTGCCGATATTTCATTCATGAAACAACGTTTCTACACGTGCGTTCTGCAAACGCAGGTTTGTGAATGAAAACATGTGTCTGGAATGCCATTGAGAGGCTTCACTAAACGTTTTTATTTTGACGCTGTGTAGGCCTAGAACAAGCCAAGATTTATACTCATAATTTTAACACAACATTGTAGTAAGATGTAGAGTTGAAAGGAGGTGTGAATGATTGCGTGTTTTTAATTTTAATGTCTATTGTTAAATTCATTTGTTGTTATTTGTTTATAGTAGATTAGTTTACCTTTTTGTTAATAAATTTGTTCAGATTGTTTTCCATTGTTGTTGGAGTGTGATTCATTTTAAATATAAGGAGCAGAGTATTGTGGATGTAGTGTAGGCGAGGCTGAGTCCCAGTCCCCGAGGTAAGTAAAGGTGAGTGCCCCGTGTAGTTGGTTGTTGATCCACAATATTCTTGTAACTGCTGTTTGTAAATCCCTAAAGACCTTGTTGGAAGCGATTTCTAATGTTGTAGTTGCTGGAGCAATTAGAAATAGGCAATCCAGCAGGGGCAATGGATATTCCAATAGGATCCTTTCCGGATTATCGGGTACAGTACCGTCTTCAAGGCCATGGCCGCCTCCTTCCCTCTTCCTTGCCTATCCATCCTGACCCTCCATTACCTTCCCTCCTGAGGCCCCTGTTCGCTTTGCAGGTGAGGCCGCCTGGGCGAGGTGCCAATCACACCTCACCAGTTGTATCCACTCCGATTAGATGTTCCCAGCTTTAGGACACTGCCCGTAGAGGCGGTAGTGGTGAGTTCCCTCGCTGAGTCCGTGGGTTCCACCAACCTGGAGGGTAAACGACTAAGAAGAAGAAGAAGCTGTTCCTTGAGAATTTTGATATAGAGAGAGCTCTCTTAATAAATCTCGCTTTGACGCTCTCTAGCTTCCTGAGGTTATTCACCGACAAGTAGGGCCAAATTAATTGTATGCCATATGTGGCGGTCAGCATAACTTTAATTATGAATAGCTTTATCGCTGTTGACAGGGATAGGCTTTGGAGTTTGGGAATGTCGTATGAGACTTTCGTTGCTGCCATAGCTCGCTCCTGTACATGCAGGGAGAAAGCAGTTCCAGTAGTTTGTAGCACGACAACCAGGTATTAGAAGTTGGGTACGAATTCTACAGGTTCTTCTCCATACTTCTATTTGATTTATGCTAAATAAATAATAATACATTTTATGGGAATATTCTCAGAATGAGCGATCATTGGCTGACTAAAAGGCTGACAGAAAGCTAAGAACAACTGGTTTTTTGAAGTTTCAAAACACCTTCAGGAAATAGACATCTCAAATGATATAGTACTGGACAGATCTAAATTTGGAAAAGTAGTTGACAACCATCAATTTTCTGACCACCCAAACACTGCATCCAACAGAACCTGGATAGAGAAGCACAGAAAGAGCCATAGCGAGAAGATGAAGAGATTGTGGGTAGACAAGAAAGCAAGATCAGCTAGATAGGTTCGATTGCGCTCCTTAGATGGGCTTAACGATGTATAAAAGAGACAGTCAGTCAGAAAGACAGGACTTTATATCACTTTAAATGCTACAAATGCTGAAAAATGCTAGAAAGGCTCGAGGCTTCTCGCTTCGCTCGAAGCCAAAGACTCTTGACATGTTAGATGATCAAGAAACAATCAGAACGCTAGAAAGTTACAAGTCATCGCGGTGAAAGGAGGGAGCTGGCTGGATGACGTCACGCACGCTGTGTCGCCGTCTCGTAACGCCAGAGCTCACCAGTGAACTCAGTACACATGCACCAAGCGGTACTATGACGTCACACACCTCAGTGCATTCTCAGTACATTTCGCGACGTTGCCGCAACGTAACGACGAAGTCGACTAGATCATTTAAAATGATAAAATAAGTCATCTTCTGAGGTGGAGAATTAATAAATAAATACATATTTAGAGAATTTCAATTTTATGATTTAAAGTGTTGGTGAAGGGTTGTTTATACATATCAGAAAAGAAACAGGAAAAGGTGTTGATAAATTAAAAATACTTAATTGTCCTTTTTTATTTTATTTGTTTGTCATAATTCAATAAAACTTGAAATTAAACACAAAATAGCAACTACAGTATTACAAAAGTTATCAACCAACGATTGCTTCAATAAGCACGAATAATACTTTTACGTTCCAATAGATATACCATGAAGAATAGAAATAAACAGTGTCATCACTTCGCTCTCTAAGCATTGTTGTTCATGGCCCTGTCAGTGTGTGGCACAGAAGTCGCTCCGAACCTCAAGCGCGTGCTAAGCCCACGAGGTTAGTACTGTAATATCCTCGGCGCGAGAAGTCATATATGCAAGGGAATTTGTTACTTTGAAATATTTTACTAATGTCTGTGTTAGAGTTTGTGCAGGTTTTCGTGTGTGCAAACAACTAAATTTTCTACTGTTCTAAGAAAATGTCCTATTGTTTCGTTCCTGGATATAAATCGGGTTTCGGAAGAAAAGCTGATGGTAGAACTTTTTTCACACCTCCAAAAGAAACAAATCTGTTTGCGAAATGGACGAGAGTTATTCCGCGGAAAGATAAGCAATTTATTAAAAAGATGGTATATTGGCTTTCACGGCCAGTGATCTAAAGTAGAATCTGTGATGTGTACTGTATTTTTTGGAAGATTTAATTATAAAGGTGGACTGTTTCGTAGTGAACTGTGAGAACGCGGAACTTCAACGTGTGACTTGGAAATTAAAACCAGGATCAGTACCTTACATTTTTCCAAATTTACCAAAATATCTATCCACTGATGTAAAATCTTAAAAGGTGCCCAGCAGGAAACAATTCAGACAAGGATTGGGAAGGAAGCTGCCTTGGCAATAAGTTACGAATCGTCCCAGCATTTGCCTGGAGTAGAAGTGGGAAACCACGAAAACTACTTTCAGAATGGCTGAGGTGGGAATCAAACCCTCCTCTACTCAGTTTAGTCTCACGAGGCTGAGTGTACCCCGTTTCAGCCCCCACACCAGAATTAAAATTTCTTGGTAGAGCCGGGGATAGAACCCGGGCCTCTGGGGCGACAGCCAAAACGCTAGTTGCTACACCACAAGGGGATCCTATTCTCTTATAATTAGGCATGGTAACACACAATATTGCTTTAGCTTTTCGTAGTGTTTCATTTTATTTCGTATTTTATCTTATTCAATAAGGCGCACGGGTTTGCGAAACGCCGTTTGTCGCGCTGTGTCTGATGGCCACATGCGGCTACTAATTGATAACCGTTCATTATTTCAATTTAATATTCACTGCCTAGGCCATATGATAGTTCGCATTTTCAACAATAAATTCCAGTATTTCATCACTAGCAAAAAGATTCCAACATTCAAATTTAGTTCTAGTCCTTACAACACCAGGCTGTTTTGTCGGAATATTGTTGGGCCGTGCCTGAGTAACCTTTCATGGTTACTTGTTTTAATTTGTGCCATCCTTGCCTAAAACAAAAACAAAAAACAAAACAAAAAAATCCGACATAACTCCACCATTGCCGGTCCCAAGTCCGGCGAATCATCTCGCAAGTGATGAGGAATAAAGAGGGGGAGGAGTAACACCTTGTTAAAATACCTGGTTCCATCTGGCTCCGGATGGTAGCACCCTGTAAGGGTCCCTGCCTAGGATTACTGGGTGAAACCTGGTCAACGGTCTCGAAGGCGGAAGAGGAACTTCACATTCCCAACGGAAGAGCTACATCCAGGACTCACAATCTTGGTTGTATTTTTGTGGCCTTTGGGCCTCTCCAGAAATAACATTCATCAATCATGGAAGTGTGTGATGTCAAACAATTTACCCCAGGTGGACGATCCACTGTACACCAGTACATTAGCAAACATTCGGTTTCTGGGGAGTCTGCCAAGTTACACAAAGAAAAGTCGGAGTGTCTTGAAATCTCATCCAAGTTTCAACATAGACAATCAACGTACTTAGCAACTTTTAATGTAAACTCATTGATAAAAACTGGGAAACTCAAACATCTAACAGATACAAAGGAAGATTGTAGTTTTACGCGACCGCTAATCATGTGATCATGAACCACAGGACATGGTATTTCTCTAATAGATACACCAAGGAACCACAACATACTCATAACAGTTATTCAAGAAACAAGAATCATAGATACAGATACCTTCGATTCCAAAGGTTTTAGGATCCACAAAGGGAAAGTGGGACCAAGAGTGATAAAAAATACACCACAACTTGGAACAGCCTTTATAATCGCCGACAAAAAGATTTTGAATTCAATAGTTGACTTTGATTCCCAATCATAAAGAATCTCAAGTCTTACACTCAAAAGCACAAACAAAATCTACACAATTATCAATGCACATGCCCCTATAAATGAGGATAAGAGGAAAAAAAGTGGAGACCTTTTTGATTCAACTAGATGACCTTATTCAGGAAACTCCAGATAGAAATAACATCATCCTTCTTGGAGACTTTAATGAACATATTGGTAAAGAGAAAAAATATAAGAAAATTGTTTGAGGTTACCCTGCTCACAACAGAACGAACAGAAATGGTATCAGGTTAATAGAACTTTGCAAGGCACACAATTTAATTCCTGAATCTACAGCTTACAAAAAATTACCACGGAAACCAAAAAACATGGATATCCCCAAATTCCAACCTAGGGGAAGTCCAACTTGATCATGTGGCAATCAAGAAAACCTGTCACAAAGAAATCATGAATGTTAGGGTACTTAGGGGTGCAAACTTGGATTTGGATCACTACCTTTCTAATATTAAGTGCAAAGTCATTCCAGACAGAAAATACAAAGTGAAACAAACTAAGGGTCGGAAGTACAGCACGGGAAAACTACTAAGTTCAGATGACTTAACAAAGGCAACGGAAACAATTCAGATCCAAAGTTGCGAGAATATCAAGGAAAACCTACTTACCAAAGCTGAACAGATAGCACCCCAAATAAAAATTAGAAAGCATGCCTAGTGGTCGCTGGAATGTGATGGACACAATGAAACAAGGAAACAGACAAGGCAAAATTGGCAAACAAAGAAAACAGAAGAAAGAAGATTACATTTCATTAGAATTGGGAAACTGGTAGATAAAAATATAAAAAGGTTAAAAAAGCAAATGAAAACAAAACTCTCCTCCAATTTGATGCAGAATTTACCGAAACAACACGAGAAGCTTCTACAGAACTTTCAAGCAAAAGTTATCAAAATACAGAGCACCCACCCTCCAATTTCGAGAAGTAAATGGGACCATCGCTCACAATAACACGGAAAATTGCAAGATATTAGCAGAATACTTAGAGAAACTATTGAATGGCGAACCCATCCTCAAAAAATTTCAATCCACCCCAAATAACTTTGACAAAGATTCAGAACCACCGACAACTGAGGAATTACAGACGACCATTTCAGAACTAAGAAACAACAAAGCTTCTGGTGAAAACCAAATTGTGGCCGAACTGTGGCAAGAAGCTGACAAAAATGCAATTACATCCCTTCAATGTATTTTCCATAAAATCTGGAAAGAAGAAGAGATCCCCGTGGAGTGGAAAACAGCTCTCATCCACTCTATTCACAAAAAAGGCTTGAAAACGACCCAAACAATTATAGAGGAATACCGTTGCTGGATTTAAGATACAAAATTCTTTCTTAAGTCCTTTAAAACAGAGCAGAGCCACAATTGGACTCACGACTTGGGGAATACCAGGGAGGTTTTAGAATGGGTAGGTCATGTTCTGAACAAACACTAAACTTCAAAAACACACCAAAAATCAAGTCTAAAGACATACGCAATCTCCTTCATTGATCTCAAAAAAGGCATATGATTCTATTGATAGAGAATCCCTTTTATCTGTCCTGGAGGAAATGGGTTTGGATAAGAAAATCATAGAAGTGACTGTCACAAATACGTTTTCGAAAGTTAAAATCATTGGTTAACTATCAGATCCCTTCAAAATAAGAATGGGAGTGCGACAGGGGGATGGGGCCTCAGCGTTATTGTTTAACTGTGCACTTGAGAAAGTGGTCAGAGAATGGAACACCAATATAAAGAGTGGAATAAGACTGGGTTGCAAAAAGAAGAACCTCAAAATCAATTGTATTGCTTTTGCAGATGATATGGCCTTGTTTGCTGAAGCAATGGAGGAAGCAAGGGAGCAGATTCTTGAACTGGAGAAACAAGCAGTTAAAATAGGTCTTCCTTCACATCTCCTTCAAAAAAATAAAAAATAAAATCATGACAAACAACAAACACCAGCGTAAATACCTAAAAGTCCAAGAACAAAGGATTGAAATAGTAAAAGTATTCAAATATCTCGCAGAATGGATTAGTTGAAATGCTGGGGGATGCAAAGCAATGGAATCCATGAAAAATAAACTTGAAATGGCCTACTAACTAACAAAAGATACTTACAACAAGAAATCCCTATCATGGAGGTCCAAAATTAAACATTATAAGACAGTAATTAAACCAGAAGCACTGTACGCAGCAGAAACCTTAAACATGAATTTCAGAGGTCAGATGGAGAAACTCGAATTAAAGGAAAGGAAAATTCTAAGAAAATCATAGGACCAAAATTTTAAGATAATAAGAAAAAGAATGAGACTCTCTACAAGAAAATTGAAAAACTCGCAGATACTATGTGAGAAAGGATGATAAAAAATTTATGGTCATCTTCTCAGAATGAACTCTAATAGATTAACCAAACAAATCTTTGATGTCTTCCGTAAACACAAAACAAGACCCACATGGTTTAAAGAAACTGAAAAAGACCTAGTAGAATTACAAATTACAGAAAATTCACTACACAATTGAAAAGCTAAAACAATTATTAAAGACAAAAATATAAGGTTCCAAGACATATCTTCACTAAAATCCAAACCCATAATCTCGGAAGAGAGGAAAAGAAGATCAGAAAGAATGAAGAGATACTGGGTACTAAGGAAAGAACAACACACAGTGAAATGATTGATTCAAAGAGGGTGAAACGAGAGAAGAAATAATAATAATAGTTGTTGATTCGTTAGGGGCTTTGAGACATCGTGGTCATGTAGCCCCGTGTACTTGGGTGTGTAAAATTTGCCTGATAACCCGTGTCATTGTGATGTCTGTAGTAGTGTGTATTTGTAAATGAGGTAGGACTTGGGTAGGAAGCGGCTGAGGCCTTCAGTTAGGTACCATCCCGATATTTGGCCTGGAGTAGAAGTGGGAAACCATGGAAAACAACTTCCAGGATGGCTGAGGTAGGAATCAAATGCGCCTCTTATCAGTATTGCTTCGCGAGGCTGAGTGAACACCGTTCCAGCCCTCAGACCAGAATGAAATTTCTTGGCAGAGTGGGAATTGCACCCAGGCCTCCGTGAAGATAGCCAAGAATGAGGTCGACATATAATAATAATAATAATAATAATAATAATCATTAATCATGGTCTACCTACCAATAAACAAAATAAATAGCCAACCAATTTTTCGCTTCCGTTACCGTTCTCTTGATCAATATCATGGTCAGTATCCGAGTCTTCAGATCTTGTTTCAACTTTGTCTTCAGTATCCGAGTCACCAATTTCTTTGAAATTATCATCAAGTAGCAATTCGTTATCTTTCAGCAGAAGGCGACACACTTCATCTACATCCTTAGGTTTTCGTAGGGCGTATCTCTTTACTGATATTCACTAAGACAACGTACCAAACAAAATAATCGCTATTACAGCACACCTGCAACTCATTGACTAAATGTTACATCATTCGGCACGCTGGAGCTATCAATCCCACATGACACAGCAGCTGACAAAATTTACAAATGTGGAGTTAGTTTTAGGCTCGTCATTTCACAACTCTAGGAAAATGCTTACTAAGGTATATGGTGTAAGATGTCCTATGACAATAATATCATAACTTGAACTGTTGGCTTGATATTAAAACTAAAACAAACCTTGGAGCTGTCCGACCCATGCACGACTAACTTAGGGTTTTAAAAGATATTTCTACATGGGGACTGAGAATATTAATAATAACTCTTTGACAGTATTATTCATAAGTCCAAACAAACAATTTGTTGTAATCAGCATAACCGCAGTCTTCGTAAAGAGGTTTCCATAGGCCGTGGAGTATCCCAGTTTTGAACAGCTGACTGTGGCGCGTTGGTGTTCTGCACCGCTAGCGCTGGCCAAGACAGTGTTACTCGTCAGGTTCCAAAGGGTAAGTATTCAAATTTAGGTTCAGATCGGCGAAACGATGTAGATATGTGCCAAAGGGCCTAAATGCAGGGAATGGAGTGGCCTGTCCGAAATTTCAAGCAGACAGTGTTACTCGTCGGGTTCCAAAGGATAAGTATACAAATTTTGTTTCAGATCAGTGAAACGATGTAGATTTGTGCCAAAGGGCCTAAATGCAGGGAATAGAATGGGCTGTCCGACCTGCTGTGGGATGAGCAAATGCCCATGAAAACAAAGATGACATTGTACAAGTCCTATTATACACCGATTCTTACATACAGTTTCGAAACCACAACACAAACCAATAGAGATAACTCTAAACTCCAGGCAGCCGAAATGAAATTCCTACGTACCATGATTCAGAAAACCAGGAAAGACAAGATCAGGAATGAGAAGATAAGAGAAGAATTAGGAATAGATGATTCTCTCCTCAATAAGATCCAGATCTCAAGACTGAAGTGGTTTGGTCACATGAAAAGGATGCCAGCAAACAGAACTCCTCGGAAGGAATTTGAGAGAAAAGTAGAAGGAAGATGACCCGTGGGAAGGCCACAGTTAAGAACGATGCACTACAGAGAGGTCATGATTAGGACAAGTTGGTGGAGGAGGAGTGGCACAAGGACAGGATGAAATGAAGGGGGCTCATTAACCACACCCAGGCAACTGGAGTTGGTTCAGGATGATGATGATGATGATGATGATGAACCTGTGTTGTATGTGGCTATGTTGGTATGTGTATTTATAATTCGGGCGAGGATTGGGAAGGTGGCCGTGGCCTTAAGTTAGGAACCATCCTGGCATTTGCCTGGAGTAGAAGTAGGAAACCAAGGAAAACAACTTCCAGGATGGCTGAGGTGGGAATCGAACCCATTTCTTCACAGGTTTGCCTCACGAGGGTGAGCGTACCCTACATATGAAATCTTTGGTATGTCTGGCAAGAACAGGTTTAGACAAAGCTTCGAATATTATAAATAGGATTACAGGTTTGACGAAGCTTATGTGAATCTGCACCAATCTTAGATTTAAACTTCTTAGCACAAATATCACATTCAAACAGAAGTTCATTTGAATGTGACAACAAGTGCTGCTTCATATCCTTTTGGCTACTAGCACCTTTATCACATATCTTACACTTAAAGGAGTGATATTGCGTGTGGCTTTCAAGATGTCTTCCTAAATTGATCCTAGACATAACTGCTCTACCACAAACATCACAACTAAATGGCCTGACATTTGCATGTATTTTCGCAGGAGTGGTAAGATGAGTCTTCTCGGAGAACGTTTCAGGACAAACGTCACATTTAAACCGGTTCTGTTCAAGCCAGTATGAACTGTTATCCTGTTTACTGCACCTGGAAATAAATTCAGGGAAATAAAATTTACAATAGGGTGATGGAAGACATACCTGACAATAATTGAAATTTAATCTACTAATCTTACCAACCTGGTAACATTATAATCACTATGTCTATCCTTGACATGATCTTCCTTAGTTTCCTACTTTCAACTCTAGACAAAACACTTCAAATATGTCTCAGCTCCTTCCTTCGAATACCTTGCCCAGTTAAATTCATCTCTCATTAATTGGTGCCAAGGAAGGGCATTTACTCATAGAAATAAGCCACTTCTTACAGACTCATCTCCTTTTGAAGAATTGGGAATAAGGAACAGACGCTCAAGGCCAGACAACATACTAGAAAAATTCTCACAACCAGAGTTGACATCATCTTGCACCCATGAACCAGTGACCCCTGCAACGATCATTGTGACAACAGTAGCTTGAAATTGTAATTCAAATCAGTTGACGCTGATGAACATTATATCACCAATTCAAGCCCAGACTTGCACTTTAATAATGAATAGAAACCCTTTCATAGCTAAAATAATCTATTAGTAGAAGCTTTTCAGCCAACACGAGTGTACCCAATTAGATTGGGTGGGGAAGACTATTAATTTCCTAGTATCTGAAATATATTACATGAATTATTGATAAATTTTTCCGGCCCGATTTCTCGCTGCCACAACTACACCTTATGTATGGTCACCTCTTGCTGGATTTCGGAGGTTATTATCGGAAGCAGGACATTGGAAACCAAAACAGTGCACCCAGCCTTTTTAAGAATTTTAATTGAATTTTCATTATGACAGTGTTTTAAAAAACTTTTTAAAGTGTTATTTTAGTCATCTGTGTGTTGTTTTAATAATTATTTTAATGTCACTGAGTGTTGCCAATAACCGTAGGCTGATGAAGGTGTCAATGTTACTAGACACCGAAACATGTCCCAACATACGTAAAGACAAGTGATTATGTCACGATAAAATCTCTAATAAAACAAGTATTGACTAGGCGGAACCATAAAAACTTTGTTTATTATTACAAAAGTTTGTAAAAACTTGTGTAACGTGTCAAACTTATTTACAGATATTATTGATCGGTTGGTCTGAAGCACTTCTATGTTGCGTTATTATTACTGTAGTTTATGTTCGACGATGTTGAAATGTCAGAAAACTGTATAATAATGAGGGTCAAAAGGAAGGAAGCTTGTAGTTTAACGTGACCGTTAATCTCGCGATCATAAGCCACGGGACCTCCGTTTTACGTGGAATCCGAACCACAGGACATGGCATTTCACATCGAAAATCTCACATGCATTGACCGGGAATCGAACCCGGTCCGCCTTGGTGAGAGGCATACAGCTTGACCCCTGCGCCACCACGCCCTCCCATAATGAGGGTCAATATAACACTATTTTTCATTATGAAACAGTTTCTCCCACCAATCAGAGCTCAAGAAACAGTTGTGTGACCAATTAGGTAAGGATAGCATCGCACCTGCGCTGAGTTCCACGGCCTCATAATTTAAATTTCACTGCGTGACTAGTGTCATAGTGGAGTAATCAAGGAGGCCATGGTCAAATACAAGGTATTCTCTGTGTCCCATGCGCTCTGTTCAGTACCGTACATAAAACTGGCAAAATCTCGACAGATATTTATGAATATTTATGTTCGAACATAAAATAGTTATAATTATAATTATTACAGTCGTATGCGTCAGGCCTCGGCAGCCGGCACAGTCCATATCCTCGCCGCTAGATGGGGGCTTCATTCATTCCATTCCTGACCTGGTCCGAGACTGGAAGCAGGCTGTGGATTTTCATTACAGTTGTATGCAACTCGCCATTATATGCTCGGTGCATAATGTACTATTAAGTATGTTAACCTGTGATCTATTGACTTATTATTGTGATGAACTTCATGTATGATGTTGTCTACACTATTTTGTATGCTTCTATTTCAAACATTCCTATTTAAACTGATGGCCTATTGTAATGTAGTTAGTTTGTCAATGTAGTGAATACACAAATGATACAATACATTTGAGTTGAATAAGGCTATGTAAACTCAGCTGGTATTTTGAATCCACAGTCCTATACAGCGTCCGTTATCACACACCACTCGCCTCGGACTGGTTGCTGCAAGCTCCTTTATATTTATTACCCTCCCCCATTTTTATTAATTGCCTGGCTTCTTTCATTAGGTTGTTTCCTTTTTATTGACGGGAATATTGTCTAATAGTGTGAATAGAATCCAAATAGGTGTTTTCATTTAGATTATCAGGGTTGTTTCCTTTAGCTAACTGTCTTTTTATTGCTTCTTTTATGTCAAGTTCCCTACCTTTTGTTTTGTAGTGTATGATTCCTAGTTCTGTTTCTATGATTGAGTCATACATGTGTTTGCATACTGACGAGTGTTTCCTGGGTTTAATTGCATTTCTGTGTTTTTTATAACGTGTGTCGATCCTTCTCCCCATTTGTCCTACATACCGTATTTACTCGGCTAACAGACCCCTTTTTTCCTAAATCTTTAGTTCCGAAATTGGGGGAGGGTACTATAGATGCAAACTTCGTAAAAATCCAGGGAGAGAGTAAAAATAAGATATTTTATTTTGATGCTACATAGTATGATATATTTAATCAAAATAAACAAAGTGCGTGCGTATGTAGGCCACTAGCGTCTCGTCCTTACGTGAATGGGCAACATCGCACATGTGGCCAGCTGGCCACCTCTCTCATAGCGTGCGTATGTCGGCCGGCCACCTGTTGCACAGAGTGAGTCATAGCCAGTACACACACAAGGAAAGACAGAGACTTCTTTCTTCAAACAAGGTCACGCCTTGTTAGCAACAGATTGAATGGTATGGCCCAAGCAGCCAACAATGATCCAACATCTGGTATACAAAGACAAGTATATTCCATGATTATTGGCAATCAGCTCTGAAAAGATATCACACTTTCCCTGCAATTGTTTTGCCTGACCAATCGCCGGCCGTATCCCATCTGCGCGGAACTGCTTGCGCCGCGCTCGTTGCTAGACAATGACGGACAGGACTCTCAATGATTAAGGAGGGGTACTATAAGCGATTTCCAAGAATTCTGTATTTTGACCCTTGAAAATTAAGGGGATTCTATTGACGAGCGGGTCCTATAGCCGAATAAATACGGTAATTTGCTCGACTCACTGTTTCCTGGCATATTAATAAGTACAGCCCTGATTTTGAGTATGTGTTTTGTTTCTTCTGAATGCTATTTTGATTCCTTGGTTTTTAAAATGATTGGAGATTTTGTGAGAGTTTGAATTCACGAAATTGAAACGTGCGAACTTGCTTACAGTACATTACTGTTGGTACTACATTATCTTTTGTCCAATGTCTTAGTATTATTTGATCTATCTTATTGGATGTGAAGTTGTTTTCCTTAGCTATTTGTTCTATGGTGTGAATTTCTTTGGTGTAGTTTTCTTTTGACATGGGTATACATAAGGCCCTGTGAACCATTGAGTTGAAAAACAATCAATAGTGTGGGATGTTTGTGTGGGCTTGCAGAAGATCGAATACGCCAGGTTATTGTTCGACCATTCGATTGTTATATCGATGTCATTTATGTTTTGCTCAATTTTACATTCCTTCTTGAGTTTGATTGAATGGAGCAAACTGTAGATGGCTTGTAGGATCATTTCTTTATTTGTTGTTTTCATATCATATATGCATAAGACATCATCTATGTTTCTGTTTCATTATATAACCCCTTTTGTCTGGTTGTCTGTCAGAATTTTTTATTCTTTTTCTATGCTGTTTATGAAAATATTTGCAACTAGACCGGTGAGTGATGACCCCATCGCTAACCAATCTGTCTGTTCGTATATTTTATTGAACTGAAAATCATTTTGGTTGTGTGCAATTTTCAGCCATTTTACTATATCGTCTGTTTCTTTTGTTAAGTTACTCAATTTTAAGTTGTCTTCTACTACTTTGAAGGCTTCGTTAACTGGTATGTTAATGTACAGAACATGCTGGTTATATCGAATTACACTATTTTTAGTGAACCTAGTTTATTGACTAACTCCATTGTGTCTTTGACTGATATGTCATTGTGGATAACCACCCTGTCCTTTAATATTTTGAGTAGTTCTTTGCTTAGTTTGTAATTTGGTGCATTTCTGCAATTGACGATTGGCCTTACTTATGAATTTTCTGTAAGGATCTTAACAAGGGCAGGAACCTTTCAGAGACGCTGTATGTTTATGAATGGCACTTAATATTTCGTGGAGGAAACATCTAGAAGAGTAATTTCCTGTCTCTGTGTTAAAATTTGTTCTTTTATTCAAGTCTTAACTTCCTTTCCCATCACTTTGCGAGTAGCTGTATTTTATGTTTATGTATGTTTGTGAAGTTGTGAATGTAATACGTATTTATAGTGAAGTGAAGTTTAAGTTGTATTTTAACAAAATGATAACAGCATTCATCATAATTGTTTTTATAAAGTAATATATTTTAACTCGACTATACTGGGTATAACGAATGCTACGGTTCTCGAGAGAACAGAGATGAAGAGCATAGAGGCCATCATCATTAGCCACCAGCTTAGATGGATCGGTCATGTCCAACGCATGAATGGTGACAGACTCCCACATAAAATCCTGTAGAGCGAACTCAACATGGGCAAGAGACCTCTAGGAGCACCTTGGAATGTAACATTAAAAAGACCAGCTTAAACAAACCTTGAGGAGTGTAGCCATTGATCCAGATAATTGACATACATTTGCGGAAGATAGCACACGTTGGCGTGCAGCCACCTCAGCTGCGGTTTCACATTTTGAAGAAGATCGCCGAAGGCAGGAAATGGAAACTCGTCAGAGGAGAAAGCTGTGCCAGATATTGCCACGTCCTCCACCTTCCATCACATGCATCGTGTGCGGCCATATGTTCTATGCCAGAATTGGTCTGTTGAGTCACCAGCGACATCAAGATCGAGTTGATACAAATTAGTTATGCAGGAAAGAAACTTACACTCGGTTACGAGTATCGGCCGCCGCCGATATTATAACTCAATTAATGAGTTCACCATGTTGTGCAAATATGTGTTATGTTTACGGGGAATTTACTACGAAGTCACAGAGAAATACTATCACTCTGTTAGTGAAAAAAGCATATGAGTTGTATTGTGGAGGCAAAGTAGACGCGGGAAAAAGCTGGAAACCAGGTAATATTTATTGTAATTGTTCGCGAACTGTAAGTGGTTGGCTTAATGGCACTCTCATATGGACAGAACAGAAAGATCATAATATGCATTGTTAGTTCTAAATCAAAAATCCTATATTTTATACTGATGTTCCATCAGCCAAAGAAGCTTTCAGTCATTATTTTATACTAATTCCTAAGCTTCCTAAAGAATGGACAGTGGATGAAACAGAACCAAGCAGTGGTTCTGCAGATGACAAACCTGCACCCTCATATTCAAACACCGATCCAAATATAGCTTACTTTATTGCCCAATCTGAACTAAATGATCTAGTCAGAGACCTCAACCTTTCTCAAGTTCAAGCAAAATTATTAGGTTCTTGTCTCCAAGGATGGTATTTATTACAAGATGGTGTTAAGGTGTCATATTGGAAATGACAACAATACCTGACACATTTATTTTTATTTTAGTAAAGAGTTAACTTACTGCAATGATGTAGAAGGCCTTCTGCAAGAACTTGGAAGGTGTCACAACTCAAACGGGTGGAGACTATTTTTAGATCCATCTATGAATAGTTTAAAAGTAGTATTGTTGCATAAAGGGAATATATACTCATCAGTACCCCTTGCCTATAAAAGTGACAAATTATGCAAAATATGGATGGCAGAGATGCAGAGACCTCAAAATGATTGGTATACTGTTAGTCTGAGTCTACAGAATTTTGTAGCTTTCTTTACGAATGGGACAGCCGGGCAAAATATAAAACATTACAACATTGTGGATTGGCCCACACGAATTAACTTAATTCCTGGAGAGAAGGGTGTTAAGAATTACCCTCTACTTCAGAAAGACAAGATTTTGTTACCACCGTTACATATAAAGTTAGGGTTGATGAAAAGTTTTGTTAAAACTTTGGATAAACATGGTGAGGGTTTTGGGTACTTGAGAAAAGATATTCCTAAACTCAGTGATAGTAAGTTAAAAGAAGGCATATTTATTGTGCCGCAAATCTGTGGTATCATTTATGATGACAACTTTGTGGAATTGCTAACACAAAAAGAGAAATGTGTATGGTTGGCTTTCAGACAAGTATGCTGTAATTTTCTTGGAAATGTGAAAGCTGACAACTACAAGGAACTTATTAAGAACTTGTTGAAGTGTCATCAGTGATAAGGTGCAATATGTCCTTGAAAATTCACTTTTTACATTCAGATTTGGACTTTTCACCCCCTAACTTGGGTGTGGTTAGTGACGAATGCGGTGAGAGATTTCACCAGTATATTTCTGTCATGGAGAAACGATATGCAGGAAAATCGGTACAGAACATGTTGACAGACTACTGTTAGAACCTTAAGGATGAGGTTTCTGGTGGCAGTTACAAATGGAAGAGTTCAAGAAAGAAATGTCGAAAATGTGAGTAAAAATGTGTTTATTTCCTTTTTTTTGCATGCATTTCTCAACTGAACAGTCAAAATCGCTCCTATATTTATTTTTTAATATTTCATAGTTACTCTTTTCAATATTTAAACCTTATTTCATGAGCAAACAAACAAAAACAATTTCAAATTACAATGTTTTGTTACGAAGGGAATTAATATTGTATTAAAAGCAAAAATATGAAAATCCTGGGAAAACTATAGGTGATGTAGCATTTCTACTTTCAGATTTAGATTCAGCAGGGTCAAATTATAAATAATCACCTATTTTCGTTCAAAGGAGCAAAGGAAATGTTGAATTTGTTCATCAGTGTTATTGTTCTATGCTAATTCAGGACAATGGTACAGCAATCAAATGAGGAAGAAAGTTCACATTGTAATAAATAATAACTAATAACTACTTACAACTTGATGAAACGAAACAAAAATCAAACTTTTTTAAAGGAAACTTCCAATGACAAAAATTAATGTTAATTACTTACCATTATTGCTTGGGTTTTAGCTGGACGCCACTGAAGTATCATACGGATAGCCTTCACAATAAATAAAATGGTATTGAATATTGATCCATGAGAAATTAATGCTGAGCAGAAAGTCTTCTTGCCTTAGGCAAGCTCATATCACTTCCTGGAAAAAAAGAGTATATGTGAAAATTATATATAATTTCTTAAAAAAATAAAAAAAATAAAAAAAACATGAACACTAAAAATTTACATCAATTATTAACATGAATCTTATGAGTTAATTATTTAGTTAATGATTATAGGTTTTACAATGGTTAGACTCACGTGAGTATAGCTTCTTCTTATAGTTGACAAATTACGACAGGGTGATTCATAAGTTATGGCAACCATATTTTATTTCCCGACAATGTGCCATCAGATGAAATTAACTACTGTATATACATTGGAAAGTACGTTATGTGACCGTCGTAATATTGTCACCTAATGGGGTATGGATGTAGGAATCTGTGGAAGAGGACTGTGCCAAATAGAACTTTCTGATTGATGGAATGACTTTTGTGTTGACCGACTGAAAGCAACAATATTAACCAACGAGCTTAAACATTACTATAGAGAGGCAGGAGCGCCACCAGACTGAAGCTACTTGAAACTGTGTCCGCCATTTTCTCTGGAGTCAAGTGAAAGGGGGAGGAGCTATGCCATATGTTGAAGTATCAGAGCAGGGCATGCTGGCACATTAATAAGAAACATATTTACGACAAATTATGAAGTCCAATCACTTCTTAAACATTCAGAATAGTTTCAAGTTATAACAATAGTGCTGTAGGCTATTTACACTGCACAATTGTAATTACTGTCCCTTAAATAGAATCAGCTTTATTAAAACTTGACTTACTTGCTGTCCTCTGCTTTGAGAGGACTTTTCTCTGAGTGCATGATATACTCTGCAAGCGAAGTAATACTTCAGTATATGCCATATCAGCTTCACATAATGCGATTCTTCACATGGTTCTACTGCAGTGAATAGGTGTTCAAAGGAAGAGAACAAACAACAGTTTATCTTTGTAAATACCTTGGTCTCTAGTTCGAGCAAGATATTTTTGCAGTTTTTGTCATTAGGCCTACTCATTGTCAGTAGAACATCTAACACAGTTGATTTTCTTCGGCACATTTCTTACAACACTACCTGCAACATATTCTACCACTTGATCACTGAAAATGGAAAGGGTTACAAAACACTCTACATAGTCAAGTTCACTTAGGCCTACATCAACGTTAATTACAATAGGCTGTATAATGGGAGGACTTAGGATTAGACCACGGGGCCCCAGCTGAGTCCGGCATTGCTTCCACTTACTTGTGCCGGGCTCCTATCCGTCTTCTTTCCTGTCGACCTCACTTGGTCAACTCATGTTCTCTTCCGACCCCGACAGTATTAGGGTATCCGAGGCCTAGCGAGTCTCTTCCCTTCCCGCCTTAATTGGCCCTTGTCTCATCTTTTCTGATGCCCTCCTTCTGCGAGGAGTCAGCCTTCTTTTTCTTTTCATGTTATATCCCGCCTTCTGCTCAAAGCCCACCAGGAGGCAGGGTGTACGTAGCCCCACCATTCTGGTGCCCCCTAGATATTGCTACACCCTCAGGGGTTCACGGCTGGTGAGTTTGAGAGTTGGCGACCCCGAGGGATTCCTGACCTGGGTCCGGTTTTCACCCTTTTATCCATTACTTGTGGGGCGGACCCTCTCCTCTTTCACTTTCCTATCTGACTTTTATGGCTCTCCTTCCTTCCAAGTCCTTCAATCCGCATTCTTCGAGGGCTGAGGGCATTTCTTTTCCTCCTGTCCTTTATTTGCCTTATTCTCTTTTTGTTTTCCATTTCTTCTTCTAGTAGGCCTATATAAGTTAGTACTTACTTTTAGTTATAGTTTCCATTTCATTATCATCTTCACGATCACCCAAACCAATAGGGGCCGATAACGTCGATGTGTTAGGCCCCTTAAAACAACAATTATCATCATCAGACCACCATCTGTCTTCACATTAGCTTTAGGGGAAGGATCAATTTGAGCAATTAAGCATTTCCTATATGCAGCTTTGAATTCCAAAGCATTGGTATTGTCTACTCACATTTATTTGATCAGCCTCTATATTTCCAGCGTTACAAGTTTCATCAAATGAGCGTTTTCATGGCGGACGTCTCTCAACGTGTTTCCTTTGCAAGTGTACTGTGAAGGAGAATATACTTGGGACGGCACTAGCCAACATACGTCTCTGAGTGTTCACTTTATAGATGTACTTTTCAAGGAAGTGGGTAGAACATAATGGCTAGCCTGAGTTGGATACCAATTATTCCTCCTCATAGCAGTTACCCATCTTTTTTTTATCAAATCCGTATTCCTTCTGTTACGGTACCAGTACGAATATATATCGTATACCGTATAGGCCTGTATCAGACATTAATAGAAAGCAATGGAGACCAGATGTTCTGGAAAATTGATAGTAACATCCTTACTGTATCCGTGCAGTGAAGTATATTAGTAGTACAATTTGGCTATACTTACGTACAATAGGATATAACCGTTGTTTTATTGCTTTGATTAGTACAGCCGTACGCTGAACATACGGCAGGCATCGCTGCGGAAATTAATATGCAGTAGATTTCAACCTAGTAACACAAACGTCAATAGAAATCATAATTCACTGAACTCTTCCCTCGCAATCAGCTGACTGAATGTTTTGACTCGATGACTCCGGAAAACATGGCGGACATTCTTACCAATATCTTCCGCTAAGAGCGCTGTGAACGGTCCCTTAGCCTCTCTATAGTATCTTTAAAGCTCGTTGATATTAACCCTACGCGGACGGAAGCGTTTTATGTCTGTACGCGGACCGAAAATACGGCAAATTAAAACTCGTCCAGAATTATCAAACACTATGGGATGTGCTCTGTCTCAGAAATGCGTAGGATATTATCGACATTTTTTAGTGCATGAAGGGCATAAGAGACACTACTTTAATATCCATCTTCGGACTCTTCAAATGATCACTTTCATGTACATCCATGGAGTCCAAAATTGAAACAATCTCTTGCTCACTGACCCTCTTTTTATTGCACATGTCGCAAAATAACTACATAAATCACAAAACGCCATTCTCAGAACTCGCGACGCAAGCTTGCCTGAACACGATAATGTCTTACAGCTTGTGAGAAACTAGCAGGGACATAACACCACTCAATTTGCGTATTCCCAAGTAGGCCAGACCTAAAAGTGAAGTGTACTGCTATCTGTTGAGTTTTTAGTGCAACACTTGCGCCGGTATCGGCGGATCTCTGACGATTTAATATATTAAATTCGACTCGTGGATAACCTGTTTTGCGATTTAATATATTAAATTCCGCCCTCTAAGAGTAAATCTTTCAAAGAAGTCGCCAACATTGTCCACAGTACAGTACGTTGCTATCATGGAGGAATATGGACAATACATGATCTGCATGCGTTTTGTTAATATGATATCTTGATATACCCACGCTGTTCACCTTTGTTTACCTCCATTACGCACTGCTGTCAACATACTATATCAAGATTGTGTCCAGACTGGAGGTCTCAGACCCCACTTTGTGGTGGCATTACGAAGATCATGTAACATACTTTCCAATATTCCACCTAGTCAATACTAGGAAATTTATTACAATGCTCACATTTTAATTTACTTTTTTTTTTAACTTTTATATTTATATAATGAGTGCATGTCTTAGTGGTGTTAAGTAGTTTTGTGCAAGTGCTAAAGATGAATCAATTGGACTCGAAACAATTGTACACTTAATTTTGGAAATTACAGTATAAGTTTTGACTAGGTGGAATATTGGATGTTAATTTTAACTACTAATTTTAAGTCAATACGGAACAGAAAAATAAAGACTAATTATGGTCCTTTTTGAAGCTCATACGTTCCAATGTATATACTGTACTGTAGTTAGTTTTGTGTATTGGCACGTTGTTAGGAAATAAATAGTTGCCATGACTTATGTATCGTCTCTCATATATGACGTGAGCGCTGATATTTTTTCACTTAGTTCAGTCCATGAACAGTTGATGATGATTTCTTTCTGACTGCTTCGAATATCTCCAACACCAATGATGTATATGCTCCAAGTTTCAGGACAGCCTCCTATCTCAAAACAATAGCCAATTTGCTCACAGATACACTTCTTATAAACTTTCGAAAGAAATACTGCAAACTGAGAATTAGCATTGTTTAACTGGCTGCTAGGGAATTTTTTCTTTTCCGAATTAGACAAGTATCCGGATTGAACAAAATTATGGAAAAAGATACAAAAATTACTTACCCCTGATCCATTAGTACACCGTTTCACCAATCAAAACCAAATATTACGTACTTAGCCTTTGGATTCCTGCAGGTAGCACTGTCCACTTGAAATTTCGGACGGCCCTCTCCATTCCCTACATTTAAGCCCTTTGGCACAACTCTACACCGTTTAATGAGTGAAGATGTAACTACAAACCCTGTAGATTTCTAAACTCAATAGAGCTGTTAGGGGTTCCGTACCAAAAGTTGGAGCTAGTTAGTTAGTTATTGTTGTTTTAAGGGGCGGAACTACGAGGTCATCTGCCCCGAAAAGTTGGAGCTAAAGGTGGGTGTGCCTGTCATACTCATGCGTAACCACTATGCACCAAGATTGTGCAATGGCACCAGGTTACGCATCAAGGAGCTGCAAAGGAACATCGTGAAGGCCACAATCATCACCAGAGGTGCCAAAGGAGAAACGGTATTGATACCTCGAATACCTATTATCCCAACTAACTTGCCTTTCCAGTTCAAATGCTTGCAGCTACCCTTGAAAATGGCCTTCTCGATCACTATCAATAAGAGTCAAGGACAAACGTTAAAAGTGGCATTTATTCATCTGGGCACCCCATGTTTTTCGCACGGACAGCTCTACGTTGCCAGCTCGCATGTACCGAGAGCCAGAAATCTCTACATATATACAGAGAATAACAAGTCTTGAAACGTTGTTTACAGAGACACATTAAATTAAATTTCTGAATATTCATGCACATCGAAACAATTATATAGTTTCCATGCTAAGAAAATGAAAAATGGTCCTGCAAGTATTTAGTTCCTTTCCTGAAACATTGTGTAATTCACAACTAGGTCGCGTTAAATTATTTTCAGTGAAGTAAAAGTGTTTCCTGCGAGCAATATGAGTTCTATCACCTTTCCCAATATCCTAAAAATATGGTGTATTTCTTTGACGTCGCGCAGTTTGCTGGGCCGCAAGAGGATAGCATTACCATAAAGCGTCTGTCGCAGGATCACTTGATTAACGTTAATATCAAAAGTATGTAGTTGCTGATTGTGTAAGGTTCAATCATGCAACACACGCAGCACCTATTGAACTTAAATTTCCCAGTAGAATCAATCATGGTTCCGTATTGATTAAAAATCAAAATATTAAAGGGACAGGAATTCCGCCTGATCAATACACAACGTTTCACAGTCAAGGGGCTATATTATACCCATTTGGTACATGTTTCGAAGCCTTCCATAATGGCCCCATCATCAGCCATACACAGAAACATATTGTCAGTTCAATCAAGGAAATACATTAAAAAGGTTAAAACTAACATGAGAAAACTTGATGAAAATGAGACATAGAAAACTTGAGGACAGTTATGGTGCAAAAACATTGAATACAACTTGTCCTGAGAAAACCTTACAAATATTACAAACAAATGGAAAAACACATTAAAAATATTATGTTAAAATGCAAACTTAAAGTGCAAGTTATATGACTCTTGCAATAATCTTAGAGTTCTCATAAAATATAATAGCAGGATTCCGTGTCCAAATAACCTAGGGAGTTCGACCCATAAAAAGAGTTAAAAGTATGTTAAAAATCTCTTGGTCATATTAAGACTTTGTTGACTTCATACGAAGGAGGGATCGTTGGTAGAAAGATCAATACATCGCCATGTGATGAAAGTCAAATCGGCCAAGCTTGATGAAAGCCTCTTGAAAATGGAGACGAAAGGAAAGTTGATCATCTTGTGTTTAGGAAATCCAAATTTTTCTTCTAGGAGACATATGGGCCTTAGGAGAAACCTAATGGGGGAGACAAATCTAGTATTAAGAAAATTAAAAGCATTTAAATAAGCGGCAAAAGAAATTGGGACAAACGAAAAGCATAGAAACGAATAGAGCTGTTTAACAGAAAAAATAACGAACTTACGTCATAGCAGAGAGAACGTGACTTCCGACGCAGGAAAACGTAGAGTATCTGGCCAGCTTAAACGAGTGAAAGTGAACAGCTGAGCACGCAAAACAAAGCAGAGTGTTGGACGGGGGAGGGGAGGTGAAGGAGCGCTGCCGTGGAGTGGCGGAGGTGGGGAAACACGGGAGGGAAGAAGGGAGATGAGGGAGGGAAGCCAGCCGCGTAAAGAGAGCTTAGGGCGGTTTATTATAACCTTTGTTTGCTGTTATGATAAAATCTGACAAGGTGCCAAATAAAACATTAGGGTCAAAGCATATTTCATTTAAGTTGAGGGGATTGAAAATTCTCTGTGCGGAGTTAATTTCAATGGACTCTAGGATGTTCATTAGAGAACCCTTGTTAACATGATGCAGAATTTCGAGGTCATTGTCAATGTTGGGGAATTTATGGTTCATCTCACTCATGTGAGAAGCCATGGCTGAAAATCTCCTGTATTTGGTAGCGTTGACATGCTCAGAAAATCTGCTAGTGAAACTTCTCCCCGTTTGACCTATGTAAATATGAAAATAGCCTATAAAACCTGTCATACTAATAGTAACTTGATTTTCAATTCACACACTTTGAACCGCAAAGATAAATACAGTGCTTCTGGTATTTATAAATTAAGTTGTAATGACTGCAAAACCAATTACATAGGTCAAACGGGGAGAAGTTTCACTACGAGATTTTCTGAGCATCGCAACGCTACCAAATACAGGAGATTTTCAGCCATGGCTTCTCACAGGAGTGAGATGAACCATAAATTCACCAACATTGACAATGACCTCGAAATTCTGCATCATGTTAACAAGGGTTCTCTAATGAACATCCTGGAGTCCATTGAAATTAATTCCGCACAGAGAATTTTCAATCCCCCCAACTTAAATGAAATATGCTTTGACTCTAATGTTTTATTTGACACCTTGTCAGATTTTATCATAACAGCAAACAAAGGTTATAATAAACCGCCCTAAGCTCTCTTTACGCGGCTGGCTTCCCTCCCTCATCTCCCTTCTTCCCTCCCGTATTTCCCCACCTCCGCCACTCCACGGCAGCGCTCCTTCACCTCCCCTCCCCCGTCCAACACTCTGCTTTGTTTTGCGTGCGCAGCTGTTCACTTTCACTCGTTTAAGCTGGCCAGATACTCTACGTTTTCCTGCGTCGGAAGTCACATTCTCTCTGCTATGACGTAAGTTCGTTATTTTTTCTGTTAAACAGCTCTATTCCTTTCTATGCTTTTCGTTTGTCCCAATTTCTTTTGCCGCTTATTTAAATGCTTTTAATTTTCTTAATACTAGATTTGTCTCCCCCATTAGGTTTCTCCTAAGGCCCATATGTCTCCTAGAAGAAAAATTTGGATTTCCTAAACACAAGATGATCAACTTTCCTTTCGTCTCCATTTTCAAGAGGCTTTCATCAAGCGTGGCCGATTTGACTTTCATCAAATGGTGATGTATTGATCTTTCAATGATCCCTCCTTCGTATGATGTCAACAAAGTCTTAATATGACCAAGAGTTTTTTAACATACTTTTAACTCTTTTTATGGGTCGAACTCCCTAGGTTATTTGGACACGGAATCCTGCTATTATATTTTATGAGAACTCTAAGATTATTGCAAGAGTCATATAACTTGCACTTTAAGTTTGCATTTTAACATAATATTTTTAATGTGTTTTTCCATTTGTTTGTAATGTTTGTAAGGTTTTCTCAGGACATGTTTTATTCAATGATTTTGCACCATAACTGTCCTCAAGTTTTCTATGTCTCTTTTTCATCAAGTTTTCTCATGTTAGTTTTAACCTTTTTAATGTATTTCCTTGATTGAACTGACAATATGTTTCTGTGTATGGCTGATGAAGGGGCCATTATGGAAGGCTTCGAAACATGTACCAAATGGGTATAATATAGCCCCTTGACTGTGAAAAGTTGTGTATTGATCAGGCGGAATTCCTGTCCCTTTAATATTTTAAATTTCCCATGCGTAATAGTTTGATTATCTGTCGATGACATAGGCCTATTCCAATTTTGATATTTGTAATACATACCAATTGTCAGATCAAAGAAATGCATTAGAGGCAGATGACCTCATTGTTCTGCCTCTTAAAACAACAATAACTAACTAACTAAAGACCTGCATTCAATAACCTTCACATTTATGGCACTACCTAGAGGCAGTTCATTTAAACTCCATAAACATTCTCATTGCAGATATTACAAATAATTTGTATGAACTTGAAATTACAATCATGTAAAAATCTTCATCATCCAGGCGAAGAACAGTTATTTCTGCTATTTAAATACTGTAGATCTGAATAAATACCGTATTTCCTCGCATAATCGTCGCACTTTTTGAGCCTAAAATTCGTGGGAAAAAAGCAAGGTGCGACGATTATGCGAAGAATATTGAAGTTCAAAGAATATACTGTATCATTATTTGCTGCATGGGCCAGTCATTCGCGTAGCGTGAGTCTGGAGTGAGTGATAGCCTGCAGTCAGAGACAGGCTTCTTTCTTCTAACAAGGTCACGACACGTTAAAGCTTGCGGAATGTGCTGACGAAGCTGGCCGTCCGCGTCGCGGTTCATAGCCCGCAGGCATAAAGACGAGATTACTTTCTCCCGACAAGATATTGCCAGATTAGGCCTATAAGCTCGCAGAATGTGCACTGGCCGCTCGCGTCACAGTTCATAGCCCGCAGGCATAAAGACGAGATTACTTTTTGATGACAAGAGCATGCCAGATAAGGCCTATAAGCTCGCGGAATGTGCGCTGGCCGTTCGCGTCCCAGTTCATAGCCCGCAGGCATCAAGACGAGATTACTCTCTGCTGACAACATCACGCCAGATTAGGCCTATAAGCTCGCGGAATGTGCTTTGGCCGTTCGCGTCACAGTTCATAGCCCGCAGGCATAAAGAAGAGATTAGGCCTACACTCTGCTGACATGATCACACCAGATTAGGGCTATAAGCTTGCGGAATGTGCTATGGCCGTTCGCGTCGCGGTTCATAGCCCGCAGGCATAAAGACGAGATTACTTTCTCCTGACAAGATCACGCCAGATTAGGCCTATAAGCTCAGGAATGTGCGCTGGCTGTTCGCGTCACAGTTCATAGCCCGTAGGCATAAAGACGAGATTACTTTCTCCTGACAAGATCACGCCAGATTATATGCTCGCGGAATGTGCTAAGTGACGAAGCTTGCCGCTCGCGTCACAGTTCATAGCCCGCAAGCATAGAGACGAGATATTTTTCTTCTGAAAAAGTCGCGGCAGCATGTGCAACTGACTGGCGCACAAATACAAATATGCTATGCGACGATTATGCGAGGACATTTTATAAACCTATTTTAGTGTTTGAAAAGTGGGGTGCGACGATTATGCAAGGAATTACGGTATAAATAAATAAAGGTAGCGATCAAGCTACATTCAATTTCATAAACATAGGGCTCACAAATCCCGTATAGTAAGTACAAACATATCAACCTGCTCGTTATAGTCAGGCTATTAACGTTTCCATAACACTAAAGGCATCCCACCGTCACATACATCAATGTGCACTTACAGAATTGTGAACAAGTCTATTTTACTGTAAATTATTTCCATGAGCGAGTATCCACTCCACCAAAATCCACACTCCCCATCTTTTCCAAAATTTACAAAAGACATGATTTTTAAAGCACTCTTGTATATGTTGAGGTACAGAGATATTACACATGCAACGATACATTATAATATTGGCAAATCTGAGTTCAAGGAACTGTTGTTAAGAATTGACCAGGTGCTAAATCTGCAGAAGCTATCGGTACAGGTTGCACGGTCTATGTATGTAACATGGAATGTTTTCCTTTGACAATGAATCTATACCATGTGCGAAGGCAACCTTTTTCAAAGATCTCTAAAAACACAATAATCAGGAATTTTCAATACTTAGAGAGGCATGTGAGGCAAAAGCGTTGTTGGAGAATTTCAATCCCAGGGATGTAACACTGGAAGAGGCTGCATAATGTACATCAGCGGCCAATGTGAGAGATATTTTACTATTGGTCTATTAATAGCGACATGTTGACGTTCAAATCATCAATAATTGTGGGAAAATTACACCCTGAATAGCTTAAGGAAAAATACTTTTAATTCCCCATATTCTGATAGATTTGCCATTCCAGTGCGCTAGAGTGCAGTTCCCTCTTCAAACAATATTCGCAATTGCTATTAACAAAATGCAATGACACTCACTTAACAGCAGTAGATGTACATTTAGACAAAACCATTTTTTCCCATGGCCAACTGTATGTGACAACAAAATCATTATATCTCAGCAAAACATGACAAAACCAAAAAAGTAATTTTCAAATGTGTTCACATAAGGTAACATCGTACCCATTTTGCGGCTAATACTAATATACTGTAGGCATCAGAAATTTCCGAATTGAAATAGAACCACCCAGACGAGATTGCTGTAATAGAATAGACCAATTATCAGCAATAATGCATCATCCCCATTGTCTTCATTGCGTGCAAAGCCGCGGGTACCTGCTAGTATATAATAAGGACCAATTTGTTTCAGATATCAGGGTGTCGAGTGATATGGGAAAAGTACTGGAATTTTTGTGACCTGGGAAAAATGCAGGAAATATATGGGAGTTTCGCATTTGATACGGGAAATCTTGAAGTCTCATAATGCCCGACTTCTTCGCCTCTGAACACTCATTAGAGTCCTGCCGCTCGGCTTCTATTTCGCCTGCAGATCACACCGCCACCCGCATTTTGCGTCACCGCCGCTTAGAGCGCTAAGCGAGGTGAGAGCCCACCTTGCTCACGCTACGGACTCAGCCTAAATCTCGCCATCACTCCTGCGGAAGTATCTCCAAACATTCCGTTACACTTACGCTAGAAATACTTGATTTGTGCTTTAAGATTCATTTTTCAGCCATTTGATATGTGAATTCGTCTCAGAGAGTTCTAAAATATACGGAAATTTGATCAATTTTCAATCGGGAAATACGGGAATTTAAAAACAGGTCGGCTAATTTCATATCTATACATACATAGTAAATAAAATATACAGTCTACATCAAGTGAAAATATATCAATGATCTTCAATAGGCTATGAATTAGATGTAATGTAATTAACAATGCAAAGATTGGAGACCCTGAATAATGTCACAGAAAGACTGACTACCAACTTTCAAGTTACATTATATGTGACAGTTTCACTGTCTGCAAGCATGGTGACTAGGAAACATGAGTAGCAACAGTGAAAGCAACCCTGATTCAACCTAAAAGCAAGAAATTATACTATAAACCACCATATTTGCAGTGGTGTTGGACACATGGTAAGGTTAGATTGCTAGTAACTTATTTAAGGCGATGTGGACCATACAATGAATGCCACTGACCCACTGCATATTTTTGGATACACCAACACAACAATGGATATGTCTTCCCAACAGTCTCTTGATACCTTTTTAAACAAGCTGCAAAGCCATTGAACATGACAAATTCCAACCTCATCCAAAACTCCAGATACACTCCCTACAGCAAGCACACAAGACGAGTAATGTCAACCATAAAAAACATGAAGGAAACATGAGAGAATGGACACACTGTGATCATTCAATATGCCTAGTATGTACCAGTGTGCACCAGGGAATTTCAAAATAATACTTACCTCTGAACCCAGCTCACCATTGCTGAACCTCTGTTGAAGAAAACTAGAATTCTTATGAAAGTATTAATTCCTATATACAGTAAAGCCTGCTTTCAATGAACAAGATTCGCAAATACATCCGTTAATCATAGGTTTCAGGCTAAAGGAGGTAGGCCTATGCTAGAATAATTAAACCATGAACATACGTACATATAATGGACATACTGAGAAAAATTAAAATGGTGTACTTACCTGATTCAGTGTTGTATTTACAAATTTCTGCTGGGAATTAATACAGTACTGTACAAGCGAAACTTACAATGACAATAAAGACAGGGATTTGTTGGTTTACAGCTTATTAAAGCGAGCATTGGGAAAGGTTTCGGCAACAGGAAACAGGGAAATAATCGTACACTTGGATGTGTAAGTTGGAGAACAAAAGGAGGAAGACCCATTTGCACATTCCTTGTTAGCTCCACAATCAACTGTTACAGCAGACAAGGTAGACTTCCACAGGGTGCCTGAAAATTTTCTAAACACTGTAAGCTGGAACTTGGACATTTTCCTTTAAAATGCATATTTTGATTTCTGTTGTCTGCGTAACACAGTTTCCGTTTAATGAAATGAAATTAACATGTTATTCACCCCTAAGTTCACGGGACCATCAAATACTGTATTTCCATTTAAGACAAGTTTCCATTTAATAAAGGGTCCGTTGAAGGCAGGTTTTACTGTATAAGAAATCTATTTTCTTCTGAAAGCATAGAGTTTTGAAATTTAATTGTCTGACAAGAAATACTATTTTTGAAAATGGAAATTTATTTCTCACAGTACACTGGCACTGCTTTAGGTGTAAAAGCCTGGTGGTTGGCCTTCTCAGTATTTATTGGTCAGCATCTTGGTGAGAAGTCAAAGTAATTCCTAAGAATTCTAGACAGCAATTAATTCCTGATGATGCAAACCTGAGAGCGGAGAGGGGAAAGAAGGAGAATAGTGGAGGGGGTCACTGCTATTGGGAAACACTAACATGCATTACTGCTACAGTTACTGTAGGAGCCGATGTGAACATTTCCATAGCAATGAGAGAAGGGAACGTTCCTCCCCTCTTAACCCTCCGCCGGGCGCAGCTGGCCTGACAGGCCCCGAAAATCTATTCTTGCTCCCCCATCTTCCCGGAGGGCACCTATGCACCTGCCCCTTTTAGTATTTTCCCATCTCTAGGTCCCTTTCCGAATGCTCCCTGTTAGTTTTCCGCCTCCTCCGTAAAGCGCAGTAATTACCCTCTGGGCCTGTGAGGCGCATTGCGCCCGAACTCGTTCTACTTTGGAAGGTTCGTATTCCCTGATTATTCCATCGCATAATTGCTCCTTTTCCTCATTTTATGAATAAGAAATACATAGAATGTGGTTATTTCGTGGAATAAACGGGTCAAAGGATGTCGAATTATGAATGCTATGAATGTCACAAAGCAATCTGTCTGCCCCATACAGATACAGTAAGACTTACCAACCTTGCACTTTACTGGAGGCAATGTACCTTTACTGCTGAGCATTCCAACAGTGATTCCAAGTAAGACTGACTCTTTATGGTGTTTGAAGCCAGTTTCCAGTGTTGCCTTAGTAAACAGAAGTTTGGTGCACTAATTTTTTGTTAAGACTGACTCCATTGTGCTGCATCTTATTTTGTAATAAGAACATTATTTAAGTTTTGTTCGTAATTTTAATATTTTTTTGAATTTTTCACATCAAAACATGAAAACTGAACACAATTTGGTGGTGGGTTGTAAATGCGAGCTATTATTTTAAAGTTTGATTGTGAGCAATAAATTATTGTATGTTTTAAAAAACCTGATGTTGAATAAACTCCCTATGTATATCCTAATGAATGCCACTTATCATTTAAAAAAAAAATCGTTAATTGATTGTTAATGACGTCTATACAACAAGGGCCCGCCAGGCACACTGTGCCCGAACTCGGGAGTCGCGGAGGTGCGCCCGACGGAGGGTTAACCATGCTGCAGCACAAGGACTTGCCCTCATATGGAACTTGTTATTTGCGCATGTTCCATCAGGTAACAATTGGGGTATAAGAATTCTTTCAGCAAAATTAACCTCAAGCATAAGTTTGAATGTGATATTTTCAACTGATCCCCTAAAATAACAATGAACGCTTCATATAGGGCAGCCAGTATGCATTTTTATCCCTTATTATCCAATTTCTATGGGGGAGATAAGTTTCTATGGGGTGAATGGTTTCCAAGACTGGATGCCTTCCTTAACTATATCAATATTAATGAATGGTGGTGGATGATTTTCAAAGTCAGATAGGTTTCCTGATGGCAACCTCATGACAGGAATTAATGAGAGATGAAATGAATATAACTAAGCAAGGAGATGCTAAGAAGTGACAGTAGCCTATTAAAAGGTACTGTCCCTGCATTTTCTTTGAGTTGAAAATGAGAAAGCACAGAAAATCATTTCACAGACAGCTGACAGTGGGGTTCAACCCAATCCTCACCTACCCAGTCGGCAGCAGCTTGTCCCCAAGGTCTTGTGTCTTAGCTCAATTGGCATCTGTGGTATGTCTATATCAAATCAATAATTTCAAATCCTTTTTAATTTACTTACTTCAAGGCATCGTCTTGGCTTTCTTTCATTACATCGTCTTCCTCAAAACTGTCATGGCTTTCTTCATCTGTACTATCTGCTTCCACATTATGATCATTTCCACTACTATCCCCTCTGATGCTATCTCCTTTCTCCTTCATGGCTGGCTGGCCCTGTAAACCAGAATATGTTAAGCCCAAATTGTTATACTGTAGATGTGGTATATGACAATGAAACTAGGTTATGTTTTTATTTAAGGTAGACATTGCTTTTAATTTAAATTTTAGTCTATAACTTCAATGATAATGATGATAAACCTAGCAACCACACCACATAAGTTACGTTTAGAAAGGAAGACACAAATCCTGTTGTTTCTGTTAGGTATTCAGCACAGAGGCTGGTTGGATCCTCAAAAAGTACCGCCATAGGTTAGGTCGGTCGATACCCACAAAACAGCACTATAATGAGGAGTACTAGGCAAGATGAGGAGTGAGGTAGTTAGTAATTGCTTTCTTAACTGAGTTAGAACAATAGCACTGACCCTATGAGTAGAACCTTTCCCAGTACACACAGGCTTTAGTTGTGCCCTGAGGTCTATACTCAGCACCACCCATACCCCAATAACTTCCATATAATCACAGCCATGAATGAGGCTGAGACATGGGTGGAAAACCACATTTTACTCTAGAATGTGCCAATAAACAAATGCAAATGCACTGCATTCATCAAGAGATGGTAAACAGGCCACTCCATTTGTGATTCCAAAAGGAACACCAAGAAAATGGTAGAGCTTGCCACAAGCCTTGAATTGTACATCGCTCATTATATAACTCATACTGTATTTCAAAACTCATCATTTCATAGGAAGTAAACATAAATTATTTTATATAGTTGTAAGTCTTTTCCATATAAAAAAAAAGGTTTAAATATGCAGTTGACAAAATTGGACAAAGAAACTAATAGATGTGTTGTTTTTACCGAGTGCCTTTAGCTCAGCATATATAGGGCACAAGTTCGAAGCTTTCTTTATGTCTTCCACAGAAAAGGGCAAGTTTCTTGTGCGAACCCAATGGGTCATGCAAGTAACTCCTGGATGATAAAGGGGATAGTGTGGTGTGGTTAGGTTAGCTCCTAAGCCTGTTGAAGCAGTTTTTCTTGATATCATAACTACAGAGGCATTCTCATCAAATTTGAAACATGCCAACTCGAATCTACAATGCATTATCTTTTCATTCGCTTGCCACGGTGGGTTAGTGGTTAATGTGTCAGACTACCAACCCCAAGTTTGCAGGTTCGCTCCTGGCCGTGGTAAGTGATTTTTGAAAGGCGACAAAAATCATGACATGTATGTCATACGTTGTTGGCATGTTAAAGAACCCATTTGAATTCAGTAGGCTGTGTTCATAATGGCAAAATTAATCTCGGGATTTTCCGCCAACACAAAGTTCCTCCATTCTCTACTAGAAAGTGCTATAGTGTCAAGGAGCTTAGATATCTAACCTCCTTGACTTTCATAGCGTTCCAAGGAACAACGAAATTTGACATGCAAGCTGCCCTCTGGGTGTAAAAAAAAAACAAAGTGTGCACCCGGCACCTGAGGCGATACAATATTATTATATAATCTTTTCATTCTTAATTTTACTTGAATGTTGTTGATCAAACATAAAGAAAACAAATTGTTGATCAGTGAATATTTCAAAATTACGACCAATTAAGAAATGTCGCCAGTGAAGTAGTGACTCGACGACTGCATAAGCTTCCTTTTCTACAGATGATTGTCTTTGTTCAGATTTATTCAATGCCCGAGAAAAAAGTGCGAAGGGTCGTTCTGCTTGACTGAAAGTTGTTCCTATTGCAAAATATGATGCATCTCTCTTGACTGTAAATGGTGCATCATCTTTGATAGCTGCTACTGTGGTCTTAGTCACATCATTCCTTAAGGATTTGAAAGCTGATATTGCTTCTTCTGAAAGAAAGTGATTTACCCAGAGAGAGTGAACCTTTTAAGAAAACCTGGGTATCCATTTACAGAAATAAGAAAACATACCCAATGCCCATTGTTAAGAGGAAGTAAGTATCCTTGGGGATGGGTAGATAGGTTTAAGATGTTCAGTATCAGGTTTGTTTGTCTATTGTTGAATAGTATACCATGGCAAGTTTACAGATTTCATCAAAAATGCATACTTGTTTTCATTCATGGTTGAACTGTATTTTTCAGCAACTGCTAGAAAAGTCTCTATGTCCTGATCATGATCAAGTTAATTTCTCCTGCATATTGTTACATCATCAAGCTAAGGGTATGTACCCACAAGGCCACCATCTTGAATAATTTTATCAATTAAACCCTGGAAACAGGCCACTCTGTTTGTGATTCCGAAAGGAACACTAAGAAAATGGTAGAGCTTTGAGGCCTCGACAATGGGTACGATGGGTTCGCCACATTCAAAGGTGGGATAAGCATCTAGCAAAGTAAATTTGTTTATTGTTTGGGAATAGTTGATAGCCATTTTAGAATTATGATTAACTAGTTTTACAACAAAATCTTGTGCAAGCCTCATAGAAATACTGTGCTCAATTATTCCATCTACCAACGGTCTTTAAATCTCTAAAGCAATGAACTCGTCTTCCACAGGAGGTCGTCTACACTTGGTGATTATTGGTGCACAGTCTTGAGTTAAGTTTCCGATAAGAGACACAGGGCACTTGAGTCATTGTTAAGCTGCATATTTTTAAGAGGCGGCCTAGAATACATCATGGCTCATGGCCTATTGAAACATCGGAGCAAAGATCCTTCATTATCAATAGAATAACATTGTTATAAGTATAAACTCTCATTTCAATTTCAACATTACGCTGAACTTTTACTCTCGAGTGCATAGAAGAGTTAGCCATCAAAATTGAACCAAAATATGGTCTTACTTGGATACACCCTTATTTGTGCTTCATTAATAAAACTCAAAGAACTTTCTGTACCTATCAAGGCAGTTAGTTCAATTACCTTTACTCCGCTTTCCATTGTTGATTTTTCAAAGCAACATGGTCTTTTGGCAGAAATAGAGGCTATCATTCCAGTCGATGCAGTATAATTTTGAGAATACGATTAGTCTTGGATTGACACTCAAATTGGTAGTGACAGGATTTACTGCGCACCTTACAGATTGCATCTTTAGCTTGACATGAACTTCTGGAATGATGATTGCCACAAAAGGAACCTTTTTTGGTTTTAGGTACCGTAGTTGTAAGTCTGTGGCTCTTGCTCAATTCTTATTCCTGGATATTAACCACCACCCAATGTTGAGTTGGAGAAATGCTGATTAGAGGCTAAATGTTGAGTAGCCATTTCCAAAGGTTGGGCTTGATGAAATGCAGCATCCAGCGGTAGTGCTCTGTTTTCAAATAATCTTTGACAAATGGATGCATATCTCAATCCTCTAATAGAAACATCTCTAATGTACTCTCTACTATACTGCTCACCTGATACATTTTAAAAATTACACACTTTGCTTCAAAGCTTGGAGATACTGATCTATCGACTCTTCAATTGATGTTAAGATGTTAAGCAGTCCCTGGCATAAATCTCATTTGAGGGTTTAACATACAAAGGGTCTAGGATGGCTATAGCTTCCAAGTACTTTTTAGAATCACTAATGTATTGATATACATTTGAAGCCATGTAATTTATTAAAAAACTTTCTTCTGTTGTATAAAGCTTTGACATGAACCATTTTGGTTCAGTATCCAATTTCCATATTGACTTACAATATATTGTGTTCAAATATAATAATCCAACCTAGTTCAATACTTAATGCAGTTTAAATTTAATTTACATTTTAATTTTAACAAGTGGTTCCGTGACAAACTAAAGAGCCTACTTTTCTTAAAATTTAAGATGAATGCCAATCTATATAGACCTATTTAGAATAATGACTAAATCAAGTCGGTAATACTAACATTTTTAAGTACAACCTGCAGCTTTATGAAGGGAGCAGGCATACCTAGGTGGGAATAAACGTAAACATGGTAGCAAAAGATCTTAGAGGTCGACGCTGATCTAGGAACTAATGGATAAGAGACCCCATGAAATAATAAAAAGAAGAACATTTTTAATTGCTGCAGTTTGAAATATACCTGAAATAGTGTAGCCTAACAGAGTAACATCCCTAACATACTACAGTTGGCAGTCCTGGTGACTCTGAATATAATATTCTTAGTTTCATCTCTTAAGGTATAGATTGCACATACAAAATTTGGTTGAAGACTAATGGATAGTATGGATGTAACATGCTATTTGATATTGGATTTATCAGTGCGCGTAAAATCATATTGAGAACAATGTCATGTATGTGATGCTCAGAATTAATTTGAAATATTACGATCTATTACAGTGCCAATTTTGGATAAAATCCATTTTTTAGTATAGAAGTTACATGTAATTAAAAATTGAAACTACCAGAAAGCTTAGAATCATGTTGACAGCACTGATGTACTGTATACGTGTGCCAAGTTTAGAGCTGATGGCTTGCATACTTCCAGATATATGGATATTAGTTTTTTTTTTGTCGTGTAGCCTCCTGAGAGGCGGAGTGCAGGTCTTTCAAGTCGACGCCCGTGGGCGACCTGCGCGTCGGGATGAGAGATGGAATGGATGAAGATGAATGAAACTGGGCAAGGATGTGGAAGGAAGCGGCCGTGGCCTGTCAGAAGGTACTGTCCCAGCATTTGCCTGGTGTTGAAACTGGGAAACCACGGAAAACCATTTCAAGGACAGCCGACGGTGGGGCTCGAACCCACGCGTCTACCGAGTCAGCAGAGAGCTTGGCCCCTTGACCTAACGCTGCTCTTTAGCCCGCGTAGCCACTACTGTCGGTGATATTAGGATTAAACAAATAGAGAGAGCATTTATTAACAGTGGGCAGCCCTGCTGGTACTTACCAATACGCATAGTCATAACTGTTATGGTACACAAAGCACAAACGAAATTTGGTTGAAATCTATTTGTTAGTATAGAAGTCATGAAAATGAAAATTGGACCAATAAGCAGGTTTAGAATCGTGTTGGCAGCACTGATGTACTGTACATAAGTTACACCAAACTAAGGTAGAATGTTAGGTACTATACGTGAGCAAAAATTAGAGCTGTTGGCTTGCATACTTTCTGGTATATTGATATTAGGGTTAAAACATAGAGAGAGCATTTATTAACAGTTGGCAGTCCTGGTGGCTCCTTAGACTACACACAGTCATATCTGTTGTAGTACACATAGTATATAGGAAATTTGGTTGAAATCCAATTGATAGTATAGAAGTTACATGCATTTAGGAATTGGACCTATCGGGAAGCATAGAATCATGTTGGCAATACTGGCATGTATGGACTTCTCAAAATTAATCTGGAATATTATTATCTATAGGTGTGCCAACTTTGGTATAGTTCACATGCATAACTTCTGAGTTATACAACCTTGAGATCAAATTTCAATTGCGATTTTTCAGCAGTTGGTAGCACCGAGTCAATTTCAAATATGGCCGTAAGATATTCAGGTATAGATCTTTACTCATACCAAATTTGGTTTCGATGGCTGTATCCGTTTAGGAGTTGATAGAGGGACACACACACACAGACAGACTGACACACATTTTCCCAGATTGATCTCATAAGTCTACATTTTCCTCATTTTTGCAAAATGAGAAAAGTAGGCTAAAAAGGAGAAAAAATAGACATACGGCAAATATTTTTTGTGAGAAACCAAAGCCGTCCTTGAGCAATTTATTTAAATTAATAACTATGTGCTGCTGCTGATGAGTTGCAGCAAGACTCGAAAACATGTTACACTTTAATTAAATTTAAACTGTATTAAATATTGAATTAGGTGGATTATTATATTTGAACACAATATATCACAGAGCCTAACATAATAGAACAATAGTCCAGGTTCCTCAAGATTTTTTTTTAAATCAAAAGACATCAACCATCTTGAAGATAGGCTCTAAGAAGCTAATATTCATGTACAGCAGATGACAAAAGATCCTGATTTTCCAATTGTGAACACTGCTATTGACGTCCAAAATGGGAGAGGAGCTTACGGTCAGCTGATTCCAATATGGTGGCGAGATAGTGACGAGAAGTAAGCAAGACAGTGATTGGGTGTGCGTTTGTTATGGCTTCTAATTTATGATGGCAAAATACTACATATTTTCTTTCACTGATAGAAATATTTTTATAATCAATTTAAATGCAGTGCTTAATTACTACCAGTTAAAAATATTACCCACATGTAGATAGTTAATTTACTGTCTGCTGTTACATATATGAAGCCTGTACTTGGGAGCCTAGCGGTATCGATGTTTTTATTAATTTCACAATATATATATCTCACATAACACAAAGGACGACTCCCTGATAATAAATTGAATCCAGCAACCCTGAATTTGCATGAATGTTTTGGGTTCAAAGAAGCGTTACTTGGGATGCTCAAATCATACTTCAATATTGCTAATATTGACCTACATAGGCCTACTTGCTGTTCAAAGGCAAGAATATAAATTTATTAATCTCTTGCCACAGGCAAGTTAAAATGGAGGCATCCTCTTTATCAATATATTTAATTGAAATGAAAATCCACAGCCTGCTTCCAGTCTCCGACCGGGTCAGGAATGGAATGAATGAAGCCCCAATCTAGCGGCAAGGATATGGACTGTGCCGGCTGCTGAGGCCTGACCCACTCCTCTGGGGCAATGATTAAATGAATGACAGATGAAATGAAATGATAGTGGAGAGTGTTGCTGGAATGAAATGTTGACAGGGAAAACCGGAGTACCCGGAGAAAAACCTGTCTGCCTCCGTTTTGTCCAGCACACATCTCACATGGAGTGACCGGGATTTGAACCACGGACCCAGCGGTGAGAGGCCGGCGTGCTGCCGCCTAAGCCACGGAGGCTTAATATATTTAATTAAATATTTAAAATACAGATATTTAACAAAGCTGGAGTCCCCATTTGAACTTGTCATAAGGAAACGGAACAGATCAAAATCTACACTTTAAGCCAAACCAAATTCACTCCTCAGCTCGACATAAACCATAATTGGAAATATCTGTTCCCATAGGAAACAGGATGTAACATTGTCCGATTGAGCTATGTACATTAACAAATTCACAAAGAAATTTGATACAATGGTCCGGCTAGCTCAAAACAGTTGCCAGCGTTTCGCCCCAGTGTGTTTTGAGCTAGCCGGACCATTGTATCAAATTTCTTTGTGAATTTGTTAATGTACATAGCTCAATCGGACAATGTTACATCCTGTTTCCTATGGGAACAGATATTTCCAATATGGATTAGCTAGGTAAGCTAACATTATTTTTTGTAAGTAAGTTTTGACTTCCATAGTACATTGGCACTGCTCGTGGCAACATTTGTGCCTTGCAGCGGCCTTCACAGTATGTACTAGCCACGCGTCTTGGTGAGGTGTACCATAACCAACTGAAGAGCCCATTGGTACACTGGGGCGAAACGCTGGCAACTGTTTTGAGCTAGCCGGACCATTGTATCAAATTTCTTTGTGAATTTGTTAATAAACCATAATACCAAATAAAACCTATACAAAACATACTCTCCTTACTATTGTGCAACTTTCAAATCAACTATTCGCACTCAAAACTGAAAAACTCTCAAATGGGAACTAATTAAAGTTAGAATAGCCTAGGCCGATCAGGTCTCCTGCTACATTACCGTATATGTACACTGACCGGCAAAGAAAGTGGAACACTTTAATTTTTTATGTAATTTCTTAATTTATTCCACTAAAATGTATCGGTTTTCCAATATTTGCATTATTCATGTAAATTTAGATGGTTGGCAACAGAAAATACCGAATCATGTTTTACAACATGCTTTAACTCACAAATTTCGTTACATTTTGCAAATCTTACAATTTTCTATTTTTTAGTAATGCTCTTTTGGGCTGGTGTTTATCAAACGTATTGCCAAACAAAACAGTATTAATATTTGCACTGCACTGCAAGAGAACACTGGTCACTAAAAACGGGTGTTTCCACCTTTAGCGTCTATGACAGCTTGTAAATGCTCAGGCATACTGTTCACAACTCGTCGAATGGCATCTGCCGGGATGCGATCCCATTCCTCCAGCAGCGATGTTCTCAGTTTGCCGAAGTGGTGTGGTCATGCTGTCTGACGTTCCTTCCAAGCGTATCCCATACATGTTCGATGGGGTTCAAGTCAGGACTACGAGCTGGCCAGTCCAGGGTTTGAATCTCCACTTCCTGCAGATATTGTACAACACAGGGAGCAGTATGAAGGCGGGCATTATCCTGCATCAGCATGAAATTCTGACCAATGAAAGGCGCAAAGGGCATCACATGGTTCATCAAGATCTCTTCGATGTACCTTTGGGAATTGAGCGTCCCGTGATCGATGCACACCAACTCAGTGCGGGCCATAACGTTGATGCCACCCCACACCATAACCGAGCCACCTCCAAATGGAGTCCTGGAGGAGTAAGCAACAGGGCTGTACCTCTCCCCGCGCCTTCTCCACACTCTTTCTCTTCCATCAGGAGATCTAAGGTTAAAGCGACTCTCGTCAGTGAAGAGAACAGAGGCCCACTGCTCGTGGGTCCATCCCAGATGCTGCCTTGCGAAGCGAAGACGCGCCTCTCTGTGATGCCGTTCGAGTGCGGGTCCACGTGCAGGTCTCCTGGACGAAAGATGAGCTTCTTCAAACCTTCTTCTTACTGTTCGCTCACTCACTCTCACATTTCTGACATTTTCCAGTTGATTTCGTGCCTGAACTGCTGTGGTATGCCGATCACGCAGAACTTGGAGGGTGAGAAATCTGTCATCCCTGGCACTTGTGCTTCTTCTACGGCCTGACCCTCGTCTCCTGTCGTATGTTCGGAGCTCTCTGTAACATTGCACTGCACGATGTATGCTACCGAGAGATGATCCAATGACCTCAGCAACATAACGGAAGCTGCGGCCATCCTCCACCAATGCAACTGCCTGTGCAGCTTCTTCATGGCTAAGAGGCATGTTTTAGTGTGAACTGCAAATGGATAACTTGCTAAAATGTGTAACAATGGTTCACACGTGTTCAACACGTGCCAGTTGTTATCCCTAGAACAACAATAAGCGAGCGGCAACACTCATAAACCTTAAACGCTTCCAGTCCGCTTCCCGCCATAAAACCATTAAGATAGGCTCATCGAGGATTGGGGGTAATTGGTGGTAATAAACCACCCTAAGAAATGTCATATTATCAATTTCTATTCGCGGATGTTTCAGATGTTTGTTCGAATGCATGAAAAGCTTTTAAAATGTGATTAAATCTTTTTCAAGGCTAGATTTATACTATTTATATTACTTTTTTTAACTGTTCCACTTTTTTTGCCAGTCAGTGTATATTTAACATCACTATGACTTCCAAATTATGGCTAAGTGACCTATCTGCCTGGGATGATAGGTCACCAAACCGGTACTTAAAACTAAGATTTTACACAATCAACTAAATTCAACAGTAAGGAGATCATAGCCAAAAACACAATTTAAGCCAAATCATACTTCAATATTGCAAATATTGACCTACATACTTGCTGTCCAAGGGCAAGAATATAAATTCTCTGGCAAATTGAGGCTAGGAACAGCATTTTTCTTAAGTTTTCTAACCATTCGGCTATTGTCAATCGGAAGAACCCTTAAAATAAGTTTACGAAGGCGGATTACATTCTATGTAGGCCTACGGCACAGAAGTATTAGGCTAAAAGTTTATCAGTATTTTTGATGTAGCTAAATCCTTGTGAATAAAAATTAGAGACAATAACTATCAATAATCAACAGTACCGGTGCTTATGCTGTGTGCCCCCGTGGCTTATGATCTCGCGATTAACGGTCACGTAAAACTACAATCTTCCTTCTTTCCTTATGCTGTGGAAAGACGTCGTCTTCACAAAAATGCAGACTGCACACTGTCATGTAACGTGTAACACGTTTTCCAATTGACAGAGCCGAAGCCCATCTTTCTCTCTGAACTTTTTGTACAGGAAGGTAGTGAAGTGATTTCGTACCCGCTTTATACGATTTGCAACCGTATACAGAGCAGTACCTCCTCGAATTTGACAAATTCCTTTCTGTTTCCATCACGACGTCAATGCTTCACCATACTCACCAGTCACTATGTTACAGCTTCAACATTCTACCGCGTGGCTGCGCCGTCCAACTTTTCTGACGTCAATACCTATGGGACACCTTTACAACAAAATGTTTGCGGTTGGTGAAGACGTTGCTTTGCTCGTCCTTCTTACAGCATTAGCACCATAGCATACAAGAAACGTACAGTTTCACAAATGTGCTCGGGGTAAACCGGGTGACACTTCATTCATCTACCTCGTTCAGATTCAAGTTTCAATTAATTATATTGGTCATTCACGCATTAAGTGGTTGCAATTCAACTACCTCATTTTTCAGCCACGGAAAAAGTAAATTGTGTGCTCTTCTCAAACAACAACCTAATCTTGTGAACCAAGCTAGGATTTTCCTCAAGTCTGATGTAACTGCCGAAGAAGTTGCAAAGGCAGACGAATCTCACCTTGTGCACCTGTATGGAGGTGATTCTCTAAAAGAGGACCTTAATGACCTGTGCTTACCACTTATTCGCAATGGCAGCCAATAAAACAATACTTAATCTAGCTATACTGCCTCCAAGAAGTGATGCTGATATTACTTGCTTTGAGGATTTACCATCAAGTGCAGGCAGAGTTGAGACTTGAAAAGAAAGAAAAAAAAAAAAATATCCCCTTGAATGGTGACAAATGGCTACAAAGTCTGGCTTCTCTCCTCACAAAACTTATGTATATACGGAGCTCCAGAAACTTTGCTTAAGATTTATATTGTGTTGGTGCAAGAAAAGGTATAGAAACATTTGCGGTTATAGGAAGACAGGAAGAACAGGGCTTAAAAGTTCTTAATCATGCAAACCTAGTTAAAAAAAAAAAAATCATATCTTTTATTAGTGGTGTTGTTTTTCAATATATCACAGTTATTTTAATGTTGTATTTCTTTAACATTGATTACGGTAACTATCTCTCTATATATAAAAATGAAAGTTTTTTTTCTTCTGAATTTCCACGGAAATTTGAGTTATTAATGCGTTTCAGACTGGTCTATGACGGTAGCGCACAAAAACAAAACTTTTGTCTGCCTGTTTGTTTGTCTGTGTACAACTTTGCACGCGCATTACTCGAGAACAGCTGAGTGGATAAACGTAACATTTGGTACAGATGTACATCAGAGGCACGAAAGTAATCATTGATGTAACTCTTCTACATACCTCTCATAAAAGAGGGCCTACCCCCTTAAAATGCATGATGAAATGGGCGTAGAAAGACGAGACAAAGCTCATTTTCAGCGTCTCAAAGTGAGAAACAAAACTCGGAAGCCCTACGACCCCGAAAACCACATTTTAAGGTCCTAAAAACAACAGTTTTTGAGATATACCCAGAAAACTAATTTCATTTATTAAGCTATTGAAAGGATGCGAGCCGGTAACCATGCCAACACAATCTCAGAAGTCCCTCTATTTCTGTAAGACGCAATTATATTACTGTGAACGTTCGCAAACGGCTATAAGGTTATCGCGGAACCAACTTAAGCTGTAAAATTCATCAATACGTATATAATGCGCTTAAGGGGGTCAAGGGGTACTTTTTCACATGATTTACATGGGCGGGAGTGGTACTAAAGGTCTATTATATCCATATCCCTATATTATTACATTATTATAAAGATTATGATTATATTATGGCGTACAAGGACGAGACAAAACTCATTTTCAACCCCTCGGTGGCTACTATATTTTAAGGCTCTAAAACCACGTTTCTGAGATATTCCCAGAAAACTAATTTCATTTAATAAACTAATAAATAGATGACGAGTACAGAAGAACAACAAATCAGGAGCTATATAGAGAAAATCACATACGTGACCAGGAAGAGACGTCTGGCTTTCTACGGACATGTCTCATGGATGAACCCAACAAGACTAACCAACCGGCTTCTCAACTACTGGGGGTATAGAAAGAGCGTGACACCATCACTAACAGTAGTTAACATGGATATCCAAGAACTGAAGATGATGAAAAGTGATATTAGAAGCCGATCACATCTCAGAATGATACTTAAACAGAAGAGTATTCAGGACAGACCACCCTGTAAGAAAACCAGCATCATCTGGACAAAAGACAGAAAGGAGCAACATAGCCAGAGAATGCGCGAATATTGGGCAAACATCAAGTCCCTCGCCAAGCTGAAAAGTAGAACGTCATGGTCCTTGGCTGGCCCATCTGAAAGAAGAAGAACAAGAAGAAACTAATGAAGTAATGCAAGCCGGTAACCATGATAACTGTAGGCCTATCACATGAGGTGAGCTCCAACTTTCCATCTATTTCTGTCAGAAGCAATGCCACTCAATTTATTAAATTTCTGTGAAAGTTTGCAAATGGCTATAAGGTTATCGTGGAATCAAACATAGACTGTAAAATTCAACAATGCGATTAAGGGGGTCAACGGGTACCCTACAGTTTTTACACGTGACTTACACGTGCGATATGTTGTACAGAAGGTCTATTATATCTCCAAACAGCAACATTATTTTCAAACATTCCTGGATTGGAATAGTGTTTTTTGCAGCTTTTGGGAATTTGGGCCATTTGAGGCTAAAAATCCCAAATTTCCATGCACCACAAGCCTTTATAATTTATTAAAGGGGTCTTTCTGGGGATGGGGACTTTCCACAACAGTGAGGGTCAGTTTTAATTTGACATATATTGCTTTTCGTCTACGAGGTATGCAATATTATTTTCACGTCAGGAAGTACACATTAGGTGAATTTAGTTTGAGAGCACATTTTAACTAATCATATTTTTGTCGACATACGGGAGCATCGTAAAGATGATTTTGTTTAATACTGTGTGGTTGATATATCTTTATGTTTATGTACGCCTATAATTCATGTTCGGGTGCTTGGAGCATCGTAAAATTAGGTATTTTAACAATGAGTCAAAACACCAATCATTTATAAAACTCTTCAATGTACTTCTCGTAGAAGGGTGGGTATAAGGAACAACTTTTCAAAATACATGCTAAAACAGGAGAAAAATAAAAATTATCCTAGAAGGATGACCAAAGCATACGTTGCGCTTCTCAATGTGTGACACAAAACTAGGGAGTCTATAAAGGGTCTCCGAAAACCACATTTTATGACCCTTAACTTAACAGTGTCTGCAATATACCCAGAAAATTAACTTCGTTCTGATAAACTTATGAAGGAATGACAAGCCCCTAACCATTGCAACAGTAGCTCAATTAATAGCGTCTGGTTATTAATACCAAAGACCGTTCGAAGAGCGGGTACTTCTGCTTGTTAAGTAATATTGCTGAAAACTAAAATCTTCTCATGTGTTACTATTATTCATAACAAGTCTCTTTTTACCTTAATATATTTGATATATCAGAGGAATGTTCTGACATACAAAGATCTCCTTTGTGCTCTATTGTTGCAAATTTATTGTACTTTGAATGTGATCCTCATGAATTTTTACACACCCACATAGTTTCGGTGATATTTTGCATACTTCAGAAGCTTTGAGTTTTTTTTTCTTTCTTTTCAAAAACAGCTTTTCGGAAAGATGTATCTTGGGTACAATTGGATGTACATAGCTCATCTTGTGGTCAAAGTGTAGCAAATTTACTCTACTTTTAAACAGGAAATAACAATTGTTTTCGACAAATGCTTGCCTCTTGCGATATCTGGCAAAAAGGAAACAAGTGCTTTAATTTTTTGTTTCTCTGCAAGGTATAGCAGTACACGGAGAGTACATAGATCGAAAACTTGGATTTTACATCACTGTAGCAACCCAAACGATATATCAAAAATTGAAATCGAAAACTTGGATTTTACATCACTGTAGCAACCCAAACGATATATCAAAAATTGAAAACTACCCGACCTTTTACAAGGAATTGCCCTTTTATTGGATAAATTGACTGGACTAACATACTGTATTATACAGTATATCCTGCCTATTATTTTACTAGCAAATTTTCCACTGTCAAACATTGTCAATGTTGCCAACTTAAATTTCCACGAAAGCACAAATTCCACGGTATAAATCACTGGATATATAAACATATATACAGATTTGGTTGTAACGCTAATAGGAATTTTGAAGATTGCTGAATTTAAACAATAGAAATGTTACCACTTGAAGGTACAGCATTTATAAGTTGTTAGATGTAGTGGAAAACAAAAGGTTCCATTTGATGCCATATGAAACGAAACATAGCAAGGCCTTTTATAAGTTCCTAGGTTTTATTGAGCTGGCCCTGCGGTGTTGGAGTAGCGTGCCTGCCTCCCACCCGAAGGTCCGGTGTTCGATTCCCGGGTCCATCAGGGATTTTAGAAACTGATGTGAGGACTGGAACAGGGTGCACTCAGTTTAGTGAGCTGTCTGACAGTAAGGCCAGCGGTCCATTCACGAAAACCAGCCGAGGGAAACGACGCGCTGATCACTCATCACCCCACAATCTGCAGAACAAATGGCTGGGCAGTGGTCGCTTGGTAGGCCTAGGCCCTAAATGGGCTGTGGTACCATGGGGTATGGGTGCTATTGAAACTAGTAAGGTTTGATGAAAATAAATACAGTATTAGCAAACCCCAAAGGGGCAATCTGCTGAAAATAATTGTTTTACTATATGAATAAGCAGTTCTGCACACAACTCACAGCAAAAAATATAAGCTCTGTGGAAACAAAGATAATGCTGGTCCTGGTGTGTGTATTACCCATGTAAGATTTGATTGCCGCTGAGCATGACTGCGCCACCGTTTGTTGATTATTGCAGCAGGAGCCCCACAGGGTAAAGAGAAGAACATAGTGATGACAGAGTGCAGTCTGCACATAAGTCAAGCAGCATTGCACGCATTACCTATCTTAGAAGCGCAGATAAATGTCACAGGAGCTCATGTCACCACGGACATCTACTGGAGCTGAGTCATATCCTACTCGCGCAACTGTACCTGTCAACGAAGCAGAGTGACGAGTGACACAAGTAAACAGAGAATAGTTCCCATCTCGACCGCCGGCAATCAATTCGTGAAAGGGTAATACTGTATGATCTCAAACTCATTTAAGTGCCATATGCTAAACCATTAACAAATACAGTATAACCCCGCTTTTACGTTCCCGCAATTAACGTTTTCCCGCCATTTACAACATTTTTTCCTCGGTCCCTTTTATTTTCCTATGTTTTTAATGCAATCTGGTCCCCGCATTTACGTTAACGAAATTTTAAATTTCCCGCAATTTACACTTCGTAGATCAGCAAACATAAAGAAAGGACAGCGATTTTAAATACAGTATCTAATAATAATTACTTGATATAACAAAGCTAACAAAATGCCCATGAGACGACCTTAACCCATAAATGCCTAGCGTTACCATATGGTAATGCAGCACCGATCATTGCATTTATTGTTCTTCAGGACCTTTGCCAGTTTAAGATATTCGAACTTTGCGCTTATATGATCATGGAAGGTCTATTGATTCATTTCCCACACACTAGTCGCTAGGGAATGTCCTGGGTGATGCCGCAACAATCGTAAAAGGTACGGCATCCTAAATTATTGCCTGAAATGGAGATAGTTTACTTTGTCTTCAAGATTATGGTAGTAAACATATCTAATTTATAATTCAGTAACATATCTTACGTGTTTTTTTATACCTGCTCATGCCCGGGACTAATTTTCCCAGCGTTACCATATGGTAACGCTAGGCGGATACAGGTTCAGTGGTAAGGCAAGGTATTTTCTACAGCACATTCATATGAAATGAGTTAAGAATACATTTCATGCATTTATACACAAAACGTTTTTCCATATACAGCTTTTTTAACAGTGCATGCCTTCATATAATATGTTTTAAGTCACCGTAGCATATTTTTTTTATGCTAGTACAGTATTCAAGACCATACCTTTGCCGAGATATCTGGCTGCAGGCAGTGTTTCAGAAAATACATCAAGAGAATTATTTCGATATTTCAGAGGTCTGGACTGGCTGCGTGGCTCAGTGGCAACGTTCTCGCTTGCTGTGCCCAAGCTTGCAGGATCGAATCCTGGTGCAGTCAGCCGGCAATTGAGGGTGCGCAAATGCGAGGGAGTCGTGTCAGTAGATTTACTGGCACGTTCAAGATCCCCTTCGGGTCAAAATTCCGGCATCCCGGCGTCTCTAAAAGCCAGAGCGGTTAAAAGGGACGTAAATCCAATAACATAATTATTATTCAGAGGTCAGACCTTGGCAGAAATATTGGAGGAGGTGGAAATGGAGTAATGACGGCGTGATTATTGCTTGCTGGCATGAAAACAGCACAGTAACTATTGCCTCCACGACTCTCCCATTTTCCCCCCTCGACCGGGTCAGTTTATCTCGGCCTGAAAAGAAAAATAGTTACAATCCCATGTCGTCTTCTGATCGGCACCTCTAACTAGAGCCCTGTGCGGAAAAACAAAACGTTATCCGCATCCGCCCTGCATCTGCATCCACCCCGCATCCGCACGACTGTTATCCGCTTCCGCCCCGCATTCGCACACCTGTTATCCGCATCCACCCCGCATTCGCATGACTTTTATTCGCATCCGCCCCGCATCTGCATCCACCCGCATCCGCTCGACTGTTATCCGCATACGCCCCGCATTCGCACACCTGTTATCCGCATCCACCCCGCATTCGCATGACTTTTATTCGCATCCGCCCCACATCCGCATGACTTTTATCCAAATCCGCTGATATTTCAATATTATGTTTAATTTATTAGATCAAGCATAACGTGTTAAACCAATACATTTAGACATTTGAGGAGAAAGTCGTTCCTGACAATTTGTTTTCATTGCAAGGAACTTCAAGTTCGCATTCCAAGGGACTTCAAGTTGGATGACACTTCTGGTTCCTTGACCTCCACCTTAGACAAAAAAAATGGCTCTACTTTTTTGGCTACTTTCGCAATTGTGCCTCATTAAGTTTGATGTGCCCGATCTGTGTCCTAAGTATGAATACACTTTTTTTACAGGTAAAACATCACTATATCGTACACCTTTTCGTTTCCATTGAAAACCTAACCAAATGTCTGCCATATCGTTGACTTGAGCTTTGTTTCACGTGCTATTGAATATTCACCTTGTTTTATTTTAATAGATAGTTTATCCATGTTGGTGAAATTATGTTCATACGGTCGCGGTAACATTCACTACGTGAACTTCTCTTTACGCTTGGAGAATGGGATTGACATTTGGCCGGAAATTCCAAGTCAGTCATCATCCTTTTGCTTCTGGACCCATCCTTGTTCGCATAGTTGATGTCATAGTTGATGTTGTAATATCACAGCCAACGTGCTTCAGTGACAAGTCGTAAATAAATCTACAGATAAACCTGGATCCTGATCTTCCAGGATTGCTTAGATGGCGAAGTAGCTGACATGAGGAATATTAATGATGTCACCACGATGAACTAACAAGCTTATTGACAGCATTATATCTTGTACGTATAGTAATAATGGCAGTGAGAATTGATGATGAGATGTCAAGACCACCTACTACAAACATACGGTACTTAATAAAATGTAGTTGAAAGCATATGAGTAAAATGATCTTCTCGTGTTTAAGTGCAATACGTGCCTGAATATTTCGTACGCAATAGGCTATAGGAGTATTCCTCTTTTAAACATGAAGCTGTAGATTGGCATATCAAATAATTATGTAATATTAACGTAAGTTTGTATTCTAAAGACTATCCGCAAATTTACTCGAAACATTATCCGCAGCGTATCCGCTATCCGCACAGCAAAGCAAACTTTATCCGCGCAGGGCTTTACCTATAACTAATTTATGTGAGGAACAAACCTTATGGATGAAAATGTGAATTGATATCATCTGTCAATAAGAAACAAAAAGTGGTGGTGGGCCATATTTTCTTGGCTTCTTGATGAGAGTCTCCAAAACGCATGGTACCTCATTATTATGTCATGGTAAAGGACTACTCAACTGGAATTCAAGTGGGAAGTGGCGCAATTCGACGTGAAATCGTACGGCGTAGAACCACGTAGAGCCAGGTGGCTGTCAACAGCATGTGTAGTACAGGGCCGCGACATTGAAGACTTGTGATATGATGGACGCAATCTTAATGTCATCAATGTCCCAGGACATAAGCGGAGGCGGTGTGCCGGTGAATTGTGTGTAAGCAGTGTCCGCACTGCATGAAGTAAATGTGGTGTGGGACTGTGCATAGCATGCTTCTTTCCGTTTCACACCAAGTAACTAGTCACTTGACTATGATCGAAGGTTCAGAGGTGTCAAAATACTTGCTTAGTGCTTTTTAAAGTGTAATATTATCAAAATAAGTATTTAGCACCAAATATGATATTGGTACATTATTGTATTTATAAATCACCATTCAGAATATGCAGTAAGGGTTTTGACAACAAAGCGCCTAGCGTTACATATATGTAACGCCCTGTATTTCCGGAACTTAAGATGCCACCTTCATAAAATAAGGTTTGGGCAGCTTAATAACTCCCTATGGTATGACTTATTAATAAAAAAAGCGAAATTTTCAAAAAGTATTAATTCGGGCGTTCATGGGTTAACGGTCGCCAGGCCGTACCAAGCGGCTTATCGCTACCCCAACTGAAACGAATTGTACAAAGCATTGAATGCAGGTGCAGGACGAAGCCATGTGTTATTCTTCATCATGTGATGCCGCATGGGAGTTTTACTTTTTCCACTAAAAAGTGGCGATCGTTTTAACAGATATTGATATTGGTCGCTGTCACCGAAAAGACAGTTTTGTTTGAGAACAAGTTTCAGTTCAACTCCAAAACACTGGACATGCCGCGCGGCACATAGTATGGTACTCCGGTGGCCTTGATCATTCAGCTTTAGCAGGTAGGCGCCCAGAGAGCGCGCAAAGCGCTGGGAGCAGTGACCGGCACTTTCACCAATAAGTGAAGAGCGAATTACTCTTGACGAGTTAAGTTATGCAGATGTAGGTTGGTAATAACTGACTCATTTATATTCTCTTTGCTAACTGACACTCAGCAATATGTTCTTTGATGCAAATGGCAGCTTGTTTTCTTTGTTTTTCTCTTCGCATTGCGCTTCAAAGCGGGCCCTATTTCGACAAGTCGACATATGCCAGATGACATAAAATGTCCGACAATTCGACAGTACAAGTTACCGTTTCTCAAAGCATGACAAATCGACAAATATGTTGCGACAATTTTGTAAATTGCCGTGATATATTGTCGGAAATCTGTTTTTAAATTTATAAAGCTGATTGGTAGAAATCTGACAAATATGTCAAATATGCCACCAGTTTTTCTTCATGAATTAATAAGCCAGCCGGTTTTGTACAGTTGTCAAATTGTCATCGAAAACCTGACAGGCACCTTGTTGCATGTTGATTACTACCATAACCTATCTTTTCGCATTGCGGCGCGTTTGGAAGTTTCCCGCCGAACCATTAATAATGTTTTTAGAATCGTTGGAACGGAACGATTAAACAACGGCAGTAGTAGAGAGTGATTAAGATCAGTGGCGTATGCAGGATTTCCTTTTGGGGGGTTTCATTCATGGCAGCTGGGCCACAGTGACGTGGCAGCTGGGCCACAGTGACGAAGGGGGACAGGGTAAAAAAGCCTCAACGAAAAATTGAAAGCAAACCTGTAGCAGTGCGTATATTAGGGGACTCAATGATCCGATTCAGTGCAGAAGAGTGCAAGAAGCAAGGAGCAGCCGTTGAATGCTACCCGGGAATAAGGATAGAACAAATGGCTCGCCAGATAGAAGACAGGGATGAAGAAAGGGAAGAAAAAGTGGTAGTGCTAAATGTAGGAACAAACAATTTAAGGAGCTCAAGATCCGCAGATCACATAATGGGGGAAGTATGGGACTTAGGTATGGCTGCAAGAATGAAAATCCACAGCCTGCTTCCAGTCTCCGACCGGGTCAGGAATGGAATGAATGAAGCCCCCATCTAGCGGCGAGGATATGAATTGTGCCGGCTGCCGAGGCCTGACGCACTCCTCTGGGGCAAGGATTAAATGAATGACAGATGAAATGAAATGATAGTGGAGAGTGTTGCTGGAATGAAATTATGACAGGGAAAACCGGAGTACCCGGAGAAAAACCTGTCTGCCTCCGTTTTGTCCAGCACAGATCTCACATGGAGTGACCGGGATTTGAACCACGGACTCTGCGGTGAGAGGCCGGCGTGCTGCCGCCTAAGCCACGGAGGCTTCTAGAAAAGTGTTTAAAAAAGCAAAAGTTGTGATACCTGGAATTGTGAGGAGAAAGGACACGCAAATCGAGTACACGGACTCGGTAAATGAAAACATTGACTGGGTCTGCAATCGGTTGGGTCTCGGATATTTCGATCCAAATTGCTGGATAGATTGGAATGATTTGGGACGTGATGGTGTCCATTTGAATAGACGTGGTTCACGGAAGATGGGAACTCTCCTGTGTAATGTGGTGCGCTACTTCGGGCAACAGGAAAACTAACGGGGCAGATTAGAGGTGAACAAACTCAACAGCACGCCACGGGGGTTACTGCAGCTTTCGAAGGGTGTACGGAGAGAGGTCAACTACCCCAACTAACGGGACGGGCGAGTGGTGAAGCACCCCAATACTGCAGCCTTGAGGCGGCAGCAGATCTTCAAGGACATTCTCAGACAGGTAAGGTTCTAAGATTTCTTCAGGTCAATTGCCAAAGTATTGTGAACAAAAGTATAAAATTTTCGACTTTGATTGAATTTCACAAGCCCGATGTAGTCATCGGAACGGAATCTTGGCTATCAGATGAACTAGGAAATAATGAATTCTTCCCGGCTGGCTTCACTGTGTACAGGAGAAATAGATTAAGGAGAGGGGGAGGTATTTTTATTTGCGTTAAAAATGACTTGACATCACAATTAGATTGGATAGATGAGGAATACGAAGCGCTCGGCATAAAACTCCTTAGAACCACTGACGGTAAGATAATAAGAATAATTGGTGTCTACAGAGCTCCAAACGAAAACACCGACATCCTTTGCAAGCTAATTAGCATTTGTTCAGAGCTTGGGCCAGACAAAGATCTTATCTTAGCAGGGGATTTAAATCTCCCAAGTGTCGATAGGTCGGGTGATAAAATGCTAGGGGGGAGGGAACAACAAATAGCGAAATCATTGATACAGGAGTGCGGACTTTCACAAGTAGTGGAAAGACCCACCAGGGGTAGAAATATACTAGATGTTTTCCTCATTAAGCCTGTGGACAATCTGATCAGTGTTGAAAATATTCCGGGAATTAGTGACCACCAGGCTGTCGAAATGTTATTCCATTGTGTTATTTTATGTATTTTTGACGTGAATAAAACGCTATTGCGTTTACCGATTGCTTAAATCTTTATTTTGTGTCCTTACTTTCTGTCGTAAGTTTTTAACAATTCCAAACAATTGACTACACGCTCCCGCGAGAACGGGTCGCAACAAAACCAGTCGACGCGCAATCGACTCCTTCCTTTCAACATCGACGGGATGAAGTCTACTCATTAACATGCACCCCACCTTGAAAGGAATTCTTTCAATTAATTAATGAATACAATTATACAGATTGAATCTATTTCATAATAATTAATAATGATCCTTTTCTTCATCCTCTATGGGAAGAGGGCATATTTTCTTGATACTTCGAGTGAAGGTTCCACCAGGAGTCTGAACGGTGACAACTCTCACCTCGCCATCTCGTCCGGGATGAACTTGAATTATCCTACCTCGTGGCCACTGTAGAGGCGGGATATTGTCTTCGATCAACAGTACTAAAGAGTCAATTTTAATACGCCGATCAGTAATGTGCCACTTGACACGTTTTTGCAACTCCTGCAAGTATTCTTGCTGCCATCTTTGCCAGAGCCGTTGTCGGACTTTCTGCAAGTTTTTCCAATGGGACAAGCGGTTATCAGGTTCCCTCGACACATCCATCTGTACAGGTTGCATAAGCGAGTCACTCAAGATGAAATGTGCAGGTGTTAGAACTTGCAAATCATTGGGATCATTTGCTAACGGAGTGAGAGAGCGTGAGTTTAATACTGCTTCAATGTCGCAAAGAATAGTGTAGGTCTCTTCAAAGGTTAGTATACGTCCCTGCGTTTCAATTAGTAAATGTCTCTTCATAATTTTTACAGCTGCCTCCCACAATCCCCCAAAATGTGGCGATCGGGGAGGGATGAACTTCCAATTGATTCGTTGCTGAGCAAGTGAGGAGGCAATGCCTGATGATTCTTTCTCTAAAAAGGACTGGATATCTTGAAGCGCATTGGATGCTCCAATAAAATTCTCTCCATTATCGGAAAAGATCTGGTTACATAAACCTCGTCTAGCTGTAAAACGTTGCAGTGCGGCTAAGAAAGCTTCAGTTGTTAGCTCTGACACTAGTTCCAGATGCACTGACTTGGTGCTGAAGCACGTAAATACAGCTATGTAACTCTTGTAAACATGGAACCGGCCTCTTCTGCGGCTCTCTCTCACAGATATGGGACCTGCGTAGTCCATTCCCGTGGTGACAAAGGGCCGAAGAACCAGAGTGACTCTTTCCTTTGGTAAATCTGCCATGCGTACCTCAGGAACTGTAGGATTAAAGCAATAACTCTTCACACATCTTCTAATGACCTCCTTTGCCTCTCTTCTGCCACTGATGGGCCAATATCGCTGTCGTGTTGCATGTAATAACTGCTCTGGCGGACAGTGCTTAAGACGACGATGTTCCCCTTCCATGATTATCCTGGTGATGTGGTGATTTGCTGGGAGAAGTATGGGATGTCTCTGTTCCAATGCTAACTCTGAAAACCGAAGCCTTCCTCCAACCTTAATCAACCCATCGTTGTCTAGGAAAGGACTGAGTGAATTTAATGGACTCTTTCTTGGGAGGTCTTGATTATTTGTTAAACAATTTTGTATTTCAGAGAAAGCTTCCAACTGTGTCCACCTGACCACATGTCTCTCTGCTTGGCAAATTTCCTCTGTCTCTAGTGAGCTTGTTTTCCTTTCTGGTATATCATGTTTGCAGTTGTAGATGAATCTCTGATACTATACGGCATAATTTCGAGAACGACGAAAATTTGATAAGCAAATTGCTGGTTGCAGTTGCCTTTAATGTCACTGTTGTAATCTCCAGTTCTGGCAGTTCTGTTTCAAATTCCTTGGATTGCCTTGGTTGTTGAATTTGTGTGCAGAGCCACGGAGGCCCTTTCCACCAAAGTGTTTTTCCTTCAAGTTCTATAGAAGAAATTCCCCTTGAGAGAAGATCAGCTGGATTTTCTGTTGATGGAACATGATTCCACATGGCGGGATCGGTGGCTTCTTGAATCTTTGCGATCCTATTTGCAACAAACGTCTTCAACAACCGTGGCTCGGTGTTGATCCATCCTAAAACAATTGTACTATCGCTCCACAATCTGATACGACCAACTCCTTCTTTCAAAGCACTTGCCGTCGTTTTGAAAAGTTGTGCAAGAGGAAGTGCTGCCTCTAATTCGAGCCTGGGCAATGAAATGGTCTTTAACGGAGCCACCTTCGTCTTGGCACAAAGTAAATTAGACACGAAGTGATCCATTTGTGTTTGACTAACTACATAGATGCAGGCTCCAAGGGCCTTCTCGTAAGCATCACTAAATCCGAACAAATCAAAAGTGTCAGAACAATTTCCAGGATTTACATTTCTGATTATTCTGATGTCGTTCAGTCTCTCCAATGATGAATAATAGTCGTTCCAACTTTGAAGGTGCTTCGGACACAATGGCTGATCCCAATCTAATCCTTCTGCCCATAAGTGTTGCATCAACAATTTTCCTTTGATCAGTACTGGACTCGCAAGCCCAAGAAGATCAAAAATCTGTGCGATTTTGGAAGCCACTTCTCTTTTGGAATTTGGCGTTTGCCTTGCTAGTATAGCTCGAAACTGAAGACAATCCCGTGCTGAGTCCCAGAGAAGTCCAAGAGTCTTACTGGCTTCACCTTTATCTAAAATCAACAAAGTCCCCTCGTTACTTTTGCTCTCCAACTCCTGCAAAATACGTCTGTCATTGGACCTCCACTTCCTCAAATGCATTCCACCACTCAAAAGGATACTTTGTATTTGTTGCCGTAGCTGAATCACATCTTCAAGAATATTTCCTCCACTCAAACAGTCATCCATGTAAAAATCATCACGAATAGCCTTGGCTGCTATTGGAAGTTCACTCTCATGGAGATTAGCCAATTCATTTAAACATCTCATGGCATGGTACGGTGCAGACCCTGTTCCGTATGTCACTGTGTTTAGTTGATAAATCCTCACAGGGGCTGAAGGATCCTCCTTCCACATAATTTGCTGTAATGCTCGATCATCAGGGTGGACGAGGATCTGCCTGAACATCTTTTCCACATCCGCTGTCATGACATACTTATGACTGCGAAATCTAAGTACAATATGAAAAAGGTCTCTCTGTAAATTAGGCCCAATCATGAGCTTGTCGTTGAGTGATGTACCGTGTGATGTTTTTGCTGAGGCGTCAAATACCACTCTAACTTTAGTAGTGTCGCTGTCTGGTCTCACCACTGCATGATGGGGTATGAAATATGAATTTGTCATTTCCTGATTTTTCTGCTCTTCCATCAAAGTCATATGCCCTAGCCTTTGATATTCATTTAGAAAATCTGTGTACGCAGTCATGAGTTCTGGTTGTCTGCTTAATCTCTTGATTAATGATTCTAGTCTCTTTTGTGCATGACCTTTAGACTCTCCAAGTACGACATCGGGTCTTAATGGCAGCCTTACGATGAATCTACCTGTTTCATCTCTCGAAACAGTCTCTGTGAACTGCCTTTCACACATTTTTTCTTCTTTTGTGTAATGCTGAATTTCCGGAACTGCTTCTTGCTTCCAAAATCTTTCTAAATGATCTGCTAATTGTTGGTTGCTGATCTTCATGCATGTGATTGATAATCCTTGTTGATTCTCGCAAACTTCACCGCCAATAATCCAACCTAATCGGGTGTTCTGTAGAGCTGGTTGCCCTTGTACTTCGTTTCTGGGTCGACCAATATCAAGCTTCCAATAGAGTCCCGCACCAATCAACATGTCTATGTCCCCAGGCTTGTTGAAAGTCGGGTCTGCCAAGCAAATATCCTTTGGAATAATTAACTTGTCTTTCTTGATCTCTAGCTGTGGCAGTCGTTCTGTAATAGATGGCAACACCACAAATTCTTCTTCTATGGCAAAATCGTCATTTCTTGAAGCGAGTTGTACTCTTGCAGTTTTGTTTGTTTCTACTTGGGAACAATCAACTCCCATGATTTGCATGCTTCTGTTAACATTTGGCAAGCCGAGCTTCTTATACAGATTCTCTTTCATCAGATTGATTTGAGATCCAGGATCCAATAAGGCTCGACATGTTGTTCTCCTACCTTGAGCATCCCTCACATCGATTAATGCCGTTGACAGAAGTATTTGCGATGTGTTTTCTTTTTCCAAGCTTATATTGAGGGGAGGCGAATCCTGAAATTTGACGCAATGATTCACACTCGCTTCGTTTTTTCCTATATTTTGTTTTTGTTTGTTATCGTCCTCTGCATGTAATAACGTGTTATGTAAATGTCCACATTTCTTGCACTTTGATCCTCTACAGTCTTTCGCAATGTGTCCTGGCTTCAAACAGTTAAGACACCGTTTTTTCTCTCGGAGAAGCTTCTTCCTGTCTTCTTCTGATCGTTGAAGTAACTCCTCACAAATGTAAATGGGGTGACTTCCTCCACACAAAATGCAGCCCTCCTGAGTGGCTGTCATAACAACTCACTTGCTAGGCCTTTTGTCCTTTGAATATGTCTTAGTATTGAAGTCTTTGTTTTTAGTATAATTCAACAGCATATATGATTGTGAACGTTCAGTTAAAAAAATGTAAAAATTCTTCTAATGTTGGCATCTCTTCTGGAGTGCATCCTTTTACTCTTTCTTGCCAATCTCTTTGCTCCACGAAATCCAACTGCTTCTTTGCTAGGTGAATAATCAGCGTATCCCAGTGTTGCACCTGTTGCTTCATTGCCTTTAATGAAGCTATGTGAGTTTGGATATGAAGATGTAACCGCCTGAGGGATTCAGATTTATTCTCTTTTGAAATTGTGGGAAACTTGAAAAGTTCATCTAGATGTGTCTCAATGATCAGAATTTGATTATCATACGTATTTACAAGCAAGTTCCAGGCACTTGTGTAGTTTTCCTCTGAGATAGTAAATCCTTGTATGACCTTGCGTGCTTCACCCTGCAGGGCTCCAATCAGATATTGGTATTTTTGGATGTTTGTCAGCTGAGCATCCTGATGAATTGTTGACTCGTAACTATTCTTAAAGAACAACCATTTTGTGAATTCTCCATTGAATTCTGGTAATTTGATTTCTGGTAATTTCTGTACTCGTTTAGAGTGAATTGCTGGTAGGCCTACTTCTTGTTGATGAATGGTGTTGTTTATAGCTGGATTCAATTGAGATAGTAAAGTACTTTGAACCTCTTCCGCTTCATCTATAATTGTTTGCAAACGTGTGACTGCATTGAAATAAATGGATTCGAACAGCTGCCGCTCTCCTTCACATTCCACTTGAAACTCTTGTGCTGCCAATTCATCAGTGATCTCTGTTTCCTCTATTTTGATCTGTAGTTCTTCAAAGGCACTCCATACTTCATCACATTTTTTAATTTTAACCTTTGCTTCCGATTTTGATGTGTCAGCTGTAATAGAATTGTTTATTCTTGTTAACATGCCTTTTACTCGGCCACGCGATTGCTTTAATTTCGCAAGTTGCGACATGTCGAAATTAAGGTTATGAGTAGCTTCTGAAGGATTATGTTATGTTTAGGTTATCAAAGGATTTCTAGGAAAGTTTTTATTATTTTATTTTCATGTCTGGGCTACTCTCTAACCTATTTGCCGTCTTGTGACGTTCTTCTCCGTGAAGCGTATTGCCGTCTTGCCGATTCCCGTAATATCGGCTCGTTGCCGATGCTATTTCTGAATATCTCCGGTTTTCGAAGGCCGTGCCGTTGGGCGCCAATGTTATTGTATGTATTTTTGACGTGAATAAAACGCTATTGCATTTACCGATTGCTTAAATCTTTATATTGTGTCCTTACTTTCTGTCGTAAGTTTTTAACAATTCCAAACAATTGACTACACGCTCCCGCGAGAACGGGTCGCAACAAAACCAGTCGACGCGCAATCGACTCCTTCCTTTCAACATCGACGGGATGAAGTCTACTCATTAATACATTGGGAACTGGAACGCAGCCAAGATATTAAAGAAATGTTTGTTTAGAAATACAATAAGGCGGACACTTTAGGTTTTCAAAATTACTTAAAAGTAAATTTTCCTCGATGGGCATCGACTGGCACTAGCGTTGAAGATGTGTGGTTGAATTTCAAAAATATTGTTCATACGGGCCAATCGCTATACGTTCCAAAATATAGAGTGAAGGGAAACCAGGATCCAGAATACTACAATTCACGTGTTAGAATTCATAAGCGAAAAGCTAGAAAAATACACAACAGACTAAAATCAAATAGGAACTATTACAGACAATAACAATTAATTATCAAGGAATTGAACACAGAAAAACGTAAAGCACACGATTCTTATATGAAGACTATACTAAAACCGGGAAATACAAATACTTTTTATAATTATCTTAGGAGACGGAAAAAGAACAGAGATGACATTAAGTCTCTGAGGGACTCAGAAGGAAATCTGGTCACAGGAAACCCACAAAAAGCTGAAGTGCTTAATGAGTGGTATTGTAGCGTTTTTACTGCGAAAGCTAGCATGTCCGTTTCTTCAAAATTAAAGGAAAATACATTTAAACCATTCACTATTCATAACAGGGAGGTTAGAAAAAAACCTGAAGAAAATCAAAAAATTCAAGTTAGTAGGACTTGATGAGGTGTCTGGCGACATTCTCAAGTTAGGTGGAGAACAAATACCGTATATACCCGAATGTAAGACGACCCCGAATATAAGACGAGGCCTAGTTATCAACTGCCTCTTACAGATTTTTTCAAAAAAATACTCGCTACACATAACTTGCACAATATATGCCCTTAAGGTCGTGCTTTCATTTTTATAACGTCTCGTGTTATCGGATATCCCTCTGCCCGCTTTTCCAAGACATACTCTATAATTTCTTTGTTCAAGAATGGGAGACGTTATTAAATTAAGATACGTTGATCACTCAATTACTGCTCGTAAAACTGACTGGTTGTTCTTGTAAAGATTGTTTTAAAACATATTTCCGTATGCTTTCGAACATATAATTTATCCGCTTAAAATGACGTGTATGCGTAAATCCTAACCTCAAAATGTACGCTATTCGTATATGCATGGTAATTAAACATAACAAACCATATTTTAATCTTCATTAACACATTGATTTGTTGAGAGTTACAAGATGCCAACACCACATACTACTTTGCAAATAATAATAATTTAAAAAAAAATATTTTTTTTTTAATACCCTGAATATAAGACGACCCCAAATTTTTATAACACAAAAAGTGGGAAAAAACCTCGTCTTACATTCGGGTATATACGGTAATTCCCTTCCTTAGGGTATTGTTCTCAGTCTTTCTGAACAATAGGTCTGTCCGGTCCGACTGGAAGAAAGCTATTGTAGTTCCAATTTATAAAGGAGGGGACAGAACCATGCCGGGTAACTATAGACCAGTGAGTCTGACAGCAGTAGTTTGTAAACAAATGGAACAAATAATTGCAGATTATATAAGGGAATTTCGGGAGAAGAATAACTGGTTGTATGATAGACAACACGGATTCAGGAAAGGATATTCACGTGAATCACAGGTGGTGGGTTTTTGTCAAGATAGAGCAGAAGTCATGGACACAGGAGGCCAGGTGGACAGTGTAATCATTGACTTAGCTAAGGCTTTTGACATGGTTTCACATGACCTCCTGTTACATAAGCTTGCAAATTTGGGTCTTGATGAAAGAGTGGTATTCTGGATCCGGGACTTTCTCCAAAACAGAACCCAAACAGTCAAAGTTGAGGGAGTATTTTCGAAAGAGACCAACGTCACCTCTGGAATTCCACAAGAAAGTGTAGTTGGGCCATTGTTGTTTCTTCTATATATAAACGACCGGGCAGAATATGTTAAATCGGACTTCCGACTATTCGCTGACGACTGTGTAATATATAGAAAAGTCAATAATCAAGTTGACACTGCGCTCCTCCAACAAGACTTGGAACGTATAGAATGCTGGGTTATCCGATGATGATGATGATGATAATTGTTGTTTTAAGGGGCCTAACATCTAGGTTATCGGCTCCTAAACTGCTGGGTTATCCGAAATAACATGAGGATAAGTGCAGAAACAAGTAAATGCCTGTCTTTAACTAACTGAAGAAAAGGGACAATAGCCGATTATAAATTAGGAAACAAAATTATTCCTCGAGTGGAGTCATGCAGCTATCTCGGGATTGCCATAAATAAAAGGTTACACTGGGGTGAGCACATTGAGAGCGTTGCTAATAAGGCACAAAAGTCATTATACTTTGTTATGAGAAACATGAAGGGTAGCAGTATTCAGGCCAAAGAATTGGCTTACAAATGTCTTGTGAGACCAATTTTGGAATACGCCACGAGTGTGTGGGAACCCTACCAATCAACTCTAACGAACAAATTGGAGATGGTGCAAAGGAAAGCTGCAAGATTCGTACTTGGCAAATTCTCCCAAACTGATAGTGTCTCTGACATATTAAAGTCATTGGGTTGGGAATCCCCTACACAGCAGAAGACATAAAAGAAGACTCCAGGAAATGTACAAAGCATACACAGGGGAATGAGTTGCGAAACAGAATGCATGATCCAGATTATATGGGTAGGAGAGATCACGAATACAAAATTAGGCCCATCATTCAAAAAACAAACTCAGCTACAGTAAAACTTCACTTATACGATTTTCAAGGGACCAAATGAAAAAAACGTATAAGCGTGAAAAACGCGTAAATGAAAGTCGCTAAATAAAAATTGCAAAATGTGTGTGACATCGTGGGTTATACAGGGACTTGTTGTTATATGCGACGCGGACCCTCGCTCGCGTCCGCCGCAAGCCGGTCCCCCGTCAAGCACTTTGCCGTAATGCGCTTCTTGGCGCCACAAGTTTCCCTCCTTTGCAGTGTGCTTTAGCAGTGTGGGGTTCAGTTTAGTCAATTGTTCACGTCTTTAGTACTCAGTGTGGTGTTCCAATGCGATTTTCATTACGTGAACGTGTGTAAATACCTTCATAAAGTACAGGAAATCTTTCGCGAAAATGAGCTTAAAGACTATATTACAGTTGAAATACAAGTCAATCGGTGGTGAGGAACTTCAGAACGTAAATGACAATTTCATAAAGAGGTGCCAGCGATGTGTAGCAGTGAATGGCGAACATTTTCAGCAGCAGCTGTGAACTACAGTATAGGCTATAGGCCGCGCGAGCTACGCATTACGGCAAAGTGCCTGGCGGGAGACAGGCCCGCAGCGCGGGCGAGCGATGGTCCCCGTTAAGAAGTGAACAACAGGAAATAATAATACGATTGTTTAACTATAATCTGCAATATGTAACAATACAAATACACGAGAAATGCACCCAGATAAAGAAAGAAACAACAAAACAAGTCACTTTACGAAGTAGTCTGTTATCTTGGCTTGTTTTTTGTGGGCTGCGGCCACGGAATGAACAGTATTTTCAAACCGATACAATTCGGCCATTATTTCCTCAGAAACGTTATGGCGCGTCACAAAATGTTTGATAGTCCATAGAGCATTGACAGCATCATTAAAATCCACTGTATTATGCTGCGGATCCTCAGTATCATCGTCGTCATCGTCATTAATACGGTCCTCGCTCAGATCCCGTTGTGAGTCTTCAACTATCTCGGAGATAGTCATGGCTTCTGCAGTGACGAGGTTGGCGTCAACATTTACGTAGTCATCGAATGATGCCTCCACTTCCAGTTTCCTCCATTCGCAGTCATTATCAGGAACATCATCATCAATAATATCACCAGTACAACTACCGCTAACATCAAATCCGGCTTTTCGAAAACAGTTCCGAATTGTAAGTGCTGAGACACGGTGCCATGATGCTGCGATGTAATGCATTGCCTACCAGAAGAAAATAAAATAGTGTTAATTAATTTATCGATTTTAATTTGTCTGAAGACGCAAGATTATTATAACACAGATTCAATTGCGTAATTTTAATGGTTTGACGAGAACTCCCCAAAAAGAACACGAATAAAAATTACAAAAGAGGAAATAAATACAGTACTAGAAATCTTACCTGTAACGAGTTGATTTTCATTTCGTCCTTTTTTCCGATGTCTACACATCTGATCACATGTTGCACCAGCATCTTACGATAATGCAACTTTAAGTTGCGTATCACTCCGAGATCGAGCGGCTGCAGCTCGCTCGTGCAGTTCGCTGGTAAAAATTCCACAGTCACGTTCCTCAAATAAGAAGTAATCGGAGGATGAGTAGGGCATCGGTCCACGAATAATAAAATCTTACTACCTTTCGCTCCCATTTTGGCATCTACACTTCGAAGCCAGGCTTCAAAAACTTTCGTCGTGACCCAAGATTTATTGTTATTGGTGTATTTTGTAGGGAGCGTAGCAACGTTTTTAAAACAACGCGGCTTTGAAAATTTGCCGATTGTCAGTGGAGGTAGCTTTTCAGATCCGTCACTGTTGACGCACAACAGTACTGTTACACGTTGTTTGCTTTGTTTTCCGCCGTGACAGTTTTCCCCTTTCATTGCCATTGTTCGATCAGGCATTAAATTAAAAAAGAGGCCTGTCTCGTCTGCGTTGAAAATGTCCTGAGGAGCGAATCGGGATGTCAGTTCTTTCAAACGGTTTTCCTTCCAATCTAGTACAGTCTCGGCATCAACACTCCTGCTCTCCCCACACACATTGTGACTACTGATGCCGTGCCTAGCCTTAAATTTGTGTAGCCAGCCTGATGTAGCACTAAAATCTACACCAAGTCTGACTGTCAGTTCACTTGCTTTTTCGCAAAGCATTGGTCCGCTGATTGGAATGCCTTCTGCCCTATGTTGCCTGAACCACTGTAACAAACAATCTTCCAAACATTCGTATTTTCCGCCCTGAATGCGAGATCGCTTTTTTGTAGAAACACCTAAAACACGTGCGCCTTCTTCAATTTCCGCTGCCTTAGCTACAATTGTGTTTAAGGTGGACGGAGCAATCCCCAATTTCTTAGTGATTTCAGTGCGTTTCATGTTGCCACTTTCCTTCACTACATTCAAAATACGTAATTTTTCAGCAATCGTAATGCACTTCCTCTTCCTTTCACCCATGTTCACTGCTATCAAGGTTAACCACAAATGAAGCACCGAACAAGGCAGAACAATGACTGAAGCAAGTGATGTTGTATTTCGCAACACACGCAACTCCGGCTGAACATAGCTTCAAGGTCGCTCTCGCCACAACATAGCGCCGCGCGAGGGATGGTTTCCGAGAAACGTACAGTGCGTGTCATAAGTTTCTGGCTCCAATATTTTTAGAGATTTCAGGTAGGGAAACCGTTGTAAACGTATAAACGACGCATTTTTCTCTCGGGGGCGTAAGATATGATCGTATAAGCATGAAAAACGAATAAATGTAAAACATATATCGGAAATAAATTAACATGAAAAGTATAGGGATTTTGCCGGGACCAAGAAAAAAATCGTATAAGTGTAGAAAACGTATAAGTGTGAATCGTATAAAAGAAGTTTTACTGTAAGTATTCTTTTATAAACAGGGGTATTCAAACATGGAATGAGTTACCTGAAGAAGTCTTAGAACCTTTTCCTAACAGTTTAAAAGTTTTCAAGAAGAAATTAAATGTTGCATTCAGGGAACTCAGAGACATTAAGGAGAGAAATTGAGTTATAGGCAGCATGTAAATATCTTGTTACCACCAGGTTTTGCCTAACTGTAACAGTACCTATTAATAAATAAATAAATAAATAAATACAGTAAGGTAATTGTACATTATTAAAATATTTCGATTATTATTCATAAAAATCAATAATTAAATAAACATTCTCTATGCATGAAAACTATTTTAATTTTTTTTCCAGCACAATAAAAATATTTAAAAAAATCATTTTTTTAGTAGGCCTATAAAAAACTAACTGAATATTAAAACTGAAACGATGCAGAAATTAAGCTGTAATGTTCATACACGACTGCTTAAAATTATGTGAGAAAAATAATGTTTTGCTCTACATGACGTTCTTTTTGGCTCATAGTGTATAAAAAATGTAATCTAATGATATCCCACATTTTACACTTTCCCTCGATTTACACTTTTTCATTCCAGACCCTTGAAAAGTGTAAAAGAGGCGTTATACTGAAAGTGATTTAGACATTGCATCCCAAGTCTCGTGAGTTACTGATATTGTGTAAAACATTGTGATATAAGTTTCATTCAATACAGGCGTTCTTTAACATTACCATCAACAATGATACAATGGATATGACTGTGGTTGTTAAATAGAACAGCATAGATGGCTTGATTGCTGGGATGTAGGATTACCTTTTTCACATCTGTCGCAAATTTCTTCTTCTCCAGGGCGTCCTCCTTCTTCTTCTCCAGGGTGTCTCTTTTCTTCTCCAGGGCGTCCTTCTTCTCCAGGGTGTCCTTCTTCTCTAGGGTTTCCTCTGGCACTCCCTTAACTTTGGCATTGGATTTTTCTTGCTCCTGGTGAGGTGTGCCACCGTGTTCTTCTTTTTCCATATGATGATCATTATTGCCATCATCACCATCATCGAACTTGCCTTGTTTGCACTAACAAACAAAAAATGATTTATTATAAAAGTCAATCCCTATGCAGGAAGAAAAGGATAGGAACATAAAGAAATACAAACAAAAATGACAGGCAGGGGTGCACCGAGGAAAAAGGGGCATGATAGGAGAGATGTATTCATGCTTTCAACCAATAGATATTGCAGCTCTTTGTCGGTCAACACAATATAAACCCCAATTACTGGGGCATGTGAAAAAATAACCTGAAAAAAATTACATGTGATTAAATATATATATGTTCTGAAACCAGTAGTTATGTATGCAGCCGAAACCCTATCCCTAAATGCTAATAAAGGACTCCTTGAAGAACTGGAGAAAAAAGAGCGCAAAATCGTCAGAGGTATAATGGGATCAAATTACAAGAATGGTATCCACTATAAAAAATCCAACAAAGAAGTCTACAGTGAAATAGAGAAAATTTCAGAATCGATCCGTAAAAGGCGGGCACGGTATTACGGTCATCTCAAACGAATGGACGGAAACAGGCTGACTAAACAGATTTTTCATTTCTTTGACTCCAAACCCAAAACCACAATGCCCTGGTTTATGAATACCAAAGACGACCTCAAAATACTGCATCTAAAACCCGACGACGCCTTCAATAGAGATCTTTTCCGCAAAAAGATACTGACTAATGGGCTAACCCGAGACGAGACATCGAACCCGAAAAGAAGACTAGGTACCACTTGGACAGCGGAGTGCAAGATGGCCCACTCACAGAGAATGAAGGAATTCTGGGCTCAGAGGAAGGTGAAACAAATTGCCAAGTGTAGCAAGACTTAACGTGGTCCTAGATGGCCTCAACGAATTATATATATATATATATATGTTATGGACTACAGAAGAAGGAGTCCAGCTGCTGAGTGTGAGGGCATAAATGAGCTTCAATACAAATATTTAAAATACTGTTGTGCATGTTGGTAAAGCAGTGAACTCCTTTAGGGAAAACAATACCTTTTAGTTCCAATTTGTCCTCTTGTGTCTCCATTATGCCAAATTTACAAGTCGATACACAAGTTAGCCAGTTTGAACATGCCTCTCATTTCCCATTGATACATAAGATTGAGATATTGTAGGTACTCTAGCGGTGTATTGAATAATACGTCGCTGCCAATTGATTCTAACTTGTGCTAAAAGTACTGTACACCTTTTTTGGCGCGATAATAATTGAATATTTATTCTGTAAAAGGTGAATGTTAGAAGAAAAAGGAAGGTTGTAGTTTTACTTGATCATTAATCTTGCGATCATGAGCTATGCGACCTCCATTTTTACGCGGAATTCAAACTACGGGACATGATATTTTACTTCAAAAATCCCACATGCATTGATTGGAAATCAAACCCAATCCACCTTGGTGAGTGAAAAGCAGCTTGACCACTGGAAAAACATGTCCCGAGTAATAAAAAGTGACGTGGAACACTTAATCCTCTCATAATTTGACTGGGGTCTAATGCATTTTCCCTATAAAAGCAAGAATTCATTACAAACAGGACTATTAAGCATTTAAAACAAAATCCCTTATTTATCATCTTTCTGCATCCATTGTTTCTTTCTTAGGGTCTCATCGAATGTGATGATTCGAGGTTTCACTGAATTTTGAACTTCTAGATTTGTATTCCCTTTAGTGTCTGAGAAGATAATTGACTTCAAATTATTGACATAATTGGAGAAATACCACAGCTCCAGTAAATCAACTCTGGGGAGGCCATCTGAATCATCCAAGACCCAGTTCTTTGACAAACTGAAAGACATTTTCCCTGCTTAGTGCCATCAACTGATAAGAAATGCAACCCAACTTGTCACTATCCTGTATGTAACACTACTTTCAGGAGATGGAAGACGGAGTACCGATAGCATACATATGTCAACTTTGTACTGTTTCTCTGTCATACCTTGCTTTGAAGAGGCCTACTCGCACAGAAATTCATCCAATTTTGTAATACATAGACTATAGGCCAATATTAGTTTGTTTTTCATATTTAAAGCCCTACTAATGGTGTGGGCACCACCCTCAAAATGACATTCTCTGCCTTCCCATTAGCTCATTTCATGCAAACGAGGTCTATTTACTGTTTCCATAAAGTGCTGACTTAAGGTATGGTTTCCTGGAGAGCGCCACATATATAATTTGTGTGTCAATTTTATCAGGAGAATAAATAGATGAGCAGCTGATGTGAAAGGAAAATTGATTAGATTATTATTTAAATAATGTGTTGTTTTGACTTTCGTTTGCCACGTCATTCAAACAACGCTAGTCAAATGATAAGTCGGTTAGTTATTGTTGCTTTAAGGGGGACGGAACAGCAAGGTCATCTGCCCCAGTGAGAAGTCATATACACTGATAATGCAGATATGGTATTGGGAAGTCCATATACAATTTCCTCATGTAGATCGCAAATCCCCCAGTTTAGACCTGAAATTTGAAGGGGAAAAAAAGGGAAAAAAAAGGAACGGGGAATACACTCATCAATATGGTACATAGAGATTTTCCAGGTAATATTATGAAACTTATGAAAATGTGAAAAGGTTGAACGATGAAAGAACGCCGAAACAAGTGTTGGGAAGACGGATGACTGGAAAGAGAGGACGAGGAAGACCTAGAGTACGGTGGATGAAGAAAGACAGTGTGAGAGAAAAGAACCTGGAGTGGAGTTCAGTGGTCGAGCAAGGATGGTGGACAGACAGAGTTAAGTGGGGGAGTGTCATTTGCTCCGACCCGGCTTAGGCTGGAAAATAATGATAAAAATAGAATAAAATTCATCAAATTATTTTTTAAATTTTGATTTTATAAATGAAACATTTCAGGTACAATTGTGGTGGTAAAGAAGTAGCCTGCCACAACTGGCTGCTTACAATGACATAAAGTCCGAGAATAGGAATGCCCAACGTGATGGTCACTGATGGGACAGTTATAAAATTATAAGAATTCCATACATAAAACATTGTTGATTCATTGAGAGGTCCTACAACATCGCGGCCATGTAGTCCTGTGTACTCGTCATTTCGCTCATATTGGCCCGTATTGACGCAAATTGAATACAGTAAAGTTACTATTTATTCCGCCCTATTCAATACAATTCACCCTTTGTTCATAGAAAATTATGATACATGTTTCGAGACCATATGGTCCCTTCTTCAGTCCTTGTAGTGACTTGATTTAAACTTTAGAAAACATCATAAGACATCGATAACTTGGATATAATAATCTTTAAAATTCTAAAAGTAATAAAAACACAGGAGTCACTAAGGTATATGCCTGTGCGTGCAAATACTTATTCTACTAAAAAACATGTGGGTTATTATGCTAAAGACTACATTGAAAATATATGGCCTTGTGTAGCCTAATAGTATACATGGTGCACTTTGAGTTTAAAAAACAAGAATACATGTTTTTTTTTTCCCCCCTACATTTCTTCGGAGAATAACGACCTAAAATAGCTTTTCTTTTCTTTTTTCATTCTTTCAGAACATAATATTCGTCATATATACGCTCACTATCGGCACCGTGTCGCATGTGAATTGAACAACATCCACGCCAATCGCCAATGGTTAAAAAAGGGGCCAGCGTATAATGGAGAACACCATTCCGAGAAGAATTTACAGTTCAGAACTATTTTACATTGCAGAATGAACGGACATATAGCAGTCCCAAACAAAAGTTTTACAATTTAATACTGTGTTATTTTAATCTCGTTTTTTTAACATGTATTCTTGTTTTTTAAACTCAAAGTGCACCATGTATACTATTAGGCTACACAAGGCCATATATTTTCAATGTAGTCTTTAGCATAATAACCCACATGTTTTTTAGTAGAATAAGTATTTGCACGCACAGGCATATACCTTAGTGAATCCTGTGTTTTTATTACTTTTAGAATTTTAAAGATTATTATACCCAAGTTATCGATGTCTTATGATGTTTTCTAAAGATTAAATCAAGTCACTACAAGGACTGAAGAAGGGACCATATGGTCTCGAAACATGTATCATAATTTTCTATGAACAAAGGGTGAATTGTATTGAATAGGGCGGAATAAATAGTAACTTTACTGTCCTGTGTACTTGCGTGCGAGTGGAATCTGTCTGATAACCTGTGTCATTGTGATGGAAGATAAGTTGGTAGTTTTACGTTAATCTCGCAATCATGAGCCATGGGACCTCCTCTTTACGTAGAATCTGAACCAAAGGACATGGCATTTCACTTTGAAAATCTCACATGCACTGACTGGGAATCGAACCCAGCCCACCGTGGTGAGAGGCCAACAGCTTGACCACCACGCCACCACACCCCCTCTTTGTGATGGCTGTGGCAGTGTGTATTTGTAACTGAGACTAGGATTCAGGAGGTGCTGTGGCCTTAAGTTAGGTGTACCCAAAGGATTAACATGAAAACATTTGATTGGAATAAAAGTGGGAACACCAAAACCCAAGTAAAACCTTCTCTGTTTTGACTCAAAAGACTGTCTGGCCCCATTCCAACCCTCAGACCACAATTAAATTTCATGGCATAGCTAGGATTTACAACAAGGAACTTTGGAACCAGAATCTCTACACGTGCTCCACAATCATAGAAGGTGCCTATAAACAATGGATATGAAAGAGTGCTATACAGAAAAGAATCCTGGGTTATACGATTACCTTTCTTAAATCTTTTACACATTTCTTCTTCTCCTGGGTGTCCTTTGGCACTCCCTTACGTTTGGCACTGGATTTTTCTTCGACCTGCTGGGAAGTGCTATGGCTTTCCTCTTCCATATAATGATTATCATCACTATCATCATCATCAGATATGTCTGGGTCTTTTTTGCAAACATCACTGGCACCTCGTACCTAAAAACACATGTGAAAAAAGTACAAACATAATCATAGGCAGATGTACCCAGAGGGAGGGATAAAAGAGATAAACAAGGACAAACATGATGATAAGCAGGTGTACCCAGAGGGAGGGATAAAAGAGATAAACAAGGACAAACATGATGATAGGCAGGTGTACCCAGATCGAGAGATAAAGGGGGATAAACGAGAAGAAACATATAAAAAAGATAAGGACAATACCCACAGCTGACACAGTACCATCTTCAAAGGTGAGCATTTAGCCCATAAATTGGATCTAACAATGTAACTTTGATAAGTCTAGTCCTTGACTCAAGATCAGTCTACTACCGTCACGATGTGAATATATATGGAGCATCATCACTGAGAAATAACAATACATTGTCATACCGTGCCCTTTCTGGCCACAAGATAGCTAACGAGTCATTGAAAAATGTTGGAATAGTGGAATGATTTACTCAGGCAAGTACCGTACTTGTACATTAAGCAGGTATGATCTACTGCTTGCTTTCATAGCTCTAATTACAGCACTACATACACATTGTCTTGCTGCATCTGTGGTTTCATCAATAGAAATTCATATTTTTACGTCCTTTAGTTGATCCCGAACATGACAAATTACGTCTTGAAAACACTGTTGCAAATAGTTTTTTCGCAATGTACATTCGTCCGGTACCCTTCTGATTGTGTATTTTTCTAAACATCCCCGAAGCTGCTCATTATTTACAGCTTAATTGCAGTAGAAGATATTCAGCGGAGCATTCCAAGTTTCGCTCGTAATTTCGACTAAGCAGTGTTATTTCACAATATCCTGGGGCTTCCCCCTTTTACACTTATACCGTATTGTCGATATAAAATAGGGAACGAATTGCTTGAATTATAAAATGATGGCTAGGAGTGAATATTTACTTTTAAATGTACATGTTTTGGGTAATATAAGCTATTTTAATTAAAAATCATAAAATAAATAAGCAAATCCGTATTTCAGCGATAAAAGCATTTATAAGCATTACGCTTTGAAATCCGGGCTCTACTTATCACACTTGGTTGCTCTTCTGTATTGTTCCAAAGCTTCTTCCATTAATTATCTGTACATCTATTTACAACAATATGCTCACTTGAAGCCATTCCATTTCTACAGAAATGTTCCTGCTTTCACTTTCACAACTCCCACCAAATATTAATGCTTATAAAACTGCTGACCTTTGTCGCTCTCCCTCTTTTCATAAGACCATATAATGAAGTATAGTTCAGGCACATTGTCTAAATCAAGAACAAAATATAGCCACAGACAATTAATGTTGTTACAGGACAATTTCCTACAATAAGAATATGGAGAGAACTAAGTAACCAGATAACATCAACTACCAACATGGAAAATTCTGGAGTAACTTAAAATTACTCAAAATTATAGTAAACGCAACTACAAAAAATGGTTTAACTACTCTCACGATGAAATTATGAATACCGATGACTTCATGAACACCTAAAAGCAGTATGAAGAGAGAAGAAGAGGGTTTGAACAAGGGAGGTCCCAGTTCACGATCCCAGTTTGTTTCCAGAACTAGGGCAACACGAGGGCGAGGCCAGTTCGAGTCCAGAACGAGTCAGCGGAGACGCAGTTCAAATGGCTGGTGGGAACGAGATAATACCGGGAGAGGACATCTGAATGTGAACCGGTATATCATCCGATATATTTTCATCAGCTATTCAATACATCTAAAGGTAGCTTGGTTGTAGAGTATTTTGAATTTATCTTGAGAATCCTTTTTCAATTTTTTTTTAAATCTTTGCTTTTGAATATTTTGACTTCGTAATATTTTAGAATTTAGTTTTGTATTGTATTCTTCGTCGTTTGATATTTTGAAGTAGTAGATTTTTTCCGTAAATTTAGGATTTGTGCGCGATTTAATGTTTCATTAATATTTTGGATTGGAGATATGCGTAACTTGACCATATTTTGTAGAATTATAAGAAATAGATCGTTGGATCTTAAGGGAGAGTGCGAGATATAGATTTGCTGCCTGTTCTTATATGAATGTAAGATTTTAACGTAAAATAGACATTGGAATTTATAGAGGACAACGATTGATTGTCAGTTGGAACAGATTCTTACACGATTGAGTGACAGATTTTACGCAAAGGTTCTGTTATTGAAAAACACAATGTAAATTCTTTACTAGTTGTGAAACCACTTGAGACAAGTATTGATTGTAAGGTAGAGTTTATGAAAGTAAAGTTTGTAAAAGGAACTAATTCCTGAGTTAACAGAAATACCGAAATCAAGACTGATCAGAGAGGTATACAGGATTATATATAATTCATCATCATCATCATCTTGAGCAGTTTCCGACCGCTGGTCGGGTCTGCTGGAACATAAGCCTCTCCACCGTTTCCTGTCCATCCACCATCTCTCGTCTTTCATTGTGTCCCAGCACACTCCTCTTTCCTCCACACTCTTCTTAACTCCTTTTGTCCATCTGTCAATTGGTCTTCCCCTTGGCCTCCTTCCCTTCATTTCCATTCCAAACATCTTCTTCGGTATCCTCTCCTCTCGCATCCTCCTCACATGTCCATACCATTGTAGCCTAGATCGCTCTATTCTATTTTGCAATGGTTCCTCTTTTACCATCTCTCTGACTCTCTCATTCCTTACTCTGTCCATTCTTGTTACTCCTACCCTACTCCTCTGGAACTTTATCTCCACTGCTCATATTTTATTCTTGTCCCTTTCCTTCATCAGCCATGTTTCTGAACCATATGTCAAAATTGGCACAAAGTAGGTCTTGTAGATGATTCCTTTACATTTTTGTGGTACATCTTTATTCCATATCATCCCCCTAACAGTCTTGAAAAATCTATCTGCGCACCTTCCCCTTTCATTTATTTCCATCCTATTGCCTCCCTTTTCTTCAATTATGCTTCCCAAGTACTTGAAGCATTCTACTTTCTGCAACTGCTGTCCTCCAAGTGTTATGCCCTTATCCAGTCTGTTCTTCCTCCTCCTCGTTGTGATGACCACTTCACTCTTTTGTGCTGAGAACTTCATCCCATATGATAACACTACCTTCTCGCACTCATCTAATTGCTCTTGTACTTCTTCCTCATCCTCTCCCCATACCAGAAGGTCATCAGCAAACAACATTGCCTTCATTTTCCTCTCCCCAATGCTATTTACCACTTTTCGTATGATTTCATCCATCACCACTATAAATAACAGGGGTGAGAGGGCACTTCCTTGTTTCAGACCCCTCCCCAGTTGAAACCATTCCGTTCTCTCCCTTCCCAACTTTACACAGCTTTTGCTTCCCTCATACATTGCTTTCACTCTTGCCACTGTCTCTTTGTTCACTGCTTTTGCTCTCATTGCTTCCCATACCATGTTTCTATTAATACTATCATATGCTTTCTCAATATCTAAGAAGGTCATCACCAGATCTTTCCCATATTCATAATTGTGTTCTTGTAGCTGTCTTACAGCAAAGAAGAGGTCAACTGTTGACCTTCCTGGCCTGAATCCATACTGTTCTTCCCTCAGCCCATCTTCAACTTCTGTCCGAATTCTTCTCTCCAGTACCTTCTCAAATATTTTGGCGCAGTGGCACATGAGTGTAATTCCCCTGTAGTTCTTGCATTCCTTCCTACTTCCCTTTTTTAAATATGGGTATTATTATCCCTCTTTTCCAGTCCTCTGGTATTTTCTTCTCCCTCCATATCACTTTCATTACTCGAAAGAGCCACTGTGTTCCCATCACCCCTGCTGCTCTCACCATCTCCACACTCACTTCGTCTATTCACTGCTTCCTTAGTTCTGGGGTTCCACCATGGTGTTTCCTTCCACCTTTTCTTTCCACTAGTTCTGCCACACACGACTTCCGCTGCTTCTACCAACACGTCCCTGAACCTATTCCATTCTTCTTCATCTGTTCTCGGATAATCCTTTGGTAATTTGTTCCTCACTAATATCTGGAACTTCTCCTTATTTCCATCCGCCTTCAGTTTCCATGTCCTTATTCTTCTTTCTTGGTTCTCAGTTCTCCTCTTTTCCTTCAGTCCTCTCACCTTGGCGACCAGCAGACGGTGGTCACTGTCCAGGGCTTCTGAAGGTATTACCCTTACATCCGTGATACTCTTCTTTGTCTCCTTCCCGTGTGGAATGTAGTCAACCACTGATTTCCTAATCAAATCCCTGCTGTACCAAGTAATTTTATGGCTCTCTCTCTTCTTGTACCATGTGTTTCCAACCATTAGCCCATTTACCTTGCACAGTTACAGCAATCTCTCTCCTTCCTTATTCCTGTTTCCCCATCCTTCACCACCAATCACTTCCTCAAAACCTCTTCTATCAGTTCCGACATGGGCATTTAGGTCCCCCATGACTATCAGCTTATTATAATTATTATTAACAAAACCTCTGGTGATTTTGTTGTAAAGGTCAGGTTCTTTGAAGTACTGCAGATACTGTAAGCATGTCTAGAAGAGCTCTCTCGTTAAGTTTTTCGTGGAAACGCATTGTTAAGCACGTTGTTTATTGCAAGATTTTAAGGAATAAAAGTTAAATTCCATATGGGCATGGTGACATTTGGAATAACACTGTGAAATATGTAAAAGTAATTTTAAAGGTTATTATTTAAAGAAGTATACGGTATGTGCAACACAGAGATCTGGTTATAATGTTCTTAAACTGAAAGTGGTTCAGTTATCATGAATATGTGAAGATTTATGCCAAATTGATTGGAAGGAAAGCAGTATTTTTGAAGCAAGTTATGAGTATTTGGCAGTAATGGCAACTATAGATTTTGTGGCGAGTAGATGCACGGAATTCCAGAGTTACATCCCAGGGATTGAAATTCTCCAACAACCCTTTTGCCTTACATGCCTCTCTAAGTAATTCATCATCTTGCACAGTTTCCAGCCACTGGCCGGGTCTGTTAGGAACACAAGCCTCTCCAAAGTCTTCTGTCTTCCCACCATCTCTCAGCCTCCACCCTTATCCAGTCTTCTCCTCTCTTCTTCATACTTTCTTCCACCCCCTTCAGCCACCTGTCTCTCGGTCTCGCTCTAGGTATCTTTCCTTCCCACTTCGTCTCATGTATCCTCCTGGGTATCCTCTTCTCCTCCATTCATTTTACATGTCCATACCATCTAAGGCTAGATTTCTCTATACCATCCTGTAATGGTTCTTCCTTCATTAATTCTCTGGTCCTCTCATTTCTTATTCTGTCCCTCTTTGTAGCTCCAATACTGCTTCTCAAGAACCTCATCTCACTGGCCTGTATTTTGCTCTTCTCCCTTCCTTTCATAACCCAGGTCTCCGAGGCATACGTCAGGATAGGGACATAGTACGTCCGATATATGATCTTTTTGCTGTTCTGAGGGACATCCTTGCTCCATAACATGCTTCTCACACTCCTCCGGAATGCTTCTGTCTGTCTCCCCCGCTCATTTATTTCTCTATCATTTCTTCCATTCTCTTGTATCAGGCTTCCCAGATACTTGAAACTCTCCACTTTCTTCAGCTGTTCCCCACCAATTGTTATTCCTGTTGTGGTTCTTTCCTTCTTCCTTGTTGTGATCACCATCTCACTCTTATTTATGCTAAATTTCATCCCATACCCTTGTATTATTCCTTCCCACACGTCCAACTGTTCCTGTACCTCCTCCTCCTTGTTTCCCCAAATCATCAAATCATCTGTAAACACCATTGCATACCTGCCAACTTTTGAAAAGGGCTATCAGTAAAACTCACGCGCGACAAAAAATTTAACGATTTTCGACATACCCCGGCTTGACGAAAATAATAATACTTCTGGGCTACAAAATACAATAATTCATGCTTTAAACAGGATATTTCAATGAAATCATATCTACTTACATGATTTGTAGATGAACATAACAATCAAGAAGAAATCCATGTTAATCAGCAGCAGGCGTGGTGAATATTGGTTTGGAGCATACATAACAGGACTTCCTTGATAAATTAAGCCGATATACGATATTTGAAAAAGGTTTTACACAATAAAACTTGTTTAACGTAACACAGGCAAGAAATAATATAATACACACTGCAAATCACATGCTAGTTCGACTTTAAAGTCATGGTTGTGGCCTTTTTAGCTTCCAGCAAAAAGTCTTGAGAAAATGCTTTGTCATAACAGGGACCAGAACTCCTGGTCTTCAAAATAGAAATAGACTCCAGAGATTCATTGGACATGGATGACCTGAACTGTGTTCTATTTTTCTTCACAAGGCTGAAAACACGTTCACATTCTGCATTGCTATGGGGTATGGTGAGAATAGAGAGCATTACTCTAGAAATTCGGTTATACTTAAGAAGTCCATCGGCTCCACGAATTCTTGATATTTGTGCCCAACTGGAATCACTTGCAGCATCTTGATGTGCAGCCAAAGTGTCATCTACCTGAAGAGCTGTAAACTGCCTCTGAAGCTCATTCACCACCTCATCGGTAGTTTCATTCTCTTCCTTGCATAACATGATAGGAAACTTTTCCAAGAAAAAACGAACGGAAGAAAACTGTGCATCTTCAATTTTGTCTAACCTAGCAACTTGAGCATTCTTTAGCACGTCATCCTTGAGTGGAAACTTGTTGATGATGTAGTCACAGGCAGTACAAAAGTAGTTTCTCACTGATGAAAAGAAAAGGGATTTATCTGTATCCTGGAGATCATTCACTATGTTCGAAGTTTGAATGCCAATAACTAACTCATCATCACTTCTTTGATTTTGAATCAAGTTGTACTCAACTTCAAGCAATGAGGAGCTTTTGACAATTTTGGGCTTAACAAACTTGGTGAACAGCTGCTTTAGCAAATCCATTAGAAGTTCTAATAACAAGTGAACTTGTGGGGAAGAAGTCTGAAGGGCAACATTCAATTTGTCAAATACAGGAATAGTCACATGAAGAAAAGTGCAAAAGGCCTTGTTCAAGTTTGAGGACAGGAACATAAACAATTTTTCCTCACGAGTTGTAGCAGAAGTCTTACTTTTTAGGATGGGTTTGTCACATTTGGAAGAATATGCTATTCTTTTAGGGGCATGTGTAGTAGCAGAATCAAGAATTCTCTTCTTCTGATACTCTTTGGATCCACTTTGTTCAACTTTAGGTATTCTGAAAGATGTCAAGCTTGTGGAAATGTTTTGGGTACATAATATTACTTCCTCCTTGAAGAAAGAAAGAAGAGGATCCCACTGGTCCAGTAGTCTATCCAAACATCTGCCTAAAGATAACCACCTAGTACATACATGCTTCAGAATTTTCTTTGCTTCCTTATTGTGCAAGTTCTGAAATTTCTGAAGGCGTTCTTTTCTCTTTACACTCTTCTCTAAGAAATAAAATATATCTACAAGGATCTCATCCACTTTAACTGGTAATCTTCCAGCACCTTTTTCAGCTGCTAGATTAATCAGGTGGCAAATGCACCCTATGATGGCAATACCTGGTTGAACTTCCTTCAGAACTGCTGAAACCCCATTTTTGTGTCCTATCATAACAGGAGCATTGTCGGAGCAGAAAGCCACACAGTTTTCAATTGGTATATTATGAGAACTCAGCTGTGATAACATCAGGTTACCTATGTTTCGCCCTGTTGAGTCCCCGTCCAACGCTGGTATGGATAGCACAGTGCTCACTACTTTTTCCTGCCGAACATCATAGAATGTAACAACAATAGGATACAACTTGGCATTCGTATCATTGCTTCCATCCGTTGCCAAAGAAAATGGTCCGTTCTGAAGGCACTTAACAACTTCAGATGATGCATTTTTTGCCATTTTATTTACAATGCACGTCGTTTTCGTGCGACCACAACTATATTTCTTTGCAACTTCTGATGTGGGAAACATCTTCTTAAATAAAGCGCCAGCATGATCAGCCGCACTTAAGGGCACATTGTGTTCCACCAAAAAGGAAGTAAACAGACACTCGGCCCTAATTACGTCACTGTCAACGTTACCAGCCTTGGCAAAAAAGGTGTTGATTTTCTTGCTATCTTCCTTCGATTTAACATAACTTATGTGTTTACCGCACTTCACATGATTACTTAAATCGTTTTTTCCACCATGAGCAATATTAATATCACACGCACATACCGTGCAAAAGGCAAATTTTTCTCCCTTTCTTGATTTTAGTATGCACGGAAAATCAACCGAGTATGATTCTTTAAATGTCTGGAAGTACTGTTTCTTGTTGTATTTGTTCATTCTCGATATCTACTAAAACATCGAAAGGAACCTGGATCACTAAACGTCACATAAAATTATAACATAAATCGCATAAAACACAGCCCACACTTCATTAAAACAAGTCAAAGCACACAAGTCAAATGAACACGACGCCAACCTCGTAAAGAAAGAATATGCACATGGTAGAGAGAAAAAAACACACACGTGGAACGAATGTAATTAGTCCAAGGAATACAGGAAACTGCGAAGCACGAAGATATAGCACAAAAACTCGAACACTTCATTAATATATGCCATAACCTTAAAATACGAAAACATTCAAAGAACGCCAACTTCGCGAACAATAAACAACTCACGTGGTCAAAGAATATCGTTTAAATCGCAACGAGCGAACGTAGGGGAACAAAGAATTTGCGAAGCAGAGCGTGTTGACACCTAAGATTCACATGGAAGAACGGTTATCCCGGCTTCAAATTCAATTACAATGACGACACAAACATGACACGGTCAAAAGTACGAATCAACTCAAAGAACGAGTTATCGACTATCGCGGACTTGCCTTCGACCCACGCAAACAATCGATTGTACGGAAGTGGGAGGGATTATCGAATGTTAATTATCGTTTCAAATTTTTGTCCGCGAAATCGTAAAATGACACCGTTCATCCGTAAAACCGTAAAATGCTGCAATTTCCGTAAATTTTACGGATAAACCGTAAAAGTTGGCAGGTATGCCATTGCTTTCATCTTTCCTTCCCCAATTACTTGTGCCACTCAGGTCATTATGTCATCCATCACCACAATGAAAAGTGACTGTGACAGTGCACTTCCTTGTTTCAGGCCGTTTCTCTGTTCCAACCAGTCCAATATCTCTCTTCCCATTTTCACACAGCTCTCGCTTCCCCTGTACATCTCCTTTATCCTCCATATAGTCCATTTTTCTACTCCTCTATCCTCCAGGGACTTCCATACTTTGCTTCTGCATACACTTTCTCAATGTCCAGGAAGGCCATCAGTAGATCTGTTCCATACTCATAGTGCTGTTCTTGTAACTGCCTTACAGCAAAAATCAAATCCACTGTGGACCTTCCTGCTCTGAAGCCATGTTGTTCTTCCCTCATCCCTCCTTCTATCCTTGTCCTAATTCTCCTTTCCAAAACTTTCTCAAACATCTTTGCACAATGACTCATCAGTGTTATTCCCCGATAGTTACTGCATTCTGTTCTACTACCTTTCTTGAAGATCGGGACAATAATTCCCTTTTTCCAGTCCTCTGGGGTCTTCCTTTCCTTCTATGGGGTACAACCATTGTATCCCCACCTCTCCTGCTGCTCTCACCATCTCCACACTCAACTCATCCACACCCGGTGCCTTCCCTCCTTTCATCTTCCTCACTGCATCTTCCACTTCTTTCCATGTTAAGTCCTTTTCTGTTTGCAGTTCATCTTCCTCTTCCCCGATTTCTTTCTCCTCGCCGTGGTTTTCATTTGGGTACAGGAGTTCTTCAAAATATTCTTTCCACATTTTCTTCAGTTCTTCCCTATTTTCTATCTCTTGTCACCTTTTGTTCACCATTCTAACATAATCCGTAGGATCCTTCCGCCTCTTATTCTTTACCATCCCATACAGGACCTTTTTTGTACCTTCACTATCCTCCATCATCTTTGTCCACTCTTCCATCCACTTTCTTCTCTCCTCAGCCACTACTCTCTTTGCCTCCTTCTTTCTTTCCTGGTACTCTTCCCTTGTCTCTACCGTCCTATTTTGATACCACCTCCGAAAGGCTCTATTCTTTTCCCTTACTATTTCTTTTGTCTTCTCATTCCACCATGGTGTTTCCTTCCACCTCTTCTTACTACTTGTCCTCCCACATACTGCTGCACCTACTAGTGTCTTCTTAAATATAGCCCATTCCTCTTCCACCCCTCTTTCTTCATCTGTTGGAATTACTTCCTTTACCATTTTGAGGTACTCGACCCTTCTATCTCCTTCTTTCAGTTTCCATATCCTTATACGTCTTTCCTGGTTCTAAGTCCCTTTCTTCTCCTTAGTCCCTCTCAGGTTCATTACCAGCAATCGATGGTCGCTATCCAGGTTCTCCGATGGTATAACCTTGATGTCCGTGATGTTCTTATTTAATTCTTTCTCATACAGTATATAGTCGACCACCGACTTCCTGGTCAAGTCATCACTGTACCATGTGATAGTGTGGCTCTCTCTTTTCTTGAACCAGGAGTTCCCAACTAGCAGGCTGTTCCTTTGGCAGAAGTCCAACAGTCTCTTTCCTTCCTCATTTCTTCCGCCCCAACCCTCTGGTCCAAGGACACTCTCATACCCTTGTCTTTCTCTTCCTACATGGGCATTCAGATCACCCATAACAATCATATTTCCTCCCACCAGCTGCTTCTGCAATTCCTCTACAAACTCATCCTTCTCTTCAGAGGCGCAGCCTACTTGTGGAGCATATACTTGCACTATTTCTACGGTCTCTCCCCTCAGTGCTACTTTCACTTTCATCATCGTATCACTTATTCTTTTAAACTATCTCGTACTACTACTCCCACTCCACTCCTCTTTCCCTCTTCATTCCCACTCCAGTACAGTCTATAGCCTTTTCTCAGTTCTCTCCTTCCTTCCCCTTTCCACTTTGTTTCTGCCAATCCCAATAAATCCAACTTCCTTCTTTCCATCATATCCACTATCTCCCACACCTTCCCCGTCAGCGTTCTTATGTTTAAAGTTCCAAATCTTAGTCCGTGTTTACAGCCGTGTCGTCTATTATATCCATCATGTCCGAGGCTCGTTCCATTCTAAAAGCATTTGGTTTCATCCACTACTGGCTTGCTGGGCCTATCGTAGCTTCACCAGAGCCCCGTTAGCCGTCACTTTTCTAAAATTCCTTATTGTTGTTGTTATTTGAGTCTTCAGTTTTTTGACTGGTTTGATGCAGCCCTCCATGCCTCCCTCTCCTGAGCTAATCATTTCATCTCAACATAGCTACCACACCCTACATCCGAGGCAATCTGTTTAACCCTCGTCTACCACTACAGTTCTTGTCCTCGACCCTCCAATCCATAACTAAGCTTGCTATTCCTGGGTGTCTTAATATGTGTCCGACCAACCTATCTCTTCTCTTCATTAGCAGTCGCCAGAAACATCTCTCCTCTCCCACTCGTCTTAATACCTCTTCATTTGTTACCCTATCTACCCATCTGATCTTCATCATTCTCCTATAACACCACATTTCAAACGCTTCAATTCACCTCTTTCCTGCTGCACCATTAGTCCAAGTTTCACTTCCTTATAGTGTCACGCTCCAGACAAAAGCTTTCCAAAATGACTTCCTAATACCTATATTCGAAGTCAACAGATTCCTTTTCAGTAGAAATGCTTTCCTTGCCTAAGTCAACCTGCTTAGGATATTTTGCTTCCTAATTAACAGAAGTCTCCTACTTCCCGTAGTGTTTAACCTGCCAATTTGATGTCCATAGAAGTTTCTGATTTATATCGGCTGCATTCCAATAATTTTGTTTCACATTTATTGATTTTTATCATGAATTCTTTTCTCAAGATGGGAGTCCATACCATTCAAAAACTCGTTCAAATCCTCTGGCGTATCGGCCAAGATGACTATGTCATCAGCAAATCTCAAAGATGAAATTATTTCTCCTTGAATCTTCGCTCCCACTTTAAATATATAATTTTCACAAAAGAAAAATATGTATTGTCCGTTGAGCCATTATATATTTAAACACAAAATGTGATAAATTTTTCTCCAATTTTCTGATTATTGTGTTTTTAGAGATCTTTGAAATGCATTGCCCTCGCATATGGTATAGATGATTTGTCAAAGGAAAACATTCCATGTTACGAACATGGGCCGCATAACCTGTAATGAAAGCTTCTGAAGATTTAACACAAGGCCTATTCTGAACAGCAGTTCCTTGAACTCAGATTTGCCAACATTTTATTGTATCTTCCCATGTGGTATATCTCTGTACCTGAACATACTGAAGAGTGCTTTAAAAATCATGTCTTGTGTTCATTTTGGGAAAGGTAGTGAGTGTGGTTTTTGTCGGAGTGGATACTCGCTCATAGAAATTCTTTTCAGTAAAATAGACTGGTTCACAATTTTGTAAGTGCACATTGAGGTATGTGACGGCGGGATGCCTTAAGTGTTACGGAAACGGCAATAGCAGACATAGAGCTTTGTTGCTACTGAAATAATGACCAGACTGATATTTGTACTTAACTATACGGGATATGTGAGCCCAGTGTTTATGAAATTGAACGTAGCTATATCGCTACCTTTATTTAGTAGTCGCTACTGCAGTGTTTAAAAATTAAAGGTGGTATTAGAAGGCGCTTTCCCTATTTTTTTTTACCCCCGGCACTACAGCCCATGAAGGGCCTAGGCCTATCATGCGACTGCTCCCAGCCATTTGGCCTGCAGATATTGTGGTGACGGGTGGTCAGTACATCATGTCCCCTTGGCCGTTAATCTTGTTCTTCGTGACCGGGGCGCTGCCTCACTATCAGACAGCTACTCAATTGTCCTCATGAAGCTGGGTGCACCCCGTTGCAGCCCTCACGTCAGTGTCTAAAATCTCAGACGAAGCCGGGAATCGATCCCAGGGCGTCTGGATGAGAGGCAGGCGCGCTACCCTGTTCTTATTGTGTTTATATATATCTTGAGAAAGATAATAAATGGATTGGCATTGCCTCCTACAGGGATATATAGAAAATCGGATGTCATACCTTGAGGTACTGTTGCCATGGAAACTGACTTGCCATTAGTTCATCAGTTTATCAGAGCGAAGATAGTTTTCTGCGAATATCTTTGAAACTGTTGGTTTTAGGGCCTTAAAATGTGGTTCTCGGTGTCCCGTGGTGACATACCGAATATTGTTGCTTGCATCGAGGGGCGTAAAATGAGCTTTGTCCGGTCTTTATGCGACAACTTTGATATTTTGTCCCGGTTGAGTATTTTTGGTGACTTACCGGTTATGTTGCCCGTTCCACGGGAACAATGATTTATTTCCGGATAAAAGGCACCCTATATGTAGAGATTGGAATTTTTCGGTGAGTTGGAAGTGCAGAAAGTGGGATTTTAAAAACGGGAAAATCGGGGTTTTCAATTGAACTTTTCGGTATTTTCACAATCTAGCTTTCAAAATACATTTCAGAAAAAAGACTGGTGTTTTCTGCAGACAAGCGATGGCGCTTATCAGACAACACATTATTATAGCATGAGAAAAAGCGTTCACAGTCTGCATTTGCACACGGCATCCATATCACTTTTAGCACAGATTGTGCAAAGTCAGCATAGTTTATCGTCATTCCCTGCAACACAGAAATAATGTCCACTCGTTCATCACAAGCAAGCTTGGTCTTCACGACTCTTTGCAGTTCGCTGTAGCCTGTCAGAACGACATCATCACTTAGCTTCGAACAGAACGGCAGATGTTTCACGGTTCTCGTCAGATTACCATCAACAGTCATACATGCAATTTCGGCAGGATCAAACACTCTTGCAGCTTTGTAGAAATCCCGAGCAGGATCACCACTCCTTAAAGTTGTTAGTTTAGTCAAACTGTGTGATGCAGTTGGTCATCTTGCTTTTCATTTTATGTTTCAAAGTAGCACTGTGAGAAGCTTGCAGTAATTCCATTACTTTGGCACTATGATACCCAGATGCAGCAACCTTTATTGTTTGTTCTATCTGTCTTAGGCGACCTTCCAAGAATGGGACAGTAGGATAGGACTGACCCTCTAGAAAATTAATGAGGTTAACAATGCCACTACCCACATCCCTTACAAAAGAAGACTGTACTTCAGCAGAAATTAATTCATCTTCCTTAATATTCTGAAGAAAATCAACCCCAGCATTTTGCCCACAAAATTCCTCACTTTTCATGAATGCGACAACATCTCGTATGTGTTCAGCAAGATATACCACTGATTCGTACCAAGATGACCACCTTGTAAGAACGGGCATGGGAAATAGTGGTATACACCGTCCTGGGTATTTACTGTCCAGAAACTTCCTGAAGAGATGCTTTCGTTTCCGCGTATTCAAAAATGCAGACTTCACTTTCGATACAACAAGCTGCAAATCTTGCAAGTGTTTACCTAACACATTCAACACTAAATCTAGCTTGTGTGCCCAATCCTCGACAATCAAAACACCATCACTTTGAATATTTCCCAGTATGTCGAAACATTTTACCATGTAACGTGCTGAATCTGACACAAGGGCCACAACGTCATCAAGCTCAATGTCATATTTTTTCAGTGTGTCCAAAATTGCTCTAGAGCAGGTTTTTGAATCTGCTGTTTCAAGTGTATGTGTGTCACCGACAATTACTTCCACAGAAGCTGAAGACTTGATTGCTTTAAATAAGACAACAAAAATACACTCTTCACGTTTTGTTTGTGGTTTCATCACAATACACAACCAATTTGTCCTGAAAGTTTGCTCTTAATTTCTTCTACCCTTTCATTCACCATTTCTGGAATGTACTTTTCCCTGATCACTTTGGTACAAGGAATATCTCCCCAGCTCCTGCAACACATCAATATTTTTAAAAATTACTTCCCGAATTTTTTAAAAAAGTTGAATTGTACATACTAGATGACAAGTAACGTTACACCAACTAAGTAGCATATGTACAGTAACCTAAGCTATACAAGTTGAAAAGAAAAGTTCCAAAATTTTATGAACATCTTGTGTTCTTATTAACACATTCACTACCAGCCACTCAGAGGGGATTTAAACCCATAGGCCAGCAATTTAAATGCTCTTGCAGCCCTTTTCACAGCAAGTTAGAAAATTGAACTAGGCTAGTAGTTCTATAAACCTAAAACGTCACTCTAGTAGACTGACTGTATGATATCTGATATCATCAAACTTTAAAACTTTAAATTGTACCACGATTTTGTAATATAATAATAATATGCTAATAGATCAGATGGCCTAACACTTCATGGCCTAACCAACCATACCAATAGTTTTGTCACTAGCCAATAATCCTAACCAACAGTTTTGTCACATAGTTCGTCTCTAACCTAACTTTCGATTCCCGGCGATGTCCATGTCACTCCGCAGACGTGGCAGGACTGCGTGACGTAGTCCGAGCCACGCCATGTTGGATCTCTAACCTAACTTTTGCTTCCCGGCATCGGAAGTTTTAACATTCGTTCTAAAAACAAACGCCGTTCATTCAAGGTTATACATGCTGCACGCGACTAACAGGAAGAACAAAATGTGGTTCCTTTATCATGTCTCCAGTCCCATAAACTTGCGAGGACTGCATAAAACAGTAGCGGCTGGCGGATAATTGTTCTGGGTGTTGCACTATTTTCATTAAGGTGGTTCATGGGGACCCGCAGGATTTTTTTCTAGGAGGGGGGGGGCATGTATTATTTTTTATTTTGTTGCCTACATGTCACTAGGTGATATTGAGACTTACACCCCCCGCAATTTTCGTTTAATTTCTTACTTGCTTCGTGACATTCATTATTTGGCTGCACTTAAATCGTTCAGTAGGCCTACATAGTCTTTATGGCATAAATGGGGGGATTTTTTTTAGTTCAGAGTTTTTGTCCATAGGAGTTCGCTTTTCTTTGTGAATCATCGTCATAATATTCATTCTTTAAAAACAGGAAAAAATAGTTGTATCACAAATATCGACAAAAATAAAAATCAAGCAGTTCATTAAAATAGTAATGTTAATCCAGTTTGGCAATTTTTTAAATAACTGAAGATATTCTCAAATAATCCCAAATTACTAAGTTAAATAAAACTGTGGAATTATCCCTACATCTAAATCAGTTAACCATCAGTAACTTCACTTTATGAAATAAACTGGTGTGACAATGAACAATCGAAATATTCTCGGGATTTCAGGGGGTGGGGACATGGCCCCTCCTCACACCTCCTGCGGGCTCCCATGAGGTGATAGGGTGAAAGACTGCTTGATATCGGAGAAAACTGTATTCAATTGCACGGTAAAACGGATGTACCTCATTCATAACGAATGCCGCAGTTCAGAGACATCACAATATCATCGGATTAAAATTGGAATATAAGTTAGTCTACATGAAAACCTTCACGAGAACAAAATAACGTAAGTTATATATGAGGGCGAGAACTGCGAGTGTCACAAGTTCACGCGCAACATTGGCGAAGCATCTTGGATGTCTCCGGCCGCGCCTGCGCCTCAGATCCTGGTTGCAGTCAGCGAGCAACGACCAGCCGTGTTAACTGTTGGGATAGGGCTTACCCGGTCTGGCATCTCTGCCATACCCTTCACTATTGAGATCTGGTCGGTGCTTGGGCCTGGCAACGACCAAACGGACGAGCGCTCCTAGACGGCTGGCGCGCCTCGCTTCTCTGTTTTTCATGAATTAATGTGGTCGTTGTGCAACACTGCAACCTTATTACCGGCCGCCACTGGCATAAAATATACAGACCAAACATAGGCCTAATTGCAGTTTGTTCACGCCAGCACTTAAACGCTTTAACTGACAAAAGCCGCGCCCATGAAGGTCTCACTAAATGCCGTAACCAACTGGTACTGAATGTGTTCAACAGTGAAATTATGTAAATTTACTAACAGTAAAAAACAAAACAATCTTACCTTCTATGAATTCATACAAGAATGATTTCACATGTTCATTTTCCAGCTTCGAAATTGGTATGTTTGCTTTTAAAAATGTCTCTGCTACACGTTTCCCAAGATATTCACTGGTTTTCTTTTTGTTTTGCACATTGTTAAAACACGTGGCAATTGATGTCTGAACGCGAGATGTTTCGCCTTCTTTGCGAGAATTGAACGCCGTGACGTGTTTTACAGACGCCAGATGTTTTTGGATGGTATCATTTCTTTCCCAGGACACAAGACAGTTACAAAACTTGCACATCACGGTACTCTTATCAGCATAATAAAACCCATGCTTTTCGTACTGGAAAGCTCTATCCCTTGCAGATATTTTATGGTTAGGCATTTTGTAGCCTTTCAAATACGCACACACAACGGAATACCTCTACTCATACACACGCTTCTCTCCGTGTAGCTGGCGGCAAATAAAAGCAGGTTACGACTTCAACGGAAGCGATTGTAAATGTCGATAATATCGACCTGCATTCGATAATATAGAACTGCAACTCAAGACTAACCACAATATCTCGAAATCACTCTACGAAAGATCGATTGTTGAGTGTGATCTCAATACGATTGAAAAAGATAGATTACTGGTAAATTGCTTCAAAATGGGAATTTTGCGCGTTCTTTTCGTTAATTGCACCAAAAATCGCGCATTTTTCGCGATAACATAGCTAATTCGCGAAATTATACGAAATTCGCGATTTTTCGCGAGCTCAAATCGTTATGAAAAGGGTTGCAGGTTGTATATTAATAGTAATTATACATATAAAAGTACGTTTTCTCATAATTCGCGAAATATTCCATTCCCTACCTATATGTTATTCCAGGGTATAAGCTGTCTCCATTTCAAATTTCATCCAAATCCGTCAAGCCGTTTTAGTGTCAAGAGGTAACAAACTAACACACACAGATTTTCACAATTATAATATAATAATATAGGGAATAGGGATTACATTTTAATTTTTATTTGCTTATTTGTTTCATTTTTCGTGCGTATATGCTTGCTTATTTCACCAATTGATCGTGCTTACAAATCCGGGCTCTAGTGATAAGATTCGAGAGCTTACTACAGTATACTACTATTTAATATTATACACACATCAAAAAAAGTTTTGCATCACCTCGGTTCCCAGATCTCGGCATATAGACGTTGACTGTGTATATTGTATCCAAGATACAGTCCCTTTGACTGTTCATAGATGTCACTAAAACTGCTCAAAGATGTAAACAACCATGCATGAGCAGGGCCTATTAGACGGAGGGGGTACGACAGCCGATCAGTTCCAGTCATTCCACCAGGACGAAGGTACGCTGCTCATGTTGTCTGTAGTTCTACCATGCCTAGAAGGTCAATACCGCAGTTCGATCGCGTCCGCATTGTTACTTTGTGTCAAGAAGGGCTCTCAACAAGGGAAGTTTCCAGGCGTCTCAGAGTGAACCAAAGCGATGTTGTTCGGACATGGAGGAGGTACAGAGATACAGGAACTGTCGATGACAGGCCTCGCTCAGGCCGCCCAAGGGCTACTACTGTAGTGGATGACCGCTACTTACGGATTGCCGCTCGGAGGAACCCTGACAGCAATGCCACCATGTTGAATAATGCGTTTCGTTCAGCCACAGGACGTCGTGTTTCAACTCAAACTGTGCGCAATAGGCTGCATGATGCGCAACTTCACTCCCGACGTCCATGGCGAGGTCCAGCTTTGCAACCCCGACACCATGCAGCGCGGTACAGATGGGCCCAACAACATGCTGAATGGACCCCACGGAATTGGCATCACGTTCTCTTCACCGATGAGTGTCGCATATGCCTTCAACCAGACAATCGTCGGAGACGTGTTTGGAGGCACCCTGGTCAGGCTGAACGTCTTAGACACACTGTCCAGCGAGTGCAGCAAGGTGGTGGTTCCCTGATGTTTTGGGGTGGCATTATGTGGGGCCGACGTACGCCACTGGTGGTCATGGAAGGCTCCGAAACGGCTTTACGATACCTGAATGACATCCTCCGACCCATAGTGCAACCATATCGGCAGAATATTGGAGAGGCATTTGTCTTCATGGACGACAATTCTCGACCTCATCGTGCACATCTTGTGAATGCGTTCCTTCAAGATAACGACATCGCTCGACTACAGTGGCCAGCATGTTCGCCAGACATGAACCCTATCGAACATGCCTGGGATATGTTGAAAAGGGCTGTTTATGGACGTCTTGACCCACCAACCACTCTGAGAGATTAACGCCGAATTGTCGTTGAGGAGTGGGACAATTTGGACCAACAGTGTCTTGATGAACTTGTGGATAGTATGCCACGGCGAATACAGGCATGCATCAATGCAAGAGGACGTGCTACTGGGTATTAGAGGTAGTGGTGTGTACTGCAATCTGGACCACAAATGCTGAAAGTCTAGCTGTATGATGGTACAACATGCAATGTGTGGGTCTCATGAGCAATAAAACGAGCTGAAATGTTGTTTGTGTTATCTCTATTCCCTTTGTATTTAACGGTTCCGGAACTCTTGGAACCGAGGTGATGCAAAACTTTTTTTGATGTGTGTAGAATAACGACGTTGAGTTAGGAGCTGCACTTACGTTTACTCGATGAATAGCCTTATGATTGGGCCTACTTTAAAAACTATTATGAAACATGCAAGTGTTAAAAAAAAATATGCAATTTAGTACAGAGTCGGACTTTCAGCACCTTGCTTAGCGCTCGCCACACATGGACCTGAGTGCGACGTTGCCTCTATGCTATGGGCAGGGTTTTCCTTATAGGTGGCTATGATACTGCACATTTGACATTGCTCACCTGTTCAATTATAATTATAGATTTTATACTAGCCTATAATGTTTTACTTAGATATAAGACTATGAAAATGACTTTATAATGTGTTGTGCAGGTAGTGGATGAACAGAATATACATAATGGTTTTGTAAGATATGTAGCAATTTATTTATCAAAGATCATTTCATTTTTTTCTTCATAAATTTGATCACCATGTCTTCAAACTGTGAAGTTTGCTCTTGCATGGAAGTAAATATATCGACCATCTGGCGCCCCATTGTTACTACCCTCTCCAAGATGTCATTCCCCCTCTTGACTTTGCTCACGAAGTCATCCAGGAGGGAAGACTTCCTCTTTCGTCCTGCCCTCTTCCAAGCAGCTTCCCGAGTCCCAGCAGACATAGTAGCATGCAGTGGCTGGGAATTGGATGCAGGACTGGAAGAAGAGGTTGATGTAGAGGGACTAGGAATGGAAGACGAGGTTGATGTCGACCGACAAGGAATAAGCAGGGAAGGAGAAATGGAAGAAGAGTTTGAAGTTGATGGTTGAGAAATAAATACAGAAGGAGAAATGGAAGAAGAGGTTGATGTCAACAGACAAGGAATAAGCACAGACGGAGAAATGGAAGAAGAGTTTGAAGTTGATGGATGAGAAATAATTACAGAAGGAGACGGCATGGGCTGGCAGACAGGAGAGGGAGAAAGTGAAATGTTAGGAGAGGTGGTAATCTCAGTAAATTTAAGGGAGGAGGAAGACTAAGAAGAAGAAGAGGACTGCTCATGAATTTGCCAAGTTTCCACACCACGATCAATTGGCATCTCCTCCTGAAAATATACACAAAATATACTGTACAACGAAGTGAAAAATAAGTAGGAAGAGCAACTTGTCACTTTTAAAATATACGAATTTGTTTTAAAAAATATTTCTGAAGCAATAATGAAGGAATAATCAACCATGGGATCTCCTTTTCTAAAGTGGAACCGAAGTAGCGATGATCTCGTAAATCTCACATGCATTAACGGAATTAAACCCTTGGCAATTTGGAAGCAGCTTGACCACTGTGCCATCATACCCCTATGAGGCACTAATATTAAAGCATCAGCTAAACAAGAACATACACAGTAGGCACAGCAGCAAGTGAGGGTTGATGGTCAACTAAATACTTGATGCATAAAACAATTATTATTACCATAGAACTTGACGTTAGATAACTAAAATATACTCTAATGCCTACCTCCTCAATTACAGCAGTCGGCGTAAAGGCCTCACAGTCTGAAAAAAAAAAAAAAATTGTCATAGTTCCTTTGTATTTCACAATGTCTTTGGAATTAAAACTTACATTGTAAGTATATAATTGGTTGGGGTCACTTCATGCACACCAAGGAAAAGACATACTGCTTGTATTTTTTGTAAAATTATGTGACAAAATTGATATGGTTCTTGGAGAACCATTGTTGGCTAGGATTGGGTTTCCGATATTACTTTCTCGTCTAATCAGCACTAAAATTTAACGATAATTCACACGCATAATGGAGGACAGCAAAAAGATCATATTTAAACACAAATAGTGCTAAATGTTCCGGCATAACTCAACAAAATGACAGCGTTTCGCCCCGGTGTGCTATTGGGCTCTTCAGTTGGTTAAAGCACACCTCACCAAGACACTGTCAAGAACACACTGCTCGTGACGCGGATACACATGTATCAAATACGTCTTGCAATGGCCTTCCCAGTGTGTACTTGACAGTGTCTTGGTGAGGTGTGCTTTAACCAACTGAAGAGCCCAATAGCACACCGGGGCGAAACGCCGTCATTTTGTTGAGTTATGCCGGAACATTTAGCAATACCGGTATTTGTGTTTAAATATATAATGGCTCAACGGGCAATACATAATTTTCTTTTGAAAATTGTATATTCAATGCCAAGGTAAGGTTATAATTGCTTTGGAGTGGAGTTTCGACTCCCACAGTGCACTGGCTTTGCTCGTGACGCGGATACACATGTATCAAATACGTCTTGAAATGGCCTTCCCAGTGTGTACTTGACAGTGTCTTGGTGAGGTGTGCTTTAACCAATTGAAGAGCCCAATAGCACACCGGGGCGAAACGCTGTCATTTTGTTGAGTTATGCCGGAACATTTAGCACTATTTGTGTTTAAATATATAATGGCTCAACGGGCAATACCGTACATAATTTTCTTTTGAAAATTGTATAAAAGATCATATATCGGACGTACTATGTCCCCACCTTCCCTTATTTAGATCATGACCTAAGTTTATATAGTAAATTCCAGCTGTGTCCTCCATTCATCATCATCATCTTGCACAGTTTCCAGCCATTGGCCGGGTCTGTTTGGAACACAAGCCTCTCCAACGTCTTCTGTCTTACCACCATCTCTCAGCCTCCACCCTTGTCCAGTCTTCTCCTCTCTTTTTAACGCTTTCTTCCACCCCCTTCAGCCACTTGTCTCTTGGTCTCTTTCCTTCCCACTTCGTCTCGTGTATCCTCCTGGGCATCCTCTTCTCCTCCATTCGTTTTACATGTCCATACCATCTAAGACTAGATTTCTCTATACCATCGTGTAATGGTTCCTCCTTCATTAATTCTCTGGTCCTCTCATTTCTTATTCTGTCCATCTTTGTAGCTTCAATACTGCTTCTCAAGAACCTCATCTCACTGGCCTGTATTTTGCTCTTCTCCCTCCCTTTCATAACCCAGGTCTCCGAGGCATACGTCAGGATAGGGACATAGTACGTCCGATATGATCTTTTTGCTGTCCTCCATTATGCGTGTGAATTATCGTTAAATACTGTATTGCCCCCCAAGCTTACAGTACTACAGTGTATATGTGAGGGGCAGATGACCTCGCTGTTCTGCCCCTTAAACAACAATAACTAACTATGTAGCCTGTATACGAGACCAATGGCTTTTGTCTAGACCAATAATCATTGGGCAGCGCATAGGCCTTTATACACCCCTAGTTTATGTCACGCATCAATAATCTTTAATTAGTGTGGTGAATTTTGTATCCCACATGTTGGCAACTGTAATGTAATCAATGTGTGCTCCTTGATAACAGTTGAAGGGACTTCATGCGCTGTCGAACATGACTGCCGTTGTTAAATAAGCAATAAATAAAAACATATATTTACGTAATTTAAAAAAGCCTCCGTGGCTTAGGCGGCAGCACCCCGGCCTCTCACCGCTGGGTCCGTGGTTCAAATCCCGGTCACTCCATGTGAGATCTGTGCTGGACAAAACGGAGGCAGACAGGTTTTTCTCCGGGTACTCCGGTTTTCCCTGTCAAAATTTCATTCCAGCAACACTCTCCACTATCATTTCATTTCATCTGTCATTCATTTAATCATTGCCCCAGAGGAGTGCGTCAGGCCTCGGCAGCCGGCACAGTCCATATCCTCACCGCTAGATGGGGGCTTCATTCATTCCATTCCTGACCCGGTCGGAGACTGGAAGCAGGCTGTGGATTTTCATTTTTCATTTACGTAATTTATATATCCTGTGAAGTAGTTACCAGCGTTAGTAATTTCAATTGATAATGTCCCCCAGAAGATGAAACAAGATATGAACATCATATACTGTATTATTATCTAAGTGAAAGTGAAAAGGTACAAGTGACGTTTCATTCAGAATTGATCTATTTTACACTAAAAACCCCGCGGCACCATAGCCTATGACTGACCTTGGTCAACCAAGCGACCACTGCTCAGCCATTTGGCCTGCAGATTGTGAGGTGATGCGTGGTCATCATGTCGGGTCTCTTCAGCAGTTAATCTTGGTTTTCCCGACTGGGGCACTGCCTCATGGCCAGACAGCTACTCAACTGTCCTCACAAGGTTGAGCGCACCCCGCTCCAGCCCTTGGCGACTCGGGTTATAAGCAGCGGCGCTACCTCTTTAAGAAATTACACTATTTCCCAGGAATCAAACAAATTTAGCTACATGTGGACAAAGTAATCGATTAGATTGATTGTTAAGTATATCCCAATTAAATATATGGTGGATGAATAAAACAGAAAATAAGTAACTGCACATGCCTTATTCCCTTACCTAGGCTTACACATTACAAAAACACTACATGTTACGAAAAATAATCCACCATGACTTTTTACACTAATACAGTAGTTTAGAGAAAGGGCATTCGAAGGAAACATTCAGTGCAAATATTAGTAAGGTAGGCTCACTGGCCTTTAAAAGTAATTAATTTACTTACATGATACATCATCTTCACTGATAGTCTTCTCCATCAGTGCACTATTTTGTGCAGGAAAGAAACCAATTATTTGGTGGACCCTTTTATAGTAACGCCAATCAGAAGGTGTACCACCTGTGGGTCCCACGATGACTCTTTCCATCCTACCAAGACAATGAGAAATTTGTTCATATATGGAGCAATTTAATTATATTTCTAAACTTAATGAACACAATTCGATCATATTCATATGCGTGACATCCCAAATTTAAGTTAACATAACCTAGACTATATCAAATAGTGTGCACTAGATTTCTTTTTAAAGGTAATATAAAATACAGTGTTAGGTGGTCACTAAATACCTGTATTTCGCAGTCAAATTTTTAATCTTAGTCTTCAGTTCGTCGATGGATTTAATATCACCTCCCGACTCGCATAGACTCCGTACCATTCTGGCATAAACATTTTTATTCCGCCGAACACCATCAATTCTGCTTTGAACTCTTCCCACACTTCTAATAATATTTCAAAATCAATATTTTTCCACTCTGACCTCTTCTTTTTAACATCTAAACTCATGCTCAATTCCATTTCTAACGAATAAGTAATTATTTTATCAATTTAGGAACCAACACCGCAGACGACAAAAAAGCCTAGCTCCAAGAAATGATGCCAACCAAAGACAGAAAAACGAATGGCTGAACATTTGCACTGCCTCGCTAGTTTTCAAAGATGGAAGGATAGAACATACTGACGATTGAAATGGCCACGAACGCAAATATCTAGTTGTGGGAACGGGATCGGGTTGGTCCTGTTGGAGGGAAAGTTGATAGCAATATTCCAGTTGCGTTTAGACGTCCCAACTTTATCTGGATCAGGGCCTGATCGCGATTGCGACCGAGACTTCCAAACGGGGTATTAGGCTGTATTTTTCATTTCTTAGTATATTGTGCCGAGAATACCAGTTCGTTTTATGCGACAACACCTTCTACTGTAATTGCTGCCGTATTTTTTATTATGGACCTGGGATTCAGTCTTGATTACAGTAAGTTTGTTTTTTGTTGGGTATGGTGTTGTTCCCTTATATTCTCGTGCAGAGAATTTATTAGAATTCTTCATACTGCCTTGGATTGGGTCACTGGTTAGTAGTTTTCCTTGCGGATAATTACGGTAAGTGTATTTATGTGACTTTATTCCTAATTGTCTTCTGTATGGGTTTGAGGTTCGCTTTTGTCACTCATTTGGGCCGGGTAGTGCATGTTTATAGTTTGTGTATAAGTACAGCAAAAGTGTTGTACGTGACTTCAAATGGCATGTTCCTGTGCGGTAAGGGGATATATTTAGCGGATAGTAAATTATTATTGGATATTTTATGAGAGGCGTTTCATTCTTTGGGTTAGTCTGTTGCTCCTGCCTGTCAGCATAAATTTCATAATGGAGCAAATGCCGGTATTCTTGTGCATGTTATGTGTGAATGAATAATATAGTTTTGACTAACTAAACATCATTTTGGAGGGACATGATTATTTGAAATGTGATTGATAATCTTGCTCGCTGTAATATATCAATCTGACTGCATGTTTATTTTCCAACTCTTTACATTCTCCTACATGGAGTACATCAACACTTCAATTGTTTTCCAAAGAGCTCACTACACTACATCCCTCCCTTTCCGGGAAGTTACATAGTCCTCTAGCCTCTTCGGCGGGTTGGTAATTCTAGACGATCTGCGAAGAAGAGTTGGGTTCTCTGGTAGACGCGAAGTACCAGTATTTGAATATCCACTGCCTTCATTGTCTCTAACCTCCTCTCCAGCAGGGGGTGCGGATTCTGAGGAGTCTCCTGCTTCTAGTGGGAGCTTCTTGAAGAGGGAAGAATTCCTTACCACTTGTCGGTCTGATCGTTCTGCTGTGACCTGATTTCCAGTTACAGATACCACTTTGTAGGGGTCTGGATCATAAGCCAGAGTAAATTTGTTTAAAGGTTGTTGCTTCAATAAAACTAGGTCATTAGGTGCCAGAGAATGATACCTTGCTTTCTTCGAGGTATTTGCGTATTCTGCTGGTTTTGCTTTGTTTAAAGCATCTGCCACTCTAACATCCCAGTCTTCCACTGCTTCATCAATAGGGGGTACGAACCCAACATTGAAAGGATGCTTGAAGAGTAACTCAGCTGGACTCGTTCCAGTAGTTGCATGAGGTGTAGCTCTGTAGTTGAGAAGATAGCCACCCAATTCATCTGTCCAATTCTTCTTCTCGAAAACGGCTGCCTGGATAGTTTTCTTTACCGTTCGAAAAAACCTCTCTGAGTTCCCATTTGCTTCTGGCCAATAAGGTGTTATATGGCGGGCTTTTATACCCATTGCTTGAAGAAATGTAGAATATTCGTGGCTATTAAAAGGCGGTCCATTGTCAGACTTCGAAATTCTTGGGACTCCAAACTCGGAAAACCATTTCCGTAAAATTTTTATCATGGAAGAAGCATTAGTTGAAGATACTGTCTCTGCCAGGGGAAACCTAGTATATTCATCTATAATGACTAACAGGTATTTATTATCAGGGAAGGGACCAGCAAAATATATAGAAAGTTCAGTCCAAGCTTGGTTAGGTAGGGGAGTGGATCTGATTGGATCTCGCTGAATAACTGCAGTGGTTGCCTGACAAGCTATGCAACTCGTGATTTTCTCTTCAACTCTCGAGTCCATACCAGGAAACCAACAGCGATTACGGAGGAGCTGTTTAGTTCTCACAATGCCTGGGTGACCCTTGTGTGCGAGGTGTATGACCTTACTCTGAAGAGAACTAGGAATGATTATCCTGTTACCTCGTAGCAAAATGCCATCTTGATTGATGCAGATCTCGGGAAGTAATGGAATATAAGGTTTGATTAAATCTGAATTCTTCAATTTGCAAGAATTAGCCACCACAACTTGCTTTACTAGGCTAAGAGCTTTATCTTCTTTGGTGTTCTTGGCAATTAATTCCCTAGACAATGAAGTTGGTACAGCCTGATTAGCAACAAAATTGACGTACCTCTCAACACGATTGGATTTGCTTGGAGGAGAGAATGGATGACGAGAGAAGTAATCAGAAGGATTAGAAGCTCCTGGGCGATCATTTAAGATGAAATTGTATCCTTAAAGGCGAAGTCTTAATCTTTCCAATCGAGGGGTGGTGGACTTATCAGTCGACAGTATTCCAAGCAAGGGCTTGTGGTCAGTTATAACCTTGAAGTAGGCACCTAGGAGATAAAGGCGAAAATGTTCTATTGCCCAGGTTATGGCTAATAACTCCCATTCAATTTGAGAAAACTACTTCTCTGTTGCGCTAAGAGACCGACTAGCATAAGCTACCACTCCTGGGTCCGAGTCTTTAGGCTGAGCGAGAATAGCTCTTAGCCCTTCAGGTCCAGCGTCGACAATTACTTATGTGACTTGATTAGAGTCAAAGTAGTTGTTCCTCAACTTTTGGCTTAGCTTATTTTTAAGGGAGTTAAATGCCAATTTTTCCTGATGGCCCCACTGCCATGGAACATTTCTCTTTATCAGTCCCCGTAGTGGAGCAGAGATCGTGGACAGATTCGGTAGGAATCGGGCACAGTATGCGACTGTTCCCAAGAAGCTACCCACCTCAGATACTGATTTCAGCTCTGGAAGGCTGCTAGTGGTTTTCAGTTTCCTGGAATATGCCCGGATACCATCTTTAGAAAATTCATATCCAAAGAAGCTAAGTTTCTCAACAGAAAACACACATTTTCCTCTATTTAGTGTGAGGCCAGCATTCAATAATCTTCTTAGAACTGCTTCCAGGGCTGCATCATGTTCAGCCTTCGATTTCCCGAAAATTAGAATGTAATCTGAAATATTCTGGGCATTTGTGATGTCTGATATCAGATTTCGAATGCAACTCTGAAACTTCTCTGGGGCTGAAGATATACCAAACATAAGTCCTTTGTATCTCCATAAGCCAGTATGGGTGTAAAAAGTGGTAATGCTTCTAGAGCCCTCGTCTAGTTCAAATTGGTGAAACCCATCATTCAGACCGAGCTTAGAAAAAATTACTGCTCCTCGCAAAGACACAATTAGCTCATCGATAGTTGGTGTGTCTCACGCAGAACTGCAGTGTTTGCTGCGCGCTTATAGATGCAGAGGCGCAACTTTTCAGGATTATTTGACTTGGGTACTAATACAATTGGTGATACCCAAGTTGTTGGGCCAACGATTGGCTCGATGATATCAAGCTCTTCCAAGCGACGAAGCTCTTCTTCAAGTTTAGACCTGAGATGGAATGGTACTCAATTGTGCATCTGTACTACTGGAGGGACATTAGGATTAATATGCAGTTTAATCTTGTCATATTTGAATTTGCCTGTACCGTTAAAAACAGATGGATAACATTTCTCTACTTCGTCCGAAGAAATGGCACACAAGACTTTAATACAATTCAGATCTTGTGCAGTTTGGTATCCCAGCAAAGAATCACCATGTCCTTCGACTACATAAAACTTAGCTCAAGTGGAATGTAACTTGAAGGTTAATGTTGCAGAGAACTTTCCCAACACTTTCAATTTTGTCTTCGATTGGTAGGGAAATAAGCGTTTCTTTGTTTCAGTTAACGTAACGGGTTTCAGAGAACCAAACGTTGCAGAATCAATTATGTTGACAGAACAGCCTGTATCCACAACAAATGAAATTCTTTTATCCAAAAGGGAAATTTTTACTCGGGGAGGTGACGAGCTGTTGCCGGACACTCTATTTATGCTGTTAGAGTGAGTTGAGGAATCTGAATCTGAATCACTCCCATCAATATATTCTATATTGTTACCGGTATCAGTGCGAGTTCTAACCTTCTTTTGCTTAGTGCTCTTGCAAACTTTCTCAAAGTGATTAGTTTTATTGCATAATTTACAAACATAACCCCTTGCAGGACAGGTTTTTCTTTGTGAATGAGGCCAATCCACCACAATAGAAGCATAAGCGGCTATTTGAAGACGCACGTTTCGTCTTATTTCTTACTGTCTTGACCTTGTTTACTCTTTGATTCACGTCCTTGTCCTGAAATTCCAAAGCTTGAGCCGCGACTATTTCCTCATTTCGGCCGAACTCTAATGCGGCAGTGAAACTAATGCCAGAATTGGACAGTATGTGCTTTTGTAAAGATACTGAATTTGCACCCACTAATAACTGCATAGTTAATTCGAAATCCAAGTGTTCCTTAAATTCACACGTAGAAGCAAGATTCCGTAATCTGGCCGAAAAATCAGTAATTGTTTCATTACGGTTCTGGTAGGCCTTACGAAAAGAATATGCCTCGTAAAAAAGATTCTTCTTTTGCTGGAAGTGGGAATTAAGAGAAACCAAAGCATCTGAATAAGTAACCCCAGTATCGGGCAAGCTATCGAATATATCTGATACTTCATCACCAGCGAGATTGAGCAGAAGCGCTTTTTTTTTTGCGTATATCATTCGTAATATCATTTGCACTACCTTTCAAAACATCTCACCCATTTCGCCCAACGTTGTCCTAGCGATGATGGATCAGAATGAGGGTCGAAAATTTGAGGCTTGTTAATATTCATGTTTTTTTTTTAACGCAAGTTCGTTCTCGTCGCCAGTGTAATATATCAATCTGACTGCATGTTTATTTTCCAACTCTTTACATTCTCCTACATGGAGTACATCAACACTTCAATTGTTTTCCAAAGAGCTCACTACACTACACTCGCGTGTTAGGTCTCGTATATTGACATCTTGTTTGAATATGGACATTGTTGTCAGTCACTGGATGATTCATACATTGGGAGTGATTCTTTGTGTTTTTATTATATATTTTTATTGTAATAGTACTGGTCTGTTGCTAAGATTTCGCACTTCATTCTGTGGGTAATGCAGATTTTAATTCTTCCTCTAAATGTGTGTCCTTGAAAATTCATTGCAAACTTAAGGGAGCTATACGTCGCGTAGCTCCACAAGGGAGGGTTGGTTCCTTATTTTAAGGGCTGCGACAATGCGGGCATGTAGCCCTGTGTACTTTGGGTGGGTGTAGAATCTGTCTGATAACCGGTGTTAATTGTGATGGCTGTATTAGTGTGTGTTATCTGTTTTAATTCAAGTAAGGACTGCAGACAGTAATTTCAAGTAGTTCCTACTTTTACTACCAAATGATACTATCCAAGACACCTAGCTGCAGACTTGACTACTAGATGGCATTGCAGGCAGCACCCAGCGATGAACGTTTGAACTAATATAGCAATATCAAATAATCTAACCTACAAATTTTGGCTTCACACAAGTAGAGTTAGTGTAAGGTTCTTTTTCATGCCATAAATCTAGGACCGCCGGCTTTACTTCCCCTCCGAAGGAAGCATACTGAGGGATTTTTAACACTCTTAATAAATCTGACGACTTCGACCAGGTTTGAACCCGCAACCCTCCACAAGGGAGCATTCCACTTTGCTTATAGGATGTAATTTAATGAAGCTGCAACTAGGAACATACACAGATTATGTAGACCTACTAGCCAGCGTCTTGGTGAGGTGTAAGATACCACTAATGAACCCAATGATACACTGGGTCTAAACATTGGCAATATTGAGAAATCTGGACAATTTCCTGAAATTGCAACATACCTTGACAATATCTTCACTTTTATCAGGGTCAGGCTTCAATTCTCTAAAGGTGATAGGTACAGCAATAGCGGGGGCCACTTCCTCCTTTATGACCTGCAACAGAATATTTGCAACAAATTACAATAATGTTATTGGTTTTACGTCCCTTTTAACTACTCTGGCTTTTAGAGACGCCGGGGTGCCGGAATTTTGCCCCGAAGGGGATCTTTAACATGCCAGTAAATCTACTGACACGGCTCTCTCGCATTTGCGCACCCTCAAATGCCACCTGACTGCGCCAGGATACGAACCTGCAACCTTGGGCCCAGCGAGCGAGAACGTTACCCCTGAGCCACGCAGCCAGGCAACAAATTACTAATGACATATCACTATCAATACAATCTTATCATCAAAGTACCCTACGCAATTACTTTATTTTTCTTCATAATTATCTGTTATGGTTTTATTGAAAGCATCAAAATTTCAGAAGTTTTATTATAAAGCATTCATTATAATTATAAGCATCCCAAGCCAAACAAGATTTCAGTAACATATAGCCTAAAAGGAGTAAGTTATAAGTGAATGTTTTTTGTAGTAGCTTGTTGAAATAAAATTTGGTGTAGGGTACTGTACATTATACTATGCTAAAGATTTTCCTTATTTCCAATCATTACGGTACTTACTAGACCTATTATCGACTGCATAACTCAATGTGGTACTTTGGTCGAGTGGTCTAGATGCTTGGTTCCCACTTGTGTAGTTGGGGTTCGAATCATGCATTTTTTTTTAAATTTATGTTTTATTACATTTGTTGTTCTACGAATACCCAGTTCATTGGTTAAGGATTTCTACACTCGTCCCTAGACCAATTTGAAGATTAATGACCAAATACATTACATTTAATAAAGAGAATACTATTTGGTTTATGTGTTGGCGTATATATAATAATTTCCATTGAAAAATGCACAGTATGAAAATGAAAATCCACAGCATGCTTCTAGTCTCCGACCGGGTCAGGAATGGAATGAAGCCCCCATCTAGCGGCGAGGATATGGACTGTGCCGGCTGCCGAGGCCTGACGCAATCCTCTGGGGCAATGATTAAATGAATGACGGATGAAATGAAATGATAACGGAGAGTGTTGCTGGAATGAAATTTTGACAGGGAAAACCGGAGTACCCGGAGAAAAACCTGTCTGCCTCCGTTTTGTCCAGCACAGATCTCACATGGCGTGACCGGGATTTGAACCATGGACCCAGCGTTGAGAGGCCGGCGTGCTGCCGCCCAAGCCACGGAGGCTTCGAAAAATGCACAGTATAATGCTTAATATTATAACATCTGTGTAATTTAAAAAATATATATACAGTATATATAAAAATAATCAAGTAAAAAACAACGTTACCAGGTTTCGAATCCCAGCCCAGCGGGCAGGGTGACAAGCTGCAACTCTAACAAAGTGGCTATACCGACCATTGCTTCGCAAGCATTATAAACAGTCTTAGATACAACTCCTTAGCAAACAATGACTTTGAATAAACAATTTCTTCAGCGTAGTATGCCTTCATTATAAACCATTTCATACTAAATTTATATTATTTCTATTAATATATTACATGCAACATGCTCAAGCTACTGAAATATCGGCGGCGGCATCTTTTCGTGTGACCGAGCACGGCTCAGCCTGACCACTTCTTAAGTCGCTGCTACAGTATAACATTATAATATCCAGCAGGTCATGTCCTTGAGGACAGTTTAAACCACCCTCTGTTCAATAAGCGGAACTGGTGGGTCATAAGTTATGAATTACAAAGCTTGCATGATTCACACAACCACCATCTTGAAATGGTGGCTGATGACATTGTAGTTTATTATGTGTGTTGTGTATATAGTTACGCTGCCTAATTGGGCAAAAGCGTGTACACCGACTGAAAAGTATAAATTGATAGTTTGTACAGGCAACACTGAAAAAAAAAAAAGGCTTAAAAATTTCACATAAGATGTGGATTATCACCACTTTTATTTAACATCTATATTGATGAAGCCATTAAAGAATTTTTAGCTACTGACAGTCATAGCATGAAAGTTAATGGTAAGTTGTACAGCATCATACGTTTCCCAGATGATATAGCATTGATAACAGAGAATGAAAGCATCATGATGTTGGAAGCGGGTTATAGTGGGGGAGATACACAATTGTCCTGTGGGCATATTAGCCTCCTACCACTCTATTTGCCGTATATCGACACGATTGGAGATTGATTAAAAAAAACAACACATTGTAGTTGAGCGATGAGGCACTTCTATTATTCCGCATGTATACATTTCGCCAAACTATAAAATACTCACCACATCATATATTCTGTCAGGCAGAATTTCTTCTGAAACAGGTTCAGTTTCTTCCATTTTCACCAGGATATTCTGTAATGTAAGAAAATGTACATGAAAAGCTTCATAAAGGTTTTGTTATTAATCACTTCCTGCCATACATTGATATGAAATGAATCATATTTGTAGTTTGAAGGATCCATATTGACTTACAATATTGTTAACGATATAAAATTATGGAAGTTTTTTAGAAAGTTTTCCACCTCACCAATACTTGTTGTATTTTATTATAATGTTTCAGTTATATGTTTCGACCCTTAAAGTGGGGTCTTCTTCAACAAATCTTTAAGAAAACAAAATTGTGAGCATTTCATTTAAATTTGATGTTGTCCATATAAAGTTCTTCACTGTTGGCTTATAAATTAAACAGTTTTTTTTCTGTTGGTTGGCACTCAAAGTTATTCTAAAAACGCATTAAAAACACAGAAAAAGACATTTAAAATTTTCTTCTTTCTCAATACATCATTCGCGCTCCTATTAGGGATCGATGTTTCTGACAGCTCTCCTCATTTAGCCCGGCCATGCACATCTTCTTCCGACAACTATTTTCCCCTGAGGTCCTGCCGCACACAAACCATCCATCATCGTTTAGGCCTCCCTCTCCTTCTCACTCCCTGTATTTGCATGGCTAACATCCTCCTTCCCACGTAGAATTCCTCTCTTCTTCTCACATGCCTGTACCACTGCTTGTACCTTCTTAGATATTTCCACAACCTTCAATATTTATCTTATTTTGCTATGGTATTTTTTATTCTAACACATTTAGTTACTCCACTCATCCACCTGAGCATTTGCATTTCTGTTACGTCAAGCCTGTTACTGTGTGTTTTCTGTACTGGCCATGTTTCAGAGCCATACAGCAATGCTGGTCTTATGTACTTTTCCCTTAACCTTAGGCTTTATCTTGTGGTCACAGAGTACTCCTGATATCATTCTCCAATTCATCCATTCTACCTGAATCCTGTGTGACATTACCACATCCAGAATTCCATCTGCAGTCACCACCAAACCCAGGTATTTAAACTCATCCACTCTATTCAATGTTTCCCCTTGCATTCTGATCTTACATTCTTGATCTGTATTGAACCTCATAGAAAAATACATTTAAATTAAACACATTAACTTAATTGTTATTTTCCATTTGGAAATATTCGCTCTTCTTCTTTCAATGGTCTTAATATTATGTCCATACATGATTTTATCGGACAACTTTGTTGAATAAATATGAATACCTTCATTTTCTGTGACAAATTCCTTTTTCTTCAGGTTTATCAATTTTAATTCAATAATTCGTACTGCAATTAAGAAAAATCAAAGACAAAAGCATACCTGCCAGCCTTATATAATAATAATAGCCTCAATGTCCCTAGAAGGGCAAAGGTCTCCTAAATAGAGGGCAGTTCTTACTTCGCTAATGCAGTGAGCTATTCACATTAGGTTTGTACATGGTAACTTAGAGATTCTTTCTTGGATTTACTTTTGACTTTAATTACTTTGACACGTTCAGTAGCCTGTCTTCCATGGTACCCCACGTGCTCCCGCTTCTTGCTGCTCTGGTCCTTTGTGGCGCTGCCTTCACTCACTCGATATTCTTTCTTCCATGGTCCTCCACGTACTTCTAGTTCTTGATTCTCTGGTCCATTGTGGTGCTGCCTTCACTCACTCGATATTCTGTCTTCCATGGTCCTCCACGTGCTCCTGCTTCTTGCTGCTCTGGTCCATTGTGGGCCTGACCACGCAGAATAGAAGTCGGACCATCTCCGCCTCGGTCCCCTCTCTGACGCTTTCCCATTCTTATGTCCCACATGGTCTTCTGTGTCAATCTGTTGTCTCGCATCCTCGCAATATAACCACCCTATTACAATTTCTGACTGGTGAACCTTTCTGCAATATCTGGCATTGCTGACAGTTTTGATAGTTGTTCATTTGAGACTCTATCTTTCTGTGTTATTCCCAATATGTTATGTTCCATCATTTTTTGGTACTCTTGTATAGTGATGTGGGCCGGGCAAATGCCCAGTGGGCAGGACATCTATAAATGGACATTTGCCCGGGCATTTGCCCAAAGCAGTTTTAAGTGCCCAAAATCTGGGCATTTAAGAAAAAAAAATTTTTTTACTATTTACTACTTGTGATTGTTACTAGAGCATCTAAAACATAATAAAAACCATTAATCAAAGGCACATTTCATGGATAAACTAGTAATGCCTGAATATTGCTAATAATAATTTAATTATCCTGTGTCAATGTTGTCAATAACATCTAAATGGGAATTATGTATATCGGGTTTGAATAAAACATTGTAATGCTGAGTTAGGCTTGCAGGTCTACTCATTTATATCTAGGAAAATTAGGTAGTAGTTTGATTATGCTGTGAATAGTGGCTTTGGGAGGAGGGTGGATGGGCTAGGCCCTGGGCGGGCATTGTGCTATGATCTTGGAATGGGGGTAGGGTGGTTGTGACCTTGAGATTGGCGAGGCATTCTACCACCAGCAGCCCAGCCCAGTTACAGTACAGCCGTCAAGTGTCCGGCTCTGACATTTCACATGAGGGAGGGAGACAGCGTTGCCGGTTCTGTACCGCGAAATATAAAACAGCGTGGACTAAATAAAATATTTCACATGTTTTTAAATGAATTCTGGTGAACCACTGACCATATTACTAAAGTAATATAATTACACACAATTAACCGGTAAGTGTGCACACACAAGACAATAAAACAACAAACCTGCACTAGCACAAAGAGTAACAGAAGAGAGCCCTTGCAACATCGAGCTAAATTTAAAGACCGGCTTACCGGGGAAAACGCTGATTGGTACAGGTGACAACATTCTTCGTGGTAGTAAGCGACTTTGGCAACATAGGCGGAATTCCACTGCGATTGACGAATTTAGGTTTGGTAACCGCAAAATGTAGGAATAACAAAATGATGCATAAAATTGCAAATAGGGTGTGGGACTTCCAAGTTACATAGTGAAGACGCTAGAGAAGAATTAAAATGACAGCAAGTTTCAAGGTTCTATTAACAGCTTCTCATTGCGTAAGTTGGCTATATTGTTCTCTTTACCCCTCTTCTTCCACCATCGCCAAACGTCAGAGCCGGACACTCAGCGGTTGGACTTTGGTTGTGAAGTAGAGCTGTCTCTGGAGTGGTTGAGTCTGAGATAACCTTACTTCTTTCTTAGGCTATTTATATTTTTAAGTGTTGGATTAAACCATTACAAAATGCTTAGGAAAAGAGGACCTATTTGGAACTTTTATAATTTGAAAGGGAAAGGAATATCTTGTAATAAGGACTATTAACAGTCACATTGTAACAAAATGGAAATGCACATAAAGAAGTGTTTTAAGTGGCCTCAGGATCTTTTAAAAAAGTGCTTCAGTTAGGTACAATTACAGTGGTTGAAAAACCTTTTCGAAAGAAAATCCCTTTATGAACCTTTACTAATTGAAGTGAATGATTTCAACAACAAATCTGCAGTACCAAGCACAAGCTCAGCCTCAGAACCAAAATCAAGTTCTTTCAGTGAATTCCAATAACAAGTTCCGCAGCCTGTTTTGGCCTCAACTCCTGTTTTTATGGATAAATATATAGAATACGTATATGTAAATACATATATGGCTAAAACAATATTTATATAAGCGTTGCATTATGAGTATGTTTTTAAAAGAGGTAAATGCCCAAAATGCCTGGGCATTTATGGGTTTTGGGCATTTGCCCGGGCATTTTTCCTGGACATTTGCCCCGCCTTATAAATGCCTAGACATTTTACATCACTACTCTTGTAGAGAAAATCGAAAAATGCACTATAAAATGGAGAAAATTATCTTATAATAATAGACTAAACCTACCAATATTTCAAAAATTCGAAAAATGCACTATAAAATGGAGAAAATGATCTTATAAACTCACCAATATTTCAAAAATGACATCTGAAGCTCATACTGAAAAGTCAATCAAAATAGATTTCTAGCACTTAACAAAAGGTTTATGTTCATAGCTACTAGCTTCTTCTTAACTCTGAGAGACGTAACTCCCTCATATAAAGCTGTGACATGACTAAATAAAAAAAAAACACCCTCCTTAAAAGGCTGATTTCTCTAAAATATGACAAAAAAATCTACCAAACTTAAAAAAAAAATGCTCTTAAAATGGAAAAATAGCAAAAAATGCAAAAAGATGCAAAATAAAAATGACATGTTTGAAGACGGGGTGGCCTGTCCGGGGCTTCTATGTACTTCAGCATTGTTTTAGACAGCTCAGTAAAAAGATGACATGTCATCAACATCCGGGCCCTAGTAATAATATTAAGGGCTCCAAGAAAACGCTGAAATGTTCGATAACGTATGACTAGGGCTCGGATTTTTAGGTAAATAAATATTTTTTTAATGTAAATACACATTTTAAGCATTTTTTTCTATAAATACATAAATTCCTGTTTTTCACTTATTCTTCTTCTTCTTCATTTCCCGTTTCCAGCTTCCTGGGTCGGGTTGTGAATCAAGGACCTCCAACATTGCCTGTCTCTCCACCACTCCTCTCCCCCTTTAAGTACAGCTTCAGGTTTTCCTCCCTTCTTCTCCACGCACTCCCACACTGTATCTGCCCATCTCTTTCGGGGCCTTCCGCGCGGTCTCTTCCCCGAAACCTTTTCCAGAAAAGCTTTCTTTGGCACTCTCTCCTCTCCCATTCTCATCATATGTCCATACCACTTTAACTTGGTTGTTTCTATCATGCCCTGCAACTTCAAGATTCCTGTCCTCCTTCTTATCTCCTCGTTTCTGATTTTATCTCTTCTGGTCTTCCCTTCTATACCTCTTAGGAATTTCATCTCCGCTGCTTGTATTCTACTCTCCTCTCTTTTTGTAGTGGTCCATGCTCCAGCTGCATATGTTAGTACGGGTCCATAATAGGTTGAATATAATACCTGCTTACATTTCTTTGGGACATCTTGGTTCCACAGAATACCCCTAACACTCTGGTAGAAGCTGTTCGCTTGTTGTATTCTCTTTCCAATTTCCTCAGTAATCTTTCCATCTTCTGTGATCACACTTCCCAAGTACTTGAAACTTTTCACCACTTCTAGAATTTTTCCGTTCACTTCTATCTTTCCTCTTCCCTCCTTACTTCCCCTTGACATTACCATTGTCTTGCTCTTCTCTGTGCTAACTTTCATCCCAAACTTCTCAATCTCTTGGTTCCATACATCTACTTGTTTTTGTACTTCCTTTTCATCCTCACCCCATATCACTATATCATCTGCAAACAGCATGGCCTTTATTGCCTCTTGTCCCAATCTCTGTTTAACATTCTTGTGGATTTCATCCATGACTATGATGAATAGTAAGGGGGACAATACACTTCCTTGACGGAGACCCGTTTCCACCTTGAACTATTCGGTTTCTCCTATAGTGGTCTTTACGCTACTGACACAATATTTGTACATAGCTTTCACCATTTGCACTTCTGCACTGTTAACTTGCCTTTTTCTTAATACATCCCACACCACCTGTCTAGGCACACTGTCATAAGCTTTCTCAATATCAATAAAAGTCATCACCATGTCTTTTCCAAACTCCCATCTTTTCTCCATCATATGCCTTAGTGTAAAGATTAGATCAAAAGTTGATCTGTCTCTCCTAAAACCATACTGTTCTTCTTCCATCTCTCCATCTGTCTGCCTCCTCAGTCTACCTTCCAATACTCTCTCAAAGATCTTGGCTACATGGGCAATAAGGGTGATCCCTCTGTAATTGTTACATTCCTTTTTGTCACCTTTCTTAAAAAGTGGGATAATTAAACCCTTTCCCCATTCTTCTGGGATCTCTTTCTCTTCTGTTTTTCACTTATTAGCACATAAAAAGACATAGGCTAATATTAACATTTTTTTAAAATCAGTTTGCTAGATCTTTCAGTTTATTGCATTATAGTTCTGTAATACTTTTACCGGGAAGAACCTGTGAGCTATCTAATTATCATGCAGAGCGTGTGTCAGCTTGCAACTGTGTCATTCTTAACTTGTCGCTCCGTGACACTCACTGTGGAAGCCGGGGTTTATCCTTGTCCATAGCCATATTGTGCCACATGCTTGAGCTACCTGGAACCAGTGCCACTGACATGCAGTTAATTTCTGGCACTGTTAAGTATAAGGCAGTTCTACGATGCCTAAAGTAAAGGCGACTATAAGTTATCGTCTGTTGCAGAATTTAAAGATAATTTTACTTCTGATGGGGGCGTTCTGTTCTGCCAACCACGTGGGAAAGCAATCAAGGCTAAACAGTGATCTCAAGTTTCACAACACCTCAAGGGCAAGAAACATATTGCCACAGTTTCGCGTCTTCAGAAGAAGTGTTTTGCGATAATCGTAGGTCATTTGTAATGGACAACCTGAAGATGTATCCCGTTGTGTATTGTAATTCTTCAGCAGTCAGTGAGACATAGCATAAATTGCATTCTTTAGTACTGCATATTGTTTATATTCACATTAATAAGCTTGTTTATATTCACATTAATAAGCTAAATTATAATTAAATATTTTTACTTTTTTGTCACATATTTCAGGTATTTTAAATACCGGTACATAAAAAATAAATATTTTCCAGATTTTTAGCACCTAAAAATCAGGGTCCTACTTATGACAATATTAAGTTACATGTTTTCTATGGCAACCTACTGCGTCAAGCTTGGAAGAGGGATACTCTTATATCATGTATGCAATATTCCAGCAAGTTTTATTTCCTTCAAATTAGAAAACAAAAGTTTGACTCTGTCACAACATATTTCGAGTCGGTACAGCAAGGTGTTAGGTTGTCCAGTCGTCTGCAGCTTCTTTTAAAACCATCACATAAACCAGATATTTATCAAAGCAACACAATCTTAATCTTTCAAACATGCATATATTTATGCCATTGCAGTGCACTTAAATCTGGGAAAGATTTACTCACAGCTCTCAGTTCCAGTTTATTAAGCACAGTTGACTGCACCTGTTGACATAGTTGTTATAGAAGAGACAAAGAAAGAGTTTAGACTCCTCAAACAAGTACGGTACCGGTAGTGGGTAAAGAAAAGGGCCATGGAAGACTCCTTAGGCTTTGAAGTTCTGAAGAGAACAAGATTTGACCAAGGGAGGTCAACAGGAAGATTAAAGAGGAGCCTGGCACAAATAAGTAAACATACCGGTACCAGGTACTGTGTAATTCAGCCGGGGGATCAGTGTTTGTCATACTGTGCCCCACCAGACGAGTGACTTGGGGAGATCATAAGTCTACTGTCAGCCCTACCCTATGAGACGGTACGATGAAACATTTCCACTAGCAGCATATCGGTACGACAATTAGGAAATATTTGTAAGAAAGCAATGATGATAATTCTATATGGTAACCTATCTAAAGATCAGGAATTTGTAACTATACATCACTACATTCGTGAAATGAAGATATTAATATGATTTTAATGGCTATAGCAAAGGCAATTTGATTGACATGGCCTAGACCTAACCTAAAAAATACAAGCACGAGATATATGAAGAAAAATTCAAAGTAGGAGTAAAGATTAAAGGAGAAATAATGTCAACCCTGAGATTTGCTGATGAGAACATCATCTTAGCTAATTCACCAGAGGATTTGAACAAGTACTTTTAAATGGCATGAACTCAGTCTTGAGGAAAGAATTCATGATGAAAATTAATAAATGTAAAACAAAAATATTGGAATGCAGTAGTCAAATTAGCAGATGAAAAGCTAAAGAAAGTAGGAGACTTCTGTTACTTAGGAAGCAAAATAACAAGTGATGGACGAAGCAAAGATGATATAAAAAGTAGGTTGGCTCAGGCAGGGAGAGTATTTCCACAGAAGAGTAATCTGTTGACATCAAATATAGATCTGTAGGTATTAGGAAGACATTTTTGAAACCCTTTGTCTGGAGCGTGAAAATTAAGTTTAAAGGCCGAGGGGACCCGATGCGCTGACCATGCGTCACCCCAATATCTGCAGGCCAAATGGCTGGGCAGCGGTCGCTTGGTAGGCCTAGACCCTTCATGGGCTGTAGTGCCAGGGGTTATTATTATTGTCATTATATTTGTCTGGAGCATGGCACATTATGGCAGTGAAACTTGGACTGTTGATGCAGAAGAAAGAGAATAGAAGCATTTGAAATATGGTGTTACAGGAGAATGATCAGATGGGTAGATAGAGTCTGGCCCGACAAGAGAGGGGGGGACAGGCAGGGCTGGTGCCCCGGGGTCCGGCGTCCTAGGAGAATGGGCCCAACATTCTTTGTCCCTATATTGACTTATGGGTTGGAAACATGCACAACTACCAAAAAAGATGACAGCAGACTTCAGGCTTCAGAAATGAAGTTTCTAAGAAGTATGCTTCAAAAAACTAGGAAGGACAAAGTAAGAAATGAGAAGATAAGAGAACAAGCTGGAATAAATCAGTCCTTGAAGGAGACCATAACTAGGGGACGATTGCGATGGTTTGGTCACGTCAAACGTATGACAGAAGGAAGAATTGCAAAACAATGGTTACATACAGAGATTACTGGAAAGAGACCTGTTGGAAGACCTAGTAGGAGATGGCTGGACCAAGTGAAGGAAGATATCACATCCAAGGGAATCAACTGGGATGAAGTCTTGAAGGAGCAGTGGTACATGAATCGACTAAAATGGAGAGCGCTCGTAAACCACACCCGGGAAACTGGAATGGAAACATGATGATGATGATGACAGAGAGAGCATTCCATTATTCTAAATTTAGCTTATTCGGCTTATGCACCAATCCTTCAATTAAGTTTCTCATCCCTTCACTTATTTCGCCTGGGCTGCCCTGGTGTGTTTGGTCAGCTAGCTCAAGAGTTTCAAATTTGGTGAGTCACGTTGAGCTTAGATATTTAGAGGTGATAGTGTCTGAAATGAATATATTGTCTAGCTAGACATATCGTATGCCGTGCAGGCAGGTAAGTAAAATAAATGTTCAAGTAGCGTCCACACAGTAAATCACTTTATAGTTATTGTTGATTTAAGGGGCGGAACAGCAAGGTCATCTACCCCTAGTAATTCACTTTCGCACTATGTGAAAAATTATCATTGCTGGCTAAATATCTTGTAATAATAATAATAATAATAATAATATCGTATGGCCTCGGGTGTCTGGTGCAAGCTTTGCTATTTGACACCCAGAGGGTAGCTTGCATGTCGAATTTCGTTGTTCCTTGACTATGAAAGTCAAGGAGGTTAGATGTTAGATATCTAAGCTCCTTGAACACTATAGCGCTTTCTAGTAGAGAAATGAGAAACTTTGTGTTGGCGGAAACTCCCGAGATTAATTTTTCCATTATGAACTCGGCCTACTGAATTAAAATGGGTTCTTTGACATGCCAACATCGTATGACATGCGTATCGTATATTTGCCGCCTCTCAAAAATCACTTACCATGGCCAGGGGCGAACCTGCAATCTTGGGGTTAGTAGATCGACACGATATCCACTCACCCACCGTGGCAAGCTAAATATCTTCTGAAAAGGTGGGATGATTCTGTTGGTCAAACTTAGACAAAAGAAATGCATGCCAAATTGTTCATCTTCTCGTATACTGAATTGAGAAAACAATGGTAACATTTGAATAATCTGTATGTTTAGGTACAGTATCATAATTATTATAACTGGTCTATTCAATACGATAACATTCCTAGGCACTTGGGTTCGTGCGCCAAATCACTTCTGATTAAGGGACTTATTGAACATCTATATTACTATTGGCACTAGAGTTGGGAAATGTATCCAAAGACTTATACTAAGGTAACATTCCAGTATTTTTCTGGACTGAGTGTTTAATTAACCAGGAGAAAAATGACAATTAAGCTAGGGCACTGAACCACTCAACTTTGTTTTCCAATTCCTCACATGGAACCTCAGTGGTAAGGGCAGATGACCTACCGTAGCTGTTCCGCCCCATAAACCAACAATAAGTAACGACAGTGGAAGGGGTAGATGGCCTAGCTGTTCCTCCCCTTAAAACAACAATAAGTAACATCAGTGGTGTGCATGGCGATGGAAAAATTAATATATTGCTTGTAGGCAACCGCGCAGATTTTCCTAAGAGACAAATATTTGAACTATGCTTAATTTAGAAGAAAATTAAGACGAAGTATTGTCGAATATTAATATAAATAAAATTTTATTTTGATCTGGTGCAGTGGCTGTTATTATTATTGGATATTTCTACGCCGTTTATTCCAAAGAGAGGCATCGATCTGCAAAGCACTTATTTTTTAGGACGCGAAGAGATATTTTCCCTTGCGAATCAAGCCCTTTCACGATGCGCTTTAACGTCCCAGTACCGTTAAACCTAAAATGAGTTGCTCTCTTTATCTATAACTTGGAAATGACTCCGGGTCCTGAAGAAGCCGCGGCAGGAATGCAGAATTCGGCTTCCCGACTGCGGTGGCATTCGTAGTCTAACTCAACAGTTAATAATAGGCCTATTTGTCCTAACAGTTGTTAATTCATTTAGGGGCTTGCATTATTTAACCCGTGTACTTGGTAGCTAGTAGGTCTAGTAGCACTGGCGGGCAATGAACCATTGGCGCTCGGTTGGGAATCGTTTGCATCAACTAGTACTGTAGATATAATTCAGTATTTGCTGACGCGTTAATTCTTCGATTTGTTTCTGAAGGCCTCCACATGATTGAATGAAGTTGACTGTAAAGCAGTAGTTTTCACAAATATTAATGAAGTAAAACTTATAAGATTCTCAAACAGCGAACAAAATAGAAAACCAAGAAACGTGCGAATTGTGTAGACTGAAGGGGAGGCTAGTGGTTGTTGTATAATAAGAGAGGTATATTGGCAACATTGTTGTAACTATTTGTGTTGGAGAGTAGAAACTTAGACCCTCTTCAAACCACCCACTGCTGGACGAAAGCAGGGTATACACTGTGCTGTGCTATGGCCTCTGTGACATGATGAATCGCATGCCATATTCTTAGTTGTCGACTGGGAAAGGAGGGAATGCGTAGCCCGTCGTGACTATTACTGTATTTATTAGGGTTAAGAGTAGGGTAGGTGTTCCTGGACTTGAAATAAGGTACTATCCCAGCATGCGTCTGGAGGGAGTGTGGAAAACCACACTCAGGGTAGCTTCTCTCAGCACCGGGATTCAAACCTCTGATCTGCAGACTTGCTGTAGACCCCCATCACGGTCATTGGTGAGCTACACCGCGGGGTCTTACTTGAAGGTGCGAGAGCTTTTACTTCAATATCGGAGAGTCTTTTCTATAGCCACTAAATGTCAATGGTCACCAAATTCTTACTCCAAAATATCACAAAAATAATCACCCAAATGGCCTAAAACTCAATAATTTGGACCAATTTTTTTGCAAAATTTTCCGGAGGAGGATCCCTGGACCCCACTGTGAGCTTGGTGATATTTCATACCCGCCAGATCCCCGGTGTGACTACTCCCCCATAATCTTGGCTTAAATCCGCCCCCGATGGTCATCAGTCATAGATAGGATTGGGGACTTTTAGGAGAACCTGGCTGTAGGTTTGCTCACAGCAAAGTAATATTAAGTTGTAAGAAGTCCCCTGACTGCAAATCACAAAATATAGTTCGTATTCACATTTTCTTCTTTTGTGTAAACAATCACTGATCAGCTGCAATCTACTGATAGCACATAATAAATAACTTGACTTACGTATGAGTATACCTATGGTTAATACGAAAAAATATTTTGCTTTGTTTAATGTACAGCGATGTGTGATCGCCGTTCAACCAAAACACTTATCTTAAAAATCCGAGGACTTCGGCCGGACTTAACCCAAGATCTTGGGCATAGCAGTTCAGCATGCTACAATTATTATTATTATTGCTTGCTGATTTTTATGTACTTGTAATTGATTTCGTGATGACCATTTTGTGCAAAAAACAAAAACAAAAAAAGAAATGCTCAAAATCAGTTCGTGCAAATTTACGAGGATTATAAATTAATTTTACAGAGTTTGGTTATAGAGGGGGGCCCGGGAGATTCCAGCCCCAGGGCCCGTCGCCGCTCTCCTCGGCCCTGGATAGAGTAACAAATGAAATGGGAAAGAAGAGATGTTTATGGCGACAGCTAATGAAGCGAAGGGGTAGGTTGGTAGGACACTTACTAAAACACCCAGTAGGCCCTAATAGAAAACTTAGTTATGGAAGGAAGGGTCGAGGACAAGAACTGTAGGGGTAGACCAAGGTTCGAATGTGTTTAACAGATTGCCGCGGATGTAGGGTGTAGTGGGTATGCAGAGATGAAACGATTAGCTCAGGACAGGGAGGTTGGACTGCTACATCAAACCGGTCAAAAGACTGAAGACTCAAAACAACAGTTGGTTGGTTCGTCAGTTAAGGGGCTGCGACTACGCGGTCATGCGGCCTCGTGTTCGTTGGGTGTGGGTCGAATCTGTCTGATAACCGGTGTTAATTTTGTGATGGCTGAATTACACTCAAACCACAGATATAGAGTATTCCTAGCGAAATTAACAAAATTCTTTCAGCGATATCATTATGCATGTATTGACAGTTTAGTTTACTAGTGGACGCATTGTTATGTTGCATTGAATTTATTTCGAAGTAATGAAGTATGTTATAATAAGCGGCCGCCATTTCATATCTTGGAAGCGTAGCTATTTTTTTAATTTTTTTTATAGCGCTCTACTTAGCTTATAACTGATTACTGCGCTGGTTGCCGCTTATAAAAAAGTGCATTCCCAGCTGTTTTACTACGCTCTCATTGGCTTAGCTCATCCAGCGCGTCGAGTTCATTTGTTCAAAATAAGGCGTGCTAACGTAAATGACGATTATCAAATGCAAAATTGAATTAAATTAAGCGCATACAAACATACTGTTGTTCCAATTCTTACACTAAATACCTTAAAACATAGTAATTAAAATAACATACGATAATGTTTGGTATTATGTGTTAATTTTAAAGAACAAATACGATAGTTTCTTCTCCTAAGATTGGCAATACTGTAGCACAGTTGAATTCCAATGACCATATCCTTTGTAAATCGCGTCTCCTGTTCAAAAGTGAAAATGATCACCTGTGATTTGTACACATCAGAACTTTCGGAGCATTTGAGCGACTAATGTAAATTCTTAATTCCTAAGTCGTATCACTATGTCAAAAAGAAACACGCTCTAGTTCGACAGTTATGCTAGCCCAGCAGACAAGATGACAATACCAATAAAGAGAGAACAAATGGGAAATTATCACAAGAAAGATAATTCACACGTATTTAACGAACTACCTTAAGTAATAAAATACATTATAACAGTTACCACTAACAACAAATAATCACTCACCGCGTAATCGCAAAGTGGTGTGTGGTACAGAACACAATATTGTGGGTGGAACCACAGCAAGGATCATGTAAGTATAAGAGATTCGTCACTTTTGGTTATAGAATTTCCGAGAGAGAACACCACCTGAGGCTATGGATTGTACTGCCAAGTCTGGCAACATAAAAAGTAAAAAGCCATATGAATGTAGCCTTTATTACACGTAAATGAACAGTATGTTCTGCGACGAGTTATTGATTATTGATGGATATAACTCAAACATAACTGCGCCATTCGCTAGGTGCTGAAATATACGTCCAGATAGGAAAAGAATACATTTTGATATATATATCAATGTTGGCAATGGATTTGTCACGAAAGACACAGTTATGCCGTTCTAGAGCTTAATTCACCTCTAGGCTAATTAAAAAATGCTCTCATACTCTACAGAATAGTTGGGATATTCGATGAATATAAAGAAAATCGTCCAAATGCACACACTACATTGCCATAACCTCACTTTTTGCCTAGCATGCCCGCAACCACCCACCCCTCCCCGTAGCCCTAAACCACAAATTTTATTGCAATGCAAAGGAGAATGGGCAAGGAAACAAACAAGAGATGAAATGCACACATTTATTCTCTATATATTTTTATTCGCGAGTAGTCCATATTGCCCACTAGTTTTTCACATGGTCAACACCAGGAAGATGAAAATTGCGGTATTGTTCTTACTATCATCATAACGAATAGAATATAAAGTGTGATCTCTTCTCCCTCAATAGCATGTAATGAATACGGATCGGGTTGGCACTCGCCGCTACGCAGCGCTACGGTCGACTTGAGATTGTTGATTTCCACATATGTTTATGTGTTTATGTGCGATATATTAAGTATTTAACCGGTCGGAGTATTTTGGTGGTGTTCTGTGCAATCGTTTATTGATATACAAGTGCTTACACTATTACTTCATAGTATTAATACCTGAAATGCTATTGTAGGAAGCATTAACTGAAATGGAATTTAATTTCTTGTCGTGTGTCGACATTATCTTCGTGTGTTAATTTTATTGTTATTTAATGTAAGTAAACAGCAGTTTAGCCCATATATTTTCACGAGTGCTTAATGTGAGTAGTGAAGATGTCTTGCTTTTTGTACCAGGATGCAGATCTAGCTATGAGGACTGTAAAGAGGTCAGACGGTTTTTCAAACCTCCTAAAGATAAGGAACGATTTATCAAGTGCAAAGGGGCCATACCAGGGAAGGATAGGGAACTTACTGAAAAGTCCTACATCTGTGATGCTCACTTTTCAGAAGATTTAATTGTTAAATTTGACAAATTTGTGATAGAAGGGAAGGAAGTATTACTTCTCCCAAGAACCAACTGGCGATTGAAAGACTATTCTGTTCCACATATATTTCCTAATTTGCCTAAGTATTTGTCCAGTATGGTGTAAATAAAAATGCTCTTGAAGCCATTAAAGACTACTTCTGTGAAGAAAGGGATGAGAATAAAAAGACAATGAGTTAAAAAACATATATGTACCGTAATGCTGAAGGAGGCGTGATCAGTTTTAGACAATAGCCTACTCTATGAAGGGGTCATGACTATGCCTTCTATGTATCTTAAATGTTAAGTGCTTCTGAAATGATGGTAGTTTATTGAGTTTGGTGTTTGTGGAGTGAAATTTATGGGTATAATTGATTTTTGTAATATTCTAATGTAAAGTTGAAGGAGCCGTGATCGGGTTTAGGCAATAGCCTACTCCATGAAGGGGTCATGACTATGCCTTCTATGTCTGTTTACTGTTAAGTTCTTCTGAAATGATGGTAGTTTACTGATTTCGGTGTTTGTGGAGTGAAATTTATGGTTATTATTGAATTTTATAGTAATCTACGGTAAATTTGAAAGTTGCGTTCGTACGGCTTTTTTTTTTTCTGTGTTGCAAGTCTGTTAAGGGAATGTAAAATTTGTAACAATGTGAAGAAATCCTTTCTGATAGCGAGGTTAATTTTTCCGTTCTTTTTTTAAATTTACCAATAGCTGGCAAAACTAATTGCATTTTGAACTTGCTCTCTGTTTCGCTTATTGTCGAAACTGGACTATTACAGGAGACGACTTATTAAATTATAATTGGGCACAGTAAAGTAAGTGGAGAAATCGAACTTATTAGCGCCTATGAGGACTTGCGGTGTTTTAACATGTAAAACAGGTCGCAAGGTTTTAAAAGTCTCGTAAGCGCCAATGCTAACTTACATCACAAATCGGAGCCAGCGCTGCGCTGCGGCGGACCAGGCGTACTAGGCCAGTGATATCACTTCTTATTCTATACGTTATGCTATCATTATAATTCTTACATCCCGGTGCTTGGCAATTTTTCCTCCCTTGCAGTGGCATGATTGACTCTCAATTCAATTCAAATAAACAATGAAAATACTGAACAATTCAAAACAACCAACAACACCACGAGGAAAATCAATCAAAACAGACTATTCCCGCTTCCGCCATTCGGTTTGATGTGAACGTTCATGAGTGCCAACTACGGAACCTTAGTTCTAAAATTAATTCTTCATTGGTTGGCAGAACAAACAGTAAAGGGCCTTACCCCGACCCACGCGCTCCCTATGAACTGTCATCCCCCTGAACCACAGATTACTGGGTGGAACCAAGTTTTGAAGCCAAAGAATATTTAACTTGACGCAGTACGGGCTGACGATGCTTGGAGCGCTAGCAGTCACCGCAGGCTGCCAAATAGTTCTACAAGCTGCCAACAGATAACAGGACACTCGTCAAAATTTAAAATAAAAAGAAGTTGTTCCGTGAATAACACAGCCTATTTTCATTGCCTCTATCAACATACAAGATTTCAGATTGATTGCTATCATAGATTAACAGATATTGAGTAACATCTAAATACTTCGGATGGTCGCCATGTTGGATTTTATATAATTATATAAGCCATAGATAGATGACGATGTTTGCGTTGGGTCATTGTTCAAACGTTCACTTCAATCGCATGATTAATACACAAGAAATAAAAACTTAATTTTAAAATTGCACACAGCCGCCATCTTGACGTTATGTGAACAATTGAAACCAATTAGATGCCAGTGCATTACATTGTGTATAAACATTCACCTTCTCTTGGTCGCCATGTTCATTTTGTATTTTACAGATTTTTGGAGGTCTCATAGCTAAACGTCTAGTTGTAGACTACCCTTTATCACCGTTAAAAATTTCAGGGTGATATCAGTAATTGTTTCGGAGATAAGGAAAGACAGTGAAATGTTTCGCACAGTCGCCATCTTGAGGTCATGTGAACAATTGGACTAAATTAGATGCCAGTGCATTACAATGTGTATCAACTTTTTCTGTACCAAGTTTCATTAGGTTTGGATAGTTAAATCGTGAGAAAAGTCTATGTAAGTTATAAGCTTCAATTTCGTTTGGCCGCCATTTTCGCTTTGTAGTTAACAGATTTCTGAAAGGCTCATAGGTAAACTTCTAGTCGTACCCTTTATTATCGTGCAAAATATCAGGGTGATATCGGTAATAGTTTCGGAGATATAGAATGCCGGTGAAATATTTCGCACAGCCGACATCTTGAGGTCATGTAAACAATTAAACTAAATTATATGCCAGTGCATTACAATAAGTTACCAAGTTTCATTGCGTTTGGATGATTAAGTCGCGAGAAAAGTCTATTTAAAAGTACTGCAGTTTGAAATACGCCTGATATAGTGTAGCCTAATAGAGTAACTTACTACAGTTGGCAGCCCTGGTGACTCTGAGTATATTCTTAGTTCCAACTCTTTAAGGTATACGAATGCACATACAAAATTTGGTTGAAGTCTAATGGATAGTATGGACGTTACATGATGTTTGATACGGTACTGGATTTATCAGTGCAAGTAAAATAACGTTGGGAACAATGTCATGTATGTGATGCTCAGAATTAATCTGAAATATTACTATCTATTACAGTGCCAATGTTGGATTTTATATAAATGTATGTATTAGATTTAGGTACTATTACATGAAGATTATTGTTTAGGTGTAGTATTGAAACTTCAATCGCATGATTAGGATACAAGAAACAAAAACTAGATTTTAAAATTTTGCACAGCTGCCATCTTGTGGTTATGAAAAGTATTGAAATAAAATAGATGCCAGTGTATTAAAATTTATATAAGCATTTTCCGTACAAAGTTTCAATGCACTCACATGGTTAAATCGCGAGAAAAGTCTATTTACATATTTATAATTCGCGTCACCGCCATGTTGGATTTGTGCTCGACAGGTTATTGAAAGTCCCATAGGTGAACATATGTGCGTAGCCTTTAAGAACATTAAAAAAATCAGTTTGATTGCTGCAATAGATTCGTAGATATTGAGAACCGTCTAAATATTTCGGCTGGTCGTCATGTTGGATTGTCATATGTATAGGCCATATATTTATGTACCGTTAAATGATAATTATTGCCTAGGTTCATTATTGAAACATTGACTTCGATCGCATGATTACGACACAAGAAATAAGAACTTAATTATAAAACAAGATGTTCAGTAAAGAAAATAGCCTAGTTTTTCCTAAATGCATGGGTGTTGTTATAAATCTTTGTCCTTTTCAGGGAGCATAATTGAACGTTAGACTCTTTAGGACTGCTCACCTAATGAGTGTAATGGAGCAAAATCCCTGCCTAGACAGGAGGCCATTGCCCTTAGGGGATTAAAGGGCCATATTTATTAATATATTATTATGTAGTAGCTAGCTTGCCACGGTGGGTGAGTGGATAGCGTGTCTGTCTACTAACCCCAAGATTGCATGTTCGCCCCTGACCGTGGTAAGTGATTTTTGAAAGGCGGCAAAAATACGATACGCATGTCATAAGATGTTGGCATGTCAAAGAACCCATTTTAATTCAGTAGGCCGAGTTCATAATGGCAAAATTAATCTCGGGAGTTTCCGCCAGCACAAAGTTCCTCATTTCTCTACTAGAAAGCGCTATTGTGTTCAAGGAGATTAGATATCTAACATCTAAACTCCTTGACTTTCATAGTCAAGGAACTACGAAATTCGACATGCAAGCTACCCTCTGGGTGTCAAATAGCAAAGCTTGCACCAGGCACCCGAGGCCATACGATATTATGTAGTAGCTTGTTGAAATACAACGTGCTATACGGATATTAAACATGAATATGAGGTGCCCTTTGCTAGTGCTACATCTGTAAAAAGAATTCATTCAATTCGGTTTTACCGTGTCTGAATTGATATGGGGAATCGATTTGAACACATACATGACCGCTATCTGCAAACTATTGGGTTTATGACCTTGTAGATCATTCAAAAGATGCTTCCCACAAAAAGGTATGTTGTTGCAAAATTTGGTAGAGATAAAATGATTAGGTTGGTCGTAATTTGATTTAAGCTTTTAACATTTGGGTGGCCGCCATTACGTTTCCGTCAAGATGGCGGCGATATAAAACATGACACTGAAGTGCCCTTTGCTATTGCTACCTCTGTACCAAATTTCGTTCATTTCGGATTTACCATGTTTGAATTGATAGGGGGTATCAATTTCCACACATACATAGCCGCCATATGCAAACTATTGGACTGATTACCTTGTAGCTTGGTCAAAGAACGCTTCTCACATAAAGGTATGTTGTTGCAAAATTTGGTAAAGATCAGATGATTAGGTTGGTCGTAATTTGATTTAAGCTTTGAACATTTGGGTGGCCTCCATTACCTTTCCGTCAAGTTGGCGGCGATATAAAACATGACACTGAGGTGTCCTTTGCTAGTGCTACCTCTGTTCCAAATTCCGATCAATTCGGGTTCACAGTGTTTGAAAAGATAGGGGGAATCGATTTGCTCACATACATGGGCACCATCCGCAAATTATTGGACTGATGACCTTGTAGTTCGGTCAAAAGATTCTCTATACATAAAAGTATAATGTTGCAAAATTTGGTAGAGATCATATGATTAGGTTCGTCGTAAATTGATTCAAGCTTTTAACAATCGGGTGGCCGCCATTACGTTTTTGTCAAGATGGCGGTGATATAAAACATGACACTGGAGTGCACTTTGCTAGTGCTAACTCTGTAGCAAGTTTCGTTCAATTCGGTTTCACCGTGTTTGAATTGATAGGGGGAATCGATTTTAACACTTACATAGCCACCATCTGCAAACTCTTGGGCTGATGACTTTGTAGTTTAGACAAGAGACGCTCGCCATATGAACATATGTTGTTGCAAAATTTGGTAGAGATCGGATGATTAGGTTAGTCGTAATTTCATTTAAGGTTTGAACATTTGGGTGGCCGCCATTACGTTTCCGTCAAGATGGCGGCGATATAAAACATGACATTGAGGTGCCCTTTGATAGTGCTACCTCTGTACCAAATTTCGTTCAATTTGGTTTCACCGTGTTTGAATTGATAGGGGGAATCGATTTTTACATATACATGGCCACCACCTGCAAACTCTTGGGCTGATGATCATGTAGTTTGGTCAAATTATGCTTCCCACATCAAGGTTTGTTGTTGCAAAATTTGGTAGAGATCAGTTTTTTAGTTTTTTTTAGCGTATGGCTTTGAGTGCCGGGAGTGTCCGAGGACATGATAGGCTCGCCAGTTTTGTAGCTGCATCGAGGCGGACACCCAATGGATGAACTACACGTACCGTCACGTGTGGAGTGTTGTCTGGGGAGAAAAGTTTGAATGTAAGGACAAGGAGTTGGAAGGTAGCGGCTGTGGCCTATAGTGTGCCAATGTGGATGGCACGGGTATCGAACCCATATTCTTTTATGTTGAGAAAATAATAAATACTACAGGATCTTGTACAGTTTTTAAGCGAGCACAAGGGTTAAGTTCAGATCACCCCTGTGTGACGCATAAATGATGAGATGACGTTAGTGCAATGCCCGCAGCTGGGCGTGAGTTCATCCGCCAGCTCAGCCGAAAGAGGCTTGCGCATGAGACTAAAATTGACCAAGGGAATATTCCACCGGAGCGAGAGAGATGGAAAATACACTGAGAAGGCCTTAGTCAGCTATAAAATGACAACACTGTGTGAGAGGTGTGGCCAGGAAATTGGTAAAATAATTCAAATTAGTCAGAAACGTGCACAAATCTTAAGAAAGCTCTCCGCCAATGATTATTATCTTGGAAAATAGAATTTTTAGAGTTATAAAAGTTAATAATAATTTTATAGTGTAGAAAGGCAAAGTCAGCATTACGTAGTTGGGACTTCACCAAGCCAGTAGTCTGGGGTGGTGGAAAAAACAAATGTACGCCTACGTGAACGCATGAGCTCATTTTAATTAATATTAGAGTATTCGTACGATCGATTTTCGGAAATTTTGGTATATTTGATACATTTAGATCATAAGCTTCAAGGAGGTATTTTTTTAATAAACGTGCGACGTTTACTTTAGAAGATAGTTTTGGAGAAGAAGCCAAACTGATTTATTTTTAGCAGAAGCAAATAAATACTCTAGGAGCGCAAGGGAAATTATTCAGTCTTTGGTGTCCGCTGTGGCGGGACACGCTGGATCAAAATTTTTCAGTCAAGCAGGACCGGGGAGGCGCTGCTCTGTTTCAACCAACAATACAGTCTTCAGATATATTCAGCGATGTCGCCGTACATTGAAGTATCAAATCCTTGTTAGAAGGAAAATTACCGTCGAGCTTCACACATTATAATTAGTCTTTGGACTTAAGGCAGAGTAGTATACTTTGGCCCGAAATACTTATAGCCGGCGAAGGCAGTGTCAAGCCTAAATATCAGTATTGAAACAGAAATCGTAACATCTCGACAGTAAAACGAGACTTCGAAAGATTAGTGAAACTCTACATTTTTATCTAGTGCATTAAATAACCGCGTCAGGGTTAAACGTAGGATAATTGCATAATCTGCCTATGCCTAGGAGATTATAGCACAGTGGCGTTAGATTTGAGAAATCTACAGTATAGGCATCAGTTGCCAAGTGAAACGCAGTAAAGACTTTGGGAATTATTCCACAAGTCAAGACTACAGTCTTCAGTAATAAAGTCCAAACGTGAACCAAATGAAAAGCAACTGTTAGAGTGTGGTAGTACCAGATACAGCGATTCTAGAAGTGAATGTCAAATTATAGACAGTTTGCAAGACGAACATTTGCGTGCCGAACGAGAAATAATATCGTGTATTAGCTCAAAGAGTGCCGATAAAATACAGTAACCAGAATAGGAGAATCATCCGTTACTAGTAGAGGGGAACGATCGAACGAGACTTTCAATCATCCCGATAGGATTCAGGGAGTCAACGTCGATACTTGCACCCCTAGGAGGTGGAAAGAAAGAAATCACGTGTGTATAAGTCAGTAATAAACGCCAGAAGTGAAACTTGTATGTGCAAAAATAATTTGATAGTGAACTGAAATTTAAGTGTTATATAAATATGTTATTGATTTTTCTTTTTAGTGATAGTGTCACCATGACTGCATTTCCTCAAACAAAGATAAATAGTGTATATAAAATGTGTAAGTCTGAGGAAAATTTTACGTGTGTTGATATGTGTGTAAAAATGGCGTAAGCTCAAAATCGTGGTCAAAATGTCACTTCATTGGGATCCAGGGAGCCTTGCTGGATAAATCATGTAAGTAACCAAATTTAATTATGTATTGTGCCTCGGAAGAGCTCATGTAACAATGAATATGGAGAAATTATTCTCAAATTTTGTATAAGCAGGGATATGTGAATACTGTGTATAATGATAAAATGCGGGATATGAGCAACTACTTAATGATGAATTTAACCAGTTAATTGTGTTAATAAATGTTCGGTGAAATAGTATTCATTGGAATACTAGTAAATAATTAATTATATACTATTTGATACAAGCAAAGTAAGAAAAAATAACTTCATGAATAAATTAATTGTTTAATTAATTTTCATATAATGAATAATGGAAGCCGGTAAGTTACTTGAGATGATAGCGATAATCATAATGATAATGATGAATATTGAACTATTTGAGTTATAATAAATATAATGTCAAGAATTGTTTATTAAAGGCAAATACTAGTTTTTGGACGGAGATAAATTAACGGAGTTGAAATAATCTTAATTTGGGACGCATCACGGAATTACCAACGTAATTGACATCAAGGAGCGCATATATTTTAATAGTTACGCTAGGATTGCTGTGAAATATGCCAGGAAAAAGTAATTGTGGGGACCAGTTGGACGCGGTAATGAATTATTGTGTGTGTTTGCTAAAGGCAAATTTTGAAGGGTGCTAATTTATATTATTGTTGATAGTGCAGAAAATAGTGCATATGCTACCCATAAGACGCTGATATAGGACGGTTGGTTAGATGCCACCGTGCCTTTTGTATGGCCCTAAGCCCTCAAAAATTTGGAAGTGTCCAAGAGGCCGGCCGAGATACGAGCTAGTGTTCCATTACTTCGAAAGCCCCTTATATGTTGTTGGTTCTATTGAGTATCTTACCCGCCAATGCGAAAACTCCACAATTATAATCTCACCTGAGCCAAATGATCAGGTTATAATAACCAGATAATGAATTTTTTGAATGAATTTAACGCGTTGCCTTCCCAAGTGTAAGACGCGATATGCGGTTAGCAAGCAAGCTGTAAATGTCCCGACCGTGTGAGGAAGCAGTGAGTTTCCCTCCACCGTCATAAATTTTGCTTTAAGTGCTCTGACAAGCGAGCGACCCCTGTGTTGGGATAGGTCCTTAATGAACCATATGTTTCTGTGGTTAACAGAAGTATAGAACGTTGTCGAATGATCCAGTAATTGCACTGAGATCCATTTATTATAATTATTCTTGCTTGATGAATTTCAGATACATATTTAATAATGATATAATTGTCATGGAGACAATAATAAAAATCCCTTTGTTGTCACATTACATTACTATTGTTCCCGAGTATGGAGGAAATATTAAGAGAACCTGGGAGTTTATCTTGTCTTGATTTAATCAGTAGTTTCCAAGACTTGAGGATACATGAGTTCTTCTGGGGCAAGTACAGTTTGGTAGTGTTTGATAAGAGAGAAGATACTTTTGAATATCAGGTGGACCCAATGAATGGTAATTGTTGGTACCATTGTAAACAATAATACTCCAGTTGTGGATAATTTATTTGTTGTTATCATGTAATTTTATGTAATGATAAACAGCGAGCCATTTGGAGCTCGCTTGTACAAATTTAAAAATAATGCTATATGGAAGTGAAAGCTGTTTCACATTTGTGTCAGGTTTAATGGAACCTTAAATTAGTGATTTTTAAGCTATGTTTTAGTGATTCCTTGTTCTTCTTAGAACAAGTGTGAAGTTTTTCAGTTTTATATTTTGTTTTGTAGCGCCTAAATTTGAGTTTAATTTATTATTTTTTTATAGATACTTATTTTGAAGTGTTATCCTATGCTTGATTCGGAATGTGTGAATCATACTGTGGGAGAACATACAATGCCTCGAATGTCCTACTGAGCTAGCGGACTATTATTTGCATTTTTTTTTCAAAAGGGCACAATAGTTAGGGACCAACCCCGGCATTTGCCTGGAAGGAAGATGGGAAACCACAGAAGACCATCTTCAAGGTTGCCAGCGGGGGGATTCGAACCTCCTCGCCTCCCGGATGTTAGCGACTGCCAGCAGTCATGCCGTAACGACCACGGCTAACTCACCCGGTAGAGATCAGATGATTAGGTTGGCCGTAATTTGATTTAAGCTTTTAACATGGCCGCCATTACGTTTTCGTCAAGATGGCTTAAATCTAAAACAAGACACTGAGGTGCCCTTTGCTAGTTCTACCTCGGTACCAAATTTTGTTCAATTCGGTTTCACCGTGTTTGAATAGATATGGGGAATCCATTTGCACACATACATGGCCGCCATCCGCAAAGTATGTAGTTTGGTCAAAAGATTCCTCATATATAAAGGTATAATCTTGCAAAATTTGGTAGAGATCAGATGATTAGGTTGGTGGTAATGTGATTTAAGCTTTGCACATTTGGGTGGCCGCCATTACGTTTCCGTCAAGATGGCGGCGATATAAAACATGACACTGAGGTGCCCTTTGCTAGTTCTACCTGTGTACCAATTTTCGTTCAATTCGGTTTCACCGTGTTCGAATTGATAGTGGGGGACAGACATTCAGAGTACACAGACTCAAACACACACACACACAGACTGACACACATTTTTTGGCCCTGTGTAGTGAACCCATGTACCATTGGTTCAAGGGGTCGAATCCATGTATTTTGGTAAAAGGAAGGAAATATACAGTCTTCAGTGGAACATAGAAAGATTTTATACAAGAGGGCAAGCATAACGTTGTGAAATAAACTGAAGCCAGGTGGCCAGGAAATGAGATCATGCCTGACGCATTGATAAGGAGCCAGTCACGAATATAAATAGAACGAGTGGAATTTTCCAAGCGAGTGACGAAGAGCGTGTTTCGGAAATCGCCCTTACGTTGCAGTAAAATGGCAACCGCGCAGCTGTGCCAGAAGAAGACTAATTAGATTTAACCCATTTGCAAGAATAAATTAACTAAAGAAATACAGCATTGTGAATCATTTCGGAATAGAGATTTTTGTGTGGAGAAAGATGTGATAATAAATGCCCAGGAAAGAAGTGCCGACGTGGCCATACGTCATTGGGGGTTCCCCGAGACCCGAGGAGGGGGGAATTAAAAATCAACTGCAACACCCACACAGCTGAAGACCAAATTTTATTTAATATCTCAGAACTGCACGATCGATTTTCATGTGCATTGAAGTCAGTTTACGTTTAGAAAACGAGCTGTCCAGAGATATAATTTTTAATAGTGTGCGACCATTACTTCAAAAGTTGGTTCTGAGAAAGACGTGGATTTTATCTTTTTTAGCCAAAGAGTATAAAAGTCCTGGCAGAGCCAAGCTAATCATGCAGTGCTTACTAGACCTCGAGAGGTCGTGATACTCTGTATCACCAGCGTGCACCCGAAGGGAGTGGCCGAGAAATATCATCAAAGTATCGCCGTGTGAAGACTTAGGAAAATCCTAATACAGGATTTAGTTCCGCCAATATCAGTCTTACAGTAAAAAGTTCAGTATTACAGTCAAAGTAGGCTGCGAACTTAAATAACAGGTGATAGGTCTCCAAATAACGTTCATTTAAACGACCAAGAGTATCGTAACGTTTTGAAGTACCATAACAGCGAAATAAACATTCTATCAACGTTAAAGAACCCGATCAGGGTCGGACAAAATAAGGTCCGCATAGTATTTTGAAAAGATAGGAATTAGAGAACAGGAGAATTGAATTCAAGACGTTGATTCAAGGAAACAAACGAACTATAAAAAGCACTAAGTTACGAGGAGTATTAGATGCTAGAAAATAATAGGTCACCGATAGAGTATCTGGGAGACTGTGAACAAGACAGACTTTCACTAGACAAACTAATAGGGTCTAGAAAGAAGCAGTTCGAGCTAATAATAATAATATCCGATCATCAGGAAACCGGATTTGAAGAAGTACCATTCCAGGGAGGGGTAGAGTGTTCGAGACTTTCATATTCTGGTCAGATAGGAAGCCGACATCTACTAGTTTCACCCTTGGAGACGGGGAAGCAAATATCACGTGTGCAAGGCCTAATCAAAGCCTCAGTGATTAGAATCAGTGTAGTGTAAATATATAAAATTTGTGTTAGATAGTAAATGTTCAGTGATTTTATTGTGTGTAATAGAAGAATACCGAAGTGTATTTTAAAATGTTACCAATGTTTAAGGTATATAAAGTATATGTGTGTCAAGATATGTCAGTGTATGATATGAATTTGAGCACAATGGTGTAATCACAAATAGTGGACAAAAATGAAACATCGTTGGAAAGCACGGTAATGGACCGTCCGAGCATGTAAGTAACTATTTTCATTATGTTATGTGTTGGGGGAATATTTGTGTACAATCCACCTGAGAATGATAAATAGGGATGTTTTTGAATAACAAATAACAGAATAAGAGCGCGATCTGAACAACTAAAAATTGAGAAATTATAAAATGATTATGTGAAATGAATAAATCCTTAGAGGAAATGTATGAAATAAGATATCCGTGTATTTGATAAATGTTATGAAAGCAAGCGGAAAAATATAATAATAATATAAATTATATAAATGAAGATTAAGTTGAATTATATGAAAGTAATAGCTTTTGAGCTTTTGTAAAGGAATAAAGACATGGTGTGAATACATGTTCTTAAAGTATAGCGATTATTGTCACGGGAGAGGATTAATATGAAAGTTTGAGATATAGATCAAATGATGATTTTGAATTTATCAGTTCTCTGGAAGACGCTAGGCCTTAAAGTAATGTATAGTGCATTGTCGCGCATTAAAGTAAATTGTCACGCCAGGAAGGCGTTGAATCTAAATATACTTGTTAAATTAATTGTGAGGGACAGTTGATTGCGGTAATTGATGATAAGTCCTCCATATAGTGATGTAGATCACGAGGCGTCGTATAAGGGTGCGAATTAATGTATTGATGAGCGCAGGTTAGACCGAGGTCGCCCTAAGCCGCTAATTTGTTGTAAAGTCCTCCAGTATGGGATTGGTTCCCGAGGCAGTTGAGAGAGTCGAACCCAGACTCGTATAGTTGTTGAAGCCCCTAAATACTGTTGTTGTATTGAATTATTCTTACCCATCAATGATGACACTTCATAATTAATAAACGCCAAGGTTACGAAAGTGGTCTATGAACCTAAATAATGTTGTTTAAATGAATGAAAGAAACGCCAGGTCTGTTCAGAGAACTGTGTTTGAGAAATAGCTGTTTTAAAGCATGAGTAGAGCGGTCCCGTGTGGGCAATACTGAGGGTCTCCCTCCCGGGCAATAAATCAAGTCGAGTGTCACGGTCCAACCCCTCGCTATTGAAAGTATGGTGGGTCAGGGGAACCGTCTATTTGAAGTAATAATAAACCATGAATGTTTAGAGTTGTTAATGACCCGGGATTCGAACCGAGGCTCTTGTAGATGAAAGTTACCGCTTGCGAGTTCAGATCGTTTGCTTTCTTATGAAATGATGGTCTTTTAAAACAGATAATAATAAATATAAATCCCTAATGTAATGAGATATTGATGTAGGATTTCACGAGTTCAATGAAGACAATTAGATTTCGGGAGTGATCATAATTTTTGACTTAGTTCAAGTAGTCTTCTATAACTCGGGAGTACACAAGTATTTTTCCCGATCACTGTAGTGAATTTGTTAACTTGAGAGAGGTGGTAACATGAGAACATTGTGAAATGCCCAAAAATTTAAGTAAAGGAGTAACAATTACTTTGAATAAGATTATATATTGTTTTGATTATAAGAAACTCATAAAATAGATATTGAGGTGTGTAAAAGAATAACACAGTTTATAGTGGAAAGTATCGAGCCATTGGAGCTCGTGATTGTAGTGAAATTTAAAAGGGATACTTTATGGAAGTGAAAAGAATTATAAGTTTGTTGGTTTGAAGGAAACCATGTATTTTAATATAACATTTGTTTGATATTATGTATTCCTTGTTCACTTTGAACAAGTTAGAAGGATTGGTCAGTAGTTTAATTGTTTAATTGATTTTTAGCGCCTTATATTTGGTAAATTAAATGTTTTATAATAGAAGTTGATTTTGTTTTTATTTTTGGAAGTGTATCCTCTATTTAATCCAAAATGTGTAAGTCACAGAGTGGGAGAACTTACCAAAACCCCGAAAATCCCGATTTGAGCATTGCTGGCATACTGTGATATGCATATTTCTTACTGAAAGGGCACAGTAGATCTCATAAGTCTACTTTCATTTTTTTGCAAAAATCGAAAGTAGGCTAATATCGCACAGCCACCAGCTTGAAGTTATGTAAACAATTGAACTAAATAAGATGGGAATGCATTACAATGAGTGTAGACATTTACTGTACCATATTTCATTGCACTCGGAGACTTAAATAGCGAGGAAAGTCTATTAAAATGTTTCAACTTCGCTTGGCCGCCATGTTCGTTTTGTACTTTACAGGTTTTTGAAAGTTACATAGATGAACTTGCAGTAGTGCCATTTATCACCTTACAAAATTTCAGGGTGATATAGTGGCGGAGATACAGAATGCCGGTGAAATATTTCGCACAGCCGCCATCTTGATGTTATGTAAACAATTGAACTAAATTATATGCCAGTGCATTACAATGTGTATACACATTTGCTGTACCGGTACCACGTTTCATTTCGTTTGGATGGTTAAATCGAGAGAAAAGCCTATTTGAAAGTTTCAAATTTGCTTGGCCGCCATATTGGTTTTGTAGTTAACAGGTTTTTGAAAGTCTCACAGGTGAATTTCTAGTAGTGTCCTCTATCACTGTACAACATTTCAGGGTGATATCGGTAATAGTTATGGAGATATATAATGCCTGTGAAATATTTCGCACAGCCGCCATGTTGGATTGGTGAGACGTAATAAAATTTGAAGACACGGTCGTTTTTGCCAAATTGTGCCATGTCCTTACCACGTTTCATTGATATAGGTCCGGCCGTGGACACTTGGACAAGAGGACAAGAGCCTATTTTTAGCATATTTTCATTTTCTGAAAGAAAAAAAAAGATAGGCTTGTGAGACCCCCTTTTGTCCGTGAGTATGTGTGTGTGCGTATTTGTGAGTGTGTGGGACCCCCTCTATTAAGTTCTAAATGGCTGTAGCGATTTCAATGAAACTCGGTAAGGTCATTACACCATTTCGGCTGATCCCGACCGTGTCCTTCAAATTTTATTACTTCTCACAAATCCAACATGGTGGCTGTGCGAAATATTTCACCAGCATTCAATATATCCTAAACTATTACCGATATCACCCTTAAATTTTGTACGGTGATAAAGGGCACTACTGGAAGTTCACCAATGAGATTTTCGAAAACCTGGTATCTACAAAACCAACATGGCGGCCAAGCGAAGTTGAGACTTTTAAATATACTTTTCTCGCGATTTAACCATTCAAACGTAATGAAACTTGGTACAGCAAATGTTTATACACATTGAAATGGACTGGCATCTAATTTCGTTCAATGTTTACATAACCTCAAGATGGCGGCAGTGCGAAATTTATAAATTATGTTTTTATTTCTTGTGTCGTAATCATGCGATCGGAGTGATTGTTTCAATAATGAACCTACGCAATAATTTTCCTTTAATGGTACATAACTCTATGGCCTATACATACAACATCCAACATGGCGACCATCCGGAACATTTAGACGGTTCTCAAGATCTACGAATCTATTACAGCAATCAAACTGATTTTTTTAATATTCATAGAAGCTATGAACACATGTTCACCTATAAGACTTTCAATAACCTAGTAAACACAAATCCAACATGGTGGCGACGCGAAGTATAAATATTTAGATGGACGTTTCTCGCAATTTAACCATCTGAGTGCAGTGAGACTTGATACGGTAAATGCTTATGCAAATGTTAATCCACTGGCATTTAATGTATTTCAATTGTTTTCAAAACCACAAGAAGGCAGCTGCGCGAAATTTTAAAATCTTGTTTTATATTTCTTGTGTCGTAATCACGCGATTGAAATTTGAATACTACACGTACACAATAATTTTCATGTAATAGTACACAACTCAAATCTTACATACATAAAAATCCAACATGGCGACCATCCGAAATATTAGACGGTTGTCAATATCTACGAATCTATTACAGCAATTAAACTGAAATTTTATAAGTTCCTAGTGGCAACTATATATGAAATTAGGCTTTATTTATTCATGGAACTACTTGTTTAGCCTACTTTTCTAATTTAAAACAAGAAGTTCCGTAACGAACTAAAATGCCTACTTTTCTTAAAATTTAAGTTTCATGCCAATGATTAATCTATATGGATCTATCTAGAATAATGGCGAAATAAAGTTGGTAATATCGAAATTTCTAATTAGTTCGAAATACTGTATGCCTGGCATAATGTAGCCTAATAGAGAACAACAGTTGGCAGCTCTGGTGACTGAATATATTCTTAGTTCCATCCCTTATAGTACAGAATACAAAATTTGGTTGAAGTCCAATGGATAGCATGGACGTTACATGCAGTTAAACATTGGATCTAACAGCGCGCGTAAAATCATGTTAGCAACAATGACATACATGTATTGGTCAGAAATAATCTGAAATAATATGATCTATCGTTGTGTCAATTTTGAATGAAATCCATTAGTTAGTATAGAAGTTACATGTATTTTAAAATTGAACCTATCAGCAGGCCTAGAATCATGTTGGCAGCACTGGCGTAGGCCTATATTAGTTACTCCAAATTAATCTAGAATGTCAGGTACTATACGTGTACAAAGTTTAGAGCTATTGACTTGCATACTTTCTGATATATTGATATTAGGGTAACAAAATTAGAGACAGTATTTATTAACAGTTGGCAACCCTGGTTACTCATAAGAATCAGCATAGTCATATATGTTATGGTACACATAGCATACACGAAATTTGGTTGAAATCCAAATGATAGTATAGAAGTTACATGTATTTAAAGTTGGACCTCTCAGCAGACTTAGAATCATGTTGGTAGCACTGATGTATATAAGTTACTCCAAATTAATATAGAATGTCAGGTACTGTACGTGTGCATAGTTTAAAGCTGTCGGCTTGGATACTTTCTGATATATGGGTATTTGGATAAAAGCAATTGAGAGCATTTATTAACAGTTGGCAGCCTTGGTGGCTCTTAAGAATACGCTCAGTCATATCTGTTTATGTACACATAGCACATACGAAATTTGGTTGAAATCCAATTGATAGTGTAGAAGTTATATGCATTTAAAATTTGGACCTATCATCAGGCTTATAATCATTTTGGCATCACTGCCATGTATGGCCTCCTGAAAATTAAACTGCAATATTATTATCTATACGTGTGCCAATTTTGAAATAGCTCCCATTCATACCTTCCATGATATCCAACATGGATTTCAAATTTCAATTGCTATTTTTCAGCAGTTGGTAGCACTGACATCATTTTCAAATATGGCCGTGAGCTATTCAGGTATAGATATTTACTCCTAGCAAATTTTGTATCGATTGCTGCAGCCGTTTAGGAGTTGATAGTGGGGGACACACACACAGCCAGCCAGCCAGACAGACAGACAGACAGACAGAAGGACAGGCAGACAGACAGACAGACACACATTTGCCCGATCTCATAAGTCTACATTTTCCTCAATTTTGGAAAATGTGAAAAGTAGGCTAAACAAGAAGTTCCGTGACGAACTAAAGAGCCTACTTTTCTTAAAATTTAAGATTCATGCCATTGATTAATCTATACGGATCTATCTAGAATAATGACGAAATTAAGTTGGTAAGATCGAAATTTCTAATTAGTTCGAAATACGGTATACCTGGCATAATGCAGCCTAATAGAGAACTACAGTTGGCATCCCTGGTGACGGAATATATTCTTAGTTCCATCTCTTAAGGTACAGAATACAAAATTTGGTTTATGTCCAACATGCAGTTAAACATTGGATCTAACAGCGCACGTAAAATCATGTTGGCAACAATGGCATACATGTATTGGTCAGAAATAATCTGAAATAATATGATCTATTGTTGTGTCAATTTTGAATGAAATCCATTAGTTGATATAGAAGTTACGTGAATTTTAAAATTGGACCTATCAGCAGGCTTAGAATCATGTTGGCAGCACTGGCGTAGTCCTATATTAGTTACTCCAAATTAATCTAGAATGCCAGATACGATACGTGTGCAAAACTTAGAGCTATTGGCTTGCATACTTTCTGATATGTTGATATTAGGGTAACAAAATGGAGACAGTGTTTATTAATAGTTGGCAGCCCTGGTTACTCTTATGAATCGGTATAGTCATATGTGGTATGGTACACATAGCACACACGAAATTTGGTTGAAATCCAAATGATAGTGTAGAAGTTACATGTATTTAAAGTTGGACCTCTCAGCAGGCTTAGAATCATGTTGGTAGCACTGACGTATATAAGTTACTCCTAATTAATATAGAATGTCAGGTACTATACGTGTGCATAGTTTAAAGCTGTCGGCTTGCATACTTAATGATATATGAGTATTTGGATAAAAACAAGTTGAGAGCATTTATTAACAGTTGGCAGCCCTGGTGGCTATTAAGAATACGCTCAGTCATATCTGTTTATGTACACATAGCACATACGAAATTTGGTTGAAATCCAAATGACAGTGTAGAAGTTATATGCATTTAAAATTTGGACATATCAGCAGGCTTATAATCATTTTGGAGACACTGCCATGTATGGCCTCCTGGAAACTAAATTACTATATTGTTATCTATGCGTGTGTCAATTTTGAAATAGCTCCCATTCATACCTTGCAAGATATCCAACATGGAGCTCAAATTTCAATTGCGATTTTTGAGCAGTTGGTAGCACTGACAACATTTTCAAATATGGCCATGAGATATTCAGGTATAAGTCTTTACTCCTACCAAATTTTGTTTCGATTGCTGCATCCGTTTAGGAGTTGATAGGGACACACACACACACACACACACACACAGCCAGACAGACATACAGAAGGACAGACAGACAGACACACATTTGCCCGATCTCATAAGTCTACTTTTTCCTCATTTTTGCAAAATGTGAAAAGTAGGCTAAAAATGAGGAAAAAGTAGACTGATGAGATCGATCCGGGTAAATGTGTGTCTATCTGCCCTTCTGTCTGTCTGTCTGTGTGTCCCCCTATCAACTCCTATACAGCTGCAGATATCGAAACGAAATTTGGTAAGAGTAGAGATCTATATCTGAGTATCTCACGGCCATATTTGTAATTTACCTCAGTGCTACCAACAGCTAAAAATCGCATTTGAAATTTGAGCTGTATGTTCGATATCTCAAAAGTTATGCATGTGAACTATTCCAAAATTAGCACACATATAGACAATACCATTCCAGAGTAATTTTCAGAAGTCCATACATGTCAGTGTTGCCAACATGATTCTAAGCTTATCGATAGGTCCAATGTCTAAATGCAAGTAACTTCTATACTATCAATTGGATTTCAACCAAATTTCGTATGTACTATGTGTACTACAACAGATATGACTGTGCGTATTCTAAAGAACCACCAGCGCTGCCAAATGTTAATAAATGCTCTCTCTATGCTTTAAACCTAATATCAATACATCAGAAAGTATGCAAGCCAACAGCACTAAACTTTGCACACGTATAGTACCTGACATTCTACCTTAGTTTGGTGTAGCTTATATATATCAGAGCGGCCAACACGATTTTAAGCCTGCGGATAGGCCCAGTAATTAAATGCATATAACTGCTATACTAAGTAATGGATTTCAACCAAATTTCGTCCATCGCTTTGTGTACCATAACAGTTATGAATTTGTGTATTCGCAAGAACCAGCAGGGCTGCCAACTGTTAATAAATGCTCTCTGTATTTGATTAATCCTAATATCAATATACCAGAAAGTATGCAAGCCATCATCTCCAAACTTTGCACATGTAATAGTACCTGACATTCTAGATGTATTTGGTGTAACTAATGTACCTCAGTGCTGCCAATATGATTCTGAGCTTTCTGATAGTAGCAATTTTTAATTACATGTACCTTATTGAGACCGTCAAGGTTGGAGTTGTCAGGATAGCCAACAACCGCAATGACTTCCCTAACATCTCACCCGTCGAGCACATAATTTAATTGCCGTGAGGATCAGGTGAACTTCCAAATAGGCTAGAGCGGCACGAGAGTCCGTAGTCCACAGGGATCGTGGTACATGGTGACGATGGTCATAGACTGCCTAAGGAAAGGTTCACCTTAAAAAACTAGACTGAGAAAATAAACATCCAGACTTATGTAAAACACCGTGAAAATTTATTGATAAAATTCACAAGCCCCTAGCCTAGTTCGGAGGGTTACAATCGGCTAGTCCGCAAGCTAATAAACAAACAAAAATAAAGAGCAGGTCCCTACCTGAGAAGTTACGGAAAACCCTCGCGAAAGATCTAACTCACAATAATAAAGCAACAACAGCAACACTAGGAAAATGGTACGACGCAAGTCCCTAGTTCAAGTTACAAGATCAAGCTAATATCAGGATTTACATTTAACAGGGTAGTTAGGATGATACCATCTCCACATTTACATTTAACGTTAGTTCATCTAGCTAAGTCCTATCAATTAACAAAATTTACGGCGATGACGTCCGTAAAAGAAAACAATTACATTCAAAAGCTAAGTGTACAGCCATAAAAAAAACATTTAATTATGCTTAATAACTATGTGCTAACAGCACACAATAAGGTAACATGTAGGATTTATACACTTGTACATCATAAATAAGTAATGAAATAGACACAGTAGTTTTATTAAAATGCCTGCCTGCACCTTGGTTTACTCTTTGTAAGCCATAGTGATCTAAAGTGTAGTTACGGTGACGAATGCGTAGCTAATACTACGTCTAACATCGCATGGCCTGCGCTCCACAAACTACGAACTCAAGGTTCGTGCATGCTTCAGGTCGCTACAAAAGTTTCAGCTGTCCTTGTCATTTCCACAAAAGGAAATTACCTTCATCTGCACGGCTATGTCAACAGTTCCAAATGCAAAATAACAAAGTTAGATAGAAAGAATTCGTTAGTTAGCTTTTGTTTTATCAAAATTATGCGTTTTATTATTAAGATGTCGGTTTAGGTTTATCGTTGGTTTATGGCGAATAATATTGACAATAGCCTGGGCACGGAGCGTCTCCTCTGAGATCATTCACCACCAAAAAGCCTCGACTCAAAAGTCGGAATATAATCAACGAGCAATAACAACTCGGACACACAATAACACAAGTTACCAGCGGCGCAAAGCTCGCGTTCAATAACTCTGGGACGGGCCTGCACACTACAGTTACCCTCCAATAACATCTAGTCAACGGGAACAATCCCGGACAAGGCATACTCAAAATACCTTCATACAATAACTTCCTGCTATAACAGGATAGCCTTCAACATACTATAGAAAACCTGACATAACTGGACACGTCAACCGACGGTACACGCAGCAGTGCGTTTAACTAACAAAAAACAATCTATAAAACATGTGATCAGATACAGGAATGGACACTGAGTTCCATAAGCTAAGTTGCAATGAAAGGAAATGCGAATACAAGCAGTATTCTGTCTTTTGTCAAAGTAGTTCGGTCTCACAATATAACAGGCGTGCTTTTAAGGGCACTGGGTCTCAAACCAGTTTATGTGTCGCTGGCAGGTTTCAACATTCCTGCGCTTCACTGACACAACACATTGACTCTCCAAGGCCGGCGATTTAAACAAATAAAACTATACATCTGGCCTCTTCATAAAAAACTTTACAACAGGTTAAAAACCTCGAAGAATACGTGTATTAAAAAACACGCTATAAATCTGAATACAATAATACAATTCCGCCTTCCAAACTAAATACGTCTAAATGATAGTGATGTTACTATTACTGGAGCTCTTTGCTCTCAAAAAATATAATTCAGCAGTTGCTTGTACAACTTCAAGTAAATGCGTGTCTTCACATGACACTAATCAAAATAATAATTGTGACGCAGATTTCACACTCTGGATCTGCTTAATGATACGTTGGGAACTGGGTTCGATGCTTGACAACGAAACATTCCTTCTAATTATTAGGTCCACACTTGACCAAGAATAGCTTCTGAGCTTATTCAAAATGAAATATAATGCAGTTACGAAACTGGTAATTACAGTTGACTACCTAACTGATACGACCGTTCTAAAGTCAGTGAGGGGTGTAACAAAGAATGGCTGCAAAGAATGCAGTTAACTAATAACCATTGCATCTGATTGCCATAACTAAAGTCAGCAAAGACTTGAAAAATCACCCCAAATAGAGTTGAACAAAATAGCCTCAAATGACTACGGTCACGTTCAGCAAAAGATAGGCATTGACGTTCTACGACGTTCATCAGGCTGCACCAGGGCGGACCAAAATGTCTGACCCAAGGGTGTCTCACTCTAACTGAAACAAATGACATCTAATTAAACTAGTTACATTCCCTACCTATAAAAATGGCTGACACTAGGTTCGGTTGGTTCACAAACTACATTTAATCTACTATACCACCAGAAACTAGAACAAGGAAGGGGTATCCAAAAACTCACGAAATGGAGAAGCTCTCACTCAGCCCTCTATTCAACAACAAGGGTTGTACAAAATCATCTCTGGCTCTCTGGAACGGTATCATCCTCATCAGGATTCCCATCTGGACTCCTCCAAAGACCAGGGTTCGATCTGTCCCTGTCGACAACTTCGTGGATGTGCTGGATATGCCTGGAAATGGCATCCTGGGTTCCTTCCTTCTCGTTCGCTGTTCTGGAAGTTCCACCATCATGCTGGTTCCCGTAGAAACATCACCCTCATACCGTGATGGTATTAGCCCATGATGACTGTCTCAAACATGGTGAAGAATAGTCCAATAACGTGGATAGTGAAATAAGTTGCGTAATAATTCATTCTTTCACTTTCAAAAATATAATGTTCGTCGTAAATGTTATAGGCTTCAATTGTAGTATATGACACAGCCTTTATTTCGTAGATGTGAATTAACATGTGAGCTAACACTGTTTTATGATTCTGCACGTGCTAGTGACGCTACTTTTATATCACGCAGCATCCGTGAATTATGCGTCGGTTTTGAAATGATAAATTCACTTTGGCAATTTAAATATATCATACAATCATAATCACACTTATTCATAATAGTTGTAACACATTTACCTGTATATTTTCCACTAGGCACTTGGCCCTCCACATACACGTGGGTACAAAATGTGGTGTTACGGCAATGTTATGCAATTCAATATACTTGCCAATTATTATTTCCCAAAATTCTTCTGTGGCTCACTGTGCTTGGATAACAGTGAATAGTAGTATTCTCGTGCTCGATGGCACCTGATAATCACTTTCAACGCTCAACAGCGGATATTTCCTACGTCTTATAGGACAAATACAATTTCACGCCTACACGGGGCGGATTCTCCAGACGTAGTGCAAGGCACTGAGTGTCTCTAGAAAGTAGGTCGTCAAAACGAAGTCGTTGAGCGACTACTTACGTTCCTGTTTGCGTATCTGCAAGGGTATTACCTTACCTTAAGCGAAATAAACATTCTACAAAATGTTTTAATAATGCAGCATGACGAAATGGAATATTCTGAGTCTCGTGGAAAGATAAAATTAATTAATAAGACCTCAGATAAATAATTAGCAGACTTCACCAAAGTCAAAAGTGCGATTCACCGCTACTTCAAAGAGTATAGCGTGATCTCTCAGCTCCACGTGGCTTTCTGGGTGTGTTCAAAGGTACAACATCCCATCATAAATGTTCTGTTATAAAAAATATCACATGAACCATAGCTCAGCGGGTTCATCTGCCTCTCCGTCGTTTCAAATAAAATGTTGGGATGACATTTTTATTTGCCTTGAAATTCATTCAAGAGTGATATTTTTTTCGATTAATTGCATTGAAGGTTCCAATACGCTCTCCTGTCCTAATCGTCTTCTATTACATAACTTCCATTGTTCAAAGGCTGTCGGACACGACTAGGGCCATAATATAAAGACAGAAATTTTCCATATATGCGGTCTATAGGACTTGACATTCCGGGTCTCCTTATAAGGATAAGTTCTCCCTCAACTAGTGGTTCTCTAAATCTCTGGCATCTAGTTCTTCTCAAGCGCTTGGCAGCTTGTCTGTCCATAGTTTCCCTTGCAGCTAAAAGTCTGCTGGCATGTGATGGTTGTAAACTAGGTGGATTTACTATCACACGATCCCATATTCTCAGTGGCATCTGGTTCAAATGCAAGACCATAGGTATTTGACCAGTGCTCTCATGGACTGTTGAATTAATACATTTTTCCATAATAACAAGGACTTCAGTCCATCGCCAGTGTTCTTCTTGACAATATAATCGACAAAATTTTGCGATAATAGACATCACGCATTCTGCTGGGTTGCTCTCTGTATGGCGAATAGATGATAAAACATGACCTATTTCTAGCTCATTCATAGCATTGGCAAATTCTGCTGAGGTGTACTGTGATCCGTGATCAGTCAACAGGAATTGTGGCTTTCCTGCCTCCGGTATCACTTGTCGTCTAATCCTCTGAATAATCTGATGTGCAGTGGCTTTCTGAATCGGATGAAGCATCGTATATTTAGTGAACACATCAATAGTTACAACGATGTAGCGATTCCCACGACGAGCTTTAGGTATTGGGCCATACAGGTCCTGTGCATATAACTCTCTAGGTTGAGTTGGGAGTATCGGTCTAGGTTGTTCTTTCAATAAGTTTGACGTGTACTTGTTTCGCTGGCATGCGTCACAAGCACGTAAACACTGTCTAACGGTGGCTCCTAACCCTTTCCAAGTAAAAGATTCCTTGATGGTTGCAATGGTCTTGTCTTTCCACCATGTCCAATGGATAAATGTACCATAAGAATAACAGATTCTTGGTATCTCCTAGGAATAACTGCACGCAGTTGAGTGTGGTCCTCGTCCACAAACTTGTATAAGACACGATGATGAATCAAATAATCATCTGCAACAGCAGCAATTCTTGCATAATGAGCATCCTGTGGATCCATTCTTCGTTCTAGGAAACGGATAATATGCCTGAGTTCCTCCTCACGTCGTTGTCCTTCAGGTAGATAACGAAGTCGGCGAAGGTGTTCCTCGCATTCTCCCTCGATGTCTATGGCATTAACAGTAGCTTCAGGATTCCGGCTGAGGATGTCGGCCAACACATTCTCTCTGCCTGGTCGATAAACTATTTCCAAATCAAACTGTTGGAGAAACAGCGTCCAACGTGTGATCCTGTCGCTTGCCATTCTTGTTCGTAATATGAAGGTTAACGCATGGTGATCGGTCCTCACAATAATCCTCTGGCCTAACAAAAGTTTCTGCCAGTACTCAAGTGCGTAGACAATTGCAAGTGCTTCAATCTCAGTAGTGAAGTAGTGAGATTCATGTGCTCTCAAACGTCGACTTAAGAAAGCGATGTAATGACGTTTCTTCTCATCATCTTCCTGCAGTAAAATGGCTCCTATTCCAATTGCAGATGCATCAGTTTCTAGAATAAAATTCCGGGAATAGTCTGGATATTCTAACTGAATTGAGTCCACAAGCATCTGTTTAGCTCTCCTGAAAGCTATCTCGCATTCATCATTCCAGGTCCATTTACAGTTCTTCTTCAGTAAACCTTGCAGTGGTGCGACAGTCTCGGAATACTTCTCACAATAAGCAGCAAAGAATTGGAGAATTCCTAAGAATTGTCTCACGTGTTTCACACGGGTTGGCGTTGGAAATGCAGCAACAGTTCTGATCTTTGCCGGATTCGGTCTGTATCCTTCTCCATTGATTATGTGTCCCACAAATTTCACTTCTTTCTGGAAGAATCGACACTTGTCAAATTTCACCTTAAAATTAGCCTGTCGAAGATTCTCAAAAACAAGGCGTAATGTCTTTAAATGCTCCTCCTCTGTTTCCGAAACTATGATGATGTCATCCACGTAACTTATCACCTTCTGCTTCACTTCAGGAGTCAGCTTGGCATCAAGTGCTCTGATTAATGCAGCTCCGGCATTTTTCAATCCAAAAGGTAGTTTTCGAAAGACATAAGTGGTCTGATCAAACAGGAATCCAGTATATTTCTGAGTATGCTCAGATAATCTGATATGGTAATAAGACTGTACCAAGTCCAATGATGAAAATATTCTCTTTCCCTTGAACTTCCTGAGAATGTTCCTAATCTTGGGCGGTCTATCGTGCTCAGGATCTAGGCGTTCATTTAAGGCTCTTGCGTCGAGACAAAGTCTCAAGCTTCCATCTACCTTAACCACAGGTGTTATAGGATTCAAGAAAGGAGTCGGTGACTTCTTGATTGTGCCTGCTACTTCCATCTCATGGATCTTCTTAGCAGCTTCTTCGCGATGTTTCTCGGCAATCGGATAGATCTTCTTCTGGAATGGGGAATCATCCAGTAGCACAAGATCGTACTCGTAGTCCAATATCTCACCAGGTGTGGTGTCGAATATGTCCCTGTATTCGTTCAATATTGCATCAAGGTTCTCTCGTATGGGTGCTGATAATGATAGTGTCTCCTCAATTTCCTTGCCATTCAATTCTTCGACAACGTCGACTTCGGATAGGAATTCCGGTTCTTCTTCAATTAGGTTCATCTGAATGGGTTCGTTCGGCTTGAACTCGACCGTATTACGTCCCATGTCAATGATTCCATCATATTTTCTAATGAAGTCTGCACCTAATATGGCATCATGATGCAAGCCCTTCATTACAAGAAATTCGTGCAAGTACACGTGGCTCGAAATCTTCAGAGTACATAGAATCTGGATTTTGCACGTTACAACGCGGTCAGGTATGACACCTCTGACTCTTACAGCTGAAACTGGCAGCTCTGTCACCTCAGAGTTTGCTTTCAGTCTGGCATGGCAATCGGCGGAAATTACACTAATCATCGCCCCAGTATCGATGAGTATGACTACGCTGCATCTATTCAAGGTGGCTACAATCTTGGGTAGACGCGTCAATTCATAGTTGTGGTTCGTCGTTCGTCCAACAAGTCTTCTTGGATTGGCTCCCAGAGTAATATGGTGGCAGTTACTCGGTGCTCAACCGAACAAGAATCTATTGATTTTTCGGCGTTTTTTTTCCTGTCCTGGCGAGAAGTACTGGGCTGGTTCTGCTCCATCTCCTGCGCCGAATTTCTATTTTCCCTCGAAGTCGGGTTCTGTTCTCCCTCTTCTCGGATTTGTAGTTCTCTGAGTTGTTGAAGGTACTCACGGCTCTCCCGTGCTCTTCCTTTCCAATCTCTGTCTGGCTGGTATCTAGGGTCTCGATTTCTGTCATATCCTCTACTATATCGATAGTCCCTACGGATATTTCCGTGCTGTTGATTTCTACCATTGTTCCCTCGGCGGTTGTTTTCATGACGTCGGTTGTCGTCCGTCCCTCGGTCGAATCGCCGGTTCCAATGACTTCGACGGTCATCTTGCTGATTTCGAGCATATGGAGTGTTGTTCCATTCTCTCCTGCTATAATTGTAGTTGTTATCACGTTGCCCAGAACTCTCTTGGGTTTGCGTCTGTTGTGGCGTCTGGCTTACTTTATCGACAGTCGTCAGGTTTATATGTCTCTCCTCGCGCCTGTCAGCCTTCTGCTGACGGTGTGTCGGGAACTGTTCCGTGTTCGCATCCAACCTTCGCAGGATCTGGTCACACTGCTTGAAAGTGGACGCCCCTGCAGCAATCAACACACGTTGCACGTCTGTAGGGTACTGCCAAACAATTGTGTTCACTAAATCTTGTTCAGACAACGGGGGCTGAAGACAACGAAGCTTCGCAAGCTGTATCGCGAAGTAATTCGCATAACGCGTTGGTGTATTAGAGCAGTACCTGCGAGTGTACATCTCAGCTCTGATGCTCTTCTGGATGTCGCTCGACCAATATGTTCTTAATAAAGCCTCTTTAAAGTCCTGGTAGCCTGTAAACGAGTATCTGAATGCTCTAAACCAGGTACTGGCTTGTCCCTCTAGCAATCGCTCTATAACTCTGAGTTCCCTCTCCGGAGTTACCATAGTATCTCTCAAGTAGCTTTCGACGTTGGCTAGGAATTCAACTGGAGTAACACCACTTCCAGTTCCTGAGAAGCGAACTGGTTGCTCCTCTCTCGAACGAATTATAGTGACATTTCCCTGCGTATGCGCGGGTCTGAATGTATTCTGCATGTAGCTATGCGTAGGTGTGTTAGTCTCGTGACCAAGTCGATTAGATGCTGGTTGAAACGGATGGGCGTCAAAGTTCAAAGTCTGACTTTGCGCTGAACCAGTGAATTGTGATGGTTGCGGTTCTGTAGGTGCGCTGGGTTGGAAAAGGGTAGTCATCATTCCTGCAGATTGAGATACTGGTGTTTCCTGAGATTCTCCCATCTGTGGGTGTAAGTGTCTCTCTCTAGGAAGCGTCTCGAGTCTGTCCAGACGTCTTTCTATGACTTCAAGTCCTGGAATGGTTCTGGCTGCGACTTAATTGCCTAAGTCGTTCAGTTGTAGCTCGATCCTATCGACCTTTCCCTTGAGGTTCGTGTCTACTTCGCGTATGGCCGTCCTGAGGTTATAGCTGAGGACTAACCTCTCGGTTACTGCGACTTCCTCAAATCGTTTTTGTAAGGAATCGATCTCTCCTTCAACTCTTGACACGTTCTCTTGGATCTTTCCCACATCGTCTCTGACCTCGGCTACCTTAGCCTCCACTGTGGTCTTGTGTTCGTTAAGGTCACCCCTCAATAACATGAGATCGATTTTGTGTTCCTCACGATGAACATCAACTGTCTCACGTAGGCTTGCTACGGTTTCCGTCAATTCAGTAATGTTTCTCCTGTTGGTGTTGAGTTCGTCTTTGACTTCCATCATGCCATCAACGATCGTCTTTACGTTGTTATTAACAGCATTTTCAGCACCTCTCATCAAGATTAATCCAATGTTCATGGTTGCCATGTCCTTTTTCACATTGTCCATAAATCCCTCGACGAGATCCAATCGAGTCCCAAATTCTTCCCGAGTGTGTTCCAGGTCGGCTCTCATATCTATCTGGACTCTATTTATTGTCGTTTGAATTTGAGCTGTGTGCTCCTCCAATCGGTTTTGCACATCCTCCCTAGCTCTATTCATCTGGTCGGTTAAGCAATCTACGCGCTGGTTAGCCTCCTGATGGTGTCGTATGACATCAACCCTAACAGCTGCTAAACCTGCCGTCAGATCATTTCTAGCTTCGAATCTATATGTGTCCATGTCGGCCCTGACTTGAGTTAAATCAGTCCTAACATTGTTAACTTCTAGCCTAACTTGATCTACATGACCACTGACATTATTTATAGACTGGGTGTTAACCTCTAAATCTAGTCTTACTTGATCCACATGACCACTAACAGTATTGACAGCTTGAGTATTCTGACCTAAGTCACCTCTGACTTCACCTAAATCAGCAGTAATCTGCTGGAGGTTAGCATTCACACCTGCCATCATCTCTCCAAACACACGACGAATAGTTTCCTCATCCATTGACAAGAAATAGATATGAGAAAGTGAGGGATCAATCTCTACTGGAACTTACAGCTATGATTAGTTACTTGTTGGTATAAAGCTTGTTTCATTTATATAAATATCACGAGTACAGCTGGAGTATGCAAACTAAGTGCTTCTACATTTACAAAGACAACGGTGAGCAAAGCAAAGTATTACATTTACTCAGGATGAGGCATCATCAAAGAAAATCCTATCCTTCATTTATCTAACACTAAAGCCTCACCCCATGGACTTCTATCAAACATGAATGCCATGCGGTCAATTGATCTGCAGTACGACTTTCTAAGTTCGTCCCAGTCCTGTCAATTTACCATTAAACAACATTAAGATCCTCCAAAATAACATGGAACTGAGGGTCACCACGTTAACGTCGGAACATGAGTTGGGCGCCATTTTATGAGACCGTCAAGGATGGAGTTGTTAGGATAGCCAACAACCGCAATGACTTCCCTAACATCTCACCCGTCGAGCACATAATTTAATTGCCGTGAGGATCAGGTGAACTTCCAAATAGGCTAGAGCGGCACGAGAGTCCGTAGTCCACAGGGATCGTGGTACATGGTGACGATGGTCATAGACTGCCTAAGGAAAGGTTCACCTTAAAAAACTAGACTGAGAAAATAAACATCCAGACTTATGTAAACACCGTGAAAATTTATTGATAAAATTCACAAGCCCCTAGCCTAGTTCGGAGGGTTACAATCGGCTAGTCCGCAAGCTAATAAACAAAAATAAAGAGCAGGTCCCTACCTGAGAAGTTACGGAAAACCCTCGCGAAAGATCTAACTCACAATAATAAAGCAACAACAGCAACACTAGGAAAATGGTACGACGCAAGTCCCTAGTTCAAGTTACAAGATCAAGCTAATATCAGGATTTACATTTAACAGGGTAGCAAAACAAATCTAAGTTAGGATGATACCATCTCCACATTTACATTTAACGTTAGTTCATCTAGCTAAGTCCTATCAATTAACAAAATTTACGGCGATGACGTCCGTAAAAGAAAACAATTACATTCAAAAGCTAAGTGTACAGCCATTAAAAAAAAACAATTAATTATGCTTAATAACTATGTGCTAACAGCACACAATAAGGTAACATGTAGGATTTATACACTTGTACATCATAAATAAGTAATGAAATAGACACAGTAGTTTTATTAAAATGCCTGCCTGCACCTTGGTTTACTCTTTGTAAGCCATAGTGATCTAAAGTGTAGTTACGGTGACGAATGCGTAGTTAAGACTACGTGTAACATCGCATGGCCTGCGCTCCACAAACTACGAACTCAAGGTTCGTGCATGCTTCAGGTCACTACAAAAGTGTCAGCTGTCCTTGTCATTTCCACAAAAGGAAATTACCTTCATCTGCACGGCTATGTCAACAGTTCCAAATGCAAAATAACAAAGTTAGATAGAAAGAATTCGTTAGTTAGCTTTTGTTTTATCAAAATTATGCGTTTTATTATTAAGATGTCGGTTTAGGTTTATCATTGGTTTATGGCGAATAATATTGACAATAGCCTGGGCACGGAGCGTCTCCTCTGAGATCATTCTCCACCAAAAAGCCTCGATTCAAAAGTCGGAATATAATCAACGAGCAATAACAACTCGGACACACAATAACACAAGTTACCAGCGGCGCAAAGCTCGCGTTCAATAACTCTGGGACGGGCCTGCACACTACAGTTACCCTCCAATAACATCTAGTCAACGGGAACAATCCCGGACAAGGCATACTCAAAATACCTTCATACAATAACTTCCTGCTATAACAGGGTAGCCTTCAACATACTATAGAAAACCTGACATAACTGGACACGTCAACCGACGGTACACGCAGCAGTGCGTTTAACTAACAAAAAACAATCTATAAAACATGTGATCAGATACAGGAATGGACACTGAGTTCCATAAGCTAAGTTGCAATGAAAGGAAATGCGAATACAAACAGTATTCTGTCTTTTGTCAAAGTAGTTCCGTCTCACAATATAACAGGCGTGCTTTCAAGGGCACTGGGTCTCAAACCAGTTTATGTGTCGCTGGCAGGTTTCAACATTCCTGCGCTTCACTGACACAACACATTGACTCTCCAAGGCCGGCGATTTAAACAAATAAAACTATACATCTGGCCTCTTCATAAAAAACTTTACAACAGGTTAAAAACCTCGAAGAATACGTGTATTAAAACACGCTATAAATCTGAATACAATAATACAATTCCGCATTCCAAACCAAAGACGTCTAAATGATAGTGATGTTACTATTACTGGAGCTCTTTGCTCTCAAAAAATATAATTCAGCAGTTGCTTGTTCACCATCAAGTAAATGCGTGTCTTCACATGACACTAATCAAAATAATAATTGTGACGCAGATTTCACACTCTGGATCTGCTTAATGATACGTTGGGAACTGGGTTCGATGCTTGACAACGAAACATTCCTTCTAATTATTAAGTCCACACTTGACCAAGAATAGCTTCTGAGCTTATTCAAAATGAAATATAATGCAGTTACAAAACTGGTAATTACAGTTGACTACCTAACTGATACGACCGTTCTAACGACAGTGAGGGGTGTAACAAAGAATGGCTGCAAAGAATGCAGTTAACTAATAACCATGGCATCTGATTGCCATAACTAAAGTCAGCAAAGACTTGAAAAATCACCCCAAATAGGGTTGAACAAAATAGCCTCAAATGACTACGGTCACGTTCAGCAAAAGATAGGCATTGACGTTCTACGACGTTCATCAGGCTGCACCAGGGCTGACCAAAATGTCTGACCCAAGGGTGTCTCACTCTAACTGAAATAAATGACATCTAATTAAACTAGTTACATTCCCTACCTATAAAAATGGCTGACACTAAGTTCGAAATAAACATTCTACAAAATGTTTTAATAATGCAGCATGACGAAATGGAATATTCTGAGTCTCGTGGAAAGATAAAATTAATTAATAAGACCTCAGATAAATAATTAGCAGACTTCACCAAAGTCAAAAGTGCGATTCACCGCTACTTCAAAGAGTATAGCGTGATCTCTCAGCTCCACGTGGCTTTCTGGGTATGTTCCAAGGTACAACATCCCATCATAAATGTTCTGTTATAAAAAATATCACATGAACCATATCTCAGCGGGTTCATTATATACTAAAAATGGATTTTATCCAAAATTGGCACTATAATTGTTCCCAACATGATTTTATGTGCACTGTTAAGAAATGGAACTAATAATATATTCTGAGTCATCAGGGCTGCCAACTGTAGTAAGTTACTCTATTAGGCTACACTATTTCACGTGCATTTCAAACTGCAGTTCTTAGAAATGTTAGTATTACCAACTTGATTTTGTTATTATTCTAGATAGATCTACATAGATTGGCATGAATCTTAAATTTTAAGAATAGTAGTCTCTTTAGTTCGTCATGGAACTACTAGTTCATAAATGAAAATAGGCTAAAATAGTTTATCCATCTAATTTATCATTATATTACCAGCTTCGAAATAATGTGATCCTTTACGAACATGTGAGCGCAAGGAAAACGTCTTTTATATTATGTAATGAAAACACTGGATGCGTGTTGATCGATTCTCGTGTGTTTCAGGTCTATCGATACATGTGAACTACTATCGATTGCTTACAGTATTGCAATTAAATGTCTGCCCGTTTGTTTACTGTCTGTTAGGTAATCATACCAGAGGCTTAGAGGCTGATTGGATCCTCAAAAAGTACCGCTATTGGTCAGGTCGGTATATACCCACAAAAACCTAAGGCAGCACTATAATGAGGCATACTAGGCAAGGTGAGGAGTGAGGTAGTTTGCCTATGATTTCTTCCCTGAGTCAGAACAATACCTCAAAGCTTCGATATAATCACAGCCATGAGTGGTACTGGGACATCGGTGAAAAGCACATTTTACTCTAGCCTGTGCCAACAGACAAATGCAATGTACTGCTTTCATCAAAATATGGTACAGGCCTTCAATATTTCTTGTGCTAATGTAGAGACACTCGTCCGTAGAATTTGTTGAAGTCATGGGCGCCCACAGGAGTGGGACTTGGCCTTCCCTGGAATTCTCTGAATGTTTTTTCGGATTTTTCATTCATTGTCACGCCAGTTTATTTCAAAAATTGAAGTAACTGATAGTCAACTAACAACTGTTACAAAAGAACGTTCCTTTAACGTTACTGGCGTAATATGCAGAGCCACCGACAGGATTTAAGGGCCCCTATGCAATGTTTTCCTCGAGCCCCGCCCCCTTGAAATACTTTTAATTATTTCTATCTACTATTAGCTATCCCGCAAAGACGATGTCATTTTCAGAAAAGCATCTGATGTACAGTCATAATTTAAATAAAAGAAACATACAAATCGTATTTCATAGAAAACATTTTAAGACTTACTGTATTTCATGAGTACTGCTGACTGACTTGTGTGAATGAGCGTGAATGAGGGTGTAATTGTATTTGAAATGATTACTAATGTAAATTTGTGTTTTGTTACTGTAAACTCTAATGTAAAAGGTTTTAATGTTCCTATATGTTTAAGTTTTTTTTTTCGTGTAGCCTCTTGAGAGGCCGAGTGCAGGTCTTTCTAGTCGACGCCCGTGGACGACCTGCGCGTCGGGATGAGAGATGGAATGGATGAAGATGAATGAAACTGGGCAAGGATGTGGAAGGAACCGGCCGTGGCCTGTCAGAAGGTACTGTCCCAGCATTTGCCTGGTGTTGAAAATGGGAAACCACGGAAAAACATTTCAAGAACAGCCGACGGTGGAGCTCGAAACCACGCGTCTACCGAGTCAGCAGAGAGCTTGGCCCCATGACCTAACGCAGCGCTTTAGCCAGCGTAGCCACTACTGTCGGCATATATTTAAGTAATAGCACAATATGCGGTTGTGTAAGAGAGGGCCGAGAGCCCTAACGTCGCCACTCAAGAGACAATAAATAAATAAATAAATAAATAAATAAATAAATAAATAAATAAATAAATAAATAAATAAATAAATAAATAAATAAATAAATAAATTATAATAGATAAATAAATAAATAAATAAATAAATGAGTGAATAAATAAATAAATAAATAAGTAAATAGTAAAATATTTATTGCGGCCAATGGCCATAGATATAAAGTAAATAAGTAAATAAATAACTAAATATATAAAAACTAGAAGTCTTGGAAAGGAGAATTCTAAGAAAAATCATGGGTACAGTTCGGACTGAAGACGGATGGAAACTGCGAAGCAACAGAGAAGTCTACCAGAACATTGAAAGAATCTCAGAGACTATGCGGAAGAGGAGGCTGACATTCCTCGGACATCTATACAGAATGTACAAACATAGATTAACCAAACACATATTCGACTATCTCTGGGAGAAGAAGACCACTCCAACGTGGACTAAGGAAGTTAGGAAGGATTCAGAAAAGTTGAACATCACAGAGTCTCAAATGCTAGAAAGAAGTGAATTTAAGAGTAAAGTGAAAAATCTGGCAGGGTTTCAAGATGAAGGAAAACCTAAGAGATGTGGGCGAACTTGGACAGAAGATCAAAGGAAACATGTCAGTGAACACATGAAGGAATATTGGAGACAGAGGAAACTCCGGGCATAGGAAAATAAAAATAAAAAATTGTTGCGTGATGCTAAGTGGTCAATACGCATGAAAAGAAAAAATTAATATAATGAATTTTGCAATGTGCACGAAACTATTTGGGGATTGTTGAGTATTTATAATCCAGTTAACATGCATAGGGAAATGTTTTGAAATTCTGTACGACTGCACTTAAATTGCCAACAAGTAATGAAAAATAAATAGCATTCTAAAACTCCGCATTAGTTGGATGGCAGATTAAACACTAAATTATAGTATATTATTCCTAAACTGTTATAACTCCTAACTCAGAGTCGTATATACAGTAGAATTTAACTGGAAGGGCGGGGGCCGGGGGTGGGGAGGGGAGGGGGAAGGGGGGAGGGGGCCAGAAGTGAGTTAGTTATTGTTGTTTTAAGGGGTAGAACAGTGGGTCATCTGCCCCAAAGTAACTACCCTGCTTTATATTAAAATTTTAAATTTCGGAACATTTGCAAATGAAGTACAGTTACAATACACTGTTATATACAGGCAATTATTATCGAGAGTTATTTTTACTAACAAGTGCAATCCACGGATTTTGAGGCAGAAATCTCCATTTTCTGTGTTGCGTGTCTATATAAATATACTGATCCCTACAATTTGGATTCTAAAACATTTTTAGCCTATTTTCTCATTTTGTAAAAAATGAGGAAAAAGTAGACTTATGAGATCGATCCGAGAAAATGTGTGTCTGTCCTTCCGTCTGTCTGTCTGTCTGTCTGTCTGTCTGTGTATGTGTCCCCCCCCCCCCTCTATCAACTCATAAACGGCTGCCTCTATCGAAACCAAATTTGGTAAGAACAAAGACCTATACCTGAATAACTCACGGCCATATTTCAAATTGACAACAGTGCTACCAAATGCTAAAAAATCGCAATTGAAATTTGAGCTGTATGTTGGATATCTCATAAGCTATGCATGCGAACTATTCCAAAATTAGCACATATATAGATAATAACATTCCAGATTAATTTTCAGAAGTCCATACATGCCGGTGTTGCCAACATGATTCTAAGCTTATCGATAGATCCAATTTCTAAATGCAAGTAACTTCTATACTATCGATTGGATTTCAACCAAATTTCGTATGTACTATGTGTACTACAACATATATGACTATGCGTATTCTAAAGAACCATCAGTGCTGCCAACTGTTAATATATGCTCTCTCTATATTTTAACCCTAATATCAATATATCAGAAAGTATGCAAGCCAACAGCTCTAAACTTTGCACACGTATAATACCTGACATTCTACCTTATTTTGGTTAACTTACATACATCAGTGCTGCCAACACGATTCTAAGCCTGCTGCTAAGTCCAGTTTTTAAATGCATATAACTTCTATACTAACAAATGGATTTTATCCAAAATCGGCACTATAATAGATCGTAATATTTCAGATTAATTCTGAGCATCTCACACATGGCATTGTTCCCAACATGATTTTACACGCACTGATAGATCCAATATCAAGCAGCATGTAACGTCCATATTATCCATTGAACTTCAACCAAATTTTGTATGTGCATTCTGTACATTAAGAGATGGAACTAAGGATATATTCAGAGTCACCAGGGCAGCCAACTGTAGCGCTCTATTAGGCTACACCATTTCAGATATACTTCAAACTAATTAGAAAGGTCAGGATTCCCAACTTAATTTCGTCTTTATACTAGATAGGCCTATATAGATTGACATGAATGTTAGATTCTAAGAAAAGTAGGCTCTTTAGTTCGTCACGGAACTACTTGTTACAAATGTGTTAGCTTAATTTGGATCAAAACTTTCGAAAAATTTGAATGTATGGTATAAACGCCTTCATAACACAAAGTCATGACTTCTTTGAACACTAGTAAACGTATCTGCACCTTCTTCTTCTTCATCATCATCATCATCATCATCATGAGCAGCAGCAGCATCATCAGACACACGAATATCACGGTGTTTAATGTTACATGACTGGGACTATAGCATCCATATTAAAGTAACATAATGTTGGTATATTAGCTTTCACGGCCCGTGAATTAAAACTCAGCAATTTTTCTAGCTTTATGTCGTGTAATGTGTTGGGTTTCACCTAGGAGCACCAAGCTGGCTCATCAGCGGGCTCTTTGTGCTTCCCGCCCGGACCCCCACAGCAGTAGGGAACTGTCAATAAATCAATCAATCAATCAATCAATCAATCAATCAATCAATCGACCAATCAATCAAAATAAGTTATTTCATTCCTTTCTCGCGCGAAGTGCGGGAGCAGGCGGGCCATCGGCTTAACTGTCAGCCCTTAAGCCATTGGGTAATTAAAATTAAAATTGGATAATTATTTTAGAGAAATGTATGTTATAATACGTGAATAGATAAAGTTTTAGGATGTTGGCGCAAAAGTCCCCCCGACCAGCAAGCCCCGCACGACGAGGCCCCTCAAGCATCGCACCCCATCTGGGCCAAGCACCCCATTAGCACCCCGTTTATTTTAGGTAAAAGATACATTACAGGAAATTATATTTAATTGTAGTACAATACATTGACATGTGGGCAAAAAGGTGTTGGTTGGTTCCTCAGTTTAGGGGCTGCGACAACGCGGTCATGTAGCCCCGTGTACTTTGGGTGTGGCAGAATCTGTCGGATAACCGGTGTAGTAGGGGGTGATGGCGGTTCTAGATGATAGCCTACTTTCCTGGTGAAGTCACAAGATGGCGGCCATGGCATCACAAGATGGCAGCCATGACGTCACAAGATGGTGGCCAAGATGGCGGTGGTGACGTCACAACAATGGCCTACTTTCCTGATGACGTCATATAGGTAAGAAACGGGTCATACTATACTTTCTGCTACCGAGTTTCAGCTACTTTTCAAGGTCACACCCCCGAGCATTACCGGAGACTGCCGAAGGTTAACGATTGGATTAGGAGTGTTAGGCGGGTAACAAGAAACACAAGCGGTGAGCGTGACCTTGAAAAGTAGCTGAAACTCGGTAGCAGAAAATATAGTATGACCCGTTTCTTACCTATATGAAACTGTATCATGGTATTAAAAGTCCATGTAAAGACTTTGTTTCCTCATTACACGAGTGTGTTGGCGAGAAAAGCAGCAGCAACAACAACAACAACAACAAACATCGTCCACAGAGGAGGATGAAGATCAAACCTTTTCACCATCAATGGAAAAGGATATATCAAACTTGTACTGGCAATAGCCTCATTGACATAGTCATTCAATACTTGCCTTTCGGAATCCATCTTCCTGGTTATCGTTTTTGTGGCCTTGGAACACATCTTGAAAAACATTTGCAGCGTGGTGATGTTTCTATTAATCTTTTCGATCAAGCATGTAAAGAACATGACCTTTCTTATCGCCATAGTTATCCTGGTTTAAGACATGTGGCTGATAAAGTGTTGTTGAAAAAAGCTAAACAACGGTTGGCATCCTGTGATACCTCAGTGGGAGAGAGGTAGCCTTGATTGTGATGTGTGTTATGAAAGGAAAATTAATGATGTGTGGACATAAACATTGAAAATGGAATGAGGAATTTGTATTTGAAACTATTGTATTTTTGTAACGCGCTATTGGCTATAAAATAAAAACAAAGTTTCCCAGAGCATGATGTTTTTTTATTTAAAAAAATGGTGATAGGTATTTGTTGATGTTTTTATTTTCACATTTTACACACATTTGTTATTTGTCATTTTCCAATTTTCACTTTTTAAATTAATTACATAATAATTTTGACACGACGAAGCTCAGTTTCTATATCCAATAGTTCTTCCTCATATTCAGTATGACCATCCTGTTTACAGGCATGCAAGTACTGGAGCCGCTGGATTAGCTTACTGGGATTGTTCCAGTAAACAAATTTAACAAATGATATTTAAGGGGTAAACAGAGCATTATCACTATCATTATCATCATCATCCTCAGCATCATTATCACTATTATTATGACCACCATCATTGTAATCAACATTATCCTCAACATCACTAAAACTATTGAATTCCTTTTGTTTCTTTACCTCAGAGACCCCTTTCATAGTCTGTGTTGACTTTGATAGTGTTGAGGTTTTCTTAGACATTGACAACTGTCCTAACATGACTTTTTGAGGATATGATAAGTGCTTTTGAACAAACACTGCACTATCTTGAGCCGCAATATCGTTTTCTTGAACTTGCTTTTTAGCATTTTCATGATTTTTTTGTAAACAGCAACCGTGGTTTGTTTGGAGCACTACATTGATGAACACTCACACTTAAAACCTTTCCATTTTTACTTTTTAGATTCCCTCGACATTTTGTTGAACTCTCTTTTGAGCATCGCCAGAATATTATTCCATTCACATTCTGACGATTATAGTTGTAAGAGTAGCCTTGATAGAGTGCACGTTGCCTACCTTTGTTGGTTGTAGTAAGTTCCATAGTAGTAACTGACCTGTCAGTATGATGTTTACACTACAAAGGTTACAACTGTTTTGGTGATAAAGTGGCATACCATAAACTTATATATTGGCTTTTGAGATGGCTTTTGTGTTGGCTTATGTATTGGCTTTTGTGTTGGCTTGTATATCGGCTTTTGTGTTGGCTTATACGTTTAGACTTGATTTAAGACTAGCTATGACGTCACACTTAGTTCACATAACCTAATATAACATATCATAACCTAACCTGTCCCCATGTGTTGGCTTTTGTGTTGGCTTATGTGTTGGCTTTTGTGTTGGCTTTTGTATTGGCTTATGTATTGGCTTTTGTGTTGGCTTATATATCGGTTTTTGTGTTGGCTTATACGTTTAGACTTGCTTTAAGACTGGCTATGACGCCACACATAGCTCACCTAACCTAATGTGACATATCATAACCTAACCTAACCCCATGTGTTGGCTTTTGTATTGGCTTATATGTTGGCTTTTATGTTGGCTTTTGTATTGGCTTATGTATTAGCTTTTGTGTTGGCACAATCCCAATAAGCTCGTCCAGTGACTACAGCTGTTGCATGCTTCACGTCAAGCCAGCCATACCGGTCATGATTGGGAAATTCAAGAAATCGAAGAAGAACTTAGAAATGCCAAAATTATTGTTTAAGCCCTCACCCATTAAAATGGGCATTGCTCACGAGTTGTTGGCTTTTGTGTTGGCTTTTGTGTTGGCCTTTGTATTGGCTTATGTATTGGCTTTTGTGTTGGCTTTTGTATTGGCTTATGTATTGGCTTTTGTGTTGGCCAGGAAAGTGCGACAGACTTTAGCAGCCAGTAATGTTTCAAATCCTCACCGCTAAATGAAGGATTCATTCATTCCATTCCCTAACCCGCTCGGTCAACTGAAAGCAGGCTGTGGATTTTCATTTTTCAATCCTGTCTTTACCAAGCATGAGTTGAACCATCACATACAGCTCTACGATCCATGATTTTTGAAACAGCAATGAATGCATTTTACAAGCATGAAAGGCCGTGGCCGACCACCGGTTTCGTTCATTCATAGCTTAGGGGTTAGCGTGCTAGGCTTTGTCTTAAAGTATCTCGAAAATCTAAATGCGCATGCGTAAAAACAAAACAAAAACAAACATGTTAATCCATAGCGGAAATCGGCTGTACGCATGCGCGTCATGTGCAACAACGTTTAATTCCCTATTAGCATTCAAACTCCCACATGTTGCCCTTGGAAAGCGAAAATTTACTAAACAAAAATAATATTTCACCCCATAGTAGGGATAGGTTTTATTTCGGGGTGACAAATAGGTTATTCATTGAAAAGGGGGTGTCAGCCCGAGTTCAACGACACCTCATTCGTCAAAATCTGACCATGCGTTCGGGAGATATCGGCTTTGCCCCCAAATGTATGGCGTGTTAGTATGTGACGCCACCAGGAAAGTAGGCTATGAATCAACAGTTTGAAACTTTTTTGATCACACCTCATAGGCGATGGCAGCCATCTTGTGACATCACCAGGAAAGTAGGCTATGGATCAACATTTTAGAAATTTTTGATCACACCTCGTTGTGACGTCGCCTGGAAAGTAGGCTATGGGTTAACATTTTGGAACTTTTTCAATCACACCTCGTTGTGGCGTCACCAGGAAAGTAGGCTATGGGTTAACATTTCGGAACTTTTCGATCACACCTCGTTGTGACGTTACCAGGAAAGTAGGCTATGGGGGACGTCACCGCCGCCATCTTGGCAGCCATCTTGTGACGTAATGGCCGCCATCTTGTGACGTCATGGCCGCCATCTTGGCCGCCTTGTTGTGACGTCACCAGGAAAGTAGGCTATCATCTAGAACCGCCATCACCCCCCTACTCGGTGTTAATTGTGATGACTATTAGTGTGTGTTATCTGTTTCTTAATTCATGTAAGGACTGCAGACTTTGAATTTTTCAAGTAGATCCTACTTTTGCCACCAGACGCCACCGTCAATGACTACTAGTTCCGAACTTGGCTACTAGACGCCACCGCAGCCGGCTCCTGGCGACGAACATTGGAACCTGAGCGTTGTTTACAATTTTAACCAAATTTAGCTTCACACAGGTGTAATTAGTGGAAGGTTCTTTAACATGCCATACGTCTATGACAAGGGACCGCCGGCTGTACTTCCCCTCCGAAGAAAGGCATACTGAGGCATTTTTAACGCTCTTAAAAATCCGATGACTTCGGCCGGGTTTGAACCCGCGATCTTGGGCATAGAAGCTCAGCATGCTACCAACTACGCCACCGAAGCCGCTAGGAGAGAGGTGTATAGGGCTTCCAAGAAGAAAGGGTGATTTATTTGTTGGACCTTTTTTAGACACTGACGACGGAGTGTGGATATAGTGGTTAGTATTGACGGAATGGTAAAATATGGGGCGAAGTCGGCTGAGGGGGTATCGTTTAAACAAGGTGGTAGGCGATTCTAATTGCATGACGATCCATCTTTGGACGGTTGAGGTATAAAAGGGGTTTTGCGGCGATAAAAGCGTATTGGATTAATGGGCGGATGAATATTTTGTAGATGATAATGACTTGGAGGTGGGGGGGTTAAGTCCCCAAGTATGGCCTCTGAGGGAGCGGGTGGCTGCGAGACGATGGCGGGCACGACGATATTGGATTGTGAGGTGTTGATTCCACTGAACGGGCAATTACCCACTCATGGTACCCTACGGTGAACTTTTGTTGAATTTCGGCATGACTAGTTTGGAGTCTCGAAGGCAAGTGAATGAAATGAAATACCTTTGTAAAGTTATTAACGGTCAAATTGATAACTCATTTTTCCTATCGCTCCTAAATTTCAACATTCCTCGCTTTAGTACAAGATCAACTATAACATTCAAAAATGATATAACCAATACTACTTCACATAATAATTCACCTGTATGGAGGCTTTGCAGTATTTACTACGATGCGGTTCGTGTAAACTGGAAACTAGATTTCTGTCTCTCAATTTGACCGTTCTTGGAAATTATAACCCAGTCACTCTAATTCATACTTGAAATAAAATTATCACACAAAACAGAATCAACAATGTATATATGTGGATAGGCCTGTACCCTAGTTATCAATGATACCTTTTAGTTTACGATGTAACAATTTCAAAACCTGCTTTTTATATATTTGACATTAGGTAAAATTTAGATTTAGTTTTTATATTACCTTTAGATTAAGCTTTTTACTACTATGCATTTCAATCTGTGTTAACTTCCTAGTTTTAATAATTACATTTAGATATTAATACTTAATGTAGAAATATCAGAAAGTGTATTTTACTGTGTAGGTGCACTGTTATTAGGGCGCACACTGAGCCCTGTTGTTTACCGTCAAGAAATAAATAAATAAATAAATAAATAAATAAATAAATAAATAAATAAGATTATTCTGATGTCGAGGGAACTGTGCACTACCTCCCTTCTTATGAAGCGCACGTGCGCCTCTAACTGCGAGAACTAAAAGCTCAAGCAGCCTTTCACCTCCCTATAAAGGCTTCCAAAAAGATGGTATATTGGCTTTCAGTGCCCATGAATTAAAACTCAGCAATTTGTGTGGGGTTATATCGTGTCTTGTGTGGGGTTTCGCCAAGGAAGCACCAAGAGCCCGCGGATGAGCCAGCTTGGTCTTCCTAGAATAATTGCTGAGCTTTGACGCAATGTTATTTCCCCTCTCCTTAAGATCTGAAATGCAAAGCCGAAGCAGCACGTGGCTTGTTATTGATATATGGGCCACACTGTCTGGTGATGTACGTTGAACACCTGCTGAATGCAGAGTACGCGGATGTGTTACAGATGATCAAATTAGGGTCAAGCCCGCATGATCAACCATTCTGGGTTATTCACGTCACTTGCTCTTGGAGTAACACCAGTGAATGGTATCCAATACCCTTGCTACTCTAGCTACCCCGCGGCGTAGCCGTGCTCGTTAAATCGTTCACCACGACTGCACGGGCAGATGCAGCAAGTCCGGAGATCGTAGCTTTGAATCCTGATGCTGACAGCGTCTATCCTAAGTATGGTTTTCCCAGTTTTTTATTTATTTTCCACACTCTATCCAGGAAAATGCCGGGATAGTAGGGTAGAGTCAAGGTACTCCGTGATATCAAGTAACACACGTAGGTTCAATTCCGAAAGTTCTGAGTTTTTACCAACAGATGGCAGTAGAAACCAGGATTCCAGGAAGCCCTTGCGTTCTATTTTTGACCAACTCAATGAGGTTTAAAAATATAATAACAGAGAGTTGACATTTCAACAAGTGATCCACATCTAGTGAAATCTGTGGTGAAGATTTTAATTTCTTATAAACAGCTGTTTCATTGTATAAGTTTCATTTTAACACCAGTCAGAGGTAAGATGAAGACCATTTGCATACAAAACTTACATGCTTGTAGTGTTACGCATGCAAGGTATGTGAGCTTAGCAATAAGTTGGACGCTGAAATGGCGCCAAAACGGAATAAAAAGGCTCGTTCCTACACAGCTGAAACACTTAAAGAAGCATTGAGGCCGATGAAGGAAGAAGGATGATCACTATACAAGGCCAATTTACGTTTTAATAACCCGTGGAGTACTCTAAAGGATTATTGCTCAAAATATTCAGCCGATCCAGGAAGTGCAACCCTTGTAAAATTGGAAAGCCATTCGCTGTGTCACCCGAATTTGAAGTGAAGATGGTGTGTCAAGATAGACACAATAGATCGGTCTTGGCCTAATTCCAGAACCCAGAACAAAATCGATGATGGTTGTGGTGCGTGAGGTGGCTCCCCTGGCGGATGACACCAAGAGGAAGAATGGAGCCGAATGGATTGTTTACCAGTTTTGTAATGTTTGGTACCTATAATGTCTATTTTATGTGTGATAGGTGTGAGGAATCTGATAGTGACTAAGAAGACTTAAAATATGTTTAATGGAATATTTGAAATACAATGTTTTTTATTATAAAAAACTGTGTAGTGAAATGTTTCAATATAGGCAATATGGGGTAATAGTAACGTATAGTTTACATACGATTTGAACACTTTTATTACCGTACATTAAACATTGGTTTTTACGATCATAAAGTACACTGAATGGTGAACACAATGCTATCACGGAGTAACTTGAACACTATCACGGAATAACTTGAATATCACGGCGTTACCTACTTCTACTACCAGAATTTGTTAGTTAATACCTTGAAATAACTTATGAATATTTGTAAGATATATGCCAGAAATGTTCCGTAGAGTATTACTCTTCAACATGAAATGAACCGAAATAACTGAATTCTAAAATTTCAGAAATAGTAACAAATAAAGCTTAGTATCACGGAGTTACCTAACTTTACCCTACCTTATTTCAAGTCCCGGGACACCTACATCATCCCTGTCCCGAATACAGCTACACACACTACTACAGTCATCACATAAATGCATCTGATCAGACATGTTCGACACACACCAAACTACACGGGTTCGATTCCTGGGCCTGCTAAGATATTTAAATTCGGGTCTGAGAGCTGGAACCGGGTACACTCGACCTCGTGAGACAAAACTGAGAAGAAAGGCTTCAATTCCCATCTCAGACATTTTAGACGTGGTTTTCCGTGAGTTCCCACTTCTACTCCAGGTAAATACCGGGATGGTTCCTAAAATAAGGCCACGACCGTCTCCTCCCGCACACATACACACACACACACACACACACACACACACAAACACACACACACTACTTTAGACAAACAGGTTATAAGAGAAATTATGCGCGCGCACACACACACGAGTACACGGTGCTACATGAGTACGAAGTTGCAAAGCCCCTAAATCAATCAACAACAAAAATAGCTCTATTTCATTTAAGGAGAACCCACCAGCACTTTAAAATTGTGAAATTTTATGAAGTAACAAGCAAAGAAATGGCTTGAATGTAGTTTGGTTGACTTCTGGTAATTTTCTTGATGTTTTAAAATAATCAAGATTTTTTGATATGACGATTTGATCTTATTAACCGTTTTAGTTCGGTTTTTATTTTAATTTTAATAGTAGTCAGTGAGTTATTTAATTGGCTTTTATTGTTACAGGAGGTGGTTGGAATATGGTGTTAATATGGAATTCACATTTAGCGGGTGTGCTACTGGAGTGACATCACTCGGAAGGCTGTTAAACTAGAGTTGCTAGCGCTAGAAGAGTCAAGCTCGTAAATCTTCCACTTGCAGCGAGTGTGTCTTGGAGGAGAGATGATTTGTTGTTCAGTGAGTTACACATGTTTTTCCAGTTTGTGATAACTCATTTTTAGCCTATTTTCAATTTTGAAAAAATAGGCTTATGAGATCACCTTTTGTCCGTGTGTGTGTGCGTGTGTGTGTGTGTGTGTGTGTGATTCGTGTGTGTGTCCCCCCCTAATAAAATCTAAACGGCAGGAGCGATTTCAATGAAACTCGGAAAGTTCATAGCACTATTCCCGGCGACCTCGACCGTGCCCTTCAAATTTTGTTACGACTCACCAATCCAACATGGCGGCTGTGCGAAATATTTCACCAGCATTCAATATCTCCGAAACTATTACCGATATTACCCTGACATTTTCTATGGTGATAGAGGGAACTACTATAAGTTCACTTATGTGACTTTTGAAAACCTGGTAACTACAAAACCAACATGGCGGCCAAGCGAATTTGCGACTTTTAAATAGACGTTTCTCGCGATTTGACCAACCAAACGCAATGAAACTGGGTACAGTATATGTTTATATACATTGTAATGCACCGACATCTAACTTCGTTCAATTGTTTACATAATCACAAGATGGCGGATGTGCGAAATATTTCACCGGCATTCTATATCTCTGAAACTGTTAGCGGTATCTCCCTAAAATTTTGTACGGATATAAAGGGCACTACTGGAAGTCCATCTATAAGATTTTCAAAAACCGGTTAACTACAAAACGAACATGGCGGCCAAGCGAATTTGAACATTTTAAATAGACCTTTCTCGCGATTTAATGTTCCAAGCGCACTGAAACCTGGTACAGGAAATATTTATACACATTGTAATCCACTGGTATCTAATTTTGTTCAATTGTTTACATAACCTCAAGATGGCGGCAGTGCGAATTTTAAAATTAAGTTTTTATTTCTTGTGATGTAGTCATGCGATCGAAGTGAAAGTTTGAATAATGAACCTACGCAATAATTTTCCTTTAATGGTACAAGACTCTATGGCCTATACATTTAACAATCCAACATGGCGACCATCCGAAATATTTAGACGATACTGAATATCTACGAATCTATTTTAGCAATCAAACTAAATTTTTTAATGTTCATAGGGGCTATGAACTTAAGTTCACCTATAGGACTTTAAATAACCTGGTGATCACAAATCCAACATGGCGGTGACGCGAATTATAAATATTCACATGGACGTTTCTCGCAATTTAACCATCCGCGTGCAGTGAAACTTGGTACAGTAAATCTTTATCCGAATGTTAATCCACTGGCATCTAATTTATTTCAATTGTTTCCATAACCTCAAGATGGCAGCTGTGAATTTTTTTTAAATCTCCTTGTTTTTTCTTGTGTCCTAATTATGCGATTGAAGTTTGAATACTACACGTTCACAATAATCTGCATATAACAGTACATAACTCTAGGACCTACATATATAAAATCGAACATGGCGACCATCCGAAATATTTAGTCGGTTCTCAATATCTACGAATCTATTACAGCAATCAAACTGAAATTGTGTATGTTGATAGTGGCAATTAACATAAGTAGGATATATGAAAATAGGCTGTATAGTTCTTCACGGAACTACTTGTTTCTGATCTTCCCGGACGTTCAAACTAAACTATCTAGTGTGTGCCAATCGAATGACATGTCTATGTACGCCTATAGAGCAGATACAAGTTATTACTCCAAACTTGAGACGGCATATGAAAACTTAGAATCAAACATGGCGATAGTGGTAATATGGAATATCAGAGTGGTGTTGATCAAGATCAATCAGGTGAAGTCAGTGGTTTCAAAGAGCCAACATCGTTGCAGAATGAAATCGTTTGACCCTTCCATATCTCACCTGTTCCCACTAGCAAGAAGACTGTATCTTAAAGGGGTCGAAAATCTGGATTCTGGATCAGCTTGTGTAATAACAACCTCTCCGTACAAAAAGGAATTGGAGCCATCGCTAGGAAATAATCCTTCGACATCCACAGGAAAGCAAACAATCCAAAACCAAAAATGAAGTCTTTCATAAAAGCAAGTAATATTAACCTACCAAAAGCCAAAAGAAACACGAAAATAACGGAAATTTCTTCGTCACAGAGCAAGGAAGATGATGAGTGTTTTGCAGACGACGACACCGACTTGGAGGAACTAGGCACACGGCCTGATGATGGAGGTGCGGAGTGCCTATTTTGTGGAGGAAACTTTTCCGATGATAGGAGTGGTGAAACATGGATAAATTGTATAGTGTGCAGTATGTAGGCACATGTAGAATGTGCAGATGCTGAACAAAAAGATTACCTGTTGATTTCTGCAAATAAAAGCACTATTCAAACAGTTTATGTTTGCTGAAACGGTATATTCCATATTACAATCCATTATTCAATGGACCTCGAAAGTGCACATTTCCATAAAATGTTTATTTTGGTCTGGTGTCAGTAATATTTATAATACCTATGTAGTTGTCAAAGCACATATCAATCTGTATGAATAAATAAAAGGAAATTTATCTGAGAATATTTTTATTTAGTCCAACCCCTCCTCCACGTGGTGGGAGACGGGCAACGGCATGAAGTAGGGGATTGCCTGTAGGGGTGAAGTACAGTGGGGACTTTGTGTGCCCCGGGACCGCTACGGTAGCTGTGAAGGCTCTATGGGAACCCTGAAAAGTGACGGCTGATGGGGCTCTGGTGAAGCTACGATAGGCCTAGCAAGCCAGTAGTGGATATCATATTTGCTTTCAAACCAGGAACAGGCCTCGGAAAGGACGGATGCAAACGACGACGACCCGGATATGCTAATGGACTACGAGTTGGGACATTAAACATACAGACACTGACAGGAAAAGTGGAGGAGATTGTAGATGTGATGGAGAGAAGAAAACTAGATGTACTGGGCTTGGCAGAAACAAGATGGAAAGGAGAAGGTCGCAGAGAACTGAGGAAAGGGTACCGGTTGTACTGGAGTGGGAACAGTGAAGGAAGGAGCAGCGGAGTAGGAGTAGTTGTGAGAGATGGAATGAAGGAAGAGGTAAAGGGAATAAGTGACAGGATCATGAAGATCAGAGTAACTGTAAAGGGAAGAAGCCTGGAGATAGCCCAGGTATATGCCCCTCAAGTTGGATGTACAGCTCAAGAGAAGGAAGACTTTGAGGAGGAGCTACAACAGCAGTTGAATGGTCAGAGCATCATTGTCATGGGAGATTTGAATGCACATGTAGGAAGTGAAAGGCAAGGATATGAAAATGTACTGGGAGCAGAAGGATGGGGTAGCAGGAATGAAGAAGGGAGAAAGTTGCTGGATTTTTGCAAGAGAAACGGTTTAGTGGTAGGCAACTCCTGGTTCCGGAAGAAAGAAAGCCACAAAGTAACGTGGTACAGCAGTGATTTAACAAAGAAATCTTTGGTAGATTACATGCTGTACGACTGGGAAATGAAGAGAAGTGTCAGAGATATAAAGGTAATACCATCAGAGGCCTTAGATAGCGACCACAGAATACTTGTAATGAACCTGGGAGTTGTAAAGGATAGCAAGAGGACAGAGTACCAGGAAAGGAGAATCAAAGTATGGAAACTCAAGGAAAATGAAGTCAAGGAAGAATTCCAGAAGATAATAAGGGAAAAGATGCCAGCAGACAATCCTAAAACAGGGGAAGAGGAATGGAAGCAATTCAAAAACACAATGGTGGAAGCTGCAGAGGCAGTATGAGGAAGAACAAGCAACAGAAAGCGGTGTAAAGATACACCATGGTGGAATGAGAGAGTAAAAGAAGCTGTGGGAAGGAAGAACAAGGCTTTCAGAGTGTGGTTCCAGGAAAGAACTGATCTGGCAAGGGAAGATTATAAGATAAAGAAGAAAGAAGCAAACAAGATTGTTGCAGAGGAGAGGAAGAAGTGGATGGTAAAGTGGACAGAGATGATGGAGGAAGACAGCAGAGGAAATAAGAAAGTACTTCAAAAGTAAGAGAAGAGGTCTGCGAGAGGATGTGGTAATGATGGACAAAAACGGAACTGAGGTACACAACAAAGAGACACTCAAGACAGTGTGGAAAGAGTACTTTGAGGATTTGCTGAATCCAAATGGTCATAGGGAGGAAGACAATGTATTGGAAGATGGAGAAGACAACACAGGAATGGAAAAGGACCTGACTTGGAGAGAACTGGAAATGGCTATAGACAAGATGAAAGGAGGAAGGGCACCAGATGTGGATGAAGTGAGTGTTGAAATGGTGACGGCAGCAGGGGAGGTTGGGAGACAGTGGCTGTACCGTGTGATGAGGGTGATATGGAAGGAGAAAAAGACCCCAGAAGATTGGAAGAAAGGATTAATTGTCCCAATATTTAAGAAAGGAAGCAGAAAGGAGTGTAGAAATTACAGGGGAGTCACACTCATACCTCACTGTGCCAAGATATATGAAAAGATATTAGAAAGTAGAATACGAGCCAAAGTGGAGAGAAAATTGAGAGAGGAACAGTATGGATTCAGACCTGGGAGATCAACAGTGGATCTCATATTTTCAGTGACACAGCTCCAGGATCACCACTACGAATTTGGAGAGGATCTGTTGATGGCCTTCCTGGACATCGAAAAGGCCTATGATAGTGTGTGTAGGGAGAAGGTTTGGAAGGCAATGGAAAACATGGGAGTGGATAAAGAGACTGTAGGCAGAGTGAAGGAGATGTATTGTGGAAGTGTGAGTTGTGTGAAAGTTGGAGGGGAAAGAACAGACTGGTTCAGACAAATGAGTGGCCTGAAACAGGGTAGTGCGCTGTCACCCCTTCTCTTTATTGTGGTTATGGACGAGGTAATGACACGGATAGCAGGAAAGATAGGAGAAGATAAGATGAAGGCAATGGTGTTTGCAGATGATCTCATGGTCTGGGGAAACAAGGAGGAGGAAATCCAGGAGCAACTGAAGCAACCTAGAACAAGGTGGATTGATTCAGTGAAGAACAGCGTAAGAAAAAGAAATCTGGACTGGGACAAGATCGTGGAAGAAGAATGGTGGAAGGAAAGAGGAAAGTGAAGAAGTGCCATAAATACCCCGACCCGGCAGGAGCTGGATAAGGGGAAATGATGATGATGATGATGATGATGATTTCTTCGTCCTATAGATGCAGCAAACCGTAACAAATGGAGAGCGAGGTGCAGAGTGGTGGACTCCAAAAAATAATTGGGAACAACGCCATGAAGAAGAAGACTCGATCGAGTTGTATTTCTTCCCTTGCAACCATTGCCCATATTGTGACTAATTCACATTTTAAATTTTAGGATTTTCTCTTGCGTAATATTGACAGTAATGCTGCTTAACATTATCAATTGTAACTCTTCAGTCGGTCAACACAAATTTGCCCCATATGATTGGGAGTACAGAACGATGACCGCTTGTCGGTCGAAACACATAATCCTATATTGTCGCTTATTTATCAGTGAATAATAACTAATACATGTAAACTTTTTCAGGAGTGTTAATCAGGGTGGACTCGAGCTGACGTCCTCTTTCCTGTGGACCACTGGTCATATTTTTGAAAACAAATTTGAAAATTTTTGTTTTTGAAAGTGGGCGATAGTTTGAAAACCATACATGAGAGAAAGTTGTGCCATAGTTGAAACGAATGGTCTCTATGACCTTTATTATTTTATAATAAGACTTTTTTTAATTTTTGAGATTTTTTGAAAACACTTAAATTTTGAAATTTTTATATTTTGGAACCTAAAGAGTTTACAAAAAATTTTGTTTGACGTAAACGAATGGCCCTGACCCCCTCTACCCCCAAAATGAATTTCAAGTCTCTATCTTACAGTATTTATTAGTGGGATTTCACTATGATTACCAGTAAAATAATCTTGTGCTGGTATAGTACGAAGTTGTAAGGTATATGACTATGGAAATTGTCCCAACTTTCGGACAAGTCGAGACTAGCTCATTGATGGACGGTGGCCTCGAACTTGAGAGCCGGAGTAGGAAATAGGTTACCTAAGGGTTTTCTTTGCTAACGATAAGGTGATTTTAAATTTTAACACAATAAGGTTAAAGTTCCTGTATTATTTGATCCCTTGCTTTGATTTGCACCCTCAAACAGTCCGGTGTATCACATACTTTAAAAACCAATTCCCGACTACACAATCCTCCTTCTTTACCTTAATACAGCCGAAATGAAACCATTTCTCACTTAGTGCAATTTTGCATACGTCCCCCTTAAATTGCATTTTGTGACAATTTTGAATCTAAATTACATTTTGTAAGTATTTTCTATCTAAATTGCATTTTGTAAATATTGTCAATTCAAATAACAGTACAGTAAGTATGTAGTTAGTTTTAGTTGTAAGTAGGTAGTTAGTTTGTCTATTAGATATATGTCATAGTTCTATTAGACTGGGGTGTGTGAGTGTGTCTGGTAGCAGTTGCATTGTTTATTAGTTATAGTTCATTGTTTCAGTAGACTGTGATGTGTGAGGGTGCATGTGAGTGTGCCTGGTGACAGACTGTTTTAGTGGTAGTATTTGTTGTTGGTGGAACTTAAGTTTTTTGTTAGTAGAATTTTGGTATTTAATTGTTAGTACGGTAGAAGGTTAGTATTTTTGTTAGTAGAATTGCTCTTTACTTATTCTGAAAGGGAGTAGCAGCCTTTCAGAATAAATCAATTCTTTACTAGTCTTATAGACGGTTAAGATATTGATAATATAAGCCAAATAATGACTACACTGCGTCCTGCTGCACGGCTGAAAGCAACGGGAAACTACAGCCGTATGCTATTCCCGAGGATATGCACCTCTCTATGCATTACATGTGATGATGGCCTCCTCCCTTGTAAAATTTCAATCCGGAGGTAAACTAGTCCCCCGTTCGGATCTCCAGGTGGGGACTACTCGAGAGGGGGTTAACATCACAGAAGTGACAAAGAGGAAATCTGACATTCTACGGATCGGAGTGTGGAATGTTAGAAGTCTGCTAGGAAGTGGAAGGTTAGAAAACTTAGAAAGGGAAATGGATAGGTTGAGGTTGGATTTGGTTGGGATTAGTGAAATGCGCTGGCAGGAAGAACAGGATTTTTGGTCAGGAGACTATAGGGTCATTAGCACTAAATCAAACAATGGCCAAGCAGGGGTTGGCCTCATATTGAGTAGGAAACTTGGACAGCGGGTGGAATATTATGAGCAATCAAAAATCAATACTAAACCTACCTGCACCACAGTGGTACAAGTCTATATGCCTACCAGTCAAGCTGATGATGAGGATGTTGAAAAGGTCTATGAAGAAATAGACGAAATTCCGAGGTATATCAAGGATGATGAAAATGTTATAGTAATGGGAGATTGGAATGCTGTGGTAGGAAAAGGGAGAGAAGGGAAGATAGTAGGAGATTTCGGATTAGGTGAAAGGAATGATCGAGGAAGCAGGCTGGTAGAATTCTGCACCGAGTATGAATTGGTCATAGCTAACACCTTATTCAATAACCACAATAGAAGAATATACACATGGATGAGACCAGGAGATACAGGGCGTTACCTAATCGACTTCATTATGGTCAAGCAGAGGTTTCGAAACCAGATTTTGGATTGTAAAACATATCCTGGTGCTGACATAAACTCTGATCACAATCTGGTTGTAATGAAATGCAGATTAAAGTTGAAGAAACTGAAGAAAAGTCAAAAGCCAAAAAGGTGGGCAATAGACAGACAGAAAGAGAAGGATGTAAACGAAAGATTCAAGAAGAGTATAAAGGAAGGACTAATGAAAAACCCTAAACAAACTTCAATTGCAGACGAATGGGCACTTTTGAAGAATGAAATAACAAAATCCGCAGAAGAAAACATTGGTAGGAAAGAAAGAATAGGTAGAAAACCGTGGATCACTCAGGATATACTAGAATTGATGGATGAAAGGCGGAAACACAAGAATCTAAGAGATGAAAAGGAGAAAGCAGAATACAGACGTCTGAGAAATGAAGTTAACAAGAAGTGCAAGGAAGCGAAAGAAGAATGGTTGAAAGAGAAATGTGCAGGTATAGAAAATTGTCTGAAATTAGGAAAAGTAGACACAGCTTATCGAAGGATTAAGAATACTTTTGGGGAAAAGAAGACTAAGTGCTGTAATATTAAGGACACAAATGGAAAGCCTCTAACAGATAGGAAGAAAAGGTTGAGAGATGGAAAGCTTACATAGAGAGTTTGTATAAGGGAAAGGAGATTGAGAATCATGTAATGGAAAGGGAGGAGGAAATTTATGAGGATGCGAAAGGAGATTTAATATTGAGATCAAAATTTGATAGAGCTTTGGAAGACTTAAGCAGGAACAAAGCACCAGGCATAGATGATATACCGATTGAGTTGCTACGCTGCATAGGAGATGAAGGTCTGATCAGGTTATTTCACTTGGTGTGTAGGATTTATGAGACAGGTGTGGTGCCCCCTGATTTCAAGAAGAATGTAATCATCCCTATACCAAAGAAAGTGGGAGCTGACAGATGTTAAGATTACCGTACAATCAGCTTGATTACTCATGCTTCAAAGATCCTGTCTAGAATAATTTACAAGAGGATTGAAAGCCAGATAGAAACGGAGTTGGGTGAAGACCAGTTTGGTTTCAGGAGAAATGTAGGAACAAGGGAAGCTGTACTAAGTCTTAGGCTGATTTTGGAAGGTAGAATAAGGAAAGATAAGAGAACGTTCATGGCTTTCGTAGACTTAGAAAAGGCTTTGGATAACGTTGATTGGACTAAATTGTTTGACATTTTGAAATCTATTGGAATAAAGTACAGGGATAGGAGGGTGATATACAACCTGTACAGAAACCAGACAGCAGTCATTCGAGTTGAAGGACATGAGAGAGAAGCTGGTATTCAGAAAGGTGTGAGGCAAGGCTGCAACTTATCACCCATACTTTTCAATCTTTACATTGAACAAGCAATGAAGGAAATTAGAGAAAAATTTAAAGTGGGAGTGAAGATTCAAGGAGAAATAATTTCAACTCTGAGATTTGCTGATGACATCGTCATCTTGCCCGACAAGCCTGAGGATTTGAATGAGTTTTTGAATGGTATGGACTCCGTCTTACGGAAAGAATTCATGATGAAAATAAATAAATGTAAAACAAAAATACTGGAATGCAGCCGAGATAAATCAGAAACCTCTATGGAGATCAAATTGGCAGGGGAAAAGCTGAAGGAAGTACGAGACTTCTGTTACTTAGGAAGCAGAATAACCAGTGATGGACGAAGCAAAGAGGATATTAAAAGTAGGTTGGCTCAGGCAAAGAAAGCATTTCTACAAAAAAGGAATCTGCTGACATCGAATATAGATTTAGGTATTAGGAAGTCATTTTTGAAAGCCTTTGTCTGGAGCGTGGCGCTCTATGGAAGTGAAACTTGGTCTATTGGTGCAGCAGAAAAGAGGAGAATTGAAGCATTTGAAATGTGGTGTTACAGGAGAATGATGAAGATCATATGGGTAGATAGGGTTACAAACAAAGAGGTATTAAGACGAGTGGGAGAGGAGAGATGTTTCTGGCGACTGCTAATGAAGAGAAGAGATAGGTTGGTAGGACACATACTAAGACACCCAGGAATAGCAAGCTTAGTTATGGAAGGAAGGGTCGAGGACAAAAACTGTAGGGGTAGACCAAGGTTAGAATATGTTAAACAGATTGCCTCGGATGTAGGGTGTCGGAGCTATGTAGAGATGAAACGATTAGCTCAGGACAGGGAGGCATGGAGTGCTGCATCAAACCAGTCAAAAGACTGAAGACTCAAACAACAACAAATACAAAATGGTATTCCATATCCCCACCATCTCCTCTAAGCGTCTAAGTGTTGATAACTATTTAGAGATAGATTTTAATGGGCTCCGGATGACGAAAATCTTCAAAATACCATTTTTAGCCTATTTTCATTTATGAAAAAAATAGGCTTATGCGACCACCTTTTGTCCATGTGTGTGTGTGTGTGCGTGTGTGTGTGCGTCCGTGTGTGTGTGTCCCACATAATATAAACGGCTGGAGCGATTTCAATGAAATTTGGTAAGGCCATAGTACTATTTTGGTGAACTCCGACCGTGCCCTTCAAATTTTATTACGTCTCACCAATGTAACATGGCGACTGTGCGAAATATTTCACTGGCATTCTATATCTCCAAAAATCTTACTCATATCACCCTGAAATTTTTCACACTGATAAAGGGCTCTACTATAAGTTCACCTATGTGACTTCAAAAAGCTGTTAATTACAAAACGAACATGGCGGCCAAGTGAAGTTGAAACATTTAAATAGACTATTCTCGTGATTTAACCATCCGAACGCAGTGAAACTTGGCACTGCAAATGTTTATACACATTGTAATGAACGGACATCTATTTTCGTTCAATTGTTTACATAACCTCAAGATGCGGCTCTGCGAAATTTTTAAATTAAGGTTATATATCTTGTGTCCTAATCATGTGATCAAAGTCAACGTTCGAATAATGAACCTACGCAATAATCGTCATCTAATAGTACAAAGCTCTATGGCCTACATATATTAAAATCCAACATGGTGACCATCCGAAATATTTATACGGTTCTCAATATCTATTAATCTATGGCAGCAATCAGACTTTTTCACACTGATAAAGGGCTCTACTATAAGTTCACCTATGTGACTTCAAAAAGCTGTTAATTACAAAACGAACATGGCGCCCAAGTGAAGTTGAAACATTTAAATAGACTATTCTCGTGATTTAACCATCCGAACGCAGTGAAACTTGGCACTGCAAATGTTTATACACATTGTAATGAACGGACATCTATTTTCGTTCAATTGTTTACATAACCTCAAGATGCGGCTCTGCGAAATTTTTAAATTAAGGTTATATATCTTGTGTCCTAATCATATGATCAAAGTCAACGTTCGAATAATGAACCTACGCAATAATCGTCATCTAATAGTACAAAGCTCTATGGCCTACATATATTAAAATCCAACATGGTGACCATCCGAAATATTTATACGGTTCTCAATATCTATTAATCTATGGCAGCAATCAGACTTCAATACTGTACGTTGATAGAGGCTATAAAATACGTTCACCTATGGGACTTTCAATAACCTGGCGAGCACAAATCCAACGTGGCGGTGACGCAAAATTCAAATATTTAAATGGACGTTTCTCGCGATTTAACCATCCGAGCGCAGTGAAACTTGGTACGGTATATGCTTATGCAAATTTTAATCCACTGGCGTCTGATTTATTTCAATTGTTTTCATAATCACAAGATGGCGGCTGTTCGAAATTTTAAAATCTCTATTTTATTTCTTGTGTTCTAATCATGCGATTGAAGTTTGAATATTACACCTACACAATAATCTTCATGTAATAGTAGGCTACATAACTCCAAAGTGGCGACCATCTGAAATATTTAGATGGTTCTCAATATCTGCGAATCTATTACAGCAATCAAACTGAATTGTTGTAAATTGATACAGACAATTAACATAAGTAGGATATATGAAAATAGGCTGTATAGATCTTCATAGAACTACTTGTCTCTTCGTCGTATTAAGCCTTGGACCCTTTACTTTCTCACGGTACATTTATTTTCTTCATAGTTCATTTCTAAGGCCGGCTCCGTATTACTTAACCTATTAGTAAACCTAGTGATATAGATTTTTATTTTTCTATTTATTAGCCTACTTTCGATTTTTGCAAAAACTGCGTCTTTGGTGGCGTAGTTGGTAGGTATGCTGAGCTTCTATGCCCAAGATCGCAGGTTCAAACCCAGCCGAAGTCGTCGGATTTTTAAGAGCGTTAAAAATCCCTCAGTATGCCTTCCATTGGAGGGGAGTTAAATCCGGCGGGCCCATGTCATAAATTTATGGCGTGTAAATGAACCTTCCACTAATTACACTTGTGTGAAGCTAAACTGTGTAGGTTATATTTGATAACGCTATATCAACGGTCCAGCGTTCGTCACCAGGTGCTGGTTGCGATGTCATATAGTAGCCAAGTTTGCAGCTAGGTGTCGTCGATGGTTGCATTTGGCAGCAAAAGTAGGAACTACTTGAAAATTGATCGTCTGCAGTCCTTACCTGAATTACAGATAACACACATTAATACACTGTTTTATCCCTATGTTGGGGGTGGGATAAACAGGGTAGTGTAGATGTATTAATTTAAGGGATGTTTCCGAAAAAGGGTAGTTTCCCGTAATTGGGGGAAGACTACTAGTGTAGTGTGGTGATGTGAGTACGTGATCTATTGGGGGCGTTCCTACAGGATGCGTTTACCTGCTAGGGGATGAATGTCTAAGAGTGGGCTATTAACCTAGCCTGCCAATTATGTAGAGCGAGCGTTTAGCGAGCTCACGTGCAGAGTCGACAACTTGACACGCTGCAGTCGGGCTGCTTGCTTGAATACAATAGGATTCCTGACGGCGCAGTTCCTGGCCTTCACGGTCAGGGACAATAAGGAATAAGGTCAGGTTGGGTGTAGGGATGTAAAACTGGGTGAAATGAGTAATAGATGTGTGTGTTTACTGACCAAGTATTTATTGGTCAGTAGCGGTGATGTACTGTCCTTTTAGGCAGTGGACAGGTATAAAGTAAAGTACAAGGTGTGTAAAATACAAAGTGTTCTGGGTAGGTGTTACAATAATAAGGAATCTGAGCACATGGCTAGTTCTCACCTGGTGAAGAGCTGGAACGGACCTTGGAGGAGCAGAGCCGCTGGCCACGAATAGATAATGGGGCTCCTCTGGGTCTAGCTTTTAAGGCTTTCCCCCACTGCTTGGTCAGCGTTTCCTCACCGTAGCTGCTCCAGATAGTGTGTTTATGTATGTATTATGTAAGCGTGGCTGTCAGCAGTATTGCTGGGCCTGCTTGTGTTGCGGAAGTATGTGAGGCTTATGGCATGCCTATGAGGGTGGTTTTGGTGAAAAGATGAAGGGTGGGTCTTAAGGGTACTGCCCCTGGGCTGTACAACACCCATCACAATTAACACCGGTTATCAGACAGATTCTACACACATCCAAAGTACACGGGGCTACATGACCGCGTTGTCGCAGCCCCTAAACTAAGGAACCAACCAGACATATGATATCTACACGGGCCAAAAGAGTCTGTCTGTGTGTGTATGTCTGTCTCCCCCTATCAATTCAAACATGACGAAACCAAATTGACGCAATTTTGTAAAGAGGTAGCACCAGAAAAGTTCACATCAGCGTATTGTTTTACATAGCCGCCTTCTTAAACAAAATGGCGGGCACCCAAATGTTGATTGCTTATGATGATGATGATAATTGCAGTTTTAAGGGGCCTAACATTTCAACTACCGTATACTAATTATCAGATCTCTATCAAATATTGGACATATTTATGCAGGGTGCGACTGGCGACCGACCGAAAAGGTCATCAGCCAAATACTTTCAATATGGCTGCCATATGAATCATGCAAGTATTATAATCCATTACTTATGATCCAATGAATCAATATTCACAGTAGTTGGAATTCGGACAGTCTCATATAAGGACTTTCTAATGTCAATGTGTTAACTTCATGAAACTGTATGTTACACGCAGATGCCATCTTGAAACTATAAAATATAATAATAAATAACTCTCAGCACTTAAGAGCTACTGTAACGAAAATTAGTGCCAAGGTAGGACCGTATATGTGGCCTTGTATGGCTAAGGCAACAGAACAGAATCTCTACGCATTCAATATGGCGGCTGTGCCAACTAATTTATAGTATTAAAATCGATAACTCCGATTAAATTGGGAAATTGAGACCAATGTTGCCAACAGTTGCTAATAATATTAGAGTTCTCACATGCGTTCGTCAGAATCCAATTGCGCAATTAACACGAAACTATGTAAGAGGGGTGAAACTAATAAAATATTTCGCTGGCATTACTCATATGACTATCACACTGCATATAGCACATAGCTGCCATCTCGAATATGTAAGACATTAGTATCCACAATCCACTATTTAACAGTTTTATCCTACATAAGACTCTCTTTATTAGTTTCATTGTAAATCCGCTTTTTCATCCAGAAGAATTGATTGAAACATCAGAAAAGTACACCCATCTACCATACCGAATGTATGGAATCGTTTATCTTGCGCCTTATGCAGGAAAAGCCTTTTATGTGACACTGCGTTTTGTCATTGTAACTGTATTAAGGGGATTTTCGCTCACATGGTTTGATATTCAAAATTAAGATTGTTAATTGCACATGTAACAAGTAGCTCCGTGAAGAACTATACAGCCTATTTTCATATATCCGACTTATGATAATTGCCGCTATCAACATACACAATTTCAGTTTGATTGTTGTAATAGATTAGTAGATATTGAGAACCGTTTAAATATTTCGGATGGTTGCCATGTTGGATTAAGTACTATTAAATGAAGTTTGTTTTGTAGGTGTAGTATTCAAACTTCAATCGCATGATTGGGACACAAGAAATAAAAACGAGATTTTAAAATTTCGCACAGCTACCATCTTGTTATGAAAACAATTGAAATAAATTAGATGCAACTGGATTAAAATGTGTATAAGCATTTACCGTGCCAAGTTTAACTGCACTCGGATGCTTAAATTGCGAGAAAAAATCTATTTAAATATTTATATTTCGCTTCGCCGCCATGTTGGATTTGTGCTCACCAGGTTATTGAAAGTTCCACAGGTAAACTTATGTTCATAGCCTCTATCAACATGCAGAATTTCAGTTTGATTGCTGTCATCGATTAATAGATATTGACAATCGTCTAAATATTTCGGATGGTCACCATGTTGGATATTTACATATGTAGGCCCATAGAGTTATGTACTATTAGATAACGATTATTGCTTAGGTTCATTATTCAAACGTTCATTTCGATCGCATGATTAATACACAAGAATTAAAAACTTAATTTTAAAGTTTCGCACAACCGCCATCTTGAGGTTATGTAAACAATTGAAATAAATGAGATGCCAGTGCATTACTATGTGTATAAACATTTACTGTACAATATTTCATTGCGCTCAGATGTTGAAATCGCGAGAAAATTCTATTAAAATGTTTCAACTTCGCTTGGCCGCCATGTTCGTTCTGTAGTTAACAGGTTTTTGAAAGTCTCATGGGTGAACGTCTATTTGTGCCCTTTATCACCGTATAAAATTTCAGGGTAATATCGGTAATAGTTTCGGAGATATAGAATGGCAGTGAAATATTTCGCACAGCCGCCATGTTGGGTCGGTGAGAAGTAATAAAATTTGAAGGACACGGTGGGTGTCGGCCATAATGGGGCTATGACCTTACCGAGTTTTATTGAAATCGTTCCAGCCGTTTAGACGTTATTATGGACACACACACACATTCGCACCCACGGACAAAAGGTGATCTCATAAGCCTATTTTTTCATAAATGAAAATAGGCTAAACATGTGACATATGTGATTTAGTTGAACAATCACAGATATTTCATTTGCGTGAAAATCTCAAGAAGAACCTCTGAATTAAATTAGAAAATTAATTCTGAAGCTTTCATATCATCAATTTCCAAAAGCATATGTCAGATTTTTAGCCTATTTTCAATTTTGAAAAAAAAAAAAAAAAAAAATGCTTACGAGATCACCTTTTGTCCGTGTGTGTGTGTGTGTGAGGTGTGTGTGTGTCGCCCCCTAATAACTTTTAAATGGCTGGAGCGATTTGAATGAAACTCGGGAAGTGCATAGCACTATTCCGGGCGACCCCGACCGTGCCCTTCAAATTTTGTTACGTCTTACCAATCCAACATGGAGGCTGTGCGAAATATTTCACCAGCATTCAATATCTCCGAAACTATTCTTGATATCACCCTGTAATTTATTACGGTGATAAAGGGAACTACTAGAAGTTCACCTATGAGACTTTTGAAAAACTGACAACTACAAAACCAACATGGCGGTCACGCGAATTCGCGACTTTTAAATAGACGTTTCTCGCGATTTAACCAACCAAACGCAATAAAACAGGGTACAGTATATGTTTATACACATTGTAATGCACCAACATCTAACTTCGTTCAATTGTTTACATAACCACAAGATGGCGGATGTGCGAAATATTTCACCGGCATTCTATATCTCTGAAACTATTAGCGGTATCACCCTGAAATTTTGTACGGTGATAAACGGCACTACTGGAAGTTCATCTATAAGACTTTCAAAAACCGCTTAACTACAAAACGAACATGGCGGCCAAGCGAATTTGAAAAATTTAAATAGACCTTTCTCGCGATTTAATGTTCCAAACGCAACGAAATCTGGTACAGGAAATATTTATACACATTGTAATGCACTGGTATCTAATTTAGTTCAATTGTTTACATAACCTCAATATGGCGGCTGCGCGAATTTTAAAATTAGTTTTTTTTCTTGTGTCGTAATCATGCGATCGGAGTGAAAGTTTGAATAATGAACCTACGCAATAATTTTCCTTTAATGGTACATGACTCTACACATTTAACAATCCAACATGGCGACCATCCGCAATATTTAGACGGCTCTGAATATCTACGATCTATTATTGCAATCAAACTGATTTTTTATGTTCATAGGGGCTATGAACTTAAGTTCACCTATAGGACTTTAAATAACCTGGTGATCACAAATCCAACATGGCGGCGACGCGAAGTATAAATATTCAAATGGACGTTTCTCGTAATTTAACCATCCGAGTGCAGTGAAACTTGGTACAGTAAATCCTTATACGAATGTTAATCCACTGGCATCTAATTTATTTCAATTGTTTCCATAACCACAAGATGGCAGCTGGGCGAAATTTTCAAATCTCCTTGTTACTTCGTGTGTCCTAACCATGCGATTGAAATTTGAATGCTACACGTACACAATAATCTTCATGTAACAGTACATAACTCTAGGAGCTATATATATAAAATCCAACATGGCGACCATCCGAAATATTTAGTCGGTTCTCAATATCTACGAATCTATTACAGCAATCAAACTGAAATTTTGTATGCTGATAGTGGCAATTAACATAAGTAGAATATATGAAAATAGGCTGTATAATTCTTCACGGAACTACTTGTATTAATCTATATTCAGAGAATTATTTCAAAAATTATTGGATCATTAAAATGTAAATTGCATCATGTGGACCATTATTTGGGAACTAGGGTTTTGAAAAATAAATAATTAATATCTCCAGAACCGTTAATGCAACGATGTTGCAACTTTGTACACGGATGTTTCTCAATAAGATGTAAATTGCTATACACTTTCAGCTTTGTATCTTAAAAAATGTGGCAGTTCCAAATTTCACAGATGCTTCCCCTAAATACAGTTACAATGACGAAACGCATTCGCACATAAAAGACTTTTCCTGCAGAAGGCGCAAGATAAACGATTCCATACATTCGGGATCATACTGTAGATGGGCGTCTTTCATCTCAGGAATATTCAATTATACCCCTTGACAGGGGAAAAGAGTTATAACTATACGCATACATTTGGGAGAAAGTAGGTTATATCTTCTTAAATGAACATCTTGTTTTTCTGTAGATTTCTCGCTTGATTTTTTATTTTTCTCTCTATAGACAATAAATAGTTTTAAATAACATTGAAGATAGCAAAAAAGGCAAAGCGTCATGGATGAACTCCAAAATGTATGTTATTAGTTCACATGGAAGGAGAGTAATCCTATGGTGCTGAAAGCAAAGAACCAATAATTTCGAGTTTCTCGCAAAAAAGAGTTACCTTTCTTAGCGGAAATTTTCAACATACAGTGCGGAAATGTTTAGATATAATTTCCCCTTATGTGTGTTATATTTTAACACTATCGGTTTTCTAAATTTACTTTAGTTTAAATTTGCCAGATGGAAATGTTCATTAAACTTCTGTGAACATTTAAAAAAATCATGAAAAATTAAAAAGCCATTAAAAAAGTATGTTAAAGTAAAGAGTGAAACTTGCCGAACAACCCTGAGAACTTTCGACTAGTTCCTGTTAATCGTCTCTGAGATAAAAGTAATTAAAAAGTTGACAATTAACATGGTCTTTAAATATTGAGAAATATTTCAGATTTAAGTTGTCCATCTTTTTGTGCTGAAGAAGGATTTATAAAAATTCGAAACATGTACATAAAACTATAATAAGATCAAGTGTATTATGTATTTACTAGTCGATTGAAGAAACAATAATTCTTGTTTATGAAGTCAATACGCTTCCTCAATATAAAAAACCATTACCGTATGGTTTATGTGTAACGATTCGATCCCCAAGCTTTTATATTTATAATAATTAATCTTTTTCGTTTTATTTATATATATATATTAATTTTTTATTAAGTAGTATTCCATGCTACAAGATTTTATCTGTCTGTAAGCAGCTCAAATCATTCTGAACAGATTTTCATTTACGAATGGTTGTAAAGTTAGTTGTCAGAGAGACGTGGGAAGTGACAGGTTCGCTCGCATTTCTACAATAGATGTTATTTCCTGAAGAAGGTCCTAGCGCGTGACAAAGGCGATGCGGTTTCCGGTCACTATTAGTGCCGGTAGTGGTAAATCTATTCTCAACCCCAAATGAATGTAAGAAACCCTTGCTGCTGTGGAGAAATAACTGAAGAAATGACATTATTCAATAATGGAAATGTCAGTAGTTCTGATGAGTATTGTTCGTCAAGGAGCAGTGACTTATAGACGGTGCCTAATTGAAAGGGTAGGACTTTAAGAAACATTCACACCCCCATATGAATGTAAGAAACCCAGGCAGCTGTGTCGAAATAACTGAAGACATGGCATATTCTATAATGGAAATGTCAGTATTCCTGATGAGTATTGTTCGTGAAGGAGCAGTGACTTATAGACTGTGTCTAATTGAAAGGGTGGACTTTAAGAACCATATTATCGACAAAAACTTGAAAATGTTATAAATACGGTAGCTCAAGCCAGAGGAGGAAAACTTATTATTATTCATTCAGTCACTCCAGTAGTCCTACGTACTGGGAGTTAGTTTCAGAGGAAAATATTAGCGAGGCATCATGCAGGAAGTTATTTCCTACAGTGGTAGATCAGTACAATAGTATGGAGCAAAGCTACAGTTAATCAACAGTCGGTAATGGAAATAGGTATGCTAACCTATCTCCAATAAGGTACTACAACATGTCAACTACGGGACGGATCAACGAGGACATCAGTCATATTATCTATATATATGACAATACTTCAAGAGGTGAGCGAAGATCATAATTTATCTCACGTCTCTCAGGCCATGTAAAATCAAGCTTGTGTTCATTTTTAGTTAAATCCATTCATTATACTTTATCTGTTGAGCCGCAGTAAATTTTTTTAAATTCAAATTTGTAACTATTCTTATTGTGTTTTTCTTTTTATATTTGTTACCTAGATTCATTAAATTCATTTAAGTCAATGTCAGGACCCTCATTTATAGTAGTTAGTAATATTATATAAGGCTAACCCAACTATCCTTCATAATGCTGAATCGGTTTGAGTACTACGGTTTCACTTCGACCGGGGATAAGATATCTTGTTTTCTGCCAATGAGTAGCTGTGCAGTCCCCTTCTTTTGACTATATAAAGTCTGGCACCCATATCATATCTTTTTTTTTTGCGTATGGCTTTTTTTTTAGTGCCGGGAGTGTCCGAGGACATGTTCGGCTCGCCAGTTTTGTAGCTGCTTCGAGACGGACACCCAATGGGTGAGCTACAAGTACCGTTGGGGAGGGAAGGAGGGAAGTTGGAATGTAAGGACGAGGAGTTGGAAGGTAGCGGCTGTGGCCTATAGTTAGGGACCAACCCCGGCATTTGCCTGGAAGGAAGATGGGAAACCACAGAAGACCATCTTCAAGGTTGCCGGCGGGGGGATTCGAACCTCCTCGCCTCCCGGATGTGAGCGACTGCCATCAGTCATGCCGTAACCACCACGGCTAACTCACCCGGTATCATATCATATCATATCATATCATATCATATCATATCATATCATATCATATCATATCATATCATATCATATCATATCATATCATATCATATCATATCATATCATATCATATCATATCATATCATATCATATCATATCATATCATATCATATCATATCATATCATATCATATCATATCATATCATATCATATCATATCATATCATATCATATCATATCATATCATATCATATCATATCATTTTTAGTGTACTCCGAAGGTAAGTACAGAACACAAGTGCATAATTTAATTTTGTCTCATTTTCATTTCATTCATCATTTTATGTTAATTTATTCCCCATCTTGTTTACCGAACCGTTACATTATGACGACTCAACGTGTGGATTTGTTGTTGTTCTTTATAGAATACTAATATTTTTCCCACATATCTCTCATTACCGCCCCATTACATTATAGCGCCCAACGTGGGGATCGAAAACTTGTTCGGTATTTATGAAAGGTATTTATAAATGTCAGTGCAAGTGTGATTTTGAGGGAGTGAAGTGATTTTGGAAGGGCAATTTATAAACGGTATATTTCAAAATGTCGGAAGAGGAACAGAGGAGACTGAGAAATAGAAAGAAATGTGAGAAAGTTATCTATACAGAGATGGACGATGTTAGCAGTGAGGCTAGCAGTATAGAATACAGCACTACTAGGTTAGAGGTAAATCCTGAAAATAACCCCGAGATAAGTTTTGAAGCGAATCTGGAGACGAATCCTGAAACTAGTCATGAATCGAATCCTGAGACTAGTGGTGGCAAGGAGAAACAGAAATCTCCAGATATTCCGGAAGATAAATTCGAGGCAATCATGAGGGCGTTGCAGAATATGGGTAGGGAAAATCAGGAGACGAAGGAGGCCATGAATTTTAAATTGGATAATAATAGTAGGGAGTTGAAAGAGGCAATGAGTAAGAAATTTGAGAAATTAGATAAAGAGCTAAATCAAAAGCTAGATATAGTGGAAAAGATGAATGAAGAATTAAGTATGAAATATGGGATAATGCAGAAGAGTATTGAGGGGGTGAAACAGGAAATCAGAGGTGAAATTAAGGAGATGATAGAAGTGAAGACTAAATCTATCATAGAGAAAATGGATGAACAATTAGAAGCGGTAGAAAGTAAGATTGAAAAGAAAATAGTGAAGCAGATTGAGAATAAAATAGTAACTCAGGATGAAAATTTTAGCAAGTTGGTTGTAGCAGAAATAGGTAAAGTAAAGAAAGTACTGAGCACACAGGAAATAAGAATGCAGGAAATTATGGATAAAGAAAATAGGCAGACACGGGAAGAATTCAGAGCCTATAAAGAGGAAGTTAAAATGAAATTACAGGAGATAGAGAAGTGCGCGTTAAGTCACAGTCTGAAAGACATGGGTATTGAACAGGAAAAGCGGAAGGCTGAGATAAGGAATCCTAATAATAGGAAGAAAAAGCAGAAGCAAAGCACGATGTTGGAAGAGATGATGGAGGATGACAGTAGAGAAGATGAGAGGAGAACGGAGATAGAGGAGAACAGAAGCAATAAGCAGCAGCTAAAGGGGACATTAAATAATAGTAGTGGAGAAATGATAGGAAGGCCTAAAGGTAGAAATTCCAGAAATAAAACGAAAGAGGAGAGAACGAAGTTATTAGAAGAATTAGAACATAAGATGAAAGAAAGAGAGAGAGAATATGAGATGCAATGGCGTACCATCGTAGCTAGAGTAGGGGAAGTAGGTGAGACAAAGTATAATGTTACTATTGAAAAATATAGTTCAGAGGAGGTAGAAACTATGGTGATAAGGAGAGAAGAAAATATAACAATAAAGAAAGGTAGAATGGAAGAAGAGAGTGGTGAGGACTGCAAAATAACAGAGAGAGTAGTTATGTAAGAGTGTAGTACCATGCGTTAATTATCCGTAGGACCCTAATATTCGTGATGAATTACTATTTGATTTATGTGAAGTACCAGAGGAACCAATTAATAATAAATTCAACTCAGTCGTAGAATTTAGAGTGCGAGGGGCGCACATACCTGTGCTTCTTGATAGTGGTATAGGTAAACATGGTAAACTGCTTAACGATAGGTAGCTTCTATTAATATGTGCGTAGTTGGAAGAAGTATTTAAGTGTATTAAAACAGAAATGATAAGAATATATTGAAAGTAATAACTATTATGCCAACCATAATAATGAGAATAATAATAATACGAAGAAGTATAATAATAATAATAATAATAATAATAATAATAATAAAGTAGAGATGGTTAAGTGATTTACGTTGAGGTGGCACAGTGAGAATAAAATTAATAAGTTGATTGAGTAAATATTGATATACAGTAATGAAGTTTCAGTTGAGGATATCGAGGTCATCAGGTACTATAAGTGGAGAAATGTAGAAGTGGTTTAAAGTTAACGAAGGTAACGCATAGTGAATTAACCAACATCTGGTGGAGAAAAGAGAGTATTGGACTAATAGGACGTCGGATACGTGGAGAAGAATATATGTGGATGTGTAAGGTCACATAAATGGTGTAAGGAGAAAGCAGGCTAGCGATGTTTAGTGCCATTGAGCATTTGGGGTTCAAGATTTGGTAGTTGGCCAAATGAGTTTATTGGAGTGAGAGTTGAAGAAATAAGTGTGCCAGAGTAGATTGGTATCTCTGAGCAAGAGTTTTTAAGGTGTCTAAGGAACACGTGGAGGTGATGCTGGGAGTTTTGGGAGTAGGAAGAAGCGCTGTTGTATGCAAGGGAGTACAGATGAGAGTTGGTCGAAGTTTTTGATATAGATCGTTATACTTAATTTATGAACACAGCCAAATAGATTACTAAGCTTAATACCTAGTTGAACCACTTCTAACATAAGTTACTGATGATGAGTGAGAAGGAATTAATGGTATAGTGTGTTATTGTTCGACGCAAGTTTAAAAGTAAAAATAATAATAATAATAATAATAATAATAATAATAATAATAATTTGGTTGACATAATATTCAGAAGTTATTGAAAGGAATTTGTTATAATTCAAAGATAATTGCTTGAATGGTTGAAGTATTCGGAGAAGTTAATGTATGCAAAGTGGGACTAATTCATTTGAAATTTAAAATGAAATGGCGGTTTTACTGGTAGTTTATTGGGTGAGAAAGCATTGAGACTTATTATCAGAAGAGATTTCGGAGGAATCATTTATTAATAATTTTAAATCAGTTAAAGGGATAAGGGGTGCGCGGTGCTACATTTATTGATAGTGAGGTAATCACGGTACTCTGGATTTAAAGGTAAGTCATTTCTTTAGAGGAGAAATTAAAATCTCATGTTATCAGGCGGATTTCGCGGAAGGATAATAATTAAAGAGTATAAAGGCAGGTAACTACGGATAAAACAGGTAAAGGTAAGTGAAGGTTCTATGTATAATTGTACGAGAGAAAGAGTTATTAATAACCTGTGTTATTATGTGTCCGGATAAGAGCAAGTAGAATACTTGGGTAAATATAATATCAATTGACGGAAATTTCATGTGTATGTGGGGTAATTTCATGAGTAATACATATGTACTGACATTTGGGTTGTTTTATGAGCATTGCTAATTGTTCCTTGTTTTTACATTTACATATTAAGCATCACCAGATTGATTCATTGCAACTTCGTAATTCTTATAAAGAGACGAAAGGTATATTATGTGATTCGTGTAAGCAATCGTGTGCAGTGATGTGTATCGAGTGATATTGTCAGTAGTACAACAACTATGTATTCCTACACTAGGCTGACAGAAAAATTCTACGCTCATTAGCTATAAAGCTAACACGTATGATATGCATACGATATCTCAGTTATTAAAGTGCAACGAAGACGAATTACGTCTAATGCAAAAGTGAAGGGTACGTCAATGTCTCTTTCTTTCAGGAATTCCTTTAAATAAAACCAAAGACTATATGAACACTTGAGAAGTTGAGAAATGGGGAACGCAAATATAAAATGAAGGGTATATTTTGTCTATATGTATAATTTTGTGGTAGTGTAATTGTATATTGTCAGGGTGGAAATTTTTTATGTTGTCATTCTGAAGTGTATTTGTGTATTTTTCATTTTGAGTGTAACGTATTTAGATATTTTTTTGGCAGAGTGCATTGAAAGAAATAATGTTGTCATTTCATGTAAAATCATTTATTTCAAGGGGCGATTTGTAACGATTCGATCCCCAAGCTTTTATATTTATAATAATTAATCTTTTTCGTTTTATTTATATATATATTAATTTTTTATTAAGTAGTATTCCATGCTACAAGATTTTATCTGTCTGTAAGCAGCTCAAATCATTCTGAACAGATTTTCATTTACGAATGGTTGTAAAGTTAGTTGTCAGAGAGACGTGGGCAGTGACAGGTTCGCTCGCATTTCTACAATAGATGTTATTTCCTGAAGAAGGTCCTAGCGCGTGACAAAGGCGATGCGGTTTCCGGTCACTATTAGTGCCGGTAGTGGTAAATCTATTCTTAACCCCAAATGAATGTAAGAAACCCTTGCTGCTGTGGAGAAATAACTGAAGAAATGACATTATTCAATAATGGAAATGTCAGTAGTTCTGATGAGTATTGTTCGTTAAGGAGCAGTGACTTATAGACGGTGTCTAATTGAAAGGGTAGGACTTTAAGAAACATTCGCACCCCCAAATGAATGTAAGAAACCCTGGCAGCTGTGTCGAAATAACTGAAGACATGGAATATTCTATAATGGAAATGTCAGTATTCCTGATGAGTATTGTTCGTGAAGGAGCAGTGACTTATAGACTGTGTCTAATTGAAAGGGTGGACTTTAAGAACCATATTATCGACAAAAACTTGAAAATGTTATAAATACGGTAGCTCAAGCCAGAGGAGGAAAACTTATTATTATTCATTCAGTCACTCCAGTAGTCCTACGTACTGGGAGTTAGTTTCAGAGGAAAATATTAGCGAGGCATCATGCAGGAAGTTATTTCCTACAGTGGTAGATCAGTACAATAGTATGGAGCAAAGCTACAGTTAATCAACAGTCGGTAATGGAAATAGGTATGCTAACCTATCTCCAATAAGGTACTACAACATGTCAACTACGGGACGGATCAACGAGGACATTAGTCATATTATCTATATATATGACAATACTTCAAGAGGTGAGCGAAGATCATGATTTATCTCACGTCTCTCAGGCCATGTAAAATCAAGCTTGTGTTCATTTTTAGTTAAATCCATTCATTATACTTTATCTGTTGAGCCGCAGTATTTTTTTTTTAAATTCAAGTTTGTAACTATTCTTATTGTGTTTTTCTTTTTATATTTGTTACCTAGATTCATTAAATTCATTTAAGTCAATGTCAGGACCCTCATTTATAGTAGTTAGTAATATTATATAAGGCTAACCCAACTATCCTTCATAATGCTGAATCGGTTTGAGTACTATGGTTTCACTTCGACCGGGGATAAGATATCTTATTTTCTGCCAATGAGTAGCTGTGCATTCCCCTTCTTTTGACTATCTAAAGTCTGGCGCCCATATCATATCATATCATATCATATCATTTTTAGTGTACTCCAAAGGTAAGTACAGAACACAAGTGCATAATTTAATTTTGTCTCATTTTCATTTCATTCATCATTTTATGTTAATTTATTCCCCATCTTGTTTACCGAACCGTTACATTATGACGACTCAACGTGTGGATTTGTTGTTGTTCTTTATAGAATACTAATATTTTTCCCACATATCTCTCATTACCGCCCCATTACATATGGTATGGCTGATTATCAGGGAATGGATTTATATGTAAGTTACTAATAATTCATGAAATATGTACATATATTTTTAGTTATTTTTATAGAAATGTGGAATTACATATGGACTGAAAATTACAAAAAATCTAATTTCCATTTTAATATCCAAATGCAAAGAAGCTAAGCAAAGTAGATCTACTTGAAACATAACGTTGCACTTCTCATTTTAATATCAATATGATCTTTGAAGAATACCGTACTCCATCTTTTCTTCTCTGTTACCAAAACAATGGATTACAAAATGTTTTTTAAGTGCTGGTAAGTGAATGTTCTCCCATTGTCTCTCAGGACAGATTAATATTGACTGGAACTGTGTTTAATATCAGAAGAGGTAATGCGGCCATATTTGAACTTCACAATATCTGCTGGGGTTAAATCCAACGTCATCTTTACACTTAAGTCTCCACACAAAATTGCAGCAACCAATCTCATTGCTTCATAGCCAGGGTTCTTTGAAAGTCTTCATTGTTGTCACATCTGCAACTTCACCTGTGCCACGATTTAATGTTTTAAATATATTTAACTTGTTTCTCCATTATTGACAACACTGCTTATTACTAGAATGTATTACTTTCTAGCCGAAATATGAACTAAGTGATATTAATTTTATTGGCTAATATTATGGAACATATGTGCTAAACTTCCAAATATGGAAAAATATGGAAAATAAACGCTCCACTTTTCAACTCCACATGCCATGATTCTTAAATATAATATAATATAATATAATATAATATAATATAATATAATATAATATAATATAATATAATATAATATAATATAATATAATATAACTATTACAAGTTACGTACAAGATCCTCTCAGCGTGCCTACTCCAAAGGGCTCGGGACCAGCTGGAACACAAGATTGGCGAGTACCAGGCGGGATTTCGTCCTGGTCGCTCCTGCGCGGAACAAATCTTCAACCTAAAAAGTATATTGAAAATCAAAGCCCTCAGGAATACTCCAGCTATATGTATCTTCGTTGACTTCAAGAAGGCATATGACTCCATTGACCGTCAGTCATTGTTCAACATCTTACACGAGCAAGGTTTGGATAGCAAGTCCTTGCGATTGATCAAACAGACACTGACAGACACGACATCAAAAGTGAAATTCATGGGGGAAATCTCAGAACCATTTCAGATCAATACAGGTGTTCACCAAGGTGACGGTCTCTCTCCGTTCCTCTTCAACCTAGTGCTGAACAAAGTTATCAAGGAATGGGAGAAAGAGCTGAAACTTCAAGGTCACTGGAGGCCAGTGCGACTAGGACGACCAAAGGACGAACTGGAGGTTGGATGTCTAGCCTTCGCGGACGATCTGGCTCTACTCTCAGATAACGAAACCACATCAATCAGACAGATAGAAGTACTCCAAGAGTGCGCCGAAAAAGTAGGACTACAGATCTCGTTCCAAAAGACAGAGTTTTTCTGTACGAAATTCGACATACAGAATTTAAACACGAAATATGGCATGATCAATAGAGTCGCCCACTTTAAATACCTAGGTGAAGTGCTTGAACCGACGGGAAAAGAGAAAATAGCACAGAACACTAGGTTAATGAAAAAGAAGAGAGCCTTATACAAGACACAGAGTGTCTACAACAAAAAATGTCTGTCCACATTCACTAAACTTCGTCATTACAACACGGTTATTAAACCTGAGGTGCTTTATGCTAGTGAGACGTTGACGTTACACACTAAGGGCGACTTGGAAAAAATCCTCACAGAGGAAAGAAAAATAATAAGGAAAATAATTGGACCAAAGCACACAGATGAAGGATACAGGCTTCACTACAGAGACACCACAGAGAAATTTTCCAACCTCGCAGCAGACATCAGAAAGAGGCGCCTAAAATTTTACGGCCACATCAGCAGACTCCCACAAACCAGACTCACCAACAAAATTCTTAGATACATACAGCGGCTCAAGATTACTACACCCTGGATGATGCAAGTCAAAATTGATCTAGTAAAAGCACAGGTCGACCCAGAAGACGTCATAGACAAAAGCGTATTTAGACACAAAGTATACAAGTGGGAAGTGTTGTCAGAGAGAGCTGCACTTACATCCCAAAGACCAAAGTGGACCGAAGAAAGGAAGAGGGCCTTTAGTGCACGAATGAAAGAGTACTGGAAAGACAGGAAGAACAAAAAGTCATGATTGCTTCGCGTGGTCTAATAGGCCTGTAACGTGTAAAATAAAAAAATAATATAATATAATATAATATAATATAACTAGCGGACAGTGAGAGAAATCTCGCATGTTCATAAATCACACTTTCCCTCATATATTTATAATGAGAGACTTAAGGAGAAAGGTTGTTATGTTTTTATTTCAACCAAATGATTATAGAACACTATTTACATTTCAGTTAGAATTCCAAGTTCTACGTTCCCCCCCAGTCTGGCTGCGTGGCTCAGGGGTAACGTTCTCGCTTGCTGAGCCCAAGGCTGCAGGTTCGAAACCTGGCGCAGTCAGCTGGCATTTGAGGGTGCGCAAATGCGAGGGAGCCGTGTCAGTACATTTACTGGCACGTTAAAGATCCCCTTCGGGGCAAAATTCCGGCACCCCGGCGTCTCTAAAAGCCAGGGTAGTTAAAAGGGACGTAAAACCAATAACATTATTCTACGTTCCCCAACTTAAGGAGGCAATAACTGAAATTTGGATCATCATAACATTCACCGTTTATTCGATATTTATGAAATTAAAGGATTTGAGTACTCATTCCTTTGATTTACTGTTTCTGAAATCCGGGGCGTGGTGGCTCAGCGGTCTAGCTGTATGCCTCTCACCAAGGCGGTCCGGGTTCGATTCCCGGTCAATGCATGTGAGATTTTCTAAGTGAAATGCCATGTCCTGTGGTTCGGATTCCACGTAAAAAGGAGGTCCCGTGGCTCATGATCTCGAGATTAACGGTCACGTTAAACTACAAGCTTGCTTGCTTGTTTCTGAAATCCATGCAAAATGATAAAGGAAATCCCTCAGAATGTTAAAATGACATGAAACAGGAGTCGCAGTGGCCAAAATGTGAAGTGGACAGCAATATTATGGAGCGTATTTTTCTACAGCAACAGTATCTGAAATTCGCACACTTCATAGATTTTTTTAAAGTAATTTTGTAAAGAAATTATAGATATTTATTAAATTAGAGTGCAATTTGTCACTGCTAATGTCTTTTCTCTTTCATTTGAATGCTCATTTGTCACAATCGGTCACTTGTGAGCGCCGCAGGAGGGATCTATACTACTTAAATAATATATATGATATAATATAATATATAATATAATAATTAATATAATGATATGTAGTTACATAAAAGTCTGTTCCCTGCTTATTATGGTAGACATAACCCAAGACCTACAAGAAATTGGTATTAACGAACAAATCATTCAAAATTGAACAAAATGTCAACCCTAATAGCCGGGCACAAATTTGAATCGAGTCATGACAGGTGTCTCAATTCGGTGGTGATTATGCCGAAAAGTAGCTCAAACATTGCTGCTGTATCTGGTACCAAAAAAAGGTTTTCATGTAACTATCTTTTCTTTTTACTTAAATACTAGGAAAAGTTACTATGTGATTGGACCTCGTACGTTCGCTGATCAGCTGTTCTGAGAGTGGTCCAGGTTAGTCGCGCTCTCACCCTGTTTTAAACAAACACTCTCAGCCCACGCTAGCTTTTTGTCGCTCACTAATTGGAGCAAATGGGTTGTTACGATGCTAATGGCCCTGGGAGGGACCACAATTAAAGTGCAGATCGCAGCCGGAAGTAACAGAAAATTCCATTAAAACTTCCCTCTCAGCCCAGAAGATGAGTTATGACTTGCAAATACACCTAGAACGAAAGATTGACCTTCATCATGGTCTACAGCAGGGTTCTCCAAACATTTTAGTCTAAGGGCTACACTGACTTCTCCACCAAGTCCCAAGGGCCAAGACCTAGCTAACTCAACATACCAACATACTGTAGTTTTGAATTACGCGCAAAGTTTCGTTTCGGGGCTAGCCGAGGCCCAGTGCGTGGGTGGTGATTTGCAGTGTAGCGATATTTTAAAAGACAAATATTTATAGTTGTTGGGATTACTGGAATTTTATAATAGTCTTCCACTCACACAGTTTGATCAGTTGCATAAATATACTCAAGACTTTCTTTCAGCTTTCGGCACTACTTATGTGTGTGGAAAAGCAATCTCCTAAATGAAATATAACCTAAAAAATATATTTACAGATCCACATTAACTGATGAGCGTTCGAAGTAGCTGCAGATAATGTCCACTAGTCTAAATGTTATCCGCAAACCAACAATTGTAAGTGGAATACATACATAAATCTCATTAATAATAATAATTATAATAATTTTACAGGATCACTTGGAATAGGTATAATAAAAGATCAATATGTCGGAAAGCAAAACTTAGACACAATAATACAGTAATCAAACCTGATGCGTTATAGGCCTATGCATCAGAAACTTTAATCATTGGTGGCGGATCTTTGACCAAAGACATAGACAAACAAGTAAGGAAATTTTAAGAAAAAAAAAATTGGCCCAGTTTGTGTGGAGGGAATATGGAGGGGAAAATCCTCCCAGGATATATATTGTCATTATGAGAAAATCTCTCACACTTTTCGAAAAAGACCATTGAAATTTTATGGAGACCTTATCACAATGAACAATAACAGACTAACTAAAACATTTCTCAACCTGGCCCTTCATTAAAAACAAAGGAGAGGCTTCGTGAAATTTAAACAGATCTCCCGGAAATCAACATCTCAGAAGACATTGTACGGGACAGATGTAAATTCAGAACCAAAATTGGCAATCACCAATTTGGAGACAAACCCAACACCAGAGCCACTACAAATTGGACAGAAGAACGAAGGAAGAAGCTCGGCGATAGGATGAAGAGATTTTGGGAGGAAGAGAAGGCCAACACATTACCTACGCAGGTTTAATCACGCCCTTGAGCAGGGCGTAACGATGTAATAATAATAATATTAATAATAATAATAATAATGAGAATAAGTGTCGTTAATGTGGCAAGCAGGGAGAAACTTTGGATCACATTTTCGGTGGATGTCCAACCTTGGCAAATATGGACTACACTGAGCGTCACAATAATGTTCGGCAGAAGAAAGAAGCTGTGATAATCGATACATCCGTACCACTCAACCACAACCTTCAAACAGCCTATGCCAAAAAGGTCAACTAATACACCTAACTGGCAATTGCAGTAAAACAAAATAATGTAGAAGGTAAAGCAGGTGTACAACCGGCTCTCATACTATCTGCAACTAGCATTGTACCTTCAAGACTGGTGGACTAACTACAGGCTCTCGGAATGTCTCACAAGCTGGGACAGATCCAAAAGTCGGTGGTCTTCCGTTCAATTTCAAGTAGTTCCAACTTTCGCTACCAGATGTCACTGACACCTAGTGGTGAACGTTGGAACTTTGATAGAGCGTTACAACGAAATCTAACCTAGAAATTTAGCTTCACACAAGTTTAGTTTTGGAAGGATCTTTTACATTCCATAAATCTATGACATAGGACCGCCGGCTTTACTTCCCCTCGGAAGGAAGGTATACTGAGGATTTTAACGCTCTTAAAAATCCAACGACTTCGGCCGGGTATGAACCCGCGATCTTGGGCACAGCCATGACCGGCTCTACGGAAGGCCGCGGCGTTCGACCTTGCAACGCTGCACTTCTCTGAACTGGGATGGCCATAGCAGCCGGTCAGCTGTTGATGCGTGTGCTTCGCCACGAAAACAAATTGAAATAACGAAATAATATTTGTTCTTTTCAACATTAAAGTAAAAGGTTTGTCAAGAGTGAGTAGGGCTTACTTGGAGTAACAAAACCTATTTGCTTTCAATATTTATTTGACATTTACAAAATATACAACAGGTAGGCCTCTAACAAAGAATAGCAAGTTTTCTGTGATTACTATGGCAAGTTACCCGTTCACTCCTCAACTTCCTGTAATTATTTAACAAAATGTTACTCATTGTTAAGACAATACTTGTGACTATTGTCATAACATTACATCCACAGGTACAGGATTTCTCGGCGGTTTCTGACAATTCAATATTTGATGAAATACCGAGTAGACTAAGATTTTGAATTACATGGCGTTGATTGTTACATTTACATTTTAAAATTGATCCTCAAACTGATCAGAAATTAGTGCCTGCGTAATTCCAACAACATGTTTACACACTGATAAAAATAAAATCTGCAGGAACTGAAAGTCCGCCCCTATTTATTTGATTGAAGTAGCTGCCATTTATCTTTTCCTTATTTCTAAGCAAAGCCAAACATTCTTCCCATTTTATTCTTGAACATTGCTCGAACGATATGTAACCACAGGCATATATAAAACCCGACTCATCGAATTGTATGTTTTCAGTGTACTTGTCTTCTAAAATACTGTAAAAGGTATCGTCAACAGTAGCTGACGAAAGGCTGCTTGTTGTACTTTCTCCTGAATTTGTATCGGAAGAGGACATTATAATTTCTTTCGAAAAAGTAACTGCTCCATACCTGGCTGAATGAAGGCCAAGTACGCTTTTCAACCTTATTTTCAATTCGGCCTCCATTACCTGAGAAACTGATATATTATAGTTGCCGCCTGTTAGTTGGCGGTACTGCCCAAACCTGGAGTCTAATTGGTCACTCTGAAATTTGCCAGTTAACACATAAGAGGGGTTCAGATTCTGTAGAGCATAAATAATAATCTCACGTAATACATAGGTTGTTACATACAAAGCGTTGTAAGTTTCATTGGTTAAACAACTCTTTTTGAGGAATCATTTTCATCGTTCTTTTTCCACGTGGACAACCATTGGAGTAATGCCTTTAGGAAAGCCAACCTTTTGTCTTCGAGATTTTTGAAAGGCATTTGAAGACTATTACGTTTAACAACATGGGTGAGAGGCCGCTTAATATTGACAATGGACCACCACATTAGGATTACTCTGACAAAAAAAGCAGTACCTTTATAACAATACTTGTTTAGAGCAGAAACTGTCGATTCGTGAAACACGTTTGTAACCGAAGAAACCCTTTGGCGTTCAAGTGAATTTGGATAAACACTTTTAAATGTTAACTTTGGTGCAGACTTAATCAGTAAATCGGATTCCTTTTTGTAGATCACTCTTATGTCACTAAATGATGCTTGAGTTACCTCTTTAAAATCAGGGTTACAGTCATCTGAGCTTCAAACATTTGAAAATGAGTCTAAATCTTCCCATACAGGAATAATAAATGACTTATCAATGCCACTTAAATTCAGCCAATTATTTCGTATATTTTAATACATGGACACTGTCATATAAAACAAAGGTTTTTAGGGGGTTTCCATCAATATGGAACCAGTAATTACTATCAGAATGCTTGGTTAGTTCTTTGAACATAGCACGATTCACACCATTATTATCAGCTATGATAGACAGAATATTTAGGCCACAATCCTGTATTTGCCTGATAACACCTTTTGCAATATCAGCTAGTTGCAAACCCGATAATTGTTTCACTGGAACTAATTCAACAACCTCTTTCAAATTTCCGAAAGCAGAACTAACGAGAAAGGCCAGAACTGTCTTAGCTAAATCGACAGATTCATTTGCAGCAACACCAAATAATTGCCCTTTTTTTTAGCCTACTTTCGATTTTTGCAAAAAATGAAAGTAGACTTATGAGATCAATACAGGGGAGAAAAAAGTGTGTCTGTCTGTGTGTGTGTATGTGTGTGTGAGAGTCTGTGTGTGTGTGTGTGTGAGTGTGTGTACTCTGAATGTCTGTCCCCCCTATCAATTCGAACACGGTGAATGCGAATTGAACGAAATTTGGTACAAAGGTAGCACTAGCAAAGGACACCTCAGTGTCATGTTTTATATCACCGCCATCTTGACGGAAACGTAATGGCGGCCACACAAATGTTCAAAGCTTAAATCAAATTACGACTAACCTAATCATCCGATCTCTACCAAATTTTGCAACATACCTTTATGGGGGGAGCATCCTTTGACCAAACTAATAGGTCATCAGCGTAATAGTTCGCGGATGGCGGCCATATTTGTTTGAAAATCGATTCCCCCTATTAATTCGAACACGGTGCAACCGAATGGAACGAAATTTGGTACAGAGGTAGTACTAACAATTTTATATCGCCGCCATCTTGACGGAAACGTAATGGCCGCTACACAAATGTTCAAAGCTTAAATCAAATTAAGATTAACCTAATCACCCGATCTCTACCAAATTTTGCAACAACATACCTTTATATAGGAAGCATCCTTTGACCAAATTAATAGGTCATTAGCCAAATAGTTTGCGGATGGCGGCCATCTTTGTGTCAAAATCGATTCCCCCTATTAATTCAAACACGGTGAGACCGAATGGAACGAAATTTGGTACAGAGGTAGCACTAGCAAAGGGCATCTCAGTGTCATGTTTTATATCGCCGCCATATTGAAAGAAACGTAATGGCGGCCATACAAATGTTCAAAGCTTAAGTCAAATTACGACTAACATAACCATCCGATCTCTACCAAACTTTGCAACAACATACCTTTATGTAGGGAGCATCCTTTGACCAATCTAATAGGTCATTCGCCTAATAGTTTGAGGATGGCGGCCATCTTTGTGTCAAAATCGATTCCCCCTATTAATTCGAACACGGTGAAGCCGAATGGAACGAAATTTTGTACAGAGGTAGCACTAGCAAAGGGCACCTCAGTGTCATGTTTTATATCGCCGCCATCTTGACGGAAACGTAATGGCGGCCACACAAATGTTCAAAGTTTAAATCAAATTACGATTAACCTAATCATCCGATCTCTAGCAAATTTTGCAACAACTTACCTTTATGAAGGGAGCATCCTTTGACCAAACTAATAGGTCATTAGCCTAATATTTTGCGGATGGCGGCCATCTTTGTGTGAAAATCGATTCCCCCTATCAATTCGAACACGGTGAAACCGAATGGAACGAAATTTGGTACAGAGGTAGCACTAGCAAAGGGCACCTCAGTGTCATGTTTTATATCACCGCTATCTTGACGGAAACGTAATCGCGGCCACCGAAATGTTAAAAGCTAAAATGTAATTACGACCAACCTAATAATCTAGTCTCTACCAAATTTTGCAACAACATACCTTTATGGAGGGAGCATCCCTTGACCATACTAATAGGTCATTAGCCAAATATTTTTCAGATGGTGGCCAAGTATGTGTGCAAATCGATTCCCCCTATCAATTCAAACACGGTGAAACCTAATTGAATGAAATTTGGTACAGAGGTAGCACTAGCAAAGGGCACCTCATATTCATGTTTAATATCCCTATAGCACGTTGTATTTCAACGAGCTACTACAACCAACCTTCAATCATACTCCTTGAAAAGGACAAAGAGTTATAACAATACCCATGCATTTAGGAGAAAGTAGGCTATATGTTCTTTACTGAATATCTTGTTTTAATCTAAAGTTTGTTTGACATGTATTTCATCAATCTGTATATTTACAACCCTTTCTAAATTTGATAAATCCTTCACAATGTGACTTAGAAAGTTACTGTTCTCTTCATCAGCTTTCGGGGATATGGCGAAGGAAGTTGTTAATTTTTGTAAAACTCGGGGATGAGGTAGAGATAACATATGGTTAAATCTAATTGCGTTATAACACTTTGTAGACTGCATATAAATGAGGAATGCATTTAGAGTTGTAGTGACGTTATATCTAGGTTTCTTTAAAAAAGTAAGTGTAAACTGATCTTGCAGAAATATTGAACTTTTTTTAACAGAATCTCTGAAGTTTCGTCTCCCTGGTTTTCAATGTTAGTTTTAAGGTTATCTATTAAACTATTAATCTGGACGACTAGTGAACTTACAGAACTTCCAGGTAAGAAAAAGTCGTGGCAAAATTCTATTGCTTGGAACAACTGACTCCACTTACTTAATAATGAATTTCGAAATATTACAGAGCCAGAATGAAGAACAACAGCGATAGGAATTACGCCTCCATTGATATGAATTTCGACCGTAAAATCATTGTTTACCCTTATACTTGACCTTGTTTTAGGTACAGAATGCTTGACACATCTAATTTATACAAAATACAATAGTTTTCACTAGTACTTACAGACCAGTCTGTTTTATGCTGCACCAATTTATTTTGTATATCACAAACAAAGGACTCGAAAGTCGTAATTTTGTTGGCTTCCTCAGCAAGGGTCTTCTCACATTCCTCTGCAGACTGTTTCCGTTCTTTTTCTTCTTCTCTTCTTTCTTCTGGAGATTTCCTTATCTTGGAGGAGCACTTACTCAAATACGATGGTAAGTTTGGGAATACATTTGGAACCGCACGAGGTAACAATACAGGCTTCTTCGATGTGAATTCCTTATTATTCCCATCACCATCCTTGTATTTTTCAACATAACTTACGTCTTCAGGAAGAAAGTGTTTAATACATACGAGGGAATATTTCGTAGGTACCCAATTGGCTCGAAAAATAGCACGTTCCCATATGGCTTTCAATTGTGGATTTTTAGGAAACCCAAACACTGTCACAAACCCTTCAGTTTTTATCGATGAACGATAATTAGACTTACAATTCGGCACAACACAAGTCTTTGGCATTGTAGCTAGCCACTATACAGTAATAATCAATGGTATAATTTCATTTACATAGAGTATTTTGAAGAAAACACGAGCGCGTGACACATTTTCCATGTAACTCAGTGGGCTAGGCAAAGCAGACTGGCCATTCACGGCGAGGTTGCCAATTTTCGCTCGCCGCGGCCTTCCGTAGAGCCGGTCATGGCACAGCAGTTCAGCATGCTACCATCTACTGTGCCCGTTTAGACCGGAGTCCGCACGACTACATATGCATTTTACCAAGAATCAGTCAGCACGAGAGTCAAAATATCCCGGGGAGCCAGATGGGTTAAAGCTAATCGCAAAAACGACATCAAATGAAAAAAATGCTTTACTGATTTTTGGCTCAATGCAACAATAAGGATAGAAGTAGATTCAACTGGGCATAACACATCATGTAAAATTATCTCATTTTATTCTGAATTTAAAATTGACTGCAAAATAAAATGCTCAAAGCAGCATCATTCATGTGTGGCGACCCACATTACTATTTACACAATGTACAGAAATTTTCCAACACATTGGACAATTATCTTTGGAGACACAAGTCTGATTATCAGTCCTGTAGACTGTGTTCCAAAATTATATCCATTATTTATGATTAAATCCAGTTCAAATTTAATTGTCTTTACTGGAAATACTGTAGTTCACTGGTTGAATTTTTACATATTATTAATATTCGTAGAATAATTGTTCATAGAATTTTTAACTTTCACTTATTTTTCCAGTTTCAAAAAATATTGTCAAAAAATATTATTGTCTCTGAATCAACACAAATTATGTACACATATTAATAACAACATCTGAAAAGTATCTGACCCTTGAGCATAGTATCGAAGAACTGTGCGAAGCACAACAAAATTAATTGTTCTTCTGACATTAAACGTTTCGAGAAGTGACTCGATTATGAACTTCAAGTTCCTAACAAAATATATGATTTCTGAATCATCAACTTGATCAATAAATTGTTGGACCATTCAACTATTCGATTTTCCACTTGGAATCATTATTAAGAAAAATATTTATATTTGTGGCCATTTTAGTAATTTTCACAACTTGCAATTCTTGAACAGAATGCGGAAATAAGAATTGTAGCTTCATAATAAATCCATTTAGTTCATGACACTAGGATTGAAAACATCCTTCAAATTATTCGTGGTTATAGAATTATTTTTAATTGGCAGTGGCCCATTCTATTATTTGTATAAGAACACAATATTCCAACAACAACGGCTAAGGTCTTCCTCTGAAGAAGAATAAAATACTATCATGACAAATCCGGGTTCTAGCAAAATCAAAGTCGTAATGGAATCCGTAAACAAGGTTGAAATAAGAACTGATGGTTTTTAAGAAATAACCTTTGGGTCATTCATACGACGCAATGTGTAGTTCCAATACTCCTTTAACACTGAGTCATCGAACCTGCTATTTGATTGATGCTCAAATAAAAACCTCCTCATTCCTGCGACTTAAACATGCGCACCTGGGAATGGCATTTCAACTACTCCACACACATAAATTTTTTCCCCAAAATTTATACAATAAATCAAGCCTCTGCTTGTTATCAACACTGGAAGATTTATAAACTTACAAGTTTATTTTATTTTACCATTCAGTTCAACTCGTGAAGTTACCACAATTATGATACTCTCTATTTCACTTTCGAATGTGTATCTACGTCATGATTTTATATAAATACAAAAATATCCTAATTGATACAAATATCATTTGCTTCCCGTTTCATGCCTCTCCGTGTTATCTGAAAAATATACTTTGCTCATTGCAAATATTAACTGTTCAACCAGAACTGTAATGTTGGTTGAATGAGGGCTTGCGCTAACCACTATCCTTCGGAAAATCACCTGTTCCAAACTAGAAATGATTAAACTACTTCATAAGCTCTCTCTCAATGAATGTGATTATTAGAAAATATAAGATCCAAGAATTATTTAGAACAGTTATGAAAATCATTATTATTATTATTAGTGGATTATTATTATTATTATTAGTTATATTATTGTAAATGTGTTTAATTATTATTTCATTATGTGAGAATCCACATGTTCGATTCTTCGAATATGGATAAAATATCCATTTCTCAACAAAAATAATTATTAACTTATACAGTTACCTCGGCTGATTACCGTGATTATCAAAAAATATGAAACATTCAAATAAATGCTCGTTATGCTCGGTCATCGATCCTAAACTGTTCTGAGTGCTGAAAATACTCAGAATAACTCTAATATGTCTTGCGTAAATCATTGCAAGATTTAAATACGAAGAAAAACAAATGTGTTGGTCATGTGCAGAAAATGAGTTTGTTCCAATTAGCTAGGCATAATATAAAAGTCAAATGTGGTTTACATTTCTCGTTGGTCTTGAAGCGTAGTGAACCTGGTCTGTACCAGATTTATCCAAATACATGCCCTATTGGACACGCACGTCTAATCCTTGTATCGGCCGCCATTATATACCCACAATCTGTCTAACACGACAGTGGAAATATTTCTTGAAGTTTGAAGTAACTGCTGATTCATTCTAATATTGGCTTCAATTAAATCCATAGCAGTTCGCTTAAATGGGGTCAGATCCAAATGATCTATTCTCAAATACGTCAGTTGTAACATAACTCACGGTAATCTTTTCAGTACAAGAAAACACTGACAGTTTAAATCAATCAACGGCTGTTCTGAAGATCGTTCCCTGGGCATGGTTTATCACCATCTATCATGCGCGAAGCAACTTATAGTTTCCCTTTGTCGGATAATGAACAACACCGTGATAGACTGGCCTTCAATATACTGAAAGATCGGAGTGGTTATCAAGTTACAATTTATGAAACTGACTAATTGGATTAAAATATCCAAGTATTGAATTATTATTACTGGACTGTGACAAAGTACTTTCTAGACAAAGTCTAGCATGTGTCCATATAGAAATAAAGTATTTCACCAGTGTCCGTAGAAAAATAACAATCACCTTAGTGATTCCCTCTGCCGGAAACTTACTATGTTCCACACGTATCGTAACACTTTTGTGACTATCACAATTTAAAGATATCTTCTGCGTAGATCCGGCAACCAGTGCCTTGGCTCAACGTAGCAGCAGCACCTTGTCATGCAAGAGCTTGGTTCGAAGTGAGCTGATGATGCTTGGGCCGGTCGGCTTTTATTCAAAACGGTCGGGTCCACGCTGGATCACGCTGCAATCTGGAAATCCTCATATCTCCGGTGTCTCTGGTCCGATTCACTTGAGACTAAGTGCATTCTCTTTCATTTGGCCGTGCCAGTAATCTGATTCAAGTCTCAAGTCTCTACTCCATGGCTAACTATTTAATCAACAAATAGTCTCGACCTCTGCTACTATTCGCTACGTCACTTAACATGCTCTTGGCTGCACAAAGTTTCCATTCCATTCTAGAAGAAGTAATGGAGCGCGATATTCAAATATCTCAACTTTCAAAAGCGGCTGTAGCCTTTCCCTTGATATCTAGGTGTCTGAATCTTGGAATACCCATTCCTAGAGTTGGGCACATCCACCCCACACCTAGTAAAAAATAAAAATTGGAAATTTTTTATTTTTCCTATCTACACATTAAATCATCTGGTTCTTGAATAATAAATCTTCAAATTCGCTGCATTATAAGTTCCCACGATGTTACCAGTTCGTGTATTGGCGATTTCATAGCTTCCATTGTTGTTTACTTCCACAATACGATAGGGTCCAGCGTAAAGGCTTGCAAACTTCGAGTACACTCGATTTTGCACTCAGAGGGTGTAGGTCTTTTCACTAAAACAAGAGTTCCTACGCGCAAGGGTCTGCGAAAACGCTTTCCTCTCACTCTGCGCTCTCTTTTATCAGCTTGGCTCCTCAACTTGTCTAAAGCTAGAGTTTCCCTCATCTGACGACTTGGTTCAATCTCAGGTGGAATAGAGATGATTCGATCCCATAATCTTGTTGGTTTAATTCCATGATGAAGCAACATGGGAATCTGTCCAGTACTCTCATGAATTGTAGAGTTGATGGATTCGGATGCTAATGAGAGAACATCCATCCATTTCCAATGCTCATTTGGACAATAGAGGCGGCAAAATTTTGCTATTTCAGCCATCACGCGTTCTGCTGGATTGCTTTCAGGATGTCTGATAGAACAAAACAATTGTCTAATCCCAAGATTATCCATGACGGTTCTAAATTCTAAAGATGTAAATTGGGGTCCACGATTTGATAAAAGGAATTCCGGTTCGCCTGCTTCCGGAATTACGTTGTCTCTAATTCTCTTCGCACATTATTTTGCGTTTGCCTTCTGAATTGGGTGTAACACAGTGTATTTGCTGAAAACATCCATGGTCACCAGAATATATCGGTTACCTCTTTTAGACTTTGGGAGAGGACCATAAAGATCAGTCGCGAAGATTTCACAAGGCTTAGAAGGAATAATAGGCCTTGGTAATTCTCTCAATAATCTAGAATTATGTTTACTCCTTTGGCATAAGTCGCATTCTCGAATATTGTTCCTGACAGTTTGTCGCATTCGCTCCCACGAAAATTTTTATTGTATCAAGTTGACCGTCTTATCTACTCCAGCATGACCTGCAATTCGATGTGCCATCCAGATAATGGGTTTTTGCATTCGTGGAGGTATCACTACTCTCAGCTTCGTATGGTCGGGATCTGCAAACTTGTAGACTAAACCATCTAACATCATAAAATCTCATGAAATTCTTTCAGTTTCCACAAAATCATCATCATTTGGATCCATGTCTCCCTGTAGAAAACGAAAAATGTTTCTTAAACGTCGGTCTCTCCTCTGGGATAAATGCAACAATCTTAACCTTCTCAAGGTATCCTCATCCTCCTGCGTCAGGTTAACTTGAAAAACCTTAGATGTAGACTCCACTGCTCTACTCAATAAATTGGCTTCAACGTTCAATTTTCCAGGAGTGTGTTCAATAACTAGGTTGAATTGTTGAATAAAAAGTGACCATCTAGTTATCCTATCACTGGCAAAGTTTGTTCTCAAGATAAACTCCAATGCATGGTGATCAGTCCTCACAATTACTGAATGTCCAATTAACATTTTCTTCCACGACTCCAACGCGAAGATTACAGCAAGGGCTTCTAACTCTGTGGTGTAATAATTCCTTTCTGATGGACGAAGTTTCCTGCTTATGAACGCCAGGTAACGTCTCTTGTGATCGTCATCTTCTTGAAGAAGAATAGCTCCAATCCCTACGGTGGATGCATCGGATTCTATGATGAAATTCTTGGTAAAGTCAGGATACTCTAATTTCACGCTGTTTACCAATAACCTCTTGGCATCTTGAAATGATTGTTCACAATCTTCATTCCATTTCCATTTGTTTCCCTTTTTTAATAATTCCTGCAATGGAGCAACCGTCTTGGTGAAGCTTGGACAATGCCCTGCAAAGAATTGGCATGTCCCGAGAAAACTGCGGACATTCTTCACTCTAGTAGGTCTAGGGAAATTTGCAATCATCTGTATCTTTGTCTCATTGGGACGGTATCCTTCACCATCCAAAATGTGGCCCAAAAATTTTATTTCCTTCCGAAAGAACTGACATTTTCGAAGGTTTACTTTAAAGTTCGCTTTTCTCAAATCTGCGAATAACATCTGAAGATGTAACAAATGTTCCTCCTTAGTCTCAGATGCAATTAGGATATCATCTATGTAACGAATTACTATCTCTTTTACTTCAGGACTCAAGTTTTGTTCCAGTGCTCTGATCAAAACAGATCCAGATGTTTTGACCCCAAATGGTAGACGGCGGAATACATATGTCTGCTGGTCAAACATAAATCCTGTAAACTTTTTGGAATCTTCACTAAGCCTAATGTGGTGATAGGACGAAGTGAGATCAATGTTAGAGAACCAGACCTTGCCTTGGAATTTCCTTAACAGTTCCCTAATGATTGGTGGTCTGTCATACTCTGGCAGCAATCTTGAATTCAAATTTCGCGCGTCTAAACATAGTCTCAGACTTCCATCTGGCTTAGACACTACTGCTAATTGATTGACATAAGAGGTAGTGTACTTTTCAATCACATTGTTACTTTCCATCTCTTTGATAAGCACTTTTACCATTTCTCGATGCTTTTCCGCTACCGGATACAATTTAGCATGGAAAGGTGCATCATCATTTACACGAATACGATATTCAAAATCTTTAATTTCACCAGGTTTAATATCAAAAATATCGTGGTACTCTTCCAAAATTTTTCCTAGCTCTGGGGACTCCTTCTCAGTGTAGACTTCTCTTCCTTCAGCTTCATGAAAAATCAGAGACCATTGAGCATCTCCCTCGATGTCTTCCTCTTCTTTTCCCTCGAAGTTTATCTCTTCGGTATTCTTGAATCTGATCGTTTCTGTCTTCATGTCTATCACTGCTTGATATTTCTGAATGAAATCCGTTCCCAAGATCATGTCAAAAGCCATGTCCTTCATTACTACAAACACATGTCGGAAATCATGTCCTCCAATAGTAACACATAAGTATAATTGTGTTTTACACAGAGATATTCTGTTGGGTATTATTCCTTGGATTTTAATTCCTGATACTGGAATCTCCTCTAAATTCTCTTTGAGCTTCCACAGAATATAAAGCTTCTCGCTCACAAGACAAAGCATAGCCCCAGTATCAATTAAAGTATCGACAGGCATACCGAATACTTCGCATGATATGATTGGCATTTTAATTCTTGTACCCATTTCTTTCCGTTCGTCATTATGTTGAATTAAGTCATCATCCTCTGCTTGCCATTTAATAATCCTGGAAGTGAAAGTGTTTAAAATTCTATCTTCTACTGTGAATTCGAAGTTTTTTTTCCATTCCCCCGGGATTGTTGTGTTTCCGATGGACCTGGTTCATTGGGCTTCTGTTCCAAGAACTGCAAGTTTTCTTGGTGTCTTTCTTCCAAGTTCTTCCTCGTCTCCTTATTGAACTCTTCATTGGACTGACGAGTGTTCACATTCCCTCTGTTATTGTAGTTATTGTTTCTACCATAGTACCTTCTTTCCTGGTACCTTCCTTGATTATCCCTTGGCCTTCTCCATCGAGTATTATATCGATATCCACCATCCGGTCTCGCATAAGGCTTGTAACTGTATCTGTTATTGTTCTGATTCCATCCTCTTTTATCGGGCTCTTCCCTCGGCGTTTTCTCTTCTCGCCCCTCTCGAATCTCTCGAGGTGTTTGGGAATAATTGTCGGCCATAACAGCGTACACAGCGTTGTTATTCTTTCCTCCCTTCTGATGGAAGAATTGAGCGTTCGTGTGATCAAGTTTCTGCAATACCTCGTCAAATTGCTCCATATTATAAATGTCAGCAGCGATCAAAGTTCTTTGGACGTCTGCTGGAAACTGACGTATTAATGCGGCAATTAATTCATTATCTGGCATCGGCGGATCTAAATGTTGTAGTTTAGAAAGCTGTCCAGAAAAGTACGTAGAGTATCGAGTAGGTTGTGACGTCGAGAATCTCTTTGAATATAATTCTGCTCTGACTTGCTGTTGGGTTTCCGGGGACCAAAACTTTTTTAATAACCCACGGGAAAACTCCTCAAAATTGGTGAGAGTGGACCTAAAAGCTCTAAACCAAAGAAGTGCGGGACCTTCCAAAAATTTCCCTATCACTCGGATCTGTCTTTCCTTAGGGATTTTGGAATCTTTTAGGTAATCACCTGCTTCTCTCAAGAATTCTAAGGGTGTCACAGAATCTCGCCCTGAAAATTTAGAAGGCTTATCCTCTACATTCTTGAATACAGTTATGGGGTTGGATTGAAATACTGTCCTGACCTCATCCTGTCTTTGACTATCAGTTTCTCTAGCTGCTCCTAGGTTTATCTGTATCTGTTCTTCTCCCCTTATACTTGGCATTTTCAACAGATGGTCAGACTGTTTCTCGTCCTTGATTTGGGTTTTCATAGCCTCAATTTCCTTATGGTTTTCTTCTGCCATTTTTCTAATTTCTTCGGTTTCCTTACAGTTCTCCTTGACATCAGTGGATATCTGGTTCATAACAGCCTCGTGACTTTTCAACGACCCTGTCACATCTGATATGTCCTTCTGAGTTGCTTGAATATCTTTGGAAATTACTTGAATATGGGATGACAAAGATTCCCTAATTTCCTTGACTCCCTCTTGGTTCTCCAGCTTGAGTGTGTCTTTAATTTCATCGATAACTGTGGTTTTAATTTCAGTTTGTAATTCATTAATCACACCTTCTCTCATTTCTCCCACTATGAGTTCTTTGAATTGTTCTGTCAAACGTTGAACAACTAGAGTTGCCATCTCATTGCTCTCTTTCTTCACTCTGATTTCTAGGATGATCATGTCTTCACCAACTTTCCTAAGACCATGTTCTATCCTATCAGCTAAGCTTTGGGATCTTAGATCGGCATCGCGAAATTTATCGTCCATTAAACTTGCGTTAGTGGCTAATGAAGTTTCGAGCTCATGTGTTTTTTCGCATAATTTAGTCATTTTACTCTCAAGTGACATTTTCAAGATTTTGGAATTCTCTTTAAATTTATTTTCCACAGAATTAAATTTACTATTTAAATTTTCTTTCAAGTTATCTTTTAACCTGCTTTCTAACAAATCGGAACTTTCTTTCAAGTTATCTTTTAAAGAATCAGAATTTTCTTTAAGTTTATCATTTAAACTTTCTTATGTTTATTTTCTAAAGAATCAGAATTTTCTTTAAGTTTATCATTTAAACTTTCTTTAAGTTTATTTTCTAAAGAATCAGAATTTTCTTTAAGTTTCTTTTCCAAAGCCTCTGTATTTTCTTTCATAATGGCTGCTACACGCAGTCCAGCTTCTTTGGAACTCTCTTCCAAACTCCTCATCATCTCTTCCATAATTTTCAATTATTATTCAAAACTTAGGGGTATACATGTTGGCAGACACAAGATTATAATTAGAACAAGAAATATGAATAGCTAATTGGAACACTCTAATAAAATGAGATTTGTCCTAATGTCGACGTGATGGAAAAACAAAATTCTCTACTTTTACGAATTACATTTACCACAATATCACAAGAAAAATATGCAAGTTCTCCAATATCCTCCACCTGGATTCTAATAATGCGTATGTCCAGTCATCGAACGTTTACTACTGAATTTACTTGACGCCCTAATGGTTAAGCCATTATCAAAAATAATCAAACCCATTCTAATTATTAACCCAGTTAAATTTTTAATTTTCCCCACTAATCGGGGTTTCCTACTAATTTATTCATCCAAACCAGACATCTCTCAACTCCCAAAATATCTATATAAAAAAATGATCACAATTTAAATTGGCATGCGATTGACCGTGTCTAACTCGAGCCCCACGTTCGAAGCCATTTCTCTCTCTATCTTATTTTATGTGCCCGTTTAGACCGGAGTCCGCACGACCACATATGCATTTTACCAAGAATCAGTCAGCACGAGAGTCAAAATATCCCGGGGCGCCAGATGGGTTAAAGCTAATCGCAAAAACGACATCAAATGAAAAAAATGCTTTACTGATTTTTGGCTCAATGCAACAATAAGGATAGAAGGAGATTCAACTGGGCATAACACATCATGTAAAATTATCTCATTTTATTCTGAATTTAAAATTGACTGCAAAATAAAATGCTCAAAGCAGCATCATTCATGTGTGGCGACCCACATTACTATTTACACAATGTACAGAAATTTTCCAACACATTGGACAATTATCTTTGGAGACACAAGTCTGATTATCAGTCCTGTAGACTGTGTTCCAAAATTATATCCATTATTTATGATTAAATCCAGTTCAAATTTAATTGTCTTTACTGGAAATACTGTAGTTCACTGGTTGAAGTTTTACATATTATTAATATTCGTAGAATAATTGTTCATAGAATTTTTAACTTTCACTTATTTTTCCAGTTTCAAAAAATATTGTCAAAAAATATTATTGTCTCTGAATCAACACAAATTATGTACACATATTAATAACAACATCTGAAAAGTATCTGACCCTTGAGCATAGTATCGAAGAACTGTGCGAAGCACAACAAAATTAATTGTTCTTCTGACATTAAACGTTTCGAGAAGTGACTCGATTATGAACTTCAAGTTCCTAACAAAATATATGATTTCTGAATCATCAACTTGATCAATAAATTGTTGGACCATTCAACTATTCGATTTTCCACTTGGAATCATTATTAAGAAAAATATTTATATTTGTGGCCATTTTAGTAACTTTCACAACTTGCAATTCTTGAACAGAATGCGGAAATAAAAATTGTAGCTTCATAATAAATTCATTTAGTTCATGACACTAGGATTGAAAACATCCTTCAAATTATTCGTGGTTATAGAATTATTTTTAATTGGCAGTGGCCCATTCTATTATTTGTGTAAGAACACAATATTCCAACAGCAACGGCAAAGGTCTTCCTCTGAAGAAGAATAAAATACTATCATGACAAATCCGGATTCTAGCAAAATCAAAGTCTTAATGGAATCCGTAAACAAGGTTGAAATAAGAACTGATGGTTTTTAAGAAATAACCTTTGGGTCATTCATACGACGCAATGTGTAGTTCCAATACTCCTTCTTTAACACTGAGTCATCGAACCTGCTATTTGATTGATGCTCAAATAAAAACCTCCTCATTCCTGCGACTTAAACATGCGCACCTGGGAATGGCATTTCAACTACTCCACACACATAAATTTTCTTCCCAAAATTTATACAATAAATCAAGCCTCTGCTTGTTATCAACCCTGGAAGATTTATAAACTTACAAGTTTATTTTATTTTACCATTCAGTTCAACTCGTGAAGTTACCACAATTATGATACTCTCTATTTCACTTTCGAATGTGTATCTACGTCATGATTTTATATAAATACAAAAATATCCTAATTGATACAAATATCATTTGCTTCCCGTTTCATGCCTCTCCGTGTTATCTGAAAAATATACTTTGCTCATTGCAAATATTAACTGTTCAACCAGAACTGTAATGTTGGTTGAATGCGGGCTTGCGCTAACCACTATCCTTCGGAAAATCACCTGTTCCAAACTAGAAATGATTAAACTACTTCATAAGCTCTCTCTCAATGAATGTGATTATTAGAAAATATAAGATCCAAGAATCATTTAGAAAAGTTATGAAAATCATTATTATTATTATTAGTGGATTATTATTATTATTATTAGTTATATTATTGTAAATGTGTTTAATTATTATTTCATTATGTGAGAATCCACATGTTCGATTCTTCGAATATGGATAAAATATCCATTTCTCAACAAAAATAATTATTAACTTTTACAGTTACCTCGGCTGATTACCGTGATTATCAAAAATATGAAACATTCAAATAAATGCTCGTTATGCTCGGTCATCGATCCTAAACTGTTCTGAGTGCTGAAAATACTCAGAATAACTCTAATATGTCTTGCGTAAATCATTGCAAGATTTAAATACGAAGAAAAACAAATGTGTTGGTCATGTGCAGAAAATGAGATTGTTCCAATTAGCTAGGCATAATATAAAAGTCAAATGTGGCTTACATTTCTCGTTGGTCTTGAAGCGTAGTGAACCTGGTCTGTACCAGATTTATCCAGATACATGCCCTATTGGACACGCACGTCTAATCCTTGTATCGGCCGCCATTATATACCCACAATCTGTCTAACACGACATAGTGGAAATATTTCTTGAAGTTTGAAGTAACTGCTGATCCATTTTAATATTGGCTTCAATTAAATCCATAGCAGTTCGCTTAAATGGGGTCAGATCCAAATGATCTATTCTCAAATACGTCAGTTGTAACATAACTCACGGTAATCTTTTCAGTACAAGAAAACACTGACAGTCTAAATCAATCAACGGCCGTTCTGAAGATCGTTCCCTGGGCATGGTTTATCTCCATCTATCATGCGCGAAGCAACTTATAGTTTCCCTTTGTCGGCTAATGAATAACACCGTGATAGACTGGCCTTCAATATACTGAAAGATCGGAGTGGTTATCAAGTTACAATTTATGAAACTGACTAATTGGATTAAAATATCCAAGTATTGAATTATTATTACTGGACTGTGACAAAGTACTTTCTAGACAAAGTCTAGCATGTGTCCATATAGAAATAAAGTATTTCACCAGTGTCCGTAGAAAAATAACAATCACCTTAGTGATTCCCTCTGCCGGAAACTTACTATGTTCCACACGTATCGTAACACTTTTGTGACTATCACAATTTAAAGATATCTTCTGCGTAGATCCGGCAACCATGTGCCTTGGCTCAACGTAGCAGCAGCACCTTGTCATGCAAGAGCTTGGTTCGAAGTGAGCTGATGATGCTTGGGCTGGTCGGCTTTTATTCAAAACGGTCGGGTCCACGCTGGATCACGCTGCAATCTGGAAATCCTTATATCTCCGGTGTCTCTGGTCCGATTCACTTGAGACTAAGTGCATTCTCTTTCATTTGGCCGTGCCAGTAATCTGATCCAAGTCTCAAGTCTCTACTCCATGGCTAACTATTTAATCAACAAATAGTCTCGACCTCTGCTACTACTCGCTACGTCACTTAACATGCTCTTGGCTGCACAAAGTTTCCATTCCATTCTAGAAGTAATGGAGCGCGATATTCAAATATCTCAACTTTCAAAAGCGGCTGTAGCCTTTCCCTTGATATCTAGGTGTCTGAATCTTGGAATACCCATTCCTAGAGTTGGGCACACTACGCCACCGAAGCCGCTGTCACTTATATTAAATTTTTAGGATAAATCACATACCATAGGCTAATATGTTCAGTTTCATTTTGTATGTCAGTTAGTGTTTCTTAATTGATTGTTAACGTCTGATTATAATTTGTATGATTTATTCACATTGTAAATTTTACAATGTAATCAAAATAAGCTACATAAGGGCCGGATTGGTGGTGGTCGCGGGCTGTCGTTTGGATATCCCTGGTCTACGGTAAACTGGTGGGTTTTCTACGGCCAGATGCTCTTCTTGACCCCAACCTCATGAGAGGAGTTAATGGGAGATGATATGAATGAAAATGAATGGGACTGGGCAAGGCGATGGAAGGAAGTGGCCGTGGCTTATTGCAAGTTACCGTCCCAGCATGTGCCTGGAGTTGAAAATGGGATACCACGGACAAAATCCGACCTGACGCGGACGGTGGGGTTCGGACCCATGTCTACTGCGTCTGCAGATATATTGGCCCATGGCCTAGCACTGTGTGATAGCGAGCGTAGGTTGTCAATCATACACAGGCGTGCAAATTATTAGACTAGATGCCAGTTTCCGAAAATAACATTTATACTTTTCACGACTTAATGCATTAAATTTGTTTGCATGACGGTGACATTACTTCCAATGTTTAACCAAGAGTCTTAATTTTCTTTTAAGAAATTCAAATTTATTTCAGGATTAGGGCATAACCCAGCTCTATTTGGGTATATTCGTGTTGACCGACTGAAAAGCACCAATTTTGTTGTTGTTGAAACTCAAAGTAAAATGATATTTTAGAATTTCCACTAACAGAGGAGCTTTGCAACTGCAAAATGCCACACGTTTTGTTTTGATTACTTCACTCTAATTTTCGTGAGAAATTAGAGCTGAAGGTTTAGGAGTCATATTACTGATAATCCGCTCTTGTACTATGCAAAGATTCATGAACTATGAATTGAAATCACCTGACTTAGAGGGTATATTCCAAAGTCAATGAAAAAATAGAAAATGGGCCAAGCTCAGATATCCCCCGGAATACCCAATTCTGAAAGTTTACAAACAAAATTCCTTATGGGGAAAGGTGTAAGTTGACAAGGGAGAAAACATTACTGAGTAGGGCTACAAAAGATGCCAGTAAATGGTCAATAAAATGATTTTGAATAAACATTTGTGACTGATTTAAATTCTTGCAGGTTCGCTCCTGGCCATGGCAAGTGATTTTTGAAAGGCGACAAAAATCACGACACGCATGTCATACGCGTTGTTGGCATGTTAAAGAAGCCATTTGAATTCAGTAGGCCGTGTTCATAATGGCAAAATTAATCTCGGAATTTTCCGCTAACACAAAAGTTCCTCCTTTCTTTACTAGAAAGAGCTTTAGTATCAAGAAGCTTAGATATCCAATCTACTAGACTTTCGTAGTGCTCCAAGGAACAACAAAATTTGACATGCACGCTGCCCTCTGGGTGTCAAATAATAAAGCTGGCACCCGGCACCCGAGTCCATATTATGATATTATTATTATTATTATTATTATTATTATTGTTGTTATTATTATTATTATTAACCCCACCAATCTGGACCCAATGTTTGGGAAGCCAGGCTCTGCCTGTCACAAGCCAGGACAAAGAGCGAGTGATAGAGGAGTAACACCTCTCAAAAAAACCTTGGTCCAGCTGACCCGGCTGGTAGTCCCATGTAAGGGTCCCTTGCCAGGGCTACGGCGAAGACCTCAACGGCAGTTGCAGTGGAGAGGTTAATCCTCGGTACAGTGTAGATGGCGGACGGGGCAGCCCAGTGCTCGGGATTAATTGAGTAAAAGATATCATCCTCATTTTCGGGGTGGATATCAGTTGTAGCGTCTGACCCGGATCGGGCGGCTACAAACGGACGTCTGTACCCCATGTTAGGGGCGGCCGAATTATACGCTGGCAGTAGCGCAAAAATGCTTGGCGATAGGCTTTGTGACAAGCCAGCCGTAAAAGCACAATGTCACATCTTTATGGGAATGCCGTCTCAAGATTTCGGAACCAAGGCTAGGGCGTCCCCCGTAAGCGACGCGCGCGGGCAGGGCCCCGTCAGCGTGAAAAGTATGCAAGGGTTACCGTCGCAAGGGCGGCGACGGCTAAACAAGCGAGCCCCCATTTTCTGTCTCGCATCATTGAACGTCGGGACTATGACTGGAAGAAGTAGCGAATTAGCTAAAGCACTCGAAAAGAGGCGCATCGATATCTGTGCAGTGCAGGAAACGAGGTGGAGCGGAGAAAAGTCTTACGAAATTGGGTGTGGATACAAACTCATATACAATGGAACCCGCGGAACAACTAATGGTGTCGGCATTGTCATATCAGCAAAGTTTGATGGCTCTGCATGTGAAGGGCAAAGGTATGATGACCGCCTTATGAAAATTGTTTACGCAGCAGACAGGAGAAAAATTCATTTCTTCAGCGCTTATGCCCAACAAACAGGCCTAAACACAGAAACTAAAGATGCTTTCTGGGCGCTGCTTGATGAGAAGACTGCGGAAGTGCCATCTGAACACTACCTCATTGTTGCTGGCGATCTAAATGGACATGTCGGCCAGCAGAAAGAAGATCATGCTGCCCATGGTGGACACGGCTACGGACTGAAGAATGATGACGGACAACGAATCCTTGATTACGCAGAAACTCATGGCATGGTCATCACAAACACCTCGTTTAAAAAGCGCGATACCCATCTAATCACGTACTACAGTGGTCCAAATGCTACTCAGATTGACTATGTCCTTGTGAGACGTCGTAACCTTACAGACGTTTTAGACACGAAAGTTGTTCCATACGAAACCGTTGCGATGCAGCATCGACCTGTCATCTGTAAGCTGCGTATAACGCCACCAAGAGCTGTATGCACGGCCAGAACGGGTCCTTCAAGAATCAAATGGTGGCGCTTTAAGGAAATAGAGTCCAATGTCATTGCAAAAATCACTGTACCACCCATTACGACAGTTGAAGAGAGCTGGACAAAACTAAAAGACTCGTCTCATGTAGCTGCACATGCCATTCTCGGAACAACAAAACCAGGACGACGGCGGATTGAGAAAGATACGTGGCTCTGGAATGACACTGTCAAGGAAGCGGTACATAAGAAGAAGCAGTTGTACCATGAGTTTCTTGCAGATAAAAATCCATCTCGCTGGAATGCCTATAAAGTAGCCCGTAGTGAGGCCAAGAAAGTTGTTGCCTCAACAAAAGCAGAGCGATATGCAGACCTCTACAAGAAACTTGATACGCGTGAGGGCGAGCGTGACATTTATCGGATAATCAAATCGAGGCATCGAAAAACGGAATATATCCAACATTTCTATGGCATCAACAATGAAGTGGGTGAGCTGCTAGTAGACTGGGAGAAAGCAAGGGAACGCTGGCGGAGCTACTTCGAGAACATTTCGACTGAAGAATTTCCCCATCCACCAATCCCAACCACCTGTGCTGTTGAAGGACCAATTAAGGAGATTGACATTGCCGAAGTTGAGGCTGCTCTGAAGGAGATGAAGCCTGGGAAAGCCACCGGCCCCGATGATCTTCCAGCAGAGTTATGGTGCTCTAAGGAGTGGGATGCTGCAGGATGGTTAACACAATTCATCAATCGGATTACCAAAGAAGGTCGAATACCAACAGATTGGCAATGGAGTATCACAGTACCAATCTTCAAAAAGAAGGGAAGCCCTGCCGAATGTTCAAATTACCGCCCGATCAGACTTCTGTGCCACGCAATGAAAGTTTTCGAGCGTATCCTTGACAAAAGAATTCGTGCGATTGCCAAAATCACAAGGAACCAAGCAGGCTTTGTGAAAAACTGTGGCACAACAGATGCAATCTTCGCTGTACGGCAACTGGTTGAGAAATACTCCGAAAGCAATAAACCTTTGCATCTTGCTTTCCTCGACCTTGAGAAGGCTTTTGATCGGGTGCCACATGACCTAATCTGGTTAGCGCTCCGTCAGCACGGCATCCCAGAACACCTTCTTAAATGGGTGCAGCTGCTTTACGCAGAACCAAGGAGCTATGTCCTAGCTGCCGCGGGAGCGTCTAATGACTTCCGCATCACCGTAGGTGTCCACCAGGGCTCCGCCTTATCACCACTGCTGTTCATTCTTGTGATGGACACTGTAACGTCAGACCTGCACCAGCCGCTACCATGGACACTTCTCTATGCAGATGATGTCATGTTGGCTGCTGAGACGAAGCTTGATCTCCAACGTCAAACACAAGAGTGGTACATTCGACTTGCGCAACATGGTCTGCGCCTCAACAAGAAGAAGACAGAATACATGACATCCGATACACAAGAAGTGGGCACCATTACTGTTGACGGAGAAGATTTACCACGTGTAGCGAAATTTAAGTATCTTGGTTCCACTATCTCTGATGATAGGCGACTTACTGACGAGGTCAACACAAGGATACACGCAGCCTGGACGAAGTGGCGAATGACAACTGGCGTCACCTGTGACCGTAGGATGAATGACCATCTGAAATCTAAGATCTACCGGACTGTCATTCGTCCTGTCGCTCTCTACGGCACGGAGTGCTGGCCATCTACTAAGGAAGCAGAACGTCGCCTATGTGTCATGGAGACGAAGATGCTTTGATGGTCAGCAGGTTTCACTAGGCTGGATCATATTTCAAATGATGCCATCAGAAATCGGTTTGGTGTGGCTCCAATCGGGAAAAAAAATGCAGGAAATCCGTCCGAGATGGTTTGGACATGTGCTGCGCGCAGAGGGCGACACAATGACAAAATCAGCTTACACACTGGATGTGGCTGGAAAGAGGCCCAGAAGGCGACCAAGGCAACGGTGAGCCGATACACTGCACAATGATCTAAAGGCTGTCAATCTTCATCCAGACATGGCCCATGACCGAGGGAAATGGAGACTACGATCCCACATAGCGGACCCTGCCACAAGGTGGGACAAACGCTAAAGAAAAAGAAGAAGATTATTATTATTATTATTATTATTATTATTATTATACAATAATCTCTCATATAAAACCAAGTGTCCTGACTGACTGACTAACTTAATGACTCACTGACTCATCATCGCCCAGCCAAAACTATTAATGTTAGAAACATGAAATTTTGGGGATATGTTCGTGGAAAGTCAAAAACGCGCACTAAGGAAGGATTTTTGGATATTCAGGTTCTAAAGGGGGTGTTAAGGGGGTAGACCTGCATTTCATTGAATAACAATATCTCCCGATTGGTTTCATTGGGCGATGTGATACTCGGCATATACAGTACACTCATCATTAAAAATAAGAAGACACGTGTCTGAGTGTTTTTCGATGTGGTGTATATTATGAAGTGAAAGGGGTGAAAAGTGGGGGTTGAAGGATTCCTAACGGAGTGTGTATCTTTTAAACGACATAGGCGAGGAGTTTGAAACTCAGCGGAAAATAATCAGCTTAAAAAATAAGTAAATAGGTGTTTGACCGTTTTTTCATAAATCCAATTTAAGGGGCCCATAGGGAGGGGTAAAATTCTGGGGGGGGGGAAACAGGAAAGAAACTGTCCTAACTGATTGACTGACAGACTCACTCATCAAACTCAGGGGAAAAAATCTGCTGAAAAATAAGTAAATAGGTGTTTGAATGTTCTTTTCATAAACCCAATTTAAGGGTTCGTGGGGAGGGGTGAAATTCTGAAAAAAAGAAATTGAGAGAAAAAGTTCTGACTCACTCACCATCGCCCAGCCAAAATTATTGAAGTTAGACACATGACATTTTGGGGAATATGATCATGGTATGTCAAAACCGTCCACTAAGGGAGGATTTTCGGATATTCAAGGGGTCTTAAGGGGGTTAAAATCGCCCAGCCAAAATTATTGAAGTTAGACACATGACATTTTGGGGAATATGATCATTGTATGTCAAAACCGTCCACTAAGGGAGGATTTTCGGATATTCAATGGGTCTTAAGGGGGTTAAACATGCATTTCATTGAATAACAATAACTCCCGATTGGTTTCATTGGGGGATGTGATACTCGGCATATAAACACATCATTAAAAATATGAAGACATGTGTCTGAGGGTTTTTCGATGTGGTGTATATTATGAGGTGAAAAGTGGGGGTTGAAGGATTCCTAATGGAGCGTGTATCTCTTAAACGACATGGGCGAGGAGTTTGAAACTCAGCGGAAAAAATCAGCTTAAAAGATAAGTAAATAGATGTTCGATCGTTTTTTTTTTCATAAATCCAATTTAAGGGGCCCACGGGGAGGGTGATATTCTGGGGAGGGGGGGGGGGGACTGGAAAGAAAGTGTCCTAACTGATTGACTGACTCACTCACTCTTGAAACTCAGGGAGAGAAAACTGCTTAAAAATAAGTAAATAAGTGTTCGACAGATTATTTTTCATAAATCAAATTTAAGGGGTTCATGGTGAGGGGTCAAATTCTGGAAAAGAAAATTAAAGAAAATGTCCTGACTCACTCACTCACGCATCATCGTCCAGCCAAAATTATTGAAGTTAGAAACATGACATTTTTGGGATATGTTCGTTGTATGTCAAAACCGTACACTAAGGGAGGATTTACGGATATTCAGGTTCTAAAGGTGTCTTAAGGGGGTTAAACCTGCATTTTATTGAATAACAATATCTCACGAGTGGTTTCATTTGTGGATGTGATACTCGGCGTATAAACTAATCATGAAACATAAGCAGACATGTGTCTAAGGGTTTTTCGATGTGGTGTATATTATAAGGTGAAAGGGGTGAAAAGTGGGGTTTGAAGGATTCCTAACGGAGCGTGTGTATCTTAAACGACATACGCGAGAAGTTTGAAACTCAGCGGAAAAAAACAGCTTAAAATAAGTAAATCGGTGTTCGACCGTTTTTTCATAAATTCAATTTATGGGGCCAATTGGGTGGGGTGAAATTCTAGAAAAAAAAGGAGAGAAAGTGTCCTGACTGACTGACTAACTCACTCACTCATCAAACTCAGGGGAACAAGACAGCTCAAAATATAAGTTAATAGGTGTTCGAGCGTTTCTTCATAAATTCAATTTAAGTGACGCATGGGGAGGGCGTAAAATTCTGGTAAAAATAATTGAAAAAAAGTGACCTGACTGACTCACTCACTCATCATCGCCCAGCGAAAACTATTGAAGTAGGAAACATTAATTTTGGGAATATTTTCGCTCTATGTCGCAAACGTCAACTAATGAAGGATTTTTGTTTATTCGGGTTCTTAAGAGGTGTTAAGGGGGTATACGTGCATTTCATTGATTAACAATATCTCACGAGTTGTTTCTTTGGGGATGTGATATTCGGCATATAAACTAAATATTAAAAATAAGCAGACATATGTCTAAGGGTTTATTGGTGTGGTGTATATTATGAGGTGAAAGGGTTGAAAATTGGGGGTTGAAGGATTCTTAACGGAGCGTGTATCTCTTAAACGACATAGGCGAGAATTTTGAAATTCAGCGAAAAAAAACAGCTTAAAATATAAGTAAATAGGTGTTCGACCGTTTTTTCATGAATCCAATTTAAGGGGCCCTTGGAGAGGGATGAAATTCTGGGGGAAAACACAGGAAAGAAAGTGTTCTAACTGATTATATCACTCACTCATCAAACTCAGGGGGGGAAGAACTGCTTAAAAATAAGTAAATAGGTGTTCGACCGTTTTTCTTTCATAAATCCAATTTAAGGGGTTCATGAGAGGGATGAAATTCTGAAAAATAAATGAAAGAAAATGTCCTGACTTACTCACTCATCATCGCCCAGCTGAAATTATTGAAGTTAGAAACATGAAATGTTGGGGTTATGTTCGTTGTATGTCGAAAACGTCCACTAAGGAAGGATTTTTGGATATTCAGGTTCTAAAGGGGTGTTAAGGGGTAGATCTGCATTTAATTGAATAACAATATCTCCCGATTGGTTTCCTTGGGGGGATGCAATACTCGGCATATTAACTCATCATTAAGAATAAGAAGACATGTCTGAGGGTTTTTCGATGTAGTGTATATTATGAGGTGTATGTGTGAAAAGAGAGGGTTGAAGGATTCCTAACGGAGCAAGTATCTCTTAAAAGACAGAGGCATAAAGTATGAAACTCAAGGGAAAAAATCAGCTTGAAAAAAAGTTAATTGGTGGTCGACCGTTTTTTCATAAATCCAATTTAAGGGACCCATGGGGATGGGCGAAATTCTGGGGAAAGAAGTCCACTAAGGAAGGATTTTTGGATATACACTCATCATCCCCCAGCCAAACATATTGCAGTTAGAAACTTGAAATTTTGGGGATATGTTCGTTGTATGTCGAAAACGTCCACAAAGGATGGATTTTTGGATATTCATGTTCTAAAGGGGTGTTAAGGGGGTTAAATTTGCATTTCATTGATTAACAATATCTCACGAGTTGTTTCATTTGGGGATGTGATATTCGGCATATAAATTAATCAGTAAATATAAGCAGACATATGTCTAAGGGTTTATCGATATGATGTATATTATGAGGTGAAAGGGGTGAAAATTGGGGGTTGAAGTATTCTTAACGGAGAGTGTATTTCATAAACGACATAAGCGAGAAGTTTGAAATTCAGCGGAAGAATCCGCTTAAAAACATGTAAATAGGTTTTCGACCGTTTTTTTTCATAAATCCCATTTAAGAGGTTCGTGGGGAGGGGTGAAATTTTCAAAAATAAATGAAAGAAAATGTCCTGACTGACTCACACACTCACCATCGCCAAGCAAAAATTATTGAAGTTAGAAACATGAAATTTTGGGGATATGTTTGTTGTATGTCGAAAACGTCCACTAAGGAAAGATTTTTGGATATTCAGGTTCTAAAGGGGTGTTAAGGGGATAAACGTGAATTTTATTGAATAACAATATCTTACGAGTGGTTTCATTTGAGGATGTGATACTTGGCATATAAACTAATCATTAAAAATAAGCTGACACATGTCTAATGGTTTTTCGATGTGGTGTATATTATGAGTGAAAGGGGTAAAAAGTGGGGGTTGAAGGATTACTAACGGAGTGTGCATCTCTTAAACGACATAGGCGAGGAGTTTGAAACTCAGAGGAAAACAATCAGCTTAATAAAAATATAAAAAATAATTAAATAAATAGGTGTTCGACCGTTTTTTCATAAATCCAATTTGAGGCCCATCGGGAGGGGTGAAATTCTGGAAGAAAAACGTCCACTAAGGAAGGATTTTTGGATATTCACTCTCATCGACCAACCAAAACTATTAATGTTAGAAGAATGATATTTTGGGTATATGTTTGTTGTGTGTCGAAAACGTCTACTAAGGAGGGATTTTTGAATATTCAGGTTCTAAAGGGGTGTTAACGGGGTTAAACCTGCATTTCATTGAATCACAATATGACACGACTATGACGCGAGCGACGCCGCGGGTACCTGCTAGAAAATAATAAATAGAACATGATCGTCCTCCGTTGTCGAGAGCGTGGGTTTGATTTCCTGAAAATAATATTCCGTGTTTTTCCATTTTCACCCCCAGGCAACCACAGGTCCACGGCCAATTTCCTTCCAAAATCATTCCTCTACCGCCACAAGAACAGTTTCTTGGACACATTTTGTCAGCAGATACAACTGGGGATGGTGACAGCCTAACTTGTTCCTAATATTAAGAAAGGGACAGAGAAGGGAAGTCGACCGTAGACCTATTGAAAGGAACCGTTTGCCAGGTAGTGAAAAGAGGAAACCACGAAAACCATTTTTAGTACGGTCGAGTTGGGATTCGAGCCCACGTTGCCAGCGAGACAAGAACTAGCACGTTAGCTCTCTCGGCCACCGTGGCTGGTGGAAATAAGCGCCTATTAAAACTTCTACAACGCAAGTGAGATAATTGTACAATTAATAAGAGCGGAGGAAAGGGCGATGTTTGATTTTAAGTGTGATGAAATCAAATTTCTTACCTGAACTAAAGCCTTTTGAAATACCACAAATCTACAAAAGAGGTCAGTCCTGAACATGCAACCTGCAGTACTGGCAACCTAAGTTGTAGCAGAACCAAAATATAGAATCATGATTTATTAATCTATTATAGGGGCGGTTTCGGTGGCGTAGTTGGTAGCATACTGAGCTTCTATGCCCAAGTCGTCGGATTTTTTAAGAGTGTTACAAATCCCTCAGTATGCCTTCCTTCGGAGAGGAAGTAAAGCCGACGGACCTATGTCATAGATTTATGGCATGTAAAAGAACCTTCTTCTAACTACAATTGTGTGAAGCTAAATTTCTAGGTTAGATATGATTAACGCTCTCAAGTTCCAACATTCATCACCAGGTGTCGGTTGCGGTGGTATGTAGTAGCCAAGTTCACAGTTAGGTGTCGTTGACGGTAGCATTTAGTAGCAAAGGTAGGAACTGCTTGAAATGTATCGTCTGCAGTCCTTACCTGAATTACAGATTACGCACACAAATATAGCCATCACAATTAACACCGGTTATCAGACACATTGTACACAAACGCAAAGTACACGGGGCTATATGATCGCCTTGTTGCAGCCCCTAAACTGAAGTACCAACCAATCTATTATACGTATAGTAAGGAATGTTATGTGCAAACTTTACGTTAAAAAGCTGTGGAAAGTGCTATATTTTACTGGATAAGGGCGGAAAAACGGTGGAAATGTTTAATGAAATATCACACAAATATTACCAAAATGAACTTGACATCATACAATGAATTGCAGCCAATGGCCAAAACAAGCGGCTCGTAGGCCTAGGCTATCAGCAAGTTCAATTTCAAGTAGTTCCAACTTTGGCTACCAGATACCACTGTCACTGACATCTAGTGACAAAAGTTGGAACTTGATAGAGCGTTTCTAATCAAATATTATCTACATACTACGAATTGTAGTGGTAGGTTCTCTATGCCATGGTCACATGGTCCCGCCAACTTTACTTCCCCTACGAAGGAAGGCATACCGAAGGATTTTAACGCTCTTAAATATCCGACGACTTCGGCTGGGTTTGAACCCGCGATCTTGGGCATAGCAGTTCAGCACGCCACCGACTACGCCGGTGGGCCCATGCCATAGATCTATGGCATGTAAAATAACCTTCCACTAGAATTGGTAGTGTGTAGCTAAATTTGTTGGTTATTGGGTTAGAAACGCTCTATCAAGTTCCAACGTTCACTGCTAGGTGCCAGTGACAGAGGCATCTCTGGTAGCCAAAGTTGGAACCATTTGAAATTGAACTTGATGGGGAGCCTATGGGCGTTCAATTAAAATACCCCGCTACGGCCATTGGCTGCAATTCAAATTTAATATCCATATTAACCCTTTCCGAGTGAAATACGGATATATCCGGCGCGTGCGTTTTCGCCACGAGCGGGAAACGGATATATCCGAAAAATTCGAAAATTTATATATGGCGCCGTTTTCGGTCAAAAACAGTTAATGTTAAACCCAGGAGATGGCACCACTATGCAGACAAATGTTTGATAGTTAATTATGTCACCCCTAGAGACCTCTTTGACTGCACAAATACCTGCAGGCAGTTGTTGCTTTAGATGAACGCACGTGACATTGCGCATCCCTAAGTCTACTTTTCTTATACTTTCCCATAATCGTGCGTCCTATTAGTCCTATATTTATTTTTATTTTTATTTGACGATAGACACAAAAGACGTCTAATAAGGGAAGCATCAGGTTAGCCAGGTCGAAACCAATCTTGAAACTTTGTGGACGCAACCGTTGTACTATAAGAGGACAACGTGTGGAAAATCAGCTGCCAGATTGAACTGCAAGGCTCCGAAATCGCACCTGACATCCTGATACGCAGGCATGACGGCTGGAAGATCTGGACATCCCTGTGGCACTCGGGGTAGTAGCGAGGCGGGGGGCGTATATGCTGACTGGAGCGTGCGGCTCCTTCCCACCGGCCTTGTGTGCTTGGGCGGTCAGGACTGTCCATTCCTACATGTACAGTACTCGCTACCTCCCATTGATTTATATGAGAGATTCGCCACATGATTTCAGAGCCTTGCAGTTCAATCTGGCAGCTGATTTTCCGCACGTTGTTCCCTTATTAGTACGGTGCAATTAGACCCAAACCTCAACATCCAAAGCAAAAGTTTCCCTTCAGCTCCAAATTGTTCTATACAGTCCACATGATGTTCAGTAAAAAGTCTCACCATTTTGAGCGTCGGGTTTGGTGGGGAGGGGGCAGAAGTTGGTAAATTAGTAGTTTTTATCAGTTTTTCTTAAATATTTTCACAGCTATGCGGTTTAGCGCAAACAGTGTCATATACAAAAATAATCGACATTAAATTGCGAACAAAAAAGGTCCATTCCATAATCGTGCTAAAGTGAACGGTTCCAGAGTTACGGAGGGTGTAAAAGTGGAAATGTTTCGTTCTTTTTTTTTTTTAAACAATACGACATTATCACTAAGGAAACTAATTTTGTTTATACAGGATTGTGTTTTGTAAAAGCAAATACCGATATTATTGACCGGTGGTATACAAAACAAAAGTTTGGTGCTTTTCAGTCGGTCAACACGAATGTACCCAAAAGAGTTGGGTAATACCCTAATCCTGAAAAAATTACATGAGATTAATTAATACCTACCATCTCATGTAATTGAACTATTTTGGGTACATTCGTGTTGACCGACTGAAAAGCACCACACTTTTGTTTACTAAGGCAACACTGAAAAATGGCTTCAAACCCCATAAAAACCGGTGGTATGTTAGTGATAAGCCCTTGAAGGAACGTGAACCTCACCACCTTCTCAAGGGGCGCTACTATTTAAGGGAAAAGAGGCTTCCACAGGCCTAGGCCATATAAAGCTGTGGTACGGAGAAACCCACTCTGAACTATTAAAACTAATAACAAGATGTTCAGTAAAGAACATATAGCCTACTTTCTCATAAATGCATGGGTATTGTTATAACTCTTTGTCCTTTTCAAGGAGTATGATTGAATATTGGTTGTAGTAGCTTGTTGAAATACAACGTGCTATAGGGATATTAAACATGAATATGAGGTGCCCTTTGCTAGTGCTACCTCTGTACCAAATTTCGTTCAATTCGGTTTCACCGTGTTTGAATTGATAGGGGGAATCGATTTGCACACATACTTGGCCACCATCTGCAAACTATTGGGCTGATGTTCTTGCAGTTTGGTCAGAATATGTTTCCCACATAAAGATATGGTGTTGCAAAATTTGGTAGAGACTAGATTATTAGGTTGGTCGTAATTACATTTTTGCTTTTAACATTTGGGTGGCCGCGATTACGTTTCCGTCAAGATAGCGGTGATATAAAACATGACACTGAGGTGCCCTTTGCTAGTGCTACCTCTGTACCAAATTTCGTTCATTCGGTTCCACCATGTTCGAATTAATAGGGGGAATCAAATTTGACATAAAGATGGCCGCCATCCGCAAACTATTAGACTAATGACCTATTAGATTGGTCAAAGGATGCTCCCTCCATAAAGGTATGTTGTTGCAAAGTTTGGTAGAGATCGGATGGTTATGTTAGTCATAATTTGATTTAAGCTTTAAATATTCGTGTGGCCGCCATTACGTTTCTGTCAATATGGCGGCGATATTAATCATGACACAGAGATGCCCTTTGCTAGTGCTATCTCTTTACCAAATTTCGTTCCATTCGGTTTCACCGTGTTTGAATTAATAGGGGGAATCGATTCTGACACAAAGATGGCCGCCATCCGCAAATTATTAGGCGAATGACCTATTAGATTGGTCAAAGGATGCTCCCTCCATAAAGGTATGTAGTTGCAAAATTTGGTAGAGATCGGATGATTAGGTTAATCGTAATTTGATTTAAGCTTTGAACATTCGTGTGGCCGCCATTACGTTTCAGTCAAGATGGCAGCGATATAAAACATGACACTGAGGTGCCCTTTGCTAGTGCTACCTCTGTACCAAATTTCGTTCCATTCGGTTCCACCGTGATCGAATTAATAGGGGGAATCAATTTTGACATAAAGATGGCCCCCATCCGCAAACTATTAGGCTAATAACCTATTAGATTTGTCAAAGGATGCTCCCTCCATAAAGGTATGTTGTTGCAAAGTTTGGTAGAGATCGGATGGTTATGTTAGTCGTAATTTAACTTAAGCTTTGAACATTTGTGTGGCCGCCATTACGTTCCTGTCAATATGGCGGCGATATAAAACATGACACTGAGATGCCCCTTGCTAGTGCTACCTCTGTACCAAATTTCGTTCCATTCGGTTTCACCGTGTTTGAATTAATAGGGGGAATTGATTTTCACACAAAGATGGCCGCCATCCGCAAACTATTAGGCTAATGACCTATTCATTTGGTCAAAGGATGCTTCCTCTATAAGGGTATGTTGTTGCAAAATTTGGTAGAGACTGGATGATTCGGTTAATCGTAATTTGATTTAAGCTTTGAACATGTGTGTGGCCGCCATTACGTTTCCGTCAAGATGGCGGCGATATAAAACATGACACTGAGGTGCCTTTTGTTTGTACTACCTCTGTACCAAATTTCGTTCCATTCGGTTGCACCGTGTTCGAATTAATAGGGGAATCTATTTTCACACAAAGATGGCCGCCATCAGCAAACTATTACGCTGATGACCTATTAGTTTGGTCAAAGGATGCTCCCCCCATAAAGGTATGTTGTTGCAGAATTTGGTAGAGATCGGATGATTAGGTTAGTCGTAATTTGATTTAAGCTTTGAACATGTGTGTGGCCGCCATTACGTTTCCGTCAAGATGGCGGCGATATAAAACATGACACTGAGGTGCCTTTTGTTTGTACTACCTCTGTACCAAATTTCGTTCCATTCGGTTGCACCGTGTTCGAATTAATAGGGGGGATCGATTTTCACACAAAGATGGCCGCCATCCGCAAACTATTACGCTGATGACCTATTAGATTGGTCAAAGGATGCTCCCTCCATAAAGGTATGTAGTTGCAAAATTTGGTAGAGATCGGATGATTAGGTTAATCGTAATTTGATTTAAGCATTGAACATTCGTGTGGCCGCCATTACGTTTCAGTCAAGATGGCGTTGATATAAAACATGACACTGAGGTGCCCCTTGCTAGTGCTACCTCTGTACCAAATTTCGGTCCATTCGGTTCCACCGTGTTCGAATTAAGAGGGGGAATCAATTTTGACATAAAGATGGCCGCCATCCACAAACTATTAGGCTAATAACCTATTAGATTGGTCAAAGGATGCTCCCTCCATAAAGGTATGTTGTTGCAAAGTTTGGTAGAGATCGGATGGTTATGTTAGTCGTAATTTAACTTAAGCTTTGAACATTTGTGTGGCCGCCATTACGTTTCCGTCAAGATGGCGGCGATATAAAACATGACACTGAGGTGCCTTTTGTTAGTACTACCTCTGTACCAAATTTCGTTCCATTCGATTGCTCCGTGTTCGATTTAATAGGGGGAATCGATTTTCACACAAAGATGGCCGCCATCCGCAAACTATTACGCTGATGACCTGTTGGTTTGGTCAAAGGATGCTTCACCCATAAAGGTATGTTGTTGCCAAATTTGGTAGAGATCGGATGATTAGGTTAGTCGTAATTCGATTTAAGCTTTGAACATTTGTGTGGCTGCCAGTACGTTCTTGTCAAGATGGCGGCGATATAAAACATGACACTGAGGTGTCCTTTGCTACTGCTACCTTTGTACCAAATTTCGTTCAATTCGCATGCACCGTGTTCGAATTGATAGGGGGGGACAGACATTCAGAGTACACACACTCACACACACACAGACACACACACAGACTCACACACACACAGACTCACACACACACATACACACACACCCACAGACTCACACACACACATACACACGCACAGACAGACACACTTTTTTCGCCCTGTGTTGATCTCATAAGTCTACTTTCATTTTTTGCAAAAATCGAAAGTAGGCTAAAAATGTGGAATGTAAAATGCGACCTTAAACTAATGTAAAGTAGGTTATTCATCAGTATTCAGTCCTCTTCAAACAAAGCACTTTCCTCTTCTAGATCTTCGTCTATGATGTTCGTGTCCCTGTTATCACATCCTAGGCCTGAGCAATTACCGCATATGCTCGAGCAGTTTAGACCACTCTTTCTGCACTCGCAATTACGGACGCATTCGTCTTTGCAAGCGCACACTATGAGGGAAGGTAATTCCTGGGGACCTGCAGGATGCTGTTGTAATTGATCTCAGGTGTTCACCAATCTTCTTTCACCCCCACTCGAGTGGATTCTTCTTCTCATTCAGCCACTGCTGCACCTGGTGGTAGGTTCTAAATGAATGCTGCCTGGAAGCTGCCGAAGTGGGGGGAAGTTCAGACAACTTGAACAATGAATATACAATATGCAATAGCCTGCAAGTAACACTGGTAGTGAAAACAATCAAGATCTTCAGTTTTCTTGGCTCCAAACATCGCAAGAAAGAAATGCTTTCCAGAGTCAGTCACTGCACTGGGGTCAGCTTTGGGGTCGTTGAAGACTAGAAGTTTCGTACGAAGAACTATGTTGGCTTGCACTTTCCCATACGGTGTAATTTCCCCCTACTTGTAGATAGCTGATACAGTGTCACATCCTGTGAAGGCGTATATTGCTAAGAGTACACCTTTCATATTCCCAATGCCTCGCTGAATGTCAGAAATAATGTAGGCCTACACTTTTTCCTGCTGATTGCCTTTTTATGGTACCACCATTTTCAATTCGTTCTCTGAGGGTGCGTGGACAGTCAACAAGACTAGTATGTCCGTGTCGTCACCAATTACACAAACGTCATCTCCTTTCTTAGCTTCATCAATCGCTATTAAAACTATTAATAAATCAGCGTCACCCGATGCTTGATGAACTGTGCAACCACCTCTTTGCAAGTGCACTGTAAGGAGAGAAATAAGGCCCATTTTGATTTTTGCGTTAGCTAGAAATTCACTATGATTGATATTTACATGGATTGAGTCTTCTACTTTCACTTCAATGTTAGTGATAGAACGTGATCTGCGTAAGTGTTCTGCATCTTTTGTGTTTCCTTGCTCGTATCCATCAAAAACAACAGTTGCTGGCCCATAATGAGTAATTATGTAATCTGTGTATTGCTCGCAAATCTGTCTGAAGGTAGCTGGGCGTCGCCAGACAACACGATGAAGGAGGTGACCTCCGTCAATGATGTAGGACACTTTCTCTGAATCTGGGGTGATTGATGATTCATTTGAATCTGGAACCAAAACAGTCACCATTGAAGATTTGCTTCCCTTCCCCATCAAGCCAGATTCATCGAAGAGGGATGGAGGATAAGCACATAATTCAAATTGAAATATTTCTTCAAGTCTCTCATCACTCCTTACTGTGCACACCATCCGATGTAATAGAGTGTTAGGGTTCACACATACAGTGTTGTTGTTAATTGTCATAAACTTGGTTACAGAGGCTAGATACTTAACAGCTAACTTTCTTTTTAAGTGTGTATTACATTTGCACCTAAAAAATGTACCTCAATCACTAACATAAACTGTATATTAAGTACTTTCATTGCATTTTTATTCATAGCAGCTGGAAATAGTTATTTTTTTAAGCATAAATACATTTATTTTAGAACTTACAAGGTTCATTCTGGTTCCGTATTGATAAACTAATTAGTATAAACAGGTTAAAGGGTCCACCTGATCAATACTTTTATTAATTATGATCACCGTGTGGTCACTAGTGGGACATGTTTCGAGGCCTAACTAATATTTTGGCCCCTTCATCAGCCGATATCAGAGAGAACGATACAAGATTTTTCCTCACATAGCACTCACAATTCAATCTTGTATGGTGCACCATAAAGCGAGATTGAAACATCTCACGCTCAACATGAGCCATGTAAAAAGTCTTAATGAGCTAGGCCCATAAACAGTTTCAATAGACGCCTCACGGTAATCCCCAGACACTATTGAAAACACAAATGCACGGTACCGGTCCAGCACGACAGCTACAGTTCAGAACACCATAAAACATATTTGGAATCAGCAGTAGGAACACTTAATTCCTCAATACTTCACCAGCAATATAACGATGATAAAACCAATTAAGTCACTGCGCTGAAATTATCTTGCCAAATATAAAGCTTACGAATTGCATAACTTCAAACTTGCAATGGCAGAGATTGGCCTCTAATCCCTCTTGTTTGAGCAACGATTAATATCCAAACTTATTAAATTGGCAAATAGCAAGAGGTTAAATTGTATTAATTAGGCCTCGAAACATGTCCCACTAGTGACCACACGGTGATCATAATTAATAAAATCATTGATCAGGCGGAACCTTTAACCTGTTTATACTGAATAAATACAGTATATAAAAACAAATATAAATCCCAATGACCTGAATGACGTACAGATTGTAGCTGCAGATGTAATACTTTCCTTTTTCTTTTCTTAGTCGTTTACCCTCCAGGTTGGTGGAACCCACGGACTCAGCGAGGGAACTCACCACTACCGCCTCTACGGGCAGTGTCCTAGAGCTGGGAACATCGAATCGGAGGGGATACAACTGGTGAGGTGTGATTGGCACCTCTCCCAGGCGGCCTCACCTGCAAAGCGAACAGGGGCCTCATGAGGGAAGGTAATGGATGGGCAGGATGGATAGGCAAGGAAGAGGGAAGGAGGCGGCCGTGGCCTTGAAGAAGGTACCATACCGGCATTTGCCTGAAGACGAAGTGGGAAACCACGGAAAACCACTTCGAGGAAGGCTGAGGTGGTAATCGAACCCCCTCTACTCATTTGGAACACCCGAGGCTGAGTAGACCCCGTTCCAGTCCTCATACCACTTTTCAAATTTCGTGGCAGAGCCGGGAATCGAACCCAGGACCTCCGGGGCGGCAGTTAACCATGCTGACCGCTACGCTACGGAGGCGACATGCAGATGTAATACACGAATTAAAAAAGTAGGAAATTACTTCTAAACGTCGTATATATAAGGGAAACGATGATGCTCGAAAAAAAGAAATTGGAAAATTTTGAAAAATGTCTAAAAAACCTCTTTTGATAATAATTTAGACATTATAAAAGTTGCTTTTGGTTGTCACAAACAAGCTATTACAATGATATGAGTATCATTTGTCAACAATATTTGTAGTATGTTCAGCAATCGAATGAATATTGACATTATTTATTCCTCTTTTAAGCTGGATCTCCCCCCTTTTAACATATAAAGCTGAATTTTTTAGATGCAATTCGTACTTACATGTTTTATATTTTTGCTCGACCGTCTTTCAAAATTTACTTTAGTTTGTTTGTTCCTGAAAGTGTTGTTAAAATGATAGAATTTTAAACAGATTCATGAAAAATTCAAAAATTTATTTATTTTGATATAGCCTGTATCAAAGTAAGGAGAGAGCGGCTTCGGTGGCGTAGTTGGTAGCATGCTGAGCTTCTATGCCCAAGATCGCGGGTTCAAACCCGGCCGAAGTCGTCGAATTTTTAAGAACGTTAAAAATCCCTCAGTATGCCTTCCTTCGGAGGGGAAGTAAAGCCGCGGTCCCTTGTCATAGATTTATGGCATGTTAAAGAACCTTCCACAAATTACCCCAGTGTGAAGCCAAATTAATATAAGTTAAACATTTGACTAACGTTCTTAGGTTCCTACGTTCGTCGTCAGGAGCCGACTGCGGTGGCATCTAGAAACTAATTTCTGAACTAGTTGGTCGTTGACGGTGGCGTTTGGCGGTGAAAGTAGGAACTACTTGAAAATTAATCGTTGGCAGTCCTTACTCGAATTAAAACAACCATCACAATTAACACTGGTTATCAGACAGATTCTACACTCACCCAACGTACACGTTGTCGCAGCCCCTAAACTGAGGAACCAACCAACCAAAGTAAGGAGAGAGTCTTAAAGAATATCCGTGAAAAAATTGATTAATTCTGGGCAAAAATGTACATAAAAAGTTGGAAATTAGCATGGGAAATAGGCCTAAAATGTGTTCTATTGGTAGAAGCTTTTCAGTCAGTCTACACGAGTGTGCCTAATTAGTTTGGGCGGGGATTCACAATTAATTTCCTAGTGCCTTAAATAAATACATGAATTATTTATACACTTTATAAAACACTTTTTAGTTTGTACATAAATTTAGGTACTATTAGAGTATATGAATAAGCAGCAGTATGTATAATAAAACATCGAAAATTAATGTGGGAACAATCTTGGCGAAAAATAACAACACGCGGAAATGCTGTGGGTTACTCGCAGGTACTTTCCATTTTGACAATTGCCCAGGAAGAGTCCAACAGCTTTAATGTCCTTCTTTGCATACTACTGTATACATCGGCAGTTAAGTTCCCCCACATTACCATGGCTAATCCTGAGAGAGAGAGAGAGAGAGAGAGAGAGAGAGAGAGAGAGAGAGAGATGACGCTGTGGTGGTTGCCATGGAGATGACCCGACTTCAAGCATGGAGCTCGCGCAGCGGCGAGGGACTTGGCTCTGCTGATAGGATTTTCATTGGAGAAAAGTTCTTTTAGAAGGAAAATAAAATAGTGTATCGTCTTGTAGGTCTCGCCCTCAATCAGTGTCAATTAGGCTATGGTTATTGGCTCTGAGATTGCGATCGTCGGGCCGCTTCAAAGTGGACACTCCGCATCGCAAGCGTGAGGGAAGGAAGCAGAAAAGAGAGGAAGGAAGGAAGCAAGGAAGGAAGGAAAGAAGGAAGGAAGGAAGGAAAACATAGGAAAGAATAAAGACATTAAAAAGAAAAAAGGAAAAGAGGGAACTAGGGAGGAAGGAAGCAAGGAAGGAAGGAAGGAAGGAAGGAAGGAAGGAAGGGAGGAAGGAAGGAAAACATAAGAAGTAATAAAAAATATAAAAGAAAAGGAAAAGAGGGAACTAGGGAGGGAGGAAGGAAGGAAGGAAATAGAGAAGAATTAAAAATTAAAAGACGAAACAAAGCGGAAGGAAGGAAGGAAGGAAGGAAGGAAGGAAGGAAGGAAGGAAGCCAGGAAGGAAGAAAAAAATGAAGAGACAAATTTTTGATTTCCACCTCAGCTAATCCAGAATTGGTTTCTAGGTTATCAGACAAATTCTACAGACACCTAACTACACTGAGTTGAAATGACCATTATGTTCAAGCCCCTAAATGAGACAAGAAGAAAAAGACGAAGAAGAGGAAGAAGAAGAATGATACTTGGATATATTTCCTCCAATCCGAAAGCAAAGACGAATAAAACAGTGGATTTCACATGAGGATCGAGTAAATATCAAAATAGGTTCCATCGTCCGGAAAATCCTTATCTACAAATTTCTGGGATTTGAATGCATGGACTAGATGGAAAAGGGAAAAATATCATAGCCCCATACGCTATTATGCCATTTACTGAATAAATTTCACTCTATATTGGAGAATATGTGACACAATTTAGCAAAGAAAAATAATTTTCCATCAAAACCCCATCAATTGTCTTGGCCGAGCCGGGAATTGACCCCGGGCCTCCGCGGCGACAGCCAAGCATGCTAGCCACTACGCAATGAGGCAGATTATTTGTGAAGTGTGTTAATAAGTGTATAAATAATTCATATAACATTTCTTTCATACATAGAGTATTGAAACTAATATTCAGCGGCTTCGGTGGCGTAGTTGGTATCATGCTGAGCGTCTATGCCCAAGATCGCGGGTTCAAACCCGGCCGAAGTCATCAGATTTTTTAAAACATTAAAATCCCCTCAGTATGCCTTCGTTCGGAGAGGAAGTAAAGCGTTCGGGCCCATATCATAGATTTTTGGCATGTAAACGAACCTTCCCCTAACTACACTTGTGTGAAGCTAAAATTTGTAGGTTAGATTTCGTTAACGCTCTATTAGTTCCAATGTTCACCGCCAGGTGCACGTTTCGGTGGCATCTAGCAGCCAAGTTATCAGCTAGATGTCGTTGACGGTAGCATTTGGTAGCAAAAGTAGGAACTACTTGAAATTGATCATCTGCAGTGCTTACCTGAATTACAGATAACACACACTAATACAGCCATGACAATTAACACCGGTTATCAGACAGATTCTACACACACCCAAAGTACACGGGTCTACGTGACCACGTTGTCATAACCCCTAAACTGAGGAATCAACCATCCAATTTTCAGTGTTGCCTTATTGACAATTGATATTACTACTTTTCAGTCGGTCAACACAATATTATTCCAATTAGGCTACTGGGACATGCGAAAAAATACTCAGAAAAAATTAAGTTTACGAGAATAATACTTTATCTCTTTGGTTGATGGCTTGCACTTCTTGTGCTCAAGGAGACCTAAAAGCTGACAAATCTCATGGCGTTCGTTGAAAATACAACACTTTAAATATTTCAGATTTATTATTTTTTACGTACTAGCTGTACCCGGCATGCGTTGCAATGCCAATCAAAGAAAGTGTTGGTGTTGTAATTTTGTTTCTTGAAGTGGTTTTAGATACACAATATTCTTTTAAAATTCCGTCAACTGCCTCTACTGCCCCACCGCGTACCACTGCAGCAGTAGGAGCACCACAGTTTGGGAAACGCTGCCCTAGAGTGTACACAACATCTCACTCAAGTTCAGTCGCATTAGGACGAATGGTATATGAACGCATACGGGACTTTGTTGAAACACTTCGTGTGTCGTCGCCCATTTGTTGAATCTACTCGTGCGCTACCTATTGTAAAGTTGATTTACTAAGCCAGAATCCTTCCCTGAAGTGTACACAACATCTCACCCATGTTTCATCGCTATCGGAAGAACGGTATATGAACGCATACGGGACTTGGTTGAAACGCTCCGCACGTCGTGGCTCACTTGTTGAATCTACTCGTGCGCTACCTATTGTAAAGTGAATTTTCTAAGCCAGAAACCTTTCCAAAGGGTACACAACATCTCACCCAAGTTTCATCGCAATGGGATGAATGGTATATGAACGCATGTGGTACTTTTGGGTGGATTATTAGCTTGGGAATAACCTAACCCCCAAGGGAAGATGATGAAGAAAAAGAAGTGGGTTTCGGACTGGAAAAAAAGGATGGAGAAATAGGACGAGAGTCCAACAGAAGTTATAATTTTAACTTTAATTATACTCAGAGGCAGCTGCCACTGCAAATCCGCTCTCCAATACCTAAGGTGGGTAGGGACCTGGGCGAAGCTAACAGAAAACGCAGCAGGAACTTGGGCTGTTCGCAATAAAGTTGCTTATTCCCTCTCAAGCATAAATATGCCTACTATGGGGAAGGGTGGTGGTCTGGCAAGACAAAGAGTAACAGATTTATTGTGTATCTGTTCAGAGGAGTTTGTTTCTAAACAAGTAATTTGAAGAGTGCAAATAATTTGAATCGGCTTTGATATTTTAGTTTTTGAAATTGTAGAATTTCTAAAGAGCGACCAAATGCTTCCAAGAAGGATAGGGATAAAGCAATTATACCTTTGGGAATAATTTTGGTAAGTGTACCAATAGTTGCATTTAGAAATGACTAAGCTTTTACCCAGCGAGGCGCTGACTAAAAGTTTAGACAATGAGAAACACTTATATTTTGAAAAACCAACCATAAGTGTTAGAGAGAATCTCCACAAGCAGGAAGCTGGCGTAGCGAGCTATGCTTGCCTTACTGGCCAGTTAGAATTAGCTATTAAAGCTAAGAGAGACTTTACTAAGTTAGTAACTAAGAGTTCTTGCTCAAATGCAACAAGTGGTGAACACCCTATCAATAGATTTATTTTTATTAAATAGGAAGAGTCAAGGAAGACAGGATCTTGCCTAACCGTTATGTTAGAGAAATGATAAAGCAAAGAACAAATCTTTAATTTATTTAACAATGTAAAAGGAAGTAGTTTTGTAACAAATATATAATTTTGATTTTTATAAACAATTGGGGTCGCAGACCTCCGAAAACATCTAAAGCTTGCACCGGGCAATTGATAATTCTTTTGGTTTTAAACCTTTTATATGCTTTAAAATCTTCGTAAGATTTTGAAATGGCTAAGATGAATAAATGACAAATTTAAAGATAACTGACGTAATTAAAGTTAAACAATAAATCAAGTACAAGATGTGTACTTTAAGGATTTCTAGATAAGTATCTTAGAAACATGAACAACTTCGAAAGTAACAACAAAAAACAGGAAGAAATGAAATAGAAGTTTCTATAACTTCTTGTGTTAATGCAGAACTACGCTTAATGATTATACATAGGAGATTATACAAATAGGGCAGGTCACTTATTGTGAAACCTGAAGAGAACAACTGAAAGGAAGTTTCTAGAACTCCTATGTTTAAGTAGGGATCACGAGAAAAATGGGGCAAGTTTCCCTTTCGTGAAATCTAAAGATAACTCACTTATGAGTTGAAAGAATTGGATTCCCTCATTAGAAGGGAGAAACAATATAATTTAAGGCGTGTACTAGACACGAAGTTTTACAAACATTAATTCGTTATACATGGAGCAAATAAGGGAGGGCACTTATGTAGAGTGACACCTCATTGAAAAAAGACCTAAAGTAACAATTTTATTATTTTAGTTTGTTAGTAAAGGGTTTTGGAAAGATCAAATGGGATTGTGGAAACGTGTTCAAAGCCGTATTTATTTTACTCGGACGAGCGCGACGCGGATGAAAAGTTGAACAGGAACTGTTTTCACTATAGTCTGTTGATATAGTTGAAGAGTTCACTGTAGTAGCACAAAAAGTTGATGGCCAAGGAAGTTATTGCAATGGTGGAAAATAACTAGTTACACTAGATTTGCGAGAGTCTATTGCTTGAGAAACTTGTAGGTTATAGTTGAATGCACCAGAAAAATCCCAACGGAGGAAGAAAAATTAGATATTGATTAGCAGTTCATAAGGAAGATTCCTTAGTTTGAAAAAGTATTCCCACATGTGAGTGGAAAATACATGACAGTATAACTGGTAGATAGAGTGCAGGTTCTGGAAGGTTCCAGAGCAATGATGACTTGTTTAAATTGGGTAGAGAATCCCTCGGCGGAAAATTAGATTATATAGACAGTGGGTATTTTGGAAATATCCCTCGATGTGAGATAGCATCTCAGAAAATCTTTCATATTGAAAGTTAGACTTGATAGTTTAAGTTTGATCAAGAAGATCTATAGAAAGCAGTTATTTTCACATAGCAACTTTCACTGTCTATAAAATCCAAATAAAAGCATTGAGCCTTTTAAAAGCGATGAGAATGAGGTTAAAACATGAAGTCGGTACTTATCTTTGCTTCATGAAGAAGGCGATGTTGCTGTTGACGGTTGGTTTTAAAACTCGAACATGGCGTCGAATGTAAAAGTTTGCTCTAGAGTTGAGGAGGCGAGCTTTAGTTAAGCTCCAACTGACTGGTTTGACTTCAGACGTACAAGTGAGATCCGCTCAACCGAGCGCGGAGGGACCAGGGAAGGGAAAAAGAGTGGGGGTAGGAGACAAAAGGGATACATATAAGAATAGCCAACTTTACAGTAATAAAAATCTTCTTGATGAAATGGTCTTCAAAGAGTTGATAGTAGGAGTCGCTAGCGCAGCCTGGAGGGTGAAAAAAGAGACGAAGTTCTCTTGATCACGGAGATGATAGCTGGCGATGGCGACGAGATCTGGTGGCTAGATTGATAAGGAAGTCCTCTTGTACAGGGAAGAATTGAGGAACCTCAGAGATTCGCTGCTAGATGACGCTAGGTAGGTCAAGGAAGATCTATATCTAGAACAGACTTACAGGTAGTATGAGAGACATATACCAACAAAGAGAAATCAGGAGATCACTGTTGGTGTTTGCGAAAAAAGGAAGGGATGAATGAACTAAAGCAAATAGAAGCAAAAGCTTACTCTGTCTTAGCGTGTATTCCAAAGAATACACCAACTTTGTTGAAACGAATCGCACGCCATTTTATTGAAGCCACTCGCGCGCTATCTATTATAAATTGGATTTACTAAGCCTATAACTTTCCCGGGAGTGTGATCAACAACCCACCAAAATTTGATCGAAGTCGGATGAATTGTATATGAACGCATCGCCAACATTCATTTGATTAAACTACCCGCGCGCTATCTATTGTAAATTGGAATAACTATGCCTATAACCATCCCGGGTGTGTGCACAACAACTGACCAAAATTTGATCACAATCGGATGAATGGTCTATGAACGCATTAAGATGAACAAACAAATATTCTTTTTTATATACTGTGTCCTTGGGGAAAACAGTGTTTTTATACAAGACTCTGTCTTCGGGGTGCGTTCAGTCCTGGTTGGCTTTTACTAGTGCTCAATTACCAAAACGACTGCTTTACTACTACAAGGTTCATAAGCAAAACTATAAACTAATAAAAGAGTGAACAACAGATAAAATTAGCACCATTTAATAACTGAATAAAAGGGGCAGATGACTTCGTAGTTCCGCCCCTTAAAACAACAATAACTAACTGACTAACTAACTAACTAACTAACTGGATAAAACAAGAAATAACAAAACACTAAAATAAACACAGACCTCCCTGAATTTGACTCCCACTGAACACAAAATTACAAGGATATGAGTGGCTTTGGAAAGTCCACTCCTGCAAAATAAATTGTGGATTAGAAATTCCACTTGTCTGGTTAATGTGTATGCACGCGTATAACTATGCTAGAAAGAGAATAAGTACTATGATGAAGATTTGCTCACAACTAGAATACCCAAGATGCTCGCAAATGCTCATACTGCAAACCTTTATCATGGCTTTATGGGATATGCACTTAGAATGGCTGTACAAGAATAATAATCTACAGACACACGCAACCATTTAAAAATTACATAATTAACAGATCTCCAACGAGATCGCTGGTGAGTCAGAACACTCCAAACAAACAAAAAAGAGCTTTCTCTCGGGCTCAAATCCTCAAACACAAACATGACAACAACGTGACGGAACACCAAGACCATCTGAGGTCAATGAACATGAAAGTGAACAGACCAAGGAAAATAACATGCCTAAACCGGCTGATATTTACATGAAATACAAGCAGAGATAAGTTAACACACTGGGAATCAATCAATCATAGCGCGAACAGCTGCCTCTTACCGATTAAAATACTTGTATCATTATTCAGGCTTTCATTTAAAATTAAAGAAACATTATTACGAAGCACGGAAACCTGGTCCGTCACTACTAATGAGCACAGCTTGCTCTTATCTGATCGAAGTCCGCCTGGTAGACATTCCTCCCTGTCACTCATCAACATATTGATACAACCAGCCCCTCTTACCAGCTTTGTGTCATGCTATTAATAACAGGTGACCTGCACGGCCCCGTTAACTCCAATCCTGCAATCGCGACATATAAAATCACACAAGATCTCGCCAATTCCTTTGAATTGCATGAACATCACGTAGGGTTTCCAACATTTGCCTCTCAAGGCTAAAATGCGGAACGAGGGAAAGCGGCAGACAGAATATAGACATTCCCGCAAGCTAATTATCCCTTACAACACTTTTGCAGACACAACTGACACCGTGGACGGCCAGCGGAATGGGCCTACTTACCTGTATTTAGAGGTCCGCCTCGCTTCAGCAACAAAATCACCTCCAGAAGACATGTCCCAACAGAAGAACACCAAAAGGGGTGGAAGGAAAATGGAGAAGGGGAACGCACAGGCTATTCTACAGACACCCCCCAATAACCGACAGAACTGCTGCCGAAGAAATAATGCCACAACAGCTGCTTAAAAATGAAAATAAAAATTTAATGTTAAAATTTAAAGGAGTACCTCCACCAGAAACAGAACATGCTTGCTTGCAAAACAAAAATAAGACAAGAATTAAATTAAAAATTAAAATGTTATAAAGCCCAAAGATTAAAATAAAATTACAGGCATGATTAAATGAGAAAGGGCTTGATAATTTACAAGGGAATGCAATACCGATCCGACATGCGGAGATCCAGGCCACGATGAAACGAGAAATTAAAAATTAAATTAACCAAATAAAATAGGATCAGAAAATAATTCATTAATTTGCATGACGGAGAAAAACACAGGAACATTTACCAAAAAACACAAGGTTAAACCAACAAGATTAAATTTAAAAAATATTAAGCTAACACCACAACACGTTTGAGTTTCGCGGTCGGCGCCAAGAGACTGACCTCGAGACCAGAATGCATTTCGGCAAAACAAAACAAACATGGCCACTAAAAACAGGAGACCGCATATCCGATCGAATTACGGCAAACAAATATAGCAAAACTAAATTTTAAAATCAGCAGAAAGAAAAGAACGGAGGAAAACAATTACGTCTAAACACTATTAACATGAGGGCGGAGCCACGGATCGTAAATCAGATAAATAATATGCCAATCCCAAGATTGCCAAAGGAAAATAAATAATAATTTAAAACGTAAAATAAACTTAGAAATGTGTCTCCAGAAGGTACGAAGAAAACAATAACTTTTTTTTTGTATATATCAGGTAACGTTGACAAACAGAAATATTAGGCCTATAAAACAAAATAAGGTACAGAATGAAAACATTACTATAAGACGATATCGGAGCTCCATAACAATAATAAATATAAATGTATAATGCAACGTACCTTACATCCTTCTCAGTGGAGACACAATGAAAATAAAATAGTTAACACACAATATAAATAAAATATAATACGGCATTAAATTGCCTTGAAAATGGCCCACCCAGCACATGCTTCGTTTTGGCATCACAAGCACTGATCTGCATCGAGATGCGATTCTATATAACTTTCATCTTCCAGGCGAAAGGAAGAAATCAAATTCTTATGTAACACAGGCGTTTCCTTTTCTTGAATTTGTATTCATTTTTGGTAAAAGCTGGGGGCCAATGCCCCTAGCCCACGAAGAGATACTCTGTCACACCAGCTGGCAAGTTGCTTCTTCGACGTCAGACAATTAACTCCACAAGATGGCGGAGAATCGCGCGTCAGATCCCGAACTGCATTCATGTAAATATTTATCGTCCAATCAAGGCTTGACACATCAATCAACAATGTCATTATTAAGTAAATAATTTGGCGGTATCATGAATACACATTCCTTTGTTTCATGACGTAGAATATAATAAATGCCCTCAAACATGACTGGAATAGGATGAGTTTAATAAGGCACAACTAACACACTCTATTGGAGAAGAAGGAACCACGTGAAGACACCCCGAAGTCCGACAGCAGCTGCTATCTCGTGTTCACAAACGGAATCAAGTCACCAGGCGGTCGATTCAAAATGTCATGAATTCCATCCAGGGGTAGATACATGTTTGAAACGTTGGGACGGGCTCTTGCACGTAACAACAACAAAGCTTGGGCTGAACAAACACTGGTCTACCACAGGCCGGTACGCGATTCAGACATCCCTAGTTTCGTGTCCTGGGACACTCCAAGAATTTCATTCAAAATCGTTACTTTGAGTGGGCAAACGGCCCCTCACTTAATAATTGCAACAAATGGCAATAAACAACACTAGCCTGAGTAACAATAAAAACTAGGCACAACAAAGATTTACCACCAATACTACTATTTATTCTAATTAATTCAGCTTCTGCTATAATACGGATTCCCAAATCGTGCTACTTAGCCGCAGATTTACGGTAGCAAACACGCACTCGGACATGCGTGTGGCCCCGTGTACTTGAACAACATCAAAAATATATTCACAATAATAAAATACAACTCGTCACGCTGCTATATGCATTAACTATAGTGTGCCAGTAACAAACAAAGCTTCTACATTTAAAAACACACGAACAAAATATTTACACAAAAATTAGTCCCATAAAAACCATAACCAGTTTGACAAATAATATGCATTATTTTGTACTTATTCCTTTCTGCAACAGCCTCATTTTACATCGCCAGACATCCACCCTTCAGTACGCTTAGCTCATATCAGCCCTCATGAGGCCAAAGAAGCGCTGGTTCGAAGTCTTCTCCTGGATCTGGAGTTCCATCTTGATGCTGAATAAAAAAGTTAATTATAGTCAAACGTTAATATCTCTAGCTAAATTTTGCCAAAGGCTACTACTTTCACCAATTGTTTTGTGCAAAATTATTCGAAGAACTTGTCCCTATTATTTGTAGTCATGGTAAACTACCTAAATTTCACTGACTCTACAACTTTCCACACTAAGCTGTACGCATGCAACTTCATTTCAATGTTTTCAATAATAATCAGTAGAATGAATGCCTCTAATAGAATAACGCAGAATAACCACACGGTATCAAAAAGAATGCCAATCGAATGACCGAATGCAATGCCATGCTGAATGAATAACCTCGTCGTCAACTCAAACGACAGTATTTATAAGGTTCTGGCGAAAAGTCGAAGGGAAGGGGAAAACCAGCACCAACTTCTGTAATTTGGCGACTGTTGGCATGCGACAGATATCAATCAACTCGTAATTAATCACAGGTCACAATTGAGCCGTCGTGCTAAAAAATCGATCATGGGGTTCTTCAATCCAAGATTCCCGCTTTTTATCACCAGGTCGGCGTCTGATGCACCTTTTGGCGCTACAAGTGGCGTCCCTCTCTGATTGGTTGTTCATAATGTCAGACTCGCAGGTTTAAACAGAAGCCTCTGCCATATGATTGGTTAAAAGTTCCTCTCTTCACTTTCTCTCAGCAACTATCTTTCTCCGGACGCTAGGGTTACAAAGAAAGTACGGTTGAAATGAGTCAACTCTCAAAACACCTTTGTCTTACACTTGCACCTGCCAATACTTTCCGATTTCTCGTCATACTTTGTTTCATGGCTGGGCATGTCCACTCGAACTGTCTCCATTATAAGCTCCTCATTTCGCAATCCTGTCTGGCCTTCTGAGTGATTCAAGCAGTAACATCAGAGTATAATGAAATAAATAATTAAATCATTTATATGCGTAGCTTATAAAGGGTTCAATACAGTATATAAGATTATGTATTATTTATTATTTATTATTGATTATTTATTATTTATTATTTATTTTTTATCATTTATCATTTATCATTTATCATTTATCATTTATGAATTATCATTTATTGTTTATCATTTATCATTTATTATTTATCTTTGATCAGTTATTATTTATTATTTATTATCAATCATCTATCATTTACCATTTATTATTTGTAATTTATTATTTATCATTTATCATTTCTTTTTTATCAATTATTATTTATTATTTATTATTTGTCATTTATCATTCATTATTGATCATTTATCATTTTTATTTATTATTTATCATGTATCATTTATTATTTATTATTTATCATGTATCATTTATTATTTATACAATATGGGATAGCCACTTAAGTGAAGCCAAGTTTAAATGGGATGCAAGTAATTGGTCGTTCAGAAGATGGCTACATTTATACAATAGCAATTCAGATAAATGATTTAAAAATTGTCAATCTGTACCAGCCTCCGGGTGTGAACTGGGCTCCTACAGTACTGCCAGCTTTTGACCACCCTTGTATATACACTGGATACTTCAACAGCCATCACACAAAATGGAGGTATGACACCGTGGATGTGAATGGAGAGTCACTAGTTCAATGAGCAGAAATTACCAATATGCATTTGGTTTTTGATGTAAAAGACAAGGGAAACTTCCACTCTGCACGCTGGAATAAGGATTACAACACAGACCTGACATTCGTGTCTAAAGACCAGCTAGACCTACCACTCAACACCACTCGTATTGTTTTGCCCAATTTCCCAGTCAACACCGACCTGTTTTGGTGGAAATTGGTTTGAAAATTCCCCTTGTAAACTCAATGCCCTAACCGAGATGGAACTTTCAACGAGCCAACTGGGATTGATTCTCAAAAGACCTTGACTCCACTTTAGCTGCTAAGAACCTTCAACCAACAGCAAGTAACTACGACAAATTTGTTAAACTAGTAATCAAAGCTGCTAAGTCCAACTTTCCTAGGGGATACAGACAGGATTATGTACCTGGATGCAATGAAGAAAGTGAGACCTTATACCAAGAATACCAAAGTTCTGGAAATCAAACAGTGGGTTCGCATCTACTCCACTCTTTAAACAAGAACAGACGAGAGAAATGGGAAGCAACACTCAAAGAAAAGAACTTCGCAAAGTCAAGCAGGAAAGCCTGGAGAATCTTAAACGGGTTAACTGGCAAACAACACCCTAAAAAGCCGCCTCCTAAACTAAATCCTGATATTATTACCAACAGGATCATAGACCTCACAAAGACAAAGAGGGACAAGAACCATACCAGAATTGTCAAATGTAACCTCTCTAAACTCAAGCGCAGTGCCCCGAAAAACGAGCCGCTCTCCAGGCCCTTCTCCACAGCGGAAGTAGAAAGTGCAATTAAACAACTGAAGATCGGCAAGGCTGCTGGTCCGGACAACATCTATAATGAATTTATTAAGAACATGGGCCTGTATTTTATATGCTGGCTTACGTCTCTCTTAACGTACATTCTCCAAGAGAACAGACTGCCGAGTCATTTCAAATTATCAAAAGTTATAGCCATTCTCAAACCTGGCAAACCCCCGAAGATAGCCCCGAAAGTTATCGACCAATAGCACTGCTCAGTTGCATAATCAAGCTTCTTGAACGAATCCTCCTAACTAGAATAGCACCTTTCATTGAAGCTGTTGTGCCTCCTGAACAAGCTGGATTCAGACATGGACGCAGCTGCACCGATCAAGTTCTTGCTCTAACTACACATATCGAAGAATGGTTTCAAAGACAACTGAAATCAACAGCTGTTTTCATCGACTTGACTGGAGCATATGCCACTGTTTGGCGACAAGGACTTATCTACAAACTATTGCAAGTTGTACCAAGTCGAGAAATCGTGGATCTAATATAGATATTAGTGAAAGACAATTCGAAGTGTTTCTAGGAAGCACTAAAAGCCACAAACGAAAACTACAATAATGGTCTACCACAGGGATCTGTTTTAGCCCCATTGCTCTTCAATTTGTACATGCATGATTTACCAGTCACAACATCAACTAAGTTCATATATGCTGATGACATCGCTCTTGTAGCACAGAGTAATAACTTTGAAGATGGTGAACAAATCCTTACAGAGGATCTCAAGAAGACGTCAACTTTCTTTAAGACCTGGATATTGATTCCCAGCACTTCAAAAACTGAAGTCTCTTGTTTCCATCTATAGAATCGTGCTGCAAACTACAATCCAAGAGTTTTGTTCGACGAACGAAATCTAAGGTACAATCCTTTTCCGAAATACTTTGGAGTCACTTTAGATAGATCCCTGAGCTACAAAGAACACATCACTAAGCTTTCCCACAAAGTCGCCGCAAGAAACAAAATATTGCATAAGCTCAGTGGTACATCCTGGGGAGCGTCTGCTGACTGTTTACGCTTATCTGCCATCCGTCTTGTCCACTCGGCCGCTGAGTACTGTGCACCCGTCTGGTTGGAAAGCGTACATGTGAAGAAGGTAGACACAAAATTGAATGATACAATGCGTTGCATTATATTTGCTGGATTTGATCTAAATGAAAGCTGGAAGCATGAGTGGTCAACTAAAACATTGGGAACAAGTGTCCACCTTCTTGATCCCACAAAGAAACCAAACGGCTTTGACTTACCGAGGAACTTCTGGTGCCGCATCAACAGGCTGAGGACTGGGCATTGTTGCTGCAATTATTTCAGGTACAAGTGGGGCTGGATCAGCTCACCAATGTGTGAGTGTAACCTGGAAGAACAGACGATCGAACATCTGGTCCAACGCTGTCCTCTTTATTCTACCCTGGCATTCCTGACGATTTGTTCGCTCTCACACCCGGTTTAACCGAATGGTTGAAAAGGATGGACTTTAAAATTTGAATATTACTTTGTTATGTATAATTGTATATTGTATAAATTACCATACCATTAAATATAGTTATTATTTATTACTTATTATTTATCATTTATTATTTATTATTTATTACTAGCAGAAGTACCCGTTCTTCGAACGGTCTTCGATTTTTGTTGTTGTTTATTTTGTTTTTGTTTTTAGCGTATGGCTTTTAGTGCCAGGAGTGTCCAAGGACATGTTCGGCTCGCCAGTTTTGTAGCTTTCGAGATGGACACCCAATAGGTGAGCTACAAGTACCGTTGGGGAGGAAAGTTGGAACGTAAGGACGAGGAGTTGGAAGGTAGCGGCTGTGGCCTATAGTTAGGGACCAAACCCGGCATTTGCCAGGAAGGAAGATGGTAAACCACAGAAGACCATCTTCAATGTTGCCGGCGGGGTGATACGAACCTCCTCACCTCCCGGATGTGAGCGACTGCCAGCAGTCATGCCGTAACGACCACGGCTAACTCACCCGGTGGTCTTCGGTGTTAACACCAGACATTATCAATTGAGCTACTGTTGCAATGGTTAGCGGTTTGTCATTCCTTCATAAGTTTATCAGAGCGAAGGTAGTTTTCTGGGAATATCACACACACTGTTAATTTAAAGGCCTTAAAATGTGGTTTTCGGAGACTCTTTATTGACTCCCGAATTTTGTGTCTCACATTGAGAAGCGCAACATATGCTTTGGTCGTCCTTCTAGGATAATTTTTATATTTCGCCTATTTTAGCATCTATTTTGAGAAGTTTTTCCCTATGTCCACCCTTCTACTGTATGATGATGACGATGATGATGATCGTGTGGCCTCCGGAGAGGCCGAGTGCATGTCCTCCTAGTTGACGCCCGTGGGTGACCTGCGCGTCGTAATGAGGATGACGTGATGATGAGGACGTCACTGTATGAAAAGTACGGTGAAGAGTTTTATAAATTATTGGTGTATTGCCTCTCATGGATACCATACCTAATTTTACGATGCACCAAGCAGCCGAACACGAGTGATAGGCGTAGATAAAGATACACAGAAAGACAGCCAGACAATTCTATTGTCTACAACATATCTCCCAGATATCCAAATATGGGTATATCTACCACACAGTATCAAACAAAATCATCCTTACGATGAACCCGTTTGTAGACAAAAATGAAATAAAATAAATGATTAGTAAAAATGTGCTCTCAAACTATATTCACCTAACGTGTACTTCCTGACGTGAAATAAAATTGAAAGCCTTGTAGACGAAACGCAATACACGTCACATATAAACTGACCCTCTACGTTGTGTTAGGTCCCCATACAGAGGAAGACCCCTTTCATCAATTATAAAGGCTTGTGGTGCATGAACATTCTGGTTCTTTAGCCAAAAATGGCCCAAATTCCTAAAAGTCGCAAAGAAATTCTGATTCAATTCAGGAATTTTTGAAAATAATGTTGCTGTTTGGAGATATAATATACCTTCTGTACTATATGTAACACGTGAAAATTGCGTGAGAAAATCTAGGTTACCCCTTGACCCCCTTAATTGCATTGCTGAATTATACAGTCTAAGTTGGTTCCGTGATAGCCTTATAGCCATTTGCAAACTTTCACAGAAATGTAATAAATGGAGTGACATTGCTTCTTACAGAAATAGATGGAAAGTTGGATGTCACCCCTTGAGATACTGTTGTCATGGTTACCGACTTGCATTCCTTCATTAGTTTGTTAAATTAAATTAAATTAGTTATCTGGGAATATCTCAGAGACTGTTGGATTTAGAGCCTTATAATGTAGTTTTCGAGGACTCTTTAGGGCCCCCCGAGTTTTGTTTCTGGCACCAAGGTGCTTTGTCTCGTCGTTGTATGTCATAATATAATACTACTGCTACTATTACTATTACTACTACTACTACTACTAATATAATATAGGGATAGGAATATAAGAGACCTGGCGTACCACACCCACAGGTGTAAATCGCATGTAAAGATTCTAGAGCACCCCTTGACCCCTTGACCCCCTTAATACGTATTGATGAATTTTACAGCTTAATTTGGTTCCGTGATAACCTTCTGGCCGTTTGCAAACTTTCACACTAATGTAATTAATGGAATTGCATTGCGTCTTACAGCAATAGATGGACCTCTGAAATTCTGTTGCCATGTTTACTGGCTTGCATTAGTTCATAAGTTTATTAAATGAAATTAGTTTTCTGGGAATATCTCAAAAACGGTTAGTTTTTGGGCCTTAAAGTGTAATTTTCAGGGACCCTTTAGGGCCCCCGAGTTTTGTCTCTCACTTTGAGGGACTGAAAATGAGCATTGTCTCGTCCTTCTACGCCTATTTCAGCATGCATTTTAAGGGGGTAGGCCCCCTTTTATGAGAGGTACGGAGAAGAGTTACATCAATGATTAGTGTCATGCCTCTGATGTATATGTGTACCAAATTTTACGTCCTCGAGTTATAAGGGAACAAAGTTGTCCACAGACAAACAAACAAACAAACAAACAAACAGACAGACAAAAGAAATATTTTCTTTCGCATCCATCATAAAACAGTCTGAAACGCGCAAATAACTCAAATTTCCGTAGAAATTCAGAGAAACAGACAAACTTTCATTTTTAAATATATAGAGATCTATTGAAATCTATTGGAATATAGTACAGGGATAGGAGGGTGATATACAATCTATACAGAAACCAGACAGCAGTCATTCGAGCTGAAGGATATGAGAGAGAAGCTGGTATTCAGAAAGGTGTAAGGCAAGGCTGCAACTTATCACCCATACTTTTCAATCTTTACATTGAACAAGCAATGAAGGAAATTGGAGAAAAATTTAAAGTGGGAGTGAAGATTCAAGGAGAAATAATTTCTACTCTGAGATTTGCTGATGACATCGTCATCTTGGCCGACAAGCCTGAGGATTTGAATGAGTTTTTGAATGGTATGGATTCCGTCTTACGGAAGGAATTCATGATGAAAATTAATAAATGTAAAACAAAAATACTGGAATTCAGCCGAAATAAATCAGAAACCTCTATGGAGATCAAATTGGCCGGTGAAAAGCTGAAGGAAGGAGGAGACTTCTGTTACTTAGGAAGCAGAATAACCAGTGATGGACGAAGCAAAGAGGATATAAAAAGTAGGTTGGCTCAGGCAAGGAAAGCCTTTCTACAAAAAAGGAATCTGTTGACATCGAATATAGATTTAGGTATTAGGAAGTCATTTTTGAAAGCATTTGTCTGGAGCGTGGCGCTCTATGGAAGTGAAACTTGGACTATTGGTGCAGCAGAAAAGAGGAGAATTGAAGCATTTGAAATGTGGTGTTACAGGAGAATGATGAAGATCAGATGGGTAGATAGGGTTACAAACGAAGAGGTATTAAGGCGAGTGGGAGAGGAGAGATGTTTCTGGCGACTGCTAATGAAGAGAAGAGATAGGTTGGTAGGACACATACTAAGACACCCAGGAATAGCAAGCTTAGTTATGGAAGGAAGGGTCGAGGATAAGAACTGTAGGGGTAGACCAAGGTTAGAATATGTTAAACAGATTGCCTCGGATGTAGGGTGTGGTAGCTATGTAGAAATGAAACGATTAGCTCAGGACAGGGAGGCATGGAGAGCTGCATCAAACCAGTCAAAAGACTGAAGACTCAAACAACAGAGATATACTGCATCGCTCGGCGTTGACCGTGTTTTATAGGTTTTACTCACCAACCGTTGGAGATACACGAAAAGTGATAAGAATATTTCGGATAGAAAATTAAATTTTGAAGCTCGTATGTGCCATCAAAAGTTTGCTATTTCTTAGCGTTCTTTTATTATTTGAAATGGAAACATGAAATTTTGAAACCAATGGGATTACTGACGTCACTAAAATGGTCGCCATATTAAATAGTGCAAAATATTGAAATCAAAAGTAGCCTATGTGTAAACCTGGTAAATCAGCTACATTCATGCAAAATTTCATTTCAATCGGACCAGTGGTTCTTGCGTGATTGAGTAACAGACAGGACGACAGACAGACACACACCATCTCATTATTTATTATTTATTATTTATTATTTATTATTTATTATTTATTATTTATTATTTATTATTTATTATTTATTATTTATTATTTATTATTTATTATTTATTATTTATTATTTATTATTTATTATTTATTATTTATTATTTATTATTTATTATTTATTATTTATTATTTATTATTTATTATTTATTATTTATTATTTATTATTTATTATTTATTATTTATTATTTATTATTTATTATTTATTATTTATTATTTATTATTTATTATTTATTATTTATTATTTATTATTTATTATTTATTATTTATTATTTATTATTTATTAATTATTATTTATTATTTATTATTTATTATTTATTATTTATTATTTATTATTTATTATTTATTATTTATTATTTATTATTTATTATTTATTATTTATTATTTATTATTTATTATTTATTATTTATTATTTATTATTTATTATTTATTATTTATTATTTATTATTTATTATTTATTATTTATTATTTATTAATTATTATTTATTATTTATTATTTATTATTTATTATTTATTATTTATTATTTATTATTTATTATTTATTATTTATTATTTATTATTTATTATTTATTATTTATTATTTATTATTTATTATTTATTATTTATTTCTATACCACTTGATAAACGGAAACTTCATTCTTCATGTGCTTATTCCTTCAATGGTTGGCACAGAGTACAATAGTAATTGGGTTAATCGAATCAGAGGTTGACGAAACTATTTGTGATGCAAAGTAGTCCACACAGATGTCTGGGTGATAAGAGAGGAAGACTTAAAGGGAAGCATACAAATGAAAGTAGGCATCGCAGTCACAACAGTGTGTACTGTATACTGTAATACTGCTAATTTAAAATAAACAATGATTTGCTCCGGCATCGTGGCCAAGTGGTTAGGGCTGTTGTCCTTGATGCTAAGGACATCGGGTTTAATTCTCTTTCGGGTCATGGGATTTTAACTTCGAATCGTTAGTTCACCTGGCTCAGAGACTGATTGTTTGTGAAGTCTTCATCATCATTTCATTCTCATCAGACGCGCAGTTCATACACGGACCTCTATATTATTACTATTATTATTATTATTATTATTATTATTATTATTATTATTATTATTGTTATAAGTCGCAAATATTTCTCATTTTACAATGTTTCTTTTAGAATGGTGGTAATGATAAATGATCAAGCACAACTATGGTTGTTAAGATGTGCATAAAACGACGCACGATGTGGCATGAATCTTGTATCATAGACATGCTTACAATTGCGAGTCCCAGTGAAATCATCTGTTGCATGAACGTTTTGGAGATAATTCCTTTTGCAGACGTGATAATAGGAGAAATTTTCACCTGGTCTAACTGCCACATTCCTTTTATTTTCCAAGATAGCTTGGAGTATTTGTTCACGTTCTAGGTATGCTTATTTTGTACATTGTGGTTTAAGGAGACAACTATATTAATTATCACAGCTTTTTCATGTCCAGAAAATTGATAACTGGACGGTTGGTAGCATGCTGAACTGCTGTGCCAAAGATAGCGGGTTCAAACCCGGCCGAAGTCGTCGGATTTTTTAAAAGCGTAAAAATCCTTCAGTATGCCTTCCTTCGGAGGGGAAGTAAAGCCGGCGGTCCCATGTCATAGATTTATGGCATGTAAAAGATCCTTCCACAGACTAGACTTGTTAGGTTAGATTTCGTTGGAACGCTCTATCAATGTTCCAACGTTCACCACTAGGTATCCTTGATTCCTGGTGGCGAAAGTTGGAACTACTTGAAATTGAGCGGAACTTGTAGCTCACCCTATGGATGTCCGCTTGAAGCAGCTGCAGCCTCTGGCGAGCCGAACATGTCCTCGTACACTCCCGGCACTAAAAGCCATACGATAAATAAATAACCTGCCAATGTCTGTCTTTATTTCCTGGTCACTTTATTTTACGGGTCTCAGAGTGAATAAAATGTACAGGCCGTCACTGTGGCGTAACTAGACTTGAATTTGGAGGGGGATGAGCTGAATCAAAATAACATCAGGTGAGTGTGTGGGCTTGACCATTACGAGACACAATAAATTATATGTAATATTCGGTCCCGAAGTTTTAAAACCTCCTATCTCTATTGTTTAGTTTTTATTATTTCATTAGCATTTGATAAGTTGTATCTGCACTTATCAATGTGCAAATGCTCAAGAATTAACAATTCTGTGGATATTAAGTTATAAAATTCAGTTTTCTTCGCGAAATCATCTGGCCCTTTCTACTCCCCGACATTGTATAAATATTGTTGTGTTGGAAGCCATTTTTCAGTGTTGTCTTACTAATCAAAATTTAAAGTTTTTCAGTCAGTCAACACGATTGCAGCCAATTGTAATGGGTGTTTCCCTAATCCTGAAAGAAATTACATGAGAATCCCTCCCTATACTATTATGGTAAGTTCCCATTCCAGTTTTGTAAGGAAAATAAGGTCCCATTAAAACCAACCTATGTGGTAGCCTACCTACAGGTTCAGCATAACCCAATGCGTAAGCGAAACGCACTCACTTACTCTTTAAATGCCTCACAATTAAATAAATACCTTAAAACATGTATATTTGCAATGAAATAATGAAAGAATGCAACAAACACGGTAACCATAGTAACATAATCTCACAGGTCCATCTATTTCTGTAAGACGCAATGAAATTCCAATTATTACATTACTGTGAAAGTTTCCAGACGGTTATAATGCCCGCCAGGGAAAGGATTTTGGAAGGAAATCAGCCTGGTCCTATTGAGAGGAACCGTCTCGGCATTTGCCCGGTGGTGAAAATGGGAAACAACGAAAACCATTTTCAGGACGGTGGGATTCGAACATATAAAGCTTTGTTATGGACTATATAAGATAATGACATATTTCGCTCGTCAAGCGAGCATCATCACATTCGAATATACAAGATTAAACAGCTCAAAATGAGAAAACACAAACCAATCCCACAATGACACCCAGAAACGATCTCTTCCCCAAAAAATCAAAAACCGTGACAAAAAAACTTAGAAATTGCGACAACTATCACTGCTAATACTAAAGCATTAAGCACCTGAAAAAGGAACTATTTATTTTAATATTTACAATGTTGCAAGACTGAGAAATTACGATCAGTTATAAACCAGGTGGCTTTTCACCGATGTCTCAGTCTCACTCATGGCTGTGATTATATGGAAGCTACTAGGTATGGGTGGTGCTTAGTAATGGCATTCGGGGCACAGTCAGTGCCTGTGAATGCTGTGAAAGGTTTTACTCATAGGGTTAGGACTACTGTTCTGACTCAGTGAGGAAAGCAATGGCAAACTACCTCACTCCTCTTCTTGCCTAGAACACCTCAAAATAGCGCTGCCTTGGGTTTTTGTGGGTATCTACTCACATAACGTAACGGCGGTGCTTTTTGAGGATCCAACCAGCCTTCGGGCTGACTACCTAACAGACATAAACCATCCCAGCATTTGTCTGTAGTAGAAGTGGGAAACCAAGGATAATTTCTTCTAAGATGGCTGAGGTGGGAATCGAACCAATTTCTTCTCAGTTCTCTTCTCAGTTTTGCCTCACGAGGCTGTGCATACCCTGTTCCAGACCTCTGACCAGAATTAAACTTCTTGACAGAGCCGGAAATCCAACCCGGAACTCAGGGGTGATGCTAGCCACTGCGCCACAAAGTATGTGAAATCCTCCCAAAATACAGTATTTGTCTGTCCACTATTATAAATTCTTTCTGTTATAACTCGAGATTAATAAGAGAGTTGTTGTTGGGGTGTGATGCTTCAGGTCTACAGGAGATGTGAGGCGACTGCCCGCCGTGCGCAGAGTTTTCCCGGGTGACATTCACAAAATGGACCAGCGTAATTGAATCTACCAGCGAGTAAGATGCTTTCATTACCATCACATCAGCGTCGGAGACCCCCGCACATCCCTCTCCGCGGTGGTGACCACGGCTCGAACGATATATAAACCCCAGGCAACCCCTTGGTCAGTCACAGTCCAGCGTTCTCTACTGGAGTATTCAACAGCATCCACTGCAAGGTAAGAGAACTCGTCTTCACATCACAATCTCTTAGAAATAGAGCTTTAACTCTCAAAAGATTTTTCAAGTCTGCATATCTCAAGCTGTTTCATAATATACTATTTAACGTCAGAACTATACCATTCAATTTCAACTTCGATGCAAGTATAACTTGCTTGGCACAAGAAACATAGCAGTTGGTTCGAGTTAAACTTGTAGTCATTCATATATCAGTCCGGACGTGTTGGGTCTTTGTGGGGTATAAGCTATTGGAACAAATACAGCGAGAGTGGGCCGGCAAGTGAGGTTAGGATTTTGGCGAATGTTGATGTTAGAAGTCTCAATTTCTTGCATCAAAATTTACAAGATCACCACAATCCATCGCAACTCCAGTTTAGAATTGGCTTTGACGGCCAGTGAATTAAAACTCGACAATCCCCCCCACTTCTACTCCAGACAAATGCTGAGATGGTGCCTAACTTAAGCCTACGGCTGCCTCCTTCCTAATTTATAAATACACACAATAGTACATCCATCACAATAACACAGGTTATCACACAAATTCCACACACAAAATACACAGGGCCATATGACCGTGATGTCGCAGCTTCTACAATAAGCAACAACAACAGCAATCATTTCTTATTTTTATAAAAGTGAAATTCGTTTTTCTCTTTCAATTATATTTCAAACAGCCATAATTTGTATGGAAAAGGGAACTATATAGAGGGTGTAGTGTTCAGATAATAGACACAAGTGCAATTCATACAGGAGTTATGTTTTGTATATGTACCCTTTACAGTATGTGTGTATAGCAATGTAAATGTGTAAACTTGTAAATCGTATATACCGTATATATTATGTAACAAGCTTGCCACGGTGGGTGAGTGGTTATCGTGTCGGACTACCAACCACAAGCTTGCAGGTTCGCTCCTGGCCGTGGTAAAGTGATTTTTTTGAAACACGACAAAAATCACGGCATGCATGTCATACGATGTTTGCATGTTAAAGAACCTATTTGAATTCATAATGGCAAAATTAATCTCGGGATTTTCCGCCAACGCAGAAGTTCCTCATTTCTCTACTAGAAAGCGCTATAGTATCAAGGAGCTTAGATATCTAACCTCCTTGACTTTCATAGCGTTCCCAGGACGAACAAAATTCGACATGCAAGCTGCCCTTTGGGCGTCAAATAACAAAGCTTGCACCTGGCACCCGAGGCCATACGATATTATTATATATTCTGTAATAAACAGAGGTAGGGACACTACTGTGTTTGTGAGACTTGGCCCCTTCTTCATCTACAGTCCATACATTGTAGATACAATTTAGAAATATTAATAATATACTGATAATAATAATAAGAATAATAATAATACGTAGTTGTGGTTAAGTAATTTATCGTAAGTATTGACGTATGTCAGGATAATTGTTTTCTTTCGTAATATCGATACTCATTTTGTTTTATAACCAGAGAGGATTCGGGTTTGAGTCCCAGAGACATAATTTTCAACCCAATCCTATTAAGAACCATAGGCAGTGTCGGTGTCAGAAGAAACATGTATTTAAGAATTCAAATGAGGACACGGAACAATCAAAGAAGCAGAGCAGAGTGACTGGTTTGGGTGATGCGTGTCTTGGACTTATTATCTGGAGCATATCCCTGGCGGCAATGGTCAGGTCAATGCTACTGATACTGTGCGACCTCTCACTGTCTTTGTTTCCTGTATTCATGATACAATTGCACGAAAGGATTCCCGATCATACCTTCTTTGTTGTTGTTGCCAATTAGGAACTGGCGGGCATTTCAGTCATCTTTCTCATATGTGTTAAACTAGTTTGATAGCCAGTGTTTTTATATTGTCCATACGATTTAGTCTATGTCTGTTGGGTAATCAGCTCGGAGGTTGGTCCGATCCTCAAAAAGTACCACCGTTGTCTACATGGTTAGAAGCCTACAAAAATCCAAGGGGCGCTAAATTGAGGTGTACTAGGCAAGGTGAGGAGTGATGTAGTTTGTCATTGCTTTCCTCACTGATTTATAGTTATTGTTGTTTTAAGGGGTGGAACTACAAGGTCATGTGAGCTAGTACAGCAGCACTGACCCTATGAGTAGAACCTTCCACAACATCCACAGGCAATAGTTCTGTCCTGAAGACCATTACTCAACACCACTCATATCACAGTAGCTTCCATATAATCACACTCATGAGTGGGACTGAGATATCAGTGAAAAGCCACATGTTACTCTAGCCTGTGCCAATAGACAAATTGAAGTGATAGAAGCCATTTTTCATTGTTGCCTAGTTCTATTAAGGAAATCTGTTCAGTTGGTCAACACAAATATATTGTGACCAATTAGGTACATTCGGCGGGAAAATTTGTTTTTACATGCCCTAACCTGAAAGAAATAGGATATTTTTTTTACAAAATAACACGCTTTTATGTACACAAATGGGGGAAATAGACAAATGTACTGCATTCATCAAGGGAAGATTTACGATTGGACATATATCCCAAGTCAGTAGAGAACCACTCAATAATAGCTTATTAGTAGTTATTAATTATCATTTAATTTTAGGGCTTGGGGCATCTTGGTCGCCATCCCCGTTTGCTTGGGTGTGCAATGAACTTGTCTGATAATCATTAATTCTTTGATGACTGTAGAAGGGTGTGTAGCTGTATTAGCGACAGAGATGGGATAGGTGCCCTGGGACTTAAAATAAAGTCCTATCTTGGCATTTTCCTGGAGGAAGTTTGGAAAAATCACGGGGAAAATACATTGAATTTAGACGCTGTCAGCTATGGGTTTTAAACCACTGATCTCCGGACAGCTCCCCATCGCGGTTGAGGTCCACATGGTTAACTTATGCCATTGGGTTATAAAGGACGAGTAGGCCTATCGGCACCTGTATGAAGGGCTACACAAATGTAAATACCTCTATTATATAATCCAGTAGATAAAGTGTTACTATGCCTTTCTTTAGAAATAGAGTCGACCCCCTTATTTCGCTTCTCTCAGTGAGAGGATGTCGCACCTTTCGTGCATCTTTTCGCTAATTGGGGGCGTGTTCAAGCTAGGATGAGATCATGTTTTATGCCCTCCTGGGCTCTCTAAATGCTTTAAAGCGTGCCAATTTCAAACTAGTATGCATTTCAAGCACTTGCGAAACGTAATAAATAGCAGAGTTGTCTGGCGATTGTCCGAAAGCTGCTGTTAGAATAATTGCTCGCACGGTTGCCTGGATACCACAGACGTGCTCTTGAGACGCTCACTCGTCAGCTGTTAGAGTAGAGCGCAATCAATAGCCGCTATTATTGTCTCTTGGACTTGTATCAACACACCAACGTGTGGGACGGCCACATCGCATGGGAGCAAGGCGATTATTATCGATCTCGTTTGAATATTCGACTAACATCTTGTTTCTTCAATGATCCCGCAGCGTAGCTCACCATGGCCACGATGGGGAACTGCAGTAGGTCCCGAGATCGGAGGTTCGTATCTCGGAGCTAACAGCAGCTAACTTGAGTGTGGGTTATTCCCACACTTCCTTCGGGCAAATGCCGGTATGGGACTTCATTACAAATCTCGGAGCACGATCTACGCATCGGGATGAATGAAGAAAACGTTACAAATACACAGTCTACGAACTTGGTGAATTAACCGTATGGAATTAAGATCACCTACTCAGCCGGTTATCGAACCCGGAACCTCTCGCACCAAAGTCTAACACTAGACACTAAGGATATTTTTGGTCAACGACCCCTTTGACTTAGGTGTGTGGAACTTTTCTGCTAACATATGTTACTGTGATGGCTGTATTAGTGTATGTATTTGTAAGTGACGTAGGGATTGGGTAGGAGGCAGTCGTGGCCTTAAGCTAGACACTGTCCTTGTATTTACCTGGAGTAGAAGTGGGAAACCACGGAAAACACTCTCTAGGACGGGTGAGGTGTGAATCGAACACACCTCTTCTCAGTTCTGCCTCACGAGACTGAGTGTAGACCATTCCAGCCATCAGAATAAAAAGAATTTTTTGGCAGCACCTAGAATCGAACAGCTGAGAACGCTAACTGCTACACCACGAGGTGGTCCTATCAATCGAAGTGGGAGCGCAAAAGGCAGAGAGGAATGATGGAAATATTACATGAAGGGGTGACACGAGGACGTCGCCATGGTAATATGCCAGTGAGAGTAGAAAAGTTATGTGTCGAGGACTTGCGTAGGTAAATGCAATAAAATTCATGAAGGCAAAATTTATTCCATCAATATGCTAATATTTAGCAGCTCAAAGAGTTTATTATCCGAGGTCGGGAAGCTTTCACTGGAAGTGCAGTCATGCAGTTTTCTTTCTCATATGAATGTAAACACGTTGTCCATGTACTTCTAAGTCAGCAGAGGAGGAGATAGGTGTTTAGGATTATTCAGGCAACTGAATTGTTTTAACAAATCATTCTTAAGGGGAAATGTACGTGAAGTTTTTCCCAGAAATGTTATTTTCCTTTGGTTGTAAATACTGTATATCCAGCAAAACGGCTATGTACATACAGAACAGTATAAGTGTCAAATATTTTCATTTTATCTTAAAAATCTTTCATAATGTATTGTAGCATACATTAAACTATTCTTTGATATGAAATATTTTCAATCAATCTATGATGGATAAAATCACTATTAGGGGCAGATGTCCTCGTAGTTCCTCCCCTTAAAACAACAATAACTAACTAATATTATTCTTGCGGCATATATTTAGATCTATTGCAAATTACTTGACAACAAAATACTAGAGTAATTGTTTACTGATGAACCCACTGGACTTGAAGTACTGTAATACGTGAGGAGCGTATTTCTCGATGGTGTAGGATGGCTACATAGCCATCGCGTCACCAGCGTATCGTGCAGGTCAGTGTTTCTTTGTAATATTAACACATTGTTCCCATTGACTGTTGCAGACACCAATCAACAAACTCCAAGATGCAGGCCCGTGGTTTCGCTCTCTACGTCTTCCTTCTCGCTGTTTTCGTCATTTCCGAGGTCGCTTGCGCCACCTACCGCAAACCCCCCTTCAACGGCAGCATCTTCGGCAAGCGTGGTAATGCTGCAGGTAATTATCGACATTACTTCTAAACATAATTCCTATTAATTGAGGCAATGTCTTACTAGACGAGATTATTATAATAATGTTGTCTTTTATTTATCCGCCTCGTTACGTAGTGGCTAGCATTCTTGGCTGTCACCGCAGTGGCTCTGGTTTGATTCCCGGTTCTGCCAAGAAATTTAATTCTGGTCTGAGGGCTGGAGCGGGGTACACTCTATCTCGTGGGGAAAAATTGAGAAGAGGCGGGTTCTATTCCTACCTCAGCCATTCTGGAAGTGGCTTTCCGTGGTTTCCCAACTCTACTCCATGCAAATACCGGGATTGTACCTAACTTAAGGCCACGGCCGCTTCCTACCCAAATCCTACCTCAATTACAAATACACACACTAGTACAGAGATGGCAGTGACACAAGTTATCAGACAAATTATAAATACAACCAAGTACACGGGGATGATGACCAAGAAGTCCTAAGCCCCTAAAACGAATTAATGATAACATCAATAAGAAATAAATATTTTGGCGACTTATATCATTCTTGTCTACGCCAGATTGCTATCCAAAGCCACCTGGAAGTTACAATATTCCCGGAAGCTATCATCTTGTGAGAGTGTTAAACCCTGATATGTGCGTGTCTCCTTGTTCCAGAGTACGACAACGCGGGCAAGGCCCTCTCCGTCATGTGTGAGATTGCGTCTGAGGCATGTTCCACCTGGTTTCCTCAGTCTGAGAACAACTGAACCAGTAAGTTCAAATCTAAAATACATTAAACAGAAGTCAATCTATAACCGATAATCTTCCTCTTTCCTTCGGACCTGTCATGGAGTGCAGTAAAAACATATTCATTCTCGATCAAATTTCTACTTTCTACTGTTCACTGTCCTGGACAAGGATTTGAATACCTCCTTCACCTGGAGAAGACAATGAATTCAGAAAACAAATACATATTGGGTTCCAAAGTAATGCTTGGAACATAGCTCTAAGTTCTACAAACAATTTCTGAAACCAATGCATTCACACCGTAAAGAAATCTAAAAAAATAATATGTTAAAAATTTACAACAAAAACACAAAAAGACTGACAAGAACTAGACAACATGTCATTCCATTGAGTATCTCAACATCTAAGAGCTTTGAGCCCCCAGGCTATGTGATTGTCAGTGTTGGCACCAAGATCCCCATAGTTTCAACCACATGTATGTTTTGGGATTGTCCTCCTGGCACCGATCATAACACCCATAATCTGAATATCACCTAAATAATATAACTGGCTGCGTAGACTGCTGTTCCCAAGGTTCCAGGATAGAATCCTGGTGCAGTCAGTTGGCATTTGATGGTGCACAAGTGTAAGGGAGCCGTATCAGTAGATTTACTGGCACGTTAAAGACCCCCTTTGGGGCACAATTCCGGTACCGTGGCGTCTCTAAAAGCCTCAGTTTTTTACGAGGGATTGTGGGAAATCTGCTTCCAGACGCTTGAAGAGGGTCCGCACTCTTCAGGTGTGTGGGGCTCTTACCCACTAAAACCCACACACCCTTCTCCGAACGACGTGTACCGCTCTCAAGTACTTTTGGAACAAGCTCATTTCTACGAATGTGTCTGTATAGGCTATTCATAGTTTGAAGGACTCTATCCTCTTGAAGAGGCAGTTTTTCAGTGGAGCATATTTCAATGAGAATATTACTTTGACATTCTTATCTATCCACATTGTATTTAGGGGCAGATGACCTCGCTGTTCCGCTCCTTAATACAATAATATCTAACACATTGTAGTCAATATAGTAGCTATAATTTTCCCCATGATCAGTCTTATTTTAACCCCTTAAGTGCACCGCCTTCACTGGCAATGGTAATGAGGGATCGAACTCATGCTTGTCACTTATAGTTTCTCATTTCATAACTAAATATAAAACTCTCAATAGTCACAAAACACCCATTATATTTGCGATTTACAGCTGAATGTCTCAGCCTTGACAAGAAAATTGCCAAAATAGTAACGATGGGGATAATAACTGTGCCGTGTTTGAGTCTTCTGTATGCAGCTGTCCAGGCTTCCCTGTCCTGAGTCAATCATTTCATCTCTACATAGCTACCACACCCTATATCTGAGGCAATCTGTTCAACATATTATAACCTTGGCCACAAATCCATCTCCTATCTTCATTAGCACTCAACTGAAACATATCTTCTCCCCAACTTGTGTTAATACCTCTTCATTTGTCATTATATCTACCCATCTGATCTTCATCAGCCTCCAGTATCGCCACGTTTCAATTGCTTCTTCTCTTTTCTACTGCACCAGCAGTCCAAGTTTCACTTCCATAGAGCGCCACTTTCTAGACAAATGATTTCAAAAACTATTGTCTAATACCTAAACCTGTCTATTTGTTGTAAACAGATTTGTTTTTCTATAGAAAAGATTCCGTTGCCTGTGTAAACTTACAGTTTAAATTTGTTCATCACTGCTTATTTTACTCCCCAAGTAGCAGAAATCTCCTTAGTATAAGCTTTTCATCTGTCAGTTAGATGTCAAAAGGGTTTTATGATTTCTTTTGGAAGCATTCCATTTATTTTTATTCACATGTAGGCTATTGATTTTCATAATTTACCAATGTATCTTATACTTAATGTCAACATTGCTACTTTTTCTCCAGAGTCAATTATTAATGTCGAGGGATTTAATCGAGATATATGTCTAAGATTCACTATTTCTGTTTTCAGATTTACCATCTAATGACATCAAGAAGACTCTACCTCCCACATACCATTATTTGTAATTACTACACTAGATTTAGTTGGAACGTTGTGCCAACGTAATGACTCTATCAATTCCATTTTGTAAACTGTAGTGTATTGTCCTAATGGAATAAATAAACTGTAAACAAAACCTTATCTTCTTTGTTGTTCATATTTAGTATAAGCTAAACACCACCATGCTGAAGACATGAGCTAAGCCCATACGATTCCTTACAGCTCCTCAATTCCTTTGGTTGCCTTAACATTTCTAAACATAAGCGGGAGATAGTTTGAGCAAAGACACTACCGTATATTGCGATATATTTGTGATATACTGTGGAGACAGTATCATTAGTGACTGTAGCAGAGTAATCTACTAACAATGCCTCCCAAGGCCAATGAAGTGTTGGTAGTTAACAGTTCAGTTCATAGTTGCATTCAATGATCAAGCCACTAGGATCACAACTTTAACGATGTGTCCGATTAAAGCGATATATAGTAGCCTATATGTCTTCTTAGTAAATATAATTCTTAAAAATAAAAATACTACGCCAATCCATACGCATTAAGGAACAACTATTCAACAAGTATTCAATTGTTGCACATCTATTCAATTGTTGCACATGTTTCGACTTGGAAATGAAGCCTTCTTCAGCTAAAAGTTCAATTAAGAATATTAATTAAGATATCGTTGTGTCAAATCTATAAATTACTGATGGTATATTGGCTTTCACGGCCAGTGAATTAGAACTCAGCAATTCTTCTAGGTGTGTGTGTGTCTTGTGAGAGGTTTCGCCTAGGACACCAAGCTGGCTCATCAGCGGGCTCTTGGTGTCCCCGCCTGGACCCCCCCATTGGAGTAGCGAACTGCGCTCTACCTCCCTTTATATAAAGTGCAACTGCACCACTTTACTGCGAGAACTATAAGCTCAAGCAGCCTTAACATCCCTATGAAGGCTTCCAAAAAGATGGTATATTGGCTTTCACGGCCAACAAGATACGGCACAAACCTAGAAAAATTGCTGAGTTATAAATATTACTGATTACAAACAACAATAACTTGCTATGACTAAACCTCAGAAAAAAATATTAAAAAATTGATATCCTTACAAAGAATGAATTAAAATGTATATTTGACAATATTTATCATAATTACACAAATATATATATATTTTAATTCATTCTTTGTAAGTATATCCATCTTTTAATAATTATTTCTGAGGTTTAGTCATAGCAAGTTATTGTTGTTTGCAATCAGTAATTTATAAATTTGAAACAAAAATATCTTAATTACAGAGGTGTGAAAATTATTTATTAGAATCAAATAAAGAATTTAAACAAGTCACAATTTAGTATTCAAAATCACGCTATTGACCAACTACTGACAACTTTTATCACCCTACTTAGTAATGTTTTCTCCCCTATAAACTTACAACATTTCCCTTAAGGAAATGCGTCTCTAAATAATTCGGAATGGGAAATTCTGTGGGATACCTTCTCTTTTATCATTGACTTTGGAATGTACCCTCTAAATCACGCTATTTCATCCATGGTTCACAAATCTTTGAATAGTCCAAGAGCGGACCACCAGTAATAAAAGGCATGGAATCCATTTGCTCTAAATTCTCATGAAAACTAGAATATAGCAATCCAAACAAAACGTATGGCATTCTGCATTAGCAAGACTTCTCTTTTAGTGGAAAATCTAAAAATCATTTTACCGTCACTTTCGTAAAAGAAAATGTAGTTTAGACTATTGGTTTAAAATTTAAATAATTTCACTGCCTTGCAATTTTTTTTACCGCATTAAGTCATGAAAAATAAAAATGAAATGTTGGAAAATTCTAATAATTTACTCACCTCTGTTATATTCTTAAGTGAACATTTAGCTGAAGAAGGTTACATTTTAAAGCCGAAACATGTACAACAATTGAACAATTGAATAGATATTCAACAGTTGTATATTTATGTCTTTATTTGTATTGATTGGCGTAGTATTTCTAAGAGTTATCTACTATTAAATACGGTAAATATCATACATTCTAAAAGGAAGCTCGTAGTTTAACATGACCGTTAATCTCACGATCATGAGCCACGGGACCTCCTTGTTACGTGGAATCCGAACCACAGGACATGGCATTTCACTTCAAAAATCTCACATGCATTGATCGGGGATCGTATCATACTCGTACATTCTACTAGCACGGTGAATGTTATTACTTTTTCTTACTGAAGTGTAATTGGTTTGGTGCGGTTCTTGATGTAATCTTGATCTTCATGAGATGATCTAATTCTCATTGGACAGCTCTGATAGATTCAATACTACCTTACAACCCTTGTGTGAAATATGACAGAAGGAGATCCTAATGTGTATTTCTTCCTGTGGTGTGCTGTGGATTATAAATGAAAAGGTACATTATATCAATATCAAATTAAAATCTTTTACATATTGGTAATTGTTGTTGAATGAGTCTTCAGTCTTTTGTCTGGTTTATTGCAGGTCTCCACGCCTCTCTGTCCTGATCTAATCGTTTCATCTCTACTTAGCTACCACACCCTACATCCGAGGCAATCAGTTTTACATATTCCAACCTTGGTCTCCTCCGACCCTTCCTTCCATAACTAACTTTGCAATTTCTGGGTGTCTTAGCACGAGTCCTACCAACCTGTCTCTTCACTTCATTAGCAGTCACCAGAAACTCCCACTCGTCTTAATACCTCTTCATTTTGTAACCCCTTTCTACCCATCTGATCTTGATCATTCTCTTGTAACACCACATTTCGAACGCTGCTCCAACAGCTCAAGTTTCACTTCCTTAGAGAGTCACGCTCCAGACAAATGCTTTCAAAAGTGACTTCCTATTGTTGTTGTTTGAGTCTTCAGTCTTTTGACTGGTTTGATGCAGCTCTCCATGCGTCCCTGTCCTGAGCTAATCGTTTCATCTCTACATAGCTACCACACCCTACATCCGAGGCAATCTGTTTAACATATTCTAACCTTGGTCTACCCCTACAGTTCTTGTCCTCGACCCTTCCTTCCATAACTAAGCTTGCTATTCCTGGGTGTCTTAGTATGTGTCTACCAACCTATCTCTTCTCTTCATTAGCAGTCGCCAGAAACATCTCTCCTCTCCCACTCGCCTTAATACCTCTTCGTTTGTAACCCTATCTACCCATCTGATCATCATCATTCTCCTGTAACACCACATTTCAAATGCCTCAATTCTCCTCTTTTCTGCTGCACCAATAGTCCAAGTTTCACTTCCATAGAGCGCCACGCTCCAGACAAAGGCTTTCAAAAATGACTTCCTAATACCTAAATCTATATTCGATGTCAACAGATTCCTTTTTTGTAGAAATGCTTTCCTTGCCTGAGCCAACCTACTTTTTATATCCTCTTTGCTTCGTCCATCACTGGTTATTCTGCTTCCTAAGTAACAGAAGTCTCCTACTTCCTTCAGCTTTTCACCTGCCAATTTGATCTCCATAGAGGTTTCTGATTTATTTCGGCTGCATTCCAGTATTTTTGTTTTACATTTATTAATTTTCATCATGAAGTCCTTCCGTAAGACGGAATCCATACCATTCAAAAACTCATTCAAATCCTCAGGCTTGTCGGCCAAGATGACGATGTCATCAGCAAATCTCAGAGTTGAAATTATTTCTCCTTGAATCTTCACTCCCACTTTACATTTTTCTCCAATTTCCTTCATTGCTTGTTCAATGTAAAGATTGAAAAGTATGGGTGATAAGTTGCAGCCTTGCCTTACACCTTTCTGAATACCAGCTTCTCTCTCATATCCTTCAGCTCGAATGACTGCTGTCTGGTTTCTGTATAGATTGTATATCACCCTCCTATCCCTGTACTTTATTCCAAGAGATTTCAAAATGTCAAACAATTTAGTCCAATCAACGTTATCAAAAGCCTTTTCTAAGTCTACAAATGCCATGAAAGTTCTCTTATCTTTCCTTATTCTACCTTCCAAAATCAGTCTAAGACTTAGTACAGCTTCCCTTGTTCCTACATTTCTCCTGAAACCAAACTGGTCTTCACCCAACTCCGTTTCGATCTGGCTTTCAATCCTCTTGTAAATTATTCTAGACAGGATCTTTGAAGCATGAGTAATCAAGCTGATTGTACGGTAATCTTCACATCTGTCAGCTCCCACTTTCTTTGGTATAGGGATGATAACATTTTTCCTATTACCTAAACCTATATTCGATGTCAGCGGATTCCTTTTCTGTATAAATGCTTTCCTTGCCTGAGCCAACCTACATCTTTGCTTCGTCCATCACTTGTTATTTTATTTCCTAAGTAACAGAAGCCTTCTACTTCCTTTACTGTAGCTTTTCACATGCCAATTAGATGTCCATAGAGGTTTCCGATTTAGTAATTATGGCCACTTACAATCATCAAAAATGTTGAAGAACAAAACTTCTAATTCTTGATATTTCACGAATCCTAAACAAAACTAAGCTGGTCGTGATAACTTCACAAAGTTCATATAAGTCTGAATATCGTATTCATTTGTTTAATTGTTTTGTCGTAATGCTTGGGATTGTGTTTAATATTTCATGTTTTTCAATAACCAATGTGGCTACAGACTAATGAAAATCCACAGCCTGCTTCCAGTTGACCGATCGGGTCAGGGAATGGAATGAATGAAGCCCTCATCAAGCAGCGAGGATATGAACTGTGCCGGCTTTCGAAGCCTGTCGCACTCTCCTGGGGCAATGATTAAATGAATGACAGATGAAATTACAGTGGAGAGTGTTGCTGAATTGAAATTGTGACAGGAAAAACTAGAGTACCCGGAGAAATACCTGACTGCCTCCGCTTTGTCCAGCACAAATCTCACATGGAGTGACCGGGGTTTGAACCAGAGACCCAGTGGTGAGAGACCGGCGTGCTGCCGCCTAAGCCACGAGGCTACTACAGACTAATACGAGGGACATATAATAGTGTTCAGTGTCGTTTGTGGGATATGCTTGCAGTGCATTAGTACCATACGGGATGCTGACAGAGAAACATCGACCCTCCTGACAATACCCTTTGGTTGGGCTGCATAAAAGAATATTTTGAGGGGCAGCTGATTCATCCAGAACATTTCTGGGTGGAGGGATCCTATGTTCGTTCCTCAATCTAGCAACATAAATAACTTTACTCCATTTTGTAACAAATGCTGATGAAATGGTGTATTTTACCTAATAATAATAATAATAATAATAATAATAATAATAATAATAATCATAATATCACCTACATATCACCATTGGAGACCTGTTCCATAGTTCGCTCGTTTCTCAATGTGCCACCCTAAAAGAAGTTGTCATACCGTCTTGCAAACAAGCCGACGGTATGTTGATTTGTCCCACTATGTAGTGAAATGAATGTCATAACAATAATAATAATAATAATAATAATAATACGTTTTTGGGCGCAGAGCCCACAAAACAGAGGCGACTTCTTTCAGAAGATTGGAAGAAGACACTGAGTGATGGGCTCAAGAGATAATGGTAGGACATCAAAGCGGGCAGGTGAATAAGAGCAAGACAGAGAAAATGATATTCTTTGTTAACTTGCAGTCCAGTCGCCTCCGTAGCGTAGCGGTCAGCATGGTTAGCTGCCACCCCGGAGGTCCTGGGTTCGATTCCCGGCTCTGCCACGAAATTTGAATGAGTGGTACGAGGACTGGGACGGGGTCTACTCAGCCTCGGGTGGCCCAAATGAGTAGAGGAGGTTCGATTCCCCCTCAGCCATCCTCGAAGTGGTTTTCCGTGGTTTCCCACTTCACCTTCGGGCAAATGCCGGGATGGTACCTTCTTCAAGGCCACGGCCGCCTCCTTCCCTCTTCCTTATCTATCCATCCTAACCATCCCTTCCCTTCCCTCATGAGGCCCCTGTTCGCTTTGCAGGTGAGGCCGCCTGGGCGAGGTGCCAATCCCACCTCACCAGTTGTATCCCTTCCGATTCGATGTTCCCAGCTCTATGACACTGCCCGTAGAGGCGGTAGTGGTGAGTTCCCTCGCTGAGTCCGTGGGTTCCACCAACCAGGAGGGTAAACGACTAAAACAAAACAAAAAACAACTTGTAGTCCATAGTGGCTCCATTCGAAAGTAATAATAATAATTGAGAATGAAGTACTCTGGTGATATTTTTGCCTATTTTCATTTTTGAAAAAAAAAATAGGCTTAAGAAATCACCTTTTTTTCGTGTGTGTGCGTGTGTGTGTGAGAGTGTGTGTCCCTAATAAAATCTAAACGGCTGGAGCGATTTCAATGAAATTAGGTGAGGTTATAGCACCAATTTGGCCGACCCCGATCGTGCTCTTCAAATTTCATTACGTCTCATCAATCCAACATGGCGTTTTTGCGAAATATTTCACCGGCATTCTATATCTCCGAAACTATTACTGATATCACCCTAAAATGCTGTACAGTAATAAAGGGCACTACTTACAGTTCACCTATGAGACTTTCAAAAACCTGTTAACTACAAAACGAACATGGCGGCCAAGTAAAATCAAAACTTTTAAATAGATTTTTCTCGCGATTTAACCATCCAAAATGCAGTGAAACTTTGTATAGGAATTGTTTATATACATTGTGATGGACTGGCATCTAATTTACTTAAATTGTGTATATAACTGCAAGATGGAGGCTGTGCGAAATATTTCACCGGCATTCTATGTCTCCGAAACTATTATCGATATCATCCTGAAAGTTTGTACGGTGATAAAGGGCATTACTACTAATTTATCGATGCAACTTTCAAAAACCTGTAAAATACAATACGAACATGGCGGCCAAGCAAAATTGAAACATTTTAACAGACTTTTCTCGCAATTTTGACCATCTGAGTGCAGTGAAATATGGTACAGTAAAGTTTCATACACATTGCAATACACTGATATCTAATTTAGTTCAATTGTTTACATAACTTCAAGATGGCGGCTGTGCGAAACTTTGAAATCATGGCGACTGTCCGAAATATTTAGACGGTTCTTATTATCTATTAATCTACGAAGTACGTCCAGAAAGTAAGTTCCGTTTGGTAATAACATTAAATGTACAGATACAGAAAAAATATTTATTGCACAAAATTCTACAACCCTTAAACTACTTTTCCACATAACTGCAGAAATGTTGCAGGCTTTTGTCGAGGCGTGGCACGAGTTTTTTTTATACCTTCTTCATAGACGTGTGCCGCCTGTGTCTTCAACTAGTTGTACGTTCCGCTGCAGCGCAGTTCCGCATATGCGCGGTAGACGCTCTGTATCAAGGAGAAGAAACGTGAGCCATTTGGAGAGCGCTGTCAGCCACGTACGCGTTGTTGTGCATGTTTACTCGTACAATGTCGGTGTTGATTGAAAATCCCGCCGCTTGTGAAATCAGATCTGTGATTCGTTTTCTGAATGCTAGGAAAGTGAAACCAATTGAAATTTATCGGCAAATTTGCGAAGTGTATGGACAAAATGCGATGAGTGATTCAATGGTGAGAAGATGGGTCCGACAGTTCAATGAAGGACGTAGTGAAGTGCACGATGAAGAACGAAGTGGGCGTCCATCTTTGGTTACATAAGAACTGGTTCACGCGATTGATGACAAGATCCGGGAAAACCGCAGGTTTACAATTAGTGCTCTCGCTATGGAATTTCCCCAAATCTCACGATCACTAATTCATGAAATTGTTACCGAAAAACTGAACTTTCGTAAACTTTGCCGACGTTGGGTACCAAAGATTCTCACGGAGCAACACAAAACAAAACGGATGGGTTTTGACCCGTTACAATGAAGGCGGCGAAGAATTTCTGACACAGATAGTCACAGGAGATGAAACTTGGGTTTCTTACGACACCCCTGAAAGTAGGCGGCATTCAATGGAATGGAGGCACACTTCATCCCCAGCAAAGGTTAAGCAGAAACAAATCTTGACACCTCGGAAAATGATGTGCACAGTGTTCTGGGACTGGAAAGGCATCTTACTCATTGATTTCTTACCGCGTGTTCAAACAAGCAACGCAGATGCTTACTGCGAGACACTTAGGAAATTCCACCGCGCAATACAGAATAAGCGCCGAGGGTTGCTGTCGAAAGGTGTTGTTTTTCTTCACGACAACGCTCGACCACACACTGCAAATGTGACGAAAAACCTCCTACAGTGATCTGACTGGGACGTGTTTGACCACCCTCCGTACAGCCCTGACCTCGCTCCTAGCGACTTTCATCTGTCCACACATCTCAAGCGGCAAACTTCTATGAAGAAGGTATCCAAATCCTTGTGCCACGCTATGAAAAATGCCTGCAAAAGTTCAGCAGTTATGTGGAAAAGTAGTTTAAGAGGTGTAGAATGTTGTGCAATAAATAATTTTTCTGTATCTGTACACAATTTAATTTTATTACCAAACGGAACTTACTTTCTGGACATGCCTCGTATGAGAGCAATCAAACTGAAATTTTATATGTTGATAGAGGCTATGAACATCAGTTCACCTATGGGACTTTCAATAACCTGGTGGGCACAAATCCAAAATGGCGGCGACGTGAAGTATAAATATTTAAATGGACGTTTCTCGCGGTTTAAACATCCAAGCGCAGTGAAACATGGTACGGTAAATGCTTATACAAATGTTAATCCACACGCATCTAATTTATTTCAATTGTTTTCATAACCACAAGATGGCGGCTGAGCAACATTTTAAAATCTCTATTTTATTTATTGTGTCCTAATCCTGCGATTGAAGTTTGAATGCTACACCTACAGAATAATGTCATGTAATAGTACATAACTCTAAGGCCTACATATATAAAAATCCAACAAATTTAGACATATTTAAAATATTTAGACTGTTCTCAATATCTACGAATCAATTACAGCAATCAAACTGATATATTGTATGTTGATATAGGCAATTAACATGAGTAGGATATATGAAAATAGGCTGTATAGTTCTTCACGGAACTACTTGTTGTACATCATCTTTGTCTGTAGGTATGTACGTGACATGTGACAAATGGCGATCGCTTACCTTCTTAGACACACGAACACACACAGACACACCTGGATTATCTGGCAGCATGTGGAGAACCATTGTTTACTTGGTTACACTTAGCGTGCCTCCAGGCGAGATCCGTCAAAAGTAATGACGTGGACAACAAGCAATTACACCATCACTTACAGCTGCCACCTCGTCTGAGCAACTGCCGGAACTTATCGCATGTTACACATTTGCTATCAACAAATCGCTCTTTTTATCAGCACAAATAACATATCGTGATTGTTATTGAGTCTGGATGGCATGACACTTAATTTATAGGTATGATTACAATACAGCCAGACTGGGAGTTCTTCAGTATCGATGGTATTGGCGTCATGATGAATTTTAATAGAGTCAGCACGCACACGTCAGATTTCTATGAAGTACAGTTTATTGAGTTTCAAAATTTCGTTTTAATACTACTTGTGATCTTCATATTTATTTGTTTATTTATTAATTAATTAATTAATTAATTTATTTATTTATTTATTTATTTGAAAACGCACAATGTGCAAGATTATTTCACTGTCATTCTGTGCAGAGCCTAGTCAAGGAAATTGTCCTTCCTGTACAACTCAGTACGTGATGACTTGGGCTCGGATGTTTAGGAAAATTCATATTTTTTGTTTGCCTGTATTTTCATGCCCCCAGGGGCTCACATCTTGTGGGCGTGGGTTGGCGACCACGGGGCCCCAGCTGAGTCCGGCATTGCTTCCACTTACTTGTGCCGGGCTCCTCTCCGTCTTCTTTCCTGTCGACCTCACTTGGTCAACTCTTGTTCTCTTCCGACCCCGACGGTATTAGGGTATCCGAGGCCTAGGGAGTCTCTTCCTTTCCCGCCTTAATTGGCCCTTGTCTCATCTTTCCTGACACCCTCCTTCTGTGAGGGGTCAGCCTTCTTTTTCTTTTCCTTTTACCTCCTGCCTTGTGCTCCAGGCCCTTAAGGAGGCAGGGTGTATGTAGCCCCACCACTTCTGGTGCACCCTAGATAATGCTACACCCTCAGGGGCTCACGGCTGGTGAGTTCGGGAGTTGGCGACCCCGAGGGATTCCTGAGCTGGGTTCGTTTTCCCCTTTTGTCCCTTACCTTCGGGGCGGACCCTCTCCTCTTTCACTTTCCTATCTGCCTTTCATGGCTCTCCTTCCTTCCAAGTCCCTCAATCCACATTCTTCGAGGGTTGAGGGCATTTCTTTTCCTCCTGTCCTTTATTTGCCTTATTCTCCTTTAGTTTTCCATTTCTTCTTCTAGTATGTAGGTTGGTAGTTAGTTTTAGTTTTAAGTTTACATTTCATTTTCATCTTCACGATCACCCAAACCATCAGGGGCCGATAGCCTAGATGTTAGTCCCCTTAAAACAACAATTATCATCATCATCATCCTTATGGAGGCAGGGTGTATGTAGCCCCACCACTTCTGGTGCACCCTAGATAATGCTACACCCTCAGGGGCTCACGGCTGGTGAGTTCGGGAGTTGGCGACCCCGAGGGATTCCTGAGCTGGTTCCGTTTTCCCCTTTTGTCCCTTACCTTTGGGGCGGGCCCTCTCCTCTTTCACTTTCCTATATGCCTTTCATGGCTCTCCTTCCTTCCAAGTCCCTCAATCCGCCTTCTCCGAGGGTTGAGGGCATTTCTTTTCCTTCTGTCCTTTTATTTGCCTTATTCTCCTTTAGTTTTCCATTTCTTCTTCTAGTATGTAGGTAAGTAGTTAGATTTATTTTTAAGTTCGCTTTTCATTTTCATCTTCACGATCACCCAAACCATCAGGGGCCGATAACCTAGATGTTAGGCCCCTTAAAACAACAATTATCATCATCGTCATCATTGAATGGGCCAAAGACCCAGAGTTTCATAAAGTTCCTCAATTTGGTTTAGTTTATTACAGGAACTGATTTTTTTGGTATTATTGTGGAATTAAATGATTGTCATTGTTTGAGGTTAATTAGCAGGGGAAGTGTTGGAGTTGGTAGTTAACAATTTAAGTTGGCAGCATTGATTTTATATTTTAGTATTCCTTGTGTTGTTTGTGCATTGTAGCGTGATGGACGTGTAAATATACGATCTGCTATTTCGTTAACAAACTCGTTATTTCCACTGAAACTTGAAGATTAGTTAACAACAGCATACCCATTGATCCCATACCTCATGAAACCGTACAAACGTGATGGACTAAATGAAACAAAGCGAAGGTATAATGACCGCTTATCACGTGGCAGAAAGACAGTGGAATGTACATTCGGATTAACCTACTCGAAGTGGCGTATTCTTTCAAAATCAATAGAAACGTCAGTGGATCTTGCTGATAAAATCGTGAAGTGCATTTGTGTTTTACACAACATAGTAATTGACAAAGAAGGACTGGAAAGACACCTCACAGACGTCCACATTGGAGGGCACAATGTTCGTTGGGAGAGAAGAGGGAGACCTCCAACTCAGGCAGAAAACATAAGAGCTACATTTGCACAATACTTTGACAAATATCATTTAAGCTATGTTTGAGGATGTTTAAATCTGCTAAAATAATTACACAGGTTATTACATGACTAGTATGTTGGGTAGTAAGTTCCTCAAACAGATGTTTAGTGCATTAAGTTTTGTATGTATGTTTAACAAATGTAATATAAATTTTGTAAATTTTTCACTTACCGTCTTCTACACCCATTTCGACAGCTATCTCCTGCCATGCCTTGTCCACCATGATGGCGATTTGAGTGGCCTTTCAATCATTTGTTCCATATAACACGTTTAAAAACACTTTTGAGCTCTTTCCATGCATGTTCAATACAGTTCATGTCCAAAAAATAGGCAGGCCACTCCAATCTCTGAATGACATGCATTTGAAGGAACTGATTGACCACCCTAGCATGATTACCGTATGAATACTCGATTTTTTCACAGCAACATCATCATAAAGATATTTTTTCTCAAGTAAACACATGATCACATCAATCCCAACCTCAAAATGTATATGCATGGATATCTAACATCTACATTACTGATACTTCACACTTCAAGCTGGTTTTGTCAAGAGCTGTATCCTTCACCTTTAATCTAAATTTGTAACATATCTGGTTTTCTAGTCTCTTCATATATTTTTAGCCTATTTTCGTTTATGAAAAAAAAATAGGCTTATAACATCATCCTTTTCCGTGTGTGTAAGTGTCTGTGTAATAAAATCTAAACGGCTGGAGTGATATCAATAAATCTCGGTAAGGTCATAGTACTATTTGGTCCAACTCTGACCGTGCCCTTCAAATTTTATTAAGTCTCACCAATCCAACATGGCGGCTGTGCGAAATATTTACTTGGCATTCTATATCTCCGAAACTATTACCCATATCACCCTGAAATTTTGTACAGTGATAAAGGGCTCTGATAGAAGTTCATCAGCATATGACTCTTAAAAACGTGTTAAGTATAGAACGAGCACAGCGGCCAAGCGAAGTTGAAACATTTAAATACACTTTTCTCGCGATTTAACCATCCAACGCATTGAAACGTGGTACACATTGCAATGCACTGACATCTAATTTAGTTCAATTGTTTACATGTGCTTAAGATGGAACTACTCGTTGTGGTTTTTTTTTTCTACATAATTTTTGATAATCATTTGATGCAGTTCCTGACAGGCAAAGGATATTTCTGAAAATTCCTGTGTCGTATCGACGTGGCTAAAAATCCTGCATGCCTTTATTGCAATGAAGATGATGATGATGACGTCCTGCACACATTCTTTGTGTGTGAACGCTGGTCAACGCACATGAGAGACCTCGAAGCTTCTCTTGGGCAAAATACGCCGGATAATATCATACAGGGGATGCTACGCAAAGATGAATCCTGGAATCAGCTAGCTATTAATGTAGAAAATGTTTTATGTAAGAAGAAGAGAGAACTGAATGCTCAGTTACGTTAACGATATATCGACTGCGAGATCTGGAGGCTCCTTTTGGAGAAATTACGTCAGACAGGTGACACCGTAACATGTCGAAATTTTTTAACATGCTGTCTAGCATCTGTGGAAAAGGAAACTGGACGCTCATGAGCGTCAATGTTATAGCTATACTAATATAATAAAGCTGAAGGGTTTGTGTGTTTGTGTGTTTAAATGCACTAATCTCTGAAACTACCAGTCGGATTCCAAAAATTATTTTTGTATATGATAGCCAGATTCAATAGGAATAGTTTAGGCTGTATAGCAGTAGGCAACACCTCCCAGGTAACCTTAAAGCTTGATTTTTGTTCAGTAAGTCGGAAGAACAAGCGCTCGCGATCAGCTTCAATAATACCTAAATCTATTGTTGCCTGGCAATGCGGGCTGCATCACGTCGCCCCTACCAGTGTTCTGGTGCAGAATTACGAGCTGCTTAAAAATTGCAGTCACGGGGAGTAATTACTGCAAAACGATTTCTTAGGCCCCTTTAGACAGTTATCATCATGGCAATAGTATGCCTCTGTATAAGGGCGATGGTGTTGGTGCAGTATACTGAGGTTATCAGCTGCAATAAGCGTTGGTGCTTTCCGATCCGTATCCTTGAGCGCTCCAGTTCTGTAGTAGTATTCATTATCATCCATAAAACAAATAAATCCACCGGGCGAAGCCGGGCACTACTGCTAGTTGAATAATAATAAAAACAAGAAGTTCCGTGAAGAACTATACAGCCTACTTTTCATGCCAATGATTATTCTACAGAATATGAACCTATCTAGAATAATGACGAAATTAAGGTGGTAATATCGAAATATCTAATTAGTTCAAAATATACCTGGTATAATGTAGCCTAATAGAGCACTACAGTTGGCAGCCCTGGTGACTGAATATATTCTTAGTTCCATATTCATTTTCTTAGTCTTAAGGTAAAGAATACAAAATTTGGTTGAAGTCCAATGGACGTTACATGCAGTTGGACATTGGATCTATCAGCACGCGTAAAAGCATGCTGCCAACAATGTCATGCGTGTGCTGGTCAGAAATAATCTGAAATATTATGATATCTTGTTGTGCCAATTTTGGATGAAATACATTTGTTAGTATAGAAGTTACGTGTATTTTAAAATTGGACATATCAGCAGGCATAGAATCATGTTGGCAGCACTGCCTTGTATTAATTACTCCAAATTAATCTAGAATGTCAGGTGCTATACGTGTGCAAAGTATAGAGCTGTTGGCTTGCATACTTTCTGGTATATTGATATTAGGTTAAAAAATATAGACAGCATTTATTAACAGTTGGCAGCCCTGATTGCTCTTAACAATACTAATAGTAATATCTGTTATGGTACACATAGCACATACGAAATTTGATTGAAATCCAACTGATAGTATAGAAGTTGTGTGTATTTAAAAATTGGTACTATCAGCAGGTTTATAATCATGTTGGTAGAACTGACGTATATAAGTTACTCCAAATTAATCTAAAATGTCAGAATATACGTGTGCGTAGTTTAAAGCTGTTGGCTTGCATACCTTCTGATATATAGGTATTTGGATGAAAAAAATAGAGATAGCAATTATTAACAGTTGGCAGCCCTGGTGGCCTTAAGAATATGCTCAGTCATATCTGTTTATGTACAGATATTACATACATAATTTGGTTTAAATCCAATTGATAGTGTAGAAGTTATATGCATTTAAACATTGGACCTATCAGAAGGCTTAAAATTAGTTTGGCAACACTGTCATGGTTGGCCTCCCGGAAATTAAACTGAAATAGTCTTATCTACATGTGTGCCAATTTTGGAATAGCTCCCATGCATACCTTGCAAGATATCCAACATGCAGCTCAAATTTCTAGTGCGTTTTTTCAGCAGTTGGTAGCACTGACATCATTTTCAAATATGGACGTGAGATATTCCGGTGCACATCTTTACTCATACTAAATTTGGTTTTGATTGCTGCAGCCGTTTAGGAGTTGATAGGGGGGGACACACACACAGCCAGACAGACAGACAGACGGACAGACAGACAGACAGACACACATTTTCCCGGATCGATCTCATAAATCTACTTTTTCCTCATTTTTGCAAAATGTGAAAAGTAGGCTAACAAATACATTCACCGGGCGAAGCCAGGCACTACTGCTAATTGAATAATAATAATAAAAAAAAAGAAGAGGCTCAAAAGGCTTATTAACTCGACACCGTCCCGGAGTCTTGTGACGGTGGTTCCAGGAAGGAAAGTCAGGAAGACAGAGATTGTGGTTTTTAGAGGGTAGGAATCCCACACGCTTGAAGATTGCGAATCCTCTTCAAGCATCTAATGTAAGATTTTCCACAATCCCTCGTAAATATATACAATACTAGCAACCCACCCCGGCTTAGACCGGTACCTTTAACGGTTTACCCAGCGTAAGCTTAAAAGACGCACGGATGGCAGCTCCCACACACAATTCAGAAAAGCCGAGGTGGAACAGCGAAACTCAAAACACATATATGCCTACTGTTCTTTGAAAACTTAACTCGACACGACTCGACAGTTTTATGGTGGCCAAAGCTGGGGTGATAGGGTTGCTCCGAAGGTAGTAATTCACTGAATGGAGATTGTTGGAAGATATGAAAACGTAAAAGAACTTACAGTGGGCGATGTATTAAAGGTAGAGATATGCTGTCGCGGACTTTATTGTAGAACTTTTCATTCTGAACGATTCTTACACTCATAGTATATAGATATTTTTAACGGTTTACCCAGCATACGCTTGAAAGGCACACGGACGACTAGATTCACTGAAATCGTTACTGCACGGCTTCCTTTGGTCATAAATGAATGTTTATCAACAGAAACCTCCCGGAATCCTTTACAGAATGGGGAAAACCGTATCAAAATCCATCCAGTGGTTCTCGACATTACCCGTTACATCCAAGAATCGGGGACTTGGTTTTATACGGTACTATGTAGAGATTATTATTACCGGTACTAATATTATTCCCATTTCAACGGGTCGGGGGATGCGATGAAATTCTAATTGATCAGTGATTTTTATGGCCTGTTGATCTTCCTGACGCCAACCTCTTGACATTAGGTAAAGAGAGATGGAAAATGAATGAAGATAAATCAAACTGGGCTAGAAGTTGGGAGGAGCCAGTCGTGGTCTAGAACAAGGTTCCGTCCTGGCATTTGCCTGGAGTTGAAAATGGGAAAACTGAAGATAAGGTTCGAACCCGCGCCAACCCAATTTACTAAGAGCTTGGCAACATGGACTTGCGCTGGGGCAGGGCGAGCGCCCTTCGTTGGGCTATTGGCAACTCCAGCTATCTGTTATGACATCTAGCGGTAAAAATGAGAAACTTACCAAGTAGGATACATTTGTCACGTGGTGACTGTTTGTATATGGTTTCTTGTATTGGTAAACAGATCGTGGTAAATTGTTCGTGTCTTTATACATAAGTAATGAGTTTTACTCGTTGATAGAGTAAAAAATGAGTAAAAGCAAAGTGTATTGCTCAGTTTACGGCTGTAAGTCGATGTATAAGAGGGCTGCGGATATACGTTTTCATCACTTTCCAAAAGATGCAAATAGCAATAGCCGAAATGTGATGATACCTAATAATACCTAATAATAATACCTTTCCACCCCGGGAAAGTTATAACACTTGTCGAGGTAGACAGACAGAAGACCTGCGACGTAAAGCCAGCGAAGGTTATCCAGTTTAAAAACAGCTGTTACGATGGGCGCGCTGGTAAGATTGAAGTTACTTGAATAATTAATTAAATAAGTAATTATTGGCTGCTTGGTAGGGAAAAGGGATGAATTTAACTTGTATTAAAATTCGGGGGGCGACAGGAATTGCTTGATTTGGATAGTTAAAAGATGGGTTTGGTGTTGAATATTTGAATGGTAGCGGAATCACTCATTCTACAGTGTTACCATGGGGAGGCAAATTAGGCCTATATGACTCGTAGTGGAATAGCTCAAATATCGAAGAACTTGGCGATTACGAGGTGTAGGCTTGGCGGAAAGGCTAGCGGATCATCAGTTTGACATCAATTCACGATATAAGTCGGAGCTTGGAGCAGTGGCGTCTGGTTTGCATGGATGCTAGTCTCGGAATGATAAAAGTAGCATAGCTTCGGTATGCTATTTATTTATGTGCCGTATTTCTCTATTTGAATGTCCTCGGCGTTGACTCAGGATCGACATTTCCATTATATTGCGCATAATAGTACCGAAATAATGTCCGAAGTGTAGCCCTGTGTATATTTGAATCAGCTGATCTACATCAACCATAAAAACTGATGCTTGATAATATGCAATTGACACAAACAAATCCAGTGGAACACACAAATTAGATCACGTGTATCGCACAGGTATACATATATACAATTAAAAATAACACTGTCATTACTTTAGAGACCATATTTACTGATTATAACCCAAAAATAAAAAGTGTTCCATATCAAACGCGTGTTATTGAGTATTTTAAACCCTACTTATCCAGACCGACCGCAGCGCCCCAAGTGTTAGTTTGAGTTGCCAATAGCGAGCACCGAGACCGCTGTCGGTCACAGAAACCTTGAATGAATTTGCAATTTGTTATTTTGCCTTACATGACTCGGTACGTCACATCAAAACAAAACTACTCTGTAGAAGTCACCTTTGTGCTAAATGACTGCGGTGTTTTGGCTAGTTGGTCTACGTGCTGGCACATGACAGCTCAATCAACTAATAGACAATAGTCATGGAACAGCTGCTGGTTCCGGAAATTCCCGGGGAATAACCTAACCTCACTTTATGTGTGACGGTTGTTCTCATGTCTACCCACAATGCATCAGAAGGATGCGTTGGGCGTGGAGCATGCAAATCACAGCTGCTCGGCAAGTCTAGAGGGCCATGAATCACACATTATCATAGCCGCTGCATCAAGAAAGAGAATGATATTATTTCCATCGTCATTGTTCATGATTTAACGCCAGAATACATACACCCGGTCGTAAAGCGTTTCAACGTCCTGTCTCCTTTAATATCAATTAACTGGTATAAACAATACGAAACCTCTCTCACCGTTCTGAACTGTACATTAAAAGTCAGGAAGCTTTCAAAGCTAACAATAGGCTGAGAATTATTATTCCAATCTATTTAGGAAATATAGACACTAATAAATGACTAGACAGTTTTGGTGAATGAGGTACTAACTGTATTTGGCACAGATTCCCATCCTTCGCGTAGAATAGGAACGGAAGGGAGATTGTAGTTTTACGTGACCGTGAATCTTGTGATTATGAACCACGGGACCTCCTTTTTACGTGGAATCCGAACCACAGGACATGGCACTTCACGTCAAAAATCTCACATGCATTGACTTGGAATCGAACCTTGTCCATCTTGGTGAGAGGTTATCAGCATGACCACTGGGCCAGCACGGCTCTCAGAATGCGAAAAAGGAGGGAGAAGTGACGTGCTAGGTGAAATGCAGTGCTCAGAATATTTTAAATATTACGATTTAGTGACTTGCTTATTTTGCAATGTGTATGTAATCACTAGGCCTCGGATGTTTAAGACGTAATAATAGCCCGAATATGCAAGCAAATATGACCTTAAAAATGACAAAATATCACTAAAAAATGGCAAAATATGACTGAAAATTACTGATTTAAATATGGCCGTTGTTTAAAAAATATTAACCAAGTGACAATCCGTTCGATAATAAATTGTTAACTAAATTCTTGGTCGCCTCCGTAGCGTAGCGGTCAGCATGGTTAGCTGCCGCCCCGGAGGTCCTGGGTTCGATTGCCGGCTCTGCCACGAACTTTGAAAAGTGGTACGAGGACTGGAACGGCGTCTACTCAGCCTCGGGTGGCCCAAATGAGTAGAGGGGGTTCGATTCCCCCTCAGCCATCCTCGAAGTGGTTTTCCGTGGTTTCCCACTTCACCTTCGGGCAAATGCCGGGATGGTACCTTCTTCAAGGCCACGGCCGCCTCCTTCCCTCTTCCTTATCTATCCATCCTAACCATCCCTTCCCTTCCCTCATGAGGCCCCTGTTCGCTTTGCAGGTGAGGCCGCCTGGGCGAGGTGCCAATCCCACCTCACCAGTTGTATCCCTTCCGATTCGATGTTCCCAGCTCTAGGACACTGCCCGTAGAGGCGGTAGTGGTGAGTTCCCTCGCTGAGTCCGTGGGTTCCACCAACCAGGAGGGTAAACGACTAAAACAAAACAAAAAACAACTTGTAGTCCATAGTGGCTCCATTCGAAAGTAATAATAATAATTGAGAATGAAGTACTCTGGTGATATTTTTGCCTATTTTCATTTTTGAAAAAAAAAATAGGCTTAAGAAATCACCTTTTTTTCGTGTGTGTGCGTGTGTGTGTGAGAGTGTGTGTCCCTAATAAAATCTAAACGGCTGGAGCGATTTCAATGAAATTAGGTGAGGTTATAGCACCAATTTGGCCGACCCCGATCGTGCTCTTCAAATTTCATTACGTCTCATCAATCCAACATGGCGTTTTTGCGAAATATTTCACCGGCATTCTATATCTCCGAAACTATTACTGATATCACCCTAAAATGCTGTACAGTAATAAAGGGCACTACTTACAGTTCACCTATGAGACTTTCAAAAACCTGTTAACTACAAAACGAACATGGCGGCCAAGTAAAATCAAAACTTTTAAATAGATTTTTCTCGCGATTTAACCATCCAAAATGCAGTGAAACTTTGTATAGGAATTGTTTATATACATTGTGATGGACTGGCATCTAATTTACTTAAATTGTGTATATAACTGCAAGATGGAGGCTGTGCGAAATATTTCACCGGCATTCTATGTCTCCGAAACTATTATCGATATCATCCTGAAAGTTTGTACGGTGATAAAGGGCATTACTACTAATTTATCGATGCAACTTTCAAAAACCTGTAAAATACAATACGAACATGGCGGCCAAGCAAAATTGAAACATTTTAACAGACTTTTCTCGCAATTTTGACCATCTGAGTGCAGTGAAATATGGTACAGTAAAGTTTCATACACATTGCAATACACTGATATCTAATTTAGTTCAATTGTTTACATAACTTCAAGATGGCGGCTGTGCGAAACTTTGAAATCATGGCGACTGTCCGAAATATTTAGACGGTTCTTATTATCTATTAATCTACGAAGTACGTCCAGAAAGTAAGTTCCGTTTGGTAATAACATTAAATGTACAGATACAGAAAAAATATTTATTGCACAACATTCTACAACCCTTAAACTACTTTTCCACATAACTGCAGAAATGTTGCAGGCTTTTGTCGAGGCGTGGCACGAGTTTTTTTTATACCTTCTTCATAGACGTGTGCCGCCTGTGTCTTCAACTAGTTGTACGTTCCGCTGCAGCGCAGTTCCGCATATGCGCGGTAGACGCTCTGTATCAAGGAGAAGAAACGTGAGCCATTTGGAGAGCGCTGTCAGCCACGTACGCGTTGTTGTGCATGTTTACTCGTACAATGTCGGTGTTGATTGAAAATCCCGCCGCTTGTGAAATCAGATCTGTGATTCGTTTTCTGAATGCTAGGAAAGTGAAACCAATTGAAATTTATCGGCAAATTTGCGAAGTGTATGGACAAAATGCGATGAGTGATTCAATGGTGAGAAGATGGGTCCGACAGTTCAATGAAGGACGTAGTGAAGTGCACGATGAAGAACGAAGTGGGCGTCCATCTTTGGTTACATAAGAACTGGTTCACGCGATTGATGACAAGATCCGGGAAAACCGCAGGTTTACAATTAGTGCTCTCGCTATGGAATTTCCCCAAATCTCACGATCACTAATTCATGAAATTGTTACCGAAAAACTGAACTTTCGTAAACTTTGCCGACGTTGGGTACCAAAGATTCTCACGGAGCAACACAAAACAAAACGGATGGGTTTTGACCCGTTACAATGAAGGCGGCGAAGAATTTCTGACACAGATAGTCACAGGAGATGAAACTTGGGTTTCTTACGACACCCCTGAAAGTAGGCGGCATTCAATGGAATGGAGGCACACTTCATCCCCAGCAAAGGTTAAGCAGAAACAAATCTTGACACCTCGGAAAATGATGTGCACAGTGTTCTGGGACTGAAAAGGCATCTTACTCATTGATTTCTTACCGCGTGTTCAAACAAGCAACGCAGATGCTTACTGCGAGACACTTAGGAAATTCCACCGCGCAATACAGAATAAGCGCCGAGGGTTGCTGTCGAAAGGTGTTGTTTTTCTTCACGACAACGCTCGACCACACACTGCAAATGTGACGAAAAACCTCCTACAGTGATCTGACTGGGACGTGTTTGACCACCCTCCGTACAGCCCTGACCTCGCTCCTAGCGACTTTCATCTGTCCACACATCTCAAGCGGCAAACTTCTATGAAGAAGGTATCCAAATCCTTGTGCCACGCTATGAAAAATGCCTGCAAAAGTTCAGCAGTTATGTGGAAAAGTAGTTTAAGAGGTGTAGAATGTTGTGCAATAAATAATTTTTCTGTATCTGTACACAATTTAATTTTATTACCAAACGGAACTTACTTTCTGGACATGCCTCGTATGAGAGCAATCAAACTGAAATTTTATATGTTGATAGAGGCTATGAACATCAGTTCACCTATGGGACTTTCAATAACCTGGTGGGCACAAATCCAAAATGGCGGCGACGTGAAGTATAAATATTTAAATGGACGTTTCTCGCGGTTTAAACATCCAAGCGCAGTGAAACATGGTACGGTAAATGCTTATACAAATGTTAATCCACACGCATCTAATTTATTTCAATTGTTTTCATAACCACAAGATGGCGGCTGAGCAACATTTTAAAATCTCTATTTTATTTATTGTGTCCTAATCCTGCGATTGAAGTTTGAATGCTACACCTACAGAATAATGTCATGTAATAGTACATAACTCTAAGACCTACATATATAAAAATCCAACAAATTTAGACATATTTAAAATATTTAGACTGTTCTCAATATCTACGAATCAATTACAGCAATCAAACTGATATATTGTATGTTGATATAGGCAATTAACATGAGTAGGATATATGAAAATAGGCTGTATAGTTCTTCACGGAACTACTTGTTGTACATCATCTTTGTCTGTAGGTATGTACGTGACATGTGACAAATGGCGATCGCTTACCTTCTTAGACACACGAACACACACAGACACACCTGGATTATCTGGCAGCATGTGGAGAACCATTGTTTACTTGGTTACACTTAGCGTGCCTCCAGGCGAGATCCGTCAAAAGTAATGACGTGGACAACAAGCAATTACACCATCACTTACAGCTGCCACCTCGTCTGAGCAACTGCCGGAACTTATCGCATGTTACACATTTGCTATCAACAAATCGCTCTTTTTATCAGCACAAATAACATATCGTGATTGTTATTGAGTCTGGATGGCATGACACTTAATTTATAGGTATGATTACAATACAGCCAGACTGGGAGTTCTTCAGTATCGATGGTATTGGCGTCATGATGAATTTTAATAGAGTCAGCACGCACACGTCAGATTTCTATGAAGTACAGTTTATTGAGTTTCAAAATTTCGTTTTAATACTACTTGTGATCTTCATATTTATTTGTTTATTTATTAATTAATTAATTAATTAATTTATTTATTTATTTATTTGAAAACGCACAATGTGCAAGATTATTTCACTGTCATTCTGTGCAGAGCCTAGTCAAGGAAATTGTCCTTCCTGTACAACTCAGTACGTGATGACTTGGGCTCGGATGTTTAGGAAAATTCATATTTTTTGTTTGCCTGTATTTTCATGCCCCCAGGGGCTCACATCTTGTGGGCGTGGGTTGGACACCACGGGGCCCCAGCTGAGTCCGGCATTGCTTCCACTTACTTGTGCCGGGCTCCTCTCCGTCTTCTTTCCTGTCGACCTCACTTGGTCAACTCTTGTTCTCTTCCGACCCCGACGGTATTAGGGTATCCGAGGCCTAGGGAGTCTCTTCCTTTCCCGCCTTAATTGGCCCTTGTCTCATCTTTCCTGACACCCTCCTTCTGTGAGGGGTCAGCCTTCTTTTTCTTTTCCTTTTACCTCCTGCCTTGTGCTCCAGGCCCTTAAGGAGGCAGGGTGTATGTAGCCCCACCACTTCTGGTGCACCCTAGATAATGCTACACCCTCAGGGGCTCACGGCTGGTGAGTTCGGGAGTTGGCGACCCCGAGGGATTCCTGAGCTGGGTTCGTTTTCCCCTTTTGTCCCTTACCTTCGGGGCGGACCCTCTCCTCTTTCACTTTCCTATCTGCCTTTCATGGCTCTCCTTCCTTCCAAGTCCCTCAATCCACATTCTTCGAGGGTTGAGGGCATTTCTTTTCCTCCTGTCCTTTATTTGCCTTATTCTCCTTTAGTTTTCCATTTCTTCTTCTAGTATGTAGGTTGGTAGTTAGTTTTAGTTTTAAGTTTACATTTCATTTTCATCTTCACGATCACCCAAACCATCAGGGGCCGATAGCCTAGATGTTAGTCCCCTTAAAACAACAATTATCATCATCATCATCCTTATGGAGGCAGGGTGTATGTAGCCCCACCACTTCTGGTGCACCCTAGATAATGCTACACCCTCAGGGGCTCACGGCTGGTGAGTTCGGGAGTTGGCGACCCCGAGGGATTCCTGAGCTGGTTCCGTTTTCCCCTTTTGTCCCTTACCTTTGGGGCGGGCCCTCTCCTCTTTCACTTTCCTATATGCCTTTCATGGCTCTCCTTCCTTCCAAGTCCCTCAATCCGCCTTCTCCGAGGGTTGAGGGCATTTCTTTTCCTTCTGTCCTTTTATTTGCCTTATTCTCCTTTAGTTTTCCATTTCTTCTTCTAGTATGTAGGTAAGTAGTTAGATTTATTTTTAAGTTCGCTTTTCATTTTCATCTTCACGATCACCCAAACCATCAGGGGCCGATAACCTAGATGTTAGGCCCCTTAAAACAACAATTATCATCATCGTCATCATTGAATGGGCCAAAGACCCAGAGTTTCATAAAGTTCCTCAATTTGGTTTAGTTTATTACAGGAACTGATTTTTTTGGTATTATTGTGGAATTAAATGATTGTCATTGTTTGAGGTTAATTAGCAGGGGAAGTGTTGGAGTTGGTAGTTAACAATTTAAGTTGGCAGCATTGATTTTATATTTTAGTATTCCTTGTGTTGTTTGTGCATTGTAGCGTGATGGACGTGTAAATATACGATCTGCTATTTCGTTAACAAACTCGTTATTTCCACTGAAACTTGAAGATTAGTTAACAACAGCATACCCATTGATCCCATACCTCATGAAACCGTACAAACGTGATGGACTAAATGAAACAAAGCGAAGGTATAATGACCGCTTATCACGTGGCAGAAAGACAGTGGAATGTACATTCGGATTAACCTACTCGAAGTGGCGTATTCTTTCAAAATCAATAGAAACGTCAGTGGATCTTGCTGATAAAATCGTGAAGTGCATTTGTGTTTTACACAACATAGTAATTGACAAAGAAGGACTGGAAAGACACCTCACAGACGTCCACATTGGAGGGCACAATGTTCGTTGGGAGAGAAGAGGGAGACCTCCAACTCAGGCAGAAAACATAAGAGCTACATTTGCACAATACTTTGACAAATATCATTTAAGCTATGTTTGAGGATGTTTAAATCTGCTAAAATAATTACACAGGTTATTACATGACTAGTATGTTGGGTAGTAAGTTCCTCAAACAGATGTTTAGTGCATTAAGTTTTGTATGTATGTTTAACAAATGTAATATAAATTTTGTAAATTTTTCACTTACCGTCTTCTACACCCATTTCGACAGCTATCTCCTGCCATGCCTTGTCCACCATGATGGCGATTTGAGTGGCCTTTCAATCATTTGTTCCATATAACACGTTTTAAAAACACTTTTGAAATCAAAATGTCTTCATCCACTTCCATCTTGCCTTTTAAATTAATATTTATTTAAGAAAAACACCAGAGCAACCGCTGTAGCCCAGTCAATAAAGGTAAAAATATACGCTTTGTCGCAACTAATTAGAGGAAAGCTGAATTTTTGCAGGATGTTAGTATACAAAGTAAATAGCCAAAAATTACAAAGTCCCGACCCCCACCCCTCTTGCTTATCCCCACCCCCTCCTATACCTTGCTAGAGCAGTACTATGGTTAAATGCTTACAGCTCGAAAACTAATAAAGCTACAGACGTCCCCCAGGGGCTCACATCTAGTGGGTTGTGGGTTGGCGACCACGGGGCCCCAGCTGAGTCCGGCATTGCTTCCACTTACTTGTGCCGGCTCCTCTCTTTCTTCTTTCCTGTCGACCTCACTTGGTCAACTCTTGTTCTCTTCCGACCCCGACGGTATTAGGGTATCCGAGGCCTAGGGAGTCTCTTCCTTTGCCGCCTTCATTGGCCCTTGTCTCATCTTTTCTGATTCCCTCCTTCTGCGAGGGGTCAGCCTTCTTTTTCTTTTCCTTTTACCTCCTGCCTTGTGCTCAAGGCCCTTAAGGAGGCAGGGTGTATGTAGCCCCATCACTTCTGGTGCACCGTCGATAATGCTACACCCTCAGGGGCTCACGGCTGGTGAGTTCGGGCGTTGGCGACCCCGAGGGATTCCTGAGCTGGGTCCGTTTTCCCCTTTTTGTCCCTTCCCTTTGGGGCGGACCTTCTCCTCTCTCCCCTCTCCTCTCCTCTTTTCCTTCTATTTCCTTTTCTCTTTAAGATTCCCGCACTGTTTTTGTTACTCGAATCACCGTGTATCTAAATTCCCTTTTACCATTTTTTTAAGGCATTTTTGATCTATGTTGCATTTTGTAAGTCTCTTCGATCTAAATTACATCTCGCGATTGTTTTCAACCTCAATTGCATTTTGTAAAGATTGACAATCTAAATTGCTTTTTAGTAAGTCTTTCAATGCAGGCGTCAGGGCATTTTAGTGAGTATTTTGAATTTCAATTGCATTTTGTAAGTATTTTCAACCAAAACCGCATTTCGCACGAATTTTGAATCTAAATTGCATTTTGTTTGGTGGGCATTTTGCACATATTTTGATTCTCAATTGCATTTTGTGGGTATTTTGAATCTAAATTACATTTGTCAAGTATTTTCAATCTAAATTGCTTTTTGTAAGTATTGTCAATCCACATGAGTCGTTTGAATCTACCGTACATTTTGTAAGCATTTTCAATTTCAATTGCATTTTGTAAGTATTTTGAATTTCAATTGCACTTTGTGAATAATTTGGATTGCAACTGGGATATTTCAATCTGAATTGCATTGTGTATTTTCAATTTCAATTGCATTTTGTAAGTATTTTGAACCTCAATTGCATTTTGTACGTACTTTCGATCTCATTTGCATTTTGTAAGTATTTTGAATTTCAGTTGCATTTTGTAAGTATTTCGGCGCTACTTTGCATTTTGTACGTATTTTGAATCTAGCCTACGTTTTGTGGGTCTTTTTCAATCTATTCTTTTTGTGCAACTTTTCGTTCTAAATTCCCTTTTGTAGGACCATATTGTGAGTAGTTTCCATGTGAGTTCCTTTTTGTACGTATTTTCCGTCTTCGATAATTTTGTTCTGGTTTCCATTTCATTATCATTTTCGCTATCACCCAGATCATTAGGGGCCGATAACCTCGATGTTAGGCCCCTTAAAACAACAATTATCATCATCATCAAAGCTACAGACGTGATTGTTTTTTATTTTACTCCTTACAATATTTTTAACAATTTATTTAAGAATAAATTTTTATGTAAACAACCTATTATCGCCATAATACATTAATATATGCAAAAACTGTCATTGCAAAAAACAAAAAGTAATTTATACTAATTATTGTGATAGCGAGGACTCACTTCGCAGTTTTTGGTAACGTTATAGTACACGGTCATTGTTCACTTACATAACCTCATGTTGGTAGGATATATTCTACAGTTGGATGTATGTACACTTCTCTCTGAATGATCACACTGAATAGTGTTTGAAAGTGATATGCTTGATTTTAAGGCACCAAATCATAGTGAAGCAACATGAATGTTAAAACAGCAAATAAGTGTATTGTTGCCTTACGTAAATTGCATGAGCGGAGTACAGGTTATGATCAGCTGTGACTAAACCAATGAGATGAATTCATGAAGATATCTCATTTCGCCTTCTGTGAGTATTCCTATTAATATTATTTCTGTCAGTGAATACAATGCAGAATAGAAAGAATACTGAAGCATTATCAAATTCTCGGACGAAGACAGTTAAGTTTACATGATACAAACCGATAAATTTCTGTTAAGTAGTGTAACGACCTCTGTGGGTTGGGGCTGTAGAATAGACCCACGGTATTCCCTGCCTGTCGTAAAAGGCGACTAAAAGGGGACCGAGTAGCCGCCGGTATAAGTGGCTCCCCTCTTTCGCAAATTGCAGATAGGGTCAGGGCACTCTTTTGTCCTTGGAATGAGAAATCGCTCCTTAAGGTGGATGAACCAGCAGGATTTGGTCAACAGCATAAGAATGGAGAAGGCAACGGGAAACCACTCCATTAAAGACCTTTATGTGTATCCCAAGAAAACCTATGATGAGTCCAAAGACAAATGTTAGTGAAGTTGGCAACTGCGGGATCACACCTCAAAGGAATGATGTCGGGCCCGGCAGGAGAGGAAATGGGGCCTCTCAGGTCGTTATCCGGAGAAATCCCTATTTTAAAATTGGAACATGGAATGTTCGAACTATGTTACAAGCTGGGAAACTAGAGAACTTGAAAAGAGAAATAGACCGACATAAATTAGATATTTTAGGATTAGCTGAAACACGTTGGAGAGAAGAAGGAGAGTTCACAAGCGGAGACTACAAAGTCTTGCACTCCGGAAGTGAGAATGGTCAAGGCGGTGTAGGTTTGGTACTAAATGCTAACTCTTCAAGAGCCCTACTGGATGTTGAAGCTATTGGAAACAGAATTATCATAGCACGTTTTCTGGCAACACCCGTAAATTTAGTTGTGGTGCAGGTATATATGCCTACGTCCAGCAGTGATGATGATGAGGCTGAAGAAATGTATGAGAAGCTGGAAGAATTACTGCGTAAGACAAGGGCTAGCGAGAACATTATTATAATGGGAGACTGGAATGCAGTGATTGGTGAGGGAAAAGAAGGATTTGCAGTAGGAGGGTATGGTCTTGGTAGAAGAAATTCACGTGGTCAACGTCTTCTCGAATTCTGTGAACAAGAGAGGTTCGTTATAAGTAACACTTGGTTTACCTCACCAAAGAGGCGGAGATATACTTGGAAAAAGCCAGGTGATGATCAACGTTACCAGATTGACTATATTCTTGTCAAGGAAAGATACAAAAATCAAGTGAAGAAATCCATGGCATATCCAGGTGCTGACATCTGTTCTGATCATTCTCTACTAGTAATGAGGACGGAACTGAAATTTAAACGCAGGATTCAGGGAAAACCAACAAAGAAGTGGAATCTTGAAGCATTTAAAAGCGAGCGGACTAAAAAGCAATATCAGGAAGCCACTGATGACAACATATCATCATATGCAAACAACTCACAAACTGTTGATCATTTATGGTCAATAGCCAAATTCTCCATCGAAAAGGCTGCTGAAGACTATGTGGGATTTGTGGAAAGAGTGAATCGCAAACCATGGATCACACAGGACATTCTCTTAAAGATGGATGAAAGAAGAAAATTTAAAAACGACTCTTCAGAAGTAGGCAGAAATAACTACCGAATGCTAAAGAACCAGATTGATCGACTCTGTCGGGAGAAGAAAATGGAGTGGTGGCAGTCAAAATGTGAAGAGATCGAATTTCTGCAAAAACAAGGAAGAACAGATTTAGCCTACCAAAAGATCAGGGAAACTACTAAGAAACAAAAAGGATTCCGCACTAGACAGTTCCGTGATACACATGGGAATCCTATATCAGACCTGAATTACAAGAAGGAACACTGGAGGATGTATGTTGAAGATCTATACGCAGAACCAATTCCATTCCTTTTGCCAACACGTGGCGAGGAAGACAGGCCAATTGCAGAAGATAGAATTATTAGATCAGAGTTCGATGAAGCTCTAAAATCAATATCCATGGGTAAAACACCAGGTATTGACAATGTTCCTGCCGAACTAATCAAGAATAGTGGGGATAGTACACTTGAATGGATATTCAAATTGGTAGCAAGAATTTTCGAAGAAGGTAAATGGCCTCAGGAGTTTTACACCAGCATCATCATTCCAATTCCAAAGAAGACTGTACCAGTTGAATGTAGTGACTATCGGACCATTAGTCTCATCCCTCATGCATCAAAGATACTTCTGCAGATTTTAAGGAAAAGGATGGAAATATACATCGAACAGTATCTAGACAACTCTCAATTTGGCTTTCGAAAGAATATGTCTACACGTGATGCTATCGGGTCCTTGCGATGTCTTGGAGAAAAGATGTTAAGTGTAAACAGAAACCTTTACGTGTGCTTTGTGGACTTCGAAAAAGCATTTGATAAAGTCAGCTGGCACAAGCTGTTTCCTCTTCTGAATCAAATAGGTTGTCCCCATCGATTAATCAGATTAATATTTGATCTGTATATAAATCAAACTGCTGTTGTTCGGCTTGGAAATGACGTATCAGAACCCGCTAAGATCCGCAAAGGTGTGCGACAAGGGTGTTTGCTGTCCCCTGGACTGTTCAATGCCTTCGCTGAAGCTATAACTAAGTGGGCTTTTAAAGGTTCTAATATGGGAGTGAAAGTTGGTGGAAGACTTATCCAGAATATTAAATTTGCTGATGATCTGGCATTACTTGCAGTAAATCCGCATACATTAACAGACATGTTGCAATGTTTAAATTATACAGCTACAGAATATGGAATGAAAATCAATTTTAAGAAGACCAAGATTCTGGTGATAAGTAAGCATCAACACGAACTAAATATTACCATAAATAAAGAACCAGTACAACAGGTCAATCGTTTTAAATACCTTGGCCAGATCTTCACAGAAGACCTACGATGTGAAGTTGAAATCAGGAGCCGTATAGCCATGGCCAAGCAGGCATTCCGTGAAAAGCATTCTCTAATTTGTCAACGCTCGATGTCCCTCAGCCTTAGAAAACAACTGGTTAAGACCTACATATGGCCAGTTGCAATGTACTGCAGTGAGACCTGGTCAATGAATAGAGGTGACATTAAACGACTAGAAGCGTTTGAGATGTGGTGTTGGCGCCGAATGGAAAACATCAGCTGGGTAGAGAAAATGACCAACATAACGGTGCTGGATCGAATAAAGGAAAAACGGCAAATGATCCGCCAGATATATAGAAGGAGATCCACCTGGCTTGGCCACAGGTTACGACATGGTGGCCTGATGATCGACATTCTAGAAGGCAAAATACCCGGAAAACGCCCTCGCGGGAGGCCACGGAACACTTTCATGAGATCTTTCCTACATAGCTCTGGCCTACGAAATTATGAAATGGTCAAAAGGACAGCACAAGACCGAACAACGTGGAGAAGACTCATTGTAGGGGCAGACCAGTCGCTTGACTGAAAAACATGATGAAGATGATAAATGGATATTTCGAACATTTTTTTTTATAATTGGTTCATATTTGAGCATTTGTTTGGTAAGAACGTCATATTTCAGTAGTTTGACGGCAGCTGTTGGTGAGCAATCATCCTCAACTTACCAAACGGGAACTAGTGTTTACAGAAATAGACTGTAAATAACCACTTAAACATTTATATTTAGAAAATTAATATGAAAATAGGAATAATTTAGTTAACAATTCAATTTCGAAGGGATTGTCGCTTGGATTTATAATTAAAAACGACCATATTTAAATCAGTCAATTTCAGGTCATACTTTGTCATGTTTAAGGTCATATTTGCTTGCATATTCGGGCTATTTTTAGGTCTTAAACATCAGAGCCCTAGTGATAAAGATCAAATTGCTTCCCGCATAAAGCACACACGCATCCCTCATTCGGCGAGTGGTACGTCTTCGTGGAGCATAGATTGAAATGAAATCCGTTTGTAGCTGGCTTCTTTCCACTTCATCGCGTCTGTCCTGTAAACGTCCAGCCAAACTTCGGTTTTCTTTCTATGATGTTCGAGAAAAAGACTTTGGTATGCTGTAGTTGATGGGAGAGAGAATTTTTCCCGCATTTCCTTCAACAACATAATTTCCCTCGTTAGCTCATATACCAGCCACGAAGAGGTAAATTTTGATAAACATAGAGCCCTCTTTAGAAATGCCGCCTTAACCTTTTGTTTGGTTGGTTGGTTCCTCGGTTTAGGGGCTGCGACAACGCGGTCATGTAGTCCCGTGTACTTTGGGTGTGTGTAGAATCTGTCTGATAACCGGTGTTAATTGTGATGACTGTATTAGTGTGTGTTATCTGTTTTTAATTCACGTAAGGTCTGCAGACATTGAATATTTCAAGTAGTTCCTACTTTTGCTGCCAAACGCCACCGTCAACGACTACTAGTTCAGAACTTGGCTACTAGACGCCACCGCAGTCGGCTCCTGGTGACGAACGTAGGAACCTAAGAGCGTTGTTTAAACCTAACCTGTAATTTAGATTCACACAGGAGTAATTAGTGGAAGATTCTATAACATGCCATAAATCTATGACATGGGACCGCCGGCTTTACTTCCCCTCCGAAGGAAGGCTTATTGAGGGAATTTTAACGCTCTTAAAAAATCCGACGACTTTGGCCGGGTTTGAACCCGCGATCTTGGGCATAGAAGCTCAGCATGCTACCAACTACGTCACCAAAGCCGCCCCTTAACCTTTTACACATCCTTTAGGTTGCTTACTGATAGGTGCTGCCAGTTACTGGAAATGCCGTAAGTTATGATGGGAGTTATTTTGACTCTGAATAGCTTCTACGTTGTTTGGAGAGATACCTTTTGCAAGTATTTTATATCATTTATGGTATCATTGCTGCTGTTAACTTAGCCACTTCATAATTAACACTAAATTGTATCAAACACTGTCGATTTTATTACTTTCCGTACTTAAGATAGCTGTCGCACGTCCTATTAATTCGACAGTCTTATGGATTAATTTGGAGATGTCCTGAATATTATCCTCTATTTTGAGAAGTTTAGTGACAGTTGCTTCTTTATACCAGTATTCATTGATTTTAATATAATCTAACAGTGCACGAGTCCTCCATCTCTGTTGGTAATTTGTTGCATTCAACTCCCCTAAATCATTTTGAACTTCGAACAAATTACGTTTTTATTCAAACGATTCATGATTTTTGGGCTAATGCCGTGTGAAAATAACATTAAATACCACCAGACGTTTCGGAGGAACCTTGCCTCCTTTTTCAATGAAATTAAACAATTTGGCCAAAGAAAGTATATCAATGAGATTACAACAAAACTAGATACATTCTTCTGTTCGTCACCAGAGAGCAGCTGCCAGAAATTACTGTATGGACCATGGTAGAAAAACGCGCCATATTAATAAGAACGGCGGACAGAGTTGTAAGTAAGGAGAAGGTAAAATGGGCGGGGGGGGGGGGGGGAAATATTGAGACTCCTCGAAGAATGAGTATGTCCAAATAAGGAGAAAAAGAGGAGGGGAGGGGGTTGGGAGGAGAGGGTTTGATGGATATAAGGAAACAGAAATAAAAGGGAAGTGTATCTGTACGAACCGAGGAGGAATTATCTTCCTAGATCTTTAATAACTGGTAGCCAAGTGTCACTTAGCTGATATCCAGTGTCTCTGTTGAAGTTATTGGGATTTTTACGAATTTCAAATGCCTCCCTTATAATTCTATACAAGGGTCCTTCGAAACGTCTGGTGGTACCGGTATTTAATTTTATTTTCACATGACATTAGCCCAAAAACCATGAATTATTTGAATAGTAATCCGGGCCGTGAAAGCCTTAATCTACAATTATGTTTTTGTTTTACTTTTCCAAAAGTAGTTAAATAGTTGTTTTAGGCCTACTAGTCAGTTGTCATGTAATATTACAATGCATATAATAGAAATAATAAACACTCCTGGCGAAAATTACGAGTACATGTGTTATTATGGTGTTTGAAGCCTCGTTTCAGTGTTTAATGTTTTTCAGTCTTTCAACTCGATTCTACCCAATTGTATTGAGTGTTTACATAATTCTGAAAAAACAAGATGTTCAGTAAAGAACATATAGCCTACTTTCTCCTAAATGCTTGAGTATTGTTATAACTCTTTGTCCTTTTCTAGGAGTATAATTGAATGTTGGTTGTAGTAGCTTGTTGAAATACAACGTGCTATAGGGATATTAAACATGAATATGAAGTGCCCTTTGCTAGTGCTACCTCTGTAACAAATTTCATTCAATTCGGTTTCACCGTGTTTGAATTGATATGGGGAATGGATTTGCACACATATATGGCCGCTATTTGCAAACTATTGGGCTGATGACCTTGTAGTCACTCATAAGATGCTTTCCAAAAAAAAGGCATGTTGTTGCAAAATCTGGTAGAGATCAAATTATTAGGATGGTCGTAATTTGATTTATGCTTTTAACATTTGGGTGGCCGTCATTCCGTTTCCGTCAAAATGGCGGCGATATAAAACATGCCACTGAGGTGCCCTTTGCTAGTACCACCTCTGGACCAAATTTCGTTCAATTCGGTTTCACCGTGTTTGAATTGATAGGGGGAATCGATTTGCACACATACTTGGCCACCATCTGCAAACTATTGGGCTGATGATCTTGCAGTTTGGTCAGAACATGCTTCACACATAAAGATATGTTGTTGCAAAATTTGGTAGAGACTAGATTATTAGGTTGGTCGTCATTACATTTTAGCTTTTAACATTTGGGAGGTCGCGATTGCGTTTCCTTCAAGATGGCGGTGATATAAAACCTGAAACTGAGGTGCCCTTTGCTAGTGCTACCTCTGTACCAAATTTCGTTCCATTCGGTTTCACCGTGTTTGAATTGATAGGGGGAATCGATTTTCACACAAAGATGGCCGCCATCCGCAAACTATTAGGCTAATGACCTATTAATTTGGTCAAAGGATGCTCCCTCCATAAGGGTATGTTGTTGCAAAATTTTGTAGAGATCGGATGATAAGGTTAGTCGTAATTTGATTTAAGCTTTGAACATTTTTGTGGCCGCCATTACGTTTCCGTCAAGATGGCGGCGATATAAAACATGACACTGAGGTGCCCTTTGCTAGTACTACCTCTGTACCAAATTTCGTTCCATTCGGTTTCACCGTGTTCGAATTAATAGGGGAAATCGATTTTCACACAAAGATGACTGCCATCCGCAAACTATTAGGCTGATGACCTATTAGTTTGGGCAAAGGATGCTCCCCCCATAAAGGTATGTTGGTGCAAAATTTGGTAGAGATCGATGATTAGGTTAGTCGTAATTTGATTTAAGCTTTGCACATTTGTGTGGCCGCCATTACGTTTCCGTCAAGATGGCGGCGATATAAAACATGACACTGAAGTGCCCTTTGCTAGTGCTACCTTGTACCAAATTTCGTTCAATTCGCGTTCACCGTGTTCGAATTGATAGGGGGGGGGGGGCAGACATTCAGAGTACACACACTCCCACACACACACAAACAGACACACTTTTTTCGCCCTGTGTTGGTCTCATAAGTCTACTTTCATTTTTTGCAAAAATCGAAAGTAGGCTAACAATACACGAGATTAATAAATACAAACTGGTCATCCAGTTGAGGACCAAGGACCGAACAGGGCGTTTATACTCGGAATCCCCTTCCAACACCTAGATTGAGCAGAAAAGTCAGAATTCTGGCCCAAAGGAATCCTCGTGCGGCCATTTCGAGCACCGAGACTGAGGTACCAAGGGTGAGCAGAACTGGATTAGACACAAAAAAGGAAATGACGGATGTGCCGTTTCTAAAACGACACTTGTAAACTCCTACCTTCAAGGCTCCGTGTTTGTCTTTCTCTGCCAAAGTGGTAGAAAATTTAGTTCGCTGGTTCACGTGAGAGAGCGTGACATTAACAGTGAGAAGATAAGATATTGGTTGAATCATGGTGTTGTGCACTGCCGCTAGATGGCAGTGTTGTTATTGTCGAAGTCCGGACTGGTCCGGACAGCTGTTTTGGAGCCTGGGAAAAGTATTATAAAGTTTATGAATTTACATCGACCTGACCAGATGTAAGAAACTACAGATGAAAGTCCTCGTGGGAAATGAGTGACCTTTGGTTATCCTCAGAGCGCCGGATTTGTTGTGAACTTGGCCATATACGGTACTAAGTCTTATTTGGAAACGTGGATATGTTTGGAATGTTTGTTTTATTAGTTGGTAATGTCCTTTGCTCTAAGCTCTTCTGTTGTTGTTCTAAATCTTCTGTTGACCGAGCTGAACAGTAGTCGTCGATCAGCTGTTAGATGAGACATAAGAAGATCGAGAGTAGCCATCTTGAAGAAATGTCGGTTTGTATTTTAGCTCCGTACCTTATATGTTTGAAATAAGTGGAATACTTGGATATAAAGTTCCCTATTAAAAGAAGATTATTAATCTGGGTATTTGGAGAATATTTCCAAGCCAGTATGGACACTGACAACCTGGATATTTAAGTTGGATGTGAAGTAGGCTATTCATAGTACAATTTGAAGGGTAGACTATTCGTGTACTTGATGTTAAGTACTAAAATGCGTACGGTCACCTGAAAGAAGACTTTCTTTTGAATCGAAGTTGTATTGACTTTGACAAAGGATGCTTGAGGAATATGCCCAACTGTTAATATATAATATTACCAAAATCCCATCGAGACTTAGTATCGGAAAGGTGTTCCTTCAGGTTAATGTAACCTTCCATGTCTTTATATTGAATTTTTATATGTTTATATAATGTGTTGTTAAATGTACTCAAATATTGTAATACAAGTTAAATCATGACAGAGTACCTGGGTATTATTTCTAGATCTTAAGCACAATAGCGTAACCTTATGAGTGCCTCTGGGGTAGAATTATTTAATGGGTCTGGTCGAACCAAGGGGGGAGCGGTTCACTATTAGCTAGAAGCGTGGTTTTTCGATGTATTTTCCACATGAACACTCATTAGGGGTTGTGTTGTTGTGTGAGAGATCTGGAAAGAGATGCAGATAAAAGCACGTCGAGTTATTTTAGGAACATTGTCAAAGCATAACCTCTAATAATATGTGTTATTTGTTTCATGTTTGGGTGTACGAAAATGACGAAACCAAAGCAAAGGATTTTGCCTACTATGTCTTATCTAAACAAAAATGAATTGGAATATGAGATACATATTAGAATTGGAACGTCTAACAAACATCGAGAGCTGGATTTAATTACTCTAAGGATCTGAGAGATGTTCCCGTGATAATTCCTACTTATGACAACAAGTTTTGTGATAATGGTAAGACTTCAATAATTCCAACTGTTTTTGATCTGGTGAATTCCTTACTATCTTTATATTGTGGTGAGAATCGTTCTACTTCGCATGTGAATCGCGTCAAATACAGATCGTTGCATTGGATCCAAAGGCTAGGCGATTTGATTAACGTTTGGTCACAAAAGGAAGGGTCGTTTAGTGATGAGTTAGCTTCTTGGCGGTCTAAACTAGTGGATACTTTAGCATTATTATTTCCGGAGGTAACCGAGGATGTACCTATCGAATCTTAATTTTGTTCGAAAAGTGTTAATGCTAATTAATGGTCACGAATCGTGTGAAAATAGTGATGTTTTTTTTTTTTTAGCATATGGCTTTTAATGCCGGGAGTGTCCGAGGACATGTTCGGTTCGCCAGTTTTGTAGCTGCTTCGAGACGGACACCCAATGGGTGAGCTACAAGTACCGTTGGGGAGGGAAGGAGGGAAGTTGGAATGTAAGGACGAGGAGTTGGAAGGTAGCCGCTGTGGCCTATAGTTAGGGACCAACCCCGGCATTTGCCTGGAAGGAAGATGGGAAACAACAGAAGACCATCTTCAAGGTTGCCGGCGGGGGGATTCGAACCTCCTCGCCTCCCGGATGTGAGCGACTGCCATCAGTCATGCCGTAACCACCACGGATAACTCACCCGGTATAGTGATGGTGTTCTGATTATTGAGGAATCTGAAAATGTGTTGGTAATGAATAGACCAAATGCGATGAATATTTTAAAAGAGAGTGCTATTTTGGATTTTAAAAAAGTTGGTAGGGTCTTCTATATGTTTACCAAAACACGTGTCGTGTGTTATCAGACCGGTAGTAAGTGAGCAAAGCAACTTGGTAGAAAGATGTACTACTCCACTAGTATCAGATGTTGAGGGAATGTGTTCTACACATGACCTAAATAAATTCGCTTCTAAAGTAAAATAATCTGTTCAGACAGGTGATAGTTTAGATAATGAGTGTGACCGGATGGAAGCTAATAATTCTAAGACCATGATGAATAATAGTGCTATATATAGAGCTAACATAGATTATGCCTTCTATATCTGAATGTGGTGTTAGGTTCGATAGTGTACAAAATCCTTTAAATCTTATCTTAAGAGATTTTCTTGTGTGCGATGGAACAGATGATCATCTGTTAATTAAATTTCTAAGGAAAGTTGCGGAGTTGAGTGATAGTGTGATGGTCTTTGGCTTGTCGGAAAGACAAATATTTAGGTTGATATATCCTTGTACTACAGGCATACTTCGGGAGAAATTGATTGAGAGCATGACGAGTAATTGTTCCTTGAATAATTTCCAAGTTGAAAGCTTAATTTTTTTTATCACACCTCGCACCTTATCTGACTTGCATCGTGAGTACTTGTTCCGAGTCCAAAGAATGGATGAATCCTTGCATCAGTATTTTTAGCCTATTTTCAATTTTGAAAAAATAGGCTTATGAGATCACCTTTTGTCCGTGTGTGTGTGCGTGTGTGTGTGTGTGTGTGTGTGTGTGTGCGTGTGTGTGTGATTCGTGTGTGTGTCCCCCCCTAATAAAATCTAAACGGCTGGAGCGATTTCAATGAAACTTGGAAAGTTCATAGCACTATTCCCGGCGACCTCGACCGTGCCCTTCAAATTTTGTTACGACTCACCAATCCAACATGGCGGCTGTGCGAAATATTTCACCAGCATTCAATATCTCCGAAACTATTACCGATATTACCCTGACATTTTCTATGGTGATAGAGGGAACTACTATAAGTTCACTTATGTGACTTTTGAAAACATGGTAACTACAAAACCAACATGGCGGCCAAGCGAATTTGCGACTTTTAAATAGACGTTTCCGCGATTTGACCAACCAAACGCAATGAAACTTGGTACAGTATATGTTTATATACATTGTAATGCACCGACATCTAACTTCGTTCAAATGTTTACATAATCACAAGATGGCGGATGTGCGAAATATTTCACCGGCATTCTATATCTCTGAAACTATTAGCGGTAAAACCCTGAAATTTTGTATGGATATAAAGGGCATTACTGGAAGTCCATCTATAAGACTTTCAAAGACCGGTTAACTACAAAACGAACATGGCGGCCAAGCGAATTTGAAAATTTTAAATAGACCTTTCTCGCGATTTAATGTTCCAAGCGCACTGAAACCTGGCACAGGAAATATTTATACACATTGTAATCCACTGGTATCTAATTGAGTTCAATTGTTTACATAACCTCAAGATGGCGGCAGTGCGAATTTTAAAATTAAGATTTTATTTCTTGTGATGTAGTCATGCGATCGAAGTGAAAGTTTGAATAATGAACCTACGCAATAATTTTCCTTCAATGGTACATGACTCTATGGCCTATACATTTAACAATCCAACATGGCGACCATCCGAAATATTTAGACGATACTGAATATCTACGAATCTATTTTAGCAATCAAACTGCATTTTTTAATGTTCATAGGGGCTATGAACTTAAGTTCACCTATAGGACTTTAAATAACCTGCTGATCACAAATCCAACATGGCGGTGACGCGAATTATAAATATTCACATGGACGTTTCTCGCAATTTAACCATCCGCGTGCAGTGAAACTTGGTACAGTAAATCCTTATACGAATGTTAATCCACTGGTATCTAATTTATTTCAATTGTTTAGATAACCTCAAGATGGCAGCTGTGAAAAATTTTAAAATCTCCTTGTTTTTCTTGTGTCCTAACTATGCGATTGAAGTTTGAATACTACACGTTCACAATAATCTGCATGTAACAGTACATAACTCTAGGACCTACATATATAAAATCCAACATGGCGACCATCCGAAATATTTAGTCGGTTCTCAATATCTACGAATCTATTACAGCAATCAAACTGAAATTGTGTATGTTGATAGTGGCAATTAACATAAGTAGGATATATGAAAATAGGCTGTATAGTTCTTCACGGAACTACTTGTTAAGATATTAAATGGTATGCAAGAGTGTTCGCGGTCAAGTTATCCGAACGTCATATTGTTGATTCCATAGTCAAAGGTATTAATCCCCATTATAGGTTAGCGCTCTCTATGAATGTTAAGCCTAAAACCTATAGCGAGCTTAATGACATTATACTAGAAGCTGAAAAGGTTAAGAAAGCAGATTCTAGACGCATGTTTAATCCGTTGATGCCCTATCCTTCTGAGTATTCGACTTCTGGTGTGTTAGTTAATAGCCATTGTTTTCAGAGTCAGGAACCTGTACGACATCCTGGCATCTATAGAGATTCTGTTCATCATCCAAATGTACTGTATTTCAGGAAAATGTTTTTCAGCCCAACAGTGAGTTAATACTTGTTCGTGTCCCTGCTGAGAGATCGCAGTGGCGTAACTCCCAGAGACCCGGTATGGGTAACAACCAAGGTAGGAGGTGTGATCGTTGCGGATCGTACAATCATCTTAGTAGATGGTGTGATACACCGATGAATCTTTTATTTGAGTGAAGTAATTTTTATGTACTTGAAGTTACATTTTCTAAATTGTGTTCGGCTGATTGAACTCTCTTGTGGAATGCATATGTTGTGTGTATGCTATTTGTGTGTTTGTTGGTCTGCACGTGTGATTCCATTTTCTAAATTGTGTACGGTCTATAGTGACAAACTGGTATAAATGTATTTGAGTGTGTGAGGGTGAGTGATTGTTATTAGTTTTAGGTAGATTTCATTAGAAAGCTAACTATTGCAATGGGTCCCATGTTTTTAGGTAGATTTCATTAGAAAGCTAACTATTGCAATGGGTCCCATGTTTCGACTTCCGGAAAATTTCGACATATCTTCGCGTTTCACATCCCCCAGACCCCAAAACCACCGTCAGTTCAAAAGTTTATATATAATTTATGTATATATATATATATGTATATATATGTATATCAGTTTCTTGTGGACACGATAACTGCCGTAATTTTGCACCAATTACTTCGAATTTTTTACCGAAGATGTATACCTATAAAATCTCGGTCGAGTTCGTTACTGGGCTAAATCGGTCGAAGGGGGTGAAAATGGGGGGCTTTTTTTCGAAAAAGTGAAATTTCGCTATAACTCTCTTAATACGTGCAATATCGAATCCATTCAAAGTTCATAATATGTGTCGGATAAGTGCCAAAAATTTATGTCAAATAAGATTTTTGATAGCACCAACCATTGACCAAAGGGGTGGAAAAAAGTGGTTTTTTCGGGAAACATTAATCATATCTCTCTTAATAGGCACAATATCAAAACCGTACAAAATGGACAATATTCCCCTAATAATTACCTAAAACTTTTGTCTGAAAGAATTTTTGATATGACCCACCATTACGCCAAGGGATGAGAAAAATGATTTCGGAATTATAAGAAAATGCCAAGAGCTATCAGTGGTTGCCATGGCAACACTACTAAATTGATGAGGCATGGACCATCAGACGTTGCCATGACAACGCACTTGCACGAGATCAGATTCAGTATTTCCATCTGACTAAGTGGTTGGTTGGTTGGTTCTTAAGTTTAGGGGCTGCGACAACGCGGTCATGTAGCCCCGTGTACTTTGGGTGTGTGTAGAATCTGTCTGATAACCGGTGTTAATTGTGATGACTGTATTAGTGTGTGTTATCTGTTTGTTAATTTAAGTACTGCAACTAACAATTTTTCAGATAGTTCCTACTTTTGCCGCCAAGCGCCACTGTCAACGACTACGAGGCCAAGTTCAGAACTGAGCTACTAGACGCCGCCGCAGTCGGCTCTTGGCAACGAACATAGAAACCTAAGAGCGTTGTATACATTCTTAACCTATCCAATTTAGCTTCACACAGGTGCAATTAGTGGAAGGATCTTTAACATGCCATAAATCTATGACATGGGACCGCCGGCTTTACTTCCCCTCCGAAGGAAGGCATACTGAGGGATATTTAACGCTCTTAAAAATTCCGACGGCTTCGGCCGGGTTTGAACCCGGTATCTTGGGCATAGAAGCTCAGCATGTTACCGACTACGCCACCAAAGCCGCCTGATAAAGTGGGAAGCGGCTTCGGTGACGTAACTGGTAGCATGCTGAATGTCTATGCCCAATGTCGCGGTTTCAAAGCCGGCCGAAGTCGTCGGATTTTCTAAGAGCACTAGAATCCCTCAGTATGCTTTCCTTTGGAGGGGAAGTTCCAACGTTCGTTGCGAGTTGATGGTTGGGGTGGCATCTAGTAGCCAAGTTCACAGCTAGGTGTCGTTGACGGTTGTACCTGGTAGCAACGTTAGGAACTACTGCTTGAAATTGACCGTCTGCAGTACTTACATGAATTAAGACTAATACAGCCATTACAATTCACACCGTGTATCAGACAGATTCTACACTCACCCAAAGTACACGGGGTTAGATGACCGCGTTGTCGCAGCCCCTAAACTGAGGAACCAACCAGAGGTAGATTTCGTTAGAAAGCTAACTATTGCAATGGGTACCATGTTTCGACTTCCGGAAAATTTCGACATATCTTCGCGTTTCACATCCCCAGGCCCCAAAACCACCGTCAGTTCAAAAGTTATATATAATTTATGTATGTATATGTATATCAGTTTATTGTGGACACGATAACTGCCGTAATTTTGTACCAATCACTTTGAATTTTTTACCGAATACGTATACCTATAAAATCTCGGTCGAGTTCGTTACTGGGCTAAATCGGTCGTTGGGGGGTGAAAATGGGGGGCTTTTTTTTTTCGAAAAAGTGAAATATTGCTATAACTCTCTTAATATGTGAAATATCGAATCCGTTCAACATTCATACTATGTGTCGGATAAAGCCCAAAAATGTATGTTTGAAGAGTTTTTTTTATAGCACCAACCATTGACCAAAGGGGTGGGAAAAAGTGGGTTTTTCGGGAAACATTAATCATATCTCTCTTAATAGGCACAATATCAAAACCGTACAAAATGGACAATATTCCCATAATAATTACCTAAAACTTTTGTCTGAAAGAATTTTTGATATAACCCACCATTATGCCAAGGGATGAGAAAAATAATTTCGGAATTATAAGAAAATGCCAAGACCTATCAGTGGTTGCCATGGCAACACTACTAAATTGATGAGGGATGAGCCATCAGACGTTGCCAAGATAACGCACTTGCACGAGATCAGATTCAGATTTCCATCTAAGTGTGAAGCGGCTTCGGTGACGTAACTGGTAGCATGCTGAATGTTTATGCCCAAGGTCGCGAGTTCAAAGCCGGCCGAAGTCGTCGGATTTTCTAAGAGCGCCAAAAATCCCTCAGTATGCTTTCCTTTGGTGGGGAAGTTCCAACGTTCGTTGCGAGTTGCTGGTTGCGGTGGCATCTAGTAGCCAAGTTCACAGCTAGGTGTCGTTGACGGTAGTACCTGGTAGCAACATTAGTAACTACTGCTTGAAATTGACCGTCTGCAGTCCTTACCTGAATTACAGACTAATACAGCCATCCCAAAGTACACGGGGTTACATGACCGCGTTGTCGCAGCCCCTAAACTGAGGAACCAACCAAAATCTCTGCAGTAGATATAATTTTGCGTGAAGAAGTAACAGACCGTTACATAGTTGCACATCAGTGTCGAAACCTAGCATAAGGACAGTGTGACCACAAGTATAAAAATGGACCCCAAATGACAAGAAGGTTACCGTTCCCATAAGACAATAAAATGTTTAAAATAAGCATAAAATGACGAAAAACAAAGTTAATTAAGCTCCAATTATAAAATACCTTCTCGCATCTGCATATTCTGCCTATTTTCGCCTATCCCCAAGTTTGTCCGGTGAAATCTACCTCCGCCTTCCGGCGTGCCGAGAGGACTTTTGTTCTTGTAATCGGGTGGGATTTGTTGTTGTTGTTTCCTGTGGTAAGTTAAGTTTAGGGTTTATTTTAACTTAATTTTAAACTTAATTTGAGTAACTATGCCGAACGTATAAAGTGATATTACGTTAGGACATCATAGGTAGATATTTAAAAACCACTTCCGTTCTCCGAGTGATGACTTGGTCATTTATTTTGCTTGTTGATTTGAGAAGGTAAGTGCTTGCCGAATAATGTTGTGACGGGACGGGTGATCATGCTATGCCAGGGTAAAATGCGGCTAGTATGACATGTTGATTTACAGGGTATTTGTTTAAGGGTTATATTTTTTGTGTATGTCGATGTCCTAACGTCTGTCTATTTATATTCTGGAAATATTTGGGAAATATTGCGGGTGGTTAATTGTTTTATTATTTTGGGAGTTTGTAAGGTCGTGTGATTTGAATGAATGTTTGGATACGTTTGTAGCTTGATGGTCTGCACGTGTGGTAGTTGATCCTCTCTTTAGTAAGGGTCTTCTGTGGTCATGTCTGGGGGGGGGGGGGGGGGGGGGGTTCTGTTGAGTCTGTTCTTGTTTTGGCTTATTTCTTGTTATTATTTTCTTGGGATTGGTTCGTCTATGTAAATTTTCTTTTCATCGTTGTAGAGTTAGGATTTCTTGAGTTAAAGACGGTTGGTATTTGAGGACTTCTTATTACTTCTCCCCTTTTTCTTTTGATTACTCATTTTAATTCTGGGGATCTCATGTTCCATATTTTGTTTGAAGCATTATTGTTGAATTGTATATTTTGAATGCAAATAATTAATTTTGGATGTTAAGATTTGAGTACATTCTGTTAAAAAGGAACGGTGATTTCCAAAAGTTGTATATTTAATTCTTATTGTTAAAGACATGGACATTTAATTATTTGGGAAGAGTTATGTTAAAGATGTAAGATATTGTGATTGTCACGATTGTGTTGTTTCTTCGATAAGGAGGTTATTTGTTGTTAGCTGTTAAGTTTTATTTATTCTGGTACTGTCCCAGTTGAAATTGTTTTCAGCTGCTTCCCTTGAAGATGGTTATGCGCGGAAGATTCAAGGTGTATTGCGAGGGAATCCAGGCCCCGGAGGACGGAACAATATCTGGAATACTCCTACGTGATAAACTTGTCTTCAATTAACTAAGGAAGAAGGAAATGGATACAGGAAAATCTGTATTTATATTGGAAGATCTTTGTCATGAATGTAACATATACTGTAAGAATTTTTCGCCTACTTTTCACATTTTGAAAAATTGAGGAAAAAGTAGACTTATGAGATCGGGCAAATGTGTGTGTGTGTGTCTGTCTGTCTGTCCTTCTGTCTGTCTGTCTGTCTGGCTGTGTGTGTCCCCCCCCCTAACAACTCCTAAATGGCTCCAGCAATCGAAACAAAATTTGGTACGAGTAAAGATCTATACCTGAATATCTCACGACCATATTTGAAAATGATGTCAGTGCTACCAACTGCTGAGAAATCGCAATTGAAATTTGAGCTCCATGTTGGATATCATGGAAGGTATGAATGGGAGCTATTTCAAAATTGGCACACATATAGATAATAATATTGCAATTTAATTTCCAGGAGGCCATATATCGCAGTGTTGCCAAAATGATTCTAAGCCTCCTGATAGGTCCAAATTTTATATGCATATAACTTCTACACTATCAATTGGATTTCAACCAAATTTCGTATGTGCTATGTGTACATAAACTGATATGACTGAACGGATTCTTAAGATCCACCAGGGCTGCCAACTGTTAATAAATGCTCTGAATTTATTTTATCCAAATACCAATATATCAGAAAGTATACAATCCGACAGCCTTAAACTATGCACACGTATAGTACCTGACATTCTATATTAATTTGGAGTAACTTATATACGTCAGTGCTACCAACATGATTCTACTGTAAACCTGCTGAGAGGTCCAAATTTAAATACATGTAACTTCTATACTATCATTTGGATTTCAACCAAATTTCGTGTGTGCTATGTGTACCATTACAGATATGTATATGCCGATTCTTAAGAGTAACCAGGGCTGCCAACTATTAATAAATACTGTCTCTATTATTGTTACCCTAATATCAATATATCATAAAGTATGCAAGCCAATAGCTCTAAACTTTGCACACGTATAGTACCTGGCATTCTAGATTAATTCGGAGTAACTAATATACGTCAGTGCTGCCAACATGATTCTAAGCCTGCTGATAGGTCCAATTTTAAAATGCATGTTACTTCTATACTAACTGATGGATTTCATTCAAAATTGACACAACAGTAGTGTGCCCAACTCTACGAATGGGTATTCCAAGATTCAGACACCTAGATATCAAGGGAAAGGCTACAGCCGCTTTTGAAAGTTGAGATATTTGAATATCGCGCTCCATTGCTTCTCGAAGCAATTGGAAAGAATATACCGATACTTGCATGTCAAGTGACGTAGCGAGTAATAGCAGAGGTCGAGGCTATTTATTGATTAAATAGTTAGCCATGGAGTAGAGACTTGAGACTGGGATCAGATTACTGGCACGGCCAAATGAAAGAGAATGCACTTAGCATCAAGTAAATCGGACCAGGGATACCAGAGATATGATGATTTCTAGATTTCAGCGTGATGACGCGTGACCCTGGCAGTTTTGAATAAAAGCCAGCCGGCCGAGGCATCGATAGCTCATTCCAACACAAGCACTTGCCGAGCAAGTTGCTACTACGCTGAGCCAAGGCACATGGTTGCCGGATCTACGCAGAAGTTATTGTCAAAGTTGTGATAGTCACAAAAGTGCTGCGCTACGAGGTGGAACTTAGTAAGTTTCCGGCGAGGAGAATCATTGAGGTGATTGATTTTTTCTACAGACACTGGTAGAAATATTTTTATTTCTACATGGACATATGCTAGACTTTGCCTAGAATTAGTACTTTGTCACAGTCCAGTAATAACCTAATACTTGGATATTTAAATCCATTTCAGTCAGTTTTCATATTTGTAACTGGTTAACCACTCCGATCTATCAGTACACTGAAGACCAGTCTATCACGGTGTTGTTCATTAGTCTACGCAGGGAAACTACAGGTTGCTTCGCGCATGGTAGATGGTGATAAACCATGCCCAGGGAACGATCTTCAGAACAGCCGTTGATTGGTTAGATTGTCAGTGTCTTCTTGTATTGATAAGAGTACCGTGAGTTATGTTACAACTGACATATCTAAGAATAGATCACTTAGATCTGACCCCATTTAAACAAACTGTTATGGCTTTGATAGAAGCCCATATTAAAATGGAACAACAGTTACTTCAAACGTCAAGAGATACTACCACTATGTCTTACTAGACGGATTGTGGGTATATAATGGCGGCCGATACAAGGATTATACGTGCTTGTCCGATAGGGCATGTCTATGGATAGATCTGGTACAGACCAGGTTTACTACGCTTCAAGACCATCAAGAAATGTAAGCCACATTTATTATATTATGCCTAGCTAATTGGAACAAACTATTTTTCGGCAGATGACCAACACATTTATTTATTTATTTTTCTTCGTATTTAAATCTTGCAATGATTTACGCAAGACTTGTTAGAGTTATTCTGAGCATTTTCAGCACTCAGAACAGTTTAGGATCGATGACCGAGCATTTCGAGCATTTATTTGAATATTTCATATTTTTGGGAAATCACGGTAATCAGCCGATGTAACTGTAAAAGTTAAATTATTTTTTGTTGAGGAATGGATATTTTTTCCATATTCGAAGATTCGAACATGTGGATTCTCACATAATGAAATAATAATTAAACATATTTAAAATTTTATAACTAATAATAATAATAATAATCCACTAATAATAATAATAATAATTTTCATAATTTTTCTAAATAATTCTTGGATATTATATTTTATAATAATCATATGTATTGAGAGAGAGCCTATGAAGTAGTTTAATCATTTCTAGTTTGGAACAGGAGATTTTCCGAAGGAGAGTGGTTAGCGCAAGCCCGCATTCAACCAACATGTCAGTTCTGGTTGAACAGTTGATATTTGCATTGAGCAAAGTATATTTTTCAGATAACACGGAGAGGCATGAAACGGGAAGCAAATGATATTTGTATCAAATAGGATATTTTTGTATTTATATAAAATCATGACGTAAATACACTCGAAAGTGAAATAAAGATTTTCATAAGTATGGTAAATTCACGGGTTGAACTGAATGGTAAAATAAAATAAACTTGTAAGTTTATTAATCTTCCAGTGTTGATAACAAGCAGAGGCTTGATTTATTGTATAAATTTTGGGAAGAAAATTTATATGTGTGGAGTAGTTGAAATGCCATTCCCAGGTGCGCATGTTTAAGTCGCAGGAATGAAGAGGCTTTTTCGAGCATCAATCAAATAGCAGGTTCGATGGCTCAGGTTTATAGAAGGAGTATTGGAACTACACATTTCGTCGTATGAATGACCCGAAGGTTATTTCTTAGAAACCATCAGTTCTTATTTTCAACCTTGTTTACGGATTCCATTTAAGACTTTGATTTTGCTAGAACCCGGATTTGTCATGCTAGTAGTTTATTCTTCTTCAGAGGAAGACCTTTGCAGTTGTTGTTGTAATATTGTGTTCTTACACAAATAATAGAATGGGCCACTGCCAATTAAAAATAATTATTTAACCACGAATAATTTGAAGGATATTTTCAATCCTAGTGCCATGAACTAAATGAATTTATTCTGAAGCTACGATTCTTATTTCCGCATTCTGTCGAAGAATTGCAAGTTGTGAAAGTTGCTAAAAATGGCCATGAATATAAATATTTTTTATAATAATGATTCCAAGTGGAAAATTGAATAGTTGAATGGTTCAACAATTTATTGATCAAGTTGATGATTCAGAAATCATATATTTTGTTTGGAACTTGAAGTTCATAATCGAGTCACTTCTCGAAATGTTTAATGTCAGAAGAACAATTAATTGTTGTTGTGCTTCGCACAGTTCTTCGATGCTATGCTCAAGGTCAAATACTTTTCAGATGTTATTAATATGTGTAAATAATTTGTGTTGATTCAGAAATAATAATATTTTTTGACAATATATTTTTGAAACTGGAAAAATAAGTGAAAGTTAAAAATTCTATGAACATTTAATCTACGAGTGTTAATATTATGTAAAAATTCAAATAGTGAACTACGATATTTCCAGTAGAGACAATTAAATTTGAACTGGATTTAATCATAAATAATTTTGGAACACAGTCTACAGGACTGACAATCAGACTTGTGTTTCCAAAAAATAATTGTCAAATGTGTTTGGACAATTTCTGTATATTATGTAAATAAGAGTGTGGATCGCCACACGAGGATGATGCTGCTTTGAGCATCTTTGCAGTCAATTTTAAATTCAAAATAAACTGAGATAATTTTACTTGATGTGTTACGCCCAATTGAATCTCCTTCTATCCTTATTGTTGCATTGAGCCAAAAATCAGTAAAGCATTTTTTTCATTTGATGTCGTTTTTGCGATTTGCTTTAACCCATCTGGCGCTCCGGGATATTTTGACTCTCGTGCTGACTGATTATTGGTAAAATGCATATGTGGTCGTGCGGACTCCGGTCTAAACGGGCACATAAAATAAGATAGAGAGAGAAATGGCTTCGAACGTGGGTCCTGAGTTAGACATGGTCAATCGCATGCCGATTTAAATTGTGATAATTTTTTATAGAAATATTTTGGGAGTTGAGAGATGTCTGGTTTGGATGAATAAATTAGTAGGAAACCCAATTAGTGGGGAAAAATTAAAAATTTAACTTGGTTAATAATTAGAATGGGTTTGATTATTTTTGATAATGGCTTAACCATTAGGGCGTCAAGTAAATTCAGTAGTAAACCTTCGATGACTGGACATACACATTATTAGAATCCAGGTGGAGGATATTTGAGAACTTGCATATTTTTCTTATGATATTGTGGTAAATGTAATTCGTTAAAGTAGAGAATTTTGTTTTTCCATCTCGTCGACATTAGGACAAATCTCATTTTATTAGAGTGTTCCAATTAGCTATTCATATTTCTTGTTCTAGTTATAAGCTTGTGTTTGCCAATATTGTGTACCCCTAAGTTTTTGAATAATAATTGAAATTATGGAAGAAATGATGAGAATGATGAGGAGTTTGGAAGAGAGCTCCAAAGAAGCTGGACTGCGTGTAGCAGCCATTATGAAAGAAAATACTGAGGCTTTGGAAAGGAAACTTAAAGAAAATTCTGATAAACTTAAAGAAAGTTTAAACGATAAACTTAAAGAAAATTCTGATTCTTTAGAAAATAAACTTAAAGAAAGTTTAAACGATAAACTTAAAGAAAATTCTGATTCTTTAGAAAATAAACTTAAAGAAAATTCTGATTCTTTAGAAAGCAGGTTAAAAGGTAACTTGAAAGAAAATTTAAATAGTAAATTTAATTCTATGGAGAGTAAATTTAAAGAGAATTCCGAAATTTTGAAAATGACACTTGAGAGTAAAATGAATAAATTATGCGAAAAAACACATGAGTTCGAAACTTCATTAGCTACTAACGCAAGTTTAATGGACGATAAATTTCGCGATGCCGATCTTAGATCTCAAAGCTTAGCTGATAGGATAGAACATGGTCTTAGGAAAGTTGGTGAAGACATGATCAACCTTGAAGTCAGAGTGAAGAAGGAGAGTAATGAAATGGGAATTCTAATTGTTCAACGTTTAACGGAACAATTCAAAGAACTTGTAATGGGAGAAATAAGAGAAGGTGTGATTAATGAATTGCAAACTGAAATTAAAACCACAGTTGTCAATGAAATTAAAGACACACTCAAGCTGGAGAATCAAGAGGGAATCAAGGAGATTAGGGAATCTTTGTCATCCCATATTCAAGTAATTTCCAAAGATATCCAAGCAACTCAGAAGGACATATCAGATATGACAGGGTCATTGAAAAGTCATGAGGCTGTTATGAACCAGATAGCCATTGATGTTAAGGAGAATTGTAAAGAAACTGAAGCAATTAAGAAAATGGCAGAAGAAAACCAGAAGGAACTTGAGGCTATGAAAACCCAAATCAAGGACGAGAAACAGTCTGACCATCTGTTGAAAATGCCAAGTGTAAGGGGAAAAGAACAGATACAGATAAATCTAGGAGCAGCTAGAGAAACGGACAGTCAAAGACAGGATGAGGTCAGGACAGTATTTCAATCCAACCCCATAACTGTATTCAAGAATGTAGAGGATAAGCCTTCTAAATTTTCAGGGCGAGATTCTGTGACACCCGTGGAATTTTTGAGAGAAGCAGGGGATTACCTGAAAGATTCCAAGATCCCTAAAGAAAGACAGATCCGAGTGATAGGGAAGTTTTTGGAAGGTCCTGCACTTCTTTGGTTTAGAGCTTTTAGATCCACTCTAACCACTTTTGAGGAGTTTTCTCGTGGGTTATTGAAAAAGTTTTGGTCCCCAGAAACCCAACAGCAAGTCAGAGCAGAATTATATTCTAAGAGATTTTCGACGTCACAACCTACTCGATACTCGACGTACTTTTCTGGACAGCTTTCTAAACTGCAACATTTAGATCCGCCGATGCCAGATAACGAATTGATTACTGCATTGATACGTCAGTTTCCAGCAGACGTCCAAAGGACTTTGATCGCTGCTGATATCTATAATATGGAGCAATTTGACGAAGTATTACAGAAGCTGGATCATACGAACGCTCAATTCTTCCATCAGAAGGGAGGAAAGAGTAACAACGCTGTGTACGCTGTTATGGCTGATAGTTGTTCTCAAACACCTCGAGAGATTCGAGAGGGGCGAGAAGAGAAAACGCCGAGGGAAGATGCAAATAAGAGAGGATGGAACCAGTACAGTAACAGATACAGTTACAAGCCTTATGCGAGACCAGATGGTGGAAATCGATATAATACTCGATGGAGAAGGCCCAGGGATAACCAAGGAAGGTACCAGGAAAGAAGGTACTATAGTAGAAACAACTACAATAACAGAGGGAATGTGAATACTCGTCAGTCCAATGAAGAGTTCAACAAGGAGACGAGGAAAAACTTGGAAGCAAGACACCAAGATAACTTGCAGTTTTTGGAGCAGAGGCCCAATGAACCAGGTCCATCGGGAACACAACAATCCCGGGGGAATGGTAACGAAAAAAAAACCACTTCGAATTCACAGTAGAAGATAGAATTTTGAACACTTTCACTTCCAGAATTATTAAATGGCAAGCAGAGGATGATGACTTAATTCAACAGAATGACGAACGGAAAGAAATGGGTACAAGAATTAGAATGCCAATCATATCATGCGAAGTATTCAATATGCCTGTCGATACTTTGATTGATACTGGGGCTATGCTCTGTCTTGTAAGTGAGAAGCTTTATATTCCGTGGAAGCTCAAAGAGAATTTAGAGGAGATTCCAGTATCAGGAATTAAGATCCAAGGAATAATACCCAACAAAATATCTCTGTGTAAAACACAATTATACTTATGTATTACGATTGAAGGACATGATTTTCGACATGTGTTTGTAGTAATGAAGGACATGGCTTTTGGCATGATATTGGGAGCAGATTTCATTCAGAAATATCAAGCAGTGATAGACATGAAGACAGAGACGATCAGATTCAAGATGCCAAGAGGTTATTGGTAAACAGCGTGAAATTGGAGTATCCTGAGCAATTCTTCTAGGTTTGTGCCGTGTCTTGTGTGGGGTTTCGCCTAGGACACCAAGCTAGGCTCATCGGCGAGCTTGGTGTCCTAGGCGAAACCCCACACAAGACACGGCACAAACCTAGAAGAATTGCTGAGTTTTAATTCACCGGCCGTGAAAGCCAATATACCATCTTTTTGGAGTATCCTGACTTTACCAAGAATTTCATCATAGAATCTGATGCATCCACCGTAGGGATTGGAGCTATTCTACTTCAAGAAGATGACGACCACAAGAGACATTACCTGGCGTTCATTAGCAGAAAACTTCGTCCATCAGAAAGGAATTATTATACCACAGAGTTAGGAGCACTTGCTGTAATTTTCGCGTTGGAGTCGTGGAAGAAAATGTTAATTGGACATTCAGTCATTGTGAGGACTGATCACCACGCATTGGAGTTTATCTTGAGAACAAACTTTGCCAGTGATAGGATAACTAGATGGTCACTTTTTATTCAACAATTCAACCTAGTTATTGAACACACTCCTGGAAAGTTGAACGTGGGAGCTGATTTATTGAGTAGAGCAGTGGAGTCTACATCTAAGGTTTTTCAAGTTAACCTGACGCAAGAGGATGAGGATACCTTGAGAAGGTTAAGGTTGTTGCATTTATCCCAGAGGAGAGACCGACGTCTTAGAAACATTTTTCGTTTTCTACAGGGAGACATGGATCCAAATGTTGATGATTTTGTGGAAACTGAAAGGATTTCAAGAGATTTTATGATGTTAGATGGTTTAATCTACAAGTTTGCAGATCCTGACCATACGAAGCTGAGAGTAGTGATACCTCCACGAATGCAAAAACCCATTATCTGGATGGCACATCGAATCGCAGGTCATGCTGGAGTAGATAAGACGGTCAACATGATTCAAGAGAAATTTTCGTGGGAGCGAATGCGACAAACTGTCAGAAACACTATTCGAGAATGCGACTTATGCCAAAGGAGTAAACATAATTCTAGATTATTGAGAGAATTACCAAGGCCTATTATTCCTTCTAAGCCTTGTGAAATCTTCGCGACTGATTTATATGGTCCTCTCCCAAAATTCTAAAAGAGGTAACCGATATATTCTGGTGACCATGGATGTTTTCAGCAAATACACTATGTTACATCCAATTCAGAAGGCAAACGCAAAATATTGTGCGAAGAGAATTAGAGACAGCGTAATTCCGGAAGCAGGCAAACCGGAATTCCTTTTATCAGATCGTGGACCTCAATTTACATCTTTAGAATTTCGAACCGGCATGAATAATCTTGGTATTAGACAATTGTTTTGTTCTATCAGACATCCAGAGAGCAATCCAGCAGAACGCGTGATGGCTGAGATAGCAAAATTTTGCCGCCTCTATTGTCCAAATGAGCATTGGAAATGGATAGATGTTCTCTCTTTAGCATCCGAATCCATCAACTCTACAATTCATGAGAGTACTGGACAGATTCCCATGTTGCTTCATCATGGAATTAAACCAACGAGATTATAGGATCGAATCATCTCTATTCCACCTGAGATTGAACCAAGTCGTCAGATGAGGGAAACTCTAGCTTTAGACAAGTTGAGGAGCCAAGCTGAGAAAAGAGAGCGCAGAGTGAGAGGAAAGCGTTTTCGCAGACCCTTGCGCGTAGGAACTCTTGTTTTAGTGAAAAGACCTACACCCTCTGACGTGCAAAATCGAGTGTACTCGAAGTTTGCAAGCCTTTACGCTGGACCCTATCGCATTGTGGAAGTAAACAATAATGGAAGCTATGAAGTCGCCAATACACGATCTGGTAACATCGTGGGAACTTATAATGCATCGAATTTGAAGATTTATTATTCAAGAACCAGATGATTTAATGTGTAGATAGGAAAAATAAAAAAAATTCAATTTTTATTTTTTGCTAGGTGTGGGGTGGACGTGCCCCACTCTAGGAATGGGTATTCCAAGATTCAGACACCTAGATATCAAGGGAAAGGCTACAGCCGCTATTGAAAGTTGAGATATTTGAATATCGCGCTCCATTGCTTCTCGAAGCAATTGGAAAGAATATACCGATACTTGCATGTCAAGTGACGTAGCGAGTAATAGCAGAGGTCGAAGCTATTTATTGATTAAATAGTTAGCCATGGAGTAGAGACTTGAGACTGGGATCAGATTACTGGCACGGCCAAATGAAAGAGAATGCACTTAGTATCAAGTAAATCGGACCAGGGATACCAGAGATATGATGATTTCTAGATTTCAGCGTGATGACGCGTGACCCTGGCAGTTTTGAATAAAAGCCAGCCGGCCGAGGCATCGATAGCTCATTCCAACACAAGCACTTGCCGAGCAAGTTGCTACTACGCTGAGCCAAGGCACATGGTTGCCGGATCTACGCAGAAGTTATTGTCAAAGTTGTGATAGTCACAAAAGTGCTGCGCTACGAGGTGGAACTTAGTAAGTTTCCGGCGAGGAGAATCATTGAGGTGATTGCTTTTTTCTACAGACACTGGTAGAAATATTTTTATTTCTACATGGACATATGCTAGACCTTGTCTAGAATTAGTACTTTGTCACAGTCCAGTAATAACCTAATACTTGGATATTTAAATCCATTTCAGTCAGTTTTCATATTTGTAACTGGTTAACCACTCCGATCTATCAGTACACTGAAGACCAGTCTATCACGGTGTTGTTCATTAGTCTACGCAGGGAAACTACAGGTTGCTTCGCGCATGGTAGATGGTGATAAACCATGCCCAGGGAACGATCTTCAGAACAGCCGTTGATTGGTTAGATTGTCAGTGTCTTCTTGTATTGATAAGATTACCGTGAGTTATGTTACAACTGACATATCTAAGAATAGATCACTTAGATCTGACCCCATTTAAACAAACTGTTATGGCTTTGATAGAAGCCCATATTAAAATGGAACAACAGTTACTTCAAACGTCAAGAGATACTACCACTATGTCTTACTAGACGGATTGTGGGTATATAATGGCGGCCGATACAAGGATTATACGTGCTTGTCCGATAGGGCATGTCTATGGATAGATCTGGTACAGACCAGGTTTGCTACGCTTCAAGACCATCAAGAAATGTAAGCCACATTTGAATTATATTATGCCTAGCTAATTGGAACAAACTATTTTTCGGCAGATGACCAACACATTTATTTATTTATTTTTCTTCGTATTTAAATCTTGCAATGATTTACGCAAGACTTGTTAGAGTTATTCTGAGCATTTTCAGCACTCAGAACAGTTTAGGATCGATGACCGAGCATTTCGAGCATTTATTTGAATATTTCATATTTTTGGGAAATCACGGTAATCAGCCGATGTAACTGTAAAAGTTAAATTATTTTTTGTTGAGGAATGGATATTTTTTCCATATTCGAAGATTCGAACATGTGGATTCTCACATAATGAAATAATAATTAAACATATTTAAAATTTTATAACTAATAATAATAATAATAATCCACTAATAATAATAATAATAATTTTCATAATTTTTCTAAATAATTCTTGGATATTATATTTTATAATAATCATATGTATTGAGAGAGAGCCTATGAAGTAGTTTAATCATTTCTAGTTTGGAACAGGAGATTTTCCGAAGGAGAGTGGTTAGCGCAAGCCCGCATTCAACCAACATGTCAGTTCTGGTTGAACAGTTGATATTTGCATTGAGCAAAGTATATTTTTCAGATAACACGGAGAGGCATGAAACGGGAAGCAAATGATATTTGTATCAAATAGGATATTTTTGTATTTATATAAAATCATGACGTAAATACACTCGAAAGTGAAATAAAGATTTTCATAAGTATGGTAAATTCACGGGTTGAACTGAATGGTAAAATAAAATAAACTTGTAAGTTTATTAATCTTCCAGTGTTGATAACAAGCAGAGGCTTGATTTATTGTATAAATTTTGGGAAGAAAATTTATATGTGTGGAGTAGTTGAAATGCCATTCCCAGGTGCGCATGTTTAAGTCGCAGGAATGAAGAGGCTTTTTCGAGCATCAATCAAATAGCAGGTTCGATGGCTCAGGTTTATAGAAGGAGTATTGGAACTACACATTTCGTCGTATGAATGACCCGAAGGTTATTTCTTAGAAACCATCAGTTCTTATTTTCAACCTTGTTTACGGATTCCATTTAAGACTTTGATTTTGCTAGAACCCGGATTTGTCATGCTAGTAGTTTATTCTTCTTCAGAGGAAGACCTTTGCAGTTGTTGTTGTAATATTGTGTTCTTACACAAATAATAGAATGGGCCACTGCCAATTAAAAATAATTATTTAACCACGAATAATTTGAAGGATATTTTCAATCCTAGTGCCATGAACTAAATGAATTTATTCTGAAGCTACGATTCTTATTTCCGCATTCTGTCGAAGAATTGCAAGTTGTGAAAGTTGCTAAAAATGGCCATGAATATAAATATTTTTTATAATAATGATTCCAAGTGGAAAATTGAATAGTTGAATGGTTCAACAATTTATTGATCAAGTTGATGATTCAGAAATCATATATTTTGTTTGGAACTTGAAGTTCATAATCGAGTCACTTCTCGAAATGTTTAATGTCAGAAGAACAATTAATTGTTGTTGTGCTTCGCACAGTTCTTCGATGCTATGCTCAAGGTCAAATACTTTTCAGATGTTATTAATATGTGTAAATAATTTGTGTTGATTCAGAAATAATAATATTTTTCGACAATATATTTTTGAAACTGGAAAAATAAGTGAAAGTTAAAAATTCTATGAACATTTATTCTACGAGTGTTAATATTATGTAAAAATTCAAACAGTGAACTACGATATTTCCAGTAGAGACAATTAAATTTGAACTGGATTTAATCATAAATAATTTTGGAACACAGTCTACAGGACTGACAATCAGACTTGTGTTTCCAAAAAATAATTGTCAAATGTGTTTGGAAAAATTTCTGTATATTATGTAAATAAGAGTGTGGATCGCCACACGTGGATGATGCTGCTTTGAGCATCTTTGCAGTCAATTTTAAATTCAAAATAAACTGAGATAATTTTACTTGATGTGTTACGCCCAATTGAATCTCCTTCTATCCTTATTGTTGCATTGAGCCAAAAATCAGTAAAGCATTTTTTTCATTTGATGTCGTTTTTGCGATTTGCTTTAACCCATCTGGCGCTCCGGGATATTTTGACTCTCGTGCTGACTGATTATTGGTAAAATGCATATGTGGTCGTGCGGACTCCGGTCTAAACGGGTACATAAAATAAGATAGAGAGAGAAATGGCTTCGAACGTGGGTCCTGAGTTTGACATGGTCAATCGCATGCCGATTTAAATTGTGATATTTTTTATAGAAATATTTTGGGAGTTGAGAGATGTCTGGTTTGGATGAATAAATTAGTAGGAAACCCAATTAGTGGGGAAAAATTAAAAATTTAACTTGGTTAATAATTAGAATGGGTTTGATTATTTTTGATAATGGCTTAACCATTAGGGCGTCAAGTAAATTCAGTAGTAAACCTTCGATGACTGGACATACACATTATTAGAATCCAGGTGGAGGATATTTGAGAACTTGCATATTTTTCTTGTGATATTGTGGTAAATGTAATTCGTTAAAGTAGAGAATTTTGTTTTTCTATCACGTCGACATTAGGACAAATCTCATTTTATTAGAGTGTTCCAATTAGCTATTCATATTTCTTGTTCTAGTTATAAGCTTGTGTTTGCCAATATTGTGTACCCCTAAGTTTTTGAATAATAATTGAAATTATGGAAGAAATGATGAGAATGATGAGGAGTTTGGAAGAGAGTTCCAAAGAAGCTGGACTGCGTGTAGCAGCCATTATGAAAGAAAATACTGAGGCTTTGGAAAGGAAACTTAAAGAAAATTCTGATAAACTTAAAGAAAGTTTAAACGATAAACTTAAAGAAAATTCTGATTCTTTAGAAAATAAACTTAAAGAAAATTCTGATTCTTTAGAAAATAAACTTAAAGAAAATTCTGATTCTTTAGAAAGCAGGTTAAAAGGTAACTTGAAAGAAAATTTAAATAGTAAATTTAATTCTATGGAGAGTAAATTTAAAGAGAATTCTGAAATTTTGAAAATGACACTTGAGAGTAAAATGAATAAATTATGCGAAAAAACACATGAGTTCGAAACTTCATTAGCTACTAACGCAAGTTTAATGGACGATAAATTTCGCGATGCCGATCTTAGATCTCAAAGCTTAGCTGATAGGATAGAACATGGTCTTAGGAAAGTTGGTGAAGACATGATCAACCTAGAAGTCAGAGTGAAGAAGGAGAGTAATGAAATGGGAATTCTAATTGTTCAACGTTTAACGGAACAATTCAAAGAACTTGTAATGGGAGAAATAAGAGAAGGTGTGATTAATGAATTGCAAACTGAAATTAAAACCACAGTTGTCAATGAAATTAAAGACACACTCAAGCTGGAGAATCAAGAGGGAATCAAGGAGATTAGGGAATCTTTGTAATCCCATATTCAAGTAATTTCCAAAGATATCCAAGCAACTCAGAAGGACATATCAGATATGACAGGGTCATTGAAAAGTCATGAGGCTGTTATGAACCAGATAGCCATTGATGTTAAGGAGAATTGTAAAGAAACTGAAGCAATTAAGAAAATGGCAGAAGAAAACCAGAAGGAACTTGAGGCTATGAAAACCCAAATCAAGGACGAGAAACAGTCTGACCATCTGTTGAAAATGCCAAGTGTAAGGGGAAAAGAACAGATACAGATAAATCTAGGAGCAGCTAGAGAAACGGACAGTCAAAGACAGGATGAGGTCAGGACAGTATTTCAATCCAACCCCATAACTGTATTCAAGAATGTAGAGGATAAGCCTTCTAAATTTTCAGGGCGAGATTCTGTGACACCCGTGGAATTTTTGAGAGAAGCAGGGGATTACCTGAAAGATTCCAAGATCCCTAAAGAAAGACAGATCCGAGTGATAGGGAAGTTTTTGGAAGGTCCTGCACTTCTTTGGTTTAGAGCTTTTAGATCCACTCTAACCACTTTTGAGGAGTTTTCTCGTGGGTTATTGAAAAAGTTTTGGTCCCCAGAAACCCAACAGCAAGTCAGAGCAGAATTATATTCTAAGAGATTTTCGACGTCACAACCTACTCGATACTCGACGTACTTTTCTGGACAGCTTTCTAAACTGCAACATTTAGATCCGCCGATGCCAGATAACGAATTGATTACTGCATTGATACGTCAGTTTCCAGCAGACGTCCAAAGGACTTTGATCGCTGCTGATATCTATAATATGGAGCAATTTGACGAAGTATTACAGAAGCTGGATCATACGAACGCTCAATTCTTCCATCAGAAGGGAGGAAAGAGTAACAACGCTGTGTACGCTGTTATGGCTGATAGTTGTTCTCAAACACCTCGAGAGATTCGAGAGGGGCGAGAAGAGAAAACGCCGAGGGAAGATGCAAATAAGAGAGGATGGAACCAGTACAGTAACAGATACAGTTACAAGCCTTATGCGAGACCAGATGGTGGAAATCGATATAATACTCGATGGAGAAGGCCCAGGGATAACCAAGGAAGGTACCAGGAAAGAAGGTACTATAGTAGAAACAACTACAATAACAGAGGGAATGTGAATACTCGTCAGTCCAATGAAGAGTTCAACAAGGAGACGAGGAAAAACTTGGAAGCAAGACACCAAGATAACTTGCAGTTTTTGGAGCAGAGGCCCAATGAACCAGGTCCATCGGGAACACAACAATCCCGGGGGAATGGTAACGAAAAAAAAACCACTTCGAATTCACAGTAGAAGATAGAATTTTGAACACTTTCACTTCCAGAATTATTAAATGGCAAGCAGAGGATGATGACTTAATTCAACAGAATGACGAACGGAAAGAAATGGGTACAAGAATTAGAATGCCAATCATATCATGCGAAGTATTCGGTATGCCTGTCGATACTTTGATTGATACTGGGGCTATGCTCTGTCTTGTAAGTGAGAAGCTTTATATTCCGTGGAAGCTCAAAGAGAATTTAGAGGAGATTCCAGTATCAGGAATTAAGATCCAAGGAATAATACCCAACAAAATATCTCTGTGTAAAACACAATTATACTTATGTATTACGATTGGAGGACATGATTTTCGACATGTGTTTGTAGTAATGAAGGACATGGCTTTTGGCATGATATTGGGAGCAGATTTCATTCAGAAATATCAAGCAGTGATAGACATGAAGACAGAGACGATCAGATTCAAGATGCCAAGAGGTTATTGGTAAACAGCGTGAAATTGGAGTATCCTGACTTTACCAAGAATTTCATCATAGAATCTGATGCATCCACCGTAGGGATTGGAGCTATTCTACTTCAAGAAGATGACGACCACAAGAGACATTACCTGGCGTTCATTAGCAGAAAACTTCGTCCATCAGAAAGGAATTATTATACCACAGAGTTAGGAGCACTTGCTGTAATATTCGCGTTGGAGTCGTGGAAGAAAATGTTAATTGGACATTCAGTCATTGTGAGGACTGATCACCACGCATTGGAGTTTATCTTGAGAACAAACTTTGCCAGTGATAGGATAACTAGATGGTCACTTTTTATTCAACAATTCAACCTAGTTATTGAACACACTCCTGGAAAGTTGAACGTGGGAGCTGATTTATTGAGTAGAGCAGTGGAGTCTACATCTAAGGTTTTTCAAGTTAACCTGACGCAAGAGGATGAGGATACCTTGAGAAGGTTAAGGTTGTTGCATTTATCCCAGAGGAGAGACCGACGTCTTAGAAACATTTTTCGTTTTCTACAGGGAGACATGGATCCAAATGTTGATGATTTTGTGGAAACTGAAAGGATTTCAAGAGATTTTATGATGTTAGATGGTTTAATCTACAAGTTTGCAGATCCTGACCATACGAAGCTGAGAGTAGTGATACCTCCACGAATGCAAAAACCCATTATCTGGATGGCACATCGAATCGCAGGTCATGCTGGAGTAGATAAGACGGTCAACATGATTCAAGAGAAATTTTCGTGGGAGCGAATGCGACAAACTGTCAGAAACACTATTCGAGAATGCGACTTATGCCAAAGGAGTAAACATAATTCTAGATTATTGAGAGAATTACCAAGGCCTATTATTCCTTCTAAGCCTTGTGAAATCTTCGCGACTGATTTATATGGTCCTCTCCCAAAATTCTAAAAGAGGTAACCGATATATTCTGGTGACCATGGATGTTTTCAGCAAATACACTATGTTACATCCAATTCAGAAGGCAAACGCAAAATATTGTGCGAAGAGAATTAGAGACAGCGTAATTCCGGAAGCAGGCAAACCGGAATTCCTTTTATCAGATCGTGGACCTCAATTTACATCTTTAGAATTTCGAACCGGCATGAATAATCTTGGTATTAGACAATTGTTTTGTTCTATCAGACATCCAGAGAGCAATCCAGCAGAACGCGTGATGGCTGAGATAGCAAAATTTTGCCGCCTCTATTGTCCAAATGAGCATTGGAAATGGATGGATGTTCTCTCTTTAGCATCCGAATCCATCAACTCTACAATTCATGAGAGTACTGGACAGATTCCCATGTTGCTTCATCATGGAATTAAACCAACGAGATTATAGGATCGAATCATCTCTATTCCACCTGAGATTGAACCAAGTCGTCAGATGAGGGAAACTCTAGCTTTAGACAAGTTGAGGAGCCAAGCTGAGAAAAGAGAGCGCAGAGTGAGAGGAAAGCGTTTTCGCAGACCCTTGCGCGTAGGAACTCTTGTTTTAGTGAAAAGACCTACACCCTCTGACGTGCAAAATCGAGTGTACTCGAAGTTTGCAAGCCTTTACGCTGGACCCTATCGCATTGTGGAAGTAAACAATAATGGAAGCTATGAAGTCGCCAATACACGATCTGGTAACATCGTGGGAACTTATAATGCATCGAATTTGAAGATTTATTATTCAAGAACCAGATGATTTAATGTGTAGATAGGAAAAATAAAAAAAAATCAATTTTTATTTTTTGCTAGGTGTGGGGTGGACGTGCCCCACTCTAGGAATGGGTATTCCAAGATTCAGACACCTAGATATCAAGGGAAAGGCTACAGCCGCTTTTGAAAGTTGAGATATTTGAATATCGCGCTCCATTGCTTCTCGAAGCAATTGGAAAGAATATACCGATACTTGCATGTCAAGTGACGTAGCGAGTAATAGCAGAGGTCGAGGCTATTTATTGATTAAATAGTTAGCCATGGAGTAGAGACTTGAGACTGGGATCAGATTACTGGCACGGCCAAATGAAAGAGAATGCACTTAGTATCAAGTAAATCGGACCAGGGATACCAGAGATATGATGATTTCTAGATTTCAGCGTGATGACGCGTGACCCTGGCAGTTTTGAATAAAAGCCAGCCAGCCGAGGCATCGATAGCTCATTCCAACACAAGCACTTGCCGAGCAAGTTGCTACAACGCTGAGCCAAGGCACATGGTTGCCGGATCTACGCAGAAGTTATTGTCAAAGTTGTGATAGTCACAAAAGTGCTGCGCTACGAGGTGGAACTTAGTAAGTTTCCGGCGAGGAGAATCATTGAGGTGATTGATTTTTTCTACAGACACTGGTAGAAATATTTTTATTTCTACATGGACATATGCTAGACTTTGTCTAGAATTAGTACTTTGTCACAGTCCAGTAATAACCTAATACTTGGATATTTAAATCCATTTCAGTCAGTTTTCATATTTGTAACTGGTTAACCACTCCGATCTATCAGTACACTGAAGACCAGTCTATCACGGTGTTGTTCATTAGTCTACGCAGGGAAACTACAGGTTGCTTCGCGCATGGTAGATGGTGATAAACCATGCCCAGGGAACGATCTTCAGAACAGCCGTTGATTGGTTAGATTGTCAGTGTCTTCTTGTATTGATAAGATTACCGTGAGTTATGTTACAACTGACATATCTAAGAATAGATCACTTAGATCTGACCCCATTTAAACAAACTGTTATGGCTTTGATAGAAGCCCATATTAAAATGGAACAACAGTTACTTCAAACGTCAAGAGATACTACCACTATGTCTTACTAGACGGATTGTGGGTATATAATGGCGGCCGATACAAGGATTATACGTGCTTGTCCGATAGGGCATGTCTATGGATAGATCTGGTACAGACCAGGTTTGCTACGCTTCAAGACCATCAAGAAATGTAAGCCACATTTGAATTATATTATGCCTAGCTAATTGGAACAAACTATTTTTCGGCAGATGACCAACACATTTATTTATTTTTCTTCGTATTTAAATCTTGCAATGATTTACGCAAGACTTGTTAGAGTTATTCTGAGCATTTTCAGCACTCAGAACAGTTTAGGATCGATGACCGAGCATTTCGAGCATTTATTTGAATATTTCATATTTTTGGGAAATCACGGTAATCAGCCGATGTAACTGTAAAAGTTAAATTATTTTTTGTTGAGGAATGGATATTTTTTCCATATTCGAAGATTCGAACATGTGGATTCTCACATAATGAAATAATAATTAAACATATTTAAAATTTTATAACTAATAATAATAATAATAATCCACTAATAATAATAATAATAATTTTCATAATTTTTCTAAATAATTCTTGGATATTATATTTTATAATAATCATATGTATTGAGAGAGAGCCTATGAAGTAGTTTAATCATTTCTAGTTTGGAACAGGAGATTTTCCGAAGGAGAGTGGTTAGCGCAAGCCCGCATTCAACCAACATGTCAGTTCTGGTTGAACAGTTGATATTTGCATTGAGCAAAGTATATTTTTCAGATAACACGGAGAGGCATGAAACGGGAAGCAAATGATATTTGTATCAAATAGGATATTTTTGTATTTATATAAAATCATGACGTAAATACACTCGAAAGTGAAATAAAGATTTTCATAAGTATGGTAAATTCACGGGTTGAACTGAATGGTAAAATAAAATAAACTTGTAAGTTTATTAATCTTCCAGTGTTGATAACAAGCAGAGGCTTGATTTATTGTATACATTTTGGGAAGAAAATTTATATGTGTGGAGTAGTTGAAATGCCATTCCCAGGTGCGCATGTTTAAGTCGCAGGAATGAAGAGGCTTTTTCGAGCATCAATCAAATAGCAGGTTCGATGGCTCAGGTTTATAGAAGGAGTATTGGAACTACACATTTCGTCGTATGAATGACCCGAAGGTTATTTCTTAGAAACCATCAGTTCTTATTTTCAACCTTGTTTACGGATTCCATTTTAGACTTTGATTTTGCTAGAACCCGGATTTGTCATGCTAGTAGTTTATTCTTCTTCAGAGGAAGACCTTTGCAGTTGTTGTAATATTGTGTTCTTACACAAATAATAGAATGGGCCACTGCCAATTAAAAATAATTATTTAACCACGAATAATTTGAAGGATATTTTCAATCCTAGTGCCATGAACTAAATGAATTTATTCTGAAGCTACGATTCTTATTTCCGCATTCTGTCGAAGAATTGCAAGTTGTGAAAGTTGCTAAAAATGGCCATGAATATAAATATTTTTTATAATAATGATTCCAAGTGGAAAATTGAATAGTTGAATGGTTCAACAATTTATTGATCAAGTTGATGATTCAGAAATCATATATTTTGTTTGGAACTTGAAGTTCATAATCGAGTCACTTCTCGAAATGTTTAATGTCAGAAGAACAATTAATTGTTGTTGTGCTTCGCACAGTTCTTCGATGCTATGCTCAAGGTCAAATACTTTTCAGATGTTATTAATATGTGTAAATAATTTGTGTTGATTCAGAAATAATAATATTTTTCGACAATATATTTTTGAAACTGGAAAAATAAGTGAAAGTTAAAAATTCTATGAACATTTATTCTACGAGTGTTAATATTATGTAAAAATTCAAACAGTGAACTACGATATTTCCAGTAGAGACAATTAAATTTGAACTGGATTTAATCATAAATAATTTTGGAACACAGTCTACAGGACTGACAATCAGACTTGTGTTTCCAAAAAATAATTGTCAAATGTGTTTGGAAAAATTTCTGTATATTATGTAAATAAGAGTGTGGATCGCCACACGTGGATGATGCTGCTTTGAGCATCTTTGCAGTCAATTTTAAATTCAAAATAAACTGAGATAATTTTACTTGATGTGTTACGCCCAATTGAATCTCCTTCTATCCTTATTGTTGCATTGAGCCAAAAATCAGTAAAGCATTTTTTTCATTTGATGTCGTTTTTGCGATTTGCTTTAACCCATCTGGCGCTCCGGGATATTTTGACTCTCGTGCTGACTGATTATTGGTAAAATGCATATGTGGTCGTGCGGACTCCGGTCTAAACGGGCACATAAAATAAGATAGAGAGAGAAATGGCTTCGAACGTGGGTCCTGAGTTAGACATGGTCAATCGCATGCCGATTTAAATTGTGATATTTTTTATAGAAATATTTTGGGAGTTGAGAGATGTCTGGTTTGGATGAATAAATTAGTAGAAAACCCAATTAGTGGGGAAAAATTAAAAATTTAACTTGGTTAATAATTAGAATGGGTTTGATTATTTTTGATAATGGCTTAACCATTAGGGCGTCAAGTAAATTCAGTAGTAAACCTTCGATGACTGGACATACTCATTATTAGAATCCAGGTGGAGGATATTTGAGAACTTGCATATTTTTCTTGTGATATTGTGGTAAATGTAATTCGTTAAAGTAGAGAATTTTGTTTTTCCATCTCGTCGACATTAGGACAAATCTCATTTTATTAGAGTGTTCCAATTAGCTATTCATATTTCTTGTTCTAGTTATAAGCTTGTGTTTGCCAATATTGTGTACCCCTAAGTTTTTGAATAATAATTGAAATTATGGAAGAAATGATGAGAATGATGAGGAGTTTGGAAGAGAGTTCCAAAGAAGCTGGACTGCGTGTAGCAGCCATTATGAAAGAAAATACTGAGGCTTTGGAAAGGAAACTTAAAGAAAATTCTGATAAACTTAAAGAAAGTTTAAACGATAAACTTAAAGAAAATTCTGATTCTTTAGAAAATAAACTTAAAGAAAGTTTAAACGATAAACTTAAAGAAAATTCTGATTCTTTAGAAAATAAACTTAAAGAAAATTCTGATTCTTTAGAAAGCAGGTTAAAAGGTAACTTGAAAGAAAATTCAAATAGTAAATTTAATTCTATGGAGAGTAAATTTAAAGAGAATTCCGAAATTTTGAAAATGACACTTGAGAGTAAAATGAATAAATTATGCGAAAAAACACATGAGTTCGAAACTTCATTAGCTACTAACGCAAGTTTAATGGACGATAAATTTCGCGATGCCGATCTTAGATCTCAAAGCTTAGCTGATAGGTTAGAACATGGTCTTAGGAAAGTTGGTGAAGACATGATCAACCTAGAAGTCAGAGTGAAGAAGGAGAGTAATGAAATGGGAATTCTAATTGTTCAACGTTTAACGGAACAATTCAAAGAACTTGTAATGGGAGAAATAAGAGAAGGTGTGATTAATGAATTGCAAACTGAAATTAAAACCACAGTTGTCAATGAAATTAAAGACACACTCAAGCTGGAGAATCAAGAGGGAATCAAGGAGATTAGGGAATCTTTGTCATCCCATATTCAAGTAATTTCCAAAGATATCCAAGCAACTCAGAAGGACATATCAGATATGACAGGGTCATTGAAAAGTCATGAGGCTGTTATGAACCAGATAGCCATTGATGTTAAGGAGAATTGTAAAGAAACTGAAGCAATTAAGAAAATGGCAGAAGAAAACCAGAAGGAACTTGAGGCTATGAAAACCCAAATCAAGGACGAGAAACAGTCTGACCATCTGTTGAAAATGCCAAGTGTAAGGGGAAAAGAACAGATACAGATAAATCTAGGAGCAGCTAGAGAAACGGACAGTCAAAGACAGGATGAGGTCAGGACAGTATTTCAATCCAACCCCATAACTGTATTCAAGAATGTAGAGGATAAGCCTTCTAAATTTTCAGGGCGAGATTCTGTGACACCCGTGGAATTTTTGAGAGAAGCAGGGGATTACCTGAAAGATTCCAAGATCCCTAAAGAAAGACAGATCCGAGTGATAGGGAAGTTTTTGGAAGGTCCTGCACTTCTTTGGTTTAGAGCTTTTAGATCCACTCTAACCACTTTTGAGGAGTTTTCTCGTGGGTTATTGAAAAAGTTTTGGTCCCCAGAAACCCAACAGCTAGTCAGAGCAGAATTATATTCTAAGAGATTTTCGACGTCACAACCTACTCGATACTCGACGTACTTTTCTGGACAGCTTTCTAAACTGCAACATTTAGATCCGCCGATGCCAGATAACGAATTGATTACTGCATTGATACGTCAGTTTCCAGCAGACGTCCAAAGGACTTTGATCGCTGCTGATATCTATAATATGGAGCAATTTGACGAAGTATTACAGAAGCTGGATCATACGAACGCTCAATTCTTCCATCAGAAGGGAGGAAAGAGTAACAACGCTGTGTACGCTGTTATGGCTGATAGTTGTTCTCAAACACCTCGAGAGATTCGAGAGGGGCGAGAAGAGAAAACGCCGAGGGAAGATGCAAATAAGAGAGGATGGAACCAGTACAGTAACAGATACAGTTACAAGCCTTATGCGAGACCAGATGGTGGAAATCGATATAATACTCGATGGAGAAGGCCCAGGGATAACCAAGGAAGGTACCAGGAAAGAAGGTACTATAGTAGAAACAACTACAATAACAGAGGGAATGTGAATACTCGTCAGTCCAATGAAGAGTTCAACAAGGAGACGAGGAAAAACTTGGAAGCAAGACACCAAGATAACTTGCAGTTTTTGGAGCAGAGGCCCAATGAACCAGGTCCATCGGGAACACAACAATCCCGGGGGAATGGTAACGAAAAAAAACCACTTCGAATTCACAGTAGAAGATAGAATTTTGAACACTTTCACTTCCAGAATTATTAAATGGCAAGCAGAGGATGATGACTTAATTCAACAGAATGACGAACGGAAAGAAATGGGTACAAGAATTAGAATGCCAATCATATCATGCGAAGTATTCGGTATGCCTGTCGATACTTTGATTGATACTGGGGCTATGCTCTGTCTTGTAAGTGAGAAGCTTTATATTCCGTGGAAGCTCAAAGAGAATTTAGAGGAGATTCCAGTATCAGGAATTAAGATCCAAGGAATAATACCCAACAAAATATCTCTGTGTAAAACACAATTATACTTATGTATTACGATTGGAGGACATGATTTTCGACATGTGTTTGTAGTAATGAAGGACATGGCTTTTGGCATGATATTGGGAGCAGATTTCATTCAGAAATATCAAGCAGTGATAGACATGAAGACAGAGACGATCAGATTCAAGATGCCAAGAGGTTATTGGTAAACAGCGTGAAATTGGAGTATCCTGACTTTACCAAGAATTTCATCATAGAATCTGATGCATCCACCGTAGGGATTGGAGCTATTCTACTTCAAGAAGATGACGACCACAAGAGACATTACCTGGCGTTCATTAGCAGAAAACTTCGTCCATCAGAAAGGAATTATTATACCACAGAGTTAGGAGCACTTGCTGTAATATTCGCGTTGGAGTCGTGGAAGAAAATGTTAATTGGACATTCAGTCATTGTGAGGACTGATCACCACGCATTGGAGTTTATCTTGAGAACAAACTTTGCCAGTGATAGGATAACTAGATGGTCACTTTTTATTCAACAATTCAACCTAGTTATTGAACACACTCCTGGAAAGTTGAACGTGGGAGCTGATTTATTGAGTAGAGCAGTGGAGTCTACATCTAAGGTTTTTCAAGTTAACCTGACGCAAGAGGATGAGGATACCTTGAGAAGGTCAAGGTTGTTGCATTTATCCCAGAGGAGAGACCGACGTCTTAGAAACATTTTTCGTTTTCTACAGGGAGACATGGATCCAAATGTTGATGATTTTGTGGAAACTGAAAGGATTTCAAGAGATTTTATGATGTTAGATGGTTTAATCTACAAGTTTGCAGATCCTGACCATACGAAGCTGAGAGTAGTGATACCTCCACGAATGCAAAAACCCATTATCTGGATGGCACATCGAATCGCAGGTCATGCTGGAGTAGATAAGACGGTCAACATGATTCAAGAGAAATTTTCGTGGGAGCGAATGCGACAAACTGTCAGAAACACTATTCGAGAATGCGACTTATGCCAAAGGAGTAAACATAATTCTAGATTATTGAGAGAATTACCAAGGCCTATTATTCCTTCTAAGCCTTGTGAAATCTTCGCGACTGATTTATATGGTCCTCTCCCAAAATTCTAAAAGAGGTAACCGATATATTCTGGTGACCATGGATGTTTTCAGCAAATACACTATGTTACATCCAATTCAGAAGGCAAACGCAAAATATTGTGCGAAGAGAATTAGAGACAGCGTAATTCCGGAAGCAGGCAAACCGGAATTCCTTTTATCAGATCGTGGACCTCAATTTACATCTTTAGAATTTCGAACCGGCATGAATAATCTTGGTATTAGACAATTGTTTTGTTCTATCAGACATCCAGAGAGCAATCCAGCAAAACGCGTGATGGCTGAGATAGCAAAATTTTGCCGCCTCTATTGTCCAAATGAGCATTGGAAATGGATGGATGTTCTCTCTTTAGCATCCGAATCCATCAACTCTACAATTCATGAGAGTACTGGACAGATTCCCATGTTGCTTCATCATGGAATTAAACCAACGAGATTATAGGATCGAATCATCTCTATTCCACCTGAGATTGAACCAAGTCGTCAGATGAGGGAAACTCTAGCTTTAGACAAGTTGAGGAGCCAAGCTGAGAAAAGAGAGCGCAGAGTGAGAGGAAAGCGTTTTCGCAGACCCTTGCGCGTAGGAACTCTTGTTTTAGTGAAAAGACCTACACCCTCTGACGTGCAAAATCGAGTGTACTCGAAGTTTGCAAGCCTTTACGCTGGACCCTATCGCATTGTGGAAGTAAACAATAATGGAAGCTATGAAGTCGCCAATACACGATCTGGTAACATCGTGGGAACTTATAATGCATCGAATTTGAAGATTTATTATTCAAGAACCAGATGATTTAATGTGTAGATAGGAAAAATAAAAAAAATTCAATTTTTATTTTTTGCTAGGTGTGGGGTGAACGTGCCCCACTCTAGGAATGGGTATTCCAAGATTCAGACACCTAGATATCAAGGGAAAGGCTACAGCCGCTTTTGAAAGTTGAGATATTTGAATATCGCGCTCCATTGCTTCTCGAAGCAATTGGAAAGAATATACCGATACTTGCATGTCAAGTGAAGTAGCGAGTAATAGCAGAGGTCGAGGCTATTTATTGATTAAATAGTTAGCCATGGAGTAGAGACTTGAGACTGGGATCAGATTACTGGCACGGCCAAATGAAAGAGAATGCACTTAGTATCAAGTAAATCGGACCAGGGATACCAGAGATATGATGATTTCTAGATTTCAGCGTGATGACGCGTGACCCTGGCAGTTTTGAATAAAAGCCAGCCAGCCGAGGCATCGATAGCTCATTCCAACACAAGCACTTGCCGAGCAAGTTGCTACAACGCTGAGCCAAGGCACATGGTTGCCGGATCTACGCAGAAGTTATTGTCAAAGTTGTGATAGTCACAAAAGTGCTGCGCTACGAGGTGGAACTTAGTAAGTTTCCGGCGAGGAGAATCATTGAGGTGATTGATTTTTTCTACAGACACTGGTAGAAATATTTTTATTTCTACATGGACATATGCTAGACTTTGTCTAGAATTAGTACTTTGTCACAGTCCAGTAATAACCTAATACTTGGATATTTAAATCCATTTCAGTCAGTTTTCATATTTGTAACTGGTTAACCACTCCGATCTATCAGTACACTGAAGACCAGTCTATCACGGTGTTGTTCATTAGTCTACGCAGGGAAACTACAGGTTGCTTCGCGCATGGTAGATGGTGATAAACCATGCCCAGGGAACGATCTTCAGAACAGCCGTTGATTGGTTAGATTGTCAGTGTCTTCTTGTATTGATAAGATTACCGTGAGTTATGTTACAACTGACATATCTAAGAATAGATCACTTAGATCTGACCCCATTTAAACAAACTGTTATGGCTTTGATAGAAGCCCATATTAAAATGGAACAACAGTTACTTCAAACGTCAAGAGATACTACCACTATGTCTTACTAGACGGATTGTGGGTATATAATGGCGGCCGATACAAGGATTATACGTGCTTGTCCGATAGGGCATGTCTATGGATAGATCTGGTACAGACCAGGTTTGCTACGCTTCAAGACCATCAAGAAATGTAAGCCAAATTTGAATTATATTATGCCTAGCTAATTGGAACAAACTATTTTTCGGCAGATGACCAACACATTTATTTATTTTTCTTCGTATTTAAATCTTGCAATGATTTACGCAAGACTTGTTAGAGTTATTCTGAGCATTTTCAGCACTCAGAACAGTTTAGGATCGATGACCGAGCATTTCGAGCATTTATTTGAATATTTCATATTTTTGGGAAATCACGGTAATCAGCCGATGTAACTGTAAAAGTTAAATTATTTTTTGTTGAGGAATGGATATTTTTTCCATATTCGAAGATTCGAACATGTGGATTCTCACATAATGAAATAATAATTAAACATATTTAAAATTTTATAACTAATAATAATAATAACAATCCACTAATAATAATAATAATAATTTTCATAATTTTTCTAAATAATTCTTGGATATTATATTTTATAATAATCATATGTATTGAGAGAGAGCCTATGAAGTAGTTTAATCATTTCTAGTTTGGAACAGGAGATTTTCCGAAGGAGAGTGGTTAGCGCAAGCCCGCATTCAACCAACATGTCAGTTCTGGTTGAACAGTTGATATTTGCATTGAGCAAAGTATATTTTTCAGATAACACGGAGAGGCATGAAACGGGAAGCAAATGATATTTGTATCAAATAGGATATTTTTGTATTTATATAAAATCATGACGTAAATACACTCGAAAGTGAAATAAAGATTTTCATAAGTATGGTAAATTCACGGGTTGAACTGAATGGTAAAATAAAATAAACTTGTAAGTTTATTAATCTTCCAGTGTTGATAACAAGCAGAGGCTTGATTTATTGTATAAATTTTGGGAAGAAAATTTATATGTGTGGAGTAGTTGAAATGCCATTCCCAGGTGCGCATGTTTAAGTCGCAGGAATGAAGAGGCTTTTTCGAGCATCAATCAAATAGCAGGTTCGATGGCTCAGGTTTATAGAAGGAGTATTGGAACTACACATTTCGTCGTATGAATGACCCGAAGGTTATTTCTTAGAAACCATCAGTTCTTATTTTCAACCTTGTTTACGGATTCCATTTAAGACTTTGATTTTGCTAGAACCCGGATTTGTCATGCTAGTAGTTTATTCTTCTTCAGAGGAAGACCTTTGCAGTTGTTGTTGTAATATTGTGTTCTTACACAAATAATAGAATGGGCCACTGCCAATTAAAAATAATTATTTAACCACGAATAATTTGAAGGATATTTTCAATCCTAGTGCCATGAACTAAATGAATTTATTCTGAAGCTACGATTCTTATTTCCGCATTCTGTCGAAGAATTGCAAGTTGTGAAAGTTGCTAAAAATGGCCATGAATATAAATATTTTTTATAATAATGATTCCAAGTGGAAAATTGAATAGTTGAATGGTTCAACAATTTATTGATCAAGTTGATGATTCAGAAATCATATATTTTGTTTGGAACTTGAAGTTCATAATCGAGTCACTTCTCGAAATGTTTAATGTCAGAAGAACAATTAATTGTTGTTGTGCTTCGCACAGTTCTTCGATGCTATGCTCAAGGTCAAATACTTTTCAGATGTTATTAATATGTGTAAATAATTTGTGTTGATTCAGAAATAATAATATTTTTCGACAATATATTTTTGAAACTGGAAAAATAAGTGAAAGTTAAAAATTCTATGAACATTTATTCTACGAGTGTTAATATTATGTAAAAATTCAAACAGTGAACTACGATATTTCCAGTAGAGACAATTAAATTTGAACTGGATTTAATCATAAATAATTTTGGAACACAGTCTACAGGACTGACAATCAGACTTGTGTTTCCAAAAAATAATTGTCAAATGTGTTTGGAAAATTTCTGTATATTATGTAAATAAGAGTGTGGATCGCCACACGTGGATGATGCTGCTTTGAGCATCTTTGCAGTCAATTTTAAATTCAAAATAAACTGAGATAATTTTACTTGATGTGTTACGCCCAATTGAATCTCCTATCCTTATTGTTGCATTGAGCCAAAAATCAGTAAAGCATATTTTTCATTTGATGTCGTTTTTGCGATTTGCTTTAACCCATCTGGCGCTCCGGGATATTTTGACTCTCGTGCTGACTGATTATTGGTAAAATCCATATGTGGTCGTGCGGACTCCGGTCTAAACGGGCACAGTAGATCATATTATTTCAGATTATTTCTGACCAATACATGAATGTCATTGTTGCCAACATGATTTAACGCGCGCTGTTAGATCCAATGTTTAACTGCATGTAACGTCCATGCTATCCATTGGACTTCAACCAATTTTGTATTCTGTACCTTAAGAGATGGAACTAAGAATAAATTCAGTCACCAGGGCTGCCAACTGTAGTTCTCTATTAGGCTACATTATGCCAGCTATACAGTATTTCAAACTTATTTGAAATTTCGATATTACCAACTTAATTTCGTCATTATTATAAATAGAGCCATATAGATTAATCATTGGCATGAATCTTAAATTTTAAGAAAAGTAGGCTCCTTAGTTCGTCACGGATCTTCTTGTTTATTTTAAGCATATTATTTAACCTGAAAGGAACTATGAGATGTATTGTCTCGTTATGGTATGACCCAAGTCCAATGGTGTTTGTTGTGGAAAAGAATTTTCTTGGGGAAGTGTTTCTATTCTGGAGTCTGTGGTGCTATTGGAGATGTGAAAATGACCGTTTAAGAAAAGGGTGACGTTATCAAATCTAATTTTTGATCTGTCCTACTTTATTGATGCTGTCTTGGTTTTCAAAACCTACATCAACAATAGTGGTCGGGGAGAACGTGCCGTTTCTAAAACGACACTTGTACACTCCTACCATCAAGGCTCCGTGTTTGTCTTTCTCTGCCAAAGTGGTAGAACATTTAGTTCGCTGGTTCACTTCAGAGAGCTTGAGCTTTTAGTTCTCGCAGTCAAGTGGTTCAGTTGCACCTAATATAAAGGGAGGTGGCGCGCAGTTCGACACTCCTGTGGGGGTCCGGGCGGGGATACCAAGAGCCCGCCGATGAGCCAGCTTGGTGTCCTAGGCGAAACCCCACACAAGACACGGCACAAACCTAGAAGAATTGCTGAGTTTTAATTCACCGGCCGTAAAAGCCAATATACCATCTTTTTGGAAGCCTTCATAGGGAGGTAAAGGCTGCTTGAGCTTTTAGTTCTCGCAGTCAAGTGGTGCAGTTGCACCTAATATAAAAGGAGGTGGCGCGCAGTTCGTCACTCCTGTGGGGGTCCGGGCGGGGACACCAAGAGCCCGCCGATGAGCCAGCTTGGTGTCCTAAGCGAAACCCCACACAAGACACGGCATAAACCTAGAAGAATTGCTGAGTTTTAATTCACCGGCCGTGAAAGCCAATATACCATTTATTTTATTAGTTGGTAATGTCCTTTTCTCTAAGCTCTTCTGTTGTTGTTCTTAATCTTCTGTTGACCGAGCTGAACAGTAGTCGTCGATCAGCTGTTAGATGAGACATAAGAAGATCGAGAGTAGCCATCTTGAAGAAATGTCGTTTTGTATTTTAGCTCCGTACCTTATATGTTTTAAATAAGTGGAATACTTGGATATGAAGTTCCCTATTAAAAGAAGATTGTTAATCTGGGCATTTGGAGAATATTTGCAAGTCAGTATGGACACTGACAACCCCGATATTTAAGTTGGATGTGAAGTAGGCTATTCATCGTACAATTTGAAGGGTAGCCTATTCGTGTACTTGATGTTAAGTACTAAAATGCGTACGGTCACCTGGAAGAAGACTTTATTTTGAATTGAAGTTGTATTGATTTTGACAAAGAATGCTTGAGGAATATGCCCAACTGTTAATATATAATATTACCAAAATCCCATCGAGACTTAGTATCGGAAAGGTGTTCCGTCAGGTTAGTGTAACCTTCTATGTCTTTATATTGAATTTTTATATGTTTTTATATTGTGTTGTTAAATGTACTCAAATATTGTAATACAAGTTAAATCATGCCAGAGTACCTGGGTATTATTTCTAGATCTTAAGCACAATAGCGTAACCTTAACGAGCGCCTCTGGGGTAGAATTATTTAATGGGTCTGGTCGTTCCAAGGGGGGAGTGGTTCAACGGAGAAGGTTCCTTAAATTCGCTACTATGGAACGTAGAAGGACTTAAGAGCGCAGCCAACGCCATTATATTGACAGAAACGATGCTGACAACAGAATGCACAGGAAGGAGAGGCTACACCATGCAGGCCTACGTGCTGGCGAAGCAGGGAAACAGAGGAAGGCCGTCCGGGGGCATCACATGCCTCCTTAATGAAAACCTATCGCCATTCATGATTAGACACACAACAGACAACATTCTAATGATTCACACAAGGTTATGCACCATCATGGGTGCGTACTTCAACCAGACATGACGGCCAGCGACATAATACGAGAAATCTCAGACTGCTTGGGAAAGACAACACCGAACGAGACACTCATACTAGCTGGAGACATGAAGTGTAGGATAGACAAACAATCCTTAAGAGCACAATAAGTATTAGAATTTCTCGAAGAGGAGGGGCTAACCCTCGTGAACGACAGAAATATGATGACATACATGTCATTGACCTCGTATTTACCAACTTGAGGGACATCAAAGTAACAGGAAAAAATGTCACAGGAGAGATTTTCTGGGAACACCTACACGTAGTAACACACTACGAGGTGGTAAAACAGTGTCCACATCTAGCCAAGCAACCATATGTGGTAACCAGAAAAATAAACCCAGAACTAATAGAGTAACATGACATCTATGAAACCAGTATGCTGATCACGGAAGGAAACATAAACGGAGCAGCGGAAAAATTAGGAAAAATCGTCAGACAAGCTGTAAAAACACCCACATATAATTCAAGGAAAACAAAGGAGTGGTTCAATAAGATCTGCTACGCAGCATGAAGAACGGCCCTTGAATCACTGCACATCGCACGGAGAACACCGGCACAGAGCAATCTGCAGAGCTACCACACCAAAAGGAGACAATACAAGACAATCATCAAGTCCGCAAAGGAAGATTACCAGAAGGAAACAGAAAGGAAATTGATAGAGGAGACGGATGTTAACCCTTACAAGGCCCTACAACCGAGACCAGCCAAATACCCAAGAAACATACCAATGGAAAATTGGGAAGAACACTTAACGGCGCGGCGGTTCTTCGAGATAGAGATACACGCCCCACACCACAACCGACAAATGACATTGAGGGAGACCCAGAGATGTTCACAGAAGAAGAGGTAACGAGAGCCATAAAGGCGACTAACAAGGCCTGCGGCCCAGACCTCATATACAATGAGTACCTGAAAGGCACCGTCACAGAATTAGGAAACTGTATAACAGCACTATTCAATGCCTGCCTACAGAAAGGCAACATACCGGACACGTGGAGAAAAGCTACAGTGAAAATGTTATACAGAGGGAAGGGAGACAGTGGAGATCCAAACTCGTAGGCTATAGAGGGATTGCCTTGGAGTCAGCGATACTAAAACTATTAACCAGATTACTATGTGAGCGCCTGGCAAAGGCAGAGGAATCACAGATTCCAGAGGAACAATTTGGATTTAGAAAGGGAAGATCAGCAAACCAGGCAATCAGCTGTCTGCAGAGAGACATCAAAGAAGGACTGAAACTACCAAGAGGGAAGCTATACGCGGCATTCTTGGATTACTCCAAGGCCTTCGACAACAGAAACAGACAGACTCTAATGGAAAAACTAGAGGACATCGTAGGCAAACACAACTACGAGGCGAGACTTATCAGGAACCTACTGAATAGCAATCTTATAGAAATATCGGACAACATCACTAAGTCCAAATACATTCAACAGACAAACGGGGTCCTACAGAGGGGGGCTCTCAGCCCACTATTGTTCACTTTGGCCACGGCGGATGTCACGAAACTGACACCAGCGAACGTGAAGATATACCTTTACGCAGACGACATGGCATTAACATCCACCAACAACGAAGATCTACAACTGGCATTCAATAGAGTGGCAGACTGGGCAGAAAGAAACGACTTGCATCTTAACGAGGCAAAGACAGTCACAATGACTTTCAAGAAAGGAGGGAGAGTTGGAACCTTTTACCATAAAGGTAAACCTCTCGCAACAGTAACACACTTCAATTATCTAGGAGTGACAATCCAGACAACAGGGGCAGTTTTTACAACTCACATCATGGAGAGAGTACACGCTTCACTGAGAGCCATGAACGACATAACGCATCTCCGGGGGATATCACTAAAGACAGCAATGAAATTATTCCAGACAAAGATTGTGCCGGTGGCGACATACGGACTAGAGAACATTTGGCCCCATCTAAGCTACAAGAACCAAGCAGAACTAGAAAAGATCAAGATTAACTTTCTGAAAAGAGCCCTGTGCCTCTCAAAATTCACACCATTTCGGCTGACGTAGCCTATGCACTAGCAAGAGAACCACCGCTTATCTATGACTTGAGATGTAAACTTCTCCTGCCATCGACCCCCAGTTTTGAAAGACTTAAAGACGAAACAGAACGACATTTAGAGCGACTTCTACTGCACGGATGCGATGATAGACAAAGCCTGGATTCTAAGCCTACGCGAACTACGCCACGTCACGTCTCACGGATTCCACTACAAAGTATGCATGAACAAGAAATACCACCAACCAGCCCCAGAATGTGTATGCTCGTGGTGCAGAAAGAAGTGTGATAGATACCACGCAATGTGGTGTGGACAGAGGGAACTATCTCTTACACAGTTGAGTGTCTCACATTTATGCATATTTAGCGCTGCATGATTTACTATTTGTATAATAAATCTACCTTAATCATTAATCTCATGTAAATGTTTTTCAGTATTAGTGAAACACCCATTCAAGGAACATAAAGTTTTCCACAGACTTCGCTAGTAACAATTCTCATAGACTTTTAACAGACCACTACACGATACAGTTCATTAGAGATTACTTAGAAATCAAGATACTAAATTTATATTGAACAATACTTATATATATTTGCTTTCTGGATTTAATAACTTTATTAAACACATTCATTTATCGTATGGGTTTTAGTGCCGGAAGTGTCTGAGGACATGTTCGGCTCGCCAGAGGCTGTAGCTGCTTCTAGCAGACACCCATAGGGTGAGCTACAAGTTCCGCTCAATTTCAAGTAGTTCCAACTTTCGCTACCATATGTCAATGATACCTAGTGGTGAAAGTTGGAACTTTGATAGAGCGTTCCAACAAAATCTAACCTAGAAAGTTAGCTTCACACAAGTTTAGTCTGTGGAAGGATCTCTTACATGCCAGGGAGATTTTAACATTCCTACAATAACGTGTACAGAAATTAATGATGTAGATAAAAATAGCCATTCACAGTTACTGTATAACTTCATGAACCTACTTCAACTTAAGACTTACAACAACATTCAGAATTCGAATGGAAGAACTCTTGACCTAATACTCACTAACTACACAAACCTAAATCTTGTAAGACATAATACTCCTCTTTTAGCCGAAGATGCCCACCATCCCGCACTGGATTTAACTGTACCTCTCAATGGAGCCAAAAACACCTTCAGAATTAAAGAGCAAACTAAATTTAATTTTAAAAAAAGCTAAATTTGATGAACTGTACCTCGGTTTAAGAGACACAAATTGGGACGATCTCTACAAAATTATGGAAATAAATTCAGCAGTTAATTTTTTTTATGATAAAGTTTACGAAGTTTTCCAAAATACCGTTCCGGTATTAATGCCTTTTAAAACCAGTAAATACCCTGTTTGGTTTACAAAACAAATAATTAATGATTTGAAAGATAAAGACTTCCACAGAAAAAGAAAAGACTACTCTGAATATAGCAAATTGAGATACAAACAATTAAGAAACAAGACCAAAACAGACATCAAACTAGCTCATAAAGAATATATAACAACAGTTGAAAATAACATTAATAGTGATTGTAAAAATTTTTGGACGTACGTGAAAAGCAGGAGAAGGCCAATGGTACATGTACTATAATGCAATACAATGAGGAAGAGCTAAAAAGCGGGGAAGCGGTTGTTCAGGGTTTTGCAAAATACTTCCAGTCGGTGTATTCACAACACCCTTCTTCCTACAGAATATCGCAAGGTGAGGCAAATACGCCAGTAACCCTGCACATAAGCGAAGTAACAATGGCGGAAATTGATAGAGCGTTAAAAAAACTGAGACCAAAAACATCAGCGGGCCCGGACCAAATACCCCCTTACGTAATTAAGGGTTGCTCACAGATTTTAAAAGATCCCCTTCATTTCCTTTATAACCTAGCAATTAGTACAAATACATTCCCAGATATTTGGAAAAAAACTCGCGTCTGTCCTATTTTAAAATCAGGTAACCAAACATTAATAAAGAACTATCGACCCGTGAGTATAGTATCAGCTGTTGCAAAGATATTTGAATTTATCTTACACTAGCTGAAGTACCCGTGCTTCGCTACGGGTCGTAAATAAATCAAAATGTGAAGGTGACAGTTAAAACAGGGGATAGGCGAGGTGCTGCGCAGAGGGAGATTAAGGATGGAACATTTTGTCCAACTACACCGCTCTGCCTTGACCGTGTTTTATAGCACACATTTAGGTTTTACTCGCTAACGGTTGGAGATACATTTCGGATAGAAAATGCAATTTTTAACCTCGTACATGCCATCAAAAGTTTGCTATTTCTTAGCGTTCTCTTTTTATTTGAAATGGAAATATGAAAGTTTAAAACCAAAGGGTAGAGTGACGTCACTAAAATGGTCGCCATCTTTAAAAGTGCAAAGTATTGAAATCAAAAGTAACCTGTATGTTAACCAGGTAAATCTGCTACTTCCATGTAAAATTCATGTAAATCGGACCAGTGGTACTTGCGTGATTAAGTAATACACAGACACACACACACCATCTCATTTTTAGTCTCGCTTCGCTCGCGTCATAGTCGTGTCATATTGTTATTCAATGAAATGCAGGTTTAACCCCATTAACACCCCTTTAGAACCTGAATATCCAAAAATCCCTCCTTAGTAGATCTTTTCGACACACGACAAACATATCCTCAAAATATCACTCTTCTAACATTAATAGTTTTGGTTGGTCGATGAGAGCGAACATCCAAAAATCCTTCCTTAGTGGACGTTTTTCTTCCAGAATTTCACCCCTCCCCATAGGCCCCTTAAATTGGATTTTTGAAAAGACGGTCGAACACCTATTTATTTTATTTATTTATTTATTTATTTATTTATTTATTTATTTATTTATTTTTAAGCTGATTGATTTCCTCCGAGTTTCAAACTCCTCGCCTATGTCGTTTAAGAGATACACGCTCCATTAAGAATCTTTCAACCCCCACTTTTCATCCCTTTCACCTCATAATATACACTATATCGAAAAACCATTAGACATGTGTCAGCTTATTTTTAATGATTAGTATATATGCCAAGTATCAATCCCCAAATGAAACCACTCGTGAGATATTGTTATTCAATGAAATGCACGTTTACCCCCTTAACACCTATTTAGAACCTGAATATTCAAAACTCTTACCTTAGTGGATGTTTTCGACATAAAACGAACATATCCCCAAAATTTCATGTTTCCAACTTCAATAATTTTGGCTGGGCGATGATGAGTGAGTGAGTCAGTCAGGACATTTTATTTCATTTATATATGATAATTTCACCCCTCCACATGAACCCCTTAAATTGGATTTATGAAACAAATGGTCGAACACCTATTTACTTATTTAAAGCTGATTTCCCCCTGAGTTTGATGAGTGAGTAAGCGAGTCAATCAGTTAGGACACTTTCTTTCCTGTTTTATCACCCCAGAATTTCACCCCTCTCCAAGGGCCCCTTAAATTGGATTTATGAAAAAACGGTCGAACACATATTTACTTGTATTTTAAGCTGTTTTATCCCGCCGAATTTCAAACTTCTCGCCTATGTCGTTTAAGAGATACACGCTCCGTTAAGAATCCCTCAATCCCCAATTTTCACCCCTTTCACCTCATAATATACACGACATCGATAAACCTTTAGATATATGTCTGATTATTTTTAATGATTAGTTTATATACCGAATATCACATCCCCAAAGAAACAACTCATGAGATATCGTTATTCAATGAAATGAACGTTTACCCCCTTAACATCTCTTTAAAACCCGAATAAATAAAAATCATTCTTTAGTTGACGTTTTGACATACAGCGAACATATTCCCAAAATTTCATTTTTCCAACATTAATAGTTTTCGCTGGGCGCGATGAGTGAGTGAGTCAGACAGGACATTTTCTTTCAATTATTTTTACCAGAATTACACCCCTCCCCATGGGCCCCTTAAATTGGATTGATGAAAAAACGCTTGAACACCTATTAAGTTATTTTTTTAGCAGTCTGTTTCCCCTGAGTTTGATGAGTGAGTTAGTCAGTCAGTCAGGACACTTTCTCTCCTTTCCCCCCCCAGAATGTCACCCCACCCCATTGGACCTTTAAATTAATTTATGAAAAAACGGTCGAACACCGATTTACTTAATTTTTTAGCTGATTTTTTTTCGCTGAGTTTCAAATTTCTCGCCTATGTCGTTTAAGAGATAGGCCTACACGCTCCGTTAGGAATCCTTCAACCCCCAATTTTCACCCCTTTCACCTCATAATAATACACCACATCGAAAAACCCTTAGACACATGTCTGCTTATTTTTAATGATTAGTTTATATGCCGAGTATCACATCCACAGATGAAACCACTCGTGAGATATTGTTATTCAATGAAATGCAGGTTTAACCCCCTTAAGACCCCTTTAGAGCCTGAATATCCAAAAATCCTCCCTTAGTGTACGGTTTTGAGATACAACGAACATATCCCCAGAATGCCATGGTTCCAACTTCAATATTTTTGACTGGGCGATCATGAGTGAATGAGTCAGGACATTTTCTTTCAATTTTTCCTTCAGAATTTCATCCCTCCCGATGAACCCCTTCAATATGATTGATCAAAAAAACTGTCGAACAGCTATTAACTTACTTTAAAGCAGTTCCCCGTCCCCCCTGAGTTTGATGAGTGAGTCAGTCAGTCAATCAGTTAGGACACTTTATTTCCTGTTTCCCCCCCTCCCCCCAGAATTTCACCCCTCCCCATGGGCCCCTTAAATTGGATTTATGAAAAAACGGTCAAACACATATTTACTTTTTTTTTTTGCTGATTTTTTCCGCTGAGTTTCAAACTCCTCGCCTATGTCGTTTAAGAGATACACGCTCCGTTAGGAATCTTTCAATTCTTACTTTTCACCCCTTTCACCTTATAATATACACCACATCGAAAACCCCTCAGAGACGTGTCTTCTTCCTTTTTAATGATGAGTTTATATGTCGTGTATCATATCCCCCAATGAAACCAATCGGGAGATATTGTTATTCAATGGAATGCAGGTTTAACCCCCTTAAGACCCCTTCAGAACCTGAATATCCGAAAATCCTCCCTTAGTAGACGGTTTTGACATACAATGAACATATCCCCAAACTGTCATGTTTCTAACTTCAATAATTTTGGCTGGGCGATGATGAGTGTGTGAGTGAGTGAGTGAGTGAGTCAGGCAGGACATTATCTTTCAATTTTCTTTTTTCAGAATTTCACCCCTCCCCATGAACCCCTTAAATTTGATTTAATAAAAAAAACTGTCGAACAGCTATTTACTTACTTTAAAGCAGTTTTTCCCCCCTGAGTTTGATGAGTGAGTGAGTCAGTCAATCAGTTAGGACACTTTCTTCCTGTCCCCCCCCCCAGAATTTCACCCCTCCCCATGGTCCCCTTAAATTGGATTTATGAATAAACGGTCAAACACATATTTACGTATTTTGTATGCTGATTGTTTTCCGCTGAGTTTCAAACTCCTCACCTATGTCGTTTAAGAGATACACGCTCCGTTAGGAATCTTTCCATCCCCACTTTTCACCCCTTTCACCTCATAATATACACCACATCGAAAAACCCTCAGACTCGTGTCTTCTTATTTTAAATGATGAGTTTACGTGCCGAGTATCACATCCCCCAATGAAACCAATCGGGAGATATTGAAATTCAATGAAATGCAGGTCAACCCCCTTAACACCCCTTTAGAACCTGAATATCCAAAAATCCTATCTTAGGGGGCATTTGCGGCCCTTTGGGAAGCTGCATACCAAATTTCATTCCAATCCGTCGCTGGTTTCTGAGATTTCGTGATGAATGAATGAGTGAGTGGTATTTCACAAATATATATAGTAGATGATAGTGTCAAGTCTTTGTTATGCTAAACTCGGTTGACAGTGCTGTGTGAGTAGGTGAGTAACTAACGGGATTTCAAGTAAAGATCCTCTTTTTCTATACCGGTAGTGCAGAGCAGAACTGGCATCCAGTCGGCCGTGTCTCGACTTGAGCTATGTTGCCATGGAAACTATCTGGCTTGCCATTCCTTCATGAGTATATTTTATGATTTGATTAGCCTGTGCTTGAGTGCAAAAGGGCCGAAATCAGAAGAATGAGAAAGACTATCGAAAATTCATGTAGCCAGCGGTTCCTTCTGGATCCTAAACTATATGTATGCAAAATTTGGTTGAGATTGGTGGTACGGTGTAGATTTGTATACGGAACAGACCCACATACATACATACATACCCACATACAGACTTTCACTTTTATATATAAGATGACAGATTTGTTACTCATGTAGCGCCAGCCATATCAGAACAACAACATGGATTCATGCAACGGAGATCCACAGTCACAAATCTGATGAATTTCTCCCACGATGTTTCATCTGAGTTGGATATCGGAGGACAGATGGATGCTATTTTCACGGATTTTGAAAAGGCATTCGATAGTATAGATCATGATATTCTTTTGACAAAATTAAACAATTTCGGTTTTTCACAAGCAAATTTACGATTTTTTAGCTCGTATCTGTCTGGTAGACAGCAATATGTATACTTTCTCGGAAATTCATCAATGGAATATACCGTAAATTCCGGAATTCCCCAGGGATCGAACCTTGGACCAATTATGTTTCTGATAGCAATCAATGACATTTCTGAATGTATTAAGCACTCTAAATGTCTTCTATACGCTGATGATTTTAAGATATTCCGTCCTGTATCCTCTGCTCATGACTGCTATCTTCTACAAAATGACTTGGACAACATCTTTGAATGGAGTAGGAAAAATAAACTTAATTTTAATCTAACGAAATGTGTCACAATGTCATTTTCCCGAAGGAAGAATAAAGTTAGTTTCCAGTATAAGCTGGGGTTGAATACGCTGCGGGAGGTTAATGGTGTAAGTGACCTTGGTGTGGAACTGGATAAAGGTTTGACTTTCGCTTCTCACATCAACAAGGTAACAAGTGAGGCGTACCGAGCACTAGGCTTCGTCATTAGAAATGTAAGACCTTTTCGGCAGGTGAAAACGGCCATTACACTCTTTAATGCTTACGTAAGGGCGAAATTAGAATATGCAAGCGTAGTGTGGAATCCGTGGCGTAAAAAATACATAAGATTACTAGAAGGAGTACAGAAGCGATTCGCCAGATTTATACATTATAAAATGAGCGGAAATTACCCATATATGGTCCCATATAAAATTTTATCGAATAATCTAAAAATTATTGCTTTGGAAGATCGTAGGAAAATAAATGATTCCAAGATCTTACACAAGATTGTAAATTCTGCGGTAGATAACTCTTATTTTTTATCGTTGCTGAATTTCAATGTTCCACGTCTATCTTCAAGAACGTGGACAACTTTTAGGAATAAGAAAACATGCACCATGTCACACAAACATTCACCGCTTTATAGACTCTGCAGTAATTACAATAAAGCTGTAGTGTGTAATAAAAGTCTAGACTTCGATCTTAGTCTCCAAAAATTTGTAAAGGTATTTATGACCACATTGACATGAGTGTAATTAATAAAAAGGTAGAATATGTAACAGCATTAAGGTTACGCTATAAATAATATTATCATGTAATTAATTTAGATGCTAATATTAGATTTAAGATTAGATTTAAGTTATGAAAAAAATTAGAATTATTGTTAAAATTTTGTAGGTTTACTGTTATTGGGGTTAACGACCCTGTTGTAAACCAGCATAAATAAATAAATAAATAAATAAATAAATAAATAAATAAATAAATAAATAAATAAATAAATAATTCTATGACATGGACCGCCGACTTTACTTCCCCTCCGAAGGAAGGCATACTGAAGGATTTTAACGCACTTAAAAATTCCGACGACTTCGGCCGGGTTTGAAACCGCTATCTTGGGCACAGCAGTTCAGCATGCTACCAACTACGCCACCGTAGCTATTAAACACAAATTGCGCACTTAAAGAAATGAGTATTCACATTGTGCAATAATTAATAACCGAGCATGGTCGCTGTGTACATTTTTAACCTACTTTTCACATTTTGCAAAAATGAGGAAAAAGTAGACTTATGAGATCGATCCGGGAAAATGTGTGTCTGTCTGTCCTTCTGTCTGTCTGTCTGTCTGGGTGTGTCCTCCCCCCCCCCCCCCCCCTCTATCAACTCCTAAACGGCTGCAGAAATCGAAACCAAATTTAGTATGAGTAAAGATCTGTACCGGAATATCTCACGTCCATATTTGAAAATGATGTCAGTGCTACCAACTGCTGAAAAAACGCACTATAAATTTGAGCTCCATGCTGGATACCTTGGAAGGTATGCATGGGAGCTATTCCAAAATTGGCACACATGTAGATAACACTATTTCAGTTTAATTTCCAGGAGGCCATACATGACAGTGTTGCCAAAATAATTTTAAGCCTTCTGATAGGTCCAATTTTTAAATGCCTATAACTTCTACACTATCAATCAGATTTCAACCAAATTTTGTATGTAATATGTTTATATAAACAGATATGACTGAGTGTATTCTTTAAAGCCACCAGGGCTGCCAACTGTTAATAATTGCTCTCTCTATTCTTTTATTCAAATACCAATATATCAGAAAGTATGGAAGCCGACAGATTTAAACTATGCAGAAGTATAGTACCTGACATTTTAGATTAATTTTGGAGTAACTTATATACTTCAGTTCTACCAACATGATTCTAAGCCTGCTGATAGGCCAATTTTTAAATACATGTAACTTCTATACTATCAGTTGGATTTCAACCAAATTTCGTATGTGATATGTGTTACATAACAGATATGACTATAAGTATTGTTAAGGGCAATCAGGGCTGACAACTGTTAATAAAAGCTGTCTATATGTTTTAACCTAATATCAATATATCAGGAAGTATGCAAGCCAACAGCCCTATACTTTGCACACGTATAGCACCTGCCATTCTAGATTAATTTGGAGTAATTAATATAAGTCAGTGCTGCCAACATGATTCTATGCCTGCTGATAGGTCCAATTTTAAAATGCATGTAACTTCTATACTAACATATGGATTTCATCCAAAATTGGCACAACGAGATATAATATTTCAGATTAGGCTATTTCTGACCAGCACACGCATGACATTGTTGCCAACATGATTTTACGCGTGCTGAGAGATCCAATGTCTAACTGCATGTAACGTCCATTGGACTTCAACCAATTTTTTTATTCTGTACCTTACAGTAAGAGATGGAACTAAGAATATATTCAGTCACCAGGGCTGCCAACTCTAATGCTCTATTAGGCTACATTATACCAGGTATATTTCGAACTAATTAGACATTTCGATATTACCAACTTAATTTCGTCATTATTCTAGATAGGTTCATATACTGTAGATTAATCATTGGCATGAAACTTAATTTTAAGAAAAGTAGGCTATTTAGTTCGTCACGGAACTTCTTGTTGAACATGGTACTGTTCACAATGCCGATCTCACAGCTGGCAAACACAATCGACTGAAGGCTCATGATAGGACTTGAAGTTGCAAACTCTATGATGATAGCCATGCACGGCCATGGAGTTAACGAAGTGTCGAAGTACCTGAAAAATATTTCGTAATCGAAATTGTAAGGACGTCAATTTCAAAGTTATTTTACGTTATATTGTAATATTCTGTTCATCAAACACCTTACCAGGCTGACGAAGGTCCCACTGTAGGGCCGAAAACATGTTTAAACAATAAAGAAGAAAACATTTTAAGTGTTAACAGGTGTTCAAAGCGAATTTAATTAGTTAGTTATTGTTGTATTAAGGGGCAGAACAGCAGGGTCATCTGCCCCTATTCCCTATCCATTGCCACAGTACGATCGCACTCCCACATGTAACTTTCGGACCTTACACATTGACATAAAATTAGCAGTCCTAGCTCGGCACAGCTTACCCCTATTTTTGCTAAAACTCTTTCAGTTCCAGACTATAAGTGTCACTTAGATGAGATGGATGATGCTATTGATCCAGCCCATTGTTAGGGACATTGACACCTCACACCAGGTGTAAAGCGCACGTATTAAGCACAAATCATTGGGATACCCGCTACACCTGCCCACGACCTAGATATAAGCAGTGATCACCATGAGGGAGACTACAGTGGATCACCAGAACAGAGGACGGCAGGTAACTATTGAACACCATCACTATTAGCTTGAAGGCAAAATATTTATTTTTATGTGATACTCTTCCTCGACTTACAGGGCTGCTAATATACAAAGCTTAACAAATATAACTTGAGGGGATCGTTCCCGGCAGAAATATGAAATAAATGAAAGTTTCTAAAATGTAGCTCATTAAATTATCTGGACATTTATTTACAATAATAATAATAATAATAATAATAATAATCTATCTTATTATATAATAAGCTAAGACTAAGGTGTATGTATCACAAAACTCAAGCTCCTAAACCAGAGGGAGATAGGAGGTGTGGTTTGTACCAAAATCCTCCAAATCGTCTCAATAGTCCAGGAAAAATCTTGCATTTCTTGAAAAGTCAACGGAAATAATTTATTTGTTTATAAAGTGCTTTTAAACAAACAAGACGATATCCCCTGTGAGAACTCTGTCGCCTACAGCCAGCAGAGCACTAAACCGAGCGGGTAGTCTGTACACAAGGGGACGCAAACAACCCATTATGCGAGAGTTCTCGCACGGTGAATGTTTCACAAAACTCAAGCTCCTAAACCAGAGGGAGTTAGGTGTGGTTTGTACCAAAATCTTCCAAATCGTCTCAATAGAACAGGAAAAATCTTGCAATTCTAAATGACAACGGAAATATATTTGTTTATAAAGTGCTTTTAAACAAATAAACAAGACGGTATCCCCTGGCAGAACCGTTTCGCGTACAGCTCACATAGGTCACTAGGGCCGGGCGGGTAGTCTGTACACATGGGGCACGCACAATCCACAATTAGTTTAAAAAGTGCGTTTAAACAAATAAACATGCTTATATAATCCCGCATAACAGTAAAGCCAGGCGGGTGGTTTATACATATGCGTGAGTTCTCGCACGGGTCCGCTAGTAATAATAATTATGTTATGGGTTTTACGTTCCTTTTAACCACTGCGACTTTTAGAGATGCCACGCCGGAGTGCAGGCATTTTACCCAGTGGGGGATCGTTAACGTGCATGCAAAACTACGGTCACGGCTCCCTCACATTTAAGCACCCTCAAATACTAACTGACTGCACCGGGATTCAATCCTGTTATCTTGGGATCAGCAGGCGAGAACGTTACCACTGAGCCACGCAGCCAGTAAATTTCTTTATCGTGTTGGAAACCATTTTTCAATGTTGCCTTAGTAATCAAAATGTAATGTTTTTCAGTCGGTCAACACGACTGTACCCAATTGTAACGATTGTTTAGCTAATCCTGAAAACAAAAATACATGAGATTTAGAGAAACACTTGGATGACCAGTTTCAGTCGTCAAGCGATCATCATCAGATCCTTTGCACTTTGGCTATTGAATTTCTGTCTACAAGTATGTGTCCCAGTTTAGTGTTGGTAGCAGCTGCACAAGAACGGACCACACATCGCTCAAACAATCAACCAAGTTCACAATCCATTCTAACCTGACCATTTAACTTGGCGCTAACTGATTAGTTGAACAAAACAGTTGCTTTTGTTAATAATAATAATAATAATAATAATAATATCGTATGGCCTCGGGTGCCGGGTGCAAGCTTTGTTATTTGACACCCAAAGGGTAGCTGGCATGTCGAATTTCGTTGTTCCTTGAAGCACTATGAAAGTCAAGGAGGTTAGATATCTAAGCTCCTTGATCACTATAGCGGTTTCTAGTAGAGAAATGAGGAACATTGTGTTGGCGGAAACTCCCGAGTTTAATTTTGCCACTAAGAACACGGCGTACTGAATTCAAATGGGTTCTTTGACATGCCAACATCGTATGGCATGGTGTGGTAATTTTTTCCGTCTTTCAAAAACCACTTACCAAGGCTAGGAGCGAACCTGCAAGCTTGGGGTTAGTAGACCGAAACATTGACCACTCACCCATCGTGGCAAGCTATTTTGTTAATATGATGCTACCACACTAACTACTGAATCAATTGTTATGAAAATTTATCAACATTTACCTTTATGGGATAACATAGTTAAGTTACTGGAAAGGCACTGTTACCAACATTACAATTAATCAATTCTTAAAAACAAAATATTCAAACAAAAGGTACAGTACATTTATGACCGTACTATTGAAGTTAAAGATTTGAAACTAAATACACTTGAAGAAGATTTCATGGCTTGCAAACCAACCATGAATCATGGTTCTAGTTCTTCAAATTTATTGTTTGTATATGTTTCTTCGATACGTTTGTTTTTGAAGCAATGCCTAAATACTGCAGCCATTAAGTTATTCTATGTTAGATTATTGTTCTTGTTGTTTGAGTCTTCACGCTGGGTCTGTTGGCCCCATGTTATTGTTCCGTATATTACTGTGGATTATTGTAGTTTTGAAGGTTATATTTGTATTCTTAAGTGACAAATATACGTGAGAATTAGAAGGATATACATTATATTTCTACAAATACACACACTAATACAGCCATCACAATAACGTAGGTTATCAGAAAAAATACACACTCACCCAAGTACATTAGGCGAGATGACCACGATGTGCAATCCCCTTAAATGAAACAACAAGAAGAATATTATAATACAACTCATATTAGATTGCAAAGAAAACTATATTGAATTAAGTATTGTATACAACATAAAACAATACTTAGTTATTATTGTTTAAAGAGGCGGAACAGCGAGGTCATCTGCCCATAACATAAAACAATAAGTTAAATGTAAATCCGGACCTCAATAAAATGGAATTGCTAGTGATTTCTTCAGTACTGTCTGAGAATAAACATAAACATATTTCACAACAACAACAACAACAACAACAACGATGACGACGAATCTAGGCAACGGCTTTCAAAAATGACTTTCAAATACTAATTTCTACTGTATATTTGATGTCAAGAGATTTGTTTTACAGTATGTAGAAAAGTTTTACTTGCCTGTGCTAACTCACTTTTTATATCCTCTACTTCGTCTATCACCACTTATTTTGCTTCCTAAGTAGCAGAAGTCTCCTCCTTCCATTAGCCTTTCACCTGGTTTCGCCCCTTAAAACCTCAATAACTAACGAACTAACTAACTAACTAACTTTAGTTAGAATTCTGATTTTGGTTTTGTTTGCTACTTGTAGTCTATGCCTGCTAGACCTTTTAAAATAATTTAGCGCCATGTTGATAACTTGCTGAATCCACAAGGACACAGAACCAACAGACAGGATGTTGACAGAAACAAACGATACATAAAATAAAACAGTTGTTGTTATTGTTGTTAATTCATTTGAGGGGCTTGGGGCATTTATGCGGTCACGGTACTAGTATGTATAGCTGTATTGAGGGCAGGGATGAGTGGTAGGTGCCCCGGGACTAGATATAAGGTACAAGGGGATGTGTGAAACCATGGGGAATAACCATACTCTTTCAGCGCCGGGATTCAAACCTACGATCTCTGAACTTGCTGCAGCTGCCCGCATGGTCGTGGTGCACGATTTAACGAGTATGGCTACGCCACGGGTCTAAATACAGAAAACTTAAGATTGTATGAGAAGATAAAATTGGATCCTTCATCGAAACAAGTGTCGTGAATCATAGTTGATCAAATATTGCTCCATTAGAACGAGTGGGTGTGGAACAGTTGGCAAACAGTGAGTCTGCTCTCTCAAACACAAATACAAACACAACGTCTCAAGGGTTTGAAACAAGGGACGACACCTCGAGACGCCTCGGTCGCGCAGTAAGTCCACTGGACGGCGCGGCGACAAGATAGCACCGGTTCCACACACCTGTCTAAAGGTAGGGACTCCTCGCCTCATAACCTCTCATTTTATAAACTGAAGTTAGTGTCTGGTGTCCTTGCTTGCTTAAGCAAGCGGGAGGGGGTCGGATAGTGCGGAATTCAATTCGTACCGTGTACTTGAGTGCATTGATAACGATATTTTTTATACAGGCCTACTGTAGATATAATTTTCTCATAACCTGTGTTATTGTGGTGTATGACGTAGAGTGTGTAGCCTATTTGTAGCCTAATTCATATGAGCATTGGGAAGGAGGCGACCGTGGCCTTTTCCAAGATGGCTGATGTGGGAATCGCACCCACCTCTTCACAGTTTTGCCTATGACACTGAGTGTACCCTGTTCCAACCCTCAGACCAAAATTAAATTTCTTGGCAGAGCCGAGGGTTCCAATCGTCTTAATATCTCTTCATTTGTAACCCTATCCGCCCATCTGATCATCATTCTCCTGTAACATCACATTTCAAACACTTCAATTCTCCTCTTTTCTACAGTCCAAGTTTCACTTCCATAGAGTGCCACGCTCCAGAAAAAAGATTTCAAAAATGACTTTCTAATACCTGAGTCTATATTCGATGTCAACAAATTCCTTTTCTGTAGTAACGCTTTCCTTTCCTGTGCTAACCTACTTTTTATATCCTCTTTGCTTCGTACATCACTGGTTATTTTGCGTCCTAAGTAACAGAAGTCTCCTAGTTCCTTTAGTTTTTCACCTGCCAATTTGGCTGCATTAAATATATTATTTTTTATTTTTAGTTCCAGGTTAAAACACTTCCTTTTAAGATAATTTTTAAGAAATGTGTAAAATAAATTATATGATTGTATGAATAGCTGAACTATTTTTTAAAACTTTATGCTATATATATATCGGCCTACAACCCTAACTTACCTGAATACTTTACTATATTATTCTCTTATATATAATCCAAAATTGACTCATCACCGCAGGGCTCAAACCACTAGACCTAGAAAGCTGAAATTTTGCATGTTGGTTGATCCGAGTATGTAGAGGCTCACTAAGAAACGGTTTTTGAAAATTCAATTTGTAAGTGACTTTTTTCGGCCCTTTGGCATTGACAATCCAAAATTGACTCATCGACGCAGGGCTCAAACCACTAGGCCTAGAAAGCTGAAATTTTGCATGTTGGTTGATCCGAGTATGTGGAGGCCCACTAAGAAACGGTTTTTGAAAATTCAATTTGTAAGTGACTTTTTTCGCCCCTTTGGCACTGAGCAAGGACAGTCGGTACAAAGTTCGGATTTAGCTCATTTTAAGCCGCCAGATACGAGCAACAATACTCGGAGGTCCTGTAGGGACCCCGAAACACACTTTTTAAGTTCCTAAAATCAACGGTTTCGGAGATATTCCCAAATAACTGTGTTCCCTCTGAGAAACAGATCAACGTTACTATGGCAACCGCTGAAATTTCGCAGACCGGGGATAGTTTTCTGGCAATATCTCAAAAACCGTTCGTTTTAGGGCCTTAAAACGCTGGGTTCGGTTCCCACTTCTAACCACGATCGTTGCTCCTCGCATTGATACGCGTAAAATGAGATATATGTTATTTATAGAGGTTGCTTTTGGGGAATCTAATTTTATACTCTTTCGGCTGGTTGTTGTAAGCGAGCTTTCAGAATTTTACTCGAATTTACAATGTTAAGATACTTTCTATTTTGCACGGTATGCTTTCATTTTCTTTATAAATTTGTTTTTTGTTAACTGAATATTTTTGTTTGCCAATTTTGATCTGCTCTTTTTCGTTTTCAACCATGATCTGCAACGTATATTCACAGTCCAATGTGTCGTATTCTACCGGCTGTCACGTTAATTATTGATTCTTAATTACACTTCCTGAGGAATAGGGCAAACTTATTTCAATAAAGTTGGTATTTTGTCTATCACGGCCATTGAATCCCCGCACAAGGCACGGCTTAAACCTAGAAAAGTTGCTGAGCTGTCCTAATGGACTAATGGTGCAGCAGAAAAGAGGAGAATTGAAGCTTTTGAAATGTGGTGATACAGGAGAATGATGATCAGATGGGTAGATATTTTGACAAAACCATTTTTTCCCATGGCCAACTGTATGTGGCGTGCTCGCGAGCATCCGGACAACAAAATCGTTATGTCTCAGCAGAAGATGGCAAAACCATAAACGTAATTTTAAAATGTGTTAACATAATGTAACATCGAACCCTGCAGACGTTCACAACTCTATAAAATTCCCACTTTGCTGATCATATCAATATACTGTATGTATCAGAATATTCAGAATTAGAATGGACACACCTATAGCCGCGATTGCTGTAATAGAATAGACGAATTATCAGCAATAATGCATCGTCCCCATTGTCTTGATCGCGGGCGAAGCCGCGGGTACCTGCTAGTATTAGTATAAACAGGTTAAAAGTTCCATCTGATCAATACTTTTATTAATTAAGATCACTGTGTGGTCATTAATGGGACATGTTTCGAGGCCTAAATAATAGTTTTGGCACCTTCATCAGCCGATATGACAGAACGAAACAAGAATATTTTTTGCGTAGCACTTAAAATTTCCTTAAAATTTAATCTTGTACGGTGCACCATAAAGAGAGATTGAAATATTTACGCCTAATATGAGTTATGTCAAAAGTCTTATGAACTAGATCTATAAACACTTTCAATGGACGCATCACGGTGGTCTTTAGATGTTATTGAAGACACACATGTATGGTATCGGTTCGGTATGACAGCAACAGTTCAGAACACCTTTATTGGAATCAGCAGTAGGAGCACTTAATTCCTCAATACTTCACGAGCAATATAAGGATAATAAAACCAATGAAGTCACTGCGCTGAAATCATATCTTGTTTAATATAAAGCTTACAAAGTGCATAACTTCAACAACTTGCCATGCCAGAGATTGGCCTCTAATCCGTCTTGTTAGAGCAACGATTAATAACCAAACTTATTAAATTGGCAAATAGCAAGAGGTTAAATTGTCTAACATGTTACTGTAGATCACATTCAAAATATATATTAATATAAATTTAAATATATGGCTCTTCAATTTAAAAAAGATCAATTTACTGGTCCAAGTTCAAAACAATTTGGCCACCCCTGGTGTAGGGTTTCGTACTGTCCACAGGGGTTAAAGGGGAATATTCAGCTTATGGGGCCAAAATAAGAAGGGTTTTAATATTGTAACCGTGCCTGCGATAGATCTTGTACAAGAATTTTATACATTTCCAAGGCAACTCGCTCATCTTGGTATTAGAATCAAAGTTTTAAGTTTTCCAAATTCAAATTGTAACAATTTTTATCCATTTTTCAAAATTTGGTTCTTGCTTTGTGCTGATCTCCACCGTTTCCCTCATACCTCCCATGTTTATAGGAATATTTTGACTTTTCGTTTTTTAAAATGGGTGTTAAACCTTTAGCTACAAAGTAAATCTCACGCTTTTCCATATTATTAATTAATTAAGCAGCTTGCCACGGGGGTGAGTGTTTATCGTGTCGTACTACCAATCCCAAGCTTGCAGGTTCGCTCCGGGCCATGATTTTTGAAAGGCGACAAAAATCATGATACGCATGTCATACGATGTTGACATGTTAAAGAACCCATTTGAATTCAGTAGGCCGTGTTCATAATGGCAAAATTAATCTCGGGATTTTCCACCAACACAAAGTTTCTAATTTCTCTACTAGAAAGCGCTATAGTGTCAAGGAGCTTAGTTAGATATCTAACCTCCTTGACTTGCATTGCGCTTCAAGGAGCGATAAAATTCGACATGCAAGTTGCCCTCAGGGCGTCAATTAACAAAACTAGCACCCGACACCCGAGGCCATACGATATTATTATTAATTAATTAATTTAACGTTATTATATCATTTTTATTCTGAGTAAACACAAAAGTAGTGTTACTGTTTCATGAACAGACTAATTAAAATCATGCAAGTTTAAGTGAGATTCACTTTGTAGATGAAGGACTAACACCCACTTTAAAAAATAGAATACTGTAAACATTCCCATGAACAGGGGTATCGGCAAAGATTTGCACAAAGCAAGGAGCGAATTTTAGAAATATGTATAAAAATTGTTACCATTTGAATTTTGAAAACTTAAAACTTTGATTCTTATAGCACGATATGTGTGCTTTCTCGGAAATATATATAATTGCTGTACAGGATTTATGACAGGCACAGATATAATATTAAGATAATTATAGTTTTGACCCCTTAAGCTATATGCCCCCCTTAAGCTCTTGCAGAGTACAAATAAGAGAGGGACATATAATCAGTGCAACCAAAGAGACACACAGAAAGATTCTCGGCCTTGCTGGAACAATCAGTGGTTTCAGGTGGATATTTAACTCCTTTTGTTTTCTCTGTCGTCTTGTACAAGGGTATTGTATAGAATGATCAACATTAACATTACCTAATTAATCTTCAAAGGAAGTTGTAATTATTCTAAAGTATCGTTGGTTTTTTCTAGAAACGCTGAGCATTGTTGGCGTAAATTACTGACATCTTTCAATGAAGATGTTGACTATATTGATTCTCTCAAGGTTACCTTATAACCGCGACTGTAATTTTCTGTGAGTTAGGTAACAATTACGACTAAATGTCATTCTGCGATAATTCGTTTGTGTCTAGCCCTCACCATCTGTTACTGTCCTCTGGCGTTGTAGGATTAAATTAAGTCTTTCGCAGACCCCCTCGTGGTGTAGCGGCTAACATTCTTTGCTGTCATCCTGGAGGTCTGGGTTCGATTCCTGGCTCGGCCAATACATTTTAATTCTGGTCTGATCGCTGGAACGGGGTCAACTCAGCCTCGTGAGGCAAAACTGAGTAAAGGAGGGTTCGATTGCCATATCAGTCATCTTGGAAGTGGTTTCTCATGGTTTCCCCACTTCTACTCCAGGCAAATGCCAGGATGGCTTCTAACTTATGGCCACGGCCACTTCCTACCCACATCTTATCTCAATTACAAATACACAAGTACAGACATCACAGTGACACAGGTTATCAGACAAATTCTACACACGCCCTCTTGTACACGGGGTTACATGACCACGACGTCGGAAAGCCCCTGAATCAATCAACAAAAAAAACCACAAGATTTTTTGCTGATTGGAGAAGGGATAATTGTCACTGAAAACTTCAAAAGTTGTTTGTTGTCAACACGGTCTTAAATGCCTGCTGTTGATTAAATAATATTTCGTAACTTTTTGTTATTATTACATGCAGAAGTTTAGGACACAATGATCACCGTTCCCTCTACCCCGTGGCCATCCTGAGCGTGGTTTCTCACCACCACCCTCCACACTCACTCTAGGCAAATGCTGGGATAGTACCTCATTTCAAATCCCCGGGTTATCTACCCTATCCACGACCCTAAAGGATACAGCTACACACACCACATAAACACAGGTTTTCAGACAAATTGAACACACACCCAAGTACACCAGTCTGATGACCAAGAAAGAGTATCTCAAGCCCCTAAAACGATTTAACAAAAACAAACTCATCATCCCCGAGTTCTTGGATTTATGAGAAATATGCCTGTCAACGCGTGTTAATGCAGTGTCGGTACTATTGGGTACAATTAAATCTAGTACTGGGTACATGTAGTAAAGGCCTGTAAAAAGGAATAAATAGTGCGGTAAAACCGAAAAATTGTGTTTTTGATTAAATTCCCAGTGCTGAGTTCGAAAAAGCATGGTGGTCTTACTTATTAAAAATTCATTAGGCTTATTTGCAATTTGAATCTCACTTTTGTAGCTTCCGTTCTCACACCTTATTTAAATAATTTTCTCTTTTTGAATAATTCTATGAACTACTTCATTAACTACGAGTATATCCCTAAAACCAGCAAGACGGTGGACCGACAACATCAAGATGGACATGTACGATGTTGGCTTTAAACCCAGAAGATGCCAACGACAGACTGAAATGGAGATGATGTAGCAAAGCAATGGATCTTGCACAGATGGGTAAACACTAAAGGAGAGAGAGAGAGAGAGAGAGAGAGAGAGAGAGAGAGAGAGAGTTCTGTATCAGGGGTGTACAGCTAATGTTTTCACATCATATCTAGCCACACTTTATTATAATCTTGACGCAACTTAGCAGGTTAGTGAGGACCGTGACTATTTGTGATTAGCATTGTGGGTTTTAATAGAGTTTGGTAAAGCAATTTTGTTGATATTAGATTTGCTTGACCTTGATCTACAGTAATAATGTTCACTTGAATGAAACATGTTAATATTATTTTCAGTTTCAGGATAAAACACTTGCTTGCTGTATTGCAGAGGATCTACCAGTAACTACGCCAAAATGACGTCGCTGAGTTGTAAGACTTCTCTCAAGACCTGGACGTTCAGTAAGTTGAAATTAGTGATAGTGTAATAAATAATGCGTTAGTTATCAAAAGTAAGGTTGTCAGCGGGAAATTATGTCATGTGTTGTTGTTGTTGTTGTTGTTCTTATTTGGGTGTCTTGATATCGAGTGCTTGTTGTGCGTGTGGGTATTGTGTTATTAATTGAACCTCGGGATTTTTGCATTTAAAATTTACATACATTGACTCACATCTGCTTCTTGCTACTCTCCGCAGGCAGTTTGTTTTCATGTTGCGCACAAGTACGTAACTTTTTATAGAAATTGGAGCTGCCATATCTGATGAGCAGGACTTAAATTTGTGACCTCAGTTTTCTTTATCCGTTCCCAGCCAATTGTATTGCGTTTAGTCCGTGATATTTTACCTCATCATAGGGAGTGGGCCCACCTTAATTTTATTATGTAGCAGGGAGCAAATGTTCAACTAGTAAATTGTTTGGGAAGTTACGAAATTTAAATTGACATCGATGTTGTTACAGCAGCCGTAAAATTCAAGCCTTAAATTGAGGTTAAACGTAAAATTGGTAAGCGTTAAACTGAAGCCTAATTTACATTTTCCTCATGCCATAACAGCCGGAACCAATAAAAATGAATGTTTTTTTGCGGTCAAACATTATTCCGAGAAATGATAAATCGGAATTTCACTGTTACAAAATTTACCACATTGAATTTTAAAATTTTCCGTTAGTGGCATGTGTGCATATAGGTACCGTATAGAATTTTGTAACAACTTGGTGGAAAAACAGGATTATGTGTGAACGTTTAATGATTGGCAGTAAAATAACATTTTTTGTTTGTGGATAAATTGCATTAATAGGCCTACTACTATGTAAAATGGGTTCACATATAAAGCACGATACGTACGTGTCTAGGAAAAATTTTGAGTATAGTCGATGACGTCACGGATGACGTGGGGACGTTGTTGTTCCTATGCTTCATGTTCCGGCTTGAAATGCCACAATATTAATTTTTCTGCTGTTTGAGGTATACCCCGTTCCAGCCCTCATACAAGAATTTATTATCTAATGCTCTGAAAGCAGGAAGCCTGTAGTTTTACGTGACCATTAATCTCACGATAATGAGTCACGGGACCTTCTTTTTCTCGTGGAATCCGAACCACTGGATGTGATATTTCACTGACCTAATGCTTTGATGTATGAGATTTCTTTCAGCGCCTTTTCTTTTATAAAAAAATATCTCCACAGTTAGTGCTTTTTGTATAACAGTTATTGGCAACACTGTAAATCCCATGGTTGAATGTATGTGTATCTCAATCCCTGTTGATTTGTTTCCAAGTGCTGGGTGCAGTTATATCAACAGTGCTACTTGCACTATTGTCAACCCCGACGAATGCTGATGATGGCGTCAATTTCTACCTGAAGGCGTCTAAGTCTGTGCCACGCATTGGACGTCGGAGTGATTTCTTCCTCAAGACCACCAAACCCTCTGACGTGCCTCGCGTCGGACGTCGCCGCACTCTGGCGCCGTTGGTAAGTACTCACTCATCGATCCTAGGAGCCACAGTACATTAACAACAAGCAAGTCATTTAGTCTTTCAACGCAATTTATCGGTCGAGACAATGCTTCAACAATAGATGTTTTCTTTCGTAACCGCCGAAAGATATCTAGTTAGGTAGTTAGTTATATATTGTTGTTTTAAGGGGCAGAACTACGAGGTCATCAGCCCCTAGAGAAATGACTCTGCAATAACATAACTGTAGGACGATAGACGACATAACAATCAGTATACCAAACGTCAGGTCAAGTTTTGAGGAAAATATCCCTCCATGCATCTCTCTCTGTCGTTTCTTGTGTTTTAGGCATAACACTCTAGATTATCATCCCTCCAGTGGCGTAAATATGGGGGGTGATTAGAGGGATCAATCCCCTCCCAAGGCCCAAATAATTTAAAAAATAGTCAATTTACGGATTGATGACAAACGACTTGAGAACATTTATCTTCACGTGTACAATATTTAATCTTAGACCTACCACAACTGTTCATTTCGAGCTTTTGCACATTGAGAGGTACAAATAAAACATATCAAATGCTATCGATATCATATATGAAAACGTGTACCTTTGCTCTCATCGATAGTCTTAGTTTGCTCCCCACACAATGCATAAAGCAGAATACAAACACATGACCAAAACAAAAAGCAAAAAGCAAAATTCAAAAACAAAAGCAGAAAACAAACACAAAGACAAAAACCATACAAGAAGAAAGCAAAATAAAAAAATCCAAGGCTGAAGGCAATCACAAAACTGAAAACACAAAGAAAAACAAAAAAGCAGGAAAGTACACAAAATTGAAAACAAAACAAAAACAAATAGAGCAAAAGAAGAAAACAATCACAAAACCAAAACAAAAACAGGAAAAAAGCAACATTTGGAATCAAAGGAAAAATTAAAATACGCATACAAACCAAATCCACAAAGCAAAGAAAAAAAACAACAAACACAAAACCAAAAACTCATAGATCAGATTTGACCCCGCTTTTTCCCCTCCAGAAGGAATCTTAGTTACGCCACTGCATCCCTCAACCTACTATGTACATTTAAAATAATTTGTTCGCCCCTTTTACTCAACTTCTCTCCACTCTTATTACCTTTGAAGTATTTTATTGCTGATTCAAGCATTACAGCTGCAGTTGTCTACTTGATGAAGCCATGTTAAACTCTGTGCATTCTTAACAGTGTTGCCACCCTTTGAGCCTGATTCGCCATGAAATTGAATTATTCGGGTGCTCTTTTGCTGATCAAACAAGGTTTGTACAAAACAAAATGTAATATAATATCAAATTCATACTTATTTACCCTGCCTATCGTTCCAAATACCACTAAAACTATAATCCCACACACACAATTCATCACAAGAAAAGCAAAGTTAGTAAAGTTTCCAATTTCCGTGAAAATGAAAAATTAATTCATAGATTTTTACAAAGGAAATTTTGAAAAGAAGAAAAAGTGGGAATTATCTCCTGGCACGTTAGCCTCTTCACAGACCAGACCATCAAAGGGACCTCTTAGGTCTTCAGGCGACTAGAGTTATAGGCATAGATAGAATATGTAGAAATGGAGAAAATGGAGTGTTGACAGAGAACAAATGACACAAAATATACCCATTCATATGAAGTGAGAAAGTATCAATGTTCTTCAATAGCCGTTGTTTTATAGGTCATGCTATGTTATGTGGTGATATCATTGAACTATACGTGATACGATACTGGAATGCTGACTGTATGGGAGCGAAGTGCGGTTTCCGGTGCGACTAGTTTTGTCTGGTGGTGCACGGCATACAGACGCGTTTGACGCATACGTACGAAGAGCGAAATACAAGTAAAAGAGAATGGTTGGATGATTGGTTCCTCAGTTTGGGGGCTGCGACAACGCGGTCATGTAGCCCCGTGTACTTTGGGTGTGTGTAGAATCTCTCTGTTAACCGATGTTAATTGTGATGGCTGTATTAGCGTGTAATTCAGGTAAAGACTGCAGACGATCAATTTCAAGTAGTTCCTACTTTTGCTACCAAATGCTGCCGTCATCGACACCTAGCCGTGAAATTGGCTACTAGATGCCACCGCACCAGCATTTGGCGACAGACGTTGGAACTTAATAGAGAGTTAAGCAAATCTAACCTACAAATGTAGCTTTACATAATTGTAGTTAGTGGAAGGTTCTTTTACATGCCATACATCTATGACATGGGCCAACCGGCTTTACTTCCCCTCCGAAGGAAGGCATAATGAAGGATTTTAACGCTCTTAAAAAAATTCGACGACTTCGGTCGGGTTTGTCCCGCTATCTTGGGCACAGAAGCTCATCATGCTACCAACTACGCTACCTAAGCCGCCGTAAAAGAGTATATTTAGACGAAAGGTCTCTTGTTAACTAAACGGAACTTCTCGTATGCTAAGCATGTGGAGCTTTTGTAGGTGTACAACAGTTGGCAAATTTAGTTATTTCGAGACATTTACTTTTCCCAGTAATATACTGTAATACCGGGTGAATTAGCAGCCCCTAATAATATTGTTTTATGCAGCCCAAGTAACGCGTGCTGTCAGGAAGGTCGATATTTCCCTGCTTGCATCCCGTATGGTTATTTATTAATTTTTCGTATGGTACAAATATGATCTACATATATATACAAATATGTACGTAATAATCAGAAATGAACATCAAGGCTCTTCAACCAGGAAAGTGCTGCAGCTGATGCTTTCATAAACTCTTCCCTTTCGTCTGCAAGGCTATGGTGTGGTTCATCGTCTGTTCTTGAGCTCCACAGTCACAAGCTGGTGATTCTAGCCAACCCCATTTGTGTAGCATCGCTTTGCACCTTCCGTGACCAGTTCAAGCACGATTTAGTTGGCACCACGTAGCTCTTGGTAGATCAGTTCCTGGGATATGCTGGGAAGGATCATCTAAGTGGATTTGGCGAGGTGAAGAAAAATCTCTCCACCTTTCCTTGCAGATTTTGTTGATGTTGAAAGGCCCTAGCTGCTTAATAATGTCATCACCCCAAATAGGATTCCTGGATTTCAGGCGCATGGGTGGAGGATTACTCAGTACTGAGTGAACCGGAAGGTGCTTGAAGTCAGAATAGATGTAAGTTTTCCAAGCGATCCCGTATGTTACTAATGCACTGCAAGCATATCCCGCAAACGATACTGAAGTCAATTATTTTCCCTCGTATGAGTCTGTAGTCACATAGGACACGATAGGTTAACTACCGTCATTTTGTACCAATCACTTTCAAATTTATACACAAAATATATAAAACCAGTCAAGTTCGTTAATAGGGGTGGAACTGGGGCTTTAACTAAAAAGTAAAATATCGCTATAACTTTCAAACTTCGTACTATTCTTCGGATAAAGGTCAAAAACATATCTCAGTACAATTTATGATAGCAAATTGATCAAAGGGATGAGATAATGGAGTACTGAGAGAGAGAAAAAAACACCTCACTTAGTAGGCACAACATCAAAACCGTTTAAAATGGTCCTCTAAAAATCATTGCGGTATATTGTTTTTTTTTAGTCTGTTTACCCTCCAGGTTGGCTTTTCCCTCGGACTCAGCGAGGGATCCCACCATTATCGCCGCCAGGGCAGTGACCTGGAGCTTGAAACATTGGGTCGAGGGATACAACTGGGCAGGTGGGACAAGCACCTCGCCCAGGCGGCCTCACCTGCAAAGCGAACACGGGCCGCATGAGGGTGGAAAGGGAAGGGGTGATTGGGAGGGATAGGCAACGAAGAGGGAAGGAGGCGTCCGTGGCCTTACAGTAGGTACCATCCCGGCATTAGCTCGGGGACGAAGTGGGAAACCACGGAAAAACACGTCGAGGTTGGCTGAGGAGTCCTCATACAACTTTTCAAATTTCGTGGCAGAGCTGGGAATCGAACCTCGGATCTCCAGGGTGGCAGCTAACCACGCTGACCACTACACCACAGAGGCGCGTAAGTTTTATAACTTTGTAATTCATCTTCCTTGTAAGAACTGGGTACTCCTCCACGCCCACGGCTGCAACAATCGTCGACAGAGTACAGGATATGGTGTGTAACAGTGTCAGATGTCACATATCCTTGTAAAATGAACTGACTAAACTTATAATCGACACGCCGCACGCGCAAGGACCATCAAGAGACTGGACCCTACAACATTTGGGTAAGACAGTGATAATGAGTGCTTAACTCCAGCAATACATACCTTAGATTGCTTGTTTCCAAATTACGACCATGTCCACTCGGAAAACTCCCATGGGTCAAGGCTAGGCCGCTCATTATAAACCACATGACGCCTACTCATACGAGTATTTTGCTCGTTTAAAATAACGTCTCAAAGAGAATCAAATTAAAAGTATTTTTGCTCAGCCATCGTATAGCTGTTCTTAATGGCATTTGTGCGTGTAGTGCATCATGACTGCTGCACTAATTGGCTTCGAACTGCGCCGTTATGTGACGGAACAAATAGGCACAGGAGAGAGAATGAGGCTTAACAGGTTCTATTTGGAAATTTTCAGTGTAGCCTGTTTAAAAAAGGAAAGCCTTACGAAAACCCATGTGACGATAGTTTCCAGTTTCCAGTTTCGCCTTTGATAGAACAGTTTTGTTGTTGATTCATTTAGGTTGTTTTTGACATCACGGTCATGTATCCTAGTGTACTTGGATGTGTGTGGAATCTTTCTGATAACTTAGGTACCATCCCAGCATCCAGTTGAAGAGGAGAAACCAAGTGGACTCACTTCTAGTATGGCCTAGGTGGGAATATCAGTTTTGCCACACGAGGCAGAGTGCACCCCATTCCAGCCCTCAAACTAGAATTAAATTTCTTCACAGAGCTGGGAATCAAACCCGAACCTCTACGTTAACAGCTGGCTCATTTCTAAGTCCTATATGAAGAGGTTACATACTGAGCAGCCCTCTCTATGTAGGCTATAATTCATAAAAGGTGTTTTTTTCTCTCAGCTATTCATGCAACAAAATATGCTCCTTGCGTATCCGCTTTTCTGCAATAATGCTGACATTTTTCTATATGTTCAATACAAGTGGCTCATTTGGCCGGTACATTCTACTTTTAGGTGTCCCGCGTGTACGATATGATGAACGGGAAGCCTATTAACTCAATTCCTGAGAGGTAGTCTATCCTATGCAAGCAGGTTACGTCACAATGCCAAGAGATAACAACCAGACGGCTGCTCGCTACATGTTACTCAGTGCTCTCGTCTAATGCGCCCCATTGCGTTATGAAACCTAAGCTTAGACGGCATTACGACCAGCTTCTTCATAGATTAGTATGATGTCCGTGTACTCGTTGTTACTGTGTACACCAGCCATTGACAATATGTTGCCAACATCTGTCGTATTATTGTACCACATATGGGCCTATTACGCTCTCAAATTCGAGGTTTTATAACGCAATGGGGCGCATTAGACGGGTAACGCTAATGAGCACGTAACGAGCGGCCGTCTGGTTGTTATTCTTCCGTATTCTGACGTAATCTGCCAGCATGCAGTGTGACCCCTGTAGAAATCAGTAATTAGTCATCCCATACAACAGTAATGTTTGCGGGACATTTACAAGTAGATTGTACGAGGCAAATGAGCTACTTGGTATAAAGTGAATTACTCCGAGTATTCGCTCTAGTGTAGTTTTAATAGTTTTGCAATTAACAATTATTAAATTAGGCCATTTGACGAGGAAATACTGTTATACAATTATATAAAAAGTATTGCCTGAATTTGTTTTATGCTAATAACACATAAATAATAGATAAAGCTAGTTTAATTTTTAGGCGCAAATTTGAATAATAACTACCCCGGAAAATTTATCGAGATATAAAAGAGTAAGTTAGTAGTATAATGGGTATTGATTTTGGGATGAAAAGAACCCGTTTCTAATTACAGAAGTTTGGAAACTCAGTTCCAGTGCTCCCTTGACCGGGTATAACAGTAAGTTGGATTGCCCTGACATGTCAGCAGCTCATCTGCTTTAGATTTCAGACCTGAATCTTTCGCCTGTGTGGTATATCGACCCGCTGCACAACTAATGCAGAGTTATTGCCCACACATTAGGAGATTTGACAGACCATCTGATTTTCTGAATCTCCTCTTACTATAGGCAGCCCAACTTACTGAGCTGTGCTGTACCCTGTGCGTTGTTCTCTGAGCCCCCTTATAACCATTCATTAAAGTGAAAATCTAATATACTCGTGGGTATCAGCAACAGATTATACGATATTTTCAGGGACATATAACCGACTGACCCTGTACTGTATGCTTGCTTGCTTGCTTGAGACTTCAGTCTTTTGACTAGTTTGATGCAGTTCTCGATGCCTCCCTGCCCTGAGCTAATCGATTCATCTCTACATAGCTACCACACCCTACATTCGAGGCAATTTGTTTATCATATTTAACCTTGGTCTACCCCTACAGTTCTCGTCCTCGGCCCTTCATTCTATAGCTATGTTTGCTATTCCTGGGTGTCTTAGTTTGTGTCCTACCAACCTATCTCTTCCCTTCATTAGCAGTCACAAGAAACATTTCTCCTCTCCCACTTGTCTTAATACCTCTTCATTTGTTACTCTATCTACCCATTTGATCTTCAGCATTCTCCTGTAACAACACATCAAACACTTCTCTTCTCCTCTTTTCTGCAGCTCAAACAGTCCAAGTTTCCCTTCTATACAGCGCCAAGCTGCAGACAAATGCTTACAAAAATTACTTCGTAATACCTAAATCTATATGTGTTTAATGTTAATTTATTAATTTGGCCATTGGCTGCAATAAAGTTCTTACTTATATGTGTTTCAACAGATTCCTTTTCGTTGCCTGAGCCAACCTACTTTTTATATCCTCATTGCTTCATACATCACTGGTAACTATACTTCCTAAGTAACAGAAATCTCGTACTTCCTGTAGCTTCTCTTCTCTACATAGGAGTTTATGATTTCTTTCGGCTGCATTCTAATATTTTTGTTTTACTTTTATTGTTTTTTTATCGTGAATTCTTTCCACAAGACAGAGTCCATCCCATTTGAAAACTCCTTCAAATCCTCTGGTGAGTCGGCTAAGTTGATAATGTCATCAGTAAATCTGTACATCAATGGGTGTTTTATTTTAACGCTGACAACAGAATATTTGTTATCCCTGAAGAGTATGTTTCATACTGTTAACTGAGATGGTTCATGAGGGGAATGCTTATGCTTGTTTTGATATTTCAGACTGACAACAGTGAATATGCAGCAAACAATGGCTGGCCCTGGTACCGCAACTCAGGCACTCTTCCTGGACCTTCTAAGAAGGATCATGAGGACTACTACATCCGCAGAGACGGTAAGTTAGTAACCAAAGATAGCTTTGAAGCCATTTTCAGTGTTACCATATTAACAATTAATATTGTAGCTTTCAGTCGGTTGACACAAGATTCATCCCAACTACTGAAATATGTGAAAGAAACCTGAAATACATTATATGTGATTAATATTTATACACAGTAGATTATTAAGGTAGGTAGATTGTAGTTTTACATGACCGTGAATCTTTTTGATTATGAGCCACGGGGCCTCCTTTTTACGTGGAATCCGAACCACAGGACATGGCATTTCACTTCGAAAATCTCACATGCATTGACCTGGAATCGAACCCGGACCGCCTTGGTGAGAGGCATACAGCTAGACCGCTGAGTCACCACGCCCCCTTATATTATTAAGGACTATTGAAGAAAAATAAAAATAAGGGATGACATGTTTCGCTCGTCAAGCGAGCATCATCAGATCCAAATATGCAACATAAATAGATCTTCAAAACACTACCAAACCTACAGTGGCACCCACAGACAGTCTCTGCCTTCTACAAACAAAATACAAGATATCCCGACTAGTGGTACTAGTGTCATCTTTATTGTCGACCTCCCTTTGTCAACTCTTGTTCTTTTCGGATCCCGACGGTATTAGGGTATCCAAGGCCTAGGGTGTCTTTTAATTTACCTCTTTGTCACATAATTCCTGATCCCTCATTCTTCGAGGGGTCAGACTTCTTATTCTTTTCATGGCATCTCCTGCCTTCTGCACAAGGTCCTAAAGGAGGCAGGGTGTGTGTAGTCTAGGGTGAGTTCGGGAGTTGGCAAATCCCAGGGATTCCTGAGCTGGAACTGGCTTTCCCCTCTGGGGCGGACCCTCTCCTCTTTCCCCTTTCCTATCTACCTTTCCTGTTCCTACTTCTTTCCAAGTCCCCCAATTCTCATTCTTCGGGGGTTTAGGGCATTTATGTTCCGTGTCTTTTATTTCCCACATTCCTTCCTTTTTGTCCTTTTCGTCTTGTAGCCCGAAAGTTGTAGTTAGTTTTAGTTCTAGTGTTCATTTCATCATCATTTTTCAATTTCACCCAAAGAATTAGGGGCCGATAACCTCAATGTTAGGCCCTTTAAAACATCAATTATCATCGTCATCATCATCATCATCATCATCATAACTTCTTTCTCCCACAAGTTGGTCATTATAACTTATATATAATTGTTTCAATCAAGTATAAACATGATAGTATTATTATTATTATTTAAGCGGGGGTGGGCGAGAGTATTATTTTCTTCAACTATCACCTGATACATGTGATTATTAGTTACAGTGAATCCATAATAGCCTAATACAAAATCCTGCTCAGTAAGATTAATAAATCGCAACGTGAATTTAAAAAATAAGTCACAAAACCTACAAATAATATACATGGTATTAAATGTTATAAATAATTTCAAAACCACTAATAATGGCTATTAGTTATGTACTACCGTACCTTAATCTTACTCTATTTGATACAGAGAGTCAATCCTAGACTCAAACTAAGTCAAGTACATTCCCCTGAAATTAATTTCTAGTTATGTCTCTGAATTTTAAACATATTTCACCTTAAGTGTAAAAAATATTTCCTTACAGGCCAGCCTCTGAAATGGTCTGAGATAGATCGTGTTCTTGAGGAGTCTCCAGATATGTGGGTGTCTGAGTTGTATAAGACCCCAACCAGCATCAATCTCTTCGAGGATGACGACGATGATGGTTTTAAACGCACGCGCAGGGCAACTGGCTCCAAGGAACTTGAGGAACCAAGAAGTCAAGCTGAGGTCTAACAAAAGATTCTCAACTGGAAAGGATCAAACCTAAATGGACACTGATGTGAAATTGATATGATGTTTGGTAACTTATTTTATATTATATAAATTGTATAATACACGTAAATAGATCATCAAATCATTCGTCACTAAATGTTTCATGTGTTGTAGTCGGTGCATTTTCATTAAATTAAAATTCATTCCCATTATCAGCTCATTAGAGGGGCACTCAACAAATGTATTTCAAATTTGAATATGAATAAATACTTGTGGAATTCCCTGATCTATTCGAACTGATTTCAAGTTATTACCAACTGTGAATGTGCTGCTTTAGTGAGAAGTACGATGTAGCAGGGCTATCATATCGGCCTGTCTTTGTAATTCTTGGTGGTGTGTTACAACTGAGGGGATCGGTGAAAGAAGACCTTAAAATAATTGAGTTTCAGTCGGTTAACACGTATCCAAGTCCAAGAAAGGCGATTGCTCTGGAATGGTGATGTTAAGCAGAGCGATGAGACCTATGTAGGAAGAAGAGTGCTCGATCTGGAGGTGGAAGGCAGGAGGGAGAGAGGCAGACCTACAGGTGTATTTTCCAGAGTTGGAATCTGACAGTTCGGCGGAGAACCGTTAAACTAAAGGCAGCGTTGTCACGTATGCTACTAACCAGCACGTGCATACTTCCAGCCTCCCGTTCATTTCATCATGCTCATAATATCATTAGCACCGCTATTACATTTATTACATTTTTACTCAGATGGTTTTCAAAAAATCCTAAACAAAGCAATGATTAAATCTGTTCGGTGCACACTGTAAAATAAAATAATAGCCCGTCAAATTGAGGAGAGGCCTAAAATATTGTAATGAATAGCAAAATTACGAATAGCCTACTATCATAAAGCAAAAATGTTCAAAGCGAAACGACAACACGTGATTGTTTCCGTGTTATTTAGCAATTTATATCTCCTGTAGAATAAGTTTCAAGGCACAAAAAACACATAAATCTATTACAAAATATACGTCCATTGTATAAGCTATTAACTCACCCTTTAGAAGACAGAAGCTTATCACTGGAAGAGGTTCTATCCCATCCATATCATCATCATCATCCCGGTCCTCTCCGTCACTGGATCCTGCACTGGTGGATGAGGAATCGCCGAGAGAAATTATGAGGTCGTCCGCAACTGTGTCAATAACACCTTCACGTTCCCGTGCTTCGCTTGAATTATAAATATAAGTATAAATCCTACACGAGAAAGTAATTAACTAATTAACTCAAAACAATTATAACGCAGCAAGGTCAGTGTGCACTCCGGAGGCAACCAAACATGTGACTGGTCAATAGTCAAGCACGTGGCCAAATAGCGTCATTCAAATTGGCAGCGCTGTATGGTTTCCATGGCAACAAGCCTTGCGTGCTATCTAGTCGTCAACTGTTTTTGCCCAGTGGCGCCGAAATGTCAGATTCCAACTCTGGATAATACAACTGTAGACGAAGATGGATGGACTGCAAGCGAGAGGACCTCACAGGGAAGCAGTTAACAGAAGACACCGTTTAGTACGGTTCAATTAGATCCAAACCTCAACATCCAAAGTAAAAGTTTCCCTTCAGCTCCAAATTGTTATATACAGTGCTTTTACAAAACACAGTCCTGTATAAACAAAATTAGTTTCCTTAGTGATAATGTCATATTTTCGAAAAAAAAACGAAACAATTCCACTTTTACAACCTCCGTAAATCTGGAACCGTTCACTTTAGAAAGATTGTGCACAAGACCATTGTTGTTCGCAATTTAATGTAGAGTATGTTCGTATATGACACGTTTTGCGCTAAACCGCATAGTTGTGGAAATATTTAAGAAAAACTGATAAAAACTATTAATTTACCAACTTCTGTCCCCTCCCCTCTCCCCCAAACCCGACGCTCAAAATGGTGTGACTTTTTACCAAACAATATGTGGACTGTATATAACAATTTGGACTTGGAGGAAAACTTTTACTTTGGATGTTGAAGTTAGGCCGTTTTTAGGACTAATTGCACCTTACTGATTTGGGACCGAGGGAAATGGAAAAGACTTGTCAAAAACGTCGACCCCGCATGAGCGGGAGAAGAACAATTAGTGTACCCAATTTAATGGCACTGGGAGAAGAACTCACCAAACACACCTGATAACCTGGAAAAATAATAATAACATAATAATGGATTAGAATCAAATTTTTATGCGCTTCTGAAAAGGGTCTTAATTTGATGACATGTATGTGAACATCATCAGGTCCTATTCACTGAAGGTGATCATGGTGTTGAAGGATACACATAACACTTAAAACTTGCATACAATTATTGTTAAAAATACTTATTTTTATAACATGTCAATTTAGTTGAGTGTGTTGGGTTGGTGTTATCTCATTTCTCTAATGTTGCGTATACGTTGTTAATACTAGTTATGCTGATAAGACACGAAAACAGTTTGATACAGTTACCTATATAGTGGTGTGGAACACTTACATGGTTTATATAAAAACGTTTTCGTCAACACACTTCACTTACTTACAGCATCTGTTGCGAAGTTTTTAAAGTTCACCCCCCGTTCAATTTAATTAGGTACGCCAACGTGTTGACTGACTGACAAGCAATTCTTCCATTAGATTACAAGAACACTCAAAAATGACTTATAATAGTACATTATGTAACGAGCCTATAATGACAATAATTAAAACACGATTATTTATAATTTCCATACGAGTGTCTTAATTACCATTATAGGCGAGTTGCATACGACTGTTTATGTTCGACGATAATTATAACTTTATTATATGTTTTTACATAAATATTCATACATATCTGTTGAGAGTCAGCCATTTGAATTTTGTGATCGGAGTGCGAGCGCTGGGTATGATATCTCTGTCATTCAAGCTCTTTGACCGACCGATGCATGTGCTCTGTGTGCTTGCAATGCCATATTATGCAGGCCATATGTTTACATCTGCCGTCCCTCACTAATATTGTCACCAGAGTCATTTGAAGGTAATGCGCTGTGCATAAATTAGAGTTGGTGATATTAAGGTACAGTGCTATTTCTTGTCTCATATTCGCCAGTTTATTTACGCGAACATGTTGTGTTTATGTCCGACATGTTGGATTTTGAACGCATGCGCGAAGGTATCCTTACCTAATTGGTCAATGAATGAGCTCTGATTGGCTGGTGAAACTGTATCGTAATGAAAAACAGTGTCATTATGATACAGTTTTCTGACACATAATGGTTACATTTCGACATCGTCGAACATAAACTTTCTAAGGAAGGGTGTAACGAAAAAAACAAACAATAGTATGAACGTCATAGGTTTTATACTATGACTATGTTGCAGATATCCTAATTAACTATGCGTGTGAGTCGGATGTTAAATGCATTTACATCCATAATACAAAAAAACAAAAACTTTATTCAAGTAGAGTGGTTTCTTAGAAAGACCAACGTCACATGAAGTGTGAACCGTATATAGCATTAATAAATTTAAGAATACCAAATCTCTAAGCTGTAACATACAAAAATGATTAAAAGATACAATGCCATCTCAGTTCAGGGATTTTGTACAGTCAAAATACATAAATGGCACTGCTGACAAAAAATACACATTTTATGGTACAAAAAGACAAAGTAGGGGCAGATGACCTCAGTGTTCCACCCCTTAAAACAACAACAACAACAACAACAACAACAACAATAACTAATCAACTAACTAAGAACAAAATACAATGCAGATGTGCATTCGTTGGTCAATGTGCTGCAGTGTGATATTTGGAAAGCGGACGTTACACAGAATACGTCATAAGTTATACGCGGTTAAACTGAACGTTATCCGCATCCGCCCCGCATCCGCACGACTGTTCTTCACATCCGCACGTTTGTTATTCGAATCTACTGGCATACAATAATATTTTAAATTAGATAAAGCATAACTCACTAAAGCAACATATTTAGACATTTGAGGGGAAAATCGTTCTATGTTTAAAATGAATGGTATGCAGCCAGAATTGCAACCCTTTCCTGTTCCGAGTGTTTATGCTTAATGACATAATTTGAATGAGATTAGCTTAAATCATCATCTTACATAATTGTCATGAAAAAAAAAAGAAACATAACGAAAAAAATATGATGTCATATACATCCGGGTCCTAGTAATGATGTGGGCGTGGTGGCGCAGTGGTCAAGCTGCTTGCCTCTCACCAAGGCGGACCGGGTTCAATTCCCGTTCAATGCATGCGAGATTTTCCAAGTAAAATGCCTTGTCCTGTGGTTCGGATTCCACATAGAAAGGAGGTCCCGTGGCTCATGATCGCGAGATTAACGGTCACGTTAAACTACAAGCTTCCTTCCTTCCTTCCTAGTAATGATATTCAACAATATTTCAGAGTGTATTCTATAAAGTATCCGCAAATTTACTCCAAACATTATCGGCAGATTATTCGCTATCCGCACAGCCATGCAAACTATATCTGCATGGCGAAAAATTTTGCGGATATCCGCTTCCGCGCATGGCTTTAGTTATAACATGCAATCTATTGGAGGATATTGATTTTAACTTTTCTGTATTACAAACCTACCAGTAGAATATTCTAATGTAGGTATGAGTCCACCTCGTTGTGTTCATCCCGAAAGTCCGGTTTCTGTTCTTAGCTCTGCTAAGAAAATTCTGGTCTGAGGGCTAGAACGGGGTTACACTCAGCCTCTTGAGGCGAAATTGAGAAGAGGTGGGTACGTTTTTCACCTCAGCCATCCTGGAAGTGGTTTTCCAAGGTTTCGCACTTCTACTCCAGTAAAATGCCGCGATGGTTCTTAACTTATAAGGTGCATGTACACTGGAGAGTGATTTTCATAGAGCAAGTCTAGCTATACCGCTCTAGCTAAACTGAGTGCGTGTACACTGTAGAGTAATTTTCCCTAGGTAGAGCATTCGTAGAGCGGAGATAGACAAATCTACATAGAGCACTCTCTGAACCTGTGTACACTGTCAAACGTAAATGCACTAGGTAGAGCAGTGCTAAAAATTTCTGAGAGCTGTGTGAGTCTAGATTTTTTGCGCTGTGTTGTGAAGTTAAAATGTCTTCAAGATAGCGTTTAGCATCTGTGGTGGTTGTGTGTGCCTTGTTAAAAAAGAAAACTGTGAAGAGAAAAAAAAGCATGTGTGTGAGGAATTGGATATCAAAAAGAGAATGCACGCGAAATTATTGCAAGAGTTATGTTTAGAAGATTCTGAAGCCTACAAGAACTTCTTAAGAATGAGCAGAAATGACTATGATTATATTTTGGCCAAAATTACCAAGAGGGATGCACACCTACGAAAGTCTATCTCTGCTTCCGAGTGGTTTACACTGACATAGAGATTTCTTGCAACAGATAAGACAAAAATAGTTAGTTTCCAACTAGAAAAAAATGTATTGAATATTTGCAAACACAGTATATTTAGCCTACTTTCAATTTTTACAAAAAAAAAAAAGAAAGTAGACTTATGAGATCTACACAGGGCCGAAAAAATTGTGTGTCTGTGTGTATGTGTGTGTGGGATTTGGTATGTATGTCCCCTCCTATCAATTCAAACACCGTGAAACCGACTTAAACGAAGTTTGGTACAGAAGTAGCAATAGCAAAGGACAGCCATATTCAAAAAATATAATAGTATAATAATAAACAAATAACGACAACAATCCACCACTGACTCTACGTCTAGCACTTTCCAATATTCAACCGGATGAATGGAGCTACACTGGTCTAGCTAGGGAACCTAAATACTGTCTTGAGCTAGAGCTTAGATCGGTCTCCTCTAGGGTCCTCTACCACCTATGTGCACTGGAGAAGAGCTTAGAGCTACGCTCTAGCTAGGGCAAAAGCTCTCTATTATACAGCCACGGCCGCTTTCGTTCCAGTCTTCTAAATTATAATTACAAACACTAATACAGCCATCCCCATGGTACTGGGGTAGTGCGACTGCCTCTCACCCGGAATCCAGAGTTCGATTCCAGGCTCAGGCAAGGATTTTAGAAACTGACGTGAGGGCTGTAACGTAGCTGTCTGATAGTGAGAATAATAACCGAAGGGACCCGTCGCGTCACTCTGACAATGCATCACCCTGCAATCTGTAGGACAAATGGCTGTTCAGCGGTCGCTTGGTAAGCCAAGGTCCTTCATGGGCTCTGGTACCACGTGGTTTTCCTGTTCTATAATACAGCCATCACAATAAGTCAGGTTATTGGACAAAATGTCCACACACACACAAGTACAGGGGGATAAATTACCAAGATGTCCATGCCCCTCCTTAATCTAAATTATCGACTACCTCGTGGTGTAGTGACTAGCATTATTGGCTATAATCCCGGAGGTGCGGGTTTAATTCCCGGCTATGCCAAGAAATTTAAATCTGGCCTCAGGGCTGAAACAGGGTGCACTCAGCCTCATGAGGCAAAGGTGAGAATAAAAGGGTTTGATTTACATCTCAGCCATCCTGTAAGTGGGTTTGTGTGGCTTCCCACTTCTACTCTATGCTTGCTAATGTAAGGTGACGGCTACCTCCTTCCAAATACTCATCTGAATTCCAAATACACACACTAATACAGCCATCACAACTACACAGGTTATCAGACAAATATGACCACGATATCACAAAGCCTCAAAATCAATCAATCAACAACAACAAATTATCGAGTGTGTATTTAATCAAAGAATTTCTGATTCTTTTGTTTTCCATGTAATTTGTTTACTATTATTATTATTATTATTATTATTACTACTATCTCAGGAGGTCACACGACAAAAAAAATATATTATTAGTTTTATTTAAGTTTTTGTTTTATTATTTTTATTTTATTCTAATTTAGACATCCACCTCCAAATTCTCAATCAATATTAATTTGTATACTTCCGTGCCCCTCTTAAGGGGTCGATGACCTCGTTGTTCCTCCCCTTTAAACAACAATACAGATGTGTGCAAATTATTAGATTCAAATAAAGAATTTAAATAAGTTACAATTTTTTATTCAATATTTTTTATTTTTTTAATTATTACGTCGCCTCCGTAGCGTAGCGGTCAGTATAGTTAGCTGCCACCCCGGAGGTCCTGGGTTCGATTCTCGGCTCTGCCACGAAATTTGAAAAGTGGTATGAGGACTGAAACGGGGTCTACTCAGCCTCGGGTGGTCCAAATGAGTAGAGGGGGTTCGATTCCCACCTCAGCCATCCTCGAAGTGGTTTTCTGTGGTTTTCCACTTCGTCATCGGGCAAATGCCGGGATGGTACTGTCCCCGTTATCCGGATAGTAGGCTGTCAGATATCCGCCCCCCTCAATCGGATTGCCAATAATCAATCGCACCGGCACAGCTACATCAATGAAAATGGCACTGACAGATACTATCGAGATTAGAGCACAATAGTTAACAAGAAATTATTGTGGAACACACCAAAATATACGGGGGTTCATACTTACCTTTACTTACCTTTTAAATTTATCTCGGGGACTGGGTTGTCAACTGGATCACTTAAAAGTATGCCCTCACAATAACCTCCACCATGATATTTAAAATAAACCATAACGAAGACGAGAAACTTTAAACTGCACAATAATTTATTTCACATAAAGAATGATTTTAACAAAATAAAAAAACAAAATCCACGTGGCAATCAGAAGCCATCGACCTCATAACCATGTCCTCCTGTAGGACTTGTATACTCTACATACAATGTTTCAGCTTTCTCAAGCTCAAAATAACGTAATTATAATAATGCACTTGGAATGGAAACGGGATTTGGGACGAGACATATATATCAACTGTTTTGCGTGTTTATACACATCACATTTTATTTATAGCCACAAGGCTATTATGGAAACGTCCTTGGCCTCTATAATACAGTTGTCCGGGCCAGCTGCAATGCACCTGCATCGTCAAAGTGGACTCACCCGTCCGTTCAACCCTAGCATATGTCAGTTACATCAGAGCTTAGCTCTCCTTTCAAAACACGTTAAATGTCCACATCTCAACTGAAATATTATCACGCAAATCTTTTAAATGCTCCATTCAAACAACAGTGGAATACTCCAACAATCCCAAATCATGTTTAATTGTTCAATCCACTTGTTTAATTAGCGTTGTTTAGAGTATAAAAACAAAACTCCAAATGTTAATAACAAAAGTTCATTAATTATTTATAACAATAATAAATTGTTTATAACAATGTCAAACGACAATTGGAAAACTTATACACGCCTCTATTAATCCTTTTCATTACAAATTATTATCAAAGATATTTACATAATTATTTACAATATTAATATTGTTTATATTATTTATACAAGAAATACATTAAACCACACGTTTATCCGGTTGATAATTACTTAAATCGTGTTGATATAATCGACCAATGAAGGTTAGTTATATTTAAATGTCAAATTCAGGTTTAATAAGGTTTAATAATTATTATAATATTTGTGACGGTAACCTCCATTCAAAATCTTTATCTCAAATTATTTAACACTCTTGTTAATTTTAACAGTATCTTCATATGAATAACTTTCAAAGAGCCAGGACAATACATTCAGCGGAAAAATACTTCGCTCAAAATGCACAAAATTGCACAACGATTGGCCCAAAATTCATCATATATCTTCATATATATGGCATCAAAATCTTCCAAACTACATACAAAAACCTCCACTTATAAATTCATCAACTTCATTTATTACTGTGGGAACCTCCTTCATTATTCAAGGGCATTACTCATCAGCGACTTTTACACGCCCACTGAACTAACGATTATACATCCATTGTTCCTCTTTAAAAATTCTTATATTCATCAATTGTATTAATGACTGTTATTATTTAACCTTCGTGGGTTTCATTCATGAATCGATATGAAGTAAAAATTTGCCAATCACAAATAAATTTAATAGCAAATACGATTAGACACTCCTCCCTGGTCTATCAAAATTGAGATTACTATCTTCAAAGTAACGCAGTATAAAAATACTATCTTCAATCAAAGTTCATCTAAACTGCATAAATAATCGAATAGAATACAATTAGACTGTGGAATGCAAACATTATTGTTCCAATCTATAATTGAGAAAAACTCCTATCAAATGTTCATTACTATAGTGTATTCAATAAATCGTAATCAAAGTTCATATTTCATAAAATTGTCTATAATGCAATGATAAATGTCTATGTTGCAATCATGTTCATAAAACGACTAGTATTTCAAAGATCGTCGATAACGTATTAGATTTTAACGCTCTAAAATCATTTAATCATTCTTCTTTCTTGAGGATGACAGAAAATTGGTCAAAGTAATTTACTGAATAGAATTATTTTAATAAAATGACACGCTGTCTGAATTCAAATCTGCCATAGCAAATCGTTAACTTTACAGTCAAATCGTGACTACAAAAATATGCAAATTACTGAAAGAATCTAAATTATCAGTCTCAACTGATCCAAAATTATTTAAGTATGCCAATGACATAACAACGTCTCAACAAATCGTAGAAAAAGGCATAAATCAACGAAGTGTACTGAGTACAGAAATATCAAGCAAGAAAATGGGGCACAATAAATGGGACAGAAAATATGGGAAGAATGGTTGCTCAGATATCGTTAAAATACTCAAATAATACAAGAAACGTTCACGACTACCTTATCTGTTGATTGAAGTTCTAGAGGAAAGTTTTCAAAGAAAACTGCTGTTGGTTCCATTTCACCAGCGCAAAGATGTGCTCCGACCTCGAACCTGGAATCAGCGTCCTCGGAGAATCGAACTGCTTCCTCCTCCGGAAATTGCACTGCTCCATGTATACGAAAGACATCCTTCTGGCAAAACTCTTCTTTGTGAGCCGGGTCCACCCTGGCCTCTCTTGAAAGTTCCCTGAAGTTCTGGTCGCAAATCGCCATGAAGTTTATTGTAGTTATTTCCGCAGAAATATTCATAATCGTGGAGTATGATGATATTTCCACTGCCATCTGATATAATTCAGCGATGGATTCACGATGCATGAGTGTAGTTGGATGTTCACTACATGCTCGCTTTTGTAGAATGACGATTAACGAAGTTCCATGCTGTTATTTCACTCCACCGATATATGTCCCAATTGCATTAAAGCCTTAGCCTTCCATCTCAACTTCTGTTATAATCATTGAAAGCACTGCCATATTATAATGTTCCATGGTAGAATGTATCGTTGTATCACCAAACGTATTCTCCAATATCACGGTTGCGATGCACGTGTCAGCCGTAGTGTATAATGTGGTAATTTAAAAGTGCCTCTCAGATGGCGATAAAATCACTTTTGTCTGCAGTCTTAAAATGTCAATATCTTTCAAATTATAGCTGTGAAATTGTTCAAATGTTCAACACACCTCAATGTTGTACTGCCCAATTGAATTATAATGAAGGCAGAAGTTAACTCTTGATATCTTATCTGGTAGAAACGTTAATGTGAGCGTTTCAACTTCACCTAGTTTCGAACAGCGTAAAATGGAACTGCTCCGTGTTCGTTCGATGCGCCGGGCTTTAACCACACGCTAAAGACAACTTGCTTCACTTATTCACTCGAAAACGACTATATCACATCTGAAATATATATGCGGTATGAGATATCAGATATGACGATATGAGAGATATGAGAGCTCCTCTATCCTGTGCACGACCTTTTATCAACTTCTTAAGGGGCGTATCCATCCCTTCCATAGCCTGTTGCTCCGTCATCGCTAGAAGTTTTAACTTTGGCTATACTTGACGGATTTTCAAATTTCAAAAACTCAAAATTAATTTCTTCAAAATTCCAAATCAATGCCATAACTGAAAATAGTTTTCCACAATTCTGCATGCCAAAAGTAATTAAATATCGTAGTTTCAGCAATCTCCGTCTTCCTTCCAAACTATCGTTCATTGGATCGAGCCTTTCCTCCAATAGCGTAACTTCTTCCTTAGCACAATACCTTGTTTCCTGCGACTGCGTCGTAAATCTCAGATCTTTCTCGAACAAAATCATGACGTCACCAAGAATCTCAGCTCAACCAGCCTACTTGCATGAAGTCTACGTCATCCGTGCCTACGTCATGAATATACACGTCACAACTATGACATCCATAACTTTATTCATTTATGCCAATACAGCCATCGTGGTCTCAATATAATTCAATTTACGGGGGCAGTACCTACTGTAAGGGCACGGCCGCCTCCTTCCCTCTTCCTCGCCTACCCATCCCATCCCTCATGAGGCCCCTGTTCGCTTTGCAGGTGAGGCCGCCTGGGCGAAGTGCTGATCACACCTCCCCAGTTGTATCCATCCCGACCAGATGTTCCAGGCTCCAGGACACTGCCCATAGAGGCGGTAGTGGTGAGTTCCCTCGCTCAGTCCGTGGGAACCACCAACCTGAGGGTAAATTGACTAAAGAAAAAAAAATATTACTCTACTTAATAATGTTTTCTTCCCTGTGGACTTACAACGTTTCCCGTAAGGAATTGCATCTGAAATCTCTTGAAATTGGAGATTCTGAGGACATCTGAGATGGGTATGTTTTTTTCTCTCTTTTTAATTGACTTTGGAATGTGTCCTCTAATTCAGATGATTTCAATCCATTGTCCACGAATCTTTGAACAGTTCGAGAGTGGGCGATCAGTAACAAAATACTTCCAATCCCTCTGGTCTAAATTCACACGAAAACTAGAATAAAGTAATCAAAACAAAACGTGTGGCATTTTACAATAACAAGGCTCCTCTTTTAGTGGAAACAGTAAAAAATTAGTTTACTGTCAGATTCTTTAAACTAATGTTATTAAGACTATTCATTAAACATTTGATATAGTTTCAGCGCCTTGCTAAACATATCTACCGTATTAAGTCACAAAACATACAAAGTAAATGTTGGTAAATTGGTTAGCTAGAATACCCTCTGTTCCAAAACACGGATAACAGAGATAATGTTGGAAAACTGCCATTGAGTCTAATAATAATTTCCACACCTCTGTAACTAACTAACTAACTAAATATCTAATTAACTAACTAACTAACTAACTAACTAACTAACTAACTCCAAGCCCCTCAAATGAAAAATAACAAGCGCTCTGATACGGGATACTAGTGTAAAGTTGTCGTAGTCACGTGAATTGAGACAAACCCTAGAAGACGCTCTGTAATTTGCCAGTGATTTATGTGACCGACAGGGCCCATAACACGGATCGTGGCTCTCTTGTTTACAAAACCCCTTATTTTCAGGGTTCGTGACCTTCGATCGGAGCTGGACGTGTGAACGTCTAGCCCGCGTCCAGTCGAGCCAGACCTAGCTATTGAAATTACCGGCACGAGTAAGCAAACCGTCAATTTCTGTTGGGTCACACAATGATTTACACTCCCAGTGCGGTTATTACCCTACCACGATATCCTTATTATTGCTTCGTGTCGCATACTTTCGCTACTAGGCCAACTGTGACGAAGGTGTTGGTCATATCGTGAAGTTAGGCTATTCTCCCCGGAATTTAGATTAACACCGTTTGTGAATTTTTATAAATGCTTGATTTGAGATCGTGCGTTTGGCATTAGGAAAATGGCTTCTTACTGTAGTTCTCGTTCATTTGTTGGAGTATAAATAATTCCGTTAACAAGACATCTCTTACACACTATAGCACCTAATAAAAGTTTAAGACCATTAGCTTATATTATATAAAATAATTCCTGGTGAAATACCTTTTAATCAAATGTTTCCGCAATTATTTTAAAAAATAACTTGGCCGCATATGCATCTGTTTATGTAGAAACCATTCTGCTTGGACATTTACATTTTGAAATACGATTTTTTTATTGACATTTGTTATTAAAAAGAACAAGCATTTCTTCTGACAGATTAATTTGTAAACATTAAACCTTCAAGTTTATCTTAGTGTTATTATTTTTGTAGAACAGTATGAAGTCGATGAACGTTTTGATATAAGAATAACATTCCCGAAAATGTCTTCATCATTGTACAATTTATTCCGTACGTTCCGAAAAGTTTAAAAACAAATAACCAAGGAAGTTTTTAAAATTCTTAATTCAAAAATTAAATATCTTAGTACAATGGTTTCTACATAAACAGATTCACAGGAGGCCAAGTTATTTATTTAAAAAAGTCACTGAATCATTTCTGACAAAAGTGTTTGACCAGGAATCTTTTAGGTGTAATAAGCTAATGGCCTTAAACTTTTGTTAGGGACTGTAGTATTTTTATACAAAGTAGAAGATTCCGCAGTACAAAGAGAATCATTGAATCATGGATCAGTTATTATTACTGTAAACGTATTTCATAAGAAATATATTGATCAATGTTACGTTCAGGAATGAGAATATCCAAGCTAATATTTTGAACTGATTTATTCCATGTTTGGCCAACAATGTTCGTATTTTCCTTTATATCTCTTTCATACCAATATGGGGGCTATTTAATTATTCGAAATGAATATATTATTATTGTTGTTTATCTTGCGCATGTGCTTACACATAATCAGCATATTTGCTGCAAAGAGAACATTTACGATCCCAGATAATAAGTACATAACAAGGAACAAATTCTTCAATCTCTCGGTGACTGCATTCTCTAATAGCATTACTCGTTTCCCTCACTCGTTTAGGCTTGATTATCCAAGAACAACCTTACTATGCGACACGTCGAAAGTATGAAAGTCCTGCTGGGTCTAACTTCAAATCTGTGAGAGATTCCTTAAGTTGCTCGGAGTCACGCCAGTGCAGGAGATGGTCAAGGAAATGTCCTGACTTATGCCATTACTTCCGAATCAGTTCTGAAAGCTCTCTCAAATTTAATAACTTTTGAATATTATTATTATTATTATTATTATTATTATTATTATTATTATTATTACAATGCTATGTCCAACTAAGGAGCGCAATTGAACCTATTTCACAGATGAATTTAAATTAACTTTCTTCTCTTAACAAAATATCTTCATTCTTTCACCAGGATTTGCCTTCCTTTCTGCTGCCCAAGTAGTGGGGGCTCTCACTAGGGGGTTTGCAGCAAAGTGATGTTTGTTCACCAACGTTCTGAAGCTAGGCCTGTCCCAAAAAATATCGTCTGTTACGTTGTTTTATTCAAAGTCGTTATCAATTCCTATTATCTAGTTATTCTTGGCTTTTAATAAGGAGGCATGATTAAGCATTCTTTTCTTGTGCATTCTTTGAATATGTCCATAAAATTACATGAGAATTATACATAAATTATAATTTTGTTTGATCGTTGTCGTCATTTAAGGATAAATGTGAGTCCGTTTCGTAAGCCATTGGTCCTTAAATTTACATAAATGTATCCGGAAGACATAATTAAGATATCCAAATAGCAGAAGCCAACCAGTTTGGGGATTTGTCTATTTTGAAAGATATTAGATACTAGCTGAAGTACCCGTGCTTCGCTACGCGCCATAAATAAATTAAAATGTGAAGGTGACAGTTAAAACAGGGGATAGGCGAGGTGCTGCGCAGAGGGAGATTAAGGATGGAACATTTTGTCCAACTACACCGTTCGGCGTTGTCCGTGTTTTATAGCACAAATTTAGGTTTTACTCGCTAACCGTTGGAGATACCATTCGGATAGAAAATGTAATTTTAAACATCGTATATGCCATCAAAAGTTTGCTATTTCTTAGCGTTCACTTTTTATTTGAAATGGAAATATGAAAGTTTGAAACCAAAGGGTGTAGTGACGTCACTAAAATGGTCGCCATCTTTAAATAGTGCAAAGTATTGAAATCAAAAGTAGCCTATATGTTAACCAGGTAAATCAGCTACTTCCATGTCAAATTCATGTAAATCGGACCAGTGGTTCTTGCATGATTGAGTAATACACAGACACACTCCATCTCATTTTTAGCCTCGCTTCGCTCGCGTCATAGTCGTGTCATATTGTTATTCAATGAAATGCAGGTTTAACCCCGCTAACACCCCTTTAGAACCAGAATATCCAAAAATCCCTCCTTAGTAGACTTTTTCGACTCGCAACAAACATATCCCCTTCTTCTAACATTAATAGTTTTGGTTGGTCGATGAGAGTGAACATCCATAAATCCTTCCTTAGTGGACGTTTTTCTTCCAGAATTTCACCCCTCCCCATAGGCCCCTTAAATTGGATTTATGAAAAAAAAAAACGGTCGAACACCTACTTATTTTAATTATGTATTCATTTATTTATTTTTAAGCTGATTGAAACTCGGAGAAAATCAAACTCCTCGCCTATGTCGTTTAAGAGATACACGCTCCATTAGGAATCTTTCAACCCCCACTTTCATCTTTCATCCCTTTCACCTCATAATATACACCACATCGAAAAACCATTACACATGTGTCAGCTTATTTTTAATGATTAGTATATATGCCAAGTATCACATCCCCAAATGAAACCACTCGTGAGATAATTTTATTCAATGAAATGCACGTTTACCCCCTTAACACCTCTTTAGAACCTGAATATCCAAAACTCTTTCCTTAGTGGACGTTTTGTACATACAACGAACATATCCCCAATATTTTATGTTTCTAACTTCAATAATTTTGGCTGGGCGATGATGAGTGAGTCAGTCAGAACATTTTCTTTCATTTATTTTTGAGAATTTCACCCCTCCCCATGAACCCCTTAAATTGGATTGATGAAAAAAAAACGGTCGAACACCTATTTACTTATTTAAAGCTGTTTTCCCCCCTGAGTTTGATGAGCAAGTGAGTCAATCAGTTAGGACACTTTCTTTCCTGTCTTTCCCCCCGAATTTCACCCCTACCCATGCGCCCCTTAAATTGGATTTATGAAGAAATGGTCGAACACCTATTTACTTGCTCTTTAAGCTGCTTTTTCCGCTGAATGTCAAACTTATCGCCTATGTTGAATAAGAGATACAGTATATGCTCCGTTAAGAATCCTTCAACCCCCAATTTTCTCCCCTTTCACCTCATAATATACACCATATCGATAAACCCTTGGACATATGTCTGCTTATTTTGAATGATTAGTTTATATGCCGAATATCACATCCCCAAATGAAACTACTCGTGAGATATTGTTATTCAATGAAATGAAAGTTTAATCCCCTTAACACCCGTTCAGAACATGAATATCCAAAGTTCATCCTTAGTGGACTGTTTCGACGTACAACGAACATATCCCCAAAATTTCAAGTTTATAACTGTAATAGATTTGCTGGGGGATGATGAGTGAATATCCAAAAATCCTTCCTTAGTGGACTTCTTTCCCCAGAATTTCACCCCTCCCCATGAGCCCCTTAAATTGGATTTATGAAAAAACGATCGAACACCTATTTACTACTTTTTCAGGTTGATTTTTCTCCCTGAGATTCATATTTTTGCCTCTGTCTTTTAAGAGGTACTTGCTCCGTTAAGAATCCTTCAACACTCACTTTTCACACATACACCTCATAATATACACCACATCGAAAAACCCTCAGTCATGTGTCTTCTTATTCTTAATTATGAGTTTATATGCCGAGTATCCCATCCCAAAAGAAACTAATCGGGAGATATTGTTATTCAATTAAATGCAAGTCTACCCCCTTAACACCCCTATAGAACCTGAATATCCAAAATTCCTACCTTAGTGGACGTTTTCGACATACAACGAACTTAGCCCCAAAATGTCATGTTTCTAACTTCAATAATTTTGGCTGAGCGATGATGAGCGAGTGAGTAAGTCAGGACATTTTCTTTCAATTATTTTTCAGAATTTCACCCCTCTCATGAACCCCTTAAATTGGATTTATGAAAAAAAAACGGTCGGACACCTACTGGTACTTACTTATTTTCGAGCTGTTCTTCCCCCCTGAGTTTGATGAGTGAGTGAGTTAGGACACTTTCTTTCCTGTTTTCCCCCCAGAATTTCACCCTCTCCAAGGGCCCCTTAAATTGGATTTTTGAAAAAACGGTCGAACACCTCTTTACTTGTATTTAAAGCTGTTTTTCCCGTCGAATTTCAAACTTCTCGCCTATGTCGTTTCAGAAATACACACTCCGTTAAGAATCCTTCAACACCCAATTTTCACCCCTTTCACCTCATAATATACACCACATCGATAAACCCTTAGACATATGTCTGATTATTTTTAATGATTAGTTTATATACCGAATAACACATCCCCAAAGAAACAACTCATGAGATATCGTTATTCAATGAAATGCACGTTTACCCCCTTAACACCTCTTTAAAACCCGAATAAACAAAAATCATTCCTTAGTTGACGTTTTCGACATACAGCGAACATATTCCCAAAATTTCATGTTTCTAACTTTAATAGTTTTTGCTGGGCGTGATGAGTGAGTGAGTCAGACAGGACATTTTCTTTCAATTATTTTTACCAGAATTTCACCCCTCCCCATGGGCCCCTTAAATTGGATTGATGAAAAAACGCTTGAACACCTATTAACTTATTTTTTAAGCTGTCTTTTTCCCCTGAGTTTGATGAGTGAGTGAGTTAGTCAGTCAGTTAGGACACTATCTATCCTTTTTCCCCCCAGAATTTCACCCCACCCTATTGGCCCCTTAAATTAATTTTTGAAAAAAAAAACGGTGGAACATCGATATACTTATTTTTTAAGCTGATTTTTTTTCGCTGAGTTTCAAATTTCTCGCCAATGTCGTTTAATAGATAGGCCCACACGCTTCGTTAGGAATCCTTCAACCCCCATTTTTCACCCCTTTCACCTCATAATAATACACCACATCGAAAAACCCTTAGACACATGTCTGCTTATTTTTAATGATTAGTTTATATGCCGAGTATCACATCCACAAATGAAACCACTCGTGAGATATTGTTATTCAATGAAATGCAGGTTTGACCCCTTTAAGTCCCCTTTAGAACCTGAATATTCAAAAATCCTCCCTTAGTGTATGGTTTTGACATACAACGAACATATCCCGAAAATGCCATGTTTCCAACTTCAATATTTTTGGCTGGGCGATGATGAGTGAGTGAGTGTGTCAGGACATTTTCTTTCATTTTCTTTCTTCAGAAATTCACCCCTCCCGATCAACCCCTTAAATTTGATTTATCAAAAAACTGTCGAACACATATTTACTTGTTTTTAAGCAGTTCTTCCCCCTGAGTTTGAAGAGCGAGTGAGTGAATCGGTTAGGACACTTTCTTTCCTGTTTATTTTCCCCAGAATTTCAGCCCTCCCCATGGGCCCCTTAAATTGGATTTATGAAAAAAAACGGTCAAACGCCTATTTACTTATTTTTTATGCTGATTTTTTCCGATGAGTTTCAAAATCCTCGCCTATGTCTTTAAGAGATACAGGCTCCGTTAGGAATCTTTCAATCCCCACTTTTCACCCCTGTCACCTCATAATATACACCACATCGAATAACCCTCAGGCAGGTGTCTTCTTAATTTTAATGATGAGTTTATATGCCGAGTATCACATCCCCCAATGGAACCAATCGGGAGATATTGCTATTCAATGAAATGCAGGCCTTACCCCTTAACACCCCTTTAAAACCTGAATATCAAAAAATCCTTTCTTTGTGGGCGTTTGCGGCCCTTGAGGAAGCTGCATACCAAATTTCATTCCAATCCGTTGGGCGGTTTCTGAGATTTCGTGATGAATGTGTGAGTAAGTGAGTGAGTGTGGTATTTGACAAATACCTAGTAGATAGTGTCAAGTCTTTGTTATGCTATACTCTGTTGACAGTGCTGTGTGAGCAGTTGAGTAACTAACGGGATTTCAAATAAAGATCCTCATTTTCTATACCGGTAGTGCAGAGCGCAACTCGGATCCATTCGGCCGTGTCTCGACTTGAGCTATGTTGCCATGGAAACTATCTGCCTTGCCATTCCTTCATGAGTATATTTTATGAATTTATTAGCCTTTGCTTGAGTGCAAAAGGGCCGAAATCAGAAGAATGAGAAAGGCTATCGAAAATTCATGTAGCCAGCGGTTCCTTCTGGGTCCTAAGCTATGTATAAGCAAAATTTGGTTGAGATTGGTGGAACGGTGTGTATTTGTATACGGAACCAACCCACCCACAAACATACAGACTTTCACTTTTATATATAAGATGGAAGGTCTCCCGTGCCATTGGATTAGTCTTAATCTGTTGGTTTCGATAAAATGATTTTATGGTGAAATAAGATTTCAGTTTGGTAGAGAATCCTCTTATTCAGTGGGAAGCATTAACATAATCTCTATGAGTAATGTTCATAAGTCTGCAGAGGTTGTTCATTGATTTATTCCCTAGTGTTAGTAAAATATTCATAGTAAGCCGCCAACTGCCAAATTCAAACTGGCTGGCACATTTGTCTGATATGAATAAAAAAAACTTTACGAGCCTTACAGTAGTCGCATATGATGTGTAACGTCTGATATAGAAGAAACCTGACATGAAGTTGTTGATACACCGGTATTGTATGTCTACCCCTTATTATTCCCGTTTTCCTACGGGGTCGCGGATGAGATGCGATGGAAGTCTTTGTGGCGGATGGTTTTTAGGCCGGATGCCCTTCCTGACGCCAACCTCACAAGAGGAGTTAATGAGAGATGAAATAAATGATGGCGAATGAAACTGGTTAAGGATGAGGAAGGAAGCGGCCGTGGCCTGTCAGAAGGTACCGTCCCAGCATTTGCCTGGAGTTGAAAATGGGAAACCACGGTAAACAATTTCAAGGACGGCAAATCGTTGATACACCGGTATTTTATAATGTTATTGGCACAAATATTAATCTATTGTAAAGGGGAGTGTTTTACTGATATTGTAGTTTATAATACGGAACTCATTTTATTAGAGGTTTTGTAGCTTCGACCAGTACAAGCCTAAATAAAGAATACGATGTGGATCAACTAGATTTTCTTCGTATGGCCTCGGGTGCCGGGTGCAAGCTTTGTAATTTGACAACCAGAGGGTAGCTTGCATGTTGAATGTCGTTGTTCCTTGAATCACTATGAAGGTCAAGGAGGTTAGATATCTAAGTTCCTTGAACACTATAGCGCTTTCTAGTAGAGCAATGAGGAACTTCGTGTTGGTGTAAACTCCCGAGAATAATTTTGCCATTGTGAACACGGCCTACTGAATTCAAATGGGTTCTTTTTCATGCCAACATCTTATGACATGCGTGTCGTATTTTTGCCGCCTTTCAAAAATCACTTACCACGGCCAGGAGCGAACCTGCAATCTTGGGGTTGGTAGACCGACACGCTATCCACTTCCCACCGTGGCAACTAGATTAATAGACGCGACATCGCTCATAACCTTAAATTACCTATAAATAGGCCAACTTGCGAGTAAATGCAATGTGCACAGCAGTAGTTCATGAAAGGCTTGCCCAGTTCCCGGACCTCTTGATTCACAGACCAACACGTAATTTCATATGGATTCTGTTAAAATGAGTCATATTGATATGATAAATATCGTTTAAAACGATAATCTGGTAGCAAAAATATCTAAACCGTCCGGGATTCGAACCCATGAGCTCTAGATTCATGATCAAAGGTGCTAACCCCACGGCTATTTCGATCGCGCGAATATTAAGCACAAGATGGTGACTTATTTTCACGAACCAATAATACTACATCACTGAATTAAGTTTCATTTATATTTTGCTTGTTTCGATAATGTTCCTGCGTGAAATTGAGTATAAAATGCCTTATGAATGAGCCCTCTTGTGATTAAAGAGAATGTATTCAGCAATAGTTCATGAAGGCTTGCTCAGTTCTCGTATAAACACAACGATTATATTATATTGATAACTGCATTACCGTTATGTGGGTTAATATTTGAATAGCCATTGTGCAGAAACATAATACCGGCAATGCCGACTACTTACAATGTTTAATATTAAAGCATTTTATAATTTAAATACTGATACGAAGACTTCGAACATGTGCTATGTGCTTTGTTTCAATCAGTTGACACCAGAGTTCACATGAGCGTTTACCGTCAGAATGAAAGTGTTCAGCAATGCGATCCAGCTGGCAGTGCGTCTTATACACTTCCGTCCGATCCTTTTCCGTCCCATTTTCAAAATCACTCCCACAAAAATATCCAGCAACCGAGTGGAAAGATGTTACATATCAATAAGTATTTCGTTGATGATGGCTTCTTCGAAAGCTGAAACATGTTAGAAAGAATAATATATATTCCTTTCTAGTATTGACTAGGTAGTCATCCCGGAGACTGGTTGGATCCTCAAAATGTACCACCATAGGCAGCACTATAATGAGGCGTACTAGGCAAGATGAGGATTAAGGTAGTTTGCTGTTCCTTTCCTCACTGAGTCAGAGCCATAGCACTGACCCTATAAGTAGAACCATTCACAGTACACACAGGCACTGGCTGGGCCATTCCTCAACACCACTCATACTTCAGTAGCTTCCATATAATCACAGCCATGCATGGAACTGAGACATCGGTGAAACGCCGTACTATTGAAGAAAGTAGATGCAAAACCGCACAAGTCCACTTTCGATCATAAATGAGTTGAGACCAGAATAGTGTTCTTTAGACAGCTACGCATTATGTACAGAGCCAAACAACATAAGTCTCCATGAGGAAGTCCTTAGAATTGTTGGAAGGAAATTAAGTCAGTTGCAAAACAGCACCTCTGAAAGTTCCAAAAGCAAAATACGAGTACATAATGAAGTGTATAGACAGTATCCCTAGTGAGTTATTGTATCAAGAGCTGGTAAAGAAACCTTACTAGTGATAATACGGAGAATGGCAGTGAACTTTGGGACACTGACAGTGATTAAAAGTTCATAAATAACAATATTTTTAATGTATTTTGCTCAGAATCTTTTTGTTATTTCAAAAGGTCATTATATTTCTTAATAAATATAGACAGTTGCAAAATGACTTATGTCCAAGTACTTTATATATATTTTTAGAAGGAGTCATTAGACATACGAGATCAATACCCTCACACAACATTTCTGGGAGTCATTTCTAGCACTGGCAAAAATCACAAGTCTGTAGGTATTTATTAATGAAATAACTTTAAAAAAACTATTTTCTCAAAACTGTGTTCGTTGGACGTGTGCTGTTCTGCATATGATTTCTTCAATTAAAATATCACAATAAAAATAGCTAAGTATCATTTTGTTTTTAAAGAACTCAGTGGGTAGACTACTTTTTGTTACACCTTCAATAGAAGACAGTCAATAACAGGTAGGAAAAGTTAGTATGCATGTACACTACAGTTGGTAGTTCTCGACCACACAGTCAAAATTCACAAATAAGTGGTGTTTAACCGGAAGTTAACGCACTCAGATGAAGACAGTTGGGCGTTTTACGTCGGCATGCCACGCAATTATACGAGCAAGGAGCATGCAGATATACTCAAAATCTGGGAGCCGTAACATGCGTGCTTGGGAGAGCGTTGATCCTCCCCACTGTTTCAGAATTTCAATTATGAGGTATTCAGATCAGAGTGGCAAACGAGACAACAGTGAACACAATTTAAATTGAGAATTAAAATGTTCCAAATGCGATGATGAAACCCATGTATTGCGCCTCTCGTGTAGATGTGGCATAGCTCAAAATTCGCTTCCTGCCTTTCTTGGTTGATAATTGCCGAAGTTTGATAGAATCTACAAACCGTTCTGCGGTTCTTAGGGAGACGGTTTAAGGTTTCGGATTACCATTGAGGGCTATGAATATACCTAAATAATCTAAATAAATATATTCATGTTATACAGGTGTAAATATGTTCAAGTTGTCCGGCCTTGTAGGCCGTGGTCCAGGCAGGATGTTATCTCCCGACATTTCACCGGAAAATGCGTCCGGCATAATCAAGGGTTTGCCTCTTTCGTTTGTCAACAGTTCGTCGGGAGATAACATCCTGCCTTGACCACGGCCTACAAGCCCGGGCAACTTGAACATAGGCCTACTTATGAACGCCCGCCCAAAGCCTATACTGTTATAGCTGGAAAAATAAAATTATGTAACAAATAACAATTAAGAGATCAGGATCAAAACTGACCGTAGAAATTAAAGCTTCTATGAATATACCTAAAGAATCCACTACTGTTAATAGTCGTAGGAAAAGCAATAATATCTAATAAAACAATATTTGGAGCTCACTTACTGACAATAGTTAACTCAGGAAAAAACATTTATAATACCAAATCTGTTAAATTGACAATATAAACTAATAAGATTACAAAAAATCCATAGAAAAACAACAGTATCGTTAATAGTACAAAAAAGCTATGTTGGCTAAGAAATATGTCTAAAATGCTCAAACCACAAGGTCATCAACCGAACCATTTAAAGATGGCATCCGTGTGAATTATGCAAACATTATAATCAATAATTTAGGACCCACCAATTCCGATTATTTAGCTGAGGGTGGTTTAAGCTATCATAAAGGACGTGTCCCATGATTTATTATAAGTTTATATTATAATATTACACTTTATCAATGACCTAAAAGAGCTGAGCCGTCTCTGTCTCATGACAAGATGGCAGCTGCTCTCTTGTGCCTGTCCTATATTTCAGTAGTTTGAGTATGTTGCATGCAATAGGCCTATAGCCTACTGATAGAAATACTATAAATTCTATATGAAATGATTTATAATGAAGATGTGCGATACTGCAGTGAAGAAATCATTTATTTCAAGACATTATTTGCTAACACGTTAAATCTAAGTAGGTTAATAACACTAACAATTTATGGACATGTCTGGCTCTGTGCTAGCGCATCAGTCTCTCACGCGGATAGCTGGGGATCGGAACTGATTAAAGTGAACTTTCTTTTTCTTGAATTATTTTACAAATGATGTGGACGAGCTCTCTCCATAGATACTAAATGAGATGCTATTTAGCTCAAAGGAGAGGCTAATGTATACACTCGTTTATTTATAATCACTGCCCCAGCATCGCACATAAACAGAAGGCAGTAGAAAAAGGAGAATAAGAACAATATAAACGTTATCATCAACCACAGCCTTCTCAATGCCTCTGCACGGTGCTGTTCTGTCGCATGTTACGTGGGTAATTGTTCCAAGCATTCCGCATTGTGAATCCCTGACCTCCTGAAGTATTGCAATTTTGCATTAATTCAACGTATAGCCATGACCACGCTACGATTACCTTTAAGCACTGCCAGCTGGATCACCTCCGTCCTGGTTGCTTTAAACTGCCTGCCCATTCAACACTCAGAGGCGTACAAGATATATATTAATTCACTGCTAGGTTGCAGCACCAACCTACTGTGGTCGTGGCGGATTTTTAAAGAGGAAGATACCTGAAATGAAGGATTATTAAGTGTGGAGGCTTAATATCGAGAATAACGGGCTTGAATGCATTACAATAAGTTAGTAGTTTTGTTATTCAATCATCATACAGTATATAATATTGATTTAGACACTTACTTACCGGCTAATTATCAATATAAAATAAAACAAAAATACATGGTGGTGGAGATGATTGTTTTAGAGTCGAGGACATAAGTATACCCATACATTTAGGAGAAAGTAGGGTATATTTTCTTTGCTGAACATCTTGTTTATAAACCATTTGATACTAAATGTGTATTATTTTGTTCAGTACATTCCCGGAAGACTATCAAGGTACTAAAATATGGACTAGTGGGCAAACAATAAACGGATTTCATGTGGCCGGGCGTTGCTGAATCGTAAGTAACATTTAGGCTATAATGCTTGCATGATTCATACATCCGCCATCATGAAACTATTTGACTGAAGAGCTTGTAGTTTGGGTAAAAGACACTTCCCACATTAAGGTACATTTTTGTAAAATTTGGTAGAGATCGGATGATGAGGTTAGTCGTTCTTTGATTTAAGCTTAGAACATTTGGGTAGGCGCCATTTCATTATCATTATGATGGCGGCAATAAACATGACACTGAGTTGTCCCTTGCTAGTGCTACCTCTGTACTAAAGGTGGTTCGATTTTGTTTCGTTGTGTTTGAATTGATAGGGGGAACGATTTGCACACATACAAGGCCGCCATCTTCAAACTATTTGGTTGATGACCTTTGAGTTTGGTCCAAAGACACTTACCACATGACGGTATGTTGTTGCAAAATTTGGTAGAGATCAGATGATTAGGTTAACCGTAATTTGGTTTAAGCTTTGAACATTTGGGTGGCCGCCATTGTGTTTCCGTCAAGATGGTGGCGATATAAAACATGACAATGAGTTGTCCTTTGATAGTGCTACCTCTGTACCAAATCTCGTTCAATTCGTTTTCGTCGTGTTTGAATTGATAGGGGGGTAGGGGGACAGATATACACACTCACTTAGGCAGACTGACAACTTTTGTCCCGGTGTAGATCTCATAAGTCTACTTCCTTCTTTTTTTTTTTTTTTTTTTTTTGCAAAAGTCGAAAGTAGGATAAAAACACAGTTACCTATGGACGTAAAAACCGAGAAGATTAAAGTACTTTTGTGGCTGGAACATCCGAACAGGAACGTGAAAATCGAGGTGGTTTGCCATCCTAGCTCAGAGACTGGGGTAAAATAACTACGATGAAAAAGAGAATATCCAACCATACTCTACTGAACCTTTAAAATTGGCATAAAACCCCTATCAATATACGAGTATTCATTATGCAAAATACTTAATTAAAGATTCGTGAACATGTTTCAAACCACGTTGGGTTCATCATCAGCACAAACCTTTATAAAATCAAAACATAAATTGTTTGAGCACAAAACTGTATGGCAGCAAAACTTAAAGTGAACACAAAACTATAAGACAGTAAAACTTATAGTGAGCACGAAACTATTAGACAGTAAAACTTAAAGTGAGCACGAAACTATTAGAAAGTAAAACTTTAAGTGATTACGAAACTATTAGACAGTAAAACTTATAGTGAGCACGAAACTATTAGACAGTAAAACTTATAGTGAGCACGAAACTATTAGACAGTAAAACTTTAAGTGATTACGAAACTATTAGACAGTAAAACTTATAGTGAGCACGAAACTATTAGACAGTAAAACTTATAGTGAGCACGAAACTATTAGACAGTAAAACTTATAGTGAGCACGAAACTATTAGACAGTAAAACTTAAAGTGAGCACGAAACTATTAGACAGTAAAACTTTAAGTGATTACGAAACTATTAGACAGTAAAACTTATAGTGAGCACGAAACTATTAGACAGTAAAACTTTAAGTGATTACGAAACTATTAGACAGTAAAACTTATAGTGAGCACGAAACTATTAGACAGTAAAACTTATAGTGAGCACGAAACTATTAGACAGTGAAACTTATAGTGAGCACGAAACTATTAGACAGTAAAACTTTTAGTGAGCACGAAACTATTAGACAGTAAAACTTATAGTGAGCACGAAACTATTAGACAGTAAAACTTATAGTGAGCACGAAACTATTAGACAGTAAAACTTTAAGTGATTACGAAACTATTAGACAGTAAAACTTATAGTGAGCACGAAACTATTAGACAGTAAAACTTATAGTGAGCACGAAACTATTAGACAGTGAAACTTATAGTGAGCACGAAACTATTAGACAGTAAAACTTTTAGTGAGCACGAAACTATTAGACAGTAAAACTTATAGTGAGCACGAAACTATTAGACAGTAAAACTTATAGTGAGCACGAAACTATTAGACAGTAAAACTTAAAGTGAGCACGAAACTATTAGACAGTAAAACTTATAGTGAGCACGAAACTATTAGACAGTAAAATTTATAGTGAGCAATAAAAAATATTAGACAGTAAAACTTAAAGTGAGCACGAAACTATTAGACAGTAAAACATGTAGTGAGCACGAAACTATTAGACAGTAAAACTTATAGTGAGCACGAAACTATTAGACAGTAAAACTTATAGTGAGCACGAAACTATTAGACAGTAAAACTTAAAGTGAGCACGAAACTATTAGACAGTAAAACTTTAAGTGATTACGAAACTATTAGACAGTAAAACTTATAGTGAGCACGAAACTATTAGACAGTAAAACTTAAAGTGATTACGAAACTATTAGACAGTAAAACTTATAGTCAGCACGAAACTATTAGACAGTAAAACTTATAGTGAGCACGAAACTATTAGACAGTAAAACTTATAGTGAGCACGAAACTATTAGACAGTAAAACTTATAGTGAGCACGAAACTATTAGACAGTAAAACTTATAGTGAGCACGAAACTATTAGACAGTAAAACTTATAGTGAGCACGAAACTATTAGACAGTAAAACTTAAAGTGAGCACGAAACTATTAGACAGTAAAACTTATAGTGAGCACGAAACTATTAGACAGTAAAACTTATAGTGAGCACGAAACTATTAGACAGTAAAACTTAAAGTAAGCACGAAACTATTAGACAGTAAAACTTATAGTGAGCACGAAACTATTAGACAGTAAAACTTATAGTGAGCACGAAACTATTAGACAGTAAAACTGATAGTGAGCACGAAACTATTAGACAGTAAAACTTTAAGTGATTACGAAAGTATTAGACAGTAAAACTTATAGTGAGCACGAAACTATTAGACAGTAAAACTTATAGTGAGCACGAAACTATTAGACAGTAAAACTTATAGTCAGCACGAAACTATTAGACAGTAAAACTTAAAGTGAACACGAAACTATTAGACAGTAAAACTTTAAGTGATTACGAAACTATTAGACAGTAAAACTTATAGTGAGCACGAAACTATTAGACAGTAAAACTTTAAGTGATTACGAAACTATTAGACAGTAAAACTTATAGTGAGCACGAAACTATTAGACAGTAAAACTTATAGTGAGCACGAAACTATTAGACAGTGAAACTTATAGTGAGCACGAAACTATTAGACAGTAAAACTTATAGTGAGCACGAAACTATTAGACAGTAAAACTTATAGTGAGCACGAAACTATTAGACAGTAAAACGTATAGTGAGCACGAAACTATTAGACAGTAAAACTTAAAGTGAGCACGAAACTATTAGACAGTAAAACTTATAGTGAGCACGAAACTATTAGACAGTAAAACTTATAGTGAGCACGAAACTATTAGACAGTAAAACTTATAGTGAGCACAAAACTATTAGACAGTAAAACTATTAGTGAGCACGAAACTATTAGACAGTAAAACTTAAAGTGAGCACGAAACTATTAGACAGTAAAACTTTAAGTGATTACGAAACTATTAGACAGTAAAACTTATAGTGAGCACGAAACTATTAGACAGTAAAACTTTAAGTGATTACGAAACTATTAGACAGTAAAACTTATAGTGAGCACGAAACTATTAGACAGTAAAACTTATAGTGAGCACGAAACTATTAGACAGTAAAATTTATAGTGAGAACGAAACTATTAGACAGTAAAACTTATAGTGAGCACGAAACTATTAGACAGTAAAACTTGTAGTGAGCACGAAACTATTAGACAGTAAAACTTAAAGTGAGCACGAAACTATTAGACATTAAAACTTATAGTGAGCACGAAACTATTAGACATTAAAACTTATAGTGAGCACGAAACTATTAGACAGTAAAACTTTAAGTGATTACGAAACTATTAGACAGTACAACTTATAGTGAGCACGAAACTATTAGACAGTAAAACTTATAGTGAGCACGAAACTATTAGACAGTAAAACTTATAGTGAGCACGAAACTATTAGACAGTAAAACTTATAGTGAGCACGAAACTATTAGACAGTAAAACTTATAGTGAGCACGAAACTATTAGACAGTAAAACTTTAAGTGATTACGAAATTATTAGACAGTAAAACTTATAGTGAGCACGAAACTATTAGACAGTAAAACTTATAGTGAGCACGAAACTATTAGACAGTAAACCTTATAGTGAGCACGAAACTATTAGACAGTAAAACTTAAAGTGAGCACGAAACTATTAGAAAGTAAAACTTTAAGTGATTACGAAACTATTAGACAGTAAAACTTATAGTGAGCACGAAACTATTAGACAGTAAAACTTATAGTGAGCACGAAACTATTAGACAGTAAAACTTTAAGTGATTACGAAACTATTAGACAGTAAAACGTATAGTGAGCACGATACTATTAGACAGTAAAACTTATAGTGAGCACGAAACTATTAGACAGTAAAACTTATAGTGAGCACGAAACTATTAGACAGTAAAACTTAAAGTGAGCACGAAACTATTAGACAGTGAAACTTTAAGTGATTACGAAACTATTAGACAGTAAAACTTATAGTGAGCACGAAACTATTAGACAGTAAAACTTTAAGTGATTACGAAACTATTAGACAGTAAAACTTATAGTGAGCACGAAACTATTAGACAGTAAAACTTATAGTGAGCACGAAACTATTAGACAGTGAAACTTATAGTGAGCACGAAACTATTGGACAGTAAAACTTTTAGTGAGCACGAAACTATTAGACAGTAAAACTTATAGTGAGCACGAAACTATTAGACAGTAAAACTTATAGTGAGCACGAAACTATTAGACAGTAAAACTTTAAGTGATTACGAAACTATTAGACAGTAAAACTTATAGTGAGCACGAAACTATTAGACAGTAAAACTTATAGTGAGCACGAAACTATTAGACAGTGAAACTTATAGTGAGCACGAAACTATTAGACAGTAAAACTTATAGTGAGCACGAAACTATTAGACAGTAAAACTTAAAGTGAGCACGAAACTATTAGACAGTAAAACTTATAGTGAGCACGAAACTATTAGACAGTAAAATTTATAGTGAGCACGAAACTATTAGACAGTAAAACTTAAAGTGAGCACGAAACTATTAGACAGTAAAACTTGTAGTGAGCACGAAACTATTAGACAGTAAAACTTATAGTGAGCACGAAACTATTAGACAGTAAAACTTATAGTGAGCACGAAACTATTAGACAGTAAAACTTAAAGTGAGCACGAAACTATTAGACAGTAAAACTTGTAGTGAGCACGAAACTATTAGACAGTAAAACTTATAGTGAGCACGAAACTATTAGACAGTAAAACTTAAAGTGATTACGAAACTATTAGACAGTAAAACTTATAGTGAGGACGAAACTATTAGACAGTAAAACTTATAGTGAGCACGAAACTATTAGACAGTAAAACTTATAGTGAGCACGAAACTATTAGACAGTAAAACTTATAGTGAGCACGAAACTATTAGACAGTAAAACTTATAGTGAGCACGAAACTATTAGACAGTAAAACGTATAGTGAGCACGAAACTATTAGACAGTAAAACTTAAAGTGAGCACGAAACTATTAGACAGTAAAACTTATAGTGAGCACGAAACTATTAGACAGTAAAACTTATAGTGAGCACGAAACTATTAGACAGTAAAACTTAAAGTAAGCACGAAACTATTAGACAGTAAAACTTATAGTGAGCACGAAACTATTAGACAGTAAAACTTATAGTGAGCACGAAACTATTAGACAGTTAAACTTATAGTGAGCACGAAACTATTAGACAGTAAAACTTTAAGTGATTACGAAACTATTAGACAGTAAAACTTATAGTGAGCACGAAACTATTAGACAGTAAAACTTATAGTGAGCACGAAACTATTAGACAGTAAAACTTATAGTCAGCACGAAACTATTAGACAGTAAAACTTAAAGTGAGCACGAAACTATTAGACAGTAAAACTTTAAGTGATTACGAAACTATTAGACAGTAAAACTTATAGTGAGCACGAAACTATTAGACAGTAAAACTTTAAGTGATTACGAAACTATTAGACAGTAAAACTTATAGTGAGCACGAAACTATTAGACAGTGAAACTTATAGTGAGCACGAAACTATTAGACAGTAAAACTTATAGTGAGCACGAAACTATTATACAGTAAAACTTATAGTGAGCACGAAACTATTAGACAGTAAAACGTATAGTGAGCACGAAACTATTAGACAGTAAAACTTAAAGTGAGCACGAAACTATTAGACAGTAAAATTTATAGTGAGCACGAAACTATTAGACAGTAAAACTTATAGTGAGCACGAAACTATTAGACAGTAAAACTTATAGTGAGCACAAAACTATTAGACAGTAAAACTATTAGTGAGCACGAAACTATTAGACAGTAAAACTTAAAGTGAGCACGAAACTATTAGACAGTAAAACTTTAAGTGATTACGAAACTATTAGACAGTAAAACTTATAGTGAGCACGAAACTATTAGACAGTAAAACTTTAAGTGATTGCGAAACTATTAGACAGTAAAACTTATAGTGAGCACGAAACTATTAGACAGTAAAACTTATAGTGAGCACGAAACTATTAGACAGTAAAACTTATAGTGAGAACGAAACTATTAGACAGTAAAACTTATAGTGAGCACGAAACTATTAGACAGTAAAACGTGTAGTGAGCACGAAACTATTAGACAGTAAAACTTAAAGTGAGCACGAAACTATTAGACAGTAAAACTTATAGTGAGCACGAAACTATTAGACAGTAAAACTTATAGTGAGCACGAAACTATTAGACAGTAAAACTTTAAGTGATTACGAAACTATTAGACAGTAAAACTTATAGTGAGCACGAAACTATTAGACAGTAAAACTTATAGTGAGCACGAAACTATTAGACAGTAAAACTTATAGTGAGCACGAAACTATTAGACAGTAAAACTTATAGTGAGCACGAAACTATTAGACAGTAAAACTTATAGTGAGCACGAAACTATTAGACAGTAAAACGTATAGTGATCACGAAACTATTAGACAGTAAAACTTAAAGTGAACACGAAACTATTAGACAGTAAAACTTATAGTGAGCACGAAACTATTAGACAGTAAAACTTATAGTGAGCACGAAACTATTAGACAGTAAAACTTAAAGTAAGCACGAAACTATTAGACAGTAAAACTTATAGTGAGCACGAAACTATTAGACAGTAAAACTTATAGTGAGCACGAAACTATTAGACAGTAAAACTTATAGTGAGCACGAAACTATTAGACAGTAAAACTTTAAGTGATTACGAAACTATTAGACAGTAAAACTTATAGTGAGCACGAAACTATTAGACAGTGAAACTTATAGTGAGCACGAAACTATTAGACAGTAAAACTTATAGTCAGCACGAAACTATTAGACAGTAAAACTTAAAGTGAGCACGAAACTATTAGACAGTAAAACTTTAAGTGATTACGAAACTATTAGACAGTAAAACGTATAGTGAGCACGAAACTATTAGACAGTAAAACTTATAGTGAGCACGAAACTATTAGACAGTGAAACTTATAGTGAGCACGAAACTATTAGACAGTAAAACTTATAGTGAGCACGAAACTATTAGACAGTAAAACTTATAGTGAGCACGAAACTATTAGACAGTAAAACGTATAGTGAGCACGAAACTATTAGACAGTAAAACTTAAAGTGAGCACGAAACTATTAGACAGTAAAACTTATAGTGAGCACGAAACTATTAGACAGTAAAACTTATAGTGAGCACGAAACTATTAGACAGTAAAACTTATAGTGAGCACAAAACTATTAGACAGTAAAACTATTAGTGAGCACGAAACTATTAGACAGTAAAACTTAAAGTGAGCACGAAACTATTAGACAGTAAAACTTTAAGTGATTACGAAACTATTAGACAGTAAAACTTATAGTGAGCACGAAACTATTAGACAGTAAAACTTTAAGTGATTACGAAACTATTAGACAGTAAAACTTATAGTGAGCACGAAACTATTAGACAGTAAAACTTATAGAGCACGAAACTATTAGACAGTAAAACTTATAGTGAGAACGAAACTATTAGACAGTAAAACTTATAGTGAGCACGAAACTATTAGACAGTAAAACGTGTAGTGAGCACGAAACTATTAGACAGTAAAACTTAAAGTGAGCACGAAACTATTAGACAGTAAAACTTATAGTGAGCACGAAACTATTAGACAGTAAAACTTATAGTGAGCACGAAACTATTAGACAGTAAAACTTTAAGTGATTACGAAACTATTAGACAGTAAAACTTATAGTGAGCACGAAACTATTAGACAGTAAAACTTATAGTGAGCACGAAACTATTAGACAGTAAAACTTATAGTGAGCACGAAACTATTAGACAGTAAAACTTATAGTGAGCACGAAACTATTAGACAGTAAAACTTATAGTGAGCACGAAACTATTAGACAGTAAAACTTATAGTGAGCACGTAACTATTAGACAGTAAAACTTATAGTGATTACGAAACTATTAGACAGTAAAACTTATAGTGAGCACGAAACTATTACACAGTAAAACTTATAGTGAGCACGAAACTATTAGACAGTAAAACTTATAGTGAGCACGAAACTATTAGACAGTAAAACTTAAAGTAAGCACGAAACTATTAGACAGTAAAACTTATAGTGAGCACGAAACTATTAGACAGTAAAACTTATAGTGAGCACGAAACTATTAGACAGTAAAACTTATAGTGAGCACGAAACTATTAGACAGTAAAACTTATAGTGAGCACGAAACTATTAGACAATAAAACTTGTAGTGAGCACGAAACTATTAGACAGTAAAACTTAAAGTGAGCACGAAACTATTAGACAGTAAAACTTTAAGTGATTACGAAACTATTAGACAGTAAAACTTATAGTGAGCACGAAACTATTAGACAGTAAAACTTAAAGTGAGCACGAAACTATTAGACAGAAAAACTTATAGTGAGCACGAAACTATTAGACAGCAAAACTTATAGTGAGCACGAAACTATTAGACAGTAAAACTTATAGTGAGCACGAAACTATTAGACAGTAAAACTTTAAGTGATTACGAAACTATTAGACAGTAAAACTTTAAGTGATTACGAAACTATTAGACAGTAAAACTTATAGTGAGCACGAAACTATTAGACAGTAAAACTTAAAGTGAGCACGAATCTATTAGACAGTAAAACTTATAGTGAGCACGAAACTATTAGACAGTAAAACTTATAGTGAGCACGAAACTATTAGACAGTAAAACATAAAGTGAGCACGTAACTATTAGACAGTAAAACTTAAAGTGAGCACGAAACTATTAGACAGTAAAACTTATAGTGAGCACGAAACTATTAGACAGTAAAACTTATAGTGAGCACGAAACTATTAGACAGTAAAACTTAAAGTGAGCACGAAACTATTAGACAGTAAAATTTTAAGTGATTACGAAACTATTAGACAGTAAAACTTATAGCGAGCACAAAACTATTAGACAGTAAAACTTATAGTGAGCACGAAACTATTAGACAGTAAAACTTTAAGTGATTACGAAACTATTAAACAGTAAAACTTATAGTGACCACGAAACTATTAGACAGTAAAACTTATAGTGAGCACGAAACTATTAGATAGTAAAACTTATAGTGAGCACGAAACTATTAGACAGTAAAACTTATAGTGAGCACGAAACTATTAGACAGTAAAACTTATAGTGAGCACGAAACTATTAGACAGTAAAACTTATAGTGAGCACGAATCTATTAGACAGTAAAACTTATTGTGAGCACGAAACTATTAGACAGTAAAACTTAAAGTGAGCACGAAACTATTAGACAGTAAAACTTAAAGTGAACACAAAACTATAAGACAGTAAAACTTATAGTGAGCACGATACTATTAGACAGTAAAACTTATAGTGAGCACGAAACTATTAGACAGTAAAACTTAAAGTGATTACGAAACTATTAGACAATAAAACTTATAGTGAGCACGAAACTATTAGACAGTAAAACTTAATGTGATTACGAAACTATTAGACAGTAAAACTTATAGTGAGCACGAAACTATTAGACAGTAAAACTTATAGTGAGCACGAAACTATTAGACAGTAAAACTTAAAGTGAGCACGAAACTATTAGACAGTAAAACTTAATGTGAACACAAAACTATAAGACAGTAAAACTTGAAGTGAGCACGAAACTATTAGACAGAAAAACTTATAGTGAGCACGAAACTACTAGACAGTAAAACTTATAGTGAGCACGAAACTATTAGACAGTAAAACTTATAGTGAGCACGAAACTATTACACAGTAAAACTTATAGTGATCACGAAACTATTAGACAGTAAAACTTAAAGTGAGCACGAAACTATTAGACAGTAAAACTTATAGTGAGCACGAAACTATTAGACAGTAAAACTTAAAGTGAGCACGAAACTATTAGACAGTAAAACTTATAGTGAGCACGATACTATTATACAGTAAAACTTATAGTGAGCACGAAACTATTAGACAGTAAAACTTATAGTGAGCACGAAACTATTAGACAGTAAAACTTATAGTGATTACGAAACTATTAGACAGTAAAACTTAAAGTGAGCACGAAACTATTAGACAGCAAAACTTTAAGTGATTACGAAACTATTAGACAGTAAAACTTATAGTGAGCACGAAACTATTAGACAGTAAAACTTATAGTGAGCACGAAACTATTAGACAGTAAAACTGTAAGTGATTACGAAACTATTAGACAGTAAAACTTATAGTGAGCACGAAACTATTAGACAGTAAAACTTAAAGTGAGCACGAAACTATTAGACAGTAAAACTTATAGTGAGCACGAAACTATTAGACAGTAAATCTTATAGTGAGCACGAAACTATTAGACAGTAAAACTTTAAGTGATTACGAAACTATTAGACAGTAAAACTGATAGTGAGCACGAAAGTATTAGACAGTAAAACTTATAGTGAGCACGAAACTATTAGACAGTAAAACTTTAAGTGATTACGAAACTATTAGACAGTAAAAATTATAGTGAGCACGAAACTATTAGACAGTAAAACTTAAAGTGAGCACGAAACTATTAGACAGTAAAACTTTAAGTGATTACGAAACTATTAGACAGTAAAACTTTAAGTGATTACGAAACTATTAGACAGTAAAACTTATAGTGAGCACGAAACTATTAGACAGTAAACTTATAGTGAGCACGAAACTATTAGACAGTAAAACTTTAAGTGATTACGAAACTATTAGACAGTAAAACTTATAGTGAGCACGAAACTATTAGGCAGTAAAACTTATAGTGAGCACGAAACTATTGGACAGTAAAACTTATAGTGAGCACGAAACTATTAGACAGTAAAACTTAAAGTGAGCACGAATCTATTAGACAGTAAAACTTATAGTGAGCACGAAACTATTAGACAGTAAAACTTATAGTGAGCACGAAACTATTAGACAGTAAAACTTAAAGTGAGCACGTAACTATTAGACAGTAAAACTTAAGGTGAGCACGAAACTATTAGACAGTAAAACTTATAGTGAGCACGAAACTATTAGACAGTAAAACTTATAGTGAGCACGAAACTATTAGACAGTAAAACTTAAAGTGAGCACGAAACTATTAGACAGTAAAATTTTAAGTGATTACGAAACTATTAGACAGTAAAACTTATAGCGAGCACAAAACTATTAGACAGTAAAACTTATAGTGAGCACGAAACTATTAGACAGTAAAACTTTAAGTGATTACGAAACTATTAAACAGTAAAACTTATAGTGAGCACGAAACTATTAGACAGTAAAACTTATAGTGAGCACGAAACTATTAGATAGTAAAACTTATAGTGAGCACGAAACTATTAGACAGTAAAACTTATAGTGAGCACGAAACTATTGGACAGTAAAACTTATAGTGAGCACGAAACTATTAGACAGTAAAACTTATAGTGAGCACGAATCTATTAGACAGTAAAACTTATTGTGAGCACGAAACTATTAGACAGTAAAACTTAAAGTGAGCACGAAACTATTAGACAGTAAAACTTAAAGAAAACACAAAACTATAAGACAGTAAAACTTATAGTGAGCACGATACTATTAGACAGTAAAACTTATAGTGAGCACGAAACTATTAGACAGTAAAACTTAAAGTGATTACGAAACTATTAGACAATAAAACTTATAGTGAGCACGAAACTATTAGACAGTAAAACTTAAAGTGATTACGAAACTATTAGACAGTAAAACTTATAGTGAGCACGAAACTATTAGACAGTAAAACTTATAGTGAGCACGAAACTATTAGACAGTAAAACATAAAGTGAGCACGAAACTATTAGACAGTAAAACTTAATGTGAACACAAAACTATAAGACAGTAAAACTTAAAGTGAGCACGAAACTATTAGACAGAAAAACTTATAGTGAGCACGAAACTACTAGACAGTAAAACTTATAGTGAGCACGAAACTATTAGACAGTAAAACTTATAGTGAGCACGAAACTATTACACAGTAAAACTTATAGTGATCACGAAACTATTAGACAGTAAAACTTAAAGTGAGCACGAAACTATTAGACAGTAAAACTTATAGTGAGCACGAAACTATTAGACAGTAAAACTTAAAGTGAGCACGAAACTATTAGACAGTAAAACTTATAGTGAGCACGATACTATTATACAGTAAAACTTAATGTGAGCACGAAACTGTTAGACAGTAAAACTTATAGTGAGCACGAAACTATTAGACAGCAAAACTTTAAGTGATTACGAAACTATTAGACAGTAAAACTTATAGTGAGCACGAAACTATTAGACAGTAAAACTTATAGTGAGCACGAAACTATTAGACAGTAAAACTGTAAGTGATTACGAAACTATTAGGCAGTAAAACTTATAGTGAGCACGAAACTATTAGACAGTAAAACTTAAAGTGAGCACGAAACTATTAGACAGTAAAACTTATAGTGAGCACGAAACTATTAGACAGTAAAACTTATAGTGAGCACGAAACTATTAGACAGTAAAACTTTAAGTGATTACGAAACTATTAGACAGTAAAACTGATAGTGAGCACGAAACTATTAGACAGTAAAACTTATAGTGAGCACGAAACTATTAGACAGTAAAACTTAAAGTGATTACGAAACTATTAGACAGTAAAAATTATAGTGAGCACGAAACTATTAGACAGTAAAACTTAAAGTGAGCACGAAACTATTAGACAGTAAAACTTTAAGTGATTACGAAACTATTAGACAGTAAAACTTTAAGTGATTACGAAACTATTAGACAGTAAAACTTATAGTGAGCACGAAACTATTAGACAGTAAACTTATAGTGAGCACGAAACTATTAGACAGTAAAACTTTAAGTGATTACGAAACTATTAGACAGTAAAACTTATAGTGAGCACGAAACTATTAGGCAGTAAAACTTATAGTGAGCACGAAACTATTAGACAGTAAAACTTATAGTGAGCACGAAACTATTAGACAGTAAAACTTAAAGTGAGCACGAAACTATTAGACAGTAAAACTTTAAGTGATTACGAAACTATTAGACAGTAAAACTTATAGTGAGCACGAAACTATTAGACAGTAAAACTTTAAGTGAGCACGAAACTATTAGACAGTAAAACTTTAAGTGAGCACGAAACTATTAGACAGTAAAACTTATAGTGAGCACGAAACTATTAGACAGTAAAACTTATAGTGAGCACGAAACTATTAGACAGTAAAACTTATAGTGATTACGAAACTATTAGACAGTAAAACTTATAGTGAGCACGAAACTATTAGACAGTAAAACTTATAGTGAGCACGAAACTATTAGACAGTAAAACTTTAAGTGATTACGAAACTATTAGACAGTACAACTTATAGTGAGCACGAAACTATTATACAGTAAAACTTTAATTGATTACAAACCTATAAGACAGAAAAACTTATAGTGAGCACGAAACTATTAGACAGTAAAACTTATAGTGAGCACGAAACTATTAGACAGTAAAACTTATAGTGAGCACGAAACTATTAGACAGTAAAACTTATAGTGAGCACGAAACTATTAGACAGTAAAACTTATAGTGAGCACGAAACTATTAGACAGTAAAACTTATAGTGAGCACGAAACTATTAGACAGCAAAACTTTAAGTGATTACGAAACTATTAGACAGTAAAACTTATAGTGAGCACGAAACTATTAGACAGTAAAACTTATAGTGAGCACGAAACTATTAGACAGTAAAACTGTAAGTGATTACGAAACTATTAGACAGTAAAACTTATAGTGAGCACGAAACTATTAGACAGTAAAACTTAAAGTGAGCACGAAACTATTAGACAGTAAAACTTATAGTGAGCACGAAACTATTAGACAGTAAATCTTATAGTGAGCACGAAACTATTAGACAGTAAAACTTTAAGTGATTACGAAACTATTAGACAGTAAAACTGATAGTGAGCACGAAACTATTAGACAGTAAAACTTATAGTGAGCACGAAACTATTAGACAGTAAAACTTTAAGTGATTACGAAACTATTAGACAGTAAAAATTATAGTGAGCACGAAACTATTAGACAGTAAAACTTAAAGTGAGCACGAAACTATTAGACAGTAAAACTTTAAGTGATTACGAAACTATTAGACAGTAAAACTTTAAGTGATTACGAAACTATTAGACAGTAAAACTTATAGTGAGCACGAAACTATTAGACAGTAAACTTATAGTGAGCACGAAACTATTAGACAGTAAAACTTTAAGTGATTACGAAACTATTAGACAGTAAAACTTATAGTGAGCACGAAACTATTAGGCAGTAAAACTTATAGTGAGCACGAAACTATTAGACAGTAAAACTTATAGTGAGCACGAAACTATTAGACAGTAAAACTTAAAGTGAGCACGAAACTATTAGACAGTAAAACTTTAAGTGATTACGAAACTATTAGACAGTAAAACTTATAGTGAGCACGAAACTATTAGACAGTAAAACTTTAAGTGAGCACGAAACTATTAGACAGTAAAACTTTAAGTGAGCACGAAACTATTAGACAGTAAAACGTATAGTGAGCACGAAACTATTAGACAGTAAAACTTATAGTGAGCACGAAACTATTAGACAGTAAAACTTATAGTGATTACGAAACTATTAGACAGTAAAACTTATAGTGAGCACGAAACTATTAGACAGTAAAACTTATAGTGAGCACGAAACTATTAGACAGTAAAACTTAAAGTGAACACAAAACTATTAGACAGTAAAACTTATAGTGAGCACGAAACTATTAGACAGTAAAACTTTAAGTGATTACAAACCTATAAGACAGAAAAACTTATAGTGAGCACGAAACTATTAGACAGTAAAACTTATAGTGAGCACGAAACTATTAGACAGTAAAACTTATAGTGAGCACGAAACTATTAGACAGTAAAACTTATAGTGAGCACGAAACTATTAGACAGTAAAACTTATAGTGAGCACGAAACTATTAGACAGTAAAACTTAAAGTGAACACAAAACTATAAGACAGTAAAACTTATAGTGAGCACGAAACTATTAGACAGTAAAACTTTAAGTGAACACAAAACTATAAGACAGTAAAACATACAGTGTTTGAGCCCAAAACTGTGTGACAGTAGGACTTAAAGTGAGCACAAAACTGTTAAAACTTAATGATTTTGATAAGAACTTCTCTTTATTTAATTTGTATAACTTGATTGATGTTGACTGCACGAAGTCGTATTAAATCAGTTAACATTTCTGCTTTCAGTACCAACAAGTTATTTTAATACTCTGAAATGATTTTGGAAGGTAAAATAAGCAAGTCAGAAAATTAGGGACTATTAGAAGAAGAAGAAGAAAGCAACAACTTTACCGAAGAGTAGATACGAGCCCCGTGGTCCTAAGTAGGCCTAAATGATAAAGAAAGAAAGAAAGCAAAGATAAGAGAACGTTCATGACTTAGAAAATGGTTTTGATAACATTGATTGGAGTAAGTTGTTTGACATTTTGAAAACGATTGGAATAAAGTACAGGGATATGAGGGGTGAGGGTGGTCTACAATCCTTACAGAAACCAGACATCAGTTATTCAAACCGAAGGACATGAGAGAGAAGCTGGTATCCAGAAAGGTGTAAGGCAAGGCTGCAAAATATCACCCATACTTTTCAACCTATACATTGCACAAGCACTGAAGGAAATTGGAGAAAAATTCAAAGTAGGAGTAAAGATTCAAGGGGAAATATATTCAACTCTGATATTTGATGATGACATCGTTATCTTATCCCATTCGCCAGAGGATTTGAATGAGTTTAAATGGTATGGACTATGTTTTGAGGAATAAATTCATGATGGAAATTAATGGATGTAAAACAAAAATATTGGAATACAGCCAAAAAAAAATCAGAAACGCCTATTGGCGTCAAATTGGCAGATGGAAAGCTAAAGGAAGTAGGAGATTTCTGTTATTTAGGAAGCAAAATAACCAGTGATGGACGAAGCAAAGGGGATATAAAATAGGTTGGCTCAGGCAAGGAAAGCATTTCTACAGAAAATAAATCTCTTGGCAATGAATATAGATTTAGGTTTTAGGAAGTAATTTTTGAAAGTCTTTGTTTGGATCGTGCCACTCTATGGAAGTGAAACTTGCACTGTTGTTGCAGCTAAAAAAAGGGAATTTAAGCCTTTGAAATCTGGTGTTACAGGAGAATGATGAAGATCAGATGGGTAGAAAGGGTTATAGTTGAAGAGGTATTAAGACGAGTGGGAGAGATGTTTCTGGTGACTTCTACTGAAGAGAAGAGATAGGTCGGTAGGACATATACTAAGGCATCCAGGAGTAGCAAACTTAGTTTTGGAAAGAAGGGTCGAGCACAAGATGTGTTGTTTTAAGGGGCCTAACATAACGAGCACAAGAACTGTAGGGTTAGACCAAGATTAGAATATGTTACACAGATGTTCTCGGATGTAGGGTGTGGTAGATACGTATAGATGAAACGATTAGCTAAGGGCAGGGAGACATGAAAAGTTGCATCAAACCAGTCGAAAGACTGAAGACTCAAACAGCAACAAATATCAAAGTGTGACTGGCAGCAGGTGCACGGACAACAGTAATAATACAAGAGGTGCCTATCTTCTTCTTCTTCTTCTTCTTCGTCGTCGTCTTCTTCTTCTTCCTCCTCTTCAAGTGCCTCGTCCTCCAAGAACATTGGCGATCAGTAGCATGATCTGCTGTTTGTCCATAGCTGTTCTAAACAGTGACACTGTATTAAGTCCAAACCACTGGCTAGGTTCTCTAGCCAGGAAATTCGTCTGCATCCTGGACCCCTAATGCCATCAATCTTCCCTTGGATAGTTAATTGCAAGAGGTGGTATTTGCTGCTGCGCATGAAATGACCAAAGGATTCTAGTTTTCTCCTTTTGATGATACTGAGAATTTCCAGGTCTTTGTTCATACGCCGCAGTACTTCCACATTTGTGACTTTAGCTGTCCATGATATTCTTAAATCCTGCGATACGTCCACATTTCAAATGCTAACAGTTTCTTAATTAAAACCTCGGTAAGAGTCCATGATTCAACTCCATAGAGGTGTCCATGATTCAACTCCATAGAGCAGGACTCTAAAAGCGTAGAATCGAAGCAATCGGGTGAGTAATGACAGACTTAAATCACGGCTGGTCAAAACTTTTGTCATTTTCATGAAAGAACTTCTGGCCTGCTCAATTCTACAGCGAATTTCTTGACTTAAGTACCAGTTACCATTGATTTGACATACCTATTAACAGAGAAGTGATAATTATTAACATCACACTACAACGGAAACAGTAGGCTGCTAGTAAGACTCAGTGGAACACTTGGACCGATACCGACTCACAAGTCATAATTTCAGTTGCAAGAAATAATAACCCGTTAAAATATCTGATCGCTCCATTGAAGACAAGATCTTCATCATTATCTGTCTACCGGAATCATACTTCATACACACATCAAAAAAAGTTTTGCATCACCTCGGTTCCAAGAGTTCCGGAACCGTTAAATACAAAGGGAATAGAGATCAACACAAACAACATTTCAGCTCGTTTTATTGCTCATGAGACCAACACATTGCATGTTGTACCATCATACAGCTAGACTTTCAGCATTTGTGGTCCAGATTGCAGTACACTACCTCTAATACCCAGTAGCACGTCCTCTTGCATTGATGCATGCCTGTATTCGCCGTGGCATACTATCCACAAGTTCATCAAGACACTGTTGGTCCAAATTGTCCCACTCCTCAACGACAATTCGGCGTAAATCTCTCAGAGTGGTTGGTGGGTCAAGACGTCCATAAACAGCCCTTTTCAACATATCCCAGGCATGTTCGATAGGGTTCATGTCTGGCGAACATGCTGGCCACTGTAGTCGAGCGATGTCGTTATCTTGAAGGAACGCATTCACAAGATGTGCACGATGAGGTCGAGAATTGTCGTCCATGAAGACAAATGCCTCTCCAATATTCTGCCGATATGGTTGCACTATGGGTCGGAGGATGTCATTCAGGTATCGTAAAGCCGTTTCGGAGCCTTCCATGACCACCAGTGGCGTACGTCGGCCCCACATAATGCCACCCCAAAACATCAGGGAACCACCACCTTGCTGCACTCGCTGGACAGTGTGTCTAAGACGTTCAGCCTGACCAGGGTGCCTCCAAACACGTCTCCGACGATTGTCTGGTTGAAGGCATATGCGACACTCATCGGTGTAGAGAACGTGATGCCAATTCCGTGGGGTCCATTCAGCATGTTGTTGGGCCCATCTGTACCGCGCTGCATGGTGTCGGGGTTGCAAAGCTGGACCTCGCCATGGACGTCGGGAGTGAAGTTGCGCATCATGCAGCCTATTGCGCACAGTTTGAGTTGAAACACGACGTCCTGTGGCTGAACGAAACGCATTATTCAACATGGTGGCATTGCTGTCAGGGTTCCTCCGAGCGGCAATCCGTAAGTAGCGGTCATCCACTACAGTAGTAGCCCTTGGGCGGCCTGAGCGAGGCCTGTCATCGACAGTTCCTGTATCTCTGTACCTCCTCCATGTCCGAACAACATCGCTTTGGTTCACTCTGAGACGCCTGGAAACTTCCCTTGTTGAGAGCCCTTCTTGACACAAAGTAACAATGCGGACGCGATCGAACTGCGGTATTGACCTTCTAGGCATGGTAGAACTACAGACAACATGAGCAGCGTACCTTCGTCCTGGTGGAATGACTGGAACTGATCGGCTGTCGTACCCCCTCCGTCTAATAGGCCCTGCTCATGCATGGTTGTTTACATCTTTGAGCAGTTTTAGTGACATCTATGAACAGTCAAAGGGACTGTATCTTGGATACAATATACACAGTCAACGTCTATATGCCGGAGATCTGGGAACCGAGGTGATGCAAAACTTTTTTTGATGTGTGTAAATAACATCCAATTAATGCAACCTCTTTCTTTTCTTCGTGGACTCCGAGTTACAATTTACACATTAAAAGAAGACTGGAGAGCAATCGATACGGTTTGAAACAGACGAATGTGGTGAAACGCACGTTCACTTGTTCATGAAGCTCATCTTTTTAGTTCGAGTTAAGACACCAGTTGTGCGTGTTTTTCTTTGCTTTTGCTTGTTATAAGTGAAGTGGAAAACCACGAACGATCGATATAATTTAATTTACACTCTATGAGCGCGGTACGTCACGGGAGAGGTTGTTACAGCAATTGAAACATACACCTAATATAGCGGAACTGAATGGTGTTTGTGCTTGATGTAGGCGCTGGTGCTCGACTGGGTGTTGCCAAGTTTATGTGGACTAAAACATGTTCAAGTCAGGCCGTGAACTTTATTTACATACAGGATGGCCCAGCTAACAATGTTTACATAAGTCAGTGAAGCAAAGAACCTCATCTACATACGGGGTGACCCAGCTAACGATGTTTACATCTGTCAGTGAAGCAAAGAACTTGATCTACATACAGGGTGACCCAGCTAACGATGTTTTCATCTGTCAGTGAAGCAAAGAACTTCATCTACTTAAAGGGTGACCCAGCTAACGATGTTTACATCTTCTGTCAATGAAGCAAAGAACTTCATCTACATACAGGGTGACCCAGCTAACGATGTTTACATCTGTCAGTGAAGCAAAGAACTTCATCTACTTAAAGGGTGACCCAGCTAACGATGTTTACATCTGTCAGTGAAGCAAAGAACTTCATCTACTTAAAGGGTGACCCAGCTAACGATGTTTACATCTTCTGTCAATGAAGCAAAGAAATTCATCTACATACAGGGTGAACCAGCTAACGATGTTTACATCTTCTGTCAATGAAGCAAAGAACTTCATCTACATACGGGGTGACCCAGCTAACGATGTTTACATCTGTCAGTGAAACAAAGAACTTCATATACATACAGGGTGACCCAGCTAACGATGTTTACATCTGTCAGTGAAGCAAAGAACTTCATCTACTTAAAGGGTGACCCAGCTAACGATGTTTACATCTTCTGTCAGTGAAGCAAAGAACTTCATCTACATACAGGGTGACCCAGCTAACGATGTTTACATCTGTCAGTGAAACAAAGAACTTCATCTACATACAGGGTGACCCAGCTAACGATGTTTACATCTGTCAGTGAAGCAAAGAACTTCATCTACTTAAAGGGTGACCCAGCTAACGATGTTTACATCTTCTGTCAATGAAGCAAAGAACTTCATCTACATAGAGGGTGACCCAGCTAACGATGTTTACATCTGTCAGTGAAACAAAGAACTTCATCTATATACGGGGTGACCCAGCTAACGATGTTTACATCTTCTGTCAATGAAGCAAAGAACTTCATCTACATACGGGATGACCCAGCTAACGATGTTTACATTTGTCAGTGAAACAAATAACTTCATCTATATACGGGGTGACCCAGCTAACGATGTTTACATCTGTCAGTGAAGCAAAGAACTTCATCTACTTACAGGGTGACCCAGCTAACGATGTTTACATCTGTCAGTGAAACAAAGAACTTCATCTACATACAGGGTGATCCAGCTAACGATGTTTACATCTGTCAGTGAAGCAAAGAACTTCATCTACATACAGGGTGACCCAGCTAACGATGTTTACATCTGTCAGTGAAGCAAAGAACTTCATCTACATACAGGGTGACCCAGCTAACGATGTTTACATTTGTCAGTGAAGCAAAGAACTTCATCTACTTACAGGGTGACACAGCTAACGATGTTTACATCTGTCAGTGAAACAAAGAACTTCATCTACATACAGGGTGATCCAGCTAACGATGTTTACATCTGTCAGTGAAGCAAAGAACTTCATCTACATACAGGGTGACCCAGCTAACGATGTTTACATCTGTCAGTGAAACAAAGAACTTCATCTACATACAGGGTGACCCAGCTAACGATGTTTACATCTGTCAGTGAAACAAAGAACTTCATCTACATACAGGGTGACCCAGCTAACGATGTTTACATCTGTCAGTGAAGCAAAGAACTTCATCTACATACAGGGTGACCCAGCTAACGATGTTTACATCTGTCAGTGAAACAAAGAACTTCATCTACATACAGGGTGACCCAGCTAACGATGTTTACATCTGTCAGTGAAACAAAGAACTTCATCTACATACAGGGTGACCCAGCTAACGATGTTTACATCTGTCAGTGAAGCAAAGAACTTCATCTACATACAGGGTGACCCAGCTAACGATGTTTACATCTGTCAGTGAAACAAAGAACTTCATCTACATACAGGGTGACCCAGCTAACGATGTTTACATCTATCAGTGAAGCAAAGAACTTCATCTACATACAGGGTGACCCAGCTAACGGTGTTTAAATCTGTCAGTGAAGCAAATAACTTCATCAACATACAGGGTGATCCAGCTAACGATGTTTACATCATCTGACAGTGAAAGAAAGAACTTTATATACATACATGGTGACCCAGCTAACGATGTTTACATATGTCAGTGAAACAAAAAACTTAATCTACATACGGGGTGACCCAGCTAACGATGTTTAAATCTGTCAGTGAAGCAAATAACTTCATCAACATACAGGGTGATCCAGCTAACGATGTTTACATCATCTGGCAGTGAAGGAAAGAACTTTATATACATACATGGTGACCCAGCTAACGATGTTTACATATGTCAGTGAAAAAAAAACTTAATCTACATACGGGGTGACCCAGCTAACGATGTTTACATCATCTGACAGTGAAAGAAAGAACTTCATATGCGTACTGGGTGACCCAGCTAACGATGTTTACATCTGTCAGTGAAGCAAAGAACTTCATCTACTTAAAGGGTGACCCAGCTAACGATGTTTACATCTTCTGTCAATGAAGCAAAGAACTTCATCTACATACAGGGTGACCCAGTTAACGATGTTTACATCTGTCAGTGAAGCAAAGAACTTCATCTACTTAAAGGGTGACCCAGCTAACGATGTTTACATCTGTCAGTGAAGCAAAGAACTTCATCTACTTAAAGGGTGACCCAGCTAACGATGTTTACATCTTCTGTCAATGAAGCAAAGAACTTCATCTACATACAGGGTGAACCAGCTAACGATGTTTACATCTTCTGTCAATGAAGCAAAGAACTTCATCTACATACGGGGTGACCCAGCTAACGATGTTTACATCTGTCAGTGAAACAAAGAACTTCATCTACATACAGGGTGACCCAGCTAACGATGTTTACATCTGTCAGTGAAGCAAAGAACTTCATCTACTTAAAGGGTGACCCAGCTAACGATGTTTACATCTTCTGTCAATGAAGCAAAGAACTTCATCTACATACAGGGTGACCCAGCTAACGATGTTTGCATCTGTCAGTGAAACAAAGAACTTCATCTACATACAGGGTGACCCAGCTAACGATGTTTACATCTGTCAGTGAAGCAAAGAACTTCATCTACTTAAAGGGTGACCCAGCTAACGATGTTTACATCTTCTGTCAATGAAGCAAAGAACTTCATCTACATAGAGGGTGACCCAGCTAACGATGTTTACATCTGTCAGTGAAACAAAGAACTTCATCTATATACGGGGTGACCCAGCTAACGATGTTTACATCTTCTGTCAATGAAGCAAAGAACTTCATCTACATACGGGATGACCCAGCTAACGATGTTTACATTTGTCAGTGAAACAAAGAACTTCATCTATATACGGGGTGACCCAGCTAACGATGTTTACATCTGTCAGTGAAGCAAAGAACTTCATCTACTTACAGGGTGACCCAGCTAACGATGTTTACATCTGTCAGTGAAACAAAGAACTTCATCTACATACAGGGTGATCCAGCTAACGATGTTTACATCTGTCAGTGAAGCAAAGAACTTCATCTACATACAGGGTGACCCAGCTAACGATGTTTACATCTGTCAGTGAAGCAAAGAACTTCATCTACATACAGGGTGACCCAGCTAACGATGTTTACATTTGTCAGTGAAGCAAAGAACTTCATCTACTTACAGGGTGACCCAGCTAACGATGTTTACATCTGTCAGTGAAACAAAGAACTTCATCTACATACAGGGTGATCCAGCTAACGATGTTTACATCTGTCAGTGAAGCAAAGAACTTCATCTACATACAGGGTGACCCAGCTAACGATGTTTACATCTGTCAGTGAAACAAAGAACTTCATCTACATACAGGGTGACCCAGCTAACGATGTTTACATCTGTCAGTGAAACAAAGAACTTCATCTACATACAGGGTGACCCAGCTAACGATGTTTACATCTGTCAGTGAAGCAAAGAACTTCATCTACATACAGGGTGACCCAGCTAACGATGTTTACATCTGTCAGTGAAACAAAGAACTTCATCTACATACAGGGTGACCCAGCTAACGATGTTTACATCTGTCAGTGAAACAAAGAACTTCATCTACATACAGGGTGACCCAGCTAACGATGTTTACATCTGTCAGTGAAGCAAAGAACTTCATCTACATACAGGGTGACCCAGCTAACGATGTTTACATCTGTCAGTGAAACAAAGAACTTCATCTACATACAGGGTGACCCAGCTAACGATGTTTACATCTATCAGTGAAGCAAAGAACTTCATCTACATACAGGGTGACCCAGCTAACGGTGTTTAAATCTGTCAGTGAAGCAAATAACTTCATCAACATACAGGGTGATCCAGCTGACGATGTTTACATCATCTGACAGTGAAAGAAAGAACTTTATATACATACATGGTGACCCAGCTAACGATGTTTACATATGTCAGTGAAAAAAAAACTTAATCTACATACGGGGTGACCCAGCTAACGATGTTTACATCATCTGACAGTGAAAGAAAGAACTTCATTTGCGTACTGGGTGACCCAGCTAACGATGTTTACATATGTCAGTGAAGCAAAGAACTTCATCTACATACAGGGTGACCCAGCTAACGATGTTTACATCTGTCAGTGAAGCAAAGAACTTCATCTACATACGGGGTGATCCAGCTAACGATGTTTACATCATCTGACAGTGAAACAAAGAACTTCATATACATACAGGGTGATCCAGCTAACGATGTCTACATCATCTGACAGTGAAACAATGAACTTCATCTACATACAGGTGACCCAGCTAACGATGTTTACATCATCTGACAGTGAAACAAAGAACTTCATATACATACGGGGTGATCCAGCTAACGATGTTTACATCATCTGACAGTGAAACAAAGAACTTCATATACATACAGGGTGATCCAGCTAACGATGTTTACATCATCTGACAGTGAAACAAAGAACTTCATATACATACAGGGTGACCCAGCTAACGATGTTTACATCATCTGACAGTGAAACAAAGAACTTAATATACGTACAGGGTGACCCAGCTAACGATGTTTACATCATCTGACAGTGAAACAAAGAACTTCATATACATACAGGGTGATCCAGCTAACGATGTTTACATCATCTGACACTGAAACAAAGAACTTCATAAACGTACAGGGTGATCCAGCTAACGATGTTTACATCATCTGACAGTGAAACAAAGAACTTCATCTATATACGGGGGTGATCCAGCTAACGATGTTTACATCATCTGACAGTGAAACAAAGAACTTCATCTACATACATGGTGACCCAGCTAACGATGTTTACATCATCTGACAGTGAAACAAAGAACTTCATCTACATACGGGGTGATCCAGCTAACGATGTTTAAATCTGTCAGTGAAGCAAATAACTTCATCAACATACAGGGTGATCCAGCTAACGATGTTTACATCATCTGACAGTGAAAGAAAGAACTTTATATACATACATGGTGACCCAGCTAACGATGTTTACATATGTCAGTGAAACAAAAAACTTAATCTACATACGGGGTGACCCAGCTAACGATGTTTAAATCTGTCAGTGAAGCAAATAACTTCATCAACATACAGGGTGATCCAGCTAACGATGTTTACATCATCTGACAGTGAAAGAAAGAACTTTATATACATACATGGTGACCCAGCTAACGATGTTTACATATGTCAGTGAAAAAAAAACTTAATCTACATACGGGGTGACCCAGCTAACGATGTTTACATCATCTGACAGTGAAAGAAAGAACTTCATTTGCGTACTGGGTGACCCAGCTAACGATGTTTACATATGTCAGTGAAGCAAAGAACTTCATCTACATACAGGGTGACCCAGCTAACGATGTTTACATCTGTCAGTGAAGCAAAGAACTTCATCTACATACGGGGTGATCCAGCTAACGATGTTTACATCATCTGACAGTGAAACAAAGAACTTCATATACATACAGGGTGATCCAGCTAACGATGTTTACATCATCTGACAGTGAAACAATGAACTTCATCTACATACAGGTGACCCAGCTAACGATGTTTACATCATCTGACAGTGAAACAAAGAACTTCATATACATACGGGGTGATCCAGCTAACGATGTTTACATCATCTGACAGTGAAACAAAGAACTTCATATACATACAGGGTGATCCAGCTAACGATGTTTACATCATCTGACAGTGAAACAAAGAACTTCATATACATACAGGGTGACCCAGCTAACGATGTTTACATCATCTGACAGTGAAACAAAGAACTTAATATACGTACAGGGTGACCCAGCTAACGATGTTTACATCATCTGACAGTGAAACAAAGAACTTCATATACATACAGGGTGATCCAGCTAACGATGTTTACATCATCTGACACTGAAACAAAGAACTTCATAAACGTACAGGGTGATCCAGCTAACGATGTTTACATCATCTGACAGTGAAACAAAGAACTTCATCTATATACGGGGGTGATCCAGCTAACGATGTTTACATCATCTGACAGTGAAACAAAGAACTTCATCTACATACATGGTGACCCAGCTAACGATGTTTACATCATCTGACAGTGAAACAAAGAACTTCATCTACATACGGGGTGATCCAGCTAACGATGTTTACATCATCTGACAGTGAAACAAAGAACTTCATCTACATACATGGTGATCCAGCTAACGATGTTTACATCATCTGACAGTGAAACAAAGAACTTCATCTACGTACATGGTGACCCAGCTAACGATGTTTACATCATCTGACAGTGAAACAAAGAACTTCATCTACATACGGGGTGATCCAGCTAACGATGTTTACATCATCTGACAGTGAAACAAAGAACTTCATCTACATACATGGTGACCCAGCTAACGATGTTTACATCATCTGACAGTGAAACAAAGAACTTCATCTACATACGGGGTGATCCAGTTAACGATGTTTACATCATCTGACAGTGAAACAAAGAACTTCTTCTACATACAGTTCGATTGAACCATGTTTACATTTGACAGTGAAACGAAGAGCTTGATCAACAAATAGGGCGGTTCAAGCACCACGGCTACGAAGGCAACTGTAGCCATTCCGGGGTACGTAGGGGATGACAGGGACAATTCTGAATGTGTTTTCCCCCGTTTTTCTTCCATACTCCATCCATGCAAATGCTGGGAATGTCACACGCTGGTTCCATTCCCAGGCGGCTGACTTCTACGACACAGGAATACACAGGTGATCCCACGATATGACAGGTGTCTATATTCTAGTGGTGATTATGTTGAAAAATAGCTCAAACTTTGCTGAATCTGGTATCAATAAAGTTTTTCATGTAATTATGTTTTCTTTCTAGTTGAAAGATAGGGAAACTTGGATTCTGGATGGACCTGGTATATACCTGCTGATGTGATTTCCCACGGAATAGAATTTTCGTACTTGATGATTTCTACAGTATATAGATAGCTTTGAAGTAATTTTTCAGCGTTGCCTCATAAACAATTGATATTGTAATTTGTCAGTCAATATAGCATTGAAACATAATCTGAACACTTTACAATAGCTGACTGTTTTTTATTAAAGCTCCTACAATTCAAGGAATTGCTTGTAGACATTCCATGATTTCAGATAAGTCTCTATTATCCGATCTTTGAACGGATTATTAGCAGACAAACAGTATTTTGTATGTTGTAGTTCTAGCTTTTTACCGCTTGTCATGGTGGGTGAGTGGTTAACGTGTCGGTCTACTAACCACAAGCTTACAGGTTCGCTCCTGGCAGTGGTAAGTGATTTTTGAAAGGCGGCAAAAATTTACGACTCGCATGTCGTACAATGTTGGCATGTCAAAGAACCCATTTGAATTCAGTAGGCCTTGTTCATAATGGCAAAATTAATCTCGGGAGTTTCCCCCATCACAAAGTTCCTAATTTCTCTACTAGATAGCGCTATAGTGTTCAAGGAGCTTAGATATCTAACCTCCTTGACTTTCATAGTGCTTCAAGGAAGAACGAAATTCGAATGGTTGTCAAATAACAAAGCTTGCACCCGGCATCCGAGGCCGTACGATATTATTATATCCTGCAAACAACAGGAACAGCCTTTATTACACACATTAAAGAAAAAACAGCAGCGGACATCAAGCAATGTATGAAATTCCTACAATCTATCACTATCTACAGCAATGGCACTATTTAAAATTAAAGTGACCCCAGTAGCAACATATGGTATTCATCCCATATGGAATAATCTTTCGGTACCAAACCTAAAACGACTTGAAAATGTGAAAGCCAGGTACTTAAAACGCATTCTACAGATATCCAAGTTTTCGGAAAAACGAATCGCATATCTTCTTGGAAATGAAACATTCTTTCTGGAAGATATCAAATCGCTCTTCAAGCTACCCAAGCTACGGCTGCCTTGGACGCGGTCTTGGAGGAAAAGAAAACTAAAGCACGTCAAATTCCTAGGGAATTTTTCGATACTGAAGCAATGAAAAATCACGAATAGAAAGGACCAAATTTCAAGTTACGCCACGTCTTCATGCGTTACGCTGCACATGGTTCTCATAGTAAAATATGTACAAATCCAAAATTTCACAAACCGACAGAAAAGTGCATGTGTCACCTATGCTCTTGGAGACTGTGCTGAAAGATCACAACCGATCAGCACATTTGCTAAAGATTGATACAAATCAGTAATATCTAATTCATATACTCATATATTCTTTCCTCGTACACATTGTGTTTAATTAATAATAATAAATATTATTATATATAGCTTTTTACCATCATTACATTAGAGTACTTCTAGGTCATTTCCGTATATAAGTTTACAATTGTATAGTAGTTTATGGCTTATTGCTTAAGTGTATCATACCAATGGTAGCTACACCTTCATAGATCAGTTGGTGGAGTGAGACGTAAACGTAAACGTGGAAGTAAACTTTAACCGTGCCATTGAATAACTGGAACTCACTACCTGCCGCAGTCTTAGAGCCTTTCCCCAAACATATAGGTTTGTTTAAGAAAAGACTGACGATTTGTGTAGGCCTAAATACTCCAGTTTAATTGTTATTGAATTGTTATGTATAATAGCTTATTTGTTATGTAAACCTAATTTGCCACCAGGGGACACACCCCCAATTGCAATTACAGTAAATGAATGAATGAATGTATGAATGAATGATGGGATTAAAAGTCAGCAATTCTTCTAGGTTTGTGCCGTGTCTTGTGTGGGGTTTCGCCTAGGACACCAAGCTGGCTCATCGGCGGGCTCTTGGTGTCCCCGCCAGGATCACCACTGGAGTGACGAACTGCGCGCCACCTACCTTTATATTACTGTCGACCAAAGTATTATGTGCACTCGAGTTTGAAGGTTGTTTGTGAAGTAACCAATAGACCTACAAAAAATCCAATAACATCATCATTTTCGTCGTTCTATTGCACGTTAGGTCATGTAGGTTTGGAATTTTTAATTTATATTTTAATATTTTTTGTCGCAGTTGGAACACAAAAAGTGCACGTTTTTAAGCGTGTTTCAACCATGCGTAACATTTAAGAATTATTATCTCAAAAACCCGTCATCAGATCGAATCCAAATTTTAACACATTATACACTGGAATGTTGTATAACTGTTTTATTAATTTCAAAATTTTGCGTGTCCAAGAAAAAAAAGTTGTTATCATTTTTGTAAGGTAACTTTTTCTCGGCTCGGGGTGGTTGGAAAATGTAGTTCTTGGTTGCGATGTAATCCTTATACATCAAAAAGTTAAGCTGTATGACTGTGAAATACGTAAATTAACTCACTTATTTTATATTGGTTTGAATTTGTAGGCGGAAATAACACATCGTTCACCAGCTACCCGCTCCCACAAAAGCTGTACAGCGTTGCCGAAATGGAGCCCAACACGCTCCATGGCGTGCCTCGCTCGGAAGTGATGGGCTCCATCGCAGCAACGCTGTACAGCTTTCCCGGGAGCGGGTAGCTGGTGAACGACGTGTTATTTCCGCCTACAAATACAAACCGATATAAAATAAGTGAGTTAATTTACATATTTCACAGTCCTACAGGTTAACTTTTAGATGTATAAGGATTACATCGCGACCAAGAACTACATTTTCCATCCACCCTGAGCCGAGAAAAAGTTACCTTACAAAAATGATAACAACTTTTTTTCTTGGACACGCAAAATTTTGAAATTATTAAAACAGTTATACAACATTCCAGTGTATAATGTGTTAAAATTTGGATTCGATCTGATGACGGGTTTTTGAGATAATAATTCTTAAATGTGATGCATGGTTGAAACACACTTAAAAACGTGCACTTTTTGTGTTCCAACTGCGACAAAAAATATTAAAATATAAACTAAAAATTCCAAACCTACATGAGCTAACGTAAAATAGAACGACGAAAATGATGATGTTATTGGATGTTATGTAGATCTATTGGTTACTTCACAAACAACCTTCAAACTCGAGTACACATAATACTTTGGTCGACAGTAGGTGCCACTGCACCACTCGACTGCGAGAACTAAAAGCTCAAGCAGCCTTAACCTCCCTATGAAGGCTTCCAAAAAGATGGTATATTGGCTTCCACGGCCAGTGAATTAAAACTCAGCAATTCTTCTAGGTTTGTGCCGTGTCTTGTGTGGGGTTTCGCCTAGGACACCAAGCTGGCTCATCGGCGGGCTCTTGGTGTCCCCGCCCGGACCCCCCCCCCCCTGGAGTGACGAACCCCACACTACACACGGCACAAACCTAGAAGAATTGCTGAGTTTTAATTCACTGGCCGTGGAAGCCAATATACCATCTAATGATGGGATTGTTTTTTCTCAGTCCTGGAACATTTAGTTAGTTGGCTAGTTATTGAAGTTTTAAGGATCAGAACAGCGAAGTTAACTGCCCCTTGCTACATTAAATAGATATTTTTATGGTGCTTAATGCTGTAATATTTATCAGTGGCCTAACAGTTGCCACACTTTCAAAGTTTTGTGTTTTGTTTTTTTTTTGTTTTTTTTTGTTTTTTTGTTTTTTGTTTTGTTTTTCTTGGAGGCTGTCTGTGGGTGTCATTGTGGATTTGGTAGTGTTTTGTAGAGCCATTTTGTCTTGCAAACTTTGGATCTGAAGGTGGAATTATATTGTGTTGACCGACTGAATGTGAATGCTTGAAAAACTGCAGTGCGGCAAGGCCCCGCGTCGCGTCACGCCGCGCCGTGTGGCAGGCTGGCCCGCTAAACGACAGAGGAGTGCGGGCTCATTAGGGATAAGAGGCCTCATTACCCACAAGCTGTTGTCGTACGAAGTACAGCTGCTGTTCGGACTGGACAGTACATAATTAAATAGTCACGAGGAACACGAAACGAATCTGGACCTAACAAGAGAATGAAACTGAAACCTGGCAATCAGACGAACTCAATACCTTTGTTACGAAACGATGTGTAGTTCCAAGAAATGCGTGTATTTTGAGGCACGTGTTAAATTTAGTTTCTAAATCCATATTTGCATGGATTTACTAGAATTATGAACTTACACAGTACAGATTGTGTTGGTATGAAAAGAGCCACTAGTTTGGCATTTACTATTGTGAAGTACATTCTCACTAATTCGGGCTAATGGAGCCAAATTATAGAAAGTCCGAGTCATAGAAATGTTCTCTAAAATATTGTACTGTACTGTACCTGCTTAGTTATCTGAAGCTATAATTAGGAATATAATATACAATGTATGCAATTGTTAACGCAAGACTAGATGAACATCATGATTATGTACGCACTGTATTAATAGTACATTATGCAACGAGGCTATAATAGCAATAATTAAGACACGAGTATGTTTATAAAACGAGCTAAGCGAGTTTTATAATTTCATACGAGTGTCTTAATTACCATTTGGCGAGTTGCATACGACTGTTCATGTTCGACGATAATTATAACTATTTTATGTTCGAACATAAATATTCATAAATATCTGTCGAGATTTCACCAGTGTTATGCACTTAACAGAGCGCATAGGACGCAGACCATGGCCTCCTGAAATACCCCACTATGACATTAGAAGCCACGCAGTGAAATTGAAAATAGAAGGCCGTGGAAGTCAGCGCAGGTGCAATGCTATCCTTACGTAATTGGTCACACAACTTTTTCTTGAGCTCTGATTGGTGGGAGAAACTGTTTCATAATGAAAATAGCGTTATAATGACCCTCATTATGATACAGTTTTCTAACATATAATATTTAAATTTCGACATCGTTGAACATTAATTTAAGTTACAATACAGAAGCAAAGGCCTATATACATTTAGATTAACGATGTATATGTATATGAACATCATGATTATGTACATACTGTATTAATAGTACACTCATCTTAGTTACTGTATTCTAGCGAGGACATTAGTACGATACTTCCAAACACTTTTAAGCAATCCTAGAGATAGAATGTAACAATGTAACAATGTAACAGTAACTCGTCATGTGGACATCAAAAAGCGAACTGAGCATGCACTGCTTTTGTTGCATGGTTTTGATCAATAATTATACATACGGTACTTATTATTGTCCACGAGCGGAGTGAACGGGAAGGGAGAGGGATGCAATCGACATTTTCCTATAGATGGCCTTGGTGCGGATGATGTCTGGCGCAGTATTGCGGCGATAAAAATCTGTCCGAATTATCCGAATTCCGAATTAGTAAAGCCCAAAATAGTCAGGGTTCACTCTATAGATTATGGGTGGTGTACTCCTGCACTTCAGTAGGTCAATACTTGTTTTTGATATTTAAGGTTGTTTATCACTTTCAGTCGTATGTTTATGATCTAAATTTGCAAGAAAAAATGCCATAAAAACTGTCAAATATGACCTATTCATTTTAAGGATGTGTAGCAAGTAGGCTATTAGAGTAGTACAACGCGGTGATACACTAAACACATTTAAACACGCAAAATGATACAGCTACAATATCTACCGGACCCATCAGGCCGAACTGGGTGTGAGATAACTCGGAGTTTCCTTGAGGTGGCATCTTATTTCGATGAGACATCCTTACCGTTGCTTTTTCTCGGAATCAGATCTTCTAAACCTGCTGTTTGTTTGCTCCGGAAATACAGATAAAAGTATATTTACTGCACCATTTGCAAATCCCATGTTTGAAACTCCACCGTAATAATATGCACTTAGTGTAAATTTAAACAAAAACAGATCTCAAGATTCTTACGACTTCCTTCACAGAGCAAAATAACATCGAAATCATTACTGTAGAAGTTAGTAACCTGGTAATTTCTTCTGTCTACAAGCCTCCCAATGAGGTATTCTCATTTAATCCTCCCGCTAATTTCAACAGTCGGAAACCATCTGTTATTGTTGGTGATTTCAATAGTCATAGCACTGTTTGGGGCTACTCTCAAGATGATTCAAATGGAGAAGCCGTATTAGAGTGGGCAGAACTGCATAGACTATCCTTGATCCACGATAACAAACTTCTTCCATCTTTTAACAGTGGTAGGTGGCAACGTGGATACAATCCTGATCTTATTTTTGCTAGTGAGATATTAGCTAATCAAAGCATAAAATCAATTTGTACACCAATTCCTCACACTCAACACCGCCCAATTATGTGTCAGCTGGTACCATCAATCCGCCCACGCACCACGCACTTTAGGCGAAGGTACAATTTCAAGAAGGCAGACTGGCAAAAATTCACCACAATGCTTGATGAGAGGATTACAACAATTGATCCCATCCCAGAGGCATATGAAGAGTTCCTGGAAGTCGTTCAGTATTGCTCCAGAAAAACTATTCCTAGAGGATGTAGGACTAGTTACATTCAAGGTCTTACTTCTGAAACATCCACTCTGTTGAAAGAATATCAAGACCTATTCAAAAAAGATCCTTTCAGTTACGAAACTATCCACAGCGGGCAGCGTGTTATTTCCTCCATCTCAGAATCCAAACGTAACCAGTGGATTAAATTAATGGAAGAGCTGGATATGGGAAGAAACAGTTACAACGCGTGGAGGTTACTTAGACACCTCAGTAATGATACAACTAAGACCTCAGTACACAGCAACGTTTCTGCAAATCAAATAGCTAGTCAGCTCGTGGAGAGCGGCAAACCAAATAAAGCTGGAAGAGGATCAAAACAAAAAGCAGAAAAGCCGACTAATCAGGAGAACAGCATTCTCTCTAACCACTTTGCTGTAGAAGATCTGAATATAGCGCTGAATAAATGCAAAAATGGTAAGGCGGCAGGTCTTGATGACATTTGTGTTGAGCAACTGAAAAGATTTGGTCCTGTCAGTAAGCAGTGGCTCTTGGACTTATTCAACAACTGTATCAACTACTGCACAATTCCTAAACCGTGGAGAAAAGCAAGAGTTATAGCAATACTTAAACCTGGAAAGAGCGCAAGTGATCCGAAGAACTACCGACCAATCTCTTTGTTATGTCATTTATACAAAATCTTAGAAAGAATGATTTTGGACAGACTATCTGACGTGGTAGATCCATTACTCATACCAGAACAAGCCGGCTTTCGACCGGGGAGAAGTTGTACTTCCCAAGTACTGCACCTCACACAATATATAGAAGACGGCTATGAAAACAACAAAGTCACTGGAGTAGTTTTTGTTGACTTGACATCAGCCTACGACACAGTTAACCACCGTATACTGCTTCGTAAAGTGCACAGTATAACTAAGGACTATAAACTCACCCAAATGATTGAGTGCTTTCTTCAGAACAGAAGGTTTTTTGTTGAATTCCAAGGTCAGAGGAGTAGATGGGGGAATTTGAAGAACGGCCTTCCACAAGGGAGTGTGCTAACTCCTATACTTTTCAACATCTACACCAATGATCAGCCTCGCCCGCAAGGGACAAAGAGCTTTATTTATGCAGATGATGTCGCTCTAGCAGCTCAAGAGGAAACGTTTGAACTTGCTGAAGAGAAGCTCTCCCATGCTTTACAAATTCTAAGTGGTTATTACCAAGAGAACCAACTACAGCCAAATCCATCAAAAACACAAGTCTGTGCCTTCCACCTCAAAAATCGACAGGCAGCTAGAAAATTGCAAGTAATTTGGGAAGGTAAACAATTAGAACACTGCTTCACTCCCAAATATCTAGGAGTAACTCTTGACCGATCACTAACCTATAGAACACACTGTCTGAACACCAAAAGAAAAGTATCTGCACGGAACAATATTCTCCGGAAATTATCGGGTTCAACCCGGGGGACGCATCCTTCCCTCTTGAGAACTTCGGCAATTGCCCTTTGTTATTCAGCTGCAGAATACGCCTGCCCTGTCTGGTGTAGATCTAGTCATGCTAATCAAGTGGATGTTGCCTTAAATGAGACCTGCAGACTCATTACAGGATGTTTGAGATCTACACCACTTGATAAAGTTTATTGTCTAGCAGGTATCCCACCCCCAGATATTCGCCGTGAGTGTTCATCCAGACTGGAGAAATCTAAAGCACTGAACCTGAGGACCCATACTTTATATGGGTATCAACCAGCAACCCAAAGGCTAAAGTCAAGAAGAAGCTTTCTTCATGCAACAGAAAGCCTCACTGAACCACCATCGAACTTTAGAATGAATTCATGGCGTTCAAGATCCAGCCACCTTGCAGGATGGATGATGCCTTCCGAAAGCCTTCCTTCAGGCCACGAGGAAAGTTGGTCAACATGGAAGACACTCAACAGGTTGCGCTCAGGAGTTAGAAGAACGAAGACCAACATGAGAAAGTGGGGATTTGTCTGCGAATCTACACTATGCGAATGCGGTGAAGAACAGACAATGAACCATCTCCTTGTATGCAACTTGTGTCCAACTACATGCTCTCCCCAGAACGTGATTGACGCTACTAAAGAAGCATGTGAACTAGCTGCATATTGGTCAAGCCACATTTTATTAAATTTGTACTTGTGTAGAGCTTAATCGCATTGCTACCTGCCATCAAAAATGATTAATGCTTATAGTACCAGGTTTGAAGTTATATCTTGTAAGTTATAATGTATGTTTCTGACACGATTAAATTTAAACAAAAATGCTCAAAATTTAACCAAATATGACTTTGTATCACTAAAATTAGTAAAAGATGATACAAATCATAACAAGTAGTTACGCGAAGCCTATTTTCATTCCTTCCTTCATTCCTTCCTTCATCGTATCCCTCTGAATAATAAACCTATGTGATATTCCTCATATAATGGTACACAACTCTATGGCCTTCATATAGAACAATCTAACATGACCATTATCCAAAATATTTCGACGGTTCTCAATATCTCCGAATCTATCAGAGCAAACTGAAATTTTGTATGTTGATAAAGACTACTAACATTAGTTCACCTACGGGATATTCAATAACCTTTTGAACACAAATTCCAACATGGTGGCGATGCAAAATTTAAATATTTAAATATAGGCCTATATTCTTGGAAAGTTCTTGTAATGCGCAGGCGAATTTTAATGGAAAACGAACTGTGCCAGCTGCCAAAGCCTGTCGCATTCCCCTGGGGCAATGATTAAATGAATGACAGATGAAATGAAATGAAAATGGAGAGTGTTGCTAGAAGGAAACTTGCGACAGGGAAAACCGAAGTACCCGGAGAAAACCCTGTCTGCATCCGCTTTGTCCAACACAAATCTCATATGTAGTGACCGTGGTTTGAACCACGGACCCAGTGGTGAGAGGCCGGCGGGCTGCCGCCTAAGCCACGGAGGCTTGGTAATTTGCTGTAAGTGTAGACTACAATTTGCTACCGGGTAATTATTACCCCCACTTGCAAATAAAGTAAATGAATGATTGAAAAAGAAGGTTAAGGAAGCCATCTTGGCTGCTGTAGCAGTTCCCAATTGCAACAACTTAAATTTAATTTATTTATTTATTTATTTATTTATTTATTTATTTATCGTATGGCTTTTAGCACCGGGAGTGTCCGAGAACATGATCGGATCGCCAGAGGCTGTAGCTCCGTAGTTCCGTAGAATTTCTAGTTTTTCCAAATATCGCTACCAGATGTCACTGACACCTAGTGGTAAACGTTGGGACTTTGATAGAGCGATTCAACGAAATCTAACTTGAAAATTTAGCTTCACACAAGTTTAGTTAGTGGAAGGTTCTTGTACATGCCATAAATCTATGACATGGGACCGCCGGCTTTACTTCCCCTCCGAAGGAAGGCATACTGAAGGAAGATCACACCAATTGTTATATCAAGCACTGGCGTTGTACCAAGGAGTCTACTGCATGGGTTGAAAGAACTTGATGTTGACACCAATTTGTACAAGTGAATGCAAAAACCTCGATTAGTTAGAAAATTGATGGAGAAGAAAAAACGTTTTTTTTAAGCTGGTGATTATGCTTTGATTCCTTGTAATATATGTTGTTGCCATATAGTTGCCAGATATTTTCTGAGAATGAAGTAAATGGTGACAATAATAATAATAATAATAATAATAATAATAATAATAATAATAATAATAATAATAATAATAATAATAATAATGATCCCAATCCACAAGGGAATATTCCAAGGAGACTCCTTGAGCCCATTATGGTTCTGTCTTGCGATGAACCCACTATCAAACCAACTTAATTCAACAAAATATGGATTCAGTATCAAGAAGAACTCCAGGGAGCTTGCAAAGCTCAACCATCTCCTGTATATGGATGACCTAAAGCTATATGCTGCCACCAGAGCACAACTAGAGTTTCTGTTGAAGATAGTGGAAACCTTTTCACAGGATGTGAAAATGGAATTCGGGCTGGAGAAATGTAAGACGCTGAACATTATGAAAGGCAAGCTGCAGGAAGGTGTATATGAAACAGCTCAGGGCCATCAGATTGCAACAATGCTCACTAGCGAGACCTACAAGTATCTGGGAATGAAGCAAGCCAGACACATAGAACACTCAGTAGTGAAACAAGATCTGACGAAGGAATTTGTCAGAAGAATTAAGCTTGTTTCTAACACCAGCCTCAACAGTAAAAACTTGGTTAAGGCAATCAACGCTTATGCTGTCCCTATTCTTAGTTACTCGTTTGGGGTCATCAAGTGGAGTAAAACTGACATTGCAAGCTTAGAACAGAAAATTAGAACATCACTGACCAAGTCACGAAAACACCATCCCAGGGCATCTGTGGAACGAGTCATGTTACCGAGACATATGGGTGGGAGAGGAATTGTTGATATAAACAACCAAGTAGCTCGACAGATCTATGAGCTAAGAAAATACTTCTGTTCTGTATCGAACTATTCGATGCTGCACAGGGCTGTCACAGAAGCAGATGATTCAACTCCACTACTCTTAAGTCAGCAAGAGACTCAAATTCAGGTGCGCAGTGATTTGGATAGATTCAATGCCTGGTTGTCCAAGCCACTACACGGAAGACATCCCAATGAAGTCATCCAAACTCACGTCGACAAGCTAGCGTCGAACTTTTGGTTGATTTCTGGGCAGATGTTTCCTGAAACAGAAGGCTTTATGATGGCTATTCAGGACCAGGTTGTCCCCACGAGGAACTACCTAAAGTTCATAACCAAGGATGCATCTGTGCAAGATGACCATTGCAGATACGGTTGCCCAACATCTGAGACTGTTCAGCATATTATATCGGGTTGTCGCCATTTTGCAGGGACAGAATATAGGAAGAGACATGATTTTGTTGCCAAGATAGTCCATCAAGAATTGGCTATACAACTTCAACTGCTGAGCCAAGAGAAAGTGCCGTACTACAAATATGCTCCTGAAAGTGTACTGGAAAATGACAGCTTTACGTTGTACTGGGATCGTACTGTATTGACAGACCAATCAGCTGTGCACAACAGACCTGATTTAGTTCTTGTTGACAAATGCATGAAGCACACCACCTTCATAGATGTGGCGATCCCAAACAGTGACAACATACTAACAAAGCATGTTGAAAAGCTGACAAAATACACAGAGCTTTCAGAACTGATAAGGAAGCAATGGCACATGGCACAAGTCAGGACAGTTCCTATTATTATCTCCAGCACTGGCGTGATTCCCAACAACTTAAAGGAATCGCTCACGGCGTTGAAATTAGACCCAGGCCTTTTCAAACTGATGCAGAAAACAGTCATACTTTCTACGTGTCGCGAAGTAAGGCTGTTCTTGGGCAATCAGGCCTGAAGCAATGAGGGGAATATGAAGCTACTACTCAATGCAGTCACCAAGAATTTGCTCCTTGTGATATGTACGGTATCTGGGATTGTAAATGTTTTCTTTCCAGCAAATGCTGAGAAGGTGTAAGCGCATGCGCAAAATAAATAATAATAATAATAATAATAATATGTCTCTTATACATCAAGCCGCTGTCAAGGCGGATGACAAGTGAACACCGCTGGATCTTCTTCACGTAAGGAATACACAGTTAGCCACTGATGAGGAATGTATAGCCATCAAGTCTCAGCAGTGAAAGCAGAAAGCTCTGCACGGTCGTCATCCGTATGATCTCAACCAGAAACATGTCGACATTGATGTGTCGAACAGCTGGTTGATTCATGCGGACCTATTCACTGAGACCGAAGGATTCATGGTTGAAATCCAGGATCAAGTTGTGGCAACCAAAACCTATCTTAAATATATAGTTAAGGCAAATATTGAGGAAATTAAATGGCGAAGATGCCAACTAGAACCGGAAACAATTCAACATATCACAGGAAGCTGCCAAGCAATCTCCTGTACTGATAACATGAAATGGCACAACCAAGTGGCCATAATAATGCACCTACACCTTGCTCAAAAGCACTTATTACCTGAAAATACTTTGCCTTACTATCAGTATATTCCTGACGCCGTTTTGGAAAACCCTCCTCACAAGTTGTTATGGACCGATCAGTTATCTAATCATATCTTATCTTATATCTTATCTTATCATCTATTATATACAGGGTGTATTTGATATGATGGAAGTCCTTTACACTGGTGATAGAAGATGGTATTCTAAGCAAATATCTTCATGAAATTAAGTCGGATCTTAATTAGTGTAGGTGGAATTAAATCACAAAAATCGTCGGTCAATATCTTGGAAACGGGCTTTCACTTCGTTCCCCTCAGCAGCAGAGCTGACTTCTCCCCGTCTCCCTCCCCTCCTACGCTGAGGAATGTTGACCAGAGTCTGCAGTTGAGTGACCTCCTCGCCTTGTCTGCCAGTGACATTGAAATACACAAACCGAGCCTATGAACAGCTGATTCACACCTTCATGGGGAGTGGCTACATGACTAGTGATGGTGGATCTGTCTAGGATTTTTCCAGCTTCATGAACTATGCATAGAAAATAGAAATCCTAAAGATTTAGTAAATTAATTTAAGGAACTGTTGGTCTATCTTTGTGTGAAGATAGTGCAACAACTGTAATAAACTTATTAATAATACTAATAATAGTAATAGTAGGCTTTTAGACACACTAACTTCTTTTATGTTTCTTTTTGGTATGTCGAGTTGCCAGACTTTAATGTACGTAGGATTTCTTGTATGTGCCATGAAATCCATGGAGATGATCTTATTAGATCCCATTCATTTACTACATGACTGAACGTAGATCGCACTCTCGGGAAGGTTAGCACTCTACCACCAGAACTACACATGCTGACTCTTATTATTATTATTAGACTATTATTATTATTATTATTATAACACTGTATTATAACAATGTATTTGTATTTTATTTTCATTTTCGTGTATTTTCATATGTATTTACATTGTTGATGGACCAATAAATCAATCCTCCCCCCCCCCCCTCTCCAGTTAATGGCCACCCGAGGGCTGGAGATGGGATGGGACAATTCACAATATGAACATGTGGTACCATACTAGTATTAAATCTTGGAAGTAGGTTTCCATGGGTTCCCACTTCTACCCCAGGCAAATGTCGGGATTGTTCCCAACTTAAGGCCACGGCCGCCTTCTTCTCAATAATCATAACCGCTGGCAGTGCAGCCCATGAAGGGCCTAGGCCTACCAAGCGACCGCTGTCCAGCCATTTGGCCTGCAGATATTAGGGTGACGCGTGGTCAGTGCATCGGGTCCCCTCGGCCATTAATCTTGATTTTCCTGACTCGGGCACTGCCTCACTGTTAGACAGCTACTTAATTGCCCTCACGAGGCTTAGTGCACTGCGTTACAGCCCTCACGTCAGTTTCTAATATCCCTGATGGAGCCAGGAATCGAACCCAGGGCCTCCAGGTGAGAGGCAGTTGCACTGCCCCAACACCACAGGGCCGGCGCCTTCTTCCGAATCCTCACCTGAATTACAAATACCCACATTTCTACAGAAACCACAAAACACAGGTTATCACACAAATTCTACCCACACCCAGCTACATGGGGCTAAATGACCAAAATCGCCAAGCCTCTCAAACAAAACATCAAGTTTTTTACTTCCGTCCTAAATGCCTAGTTCTGAACAGACTGCGGGATGTCGAAATTTTGTCACACTGCATTTCATTAAGAGAATGTTTTTAGTATTTTCAGAAACTAGTCAACAGAAGGTCCGACACGGACGCCAATGATACATCAGGGCTGAGTATCGAAATTATTTTATACATGAACATCAATCAATGAATTCCACACTTACAAAGTAGGATACACAATACTACCGGTCCTGACGTCCCAAGCCATTGCGTGCGTTGTCAACAACAACAACAAGAACAACGGCAATGCACATTTTCTTACGAGACGGTAGAGCTCAAACAGCTGATAGCCTACCACCCCTCAAGTCAACCGGTAAGGTCAATGCTCCGATTACGTAACAACTTCCCCTTCGCGCGTCGTCACATCGGGCTCCGCCTCGTTTCCCCAGCCTGCCGCACCACTTTCTGCCTGATTAGTTTCTGAAATAACTAAAAACATTGACTTTTTAATGATTAATTATCAATTTCAAGATAGGTGACAATTTTTTTACCTAGGAAGCTTAGAATAGTCTCTTCTATCACCAGTGTAACGGACTTCCATCATATCAAATACACCCTGTATAATCCAAAATTGACTCCTCACCGCAGGGCTCAAACCACTAGACCTAGAAAGCTGAAATTTTGCATGTTGGTTGATCCGAGTATGTAGAGGCTCACTAAGAAATGGTTTTTGAAAATTCAATTTGTAAGTGCCTTTTTTCGACCCTTTGGCATTGACCATCCAAAATTGACTCATCACCGCAGAGCTCAAACCACTAGACCTAGAAAGCTGAAATTTTGCATGTTTGTTGATCCGAGTATGTAGAGGCCCATTAAGAAACGGTTTTTGAATATTCAATTTGTAAGTGACTCTTTTCGGCCCGTTGGCACTGAGCAAGGACAGTCGGTACAAAGTTCGGATTTAGCTCATTTTAAGCCGCTAGATTCGAGAAACAATACTCGGAGGTCCTGTAGGGACCCCGAAACACACTTTTTAACTTCCTAAAGTGAACGGTTTCGGAGATATTCCCAAATAACTGTGTTTCCCTTTGAGAAATAGATCAACGTTACTATGGCAACCGCTGAAATTTCGCAGACCGGGGACAGTTTTCTGGCAATATCTCGAAAACCGTTCGTTTTAGAGCCTTAAAACGCGAGTTTGGGTTCCCATCACGAACATTGCTCTTCGCATTGACACGCGCAAAAAGAGCTATTTTCCATATTTCTACGAGCAAATCGACTTGGAAAGTCTCATCTATTATATATAATCCAAAATTGACTCATCGCCGCAGGGCTCAAACCACTAGACCAAGAAAGCTGAAAATTTGCATGTTGGTTGATCCGAGTATGTAGAGGCTCACTAAGAAACGGTTTTTGAAAATTCAATTAGTAAGTGACTTTTAAGCCCCTTGGCAGTGAGCAAGGACAGTCGGTACAAAGTTCGGATTTAGCACATTTTAAGCCGCCAGATTCGAGAAACAATACTCGGAGGTCCTGTAGGGACCCCGAAACACACTTTTTAAGTTCCTTAAATGAACGGTTTCGGAGATATTCCCAAATAACTGTGTTTCCCTCTGAGAAACAGATCAACGTTACCATGGCAACCGCTGAAATTTCGCAGACCGGGGATAGTTTTCTGGCAATATCTCGAAAACCGTTCGTTTTAGGGCCTTAAAACGCGAGGTTCGGTTCCCACTTCCTGGAAGTGGAAACCACGAACATTGCTCCTTGCATTGATACGCGCAAAAAGAGCTATTTTCCATATTTCTACGAGCAAGTCGACTTGGAAAGTCTCATCTATCTTATATATAAAAGTGAAAGTCTGTATGTGGGTCTGTTCCGTATACAAATCTACACCGTACCACCAATCTCAACCAAATTTTGCATACATATAGTTTAGGATCCAGAAGGAACCGCTGGCTACATGAATTTTCGATAGTCTTTCTCATTCTTCTGATTTCGGCCCTTTTGCACTCAAGCACAGGCTAATCAAATCATAAAATATACTCATGAAGGAATGGCAAGCCAGATAGTTTCCATGGCAACATAGCTCAAGTCGAGACACGGCCGACTGGATGCCAGTTCTGCTCTGCACTACCGGTATAGAAAAAGAGGATCTTTACTTGAAATCCCGTTAGTTACTCACCTACTCACACAGCACTGTCAACCGAGTTTAGCATAACAAAGACTTGACACTATCATCTACTATATATATTTGTGAAATACCACTCACTCATTCATTCATCACGAAATCTCAGAAACCACCGACGGATTGGAATGAAATTTGGTATGCAGCTTCCCAAAGGGCCGCAAATGCCCCCTAAGATAGGATTTTTGGATATTCAGGTTCTAAAGGGGTGTTAAGGGGGTTGACCTGCATTTCATTGAATTTCAATATCTCCCGATTGGTTTCATTGGGGGGATGTGATACTCGGCACGTAAACTCATCATTAAAAATAAGAAGACACGAGTCTGAGGGTTTTTCGATGTGGTGTATATTATGAGGTGAAAGGGGTGAAAAGTGGGGATGGAAAGATTCCTAACGGAGCGTGTATCTCTTAAACGACATAGGTGAGGAGTTTGAAACTAAAACAATCAGCATACAAAATACGTAAATATGTGTTTGACCGTTTATTCATAAATCCAATTTAAGGGGCCCATGGGGAGGGGTGAAATTCTGGGGGGGGGGACAGGAAGAAAGTGTCCTAACTGATTGACTGACTCACTCACTCATCAAACTCAGGGGGGAAAAACTGCTTTAAAGTAAGTAAATAGCTGTTCGACAGTTTTTTTTATTAAATCAAATTTAAGGGGTTAATGGGGAGGGGTGAAATTCTGAAAAAAGAAAATTGAAAGATAATGTCCTGCCTGACTCACTCACTCACTCACACACTCATCATCGCCCAGCCAAAATTATTGAAGTTAGAAACATGACAGTTTGGGGATATGTTCATTGTATGTCAAAACCGTCTACTAAGGGAGGATTTTCGGATATTCAGGTTCTGAAGGGGTCTTAAGGGGGTTAAACCTGCATTCCATTGAATAACAATATCTCCCGATTGGTTTCATTGGGGGATATGATACACGACATATAAACTCATCATTAAAAAGGAAGAAGACACGTCTCTGAGGGGTTTTCGATGTGGTGTATATTATAAGGTGAAAGGGGTGAAAAGTAAGAATTGAAAGATTCCTAACGGAGCGTGTATCTCTTAAACGACATAGGCGAGGAGTTTGAAACTCAGCGGAAAAAATCAGCAAAAAAAAATAAATAAGTAAATATGTGTTTGACCGTTTTTTCATAAATCCAATTTAAGGGGCCCATGGGGAGGGGTGAAATTCTGGGGGGAGGGGGGAAACAGGAAATAAAGTGTCCTAACTGATTGACTGACTGACTCACTCATCAAACTCAGGGGGGAGGGGGAACTGCTTTAAAGTAAGTTAATAGCTGTTCGACAGTTTTTTTGATCAATCATATTGAAGGGGTTCATCGGGAGGGATGAAATTCTGAAGGAAAAAATGAAAGAAAATGTCCTGACTCATTCACTCATGATCGCCCAGTCAAAAATATTGAAGTTGGAACCATGGCATTCTGGGGATATGTTCGTTGTATCTCAAAACCGTACACTAAGGGAGGATTTTTGGATATTCAGGCTCTAAAGGGGTCTTAAGGGGGTTAAACCTGCATTTCATTGAATAACAATATCTCACGAGTGGTTTCATCTGTGGATGTGATACTCGGCATATAAACTAATCATTAAAAATAAGCAGACATGTGTCTAAGGGTTTTTCGATGTGGTGTATTATTATGAGGTGAAAGGGGTGAAAATTGGGGGTTGAAGGATTCCTAACGGAGCGTGTAGGCCTATCTCTTAAACTACATAGGCGAGAAATTTGAAACTCAGCGAAAAAAAATCAGCTAAAAAATTAAGTAAATCGGTGTTCGACCGTTTTTTCATAAATTAATTTAAAGGTCCAATAGGGTGGGGTGAAATTCTGGGGGGGAAAAGGAGAGAAAGTGTCCTGACTGACTGACTAACTCACTCATCAAACTCAGGGGAAACAGACAGCTAAAAAAATAACTTAATAGGTGTTCAAGCGTTTTTTCATCAATCCAATTTAAGGGGCCCATGGGGAGGGGTGTAATTCTGGTAAAAATAATTGAAAGAAAATGTCCTGTCTGACTCACTCACTCATCGCGCCCAGCGAAAACTATTAATGTTGGAAAAATGAAATTTTGGGAATATGTTCGCTGTATGTCAAAACGTCAACTAAAGAATGATTTTTATTTATTCGGGTTTTAAAGAGATGTTAAGGGGATAAACGTGCATTTCATTGAATAACGATATCTCATGAGTTGTTTCTTTGGGGATGTGATATTCGGTATATAAACTAATCATTAAAAATAATCAGACATATTTCTAAAGGTTTATCGATGTCGTGTATATTATGAGGTGAAAGGGGTGAAAATTGGGGATTGAGGGATTCTTAACGGAGCGTGTATCTCTTAAACGACATAGGCGAGAAGTTTGAAATTCGGCGGGATAAAACAGCTTAAAATACAAGTAAATATGTGTTCGACCGTTTTTTCATAAATCCAATTTAAGGGGCCCTTGGAGAGGGGTGAAATTCTGGGGTGATAAAACAGGAAAGAAAGTGTCCTAACTGATTGACTCACTTACTCACTCATCAAACTCAGGGGGAAATCAGCTTTAAATAAGTAAATAGGTGTTCGACCATTTGTTTCATAAATCCAATTTAAGGGGTTCATGTGGAGGGGTGAAATTATCATATATAAATGAAATAAAATGTCCTGACTGACTCACTCACTCATCATCGCCCAGCCAAAATTATTGAAGTTGGAAACATGAAATTTTGGGGATATGTTCGTTTTATGTCGAAAACATCCACTAAGGTAAGAGTTTTGAATATTCAGGTTCTAAATAGGTGTTAAGGGGGTAAACGTGCATTTCATTGAATAACAATATCTCACGAGTGGTTTCATTTGGGGATTGATACTTGGCATATATACTAATCATTAAAAATAAGCTGACACATGTCTAATGGTTTTTCGATATAGTGTATATTATGAGGTGAAAGGGATGAAAAGTGGGGGTTGAAAGATTCTTAATGGAGCGTGTATCTCTTAAACGACATAGGCGAGGAGTTTGAAACTCGGAGGAAATCAATCAGCTTAAAAATAAATAAATAAATAAATAAATAAATAAATAAATAAATAAATAAAATAAATAGGTGTTCGACCGTCTTTTCAAAAATCCAATTTAAGGGGCCTATGGGGAGGGGTGAAATTCTGGAAGAAAAACGTCCACTAAGGAAGGATTTTTGGATGTTCGCTCTCATCGACCAACCAAAACTATTAATGTTAGAAGAGTGATATTTTGAGGATATGTTTGTCGTGTGTCGAAAAGATCTACTAAGGAGGGATTTTTGGATATTCAGGTTCTAAAGGGGTGTTAATGGGGTTAAACCTGCATTTCATTGAATAACAATATGACACGACTATGACGCGAGCGAAGCGAGACTAAAAATGAGATGGTGTGTGTGTGTCTGTGTATTACTCAATCACGCAAGTACCACTGGTCCGATTTATATGAATTTTACATGGAAGTAGCAGATTTACCTGGTTAACATACAGGTTACTTTTGATTTCAATACTTTGCACTTTTAAAGATGGCGACCATTTTAGTGACGTCACTCTACCCTTTGGTTTTAAACTTTCTTTTTTCCATTTCAAATAAAAAGAGAACGCTAAGAAATAGCAAACTTTTGATGGCATGTACGAGGTTAAAAATTGCATTTTCTATCCGAAATGTATCTCCAACCGTTAGCGAGTAAAACCTAAATGTGTGCTATAAAACACGGTCAAGGCAGAGCGGTGTAGTTGGACAAAATGTTCCATCCTTAATCTCCCTCTGCGCAGCACCTCGCCTATCCCCTGTTTTAACTGTCACCTTCACATTTTGATTTATTTACGACCCGTAGCGAAGCACGGGTACTTCAGCTAGTTATATATAATCCAAAATTGACTTATCACCGCAGGGCTCAAACCACTAGACCTAGAAAGCTGAAATTTTGCATGTTGGTTGATCCGAGTATGTAGAGGCTCACTAAGAAATGGTTTTTGAAAATTCAATTTGTAAGTGCCTTTTTTCGACCCTTTGGCATTGACCATCCAAATTTGACTCATCACCGCAGAGCTCAAACCACTAGACTTAGAAAGCTGAAATTTTGCAGGTTTGTTGATCCGAGTATGTAGAGGCCCACTAAGAAACGGTTTTTGAATATTCAATTTGTAAGTGACTCTTTTCGGCCCGTTGGCACTGAGCAAGGACAGTCGGTACAAAGTTCGGATTTAGCTCATTTTAAGCCGCTAGATTCGAGAAACAATACTCGGAGGTCCTGTAGGGACCCCGAAACACACTTTTTAACTTCCTAAAGTGAACGGTTTCGGAGATATTCCCAAATAACTGTGTTTCCCTTTGAGAAATAGATCAACGTTACTATGGCAACCGCTGAAATTTCGCAGACCGGGGATAGTTTTCTGGCAATATCTCGAAAACCGTTCGTTTTAGAGCCTTAAAACGCGAGGTTGGGTTCCCACCACGAACATTGCTCTTCGCATTGATACGCGCAAAACGTTTTTTTTCCATATTTCTACGAGCAAATCGACTTGGAAAGTCTCATCTATTATATATAATCCAAAATTGACTCATCGCCGCAGGGCTCAAACCACTAGACCAAGAAAGCTGAAAATTTGTATGTTGGTTGATCCGAGTATGTAGATTGCTGTAAGACGCAATGCAATTCCATTGATTACATTAGTGTGAAAGTCTGCAAACGGCTAGAAGGTTATCACGGAACCAAATTAAGCCGTAAAATTCATCAATACGTATAACGCGCTTCAGGGGATCAAGTGGTACTCTAGAATTTTTTCACGCGATTTACACCTGCGGGTGTAGTACGGCAGGTCTATTATATTCCTATCCCCATATTATTCATTCATTCATTTCGTATGGGCCATCTATGGACCTCGTCATTCCAACTGTCTCCTACTGGCTTTAATGTTTGCCCAGTACGCCCGCATTCGTTCTCGGTGGACTACCTTCCGTTCCTGGGTCCAAATCTTTCCCGTTTTCAGATTCTGTTTTTCTTGGAAACCTTTGCAAGCTTAGAGTTTCCTTTTGAGTGGGGCGCGCTCCTGAATGTCTATTGGTGTAATCCCCACTTCTTTCAGATCTTTATCCAGTTCTATGAACCAGGCCCATTTTGTTTTCCTCTCCTGAAAGTAAGTTATGTTGCGGTTGGTCAGTCTCGCTGGGCTCATTCGTTTCACATGCCCAAAAAATGTATCCTTCTCTTCCGGATGACGTTACTTATCTTCTCCACATGAGTATATAGTTCATGGTTATGCCGTCTTCTGTATTCCCCATTGTGTTTGATGGAACCCAATATCTTTCTCAATTTCTTTTTTCTCTGGCCTCCAGTTTCTCGACCAAGCCTTTTTTGTTCATCCTGAGGCATTCAGAAGCATGCAAGACCTCCGGACGGATGATACTGCAGTAATGTTTTAGTTTTGCGTTGAAGGATATTGACCTTTTCTTATAGATGTCCTTAGTTAAATGGTAGGCCATTTCCATTTTGCTCATGCGTGATTGAATGCTTCTTTCTCTGATAATATCCCTTCCCTGACCCGTCCTGAAAAGAAAAGTACATGGCCATTGGCTGCATTAATAATAACAAAAATAGGTGTTATAATTTCTCTCTACATTATATTATCATTAGTATTATATTATGGCGTACAACGACGAGACAAATCCTCTCGGTGCCAGAAACAAAACTCGGGGGCCCTAAAGGGTCCTCGAAAACTACATTATAAGGCTCTAAATCCAACAGTTTCCGAAATATTCCCAGAAAACTAATTTAATTTAATTTAACAAACTAATGAAGGAATGCAAATCGGTAACCATGAGAACATTATATCAAGGGGTGGCTTACAACTTTCCTTCTATTTCTGTAAAAAGCAATGTCACTCCATTTATTACATTTCTGTGAAAGTTTGCAAATGGCTATAAGGTTATCACGGAACTAACGTAGACTGTAAAATTCATCAATGCAATTAAGGGGGTCAAGGGGTAACCTAGATTTTTTCATGCAATTTTCACGTTCGACATATAGTACGGAAGGTCTATTATATCTCCAAACAGCAACATTATTTTCAAAAATTCTTGAATTGAACCAGCATGTTTTTGCGGCTTTTAGGAATTTGGGCAATTTGAGCTAACGAACCTGAATTTTCATGCACCACAACCCTTTATAATTTATGAAAGGGGTCTTCCTGTGTATGGGCACCTAGCACAACGTAGAGGGTCAGTTTTTATGTGACGTGTATTGCGTTTCGTCTAGAAGCTTTCAATTCTATTTCACGTCAGGAAGTACAGGTTAGGTGAATTTAGTCTGAGAGCACATTTTAACTTTTTTTTTTGTCGACAAACGCGTTCATCGTAAGGATGATTTTGTTTGATACTGTGTGGTAGATATACCCCTATTTGGATATCTGGGTAATATGTTGTAGACAATAGAATTGTCTGTCTGTCTGTCTGTCTTTCTTTGTATCTTTATGTAGCCTACGCCTATAACTCGTGTTCGGATGCTTGGTGCATCGTAAAATTAGGTATGGTAACCATGAGAGTCAATACACCAATCATTTATAAAACTCTTCACCGTACTTTTCATACAGTAGAAGGGTGGATATAGAAAAACTTCTGAATACATGCTAAAATAGGCGAAATATAAAAATTATCCTAGAAGGACGACCGAAGCATATGTTGCGCTTCTCAATGTGAGACACAACATTCGTGAATCTATAGAGGGTCTCCGAAAACTACATTTTAAGGGCCTTAAATTAACCGTGTGTGTTATATTCCCAGAAAACTAACTTCGATCTGATAAACTTGAAGGAATGACAAACCGCTAACCATTGCAACAGTAGCTCAATTGATAATGTCTGGTGTTAACAACGAACACCGTTCGAAGAACGGGTACTTCTGCTAGTATATATATAAAAAGGAATGTATGTGTGTTCGTCTTTTATGCGTTCATAAACCATTCATCCGATTGCGATCAAATTTTGGTGAGTTGTTATAAACACTTCCGGGATGATCATAGGCATTGTGGAGGGATAGAGGGGGTGTAAACAGACAACACACACTGGTCACTATTCTAAACTCGCCATCTTGTATTGCACACCACAGAATACAGAGTAACAAAATACAAAGAACAGAGAGGGATAGATATAACACACACACACTGCAGTCCAACATAATGTCAATGGCTATGGAGCTTGGGAGGTGGCACCATCTGTGGCCAGGTTGGAAGTCAATTCCCAACATCCTCCCCACCCTGGTCTACCTCTAGAGGTACGACCAGCTGAACGGGTCGGGCCAGTTGTTTTCCATCTGCTGTGGAAAGGATTACAGTCCTTACGATCCCATCCCTTCCAGTACGCAGCTCGTGGATCCGGACATTTCTCCAGAGATGTCTCGGCTGAAGGTCACTTTGAAGGAGCGCGACGTCGCCTACCCTCAGCGTGGAGTTCTTCTTGGGCTGCTGGACTTCATGGAAACTCTGCAGCAACAGTAGGTACTCCTTACTCCAGCGCTTCCAGAAGTCGTCTGCCAGTTGTTGACGCAGTCGGAATTCTCGAACAGGAACTCCCGTTGGTGGTTCAGGCCCCGATGGAACTGTAGTGAGTTTCTCTCCCACAAGGAAGTGTGCGGGAGTCAACACATCGCCGGTGTCTCCATTGCGAGTCAAGAGTCTAGAATTCAGTGCGGCTTCGATGCTGACCAGTACTGTTTGGAGTCCTTCTTCGTCGATGCTGGAGCGTCCAAGTACCTTCCGTAGGCACCGCTTCGTCGATCCAACCATCCTCTCCCACCATCCTCCCCACCAAGCCGCGCGTGGGGCGATGAATTTCCAAGTTACACCGTGCTCGGAGAGGTAGCGGTGAGTCTTTGCCGCAGACAGTGAAGCCCAAATGCCACTCAGTTCCTTGTTAGCCGCGTGAAAGGTCTGGGCGTTGTCAGAATAAATAGTGTGTGGCAGACCACGCCTACCGACGAATCTCTGTAGTGCTTGCATGAATCTGTCGGCGCTCATATCACCACTCAATTCCAAATGTAGGGCTCGTGTAGTGGCACACGTAAAGAGGGTGATATAACACTTTTTGGCTGATGTTCCTGCCCTGACGTACAGCGGGCCCGCGAAGTCGATACCTGTCACAGCGAATGGCTTGCTCGGGGTCACTCGTTCGGAGGGCAGTGGAGCTTCTATTGCCTGGCCGCCAACATTTTTTACCATCTTGCAGGGTAAACATTGGTGAAGGACGTGTTTGATGGCACGGCGAGCACCAAGGATCCAGTAGGTGCTTCGGAGGTCAGAGAGAACAATCTGTACTCCGAGATGATGGAGCCGTATGTGTTTGTCTCTTATTAGCAGTTGTGTGAAGTGATGTCGTCCTTCCATGATGATTGGATGCCTTTCACTCTCTGAAACCGCAGCATATTGTAGGCGTCCACCGATGCGAAGTATGCCATTGTCGAGAAATGGATTGAAACATTTGATCTTCGATTTCTCAGGCAGAGGGGTCTTCCGTTCGAGAGCTGCAATTTCGGCAGGGAAACATTCCATTTGCACTGCCTTTATCCAATAGCGGAGGGCTCCATTTATGTCTTCTGCTGTCAGTTCCCCCGTTGGTTGGTCCTCATGTCTAAGTAGGCGTACGAAGCGAAGAACCCATGCGGTTACGCGAAGAAGTTTGATATAGGAGCTGTATCTGGTAGCTTCAATTACTAGGTCTGGTGATTCAATATGGAGCACATCCTGAGCGCGAGTTCTTGCTTCAGGGAGGGGCGTAGAGACGGGTGAGCTGTGTGGCCAATGGCATTGGTCGAGAGATAGCCATGATGGTCCTTTCCACCAGGCCTGAAGAGTTTTGATCTTCTCTGCCGTCAATCCTCGTGACAAGTGATCTGCTGGATTGTCCTTGCCTGGACAATGTCTCCATTGTGACGGAGTGGTAGAGGATTGAATCTCGGTCGCGCGGTTGCAGACGAACGTCTTCCAACGACTCGGATCATTCTGAATCCATCCTAGGGTTACTCTTGAGTCCGTCCACAGGGTCCCTCTGCTTGTGTCGAAGGTCAGCGCTTTAGCGCAGTAATTCAAGAGTCGAACGCCGATCACCGCTGCTAGCAACTCTAAACGTGGTAGTGTCACCTTCTTGACTGGCGCAAGTCTACTTTTACTGCACAACATGTGGGCAGATGTGGTGCCATTGCAGAGAGATCGTATATACAAAACAGCTCCATACGCTCGCTCTGAAGCGTCGCAGAACACATGGACATCAGTGATGTCGCGTTCGGGCCTTCCTGCCCATCTTGGGACGGTGAACTGCGAGAGTTGGGGTAGACATGACGTCCAGGTGTGCCTGCGACTGGCAAGGTCCTGCGGTAGGAGTTCATCCCATGTTAATCCTCTATGCCATATGTCCTGAAATAGGATTTTCCCCAGTATTGATACCGGCGTCATTAAGCCCAATGGGTCGTAGAAACTAGCAGTCGCTTGGAGCAGGTGTCGTTTCGTAGCGGGGCGATCTTTCAGTCTCGTTGTGATTTCTGTAACATCTATAGTGAGCGAGTCTGTTACTGTGTTCCATGGAACGCCAAGAACGTGTGTTTCCGTGCTGATCTCTCTTCCTTCGGCCTTCCATATCTGGATCAGCTGTTGGGAACTCGTGGTCCATTTCGACATGGGTAGACTTATCTTCTTCATGAGAGAGGTGAGTTCATAGTAGAGAGCGATCGCTTCATTTTCTCCTCGGGCACCTGCGATAATGTCGTCCATGAATGTATTTTCGTCTATGAATGAAGCCGCGGAAGGAAACTGAGATCTGTTTCTAGTGGCTAGTTCTCTCAGTGTAGCTGAAAGGAGAAATGGGCTGCAAGTCAGTCCGAATGGGAGTCTTGTGAAGCGAAAAATCGCTCGCTCGTTGGAAGCCACTTGAGCTCCACTCTCATCTTCGACAACACGGTACCACAGGAATCTGGTCAAGTCTCTATCCTCTTCGTGAAGGGACAACTGAAGAAACGCTTGGCTGATGTCTCCTATCACACCGTACGGGAATGAACGGAACCGCAACAATACTGCAAACAGTTCGGGGAGTAGGTTGGGTCCCATTTCCAGGGTCTCGTTGAGTGGGTGCGCGTTTTCTTCGTGTGACGATGCGTCGAAGACTATACGCCATTTAATGGTTCCATGTTTCTCTTTCTTTACCAAGTGATGAGGAAGATAAAACTCATCCGTACGGGTTTCCTCTGGAGCTAGTTCCACGTGGCCTTTCCTTATGTAGTCCATCATGTGGTTCGTGTATGTTTGTCTCAGGGCTTCGTTCTTCCGGAATCGGGTTTCCAGTGATTGGAATCGTTTTTCTGCAACGTGATAGTTGTTGGCAAGTTCCATAGTTTCCTTGCGTGGCAATCGTACGACTCTTCTTTGGTCCTCAATACTGTAAGACGCGTGAAATTGTGTTAGAAGTGAGGTGTCTTTAGCGCTCATTGCTCGGTCTTGTTCAGCTGCGATCCCAACGGACTCCAGATCCCAAAAACGTCGAAGAGAGTCGTCACAGGGCATGGAGTGACATGCATCGATGAAGTTTACAACCGTGTTAGTAGCTGATACACCTGAGCGGTTTCCGGTGAATATCCATCCAAATTTCGATGGAATTAACACAACTGATGAGGACAGTCGTATCGGGGCAGAGTCACTGACGATTGTCCAATACTGATCTCCTCCGATTAACAGCTCGATTGGAAGGTCAGCTGAATCATCTGTAGGGTCAGCCAATTGCAGTTTCCGCGTTTGTCCGGTCATCGTGATATCTCGTGGTACTGCTGGGTGGTGAGAAAAGGAGTGGGTGGTTTCAAATGCCGTCAATGTTACTTGGGTACTGTCCCAAAATCCTCTCGTCTTCAGGCGAACGAACCTACGTGAATGTGATGTGTTGGATGGTGTTTCAAACGCGTGGACCTTTAATGATGCGTCTCCAATGACTTCCAGACCCAGTTCATCGACCAAAGAACTTTTGACAAAACTGGATTGACTACCTCCGTCGAGAACGCACCTCGTCAGCTTACTCGAACCCGTTGGTCCCGAGATCCATATTCTAGCAGTCTGGAGATGGGTAAATCCCGGAGTAGTGACGTTTATTTTACCAACGGTGGTTGTTTCTGTGCAATTCGCGACAGGGGAATGATTTAAGTTGCTGCAAATCGCTCTATGGTGACCTTTTCCACACTGGGAACACGAAGCTCTTCCTTTCCTGCTACAGTCCTTTGTGTGATGGCCTCGTTTAAGACAGAGGAAACAACGCGATGATTGTTTCAATTTCTGAGTTCGAGCGTCAGTTCCGGTTACCTTAGTACAATCCTGAGCCCAGTGTCCTCTTCCCTCACAAAAGACGCAAAATGGCTGTAGACTTTCCTTCTCTCTCTTCTTCCCTTTCTTGGCGCGAGTGTCAATCTGGAACGCCGCTGTTGCTGGGACAGAAGCTGGGTGCTGATAGATAGAAGCCGGTTGCTGATAAGATTCCCCCCGAATCTTTTGACTGATGAGGGCACCTTCAACCTCTTCGTTCAAAAAACACATGAGTTTGATGATGTCACCTTCACTAACGTTGTCTCTCCGCGTGTGGATGATCCAACGCCGGCAGATATCGTCTGGGAACGCTCTTAGTATCTTGGGGGCTAGCACGCGACCGTAGTTGGAAATATTTTCTCCCAGAGCCTGCAGTGCTTGAATCCGTCGGTTGCACTCAACGTAAGTGTGATTTAGGGACTCGGGGGTGGCGGAGTGTATCGGTGGTATGTTTTCCAGATAGTCTAAGTGCGCCTGGATAATTCTATTTTCATCTCCGTACTTGGAAATGAGAATTTTCTTTGTGGTATTATAAGTGCCGGCTGTGATCGCAATACCGTCTACGAGATGCTTGGGCTCCCCTTCTAAGTAACCTCTCAGAAAGACGTGTTTGTTGACCTGCGATACTGTAGGATTCTGGTCAATGGAAGTAGTGAACTGCTCCCAAAAGCGAGACCATTCTTCAATATCTCCCGTGAAGGGGCTAAGTTTTATGGTGGGTAACTTAATTGGTTGTGACGTGGGCATGGCAGTGGGAGTAGTGGGAGCTTCGTTTATAGACAGTGTAGAGGTGACAGAGTAAAGCTTCTTGTCCGCTCCAATAGTAGCTTTCTGTATGGCGCGCTTTGCATTGTCAATATATTCGTCACATACAGTAATGTCCGCATTGTATTCTGCGTCAGATAATAGATCATGAATACCATCGTCCAGTTGGGTTAAGCTGGTGAGTGTTTCCTGCAGTCTATCGCGGTGGAATGTGAAGTCTTCTAACGCTGTGTCTTCTGTAAGGCTGTTAATGGCTGTAATGAAGCGTGTGGCATTTGCTCTCTCACGTGTTCTTTTCCTTTTCAGATTGTGCAGGCTTACTGCAGTAGCGGTCTCTTGTTCCGTCGGCATAATGGGTGCAATAAATCTTAAGCTTGAGTGACAGGCCTCCCTCCAGACGTGACGTAGTGAGCGGTGAGCTTACGGGCGGGTAGGGGTGATCCGTACCGCACCGGTACCTTCAAAGGCTAACAGAGGGCGAGCTAGGTCCGTGGAAGATCTTAAGACCTTGCTAACAGAGTGCGCGGGAGAATGACTGGTAGGGCGCGTGAGTTAATAGATGGCGCTGTTGAGCTGATTTAGGCATGTGCGCTCAGATCGCATGGAACTGAACGGAACTACACATGCGTGACCCGTTGCAAAGTCCAGTGGCGGAAAGATATTCTACTACTCTGGTATAGATTAAAGAAACTGGATTCCTTAATAAGTCATGCACAATTCATGCAGGCATTTCATAATATAATACAACATCCGTGCATACAGTTTCTGTTTAGCGAGGGCCAATTATGTCTATCTCGCTAATAATAATAATAAACAAATACAGTAGACAGGATGCGTGCTTCTTGGTTGACAATACGCAGTTCCTGACCGTGTAATGGGAGTCGTATATTAGCTTCATAAATCCAAATGATAATAATGAAGAAATATCAGTTGTTTCAACATGCTATTTTCTTTCGTATTGAAGTTGACTTATCTGAGAGTGCAGTGTAGGCTAATGGTGGCATCTCAGCGTCTGGCGTGGGATGGTGCTGTGGATTATCCTCTTTCCCTCGTCGTGGAGCTTCCTGTAGTGTAGAAAGTTCGTCTGTAGATACAATTCCGTTGAAGAAGTTAATCCTTAGTCTTCCCGAGTGTTTCGGCACCAAATGTGGAGGGATAGAGGGGGTGTAAACAGACAACACACACTGGTCACTATTCTAAACTCGCCATCTTGTATTGCACACCACAGAATACAGAGTAACAAAATACAAAGAACAGAGAGGGATAGATATAACACACACACACTGCAGTCCAACATAATGTCAATGGCTATGGAGCTTGGGAGGTGGCACCATCTGTGGCCAGGTTGGAAGTCAATTCCCAACAGGCATAGTTAATCCACTTCACAATAGATAGCGCGCGAGTAGTTTAAACAAATGCGTAACGGCGATGCGTTCATATACAATTCGTCCGATTGCGATCAAATTGTGGTGAGTTGTTGTGCACAGTCCCGGAAAAGTAATAGGCGTAGTAAATCCAATTTATAATAGATGGCGTGCGAGTAGCTTCAACAAAATGGCGTGCGTTTGTTTCAAAAATGTCCCACATGTGTTCATATACCATTCATCCCATTGCGTTGAAACCTGGGTGAGAGGTTGTGTAGACTACTGGCAAGGTTTCTGGCTTAGTAAATCCATGTTATAATAGGTAGCGCACGAGTAGATTCAACAAATGAGCGACGACGCGCGAAGCGTTTCAACAAAGTCCCGTATGCGTTCATATACCATTCGTCTGATAGCGATGAAACTTGGGTGAGATGTTGCGTACACTACAGGGAAGGTTTCTGGCTTAGTAAATCCACTTAGCAATAGGTATCGCACAAGTAGATTCAACAAATGAGCGAAGACGGGCGAAGCGTTTCAACAAAGATCAGTATGCGTTCACATACCATTCGTCCGATAGCGATGAAACTTGGGTGAGAGGTTGTGTACACTACAGGCAAGGTTTCTGACTTAGTAAATCCATGTTGTAAAAGGTAGCGCACGAGTAGATTCAACAAATGAGCGACGACGTGCGAAGCGTTTGAACAAAGTCCCGTATGCGTTCATATACTATTCGTCTGATAGTGATGAAACTTGGCTGAGATGTTGTGTACACTTCAGGGAAGGTTTCTGGGTTAGTAAATTCAATTAACAATAGGTATCGCACAAGTAGATTAAACAAATGAGCGACGACGCGCGAAGTGTTTCAAAATAGTCTCGTATGCGTTCATATACCATTCGTCCGATAGCGACTAAACTTGGGTGAGTTGTTGTGTACACTCCAGGGAAAGTTTTAGGCATAATAAATCCATCTTTCAACAGGTAGCGCACAAGTAGGTTCAACAAATGAGCGAAGTCGCGCGAAGCGTTTCAAGAAAGTCCCGTATGCGTTCATATACCATTCGTCCGATAGAGATGAAACTTGGGTAATATGTTGTGTACTCATCAGGGAAGGTTTCTGGCTTAGTACATCCACTTTACAATAGGTATCGCACAAGTAGATTCAACCAAGTCCCGTTAACGTTCATATACCATTCATCAGATTGCTATGAAACTTTGGTGAGTTGTTGTGAACACTTCTGGAATCATTAAAGGCATAGTCAATCCAATTTACAATGGACAGCTTGCGAGTATTTTAAACAAATGAGAGTTGGCGATGCGCTCATATAGCCTAAAATTCATCCGATTGCGACCAAATTTTGGTGGGTTGTTTGGCACACTTCCGGGATGGTTATAGGCATAGTTAATCCAATTAACAATAGATAGTGCACCAGTAGTTAAACAAATGAGTGTTGGTGATGCGTTCATATACAATTCATCCGATTGCAATCAAATTTCGGTGAATTGTTGTGCATACGCCAGGAAAAGTTATAGGCATAGTAGATCCAATTAACAATAGATGGCGCGCGAGTAACTTCAACAAAATGGCGTACGTTTGTTTCAACAAAGTCCCACATGCGTTCATATACCATTCAACCCAATGGGATGAAATTTGGGTGAGATGTTTTATACACTCAGGGAAGGTTTCTGGCTTAGTAAATCCACTTAACAATAGGTAGCGCACGAGTAGATTCAACAAATGAGCGATGGCGCGCGAATTGTTTCAACAAAGGCCCGTATGCGTTCATATACCATTTGTCCGATAGTGATGAAACGTGGGTGAGATGTTGTGTACACTTCATGGAAGATTTCTAGCTTAGTAAATCCATGTTACAATAGGTAGCGCACGAATGGATTCAACAAATGAGCGATGACTCGCGAAGTGTTTCGACAAAGACCCGTATGCGTTCATATACAATCGTCCGATAGAGATGAAACTTTGGTGAGTTGTTGTGTACACTCCAGGGAAGGTTTCTGATTTAGTAAATCCATTTTACAATTGGTAGCAAACGGGTAGATTTAACTAATAAGTGATAGCGCGTGAAATGTTTCAATAAAGTCCCGTATGCGATCATATACCATTCATCCGAGTGTGATAAAACTTTGGAGAGCTGAGTACAGTCCTGCGAAGGTTCATGAATTAATAAGTCAGTTTATCAATGGGTGGCGCACAAGAAGATTCAACAAATGAGTGACGGCGCGAATTGTTTAAACAAAATCCCGTATGCGTTCATATGCCATTCATCCGATTGCGATGAAACTTTGATGAGTTGTTGTGTGCACGCCAGGAAAGGTTTTCGAGTTAGTAAATCCTTTTTATAATAGGTAGCGTACGAGTATATTCAACGAATGGGAGACGGCGCTCTAATCGTTTCAGCAGTCCCGTATGCGTTCATATACCATTCATTTCATTGCGATGTAACTTTCGTGAGTTGTTGATCACGCTCCCGTGAATGTTTCTGAGATAGTAAATTATTTTTTATAATAGTATAGAGGTGGTTAACGGAAAAAGAAGAAAATATTGGGAATCCAAAAGCACTGCAACTGACAAAGTCAAAACCCCAGCACTTTCTTTAATTGGCATTGCAACGCTGCCGGGTACAGCTAGTTACTGATAAAACCATACCAGAAAACCGGACAGATATCATTCTTGTGGGCAAATTGTGGAAGAGAACCTTTCCCATTGATATCGCAGTGCCCAATTCCCATAATCTGCAACAAACCTGCTTTGAGAAGATCACCAAATATCTGCCCTTCGCTGAGGAAATACGGCAAATGTGGAGACAGGAAAGTGTAGTGGTTCTGCCCATAGTGATCTCCTCTACCGGCATCATCCCTAAATCATTGGCTCCAATCTCGAAATATTGGGAATACATCCTGGTCTACATATCATCATGCAGAAGGCCGTCATCTTGGAGACCTATTCCAGAGTTCGCTCGTATCTCAATGTGCCACCCTAAAAGAAGTTGTCATACCGTCTTGCAAATTTTAGGGGCAGATGACCTCGTTGTTCTGCCCCTTAAAACAACAATAACTAACGTCTTGCAAACAAGCCGACGATATGTTTATCTGTCCCACTTATGTGGTGAAATGTATGTCATAACTATAATAATAATAATATTAAGGGTTATGCACTGCCAAATTTAACCTTTCGGAAACAGGATGGAAAACTGGCACTTACTAATCGTGAAAATTGCGATGAACTTGCACGCTACTTTTCTGGGCTCCTTAACTGTCCCGAACCAACTGTACGTTTCTTGCATACGACCCCAGAACACGTCAAGCCAGACGCTCATCCATCAACACAAGAAGAAATCACGCGCCATATCAAAAAACTCAAGAATGGAAAGACAGCAGGAGAAGACGGAATTGTCGCGGAACTGCTGAAAAATCTTGGACCACGATCACTGCAGGAAATTTCACAGATCATCCAAGAAGTCTGGCGAAGTGAAAAACTCCCAGATGATTGGAAATGCGCACTCATTCACCCACTCTACAAAAAAGGAGACAGATTGGATGTGAATAACTATAGAGGGATATCCCTCCTTTCTGTACCTTACAAAGTCTTCTCTGCTTGCCTCCTACAACGCACACAAGAACAGCTCGAGCCTCTCATTGGTGAATACCAGGCAGGGTTCAGACCAAACAGTTCAAGTACTGAACAAATTTTCAACCTCAAGTCCACACTGAAACTTCGAGCTTTACGAAATCTCCCAACCATCTGCGTATTCGTCGATTTTCAGAAAGCTTATGACTCTGTCGACCGCCTATCCCTCTTTAATATACTCGAAGAATACACGCTCGACTCGAAAACACGACGCCTCATCCAACAGACCCTATCTGAAACAACTTCCAAAGTCAAGTTCCTTGGTGAAGTATCTGAACATTTCCTCATCGGGACAGGTGTACGACAGGGTGATGGGCTCTCCCCTCTACTCTTTAATATCGTCCTAGAGAAGGTCATCAAAGAATGGAGAAATGAACTGAGGAGTCGGAATACCTGGAAGCCCGTCATGCTAGGAAAGCAAACGGATAATATCGACGTGACATGCTTCACTTTCGCGGATGTTCTTGCAATCCTCTCCGCTGATGAACAAACGGCAATTCTTCAGATTGAGGTCTTAAAGGAGTGTGCTGAAAAGGTCGGACTACAAATTTCCTTCACAAAGACCGAGTTTATATCGACAAAACACATTCAAGCACAAAATTTACTCACAGAGTACGGTATGATAAACAGGGTTAATCAATTCAAGTATTTGGGTGAAATATTTGAACCCACAGGTATGGAAAGAGTGGCGCAAAAATCTCGTGAACTTAAATTGCGGAAAGCATATGGAAAAATCGCAAATATTTACAACAAGAAATGCATGAGCATCAACACCAAAATTCAACACTACACGACTGTCATCAAACCAAAGACACTTTACGCCAGCGAGACACTAAGCCTCAACTACAAAGGGGATCTTGAGAACATCAAGAAGGCTGAGAGAAAAATCATCCGTAAAATATTGGGCCCTAAACTCACAGATGATGGATATCGTCTGCAATCACACACAATCACAGAGAGATACTCTAACATCGAGTCAGATTTCCGCAAGCGACGACTGAGATTCTACGGCCACATTATGAGAATGAATGACGACCGGCTAACAAAGAGAATATTGACTTGCTTACGAAAATTTAAAGTGACAACAGTCTGGGTTACCCAAGTCCAAATTGATCTCGAAAGTGCCAACATCATACCAATAGACATAGACGATCGAATGGCATTCCGACATAAGATCCACAGTTGGGAAGTCACACATGAAGATCGACCAAGGAGACCAGGGAAAGGATGGACGGAGGAACGTCGAGTCCGACACAGTGAGATGATGAAGGAGTTCTGGAAGAACAAGAAGAACAGCACCAGAACATAATTTGCTTAATGTGATCCCTTGGGTCTAAACAATGTAAATAAATAAATAAATAAATAAATAAATAATAATGCTATTGTGTTTACGTCCCGTTTTACTACTGCGACTTTTAGAGACGCCAGAGCGTCTGAATTTTGCCCCGAAGGGATTCTTTAACGTGCCAGTAAATCTACGGGCACGGCTCCCTCGTATTTGCGAACTCTCAAATGCCAACTGACTGCGCCTGGATTCGATCATGGAACCTTAGAAACAGTAGGTGGGAACGTTAGTGCTGCGTCACACAGACAGTTAATGACAAGTTTTGGGACTACTGATTGTTGTACATTGCCTTTATTGCTGCTGTTGCTCTTCCTTTGACATGAGTGCTTAAGGTTGTCAGTGTTGTTTGTAAAGTAGATCCGTGATATTCGAAAATAATAATCTGAAATACCAATAAAAGCCAATCACATCACAAACCGTTTTTCTTTAATTTTCTATTTTATTTTTTGTCTAAGAGACATGTAGCTTACATACGCCCGAAATTCAAGAAAAGCCCTCAAATACTTAAATTGAATATTTTGTGAAATGTGTATTCGGTCGAGTATGAGACCAAAATAATTGCCAGGAGTGTCATCTATAAATTTTTAAATGTAAGCCACAGATATATTTATCAGTAAATATAGTAGTGGTTCATTATTACAAGTTTTATTTTAATCGCTTGTTTTTGATATGTTTCAAAACAAGATGTTCAGTAAAGAACATATAGCCTACTTTCTCCTAAATGCATGGGTATTGTTAAAACTCATTGACCTTTTCAAGGAGAATAATTGAATGTTGGTTGTAGTAGCTTGTTGAAATACAACGTGCTATAGGGATATTAAACATTAATATGAAGTGCCCTTTGCTAGTGCTACCTCTGTAAGGAAAAAAAAGACATTCTATTCGGTTTCACAGTGTTTGAATTGATATGGGGAATGGATTTGCACACATATATGGCCGCTATTTGCAATCTATTGGGCTGATGACCTTGTAGTCACTCATAAGATGCTTTCCACAAAAAGGCATGTTGTTGCAAAATCTGGTAGGGATCAAATTATTAGGATGGTCGTAATTTGATTTAAGCTTTGAACATTTGGGTGGCCATCATTCCGTTTCCGTCAAGATGGCGGCGATATAAAACAAAACACTGAGATGCCCTTTGCTAGTGCTACCTCTGTACCAAATTTCGTTCAATTCGGTTTCACCGTGTTTGAATTGATAGGGGGAATCGATTTGCACACATACTTGGCCACCATCTGCAAACTATTGGGCTGATGATCTTGCAGTTTGGTCAGAATACGCTTCCCACATAAAGATATGTTGTTGCAAAATTTGGTAGAGACTAGATTATTAGGTTGGTCGTAATTACATTTTAGCTTTTTAACATTTGGGTGGCCGCGATTATGTTTCCATCAAGATAGCGGTGATATAAAACATGACACTGAGGTGCCTTTTGCTAGTGCTACCTCTGTACCAAATTTCGTTCCATTCGGTTTCACCGTGTTGGAATTGATAGGGGAAATCGATTTTCACACAAAGATGGCCGCCATCCACAAAATATTAGGCTAATGACCTATTAGTTTGGTCAAAAGAAGCTCCCTCCATAAAGGTATGTTGTTGCAAAATTTGGTAGAGATCGGATGATTAGGTTAATCGTAATTTGATTTAAGCTTTGAACATTTGTGTGGCCGCAATTACGTTTCCGTCAAGATGGCGGCGATATAAAACATGACACTGAGGTGCCCTTTGCTAGTGCTACCTCTGTAAAAAAAAACATTCAATTCAGTTTCACCGTGTTTGAATTGATATGTGGAATGGATTTGCACACATATATGGCCGCTATTTGCAATCTATTGGGCTGATGACCTTGTAGGCACTCATAAGATGCTTTCCACAAAAAGGCATGTTGTTGCAAAATCTGGTAGGGATCAAATTATTAGGATGGTCGAAATTTGATTTAAGCTTTGAACATTTGGGTGGCCGTCATTCCGTTTCCGTCAAGATGGCGGCGATATAAAACATGACACTGAGATGCCCTTTGCTAGTGCTACCTCTGTACCAAATTTCGTTCAATTCGGTTTCACCGTGTTTGAATTGATAGGGGGAATCGATTTGCACACATACTTGGCCACCATCTGCAAACTATTGGGCTGATGATCTTGCAGTTTGGTCAGAATACGCTTCCCACATAAAGATATGTTGTTGCAAAATTTGGTAGAGACTAGATTATTAGGTTGGTCGTAATTACATTTTAGCTTTTAACATTTGGGTGGCCTCGATTATGTTTCCATCAAGATAGCGGTGATATAAAACATGACACGGAGGTGCCTTTTGCTAGTGCTACCTCTGTACCAAATTTCGTTCCATTCGGTTTCACCGTGTTGGAATTGATAGGGGAAATCGATTTTCACACAAAGATGGCCGCCATCCGCAAAATATTAGGCTAATGACCTATTAGTTTGGTCAAAGGATGCTCCCTTCATAATGGTATGTTGTTGCAAAATTTGGTAGAGATCGGATGATTAGGTTAATCGTAATTTGATTTAAGCTTTGAACATTTGTGTGGCCGCAATTACGTTTCCGTCAAGATGGCGGCGATATAAAACATGACACTGAGGGGCCATATGATAGTGCTACCTCTGTACCAAATTTCGTTCCATTCGGTTTCACCGTGTTCGAATTAATAGAGGGAATCGATTTTGACACAAAGATGGCCGCCATCCGCAAACTATTTGACTAATGACCTATTAGATTGGTCAAAGGATGCTCCCTCCATAAAGGTATGTTGTTGCAAAATTTGGTAGAGATCGGATGATTATGTTAGTCGTAATTTGATTTAAGCTTTGAACATTTGTGTGGCCGCCATTACGTTTCTGTCAAGATGACACTGAGGTGCCCTTTGCTAATGCTACCTCTGTACCAAATTTCGTTCCATTAGGTTTCACCGTGTTTGAATTAATAGGGGGAATCGATTTTGACATAAAGATGGCCGCCATCATCAAACTATTAGGCTAATAATTTAATAAGTGCAGCTAACTGCCAAAATAAATATATACATAACCGTGCATACAATAACCTAAATAATACCACACATTCAGTCATTGCAGAAATCTGTCAACGAGACTTTCCTTTTGGAGCACAAAACAGGTGATAACGGTCACAGGTTGTCCCACACAGTTTACACCTGCAGTTATCGTCCGGGTCGTGAAATTTCTCAGTCTGGCATATCCGGTGGTGGAAACCATGCACAGCGTATCGCGTCACTACATGCCGTAGTTCATATCCAACTTGAGTCCATTCTCTGTAAATCATGGCATCTGTTGAGAAGAACGTTGGCCATATGTCTTGCCGTTTTGCATTGAGTTCTTGTATAAGTTCTGTGTATGCGGCGGTTGATGGTAGTAATAGGTTAAGGCGAAGATCTTCAATGAAAAATTGCTTCCTTGCTAGCACGTAGGTGAGGCGAGACCGTGTGAATTTCGACAGGCACAATGTTCTTTTCAGGAAAGTGGCTTTGACACTTTCTATTTCTTCCAAATTTCTCTTCGTCAGTTGTAGCCAAATTGTCTCGAGTCCATAAGTTATGATTGGAGTAATTTTAAGGCGAAACAGGGTGATAGCTGTGGCTAAAGATAACTCTATGATTCCTGATAGTGTGAATAGCAATCTTTGCCGCGGCGACTCTTTCCTTGACGTGTAGGCTATAGACATCTCCTCTTGTCTGAAAAGTGATTCCCAAATACTTGAAGTGTGATACATTCTGTAGCGGGACATTCTTGTACATAATGAAGTCATTTGTTGAAAGTCTACCTCCTTTTCTGAATGTCATTTTCACAGTTTTAGTGCCGTTCAGTGTTAATTCATTGTTTTCGGCCCATGTTGAGAGTTTATCAAAAGCAGATTGAATGCAATCTAAGTTTCGAGAAGTGAGGACCATGTCATCTGCGTAAGCGTATATTTTAACGTTATCAACTGCTATTTCTCCACGTATTTCCACAGTGGCTATGATGAAAAGCAGTGGACTCAGGGGGTCTCCCTGCATTACTCCATTGGTTTGGGTCATCGGGTTTGACTTAGACACTCTGTTGCCTATTTCTATTTGATTGTTCGACAATATATATTTTTATTAGACGCGTCACTCGATTTCTTCCGGCGATGTCTTCTATTTTCCTGATTAATAGTTGCCTGTTCAACAAGTCGAAAGCTTTTGTATAATCTATAAGAACTGCATGGAGCATCCCTCCTGGAAGGCTGAGTGCCGCCTTAATATCCTCCTGAAGACATTTTATAGGATGGATTGTGGATTTCCCTTTAATGAACCCAAATTGCTGCTCAGGGATTGCGTGAGATGTCAGTTTGCTAAGTCTGGCAGTTGATAGTCCTGTCAGAATTTTTAGTGGCGCACACTCCAAAGCTATCCCCCGGTATGAGTTCGGGTCCCACGAGTCACCTTTCCCTTTATACAAAACCTTTAGTGTAGAAAGCCTCCATCTGTTTGGGATGTTTCCTTGTCTTAGACATGCATTAAAAAGTTCAGTCCATGTTGTTGCAATTATTAGGCTAATGACCTATTAATTTGGTCAAAGGATGTTTCCTCCATAAAGGTATGTAGTTGCAAAATTTGGTAGAGATCGGATGACTAGGTTAGTCGTAATTTGATTAAAGCTTTGAACATTTGTGTGGCCGCCATTACGTTTCCGTCAAGATGGCGGCGATATAAAACATGACACTGAGGTGCCCTTTGCTAGTACTACCTCTGTACCAAATTTCTTTCCATTCGGTTTCACCGTGTTCGAATTAATAGGGGGAATCTATTTTGATACAAAGATGGCCGCCATCCGCAAACTATTAGGCTAATGACCTATTAATTTGGGCAAAGGATGCTTCCTCCATAAAGGTATGATGTTGCAAATTTTGGTAGAGATCGGATGATTAGGTTAGTCGTAATTTGATTTAAGCTTTGAACATTTGTGTGGCCGCCATTACGTTTCCGTCAAGATGGCGGCGATATAAAACATGGCACTGAGGTGTCCTTTGCTAGTGCTACCTTTGTACTAAATTTCGTTCAATTCGCGTTCACCGTGTTCAAATTGATAGGGGGGGACAGACATTCATAGTACACACACTCACACACACACAGACTCACACACACTCATACACACACACACAGACAGACACACTTTTTTCGCCCTGTGTTGATCTCATAAGTCTACTTTCATTTTTTGCAAAAATAGAAAGTAGGCTAAAAATTGCACAGCCGTTATATTGCATTTTGAAAACAATTGTACATTATTGCATGCCAATGTTAGGCCTAAAACAAGGATTCGCCGTATCAAGTTTCATCGTGCTCGGGTTATTATATCGATAGAACAAGATGTTCAGTAAAGAACATATAGCCTACTATCTCCTAAATGCATGGGTATTGTTATAACTCTTTGTCCTTTTCAAGGAGTATAATCGAATGTTGGTTGTAGTAGCTTGTTGAAATACAACGTGCTATAGGGATATTAAACATGAATATGAGGTGCCCTTTGCTAGAGCTACCTCTGTAAAAAATTTCATTCAATTCGGTTTCACCGTGTTTGAATTGATATGGGGAATGGATTTTCACACATACATGGCCGCTATTTGCAAACTATTGGGCTGATGGCCTTGTAGTCAGTCATAAAATGTTTTCCACAAAAAGGCATGTTGTTGCAAAATCTGGTAGAGATCAAATTATTAGGATGGTCGTAATTTGATTTAAGCTTTTAACATTTGGGTGGCCGTCGTTCCGTTTCCATGAAAATGACGGCGATATAAAACATGACACTGAGATGCCCTTTGCTAGTGCTACCTCCGTACCGAATTTCGTTCAATTCGGTTTCACCGTGTTTGAATTGATAGGGGGAATCGATTTGCACTCATACTTGGCCACCATCTGCAAATTATTGGGCTGATGATCTTGCAGTTTAGTCAGAATATGCTTCCCACATAAAGATATGTTTTTGCAAAATTTGGTAGAGACTAGATTATTAGGTTGGACGTAATTACATTTTAGCTTTAAACATTTGGGTGGCCGCGATTACGTTTCCGTCAAGATGGTGGTGATATAAAACATGACACTGAGGTGCCCTTTGCTAGTGCTACCTCTGTACTAAATGTCGTTCCATTCGGTTTCACCGTGTTCGAATTGATAGGGGGAATCGATTTTCACACAAAGATGGCCGATATCCGTAAAATATTAGGCTAATGACCTATTAGTTTAGTCAAAGGATACTCCCTCCATAAAGGTATGTTGTTGCAAAATTTGGTAGAGATCGGATGATTATGTTAGTCGTAATTTGATTTAAGCTTTGAACATTTGTGTGGCCGCCATTACGTTTCTGTCAAGATGACACTGAGGTGCCCTTTGCTACTGCTACCTCTGTTCCAAATTTCGTTCCATTAGGTTTCACCGTGTTTGAATTAATAGGGGGAATCGATTTTGACACAAAGATGGCCGCCATCATCAAACTATTAGGCTAATAATTTAATAAGTGCAGCTAACTGCCAAAATAAATATATACATAACCGTGCATACAATAACCTAAATAATACCACACTTCAGTCATTGCAGAAATCTGTCAACGAGACTTTCCTTTTGGAGCACAAAACAGGTGATAACGGTCACAGGTTGTCCCACACAGTTTACTCCTGCAGTTATCGTCCGGGTCGTGAAATTCCTCAGTCTGGCATATCCGGTGGTGGAAACCATGCACAGCGTATCGCGTCACTACATGCCGTAGTTCATATCCAACTTGAGTCCATTCTCTGTAAATCATGGCATCTGTTGAGAAGAACGTTGGCCATATGTCTTGCCGTTTTGCATTGAGTTCTTGTACAAGTTCTGTGTATGCGGAGGTTGATGGTAGTAATAGGTTAAGGCGAAGATCTTCGAAGAAAAATTGCTCTCTTGCTAGCACGTAGGTGAGGTGAGACCGTATGAATTTCGACAGGCACAATGTTCATTTCAGGAAAGTGGCTTTGACACTTTCTATTTCTTCCAAATTTCTCTTCGTCAGTTGTAGCCAAATTGTCTCGAGTCCATAAGTTATGATTGGAGTAATTTTAAGGCGAAACAGGGTGATAGCTGTGGCTAAAGATAACTCTATGATTCCTGATAGTGTGAATAGCAATCTTTGCCGCGGCGACTCTTTCCTTGACGTGTAGGCTATAGACATCTCCTCTTGTCTGAAAAGTGATTCCCAAATACTTGAAGTGTGATACATTCTGTAGCGGGACATTCTTGTACATAATGAAGTCATTTGTTGAAAGTCTACCTCCTTTTCTGAATGTCATTTTCACAGTTTTAGTGCCGTTCAGTGTTAATTCATTGTTTTCGGCCCATGTTGAGAGTTTATCAAAAGCAGATTGAATGCAATCTAAGTTTCGAGAAGTGAGGACCATGTCATCTGCGTAAGCGTATATTTTAACGTTATCAACTGCTATTTCTCCACGTATTTCCACAGTGGCTATGATGAAAAGCAGTGGACTCAGGGGGTCTCCCTGCAGTACTCCATTGGTTTTGGTCATCGGGTTTGACTTAGACACTCTGTTGTCTATTTCTATTTGATTGTTCGACAATATATTTTTTTATTAGACGTGTCACTCGATTTCTTCCGGCGATGTCTTCTATTTTCCTGATTAATAGTTGCCTGTTCAACAAGTAGAAAGCTTTTGTATAATCTATAAAAACTGCATGGAGCATCCCTCCTGGAAGCCTGAGTGCCGCCTCAATATCCTCCTGAAGACATTTTACAGGATGGATTGTGGATTTCCCTTTAATGAACCCAAATTGCTGCTCAGGGATTGCGTGAGATGTCAGTTTGCTAAGTCTGGCAGTTGATAGTCCTGTCAGAATTTTTAGTGGCGCACATTCCAAAGCTATCCCCCGGTATGAGTTCGGGTCCCACGAGTCACCTTTCCCTTTATACAAAACCTTTAGTGTAGAAAGCCTCCATCTGTTTGGGATGTTTCCTTGTCTTAGACATGCATTAAAAAGTTCAGTCCATGTTGTTGCAACTAATAGGCTAATGACCTATTAATTTGGTCAAAGGATGTTTCCTCCATAAAGGTATGTAGTTGCAAAATTTGGTAGAGATCGGATGATTAGGTTAGTCGTAATTTGATTTAAGCTTTGAACATTTGTGTGGCCGCCATTACGTTTCCGTCAAGATGGCGGCGATATAAAACATGGCACTGAGGTGTCCTTTGCTAGTGCTACCTTTGTACTAAATTTCGTTCAATTCGCGCTCACCGTGTTCGAATTGATAGGGGGGGACAGACATTCATAGTACACACACTCACACACACACAGACTCACACACACACATACACACACACACACAGACAGACACACTTTTTTCGCCCTGTGTTGATCTCATAAGTCTACTTTCATTTTTTGCAAAAATAGAAAGTAGGCTAAAAATTGCACAGCCGTTATATTGCATTTTGAAAACAATTGTACATTATTGCATGCCAATGTTAGGCCTAAAACAAGGATTCGCCGTATCAAGTTTCATCGTGCTCGGGTTATTATATAGATAGAACAAGATGTTCAGTAAAGAACATATAGCCTACTATCTCCTAAATGCATGGGTATTGTTATAACTCTTTGTCCTTTTCAAGGAGTATAATCGAATGTTGGTTGTAGTAGCTTGTTGAAATACAACGTGCTATAGGGATATTAAACATGAATATGAGGTGCCCTTTGCTAGAGCTACCTCTGTAAAAAATTTCATTCAATTCGGTTTCACCGTGTTTGAATTGATATGGGGAATGGATTTTCACACATACATGGCCGCTATTTGCAAACTATTGGGCTGATGGCCTTGTAGTCACTCATAAAATGCTTTCCACAAAAAGGCATGTTGTTGCAAAATCTGGTAGAGATCAAATTACTAGGATGGTCGTAATTTGATTTAATCTTTTAACATTTGGGTGGCCGTCGTTCCGTTTCCATGAAAATGGCGGCGATATAAAACATGACACTGAGATGCCCTTTGCTAGTGCTACCTCCGTACCGAATTTCGTTCAATTCGGTTTCACCGTGTTTGAATTGATAGGGGGAATCGATTTGCACACATACTTGGCCACCATCTGCAAATTATTGGGCTGATGATCATGCAGTTTAGTCAGAATATGCTTCCCACATAAAGATATGTTTTTGCAAAATTTGGTAGAGACTAGATTATTAGGTTGGACGTAATTAAATTTTAGCTTTAAACATTTGGGTGGCCGCGATTACGTTTCCGTCAAGATGGTGGTGATATAAAACATGACACTGAGGTGCCCTTTGCTAGTGCTACCTCTGTACTAAATGTCGTTCCATTCGGTTTCACCGTGTTCGAATTGATAGGGGGAATCGATTTTCACACAAAGATGGCCGATATCCGTAAAATATTAGGCTAATGACCTATTAGTTTAGTCAAAGGATACTCCCTCCATAAAGGTATGTTGATGCAAAATTTGGTAGAGATCGGATGATTAGGTTAATCGTAATTTGATTTAAGCTTTGAACATTTGTGTCGCCGCCATTACGTTTCCGTCAAGATGGCGGCGATATAAAACATGACACTGAGGTGCCCTTTACTAGTGCTACCTCTGTACCAAATTTCGTTCCATTCGGTTTCACCGTGTTCGAATAAATAGGGGGAATCGATTTTGACACAAAGATGGCCGCCATCCGCAAACTATTAGGCTAATGACCTATTAGATTGGTCAAAGGATGCTCCCTCCATAGTAGTATGTTGTTGCAAAATATGGTAGAGATCGGATGATTATGTTAGTCGAAATTTGATTTAAGCTTTGAACAATTGTGTGGCCGCCATTACCTTTCCGTCAAGATGGCGGCGATATAAAACATGACACAGAGGTGCTCTTTGATAGTGCAACCTCTGTACCAAATTTCGTTCCAGTCGCTTTCACCGTGTTGGAATTAATAGGGGTAATCGATTTTGACACAAAGATGGCCGCCATCCGCAAACTATTGGGCTGATGACCTATTAGATTGGTCAAAGGATGCTCCCCCCACAAGGGTATGTTGTTGCAAAATTTGGTAGAGATCGGATGATTAGGTTAGTCGTAATTTGATTTAAGCTTTGAACATTTGTGTGGCCGCCATTACGTTTCCGTCAAGATGGCGGCGATATAAAATATGACACTGAGGTGTCCTTTGCTAGTGATACCTTTGTACCAAATTTCGTTCAATTCGCGTTCACCGTGTGCGAATTGATAGGGGGGGGGGGGGACACAGACATTCAGAGTACACACACACACACACACACACACACACACATACACACACTCACACATACAGACACACTTTTTTTCGCCCTGTGTTGATCTCATAATTCTACTTTCATGTTTTGCAAAAATCGAAAGTAGGCTAAAACTTATTTTAAATATTTAAAATTCATGTAACCATTATTTTGTTTATAAGAATCACATAGCCTACATGAACTTACAGTCTTGTATCAACATACAAAATTGAAGGTTGATTGATGAAATAGTTTCGGAGTACTGGTGAAGTATGTGGCACGGCAGCCATTATGGATTGGTGACGATCATGGAAATTCAAAAGAAATGGTTATGATGTCCAGAGACGGACTACAATTATTACTAAATTTCACTAGTATCGGTCCAGTCGTTCAAATGTTATTTATTGTGATCGACACTCATACAAATCGAAATCATTTTCTTATATTTTATTTTTAGCCTACTTTCGATTTTTTCAAAAAATTAAAGTAAACTTATGAGATCAACACAGGGCGAAAAAAGTGTGTCTGGCTGTGTGTGTGTATGTGTGTGTGTGAGTCTGTTTGTGTGTGTTTGTGAGTGTGTGTACTCTGAATGTCTGTCCCCCCCCCTATCAATTCGAACACGGTGAACGCGAATTGAACGAAATTTTGTACAAAGGTAGCACTAGCAAAGGACACCACAGTGTCATGTTTTATATCGCCGCCATCTTGACGGAAACGTAATGGCGGCCACACAAATGTTCAAAGCTTAAATCAAATTACGACTAACATAATCATCCGATCTCTACCAAAATTTGCAACAACATACCTTTACGGAGGAAGCATCCTTTGACCAAATTAATAGGTCATTAGCCTAATAGTTTGCGGATAGCGGCCATCATTGCGTCAAAATCGATTCCCCCTATTAATTCAAACACGGTGAAACCTAATGGAACGAAATTTCGTACAGAGGTAGCACTAGCAAAGGGCACCTCAGTGTCATGTCTTATATCGCCGCCATCTTCACACAAACGTAATGACGACCATACAAATGTTCAACTTTAAATCAAATTACGACTAACCTAATCATCCGATCTCTACCAAATTTTTCAACAACATATATTTATATACCGAGCGTCCTTTGTCTAAACTACAAGGTCATCAGTCCAATAGTTGCAGATGGCGGCCAAGCATGTGTGCAAATGGATTCCCCCTAACAATTCAAACAAGGTGAAACCGAATTGAACGAAATTTGGTACAGAGATAGCACTAGCAAAGGGCACCTCAGTGTCATGTGTTATATCGCCGCCATCTTGACGGGAACGTAATGGCGGCCACACAAATGTTCAAAGCTTAAATCAAATTACGACTAACCTAATCATCCGATCTCTACCAAATTTTGCAACAACATACCTTTATGGAGGAAGCATCCTTTGACCATATAATAGGTCATTAGCCTAATAGTTTGCGGATAGCGGCCATCTTTGTGTCAAAGTCGATTTCCCCTATTAAATCAAACACGGTGAATCCTAATGGAACGAAATTTGGTACAGAGGTAGCACTAGCAAAGGGCACCTCTACGTCATGTTTTATATCGCCGCCATCTTGACGGACACGTAATTGCGGCCACCCAAATGTTAAAAGCTAATATGTAATTACGACCAACCTAACAATCTAGTCTCTACCAAATTTTGCAACAACATATCGTTATGTGGGAAGCATATTCTGACCAATCTGCAAGATCATCAGCCCAATAGATTGCAGATGGTGGCCAAGTATGTGTGCAAATCGAATCCCCCTATCAATTCAAACATGGTGAAACCGAATTGAACGAAAATTGGTACAGAGGTAGCACTAGCAAAGGGCACCTCAGTGTCATGTTTTATATCCCCACCATCTTGACGGAAACGGAATGACGGCCACCCAAATGTTAAAAGATTAAATCAAATTACGACCATCCCAATCATTTGATCTCTACCAGATTTTGCAACAACATGCCTTTTTGTGGAAAGCATCTTATGACTGACTACAAGGTCATCAGCCCAATAGTTTGCAAATAGCGGCCATGTATGGGTGCAAATCTATTCCCCATATCAATTCAAACACGGTGAAACCGAATTGAATGAAATTTTTTACAGAGGTAGCACTAGCAAAGGGCACCTCATATTCATGTTTAATATCCCTATAGCACGCTGTATTTCAACAAGCTACTACAACCAAATTCAATTATACTCCTTGAAAAGGACAAAGAGTTATAACAATACCCATGCATTTAGGAGAAAGTAGGCTATATGTTCTTTACTGAACATCTTGTTTAACTAGCAGAAGTACCCGTTCTTCGAAAGGTGTTCGGTGTTAATACGAAACATTATCAATTGAGCTACTGTTGCAATGGTTAGCGGTTTTTCATTCCTTCATAAGTTTATCAGAACGAAGTTAGTTTTCTGGGAATATCACACACACTGTCAATTTAAGGAACTTAATATGTGGTTTTCGGAGAACCTTTATAGACTCCCGAATTTTGTGTCTCACATTGAGAAGCGCAACATATGCTTTGGTCGTCCTTATAGGATAATTTTTATATTTCGCCTATTTTAGCATGTATTTTGAGAATTTTTTCCCTATATCCACCCTTTTACTGTATGAAAAGTACGGCGAAGAGTTTTATAAATTATTGGTGTATTGACTCTCATGGTTACCATACCTAATTTAACGATGCACCAAGCATCCGAACATGAGTTATAGGCGTACATAAAGATACACAGAAAGGCAGACAGACAATTCTATTGTCTACAACATATCACCCAGATATCCAAATATGGGTATATCTACCACACAGTATCAAACAAAATCATCCTTACAATGAACCCGTATGTCGAAAAAAAAGATTAGTTAAAATGTGCTCTCAAACTAAATTCACCTAACGTGTACTTCCTGACGTGAAATAGAATTAAAAGCATTGTAGACGAAATGCAAACACGTCACATAACAAGTAGTTCCGTGAAGAACTATAGGCCTACAGCCTATTTTCATATATCCTATTTATGTTAATTGCTACTATCAACATACAAAATTACAGTTTGATTGCTGTAATAGATTCGTAGATATTGAGAACCGACTAAATATTTCGGATGGTTGCTATGTTGGATTTTATATATGTAGGTCCTAGAGTTATGTACTGTTACATGAAGATTATTGTGAACGTGTAGCATTCAAACTTCAATCGCATGATTAGGACACAAGAAGTAACAAGGAGATTTTAAAATTTCGCACAGCTGCCATCTTGTGGTTATGGAAACAACTGAACTAAATTAGATACCAGTCGGATGGTTAAATTGCGAGAACCGTCCATGTGAATATTTATACTTCGCGTCGCCGCCATGTTGGATTTGTAATCACCAGGTTATTTAAAGTCCTATACAGTAGGTGAACTTAAGTTCATAGCACCTATGAACATTAAATAATTCAGTTTGATTGCTATAATGGATTCGTAGATACTCGGAGCCGTCTAAATATTTTGGATGGTCGCCAGGTTGGATTGTTAAATGTATTGGCCATAGAGTAATTTACCATTAAAGGAGAATTATTGCGAAGGTTCATTATTCAAACTTTCACTTCGATCGCATGATTACTACACAAGAAATAAAAACTTAATTTTAACATTCGCGCAGCCGCCATCTTGAGGTTATGTAAACAACTGAAGTAAATTAGATACCAGTCCATTACAATGTGTATGAACATTTCCTGTACCAGATTTCATTGCGTTTGGAACATTAAACAGCGAGAAACGTGTATTTAAAATTTTCAAATTCGCTTGGGCGCCATGTTCGTTTTGTAGTTAACCGGTTTTTGAAAGTCTTATAGATGAACTTCCGGTAGTGCCCTTTATCTCTGTACAAAATTTCAGGGTGATACCGCTAATAGTTTCAGAGATATAGAATGCCGGTGAAATATTTCACACATCCGCCATCTTGTGGTTATGTAAACAATTGAACGAAGTTAGATATCGGTGCATTACAATGTGTATTAATATATACTGTACCAAGTTTTATTGCGTTTGGTTGGTTTAATCGCGAGAAACGTCTATTTAAAAGTCGCAAATTCGCGTGGCCGCCATGTTGGTTTTGTAGTTACCAGTTTTTCAAACGTCACATGGGTGAACTTATAGTAGTTCCCTTTATCACCGTATTAAATTCCAGGGTGATATTGGGAATAGTTTCGGAGATATTGAATGCTGGTGAAATATTTCGCACAGCCGCCATGTTGGATTGGTGAGACGTAACAAAATTTGAAGGGCACGATCGAGGTCGCCTGGAATAGTGCTATGAACTTACTGAGTTTCATTGAAATCGATCCAGCCGTTTATATTTTATTACGGGGACACACACACACACCTCACACACACACACACACACACGCACGCACACACACACGGACAAAAGGTGATCTCACAAGTCTATTTTTTCAAAATTGAAAATAGACTAAAAACTGACCCTCTACGTTGTGTTAGGTCCCCATACACAGGAAGACCTCTTTCATAAATTTTAAAGGCTTGTGGTGCATGAAAATTCAGGTTCTTTAGCCTCAAATGGCCCAAATTCCTAAAAGCCACAAATAATGCAGATTCAATTCAGGAATTTTTGAAAATAATGTTGCTGTTTGGAGATATAATAGACCTTCTGTACTATATGTCGCACGTGAAAATTGCATGAAAAAATTCTAGGTTACCCCTTGGTCCCCTTAATTGCATTGATGAATTATACAGTCTACGTTGGTTCCGTGATAACCTTATAGCCATTTGAAAACTTTCACAGAAATGTAATAAATGGAGTGACATTGCTTCTTACAGAAATAGATGAAAGTTGGATGCCACCACTTGAGATAGTGTTGACATGGTTACCGATTTACATTCCTTCATTAGTTTGTTAAATTAAATTAAATTAAATTAGTTTTTTGGGGATATTTCAGAAACTGTTGGTTTTAGAGCCTTATAATGAAGTTTTCGAGGACCCTTTAGGGCCTCCGTGTTTTGTTTCTGGCACCGATGGGCTTTGTCTCGTCATTGTATGCCATAATATAATACTACTACTAATAATAATATAACATAGGGATAGGAATATAATAGGCCTGCCGTACCGCACCCGCAGGTGTAAATCGCGTGAAAATATTCTAGAGTACCCCTCCACCCCCTTCAGCGCATTATGCGTAGTCTATTGATGAATTTTACAGCTTAAATTGGTTCCGTGATAACCTTCTAGGAGTTTGAAAACTTTCACACTAATGTGATTAATGGAATTGCATTGCGTCCTAAAGCAATACATGGACCTCTGAGAATCTGTTGCCCTGGTTACCGGCTTGCATTCGTTTATTAGTTTATTAAATGAAATTAGTTTTCTGGGAATGTCTCAAAAACGGTTGGTTTTAGGGACTTAAAATGTGGTTTTTGGGGACCCTTTAGGGCCCCCGAGTTTTGTCACTCACATTGAAGGGCTGAAAATGAGCTTTGTCTCGTCCTTCTACGCCTATTTCAGCATGTATTTTAAGGGGGTAGGCCCCCTTTTATGAGAGGTACGAAGAAGAGTTACATCAATGATTAGTTTCGTGCTTCTGATGGATACACCCAGCCGTTCTCGAGTTATAAGGGAACAAAATTGTCCACAGACAAACAAACAGACAGACGAAAAAAATATTTTCGCGCGCGCATCAATCATAAAACAGTCTGAAACGCGTAAATAACTCAAATTTCCGTAGAAATTCAGAAGAAAAGAAACAAACAAACTTTCATTTTTATATATTTATTTATTTATTTATTTATTTGGATTTATTGTGCTTCTAACAGGCATATGCCTAATAAAAGAAACACATGTACATTTGGTTACACAATTCTATCAAATTATAATATAATTGACAGACATAATGCTGAGATTGTAATGCAAATTAATTCTACAACTAAATACGAAAATATAATAATACTGTGCAGGTAATTGGTAGGTGGAATGTACGAGTTCATGTGATCGCACAGCAGGCAGAAACAAAGGAACTATATGTGTAACTGAATAAGTCGAGGTTGTTTGCTATTGAATGTTCATTGTATAATTGAATAGCACTTATTATTGGGGAATGTTTATGCTGTTCAGTTCTAGTTCTTGGGCAGTAAAATGTAATAAACTTAGGTCGAGTTGATGGAGGTGGGACACGTAAATTAAACTGTGATATTAAATACGGACTATACAAAAGGTTATTGAATACTTTGAAGACAAAAACAAGAATTGCAATTTTTCGTCTGTTAGCCAGAGATGTATAATTCAGGTAACTTAGAAGATTTCCATAGCTATCATATTTCGGATAAATACCCGTCATTTTATACTGCAGATATCTTAGGAATTTATTCTGAACCATTTCAATTTCACTAATGTGTTTCAAGTACCAGGGATTCCAGATGCTGGATGCATATTCTAATCTGCTTCTAACAAAATAATTGAACAATAATTTTATACTTTTTGGGTTGACGAAATCTTTAGAATTTCTTCTTATAAAGCCTAGCATTTTATAAGCACTAGCTACCATTTCATGAGTGTGCAATGAAAATGTTAGCTTTGAATCAAAATGCACTCCTAGGTCTTTGATAGAATTGTTAATAGTGAGATACGCATCCAATATCCGGTACCGAAACATCACCTGGAATTTGTTTCTAGTAAACTTCATAACTGAGCATTTCTTTATGTTAAGGTTCAAGCGATTTAATTTACTCCAGGATGCCACATTATTGAGATCTTCTTGTAGTAATTGACAGTCCTGCTCTGTCTGAATATTTCTAAAAATTTTGACATCGTCCGCGAATAACAAAACGTTTGAATATTTAATACACCTTGCAAGATCATTGATAAGCAGTAAGAATAATAGAGGGCCTAGGTTTGAACCTTGTGGGACGCCTGATCGGGCATAGTATGAATAGGACTCACATCCATTGCAAGCAACAAACTGTTTTCGTTCACTGAGATATGAGGTGAACAACTTCAGCAAATTGTAGGAGAAGCCATAATATGCTAACTTATTTAAGAGGATATCGTGATCTACCTTATCGAATGCCTTCGCATAATATGTATAAATTACATCAACTTGACTTCCTTTGTCCATTGCTGCTGATACTTTGTGAGTAAACTCCATTAAATTAGTTACTGTTGATCTTTTAGGCATGAACCCATGTTGAAAGTCACTTATAATGTACTGTACGTGCTGAAATATATGCTGATATAACAATTGTTCAAAGAGCTTTGCAATGGCTGACAGTATTGCCACGGGTCTGTAATTATCAAAATCAGACTTATGTCCAGACTTATGTATGGGACTTACCCTGGTAATTTTCCAACGACTGGGAAAAGTACCAGTTTGAATGGCTATATTAAATATTATAGTTAAAGGATAGGCCAGCACCTCTGCACAGCCTTTGATTATGTATGGAGGAATTAGGTCTGGGCCAGCGGCTTTCTTTTGATTTATTTTTAGTATCGCATTCTTAACATCAGAAATACTAATCTGTTTAGAATCCAGCACATCAAGCAATGGGTGTATGTCCTGGTCACTTGCACCTAAATTGTCATACTTGGCGCATTCCTTGGAATAAACTGACGAAAAATAATCAGCAAAACCGTTGACTATCTGCTTATCATTTTCTAATATTTCCCCATTAATTTTCATTACGGGTATTGCCGGGGATCGTTTCTTGTGTCGAATAAATGCCCAGAGGCGATTCGTGTCCTCTCCGATTGCATTTTCGACATTACGTACGTATTGCCGGTAGGCGGATTGAATATCACGTTTTAGAATTTTCCTGAGCTCTTTAAACTTTTCGCAATGAAAGTCCTTGTTGGCCTGTTCCCTACGCATTTTCTTTCGATGGTAAGATTTTCTTCGGATGTTTTTTATTATATCAAAATTAAACCAGCATGTATACAGTTTGGTCCTCTTACTAGTGCTTACAGGTACACTAGAATCCAGAGCCTGATAGAAACGGGAATAAAAATTATCTACCGCCTCGTCTACATGGGAAAATTGCGAGAGAACACTCCAATCCACTTCTTGTAATTTTGTATAAAGTTGTTCGAAATTAGCCTTTTTAAAATTGTATGTATGAGTTTGGTGAATATTGTGTCTAACTTCTCTCTGCCAGTATCGTACATTAATGTTTAAGGGGGGATGATTATTGTCTTCCGGTACAAGGGGTTGTTCCTCTCTATTGACAGCAATAGAGGAGATGGTGGACAGTACTAGATCAAGTGTTCTATTATTCACCTTCACGATATTATTAAAACTTTTCAAGTTCATCATATTTATAAAATTATTTAAGGAGGTAGAAAGCCGAGATCCTGTTTTTAAATCAAATGCTGGGGTTATTTCTGGAATGTTAAAGTCTCCCAAAATAAGAACAGGATTGTTGCTTATGAGTGAGTTCGATTCTATACTTGTGTAAAATTCCTCGTATTTCTCTGCCTTCGACTCCGGCGGAAAGTAAACAGAACAGATAACTATGGTAAAATAGTTGTCTATGAAGAGTTTCACACAAAGGACTTCCGTTTCCAGACCCAGGTCAATCTCCACAGCTTTATACTTGTTATGGACAGCGAGGACTACACCCCCTCCTAGCCTCTTTCCGGTTATATTTTCGTCACGATCATTTCTAAATACAGCATACCTCTCATCAAAGAGTTCAGACGAATAGATTGACGAAATAAGCCAAGATTCTGTTAAAACCACTATACCGTAGCTCTCGCTGGTCATATTTGTATAAAACTGAGTAGTTTTAGTTCTCAAACCCCTACAATTTTGATAATATAAATTTAGCGATTTATAAGAAGAAGACATTTTACTTAAATGAGAAGAGAGGCACCTGCAGTGAGGCTAGGCCATTAGTAGGGATTTCCGTTAGGCGAAACAATGGGGCAAGGGAAGAGAAAGGCTCAAGAAACTGTCCAGAAATAATCTGACAGTGACCCTCCAGTACTCTCAGTGTACAATCACTATAGACCTTACAAGGTAATTCAAATGAGACCTTACGGGTTGTCACGAATTATGATGGCTTCCTGAGATCATTACTGTCATTTATAATATAAATATTTGACCCCTCACTCTTCCTGAGTTTTATCACACCGTTACGTACCCATAAGAACTTGTAGCCGTGTTCCCTCTTGAAGTTCCGCGATAGAGCCAGCAGTTTCTTCTTCTCAGGTGACAGACTTTCATTTATGTAGATTATGTTGTCTCCAGAAAGCCCCATGTGCTTGGTGGACAGGTTACGCTTCACACGCCTTCGAAACATGAAGTCTTCCTTGTCGAACCGCCGGACAAATTTCACGATGATTCCACCATGAAGCTGATCTGGTCGCTTAGGCAAGCGATGACATGCGTCCACCATCAGATTGTCAATGTTCATGTCCATTGCCCTGCCAACGGCTTTAACGGTCTCGAGCACGTCTTCATTTTTAGTTTCAGGGACCCCAAATATCTCCACAGTGTTACGGCGTGAATACTGCTCTCCATCCGAGAGGCGAGTCTCCAATGTCTTCACACGGGCCCTGAGATCAGTGTTCTCTTGTTGTAGGGATAGAACCTGCTGCGTGATTTCCTTCAGATGAGTATCGTGCTGTTTGATACTCTTCGCATTTTCATCTACTCCCTCATGGCAAAAGTTCAGAGATTTTGTGAGGTCCTGCTCCCGAGATTGTTGTTGTTGCTTCATCTCCCTGATTTCTGCCTGCATTTCTAATAGGAGTTTTACGATATTCTCCAATGAATAACTCGGCGCAGCTTTCACACAACACTCGCCATTTCTTTCTTCCTTGCACTTCGTATGGGTCCACTTTTCACACGCTACACACTGTACCTTCTTCTTCCCCAGCTCCTTGTCACAGAAGGCGCAGGTCGGCATGTTTCTTGGTGACACAGCTCACCTCAGTAAATAACGATTACACGGATAAATGATGGTACACTGATTAAGCAACGCACACTCAGTTTGTCCAAGTATATACTGCACCGCTCGGTGTTGACCGTGTTTTATTGCACAAATTTAGGTTTTACTCGCTAACCGTTGTAGATACACGAAAAGTGATAAGGACCTTTTGGATAGAAAATTAAATTTTAAAGCTCGTGTATGCCATCAAATGTTTGCTATTTCTTAGCGTTCTCTTTTTATTTGAAAGGGAAATATGATATTTTGAAACCAAAGGGTGTAGTGACGTCACAAATGTGGGTTGTACTCGCTAACCGTTGGAAATACACGAAAAGTGATAAGTACCTTTCGGATAGGAAATTAAATTTTAAAGCTCGGATGTGCCATCAAAAAATTGATATTTCTGAGCGTTCTCTTTTTATTTGAAATGGAAATATGAAATTTTGAAATCAAAGGGTGTACTGACGTCACTAAAATGGTCGCCATTTTTTAACAGTGGAAAATTTCGAAATCAAAAGTATCCTATATGTAAACCTGGTAAATCAGCTTCATCCATGCGAAATTTCATTTAATTCGGATCAGTTGGTTTTGCGTTATTGAGTAACACACAGACAGACAGAAAGACACACACCATCTCATTTTTAGCCTTTTCTTCATTTTATGAAAAGATAGGCTTATGAGAGCACCTTTTGTCCGTGTGTCTGTGTTTGCGTGTGTGTGTGTGTGTGTGTGTGTGTGTGATGGTGTGTGGTGTGTGTGTCCACCCCCCTAATAAATTCTAAACGGCTGGAGCGATTTCAATGAAACTCGGTAAGACCATAGCACCATTCTGGCCAACCCCGACCGTGCCCTTCAAATTTTATTGTGTCTCACCAATCCAACATGGCGACTGTGCGAATTATTTCACCAGCATTCAGTATCTCCGAAACTATTACCGATATCACCCTGAAATTTTTTACGGTGATAAAGGGTACTACTAGAAGTTCACATATGAGACTTTTCAAAACCCTGGTAACGACAAAACAAAATGGCGGCCAAGCGATGTTGAGACTTTTAAATAGACTTTTCTCGTGATTTAACCATCTGAGCGCAGTGAAATGTGGTACGATAAATGATTATTCATATTTTAATGCCCTGGCATTTAATTTAGTTCAATTGTTTACATAACCTCAAGATGGCGGCTGTGCCAAATTTTAAAATTAAGTTTTTATTTCTTGTGTCGTAATCATGCGTTCGAAGTGAAAGTTTGAATAATGAAGCTACGCAATAATTTTCCTTTAATGGTACATAACTCTATGGCCTATACATATAACAATCCAAAATGACGAGCATTCGAAATATTTTGATGGTTCTCAATATCTACGAATATTTTACAGCAATCAAACTGATTTTTTATGTTCATAGAGGCTATGAACATAAGTTCGCCTATATGACTTTTTGTAACCTGGTGAGCACAAATCCAACATGGCGGCGACGCGAATTATAAATATTTAAATGGACGTTTCTCGTGATTTTACCATCCGAGTGCAGTGAAACATTGCACGTTAAATGCTTGTACAAATATTAATCCACTGGCATCTAATTTATTTCAATTGTTTTGATAACCACAAGATGGCAGCTGTGCGAAATTTTAAAATCTCGTTTTTACTTCTTGTGTCCTAATCATGCGATTGAAGTCTGAATACCACACGTACACAATAATCTTCATGTAAGAGTAGTCTACATAAATGAAAATCCAACCTGGCGATCATCTGAAATATTTAGACGGTTCTCAATATCTACGAATCTATCACAACAATCAAACTGAAATTTTGTATGTTGATAGAGGCAATTATCATGAGTAGGATATATGAAAATAGGCTGTATAGATCTTCACGGAACTACTTGTTATATATTAGTATGATGATTAAGATGGGCTAAAAATCACATCGCTATACTCCAGGGCATTGTTTGCTGTACTGTACTTGTACATCATTTTCCCGGAAGTAGGTTACGTTCATTGACTCCCTGAAGGTAAAGATAGCTTTGAAGCCATTTTTCAGTGTTGCCTTATTGAAGAAGAAGAAGAAGAAGAAGTAGAATAAGAAGAAAAAGAAGAAGAAAACTAAGGTATGAGATGTTTCGCTCGTCAAGCGAGCATTATGAGAACCAAATATGCATGACAAATAGCTCTACAGAACGCTACCAAACCTACAGTGACACCCACAGACAGTCTCTGTCCTCCATAAACCAAAATACAAGAAAACCTGTCAGAAATCTTAATAAGTGTGTTTTTTTTAAATTGATTTTACCCTCTAGGTTAGTGTTCCCCACGGACAGAGCGAGGGAACTCACCCTTACCGCCTCTACGGGCAGTGTCCTGGAGCTGGAAACATCTGGTCGGAGTGGATACAACTGAGGAGGTGCGATCAGCACCTCACCCAGGCGGCCTTAGCTTCAAAACGAACAGAGGGCTCATGAGGGATGGAAAGGGAGGGGAAGATTGGGATGGAGGCGGCCGTGGCTTTACAGTAGTTACCATCCCGGCATTTGCCCGAAGACGAAGCGAGAAACCACGGAAAACCACTTCGAGGATGGCTGAGGTGGGAATCGAACCTCCTCCAATCATTTGGGCCTACCAAGTCTGGGTAGGCCCCATTCCAGTCCTCATACCACTTTTCAAATTTCGTGGCAGAGCCGGGAATCGAACCCAGAACCTCCGGGGCGGCAGCTAACCATGCTGACCACTACGCTACGAAGGCGACTTAAGTGTGGTATTTATTGTTGATAAATATTAAGGCATTACGCACGGAAAAGAGAACTATTTATTTTAATGTTGCAAAGCTTAGAAATGACGATGCCATCAACAAAGCAGTCTTCCTCCACCAACTAATCTATGAAGGTGTAGTAACTATTGCTGTGATACACTTAAGCAGTAGGCCCTAAACTACTGTAGAATTGTAAACTAATATGCGGAAATGAACTACAAGTACTCTGTTGTGTATGTGGGAGGCTTCGGTGGCGTAATCTGTAGCATGCTGAGCTTCTATGCCCAAGATCGCGGGTTCAAACCCGGCCGAAGTCTTCGGATTTTTAAGAGCGTTAAAATTCCCTCAGTATGCCTTCCTTCGGAGGGGAAGTAAAACCGGTAGGCCCATGTTATAGATTTATGGCCATTTAAAGAACATTCAACTAACTACAATTGTGTGAAGCTAAATGTTTAGCTTAGAATTGATTAACGCTCTATTCGTTCCAACGTTCGTCGCCAGGTGCCGGTTGCGGTGACATCTAGAATCCAAATTCAGAGCTACGTGTCGTTGACAGTAGCATTTGGTAGCAAAAGTAGGAATTTCTTGAAATTGATCGTCTTCAGTCCTTACCTGAATTACAGATAACACACACTAATGCAGCCAGCACAATTAACACTGGTTATCAGACAGATTCTACACACACCCAAAGTACACGGGGCTACTTGACCGCGTTTCCGCAGCTCCTTAACTGAGGAACCAACCAACCTACTCCGATGTGATGATTAAAAGCTATAACTGCTACTAATCTACTGTTGATACTTACCTGAAGTTGTGGTGAAATATCTTCAGACTGCTCAGATAACCAATTGTGGTCTACAGTATGTTTTGTTTCTTTTTCTTTTATTAGTCGTTTTACCCTCCAGGGTTTTTTCCCCTTGGACTCAGCGAGGTATCCCACCTCTACTGCCTCCAGGGGCAGTGTCTTGGAGCTTGAGACTTCGGATCGGGGGATACAACTGGGGAGGTGGAACTAGCACCTTGCCCAGGCAGCCTCACATGCAAAGCGAACAGGGGCCTTATGAAGGATGGGATGGGATGGCAAGATTTGGAGGGAGAGAAAAAGAGGAGGGTAGGAGGCGGCCGTGGCCTTACGTTAGGTACCGGCATTTTCCCGGAGACGAAGTGGGAAACCACGGAAAACTATTTCGATGATGGCTCATTTGGACCACACTAAGGCCGAGTGGACCCCGTTCCAGTCTTCATATCACTTTTCAAATTTCGTGGCAGAGCCGGGAATCGAACCTTCGACCTCCTGGGTGGCAGCTAAGCACGCTGACTACTACACCATGGATGTACGTGTATTTAATCTCAGGTTATTTTTCACATATTCAAGTAATTGGAATGATTTTTGTCTCGACCGAATGAGGGTTTCAATATTAATTGTCCAGGAAGATGTTTAATGTCACCTGTTGGTGTGAAAGAAAATTAAGGTCATTTACCTCAAAAAGTACAGAGATAGATTTTACTCGTTGATGTATCAGTCATGTCATTTAAATTATTAACACTTCAGCTGCCACCATTTGACAGGCACACCACAGGCGACAGTCCTGACATCTGATAGCGAATGATAACATCTTCATGTCGCTAGTAGCATGTTTACATGAGAGACTAATTGCTTTTCGTCCTGCAATTACTCATCAATAAATGAAAAACAGACATAAATACTAATGTTTCGAAGAGAATCTATTGGAAAATGTTAAACAACAAGAGTGTAATTGCACACTATTAAATAACATGTGTGTGGAAACATATGTGGAACGAAAAATTATATTTGTAGAGGATGATACTTTAGTGCAGACAAATTACACTTCGTGTGACTCGACCTCCAAACATGTGTGTCGGGCAGATAACAAACCGAAAGAATGGAGGAAAAATGACTAAATAAGACAATGGCATAACGATTATATATATTGTGAACTATTTTGGTTAAAGCAATTGGAACATAATTGTTCGATAATTTAGTTAATTTCCGTTTGCTACACGTATGACATATGCAGTGTAATCTGTCCCTTATTACTTTTTTCCGCAACAAATGTTTTGGTTCAAGTACAATTTTTAGTATCTCTCGTGGATTCTTTTGTAGGAAGAATTCTTAGTGCATGTAATGCCATTTACCGTCAATTTCCTATTGTGCCTTTTTTTTAATACTTTGCCATTACGTTGAACAAATTAAATATAATAAATGTATTATATGTCTTATTACCGGTTAATATTGGACCCATTTAAATGAGTATGTTTTTAGTTTCCTGTTCTTTTTTTCTTTTTTCGCTGCTCTCTTGTTTTCATCTTCTTCTGTTAGACAAAACAAAAGCGAATCGCGTGGTTTCCAAAGCCGCCTGGAAATCTTCCTCGAGGCGGCATGCGTTACACGTACTTCAGCTGTTAACAAAGCAATAATTACCGGAGCAGCGATTATCTCTGTTCGGAACTCTCAATAGGGATAAAGCAAGAAAGAGGGCTTTGGAATCATTTATCCAGATGTACAAATAATTATTTCTCGTCAGATTAGTGTTTTCTTCAAATTGACTGTAAGAATGGTTAATAAGGTTTTGATATAGGCTTACTGTACTCTTGAAATAGATACATTGACCTCCTAAGTCATGCAACTTCACTTCCTATGATTCAATGGCAAAGTTGAAGGCCGAACCTGGCTTCAAAAAGTTCGACAACATAACAAAGCAAAACGACTAATTATACTGTACAACTCTATAAATGCTGATGAGCTTATTTGCAAAGTGACGTAAATCCAAAATTGACGGTTTTTCAGTTATTTCTTTCATAAGCAAGTTTATAGTTTCTCTCAACGTATAGCAAAGATTTTGAGTCGCAATACGTCTTATATCCCATATGATCAGAGATCTAAAAACTACGTTTATTTGCAAAGTGACGTAAGTCCAACGTGTATTTATACTGCCCAACTTTATAAAGGCAATTGTAGGGTACCCAGTGTTTGATTTTTATTTTATTTTTTATTTTTGCCATAGTTTGCTATATTTAGTCGTTTCAAGAGAAGTCAAGGTCATATTAGGTTTTTTAAACCTTCGTGTCTTCCTATTTCTCTGTATGTTGGTCCCACTAATCTCCGGGAAACGGCAGAACGTGATTCGACTAAACATACCAAGAGATGTTGTTATAAAAAATTTAGGAGATTTGCAACATCGTTGTCATTTACCCCCGTGTACTTAGATACGTGTAGGGTTTGTCTGATAACCTGGTTATTGTGGTGTGTCTATTAGTGTGTGTATTTGTAATTTAGGCTCTAATTGGGTAGGAAGTGGCCGTGGCCTTAAGTAAGGATCCATTTCGGCATTTGCCTCAAGTGTAAAGTTTTAGAGCTATTCATTCAATGTTGCCTGTACAAACTGTCAGTTATAACTCTATAATTGGTCAACACGAATTTGCCCAATGATTGGGCGAGGTACAATGTATATACTGTAATATGTGAATAATAAGTGAATATCGCTCCGGGAAATATATAAGTATTAGTTATGATCACTATTATAATGGGGCAATTTTAGGATTAGGCGTTTCGACCTTCAAGCGGTCATCATCAGATCTTGATCACTGGGCTGAGATTTAAATTTATGTAAAACTACTATCTAACTACACGCGATACCGTAACAACTGTAGCTTAGAACCAACAGCTCCGCTGAGATAAGTAACCATAATCACTATATATATAAAAATGAAAAATTGTCTGTTTTTTCTGAATTTCTACGGAAATTTGCGTTATTTACGCGTTTCAGACTGTTTTATGACGGACGCGCGCGAAAATAATTTTTTTGTCTGTCTGTCTATCTGTCTGTGGACAATGTTGTTCCCTTATAACTCGGCTGGGTGGATCAACGTCAAATTTGGTACAGATATCCTTCACTGGCACGACAATAATCATTGATGTAACTCTTCTCTGTACCTCTCATAAAAGGGGACCTACCCCCTTAAAATACTTGCTGAAATAGGCGTAGACGGGCGAGACAAAGCTCATTTTCAGCCCCTCAATGTGAGAAACGAAACTCGGGGACCACATTTTAAGGCCCTAAAACCAACAGTTTTTTAGATATTTCCAGAAAACTAATTTCATTTAATACTATAACGAAAGAATGCAAGCCGGTTACCATGGCAACGGAACCTCACAGGTCCATCTATTGCTGTAAGACGCAATACAATTCCATTTATTACATTACTGAGATAGTTTGCAAACGGCTATAAGGTTATAACGGAACCAAATTATGCTATAAAATGCATAAATGTCATATAATGCACTTAAGGGGGTCAAGGGGTACCCTAGATTTTCTTCACGCGATTTACACGTGGGAATGTGGTACGGAAGGTCTATTATATCCCTATCCCTATATTGTTATATTATTATTATTATTATTATTATTATTATTATTATTATTATTATTATTATTATTATTATTATTATTATTATTATACTACGGCCAACAACGACGAGACAATGCTTATTTTTAGCCCCTTGGTGTCAGAAACAAAACTCGGTGCCCCTAAATAGCAGTAAAGGCTCCCTGAAATGTACATTTTAAGGCTCTAAAACCAACAGTTTCTGAGATATTCCCAGAAAACTAATTTCATTTAATAAACTAATGAAGGAATGCAAGCCAGTAACCATGACAACAATATCTGAAAAGGTGACGTCCAACTTTCCATCTATTTCTGCAAGAAGTAAAGCCACTCCATATATTAAATTTCTGTGAATGTTTGCAAATGGCTATACGGTTATTACGGAATCAACTAAAACTGTAAAATTCTTCAATGCGCTTAAGGGGGTCAAGGGGTACCCTAGATTTTTTTCACACGACTTAAATGTGCGTTATGTCGTACAGAAGGTCTATTATATCTTCAAACAGAAACATTATTTTCAAAAATTCCTGAATTGAAATACGGTAGTTTTCTTTCTTTCTTTTAGGAATTTGGGCCATTGGAGTCTAAAAAACCTGAATTTTCATGCACCACAAGCCTTTATAATTTAATAAAGGGGTCTTCCTCTGGATGGGGACTTGACACAACAGTGAAGGTCAGTTTTATTTGACGTGTATTGCGTTTCGTCTACCAGGTTTTTTTTTCACGTCAGGAAGTACACGATAGGTAAATTTAGTTTCAGAGCATATTTTAACTAATCATTTTTCTTTGTCGACAAACAGGTTCCAAGTCTCTAACCATTGCAGCAGTAGCTCAATTGATTACGTCTGGCTATTAATACCGAAGACCGTTCGAAGAATGGGTACTTCTGCTAGTATGTATAATAAAATTCAAGTGCATGCTCCAAATTTATTTTTAGTATTGTATTGTTCTAACTGTATACACGTGCATAATAGCCATACGTAATTATGTACTACAAAAAGTAGCCGTTACTAGTTACAGCGTTACAATTACTGAATTAATGTGTAATGTCATTGCCCTCTCGTTACCACATAATGTAGTCATAACTACAGTCGAGGGGTGGGTGGAGAGTGGTTAGTCACCGCCAGTTGACTAGCATTTGCCGATAAAAAAAGAGCAGGACGGGAAACCCCGAATGCTGGCATTGCATTTATTACATACGGCGCTGGCAATATAGGCCTATCTTAGTTGAGATAATTAGGCCTACTACTTGTGATGAAGTACTGTAGGCTATCTCGTATCCCGTGAACACGGTTAGGTATGGAACAAAACATTGAATTTTCCTAATGGAAACTTATCTTCTCAAGAAGAAGTCTTCCAGTAAATGTGTTCGTAAGTTTCAGCGCCGTGCGATTTTTACTTGTTGGGGAACTTTAACTCCAGAATGGTAGCGTTCGTCTCCGCGGCGAAAACGGGATGCTCTTCTGCTTTCCCCGCTTCTCCCTTTTGTCCAATCCCCAGCAGTGTTTGGCAGTCCTAAGATACAAAGCAAATAGTAAAAATCCATAAAATCCCCCAACACAATCAAAATTAGTCACAATTTGTCAAAACATCTCAAAAAATAAAAACACCAAAAGAAAAATACTTGTATTCTAAAAAATCTAAAATTAAAATTAGTCAAAATACAAAAAAAAGAATACAAAATTAGCAAGAAAAACTCAACAGTACAAAAACACTCAAAAAACAAAATAAGTTAAAATACAAAACGAAAACATAGCCTACACCATTAGTCAAAATTAGTGAAAACCATCTCAAAAATTACAAAATAAATACAAAATTAGTAAAAAGCATTAACAAAAATCAAACAAAATAATCAAAACCAGTCTCCATTCTGCTAGCCAAGAGAATGAAGTAAAAGTTGACGTAAGTGGTATTTTTTTAATCAGTTTCTTGAATCGTAGTCTTCACCGATCCGATGTGTACAAAAGATATAGAGAAACAATCCGCGTTCTCTGTACGCTGTGGATAACGAAATAACTGCACTGCTACAACATATCAGTGAGGATCAATTACAGAGAGTGTACCATAACTTCCTACGTTAGTGCAATGTTTGTCTAGAAAATGAAGGACAGCATTTCCAGCAACTACTGTGAAATTCATGTAATGATGATTGTTGAGTACGTTAATAAGTGTAAATTTGTTAAACTGGTTGGGCGCTACGCTCTGCTAGTGCCAGTGCCTTGCTCGACAGGCGGCTTGCCAGAGTGCCCCGGCCATCGCACGGCGACTTCAAAGCTCCGTTATATAGGGAGGGCTCTCATTGCAGTAGCGACGTTACAGTTACTGAATTAATTAGTAACGTTATTGCACGTGCAGGAAGCGCCAACCTAACCCTGCGCCAACCCTGCATTAGACGGAGCAATAAAGAAAATTCCCTATCCACGTTAATTTGGCTACGATTTTAATATTGCAGAAGGATATTTCCCTCCCTCAGTCGAGTCAAAAGTCAAAATAATTATGTAACTAAAAAACATTAATCAACTCTGGTTTGGACTCCTCTGATTCACATAAAGGGACAGGTAATATATTAATGTATATCGCCACAAAGGGTGAGCATGAAAACATCTGTACTGTACGAGAAGTCATGCATGTGTGATTCACTGCTGTGCTGTAATAGGGAAGGTGCAATGTGGTGTATTCAGTAACAAGGGGACATTACAAATGCCCCCCCTCGCAACACTTACCTGCATTATACACAGGTGTGCAAATAATTAGGCTAAACGCTCGTTTTCGAAAATTTCATTTATACTTTTCATGATTTAATGCACTAAATATATTTAAAGGCGCTGAAGTTATTTGAAATATTTAACCATCAGTCTTCATTACATTTTATTTTAAGACATTTCTAGTAAAATTATTTTAGGCTATAGAACTTCCACTGAAAGTAGGGTCTCGTTAATACGAAATGCCACACGGTTTGTTTTGCTTACTATAGGCCTATTCTACTTTTCGTGTGAATTTAGAGATGAGGAATTCAAAATCGTTTATACTGATCATCCGCTCTTGTACTATACAAAGATTCGTGGATCATGGATTGAAAAAATACGATTTAATCGGCACATTCCAAAGTCCATGAAGCGGCTTCCGTAGCGTAGTTGGTAGCATGCTGAGCTTCTAGGCCCAAGATCGTGGGTTCAAACGGGGCCGAAGTTGTCGGATTTGTTAAGAGCGTTACAAATCCCTCAGTATGCCTTTCTTCGGAGGGGAAGTAAAGCCGGCGGTCCCATGTCATAGATATATGACATGATAAAGAAGCTTCCACTAATTACACTTGTCTGAAGCTAAATTATAGGTTATATTTGACTATCGCTCTTAGGTTCCAGGATCCGACTGCGGTGGCATCTAGTAACAACGTTCAGAACTAGTTGGTCGTTGACGGTGGCGTTTGGTAGCAAAAGTTGGAACTACTTGAAATCGAATGTCTGCAGTCCTTACTCGAATTAAAAACAGATGACACACACTAATACAGCCATCACAATTAACACCGGTTATCAGATTCTACACACTCCCGAAGTACACGGTGCTACATGACCGCGTTGTCGCAGCCCCTAAACTGAGGAACCAACCAACCAAAGTCAATGAGAAAAGGGAAAACGCACCCAGCTCAGGTTTCCCTCGGAATACCCAATTCTAAAAATTTCCAGTCCTAAATCCTTATGGGAAATTTTATAAGCTTACGGGGAAGAAAACTTAAACTAGGGTGATAAAGGATGTCATCCGTTGTTCATTAAAATGGTTTTGAATAAAACAATTCTTCTTATTCTGCTTCGTCAAGTACCGTGTTCGGTCCCCCGAACGTTGGCGATCATCATGGAAAAGGCACCTCTCTTCAACAGATCGAATCCGTGACCACTCCTTGATATTCTGAAGCCAGGACATCTATCTTCTGTCTCGGCCTTGTCTGCCATCTATTTTGCCTTGTAGTATGAGTTGAAGAACTGCTATTATTGGCCTCTACGTACATGACCCAAATAGGCAGTTTTTTGATACTGAACGGTAGACAAAAGCTGAAGATTACATTTTGCTCTTCTGAGGACATCTCTGTTAGTAACTCTATCAGCCCAAGGTATTTTAAGCATTCGTCTATGAATCCACATTTCGAAGGCCTCTAATCGTTTCATGTTGTTGACCTTCCAAGTCCAAACCTCCATACTATACAAGAGTGTCGACCAGACATAGGATCGAGCCGATCTTTGTCGGAGCTTCATATTTAAGTTGTCATTCTTGACATTTTCCTATTTTCCTATTTACACTGCGTGCCATTTCCATACGGCTTCTGATTTCAAGGTCGGGATTTAAATCGTCAGTGTTGATACTCCCTAGACCTCTGATGTTCAAAGCAATTCTGACTGATCTACAGTAAGTTCTCTATTTGATTCTAATAATTTGCACACCTCTGTAATGACTACAAGCCGTAATGAAACACCAAAGATTATTTATTTAGTCGTGTGCATAGGTCTCCACGGAATATCGAGATAATAATAATAATAATAATAATAATAATAATAATAATAATAATAATAATCAAATCGTATGGCCTCGGGTGCCAGGTGCAAGCTTTGTTATTTGACACCCTGAGGGCATCTTGCATGTCGAATTTCGTTGTTCCTTGAAGCACTATGAAAGTGAAGGAGGTTAGATATCTAAGCTCCTTGATACTATAGCGCTTTCTAGTAGAGAAATGAGGAACTTTGTGTTGGCGGAAAATCCCAGAGATTAATTTTTGCCAATATGAACACGGCCTACTGAATTCAAATGGCTTCTATAACATGCCAATATCGTATGACATGCGTATCGTGATTTATGTCGCCTTTCAAAAATCACTTACCACGACCAGGAGCGAACCTGCAAGCTTGAGGTTGGTAGACCGACATGATAACCACTGACCCACCGAGGCAAACTAATCTCGAGATGATTCCGGCTTACACACTACTAACAGAACGGCTTTTGGTATTAACGGACAAATACTAACATTGTCATAAATAAGTTACGTTTTCACCTGTTTATTAAACGTACATAACTAGCAGCCATAATGAAATATTAAAGATAATTTATTTAGTGCTTAGGTCTCCACGGAATCTCGAGATGATTCCATCTCATACAGTAGGCCTACTAGCAGAACCGACAAACACTAACATTCCCGTAAAAAAGAAACGTTTTGACCTCTTTATTAATCATTCATAATGGCTGGCTGCGTTGCTCAGTGGTAACGTTCTCTCTTGCTGTTCCCAAGGTTTCAGGATCGAATCTTGGCGCAGTCAACTGGTATTTGAGGCGCAAATGCGAGGGAGCCGTGTCAGTAGATTAACTGGCACTTTAAATATCCTTCGGGGCAAATTTTTGGCACCACGGCATCTCTAAAAGCTGCAGTAGTTAAAGGGGACGTAAAACAAATAACATTATTATTATTATTATTATTCATACATAACTACTTTTGCCCCCCACACCTCGTATTCTGTAAAATTAAGTGGAGTCACATATTTACCATCCAATTTAAGGGGGTACATACAACTTAAGGAGCCAAAACAATGACGATTTTAATGTTCTAACCGTGCCTGTCATACATCTTGTACAGCAATTATATGCAGTCCAAGGAAACAAACACATCTTGCTATTAGAAAATAATAAAATCAAATCGTAACTATTTTTAAAATCCATTTTTCAAAAGTTGGTTCTTGCTTTGTGCTAATCACCATTTCCCTCGTATCACCCATGTTTATAGGAATTCCTGAGTTTTTTGTTTTCTAACGTGGGTGTTAAATAAATGCGAACATAGCGGATGGAGCGTGTTGCGATGTCTAAGCTTATATTATTGGCGGTAATGTATGGAATGCAACTATATAAATATTAGAAATATCATGGTAAATGTCTACTTTGATGGAGACATTTTGTAGCTAGTTGTTTTACACTTGAGTGCAAGAACAAGATAATGACCGATAGTTTCCGAAATTGTGATTTACGTTAGCTGAAACCCATGCATCCCCTCTTACGTTTAGTAGTTTATATTTATTTCTCATATATAGTACAGTACTCATTTTGTTTATTTAATAGAAAAACTATCCCTACTTGAGGTGGCCCGAAGTTATATCACGCTACATTGCCATTAAACAGCAAGAAGTACGATGATGGGATAACTTTGGCATGCAAGTACATTCCTCCCGTGCTTGTGAAACGGTATTGTTATGAACCCAATCACAACGCACCCCTAAAATATCAATTAACCCTAAAACCATGGAAGACTAGAAGGGCCCAACCAGGAAATACAAACACATGAAGCAAGTCTATGGAAGGATTCAACAAAGGGATGCAATCATTGCCACAGAAATACAAACACTCGAAAAGCTTGCGACTGCATTGCGTAAAATGAATTCTTTGACGACAACACAAGACTTTAAAAAGGCAACAATGTCAACGAAAAAGGACCAGTCCATCAGGGGGACGTTGGCCGTCGGGACACGATGTAGCCTATGAGACCTCCAAAGAGTAAAGTGCGTTCCGAGCAAGCGTTTCGAGTGTTTGTATTTCTGTGGCAATGATTGCATCGCTTTGTTGAATCCTTCCGTAGACTTGCTTCATGTGTTCGTATTTCCTGGTTGGGCCCTTCTGGATTTCAATAGTTCACAGTATATATATATGGTATACCTAAAATAGGAGGGTGCAAGTTTTGGTCTAGAATGTAAAGCAATGTTTCAAGAACTTTTAAGTAACATTTTCTTCATTTTTTTAATGAATAGGCCTATCATTAATTTCCATGTGATTAACATTTGAGGTCATTTATATGAAAACCATTACAATTACTACATAAACTCCAGTAATACTTCTAGGTCTCTGCCGTGTCCGCAGTGGAGTTTTGCCTACCTGTACCTAGTTCGACTCATCAGCAGGCTCCTGGTACACATTGCCTGGATCCCACTAGCATAGTGAACCTTATATTACGTTCGATGCTTTCAGCACTCTACTACACAATGCGGCGCAGTGGTTACGTTATCACCTGCTCTGCTCAAGTTTGCGGAATAGAATCTAGGCCCAGTCACTTGGCATTTGATGGTGCGCAAATGCGAGGGAGGCGTGTCAGTAGATGTACTGGCACTTAGAGATCCACTTCAGGGCAATATTCAGGCATCCTGGAGTCTCTAAAGTCACAGTAGTTAAAAAGGACGTAAAACCAATTACATTATATTCTTCTTCCTATTATTATTATTCGTTATACACATTCAAAGAGCGTATTTGAACTTGTTAGTTGGCCTGATGGTTTTCGCCTTCTTATCATCCCAAAATCTGTTCATGAATGCACTGTTACGTTCTGTGGACCACTTCCTACCGTTTTCTTCTTAGGTTTCTCCACGAATTTGTGGTTGCCTGCTATTGTCCTAACGGCTTCACGATATTCTGTTGTGTGTGATATTTATTTCTTTGTTTCTTCTAGCCAGTTTATTTTGACCTTCTTTGAGCTGATTACTTTCAATAATTGGATAGTCTGTCGATGTCCATTCTAGAGAAATGGTCATAGAATTGTTGGTGACACTTGCGTACGGCATCAGTGAACCTGTCAGTTACGGAATAGAGGTCCTCTGTCCTCCTCTTCCATTTCTCTCGTGGGACCGTAAATTTTCAATTTCTATAGTTTTAGTGTGACCACCAAGGTTTATGGTTTCTGAGGCGTTTAAAGTTTCCGGTAAAATAACTGTCTTGTATTGTCGTGATTTAGCATTGCACGATACGGCTTTTTTGATGTAGTAATTTCCCTTTAGTCTGTACGCCTTATGGAGCTTGGTGATCCTTTCTACGTAGGCCCTAGTGTCTATTCCCCATGGTAGAATGATTTCTCCACGGTATTTGAAATGTGCCGTTTCCTATCTCTAGCGTTTTTTTTGTTGTATTTTGCTAATTTGATGTCGATTTTCCATCTTCCATTTTCCTCCAAAGCCATTGCCAACGTCTTAGGAACAACTCCCGTAGAAGAGATCACCACTGGCAAAATTCTCACGCATTTTAGTCCCCACTGTTTTCGTATTTCTTCAGCCAACGGTGTGTACTTGTTTGTTCTTTAGCTTGCGTAGTTTGCATATGTTGGCTAGGTGAGACAGCAATGTCTATCAAGTAGGCCTTTTGGTTTCATATATTGAGATATACAATATCAGGTTGATTGGTCAAGGCTTTCTGGTCGGTTAAAATAGGTCCATCCCAATACATCTTAAAATGTTCGTTTTCAAGCACGTTGGCAGGCTGGTAATTGTAGTACACCATGTTCGTATCCAGAAGTCCACATTTTATAGCTATCTCTTGATGTAAGATCTTAGCAACATCATTGTGCCTCTTGGTATACCAGCCAGCGTAGAGCAGTCACCGATGATATGCTTTATTGATTTAAGCCCATTAAGGACTTATGACTAGTTCTTTTTGGATGCTCGTTTCCGTTCCCAATACCTCTTTAGCCCTGCCAATAGTTTTCCTTCGTTTCCTGTGAAAGAGGTTTACGAGATTTAACAACCGTTGGTAGGGGTGACCACGAATTATCCATGTGACACAATTTGGGACGGCCATAGACATCAGTATCAGAAATGTCAACGGAAGCTAAGTCCTTTTCTTACTTCATTGAGCCACAAGCTTCCAGTCTTGTAGCTTTGGACGAGTGAGAATATTTTATATTATTATAGTATTACTATAACTATACGACACGTCAACAACTTCGAAGAATCGCTGGAGTTTAGGTGCTTGGCCATGTAAGCCATATTCCAGTCACTACAAGTATAGGAATTAGGTTTCTTATATTTCAATAATCACAACATTCTTTCAAACATCTGAGTGCAAGAAATGAATAATAATTCCAAAACGTATTTCCTCCTTGTTTCATATATCTGTAAAATCAATAAACTAGGGAATTGTAAGAAATATGCACATTCACTTGTACTTACACACTGAATTTAAGTATTTTTTGTGGTGTAGCGGCTAGCATTCTTGGCTGTCACCCCGGAGGTCCAAGTTTGATTCCTGGCTGTGCCTAGACATTTTAATTCTGGTGTGAGGGCTGGAACGGGGTACACGTAACCTCATAAGACAAAACTGAGAGGAGGAAAGCTCGATTACCCTCTCAGCCATCTTGGAAGTGGTCTTCCGTGCTTTTACACTTCCACTCCAGCCAAATGCCGGGGTCGTTCCTAACTTAAGGCCACGACCCCCTCCTGCCCAATCCTATCCCTAATTCCTGAATTTAGTCGCAATAATAATTCAATAGAACACAGGTTAACGTACTTGAAATACATTAACAATAACGCAACAACCATAGAAGTGAACATTAACATCTGTAAATAATATTGACGCGTTAAACAAGATTTTACGAACTTCGCTATCGTTTTACCCTCCAGGGTTGGCTTTTCCCACGGACTAAGCGAGGGATCCCACCTCTACCGCCATTGAGGGCAGTGTCCTGGAGCTTGAAACTCTGAATCAGGGATACAACTGGGGTGTGTGACCAACACTACGCTCAGGCGGCCTCACCTGCAAAGCGAACAGGGGGCCTGATGAAGGGATGGGAAGAGTGGGACGGTTAGGCAAGGAAATGGTAAGGAGGCGGCCGTGGCCTTACAGTAGGAACCATCCGGCATTTGCCCGAAGACGAAGTGGGAAACCACGGAAAACCACTTCGAGGATGGCTGAGGTGGGAATCGAACCCCCTCTACTCATATTGGGCACCCGAGGCTGAGTAGACCCCGCTCCAGTCCTCATACCACTTTTCAAATTTCTTGACAGAGCCGGGAATCGAACCCAGGACCTCCGAGGCGGCAGCTAAACATGCTGACCACTACGCTACGGAGGCGACCCGATTTTACGAACTTAAGTAATCTAAACATTGTATATTTGTGCATAAATGTAATTCATAAACATCGCACATTTATTAAGCCAAAGTGCACAGGATCTGAAGATGATCGCTTGACTTGATGATCGAAACATGTCATCCAATTAAGTACCCCCGACCCTCCACCCCCAATTTTGTACATAAAAGTGTGTTATTCTGTGATAAATATCTTATGCAACATTTCTCATGTTAGGCCATGTTATATTTGAATTGCAGCCAATGGCCATAGCGAGGTATTTTAATAGAACGCCCATAGGCTCCCCATCAAGTTCAATTTCAAGTAGTTCCAACTTTGGCTACCAAATATACCGCCACTGTCACTGACACCTAGCAGCCAACGTTGGAAATTGATAGAGCATTTCTAACCAAATTTAGCTACACACTACCAATCCAATTGTAGTGGTACGTTATTTTACGTGCCATAAATCTATGAAATGGGCCTTCCATCTTTACTTCCCCTCCGAAGGAAGGCATACTGAAGAATTTTAACGCCCTTAAAAATCCGACGACTTCGGCCGGGTTTGAACGCGCGATCTTGGGCATATCAGTACAGCATGCTATGTTTGGGCATATAAATACTTGTTTTCCCGCCTAATATAATTGGGCACAATTTGTGTTGACCGACTGAAAAGCTTTCTTTAATAGAAATAGGCAACAAAGAGGCTTCTATCACGCGACGTCTATTTTAAATTGTTTTTCTTCGGAGGGTGGCAGGGGGATTTTAAGCAACCTTTAACTTTATACATTTAAGGACATTTACTGATTGTTGCATATTAAATGTAGTAATTGCGAAGATTATAAAAAATGAGCATACCGTACTATAATTTTTGTTTCCACAATAAGTCGTTAAAAGTGGTTGGCTTAATTTTGAGGACCCGCTATCATTCTGTACGTCTCTTCACACAGCTGTTAACGTTTGAATATACAATGCTATCCCCTTGTCCCTGTGGACTCATGAAATATGCAATATCTCGTCTTCTGTGGCGACTGGCGATGACTTAACGACAGATCCTCTGCCCCCGTGAGACACGCAACCCACTTGACTGATCAATTCCCCTCCTCTTCTATTTATAAATATTAGATGGCGTCGCTTTTATTGGCTTGTGTACTTTTGTACGGGGATGTGAGTGTTGCTAGGTTACCACCACTGTGCAACACGGCACGTCCATGGAGAAGGAACAGTAATGGCGACGGAGCGCGTTCTATATGCCGGGGGGAGTCCATCAACATCCACAGACTCCAGAAATTATAAAATTCATAGGGGAGAAATTCTTATTTAGTCCCTGAAAATGATCCTTCCTCCACTATTAAAATAATTGGAGGAAGATCACAAGTCAAAAACATCGAGAATCAAGAGAAAAATATCATCAGATAAATTTTAGGACCAACATATAAGAACGGAGTTTTGACGAAAAAGAAGTCAGATGAAATCTATGAAAGTATTGAAAAAGTCACAGAATCCATCAGAAAAATTCACATTCAATAGAACCCCTCTCGTCCACCCTCGGCTGGTCCGCCGCTCCGGTTGATCCGACCATGCTCAAGCCGAGCTTGCCCCGACTCGTAGAGGTCACTCACTACCCGTGTAGTTTACTGGTACTGTACTTGTTGTTAACGCTTGTCCGTTTAGTGCTTCGTAATCTCTCGTATCGTTCCTGTCGTTGTCCGTGTTTTGTACAGTACGTAATACACTATGGAGTTTTTAGTGCTTACTGTTGGTTGGTTTCACGACATTGTTCTTCTGTGTTTGTTACAGTACTGTACAGTAATTTGATAACTGCACATTATGTGTAGCCTACTGTACAGTTCTATGTGTTTCTTTTCAACACGTCAGGAGTGAATCGTAAATACGTTACTCTTTCATTAAATGAAAAATTAGTAGTGCTACGGAGACTGGACAAAGGGGAATCACTACAAAACATTGCCAAGGAACTAAATGTAGGCGTTGCGACAATAAAAGATTGGAGAAGAAAACGGAAAGACATTGTTTATTTAGCGTATGGCATTACACTTGAAACACAATAATAATAACAAATAATAATAATAATAATAATAATAATAATAATAATAATAATAATAATAATAATAAAGTAAATACAAGCACAGATGTGTCTAGTCAATTTATCCTGTCCAGGCTCGATGGTGTAGCACTGAAAATGTCGATGGGGTCACCTAGGTATGCTCTTATTTTGCAGTCTTCCACAAGGTGCCTGATGGTCTGATTCGATGAACCACAATCACAGCAGGGGTCTGGCCGCTTCCCCCATTTGTGCAGGTTGTATGCACAAACTCCATGTCCTGTACGGATGCAGTTAATGGTCTTCCGTATATGTCGCGGTTGTTCAAAGCCCTTGATTTTCTTTATGGGATCAATGAGGTCACGTACTTCGGGTGGGGCATTTCTAGTCCATGTTTGACGCCACTTAGCTGCAATGTTGATATTACTATCAGCAAGCTGTTGAGGCAGTCGCAGGGGCGGATTCCTGGACCGGAGCCGGTTTATTGCCATGTACAGTGACGATAGATGGTGAAAACGCTCTCAATAATCGCAAAACATTGAAAAAACTAAACTTGAACTGCTTGGCAACGCATTGTGTATGTGGTTCTACCAAGAAAGAAGGAAAGGAACCCCGACATCTTGAGTTCAGACATTGTTTATTTTAAAGCAAATCCGTATTTTTCTATACTTTCTGATAATCTGACCATTTTTGCGTTCCGACCAAACCCTCAGTCGCAAAGGTGATGGATTACAGGGGTTGTACCGTATACAAAATAGATAGCAATAGGCTAACAAAGAAAATTTTAAACGTAACACTATCTCTGAAAAAGACACAATTGAATAACACAAGACCTACAAGAAATTGGTACCAACGGACTCATTTACAGCAGAATAACTTCTGAACCCTAATAATTGGATACAAATTTGCTTAGAAACCTACATCGAAGAATACAGGATGGACAGAAGAACGCAAAAGAGAGTAGAGTGAAGGTATGAAGAGAGATTGGGAAGGAAAGGGGGAATTATAGTGCTAAAAATCTAACGTGCTCGTTAGTTGGGCATAGCAAATAATAATAATAATAATAAACATGTTGGAATGCTGTCAAAATACAGAGAACTTTTAGAACTGATAAGGAAGCAATGGCACATGGCACAAGTCAGGACAGTCCTTATGATCATCTCCAGCACTGGCGAGATTCCGTACAACTTAAAGGAATCTCTCATAGAGTTGAAATTAGAGCCAGGCCTTTTTAAGTTGAAGCAGAAGACAGTCATACTTTTGATGTAGCAGAGTAATGATACTACAGAATGCAGTCACCGAGAGATTACAGATTTTGCTCCTCATGATGTTTATCTGGGATTATATATGTTTTCTTTCCAGAAAATATGTTGCGAATGTGTAAGCGTATGCGAGAAGTAAATAACAACAATAATATAAATAATTCATGTTTTTAGGCATTCCAGGCCGTGAAAGCCTTAATATACGAAGCACGTCCATAAAGTAAGATCCGTTTGGTAATAAAATTAAATTGTGTACATATACAGAAAAAATACTTATTGCACAACATTCTACACCTCTTAAACTACTTTTCCACATAACTGCCGAACTTTTGCAGGCATTTGTGATAGCGTGGCACACGTTTATGGATACCTTCTTCATAGAAGTTTGCCTCCTGTATCTTCAACCAGTTGGAAACATCTTCTTTCAGCTCGTCGTCATTGTTGAAGTGTTGACCGCCAAGGAAAGACTTGAGATGTGAGAACAGATGAAAGTCGCTAGGGGCGAGGTCAGGGCTGTATGGAGGGTGGTCTAACACGTCCCAGCCAAATCCCTGTGGGGGGTTTTTCGTCACATTTGCAGTGTGTGGTCGTGCGTTGTCGCGAAGAAAAACAACACCTTTTGACAGCAACCCTCGGCGCTTATTCTGTATTGTGAGGCGCAATTTCCTAAGTGTTTCGCAGTAAGCAACTGCGTTGATTCCATTGATTGCCGCTTACTTTCAGGGGTGTCGTAAGAAACCCAAGTTTCATCTCCTGTGACTATCTGTGTCAGAAATTCTTCGCCGCGTTCATTGTAACGGGTCAAAAACTGAAGTGCACTACCCTTCCGTTTTGTTTTGTGTTGCTCCGTAAGAATCTTTGGTACCCAACGTCGGCAAAGTTTACGAAAGTTCAGTTTTTCGGTAACAATTTCATGAATTAGTGATCGTGAGATTTGGGGAAATTACATAGCGAGAGCACTAATTGTAAACCTGCGGTTTTCCCGGATCTTGTCATCAATCGCGTGAACCAGTTCTTCTGTAACCAAAGATGGACGCCCACTTCGTTCTTCATCGTGCACTTCACTACGTCCTTCATTGAACTGTCGGGCCCATCTTCTCACCATTGAATCACTCATCGCATTGTGTCCATACACTTCGCAAATTTGCCGATAAATTTCAATTGGTTTCACTTTCCTAGCATTCAGGAAACGTATCACAGATCTGATTTCACAAGCGGCGGGATTTTCAATCAACACCGACATTGTACCAGTAAACATGCACAACAACGCGTACGTGGCTAACAGCGCTCTCCAAATGGCGCACGTTTCTTCTCCTTGATACAGAGCGTCTACCGCGCATATGCGGAACTGCGCTGCAGCGGAACGTACAACTAGTTGAAGACACAGGCGGACACGTCTATGAAGAAGGTATACAAAAACTCGTGCCACGCTACGACAAATGCCTGCAACATTTCGGCAGTTATGTGGAAAATTAGTTTAAGGGTTGTAGAATTTTGTGCAATAAATAATTTTTCTGTATCTGTACACAATTTAATTTTATTACCAAACGGAACTTACTTTCTGGACGTACTTCGTACATATGTAATAATACTAATGCGAAGATTATTGCTAGCTGTTATAAAAATTGTAGTAAATTCTTTCCTGGTGTTACATTTTGGAGCTTAAATATTATGAACATCAGCTGCGTGTACTTCTTCAATAGACCGTAACAATCTAGACCAATAATCTATGAGAGTTTAATTAAAATTATCCAATTATAGTTATCTATTTCGATAGCTAAGCTAAGTAACATATTACCGCTGAGCTCTTATAAAACCTTTCTGTAATAAATTCGAAGATATTGAGAACCGTCTAAATATTTCGGATGGTCGCCATGTTGGAATTTTATATGTAGCCTATAAGCCATAGAGTAATGCACCATTAAATGAAAATTATTGCGTAGGTTCATTATTCAAACTTTCACTTCGATCGCTAAAAATGTCTGTCAGAAAACTTAGTAAGCATGGTAAATTATAACTAATAAATATTAAGATATTAATCACCCGAAAAATGAACTATTTATTTTAATGTTGCAAAACTTAGTAATGACAACCACATCTGATGATGCTTGCTTGACGAGCGAAACATGGCATCTCTTAGTTTTCTCCTTCTTCAATAGACCGTAACAATACATAGGCTACCAGATGAATCAGCTGCCCCTAATAATATGGTTTTATGCTGGCCAACTAACGCGTGTTGTCAGGAAGGTCCATATTTCTCTGCTTGTAACCCGTATGGTACTAATGCACTGCAAGCATATCCCGCAAACGATACTGAACACTATTGTTCTTCCCTCGCATTAGTCTGTAGTCACATCGAGGGGAAAATAATAGTGTTCAGTATCGTTTGCGGGATATGCTTGCAGTGCGTTAGTATAATATGGGATGCAAGCAGAGAAATATCGACCTTCCTGATAACACGCGTTAGTTGGGCTGCATCAAACATTATTATTAAGGGCAGCTGATTCACCTGGTTGTATTATATAGCCTACAGTGTGTATAGAAACTCTCTCCGCAGCGAAGTCAGACGCTTGCGGGTCTGGCAACTGGGCACTCGTTAACCTTGGAGCTTGCTCGCCTGCTTGCGGTCACTGAGCACTGCTCAGCCTGATGCTTGAATGTGAGAACACTGCTACAAAATGGTTGTTCAATTCGTATGTTAATGCATTAACTATGACAAAATTAGCGGAGTGATTGCTAGTGGGATCCGTTGCCAAATTGAATGTGGACGAGTGAGTGTGCTAGCATATTCACGTCACTGCGGAGAGACTTTGTATACACCCTGTATCTTAATCCCATGTAATTTATTTCAGATTATTTTTTCACGTATTCCAGTTATTGGAATTATTTTGGGTTGACGGATTGAAGGTTACAATATCAACTGTTATAACAAAGTTCAATTGTAGATAACAAATTGAAAACGAATGCATGTTTACGCTATTAATTTGGCCACTTCTGTAATAGATTTCGTATTATTTATGCACTTAGAAACCTGTGTACATGGACGTTGTTCTCTCTAATACTAGTACAGTAATAACATTCACCTTTCATGTAGTAGTCGAGTTCCTTCTTTAATATTACATAACTTAAATTATTTGTGAATCACTTGGACTGTCATTAAAACTTATCGATCTGCCTCGCCTCGTCTGTTATTCCGAACCTCAATATTTTAAGGCTGACCTGGAAATGGAGAGTTTCGTGATTGCTTCTTAATAACTTATTATGCAGTCTGATAAAGTGGCGTCACTCATTGGCATCAACATTTACCATCTATTACCATGAAAACGCTGTCCTTTCATAAAGTAATCCTTAACTATCCCGGAAAAATACAAGAATCCTTGAGATCTCCAAATTACGACATAAGAAGTGATTAGGACAATCAAAATTCATACAAGGAGACATGTGCATATGTGAACCCTCATTACTGACAAAATACAACACAGATTCTCATAAATCACACAGTGTAGCCGTGCGTGCTTAGTCACGTAATATGACTGCAAGGAGAGATGAGAGTCCGGAGAGCGAAGGTTCGAATCCCGGCAGCCAACTTAAAATTGGTTTTCCCAGTGTTTTATAACACTCCCTGCTGGCAAATGGCAAGATCGTACTTCATTCCAAGTCTCGAAAAAGTTGTTGTTGTTTCGTAGAGGCTTGAACATTGCGGTCGACAGCAACATGTTCACTTAGGTGTGTAAAGAATTTGTTAACATGTGTTATTTTTCTGACTGTAATTGGAATTATTAAGGTTGCGCAAAGAACTCAGTTTAACATTTTGTGACTGATGTTATAGTTGTATTGTTCTTAATGAACATTTAAAAAAACTAAACTTCGTTGTAATTCTGCTACGGTTTTGCATCCAGAGGAATTAATTTTAACGTTAGAAAAGTTGAATGTTTGGAATTATTGATCTGGTGTCTTCTGCACAAAACGCCTCTTATTATGTAAGACCACTATTTGCTAGATTCCGTCATAACAACGCTAATAGATGATAACTGTACCTGGATGCAATCTGCATCTGGAGATAGATTTTACAATCTTAAGTACATGGACACTTCCATTACAAAAAGAATAGATTATTTTCAATAATCAATTATACCAATTAATACTAATTTAAACATTTATAACAAATTTTAATTTATTACGTTCTTGTAGGATATTTTTCACAGATTATCAATAGAGACGATTAGCTATATAAGGTTTTAGTTTTTAAGTTTAAGATTCTTTTAATAATAATATATTTATTGTATACTAATGTACATAAATTAGATGCTTGCAATTGCACAAAAAGTTATTCCTTGCTATAGCCCTCTTTCGATCTTTCTCGTCTACGACAGATGGTTATATGATATTTGTCACAGTATTTATTGTACAGTGTACACACACATTCCTCGTTTAGTTCATGACACTTTTCGTTCTTACAAATTTTATGGTGGATACCATGGATTGTTAATCTTGTTATTCCATTCCGAAGGTATTGTTTTTTTCTTTTTTTTTGTCCATCTCCTGTCAATCATTGCATCTGTGCCATAGAAGTTATGCGAAATTTCTGCACGCTTCCTCTCTCTCTCGTCTGAACCAATTTTGTCGCTTGCTCAGTGGATAGCGGGTAGAGGGGGGGGGGGGGGGTAGTAGTTTCTATCGATGTAAAATGGTTCTCTTGCAAATTATTTATTTGATATTATTTTCATTGATCATATTTTCCTGGATAACATCATATTATTTTAGACGATATTACACCATTTTATACAGAAAATATTGATTTAAAATTCTTCCCCTTTTGTTGTTAGAATGGTTCGATTGAATACAATTGGTGCATTCTCGCATTTTTTAAGTTGAGAACTGGCGTGAAAAAATACAACACGAGGACTCGCGCCAGGTCATTTTGACCTATAGCGTGTCACTCTCTTTTTGTCGACTCTTAAGGTTCTACTTTATAATCCATTTTCATTATTATAGCCCTGAAATACGGAGACCCGCGACGTAGGCGACGGCACAATGGCTGGGATGGGGAGCTGCAGAAAATCTGGAGGTTGGAGTTTCTAATCCAGGCACTGGCAGTGAGTGTAGTTTCTCCCAAGTATAGGGGGCTGATATCCAAGATATCAATAGCCCCTGAAATAAATTAACAACAACAACAACAACAACAACAAAATAATAAAAAAACAAGATGCTCAGTAAAGAACATATAGCCCACTTTATCCTAAATGTATGAGTATAGTTATAACTCGTTGTTTTTATCAAAGAGTATAATAGAATCATTTCTTGGTTGAAGACCTTAGAAACTATTTACCTCTACCAAACACCACAACCTCGAAAATAACTGCTACCATCATTGAAGAAAGATAAGAAGTATCTAAAGAATGTTACGGATCTGGAGACATAATCGACCGGACTGGCTGCGTGGCTCAGTGGTAATGTTCTCGGTTGCTGGGCCCTATGTTGCAGGTTCGTATCCTGGCGCAGTCAGCTGGCATTTGAGGGTGCACAAATGCGAGGGAGCCGTGTTAGTAGATTTACTGGCACGCTAAAGATCCCCTTCGGGGCAAAATTCCGGCACCCCGGCGTATCTAAAAGCAACAGTAGTTAAAAGGGACATAAAACCAATAACATTATTATTATTATTATTATTATTATTATTATTATTATTATTATTATTATTATTATTATTATTACATAATCGGCCTGACGCGGGCAACATCAAACTTTGAGTTGAGACATGTCTTTACACGTCTGGCTGTGCATGGCTTTCACAACCCTAATTGAATTAACAAATCTTTCCATGACCCTACAGAGACGTGTGTATACCAACTATGTGGATATTTTCGATTGCTATTTGGCTGCAATAAAAGTATTTGAACTAGCACCAACGGCTAGAGTTCAGATACTATGTGAAATCGTTTTGTTCTTTACTTCAATTAACATTTTCAAATAACGCACAATAGGCTGTTACAAACCCTTTAAAATAAAAAGTAAAAATGTATCGTAGTATCATCTTGTCATTCTTCAAATTCGATGCGCATAAAATGCCAATGGTATGGAGTCCCATGTAGACCGGTCGTGACATCTAATGGAGAAGTATCGAACAAGATAATCCTAACAGGGGGAGTGCATTCTAGCGGCCATAAACATAAACTTTTCAATAAAATCTGTAAATTAATCTGTTGGCCTGCGTGCAGTTCGCCATGATAATTCACTTTTTTGTTCCTAGATGTCTCGTGCAAATCTGCTGGCGAATTTTGTTTTAATTATATATTTTCCATCGTACTATGCACAATATAACGATTGATTTTAAAACGTCTGAGTCATTACAAAACAATAAACATAAAGAAATTCAAGAAAAAACACCTAAATCTGACGGGGTTTGAACCATAGCCATAAGATTAATAGGCTAACGCTTTACCACGGAGCCAAACGTGCGAACGGACATGGAACGATATCAAATGAGTTACATAGAACGTGTTAGCAATTAATGATTTACACTAAACGATTTCATCAATGGAGTATATTATTTATATATGAAGCATTTCATACAAAGTTTATTTATTTTGTATCAGTACGCTATATTGCATGCAATACTCAAATCAGTAAAATATAAGTCAGGCACAAGATATCCGCTTCCATCTTGCCTTGTACTGAGACGGCTCAGTTTTTTAAAATCACTTCTGCACTATAGTATTACAAAATAAACTTTTAATTTCGAACGTGCCTCTTCCTTTAGAACAGTTAAAACGATTCTCGGCTCGATAATCGGAACTGGTGGGTCCCATGATATAGATTATAATGTTTGCATAATTCGCACGGCCGCCATCCTGAAATGGTACGGCGGATGACCTTGTAGTTTGGTCACAAGACGCGTCCTATATGAAGGTATGTTGTTACCAAATTTGGTAGAGATTGGATAATTTGGTTAGTCGCTATTTGATTTTACGTTTTGAACGTTTGAGTGGCCGCCATTCAGTTTTGGTAAAGATGGCGGCAATATAAAACATGACACTGAGGTGCTCTTTGCTTGTTCTACCTCTGCACCAAATTTCGTTTAATTCGGTTTCGCCGTGTTTGAATTGATAGGGGGGACAGACATTCAGAGTACACACACTCACACACACACAGACTCACACACACACACACACACACACACACACATACACACACACAGACAGACACACAATTTTTCACCCTGTGTAGATCTCATAAGTCTACTTTCATTTTTTGCAAAAATCGGAAGTAGGCTAATAGGCTACTGAGATTTATTAATTTATTGTGGAATTACAAAATTTCATGGCTGTTAGGCAAGAATGCCAACCATTACTCCAAGAAGTAGTTAAAGTGCACAAATGCTATTAGATACATTTCTAATATAATAAATAAAGTTGTTGTTGCTTACCTTAGGGGCTGTGATATTGTGGTCACATAGCCCTGTGTATTTGTGTGTGTGGAATTCGTGTGATGAAAATGAAAATCCACAGCCTTCTTCCAGTCAACCGACCGGGTCAGGGAATGGAATGAATGAAGCCCCCATCTAGCGGCGAGGATATGAACTGTGCCAGCTGCCGAAGCCAGTCGCACTCTCCTTAGGCAATGATTAATGAATGACAGATGAAATCAAATGATAGTGGAGAGAGTTGCTGGGATGAAATTTGTGACATGGAAAACCGGAGCACCCGGAGAAAAACCTGACGGCCTCCGCATTTTCCAGCACAAATCTCACATGGAGTGACCGGTGTTTGAACCACGGACCCAGCGGCGAGAGGCCTGTGTGCTACCGCATAAGCCACGGAGGCACTGAATTCGTGTGATAATCTGTCTTATTGTGATGGCTGCAATAGAGTGCCTATTTGTAAATTAGGGATAGAGTTGGGAAGGAGGTGGCTGTGGCCTCAGGTTGGAAACCATCCCAGAATGTTCCTGGAGTAGAAATGGGGGAAACAACAGAAATCCATGTCCAGGTTGGCTGAGGTGGGAATCGAACTCTCCTCTTCTCAGTTTTGACTCACATGACTGAGTGTACCCCATTCATGTCCTCAGATCAGAATGAAAATTTGTTGGCAGAGCCGGGAATCAAACCCGTACCTCCGGGGTACCAGCCAAGAACACTAGCCCATACACCACGAAAGGGGTCATAATTAAAACACTGGATCAGTGGTGTAACTTCGGGGGAGGGGGTGATTAGTGGAAACAATCTCCCAGAGCCAAATAATTATGATGATGATAATAATAATAATAATAATAATAATAACAATAATAATAATAGTTGAAAATGCCAAAATAATGACAAACATTAAAAAACACCAAAAAAGCTTCAAGTGGGCAAACAATCCATAGACATCGTCAAAGAATTTAAATATATCGGGGAATAGATCGGCTGGAACGCGCTAGAGAAAAAGGCAATGGAATCTAGGTGAAATAAAGTTGAATTGGCATTCCAATTTACGAAGGACACTTATAACAAGAAGTCTCTCTCCTGGAATACCAAGATAAGCCATTATAACATGGTAATTAAACCAGAAGCCTTATATGCAGCCGAAACATTGTCTCTCACCGCCCAGGGACCGCTTCAAAGGCTGGAGGTCAAGGAAAGAAAGGTAATACGCAAAATCTTAGGCTCCAAATTTCATAACAACAAATTAATCCATGTCAGGAACGACACTCTTTACCAAAAGACTGAAAAACTCGCGGACACAATAAGAAAACGGAGCATTGATGTTTATGGGCACATCCTCCGAATGAATTCAAATAGACTAACCAAAAAGATCTTCGATTACTTTCGTAATAATAAACAAAACCTCTTTGGTTTAAGGAAACTGAGAAAGACCTCGTGGAACTCCAAATTACAGACACCATGCTCATGGACTAAACAGCCAAAACCATCACCAAGGATAAGAAACAACGGTTCCAAGTTAAAACCAAACAAAAGTGTACGATCCACATCTCTGCCGAAGAAAGGGAAGCAAGATCTCAATGGATCAGGCAATACTGGGCCAAAAGGAAAGCTCAAACCAATAAAAAGTGATTGATTTCATGTACCCCAAATTTGGGTGAAACAAATAAAGAATAATAATAATAAGTAATTCGATGTTTTTTTAATGAAACCAATCATCGGATTGATGAGGAATCTCTGTATTATGCACGTTTGTACTTACTAACTCTAGAACAGTTTTCTTCACTTGTGTAAATCTTTCCGTGTTACCTAATTTTAGCCGTTGGTTAAGAAAAACTGTTCATTCTCGGGCTTTCGTACATTGATAGGTGCAAATAAAACGTATTATTTATTTATTTATTTATTTATTTATTTATTTATTTATTTACTTATCGTATGGCTTTTAGTGCCGGGAGTATCCGAGGACATGTTCGGCTCGCCTGAGTCTGTAGCTGCTTCCAGCGGACACCCTTAGGGTGAGCTATAAGTTCCGTTCAATTTCAAGTAGTTCCAACTTTCGCCGCCAGATATAAATGATACCTAGTGGTGAACGTTGGAACTTTGATAGAGCGTTCTGACGAAATCTAACCTAACAATTTAGCTTCACACACGTTTAGTCTGTGGAAGGATATTTTACATGCCATAAATCTATGACATGGGGCCGCCGGCTTTACTTTCCCTCCGAAGGAAGGCATACTGAAGGATTTTTAACGCTGTTAAAAAATTCGACGACTTCGGCCGGATTTGAACCCCCTATCTTGGGCACAGCAGTTCAGCATGCTACCAACTACGCCACCTAAGTCGCTTAAATAAACGTATTAAATGCTATCGAGATGAAACAGAAAAACGTGTGTATACTTGCTTTCATTGGTTATGTCTCATATTGCCCAAGCCTCGCTAATCTAAATTTGACTCTTCTCATTTCCCTCCCAAAGCAAATCTTAGTTACGCCACTGATCTGGACACATCCTTTTAATAGTGCCACATAGCGAATACGACATTTTGTATTGTCTTGTATTTCGTGAATCCTTCATTACGAGAAAGACAGACAAATTAAATAATACATCCTGCATTGTGATTGGCTGTTATGTCATTTCCGGTGTAGCTTCCTATTGGGTGGTTGAGAAAATTATGCATTCTAGAGAATAATGTAAATGATAGGGTAATTACCAATTGTGGTATACTCTCCTCTCTTTCCCCTCTCTTCCCCCTCCTTACTAGTCACCGCAATGATATGCACCCACAAGCAAGACGGGGAAAAAGAAAATGGCGAATTGTAGAATTCAACAATTAATTGTAATGTTACGTTAACTGGGAAACGTAATCACTGTGATGTGCATTATTGTCTGTTTGTTTTACTGAAACAGCGGAACTGACTGCTGTTCAGTAATTATAGAGGATATTTCTAAGGTTCACTAATAACTTATTCCATGGCGATTTAATAACTGTATTTTTTCTAGAGCATGCACGACTCAGTCAAAAGTAGGTCTATGTTACTGAAATCTAAAATTATTTATATTCTGGTCCCACGGTTAGCTGGCTCAGTAAGAACATACGGTAGATATTAAAATCTTACTGTGCTCTGAGAATCGGAAGTGTTCGTGAAGAAATTAAGTGTTGTAAAATTTGTCTCCATAAAAATAAAGGAATTGGTGATTCCGAAGATCTAGTATCTACATGCATTTTAGATACAGAAGAACTCTGCTATAACGATATGTAGAAGACTCGAGTTATCTTTTAACTATTATCTCGAAATACATTTTAAAATTAATTAATTAATTAATTAATTTTGGTTTCAGTTTCGGCCAAAAATACTGTTTTCGGCCGCAGTTTCGGTTTATCGGAAACTTGCGTTCTTGAGCTGTCGGATGAAGTCGGGTCATGTTCGGAACGGATTCACTAGGTGAAAATAAGGAAATAGAACATTATCCCACCAGCCTACAGCCTCCGTGGCTTAGGCGGCAGCACGCCGGCCTCTCACCGCTGGGTCCGTGGTTCAAATCCCGGTCACTCCATGTGAGATTTGTGCTGGACAAAACGGAGGCAGACAGGTTTTTCTCCGGGTACTCCGGTTTTCCCTGTCAAGATTTCATTCCAGCAGCACTCTCCACTATCATTTCATTTCATCTGTCATTCATTTAATCATTGCCCCAGGGGAGTGTGACAGGCTTCGGCAGCCGGCACAGTTCATATCCTCGCCGCTAGATGGGGGCTTCATTCATTCCATTCCTGACCCGGTCAGTCGACTGGAAGCAGGCTGTGGATTTTCATTCATTTCCAACCAGCCTATAATGGCAATCATTTTTAAGACAGAGTGTCTTAATTACCATTATAGGCGAGTTGTATACGGCTGTTTATGTTCGACGATAATTATAACTTTCTTTTATGTTTGAACATAAATATTCATAAATACCTGTCGATAAATACCAGGTGCATTTATTGAACAGAGCGCTTGCACTGGGTTTTCAGATTTTGATTACTGAACAGAGCACATGCGTGAATCAGAAACCTTGGCAATGTCATATGTTCCCAGCCTCCGTTATAATATCAGCACCAGCATTCACTAAAATTGTCGCCGAACTCCTACGAAAGCAATGCTCTGTGTAGAAATTGGAGTTGGGGATATTTGGGTACAGTGCTATTTCTGTTCCCATATTTCCCAGTTTATTTATATCAACATTTTAGACGGTGCACCCCCCATGTCGGTAATTTATAAAGAAAGATGGAGTGTTGCAAACTTCTGGACGTTGATTCGTAAATTTCTTGCACATTTCATAGCATTTTCCTGTTACCGTAAAGGTTCGTGCTGATTTTGTCTTGGTGTTCGTGATTGTAACTATAATGGTTTATCTGAGATCCTTTACACTGTCAACTTTCAAACCAGGTAATTCATGTCACTTGTGTCCGACGTGTTTGATTTTGGAAACAAATGCGGTGAGTGCAGGTGCGAAGCTATCCTTACCTAATTGGTCAAACAGCTGTATCGTAATGAAAACCTTGAGCTCTGATTGGTGGAAAACCTGTATCGTAATTAAAATTTGTACTATAATGAGCCTCATTAAGATGCAGTTTTCTGGCATAAAATATTTACATTTCACCATGGTCGAACATAAAACTTATTTTCTTAGCTTACAATATGAGACCTTTTAATTATGATTACTAGAACTACAAAGTTGGCTGAACATTTAAAGTTTTCTAATGGATTTCTATCTACAGATATTTGTTATTAGCCTATTTTCATTTATGAAAAATAGGCTTATGAGATCACCTTTTGTCCGTGGGTGTGCGTATGTGTGTGTGTGTGTGTGTATGTGTGTGCGTATGTGTGTGTCCCTAGTACAATCTAAACGGCCGGAGCGATTTCAATGAAACTCGGTAAGGTCTTAGTAATATATTGTCCAACCCCGACCGTGCCATTTAAATTTTATTATGTCTCACCAATCCAACATGGCGGCTGTGTGAAATATTTCACCGACATTCTATATCTCAGAAACTATTACTGATATCACCCTAACATTTTGTACGGTGATAAAGGGCACTACTACAAGTTCACCTATGTGACTTTCAAAAACCTGTCAAGCACAAAACGAACATGGCGGCCAAGCGAAATTTAAAGATTTAAATAGACTTTTCACGCGATTCAACCATCCGAGCGCAGTGAAACATGATAGAGAAAATGTTTCCTACTTTACAATGCACTGACATCTACTGTAATTCTTTTCAATTGTTTACATAATCTCAAGATGGCGGCTGTGCGAAATTTTAAAATTAGGGGTTTATTTCTTTTATCCTAATCATGTGATCAAAGTCGACGTTTGAATAATGAACTTACGGAACAATAGTCCATCAATAGTACAGAAATATATGTCCTACATATATAAGAATCCAACATGGTGTCCATCAGAAATATTTAGACGGTTCTCAATATCTACTTATCTAGGACAGCAATCAAACTGAATTTTTGTATGTCAATAAAGGATATTGTTGTAAGTTGAGCTATGGGACTTTCAACCACCTGGTGAGCACAAATCTACCAAGGCAGCTACGCAAAATTTGAATATTTAAATGGACGTTTCTCGCGATTTAACAATCCGAGCGCGGTGAAACTTGATACGGTAAATGCTTACACACATATTAATCTACTGACACCAGATTTTTTCAATTATTTCTATAACAACAAGATGGCGGCTGTGTAAAATGTTAAAATCTCGGTTCTATTTCTTGTGTCCTTAGTATGTGATTGAAGTTCCAATAATACACCTACGCAATAATCTTCATGTAATAGTACTTAACTCTATGGCCTACATACAGTATATAAAAATCCAACATGGCGACCATCCGAAATATTTAGACGGTTCTCAATATCTACGAATCTATTACAACAATCAAACTGAAATTTTGTAAGTTGATAGAGGCAATTAACATAAGTAGGATATATGAAAATAGGCTATTTAGTTCTTTACGGAACTACTTGTTATTTAGATTCTTGTTTGTTAATACTATTGTTTATGTTAATTCAGATTTCTTCCTTTCGAAGATATTATTATCGTTATTCTGAGGCTGTTAGTGAAAATTAGTTATTGAATTTCTGTTTAATTGATAAAATATCAATATTATTTTATAGAGAATAGAGAACGTAAAACCTGTTAGTAACAAATTCTTCTTGAAAAGGCTATTTGGTGGATAACTAAACACTTTAAAATGTGTATAATAACAAATTTATTCCTACGCACAATGTAAGGAAGGAGGAAGCTTGTAGTTTGACGTGACCGTTAATCTTGAAATCATGAGCCACGGGACTTCCTTTTAACGTGGAATCCGAACCACAGGACATGGCATTTCGCATCGAAAATCTCTCATGCATTGACCGAGAATCGAACCCGGTCCAACTTGGTGAGAGGCGAACAGCTTGACCACTGCACCATCTCGCCCCCTTCTACGCACAATGTGCAAAATATATAGGAAAGACTTTGCTAACTCCACGGTAATGTTAATTCAGCAATGCTTGAATTATACTTTTTTTTTTTGCAACGACACGCCACTGCAAGAGACGAGTTCATCTCACCACTTGTGTTGAGTCAATTATTTAGTCATTACTATGAATTTCGAAACGACAAATGCTACCACCTGGCGGTAAAATACTGAAAATCTATGTTGTAGCCTGTGTTGTTTGTGAAGTATTTTTCGTTACATCATTTGTATTTCGGTGATGCCGTAGTGATAGTAATGAAGCATATTATTAGACTTATATTGTAGATTTAGACAAGGTATCGCAGATTTAGCCCTAGTACCAATGGTATAAAAGGAACTAAAAGAGTTACTATCAAATTTCTTTGAAAGTTTTATTAATTGATTTTAACAGCCCAAGCCAGATGAAATTTTAAAAACTGAATTTATGTCACAAATATGTAGAAATTTAATTCCTATGTTAATTTTATTGAAACTCTTTCCCTTAATTTGTCATGTTTACCATCAATCCCTTCAGCTGAGTCACCCCTTCATTTCATCAGGCTCAAGAATCAGAGCGAAATTCAGTCAGAGAGACCTCTCTCTTCTTGCACTTCATTACGTGATATGTATCGCACTGTTCGCCATACAAAACACATGTGCACTCATGGCTAGCCTGGTGAAAGCGTATCATCAGATGTCTCAGCTCGTATTCTTCTTTCATTCATTCTTTGTTGATCATTGCGTCTGTTATGTGCAAGTTGTAAGTTTTTTAGGTTTCTTTCTAAATATTTTTGTACCTAAATTGTATTCCAAAATTAATGTAAATTTTTGAAGCCACTCTTTCAGAGTCACCTATACACACTGTTCTGTATCTCTTCAGTCGGCCAACACGAGAAGACAGGGGGAAAGGAAATGCCCTGAACCCTCGAAGAATAAGAATTATGGGACTTGGAAGAAAGGGGAGCTATGACAGGCAGATAGGAAAGGGAAAGAGGAGAAGGCCTGCCCCAAAAGCAATGGGAAAAGGAGAAAAACTGGACCCAGCTCAGGAATCCCTCCGGGTTGCCAAATCCCATACTCAACAGCAGTGAGCCATTGAGGGTGTAGTACTATCCAGGGTGCACGTGCACGAGAAGTGGTGGAGATACACACACCCTGTCTCTTTTAGGGCCTTAATCAGAAGGCAGGAGATATCATGAAAAGAAAAACAAGAGATCTGACTCCTCGACGAATGAGGAATTAGAAAAGATGAGACTAGGGCTAATTAAGGCGGGAAAGTGAGAGACTCCCTAGGCCTCGGATACCCTAATACCGTCAGAGTCGGAAGAGACGAAGAGTTGACCAAGGAAGATGGACAGGAAAAAAGATAGCGAGGAGCACTGCACAAGTAGGTGGAAGCAATTCTGGATTCAGTTGGGGTCCCGTGGTCACCAACCCACGTCCCACCAGATGTTAGCCACTGGGGAGAGGGGCAAAAATTCAAAAGGAATGCTGGAGACATTTAAATTAACAATGACTGTGTCAGTTTGTGTCGATACTTGGTCTGTATAGCATCGCTGTTCAGGCAGGGTGTGTTACTCTTAGAATGCCGATAAACGGAAGTCATGGTTGGTTCCTCAGCTTAGGGGCTGCGACAACAAGGTCATGTAGCCCCGTGTACTTTGGGTGTGTGTAGAATCTGTCTGATAACCGGTGATGACTATATTAGTGTGTGTTATCTGTTTTTAATTCAACTAAGGACTGCAGACTTGGAATTTTTCAAATAGTTCCTACTTTTGCCGCCAAACGCCACCATCAACGACTACTAGTTCAGAACTTAGCAACTAGACGCCACCGCAGTCGGCCCCTTGGCAACGAACGTAGGAACCTAAGAGCGTTGTATACATTCCTAATCTATATAATTTAGCTTCACACAGGTGTAATTAGCGGAAGGTTCTTTAACATGCCATAAATCTATGACATGGGACCACCGGCTTTGCTTCCCCTCAGAAGGAAGGCATACTGAGGGATTTTTAACGCTCTTAACAAATCCGACGACTTCGGCCGGGTTTGAATCCGCGATCTTGGGTATAGAAGAAACGGAAGTCATTTGATATGAAGTTGTGTCGAATTTTAATGCTTTTCAGTCGGTCAATATGATTGTACTCAATTGTAAAAAACTTACATGAGATTGTTAAATATTATTTATTCATTAATCCCATGTGATTTTTTCTGGATTAAGGAAACACACATTACAATTGGGTACAATCGTATTGACCGATTGAAAAATATTACATTTCGACTACTCAGGCAACACTGATAAATGGCTTCCAACGGTATAATGAAGTTATGTCACACTGACCCAAACGACACGGTAGAATGGAAACGCCGAACTAAATGTGCATAGCATGAACAAAGTGAGGTCATATCTTCTCCGCACGTAAATAAAGTCATGAATTCCGCGGAAAATATTGCCCAATGTATTACGTCAGAAATTTCAAAAATGCTGGGCAATTCTTTTAAACCTTGAATACAACCCTTGTGTTGTATAACAAAAATGAAGTCATTATTTTAATAAGTATATGAAAGAATTTGAAACACGCAGTGTATTCTTTTACAAGGCTATTGTGAAACGTCGCGTCATTTCCGAGTTATCTGTGGTAAAATATGTTTGCTTTTCATTGTAACTCAGACCGTAATTAGGTAAAGTAAGTGCGGGCATCCTCTTTCATTTGAAGAACAAGGTGATGCTACTTACTTGCCTCTGTGCTTTCCAAGGGTTTTGAAAGAATGAGACATGTGAGATACAGAGGCGTGTGGTGATCCTCGAGACTAGTGAAGCACTGTATGAACGTGAAGATTAACTAATTGGATTTTTACTATATAGTATTTATTCGTTACGGCCAACTATGGGCCACGTTTGACAGTTTTTACATTATTTTTTGTCTCCACTCTCTGCCAATATCACTTCATCCCCTCTCCCACTTCTTCTCCTGTTCCTCCGTGTAAGACCTTCCTTTCCTCACTGACAACTCCCCTGTCTCCTGGAAACCTGTTAACTCCTTAACCTGTCGTCTAAATCGCTATCTGTCCATTATGTCTTCTTCTTTCACCCCCATCCGATCCAAGTCCAATCTCACTTCCCGAAACTATTTCGGCTCCGTCTTCCTCTTCCTGAAGAATTCAAAAATCCTCTTCGTCAATGTGGTACTGTTCAACCTCACCAAGTGTCCATAAAACTGTATTCTCCTTTTTCTTATTAGAGCTACGACTCCTTCTGTCTTCAGGTATAGTTCTTTGTTAGGTTTGAGTCTCCTCTCTCCTTCCTTGATATTTGGGCCTAGGAATTTTCGGAGCATTTTCCCTTCTCTATTCCGGATGTCTTCGAGGCCACCCTTCCCAATCATGTCTAGTGTTTATGCTGCATACAGACATTCAGGTCTGACAACATTATATAAGTTTCGGAATTTAGCCCCAAAGGTTAGATCCTTTTTGTTGTATATATATTTCGTAAGTTGATAAGCCATTTCCAATATTCTCGCCCACTCTTTGATGGCGAACGATAACGTGGTCATATAGTCCAGTGGGTTTGTGTGTGTGGAATTTGCGTGATAACCTGTGTTTATTGTGATCGCTGTGCTAGTGTGTGTATTTGTAAATTGGGGTATAGGATCGGGAAGGAGGCAGCCGCCGTGGCCTTAAGGTAGGAACCATCCCAACAATGTCTTGGAGTAGAAGTGTGGGGGGGGGGGGGTGAGAGAGAAACCACGGAAAACCACTTCCAGGATGGTTGAGGTGGAAATAGAACCCTCCTCTTCATAGTTTTGTCACACGAGACTGAGTGTATCCCGTTCTAGCCGTAACACCAGAATTAACATTCCTTGGCAGAGCCGGGAATCGAACCCAGACCTCCAGGGTGACAGCCGAGGATGATAGCTGCTACACCACGAGGTGGCCAGAAATCTTCGAATTATCCAAGCTCCACTGTATAAGGTTTGGGAAACCATGGACAGACCTCAAGTAAAATGTGACATTATTCAACAGCCAGTCGTATTTCTACCAACGGTAATAATAATAATAATAATAATAATAATAATAATGAATGAAATGAAAATCCACAGCCTGCTTCCAGTCTTCGACCGGGTCAGGAATGGAATGAATGAAGCTCCTATCTAGCGGCGAGGTGAACTGTGTCGGCTGCCGAGGCCTGGCGCACTCCTCTGGGGCAATGATTAAATGAGTGACAGATTAATAATAATAATAATAATAATAATAATAATATACGTAATATCGTATGGCCTCGGTACCGGGCACAAGCTTTGTTATTTGACACCCAAACGGTAGCTTGCATGTCGAATTTCGTTGTTCCTTGAAGCAAATGAATGTCAAGAACACTTTAGCGCTTTCTAGTAGAGAAATGATGAACTCTGTGTTAACGGAAACTCCCGAGATTAATGTTGCCATTATGAACATGGTCTACTGAATTCAAATGGGTTCTTTGACATGCCAACATTGTATGACATGCGTGTCGTAATTTTTTCCGCCTTTCAAAAATCACTTACACGGCGAGGAGCGAACCTGCAAGCTTGGGGTTAGTAGACCGACACGTTAACCACTCACCCACCGTGGAACGGTAAACCGATATTAGTCCCCTCTCGCGGTCGTTATTATAGACAGAGTTATGACGGTATGTTATATAAAATTTGTAGTAAGAGGAACGTTTCCACTTTTAAACTCAAAATTCAATTCTTTTGACTTGTGTAACCTTTCTTGCGTACCATCGACTTGTCTTCTGTCTCTAGAAATAGCCATGCCCCATTATTTTACGTGTTAATGTACTGAGTTACCCCGTTGAATAAGTGCACGCTAATATTGGTAATGTTCTCACATGGTGGCGTACATCGGGATGAAATAGGGAAGCACTGCTTCAGTGTCCGAAATTCCCCTTGAATTCGTTTATTTTCTATTAGTTACTAGCTTTACCCGGCATGCGTTGCAATGCAAATTAAAGAAAGTGTTGGCGTTGTAACTTTGTTTGTTAAAGTGCTTTTGGATTCCCAATATTTTTTTCTTTTTCCGTTAACCACCTCTAAACTATTGTAAAATTGATTTTCTATCTCAAAAAAATCCTGGGAGCGTGCTCAACAACTCACCAAAGTTTCATCGCAATGAAATGAATGGCATATGAACGCATATGGGACTTGTTGAAACGATTCGAGCGCCGTCACCAATTTGTTGAATATACACATACGCTACCTATTGTAAAATGGATTTACTAATTCGAAAACCATCCCTGGCGTGTATACAACAACTTATCAAAGTTTCATCACAATCGAATGAATGGCATATGAACGTATACGGGATTTTGTATAAACGATTCGCGCGCCGTTAGTCATTTGTTGAATCTACTTGTGCTCCACCCATTGAAAAACGGATTTTCTAATTCATAAACCTTCGCAGGACTGTACTCAACTCACCAAAGTTTTATCACAATCGGATGGATGGTATATGAACGCATACGGGACTTAGTTGAAACGATTCACGCGCTGTCGCTCATTAGTTGAATCTACTCGTGCACTACCATATGTAAAATGGATTTACAAAATCAGAAATCTTCGCGGGAGTGGAAACAACATTTCACCAAATTTCATTGCTATCGCATGAATGGTATATGAACGCATACGGAACTTTTTTTAAACGATACGTGCGCCGTTACTCATTTGTTGAATCTACTCGTGCGCTACCTATTGTAAAAAGGATTTACTAAGTCAGAAACCATTCCTGGAGGGTGCACAACAAATCACCAAAGTTTCATAGCAATCTGATGAATGGTATATGGACGCATACAGGACTTTGTATAAACGATTCACGTGCCGTCACTCATTTGTTGAATCTACTTGTGCGATACCTATTGTAAAGTGCATTGACTAAGCCAGAAACCTTCCCTGAAGTGTACACAACAACTCACCAAAGTTTAGTCGCTATCGGACGAATGGTATATGAACGCATACGGGTCTATGTTGAAATACTTGTCGCGTCGTCGCTCATTTGTTTAATCTACTTCTGCGATACCTATTGTAAAGTGGATTTAGTAAGCCAGAAACTTTCCTAAAGTGTACAGAACATCTCACCCAAGTTTCATCGCTATCATACGAATAGTATATGAACGCATACGGGACTTTGTTGAAACGCTTCGCCCGTCGTCGCTAATTTGTTGAATCTACTCTTGCGCTACCAATTGTTAAGTGGATTTACTCAGCCAGAAACCTTACCTGAAGTGTACAGAACATCTGACCCAAGTTTCATCGCAATGGGATGAATGGTATATGAACGCATGTGGGACTTTCTTGAAACAAACGCACGCCATTTTGTTGAAGCTACTCGCGCCGTCTATTGTAAATTGGATTTACTATCCCTATACAAATTACGTTGAATAACTAGCGGGATTTCATAATTATTAAGAGCCTCATTTTCTATACCGGTAGTGGAAAGTGCTACTCGCATCCAGTCGGCCGTGTCTCGTCAAGAGCTACTGTTGCCTGGTAACGACTTGCCTTAGCTGTCATTTGCGTTACGTTTTATAGTGACTTGTATTCTCTTTGACGTTTTATGTCACGTCACGGGATAAAAAGTATCCTATGTCCGTCTCCTGATTCTAAGCTACCTCCACACCAATTTTCAGCCAAATCGGTTCAGCCGTTCTTGAGTTATAAATAGTGTAACTAACACGACTTTCTTTTATATATATATAGATTAGTAGGGCTCGGATTTTTAGGTAAATAAATATTTTTTATGTAAATACATATTTTAAGCAGTTTTTCTATAAATATATAAAATCATGCTTTTCACTTATTAGCACATACAAATACATAATATTTATATTTTTTAAAATCAGTGAGCTAGATCAATCAGTTTCTTGCAATTTTGTTCTGTGTTGCTTCAATGGGGAAGAACCTGTGAGCTATCTAATCTTCATGCAGAGCGTATGTCAGCTTCCAACTGTGTTTATCTTAACTTTTCGGCCCGTGCCACTTAGGCCCACTGTCGAAGTCGGGGATTTCCTTGTCCATAGCCATATTGCACCACTTGGTTGACCTCCCCCTCCCCCAGCTACCTGGAACCAGTGTCACTCACATGCAGTTCTCTTTTGATGGGGGCGTTCTGTTCTGCCAACCATGTGGAAAATCAATCAAAGCTGAACAACGATCTCAAGTTACACCACACATCAAGGGCAAGAAACATATTGCCGGAGGTTTGCGCCTTCAGAAGAAGTGTTTCGCGATAATCGTCGGTCATTTGTGATGGACAACCTGAAGATGTTCTCGTTGTGTATTGTAATGCTTCAGCAGTCAGAGAGGCATAGCATAAATTGCATTCGTAGGTACTGCATATTGTTTATATTGTCATTAATGTCGGATTTTTAAGAGCGTTAAAAATCCCTCAGTATGCCTTCCTTCGGAGGGGAAGTAAAGCCGGCGGTCCCATGTCATAGATTTATGGCATGTTAAAGAACCTTCCACTTATTGCACCTGTGTGAAGCTAAATTGGATAGGTTAATGTAAACAACGCTCTTAGGTTTCTAAGTTCGTTGCCAGGAGCCGACTGCGGTGGCGTCTAGTAGCTGAGTTGTGAACTTGCCCTAGTAGTCGTTGACGGTGGCGCTTGGCGGCAAAAGTAGGAACTATTTGAACAATTCTAAGTTTCAGTACTTAAATTTAAAAAAAAAACAGATAACACACACTAATACAGTCATCACAATTAACACCGGTTATCAGACAGATTCTACACACACCCAAAGTACACGGGGCTACATGACCACGTTGTCGCAGCCCCTAAACTTAAGAACCAACCAACCAACCAAAGTAAATTTTAATTAAATATTTTTACTTTTTTGTCACATATTTCAGGTTTTTTTAATACATAAAAAATAAATATTTTCCCGATTTTTAGCACCTACAAATCTGAGCCCTAGTTATTAGTAGAGCCGTGTGCGGATAAACAAAACGTTATCCGCAACAGCGCCGCATCCGCACGACTTTTATCCACATCTGCCCCGCATCCGCATGACTGTTATCCGCATCCGGCCCATATCCACACGACTTCTATTCGCATCCGTACTTTTGTTATCCGAATCCACTGACATCACAATAATATTTTGAATTTATTAGAGTAAGCATTAAAGCAACACATTTAGACATTTCAGGAGGAATTCATTCCCCTAGGCTCTGTGTGAATCGCAAGACAATGTTGACCGAGTTATGTCCCTCTGAGTAACGGCATGTGAAACAGCGACTGGCTAATTATAGCACTTACTTAGTCTTCGTCAGTTATACCCACGCAGGCAAGCGCAGGTATGAAGATTTTTTTTTTCGTAAGTCAACACTAATTGAGGATATTTCCATGACTGGCTTCTCTCACTTCTCTAATATTCTCATACATTCCAAGCGAAAGCAAATAGGGAAATGACAAGAAACGTGAAAGACGTAGATCTTAGCAAAAACAAAAATTATTTTAAAGAAAACCAGTTCAACAATGTATTCTAAAAACCTATCCGCAAATTTACTCTAAACATTATCTGCAGCTTGACTATGAAATTTGAAACAAGAAATGCTGCTGCCGAGTGGTAAAATTGTGAAAACTTGTGTAATATGTTTGTGAAGTATTCAGCCTAGAAAATCTCATGTATTTTGGTGATGTGGTAGTGGTAGTAATGGAGCATATTATTTGACATAATATTGCAGATTTATACAAGGTACCACGGATTTAACCCAAGTACCACTAGTATCAATTTAAAATTCCTAAAAGTTATTAAATTTAAATATATTCGAAAGTGTTATTTTAATTGATTATGACAACCCATGTCAGATGAAATTTAAGAACTGAATTTATGTCACAAATATTTGTTAACTAGCAGAAGTACCCGTTCTTTGAACGGTGTTCGGTGTTAACTCCATCATTATCAATTGAGCTACTGTTGCAATGGTTAGCGGCTTGTCATTCCTTCATAAGTTTATCAGAACGAGGTTAGTTTTCTGGGAATATCACACACACTGTTAATTTAAGGAACTTAAAATGTGGTTTTCGGAGACCCTTTAGCCTATAGCCTCCCGGATTTTGTATCTCACATTGAGAAGCGCAACATATGCTTTGGCCGTCCTTCTAGGATAATTTTTATATTTCGCCTATTTTAGCATGTATTTTGAGAAGTTTTTCCCTATATCCACCCTTCTACTGTATGAAAAGTACGGTTAAGAGTTTTATAAATGATTGGTGTATTGACTCTCATGGTTACCATACCTAATTTTACGATACACCAAGCATCCGAACATGAGTTATAGGCGTACATAAAGATACACAGAAAGACAGACAGACAATTCTATTGTCTACAACATATCACCCAGATATCCAAATATAGGTATATCTACCCACACAGTATCAAACGAAATCATCCTTACGATGAACCCGTATGTCGATTTAAAAAAAGAAGAAGAAAAAGATTAGTTAATATGTGCTCTCAAACTAAATTCACCTAACGCGTGTCGTGAAATAGAATTGAAAGCCTTGTAAACGAAACGCAATACACGTCACATAAAAACTCACCCTCTACGTTGTGTTAAGTTCCCATACACAGGAAGACCTCTTTCATAAATTATAAAGGCTTGTGGTGCATGAAAAACCAGGTTCTTTAGCCTCAAATGGCCCCAATTCCCAAAAGCCGCAAAAAATATGCTGATTCAATTCAGGAATTTTTGAAAATAATGTTGCTGTTTAGAGGTATAATAGACCTTCTGTACTATATGTCGCATGTGAAAATTGCGTGAAAAAAATCTAGGTTAACCCTTGACCCCCTTAATTGCCTTGATGAATTATACAGTCTACGTTGGTTCCGTGATAACCTTATAGCCATTTGCAAACTTTCACAGAAATGTAATAAATGGAGTGACATTGCTTCTTACAGAAATAGATGGAAAGTTGGATGCCACCCCTTGAGATAATGTTGTCATGGTTACCGATTTTCATTCCTTCATTAGTTTGTTAAATTAAATTAAATTAGTTTTCTGGGAATATCTCAGAAACTATTTGTTTTAGAGCCTTATAATGAATAGGTAGCTTTCGAGGACCCTTTAGAGCCCTCGAGTTTTATTTCTGGCACCGAGGGGCTTTGTCTCGACGTTGTACGCCGTAATATCATACTAATAATAATAACATACATTGGAATAGGAATATAATAGACCTGCCGTACCACACCCGCAGGTGTAAATCACGTGAAAAAAATCTAGAGTACCCCTTGACCCCCTTAAGCGCATTATACGTATTGATGAATTTTACAGCTTAATTTGGTTCCGTGATAATCTTCTAGCCGTTTGCAAACTTTCACACTAATGTAATTAATGGAATTGCATTGCGTCTTACAGCAATTCTGTTGCCACATTTACTGAAATTAGTTTTCTGGGAATATCTCAAAAAACGGTTGGTTTTAGGGCCTTAAAATGTGGTTTTAGGGGACCCTTTAGGGACCCCGAGTTTTGTCTCTCACATTGAGGGGCGGAAAATGAGCTTTGTTTCGTCCTTCGACGCCTATTTCAGCATGTATTTTAAGGGGGTAGGCCCCCTTTTATGAGAGGTACGGAGAAGAGTTACATCAATGATTAGTGTCATGCTTCTGATGGATATCTGTACCAAATTTTACGTTGATACACCCAGCCGTTCTCGAGTTATAAGGGAACAACCTTGTCCACAGACAAACAAACAAACAAACAATCAGACAGACAGACAGACAGACAGACAAAAAAAATATTTACGCGCCCATCCATCATAAAACAGTCTGAAACGGGTAAATAACTCTAATTTCCGTAGAAATTCAGAAAAAAACCTTTCAATTTTATATTTGTAGAGATACACTGCACCGCTCGGTGTTGACCGTGTTTTATTGCACAAATTTAGGTTTTACTCACTAACCGTTGGAGATACACGAAAAGTGATAAGGAACTTTTGGATAGAAAATTAAATGTTAAAGCTCGTGTATGCCATCAAAAGTTTGTTATTTCTTAGTGTTCTCTTGTTATTTGAAATGGAAGTATGAAATTTTGAAACCAAAGGGTGTAGTGACGTCACTAAAATGGTCGCCATTTCTTAATAGTGCAAAATATCGAAATCAAAGGTATCCTATATGTAAACCTGGTAAATCAGCTACATCCTTGCAAAATTTCATTAAAATCGGACCAGTGGTTCTTGCGTTATTGAGCAATACACAGATTGACAGACAGACACACACCATCTCATTTTTATATATTAGTATGATTCAATTTCTATGATTTTTTTAAAATCCTTTCCCTTGATTTATCATGTTTACCATCAACCCCTTAATATTGTGGATTTAGCTGAATTTCCCCTACATACTCTAAATATCAAAACACACAGTCTAAGTATAAACATGCAGTGCATTTGTATTGCTATAAACCTGTGCATCACATTAATTAGGCCAGAGAATAGTATTATAAGCACTTGTCTCTCTCTCAAGTTAACAGCCCTGGGGCTGGTTTGCAGCAACTCGCCAATCTTCTCTATTCTCCGCCATCCTCTTCAATTCACGATATGATTTTGTGTTCGTGTCTGTCATTAACTGTGTGATGTATGCAAGTGGTGGTCTTCCTCTAGTGTTTTTCCCTTCTAACATCCCTTCTATGACTCTTGCTGGCAGGCTATTATGTCTGAGAATATGTCCCACATATTTGCTCTTCTTGTTTTCAGGGTCTTCATAAAGCTTCTACTTTCTCCTGCTCTTCTGAAAACCTCTTCATTTGTCATATGTTGTATCCAACTGATCTTAAGCATTCTTCTCCAGCACCACGCCTCAAAAGCCATCAACTTCCTCTCTTCCGACTTCCCTATTGTCCAGGTCTCACTACGATACAAAGCCACACTCCACACGTATGTCTTCAACAGTCTTTTTCTTATTTTTAGGTCTATACTTCTGGATGTGAAGAGATTCTTCTTTCTATAAAAGGCGTTCTTTGCCTGAATAATTCTACTCCAAATTTCTCGTTTGCTGGTTCCATCATACGTTATCAAGCTTCCCAGATACTTATATTCCTTCACATGTTGTATTCTATCATTCTCGATATAAATTGCTGGTGCTCTTCTATGATCTTCCTGGTTCCGACTGCATACGAGTATTTTTGTTTTATTTTTATTCATCTTCATGTTAAATTCGTTTTTAAGGATGTTATTCATTACATGAAGTATCTGTTGAAGATCATCTTCATTATCTGTTGTTAAAGCAATGTCATCTGCGAATCGGAGCATGTCAATCTTCTTCCCATGTATATTTACTCCAACTTGAATCTCTTCTCTTATCCTATTTATGGCATCTTGGACATACAAATTAAATAAGTAAGGAGATAGCGAGCATCCTTGTCGTACTCCTTTCCTTATTTCAACCTCTTCCTGGTTATTGCCAGATCTTATTATTCCCCTTTCATTCTTATATAAACTATGTATTATTCTTCTATCTCTATAAGAGATTCCCACTTTTTTAGTAACTTGAATAGTATATTCCAATTCACGTTGTCAAAAACTTTCTCCAGATCCACGAATGCTAGATATGTTGGTATTCCTTTTCTATTTCTCTTTTTAATTATTTGTCTTAGAGTTAATATTGCTTCTCTTGTTCCAATGCCCCTTCTGAATCCAAATTGGTCGTCTGTAATGTAGTTATCAAGGTTGTTCTCTATTCTCCTAAGTATAATACGTGTAAGAATTTTAGATGCATGTGTTGTCAGGCTTAATGTCCTAAATTGATCGCAATTTTGTGCTCTGGCCTTCTTTGGAATTGGAATTATTATGCACTTAGTAAAGTCAGTTGGTACTATTCCAGTTTCATACATTTTGCATATCAATCCATACATTGCATCTTCAGCTTTCTCTCCGCAGTTATTTAATACTTCTGCAGGGATTTTATCTACACCTGGTGCTTTTTTGTATTTTAAATCGTTCAGTGCTCTTTTAAATTCCGATTTTAGTATTTGGTCACCTCTATTCTCTGCATCTGTCTGGTCTTGTAAGAGCACGGAATTTCTCTGATAGCATGTGTTATTGTATGTGTGTAGCGTAACTGTATTTCGGTCTAGGATTGGGGTAAATGTCCCCCGAACTACTTGAAATAAGATACCTGAAGTATGGAAAACTCCGGGGAAACCACACTCAAAATGGCTGCTGTCAGCTTTGGGATTCGAACTTTGGAACTCGGTAAGTTTATCTATCCAGTCCAGCCACGAAGCATACCTACGCTACTGAGTTTACTAATATTTGCTATGATACAACGGAATCAAGTTTCTATAATCAAGTTAGGAACTTAGGCTACTGTGGAACAAGAAAATATCCATCCAGCAAAGTCAACTTTGTATAACACCTATTTTGTTCCAATCCTTGGTTGGTGGTTGGTTCCTCAGTTTAGGGGCTGCGGAAACGCGGTCATGTAGTCCCGTGTACTTTCGGTGTGTGTAGAATCTGTCTGATAACCGGTGTCAATTGTGATGGCTGTATTAGTGTACGCCTATGTTATGTATAATTCAGGTAAGGACTGCAGACGATCAATTTCAAGTAGTTCCTACTTTTGCTACCAAATGCTACCGTCAACGACACCTAACTGCGGACTTGGATATTAGATGCCACCGCAACTAGCACCTTACGGTGAACGTTGGAACTTAATGAGCGTTAATCAAATCTAACCTAAAAGTTAAAGTTAGTGGAAGGTTCGTTTACATGCCATAAATTTATGACATGGGCCCACCGGCTTTACTTCCCCTCCAAAGGAAGGCATGCTGAGAGATTTTTAATGCTCATAAAATATCCGACGACTTCGGACGGGTTTGAACCAGTGATCTTGGGCATAGAAGCTCAGCATGCTACCAACTACGCCAAAGAACTCATTAGAGTTTATGGGATATGAAATGAATCAATTAAATGAATTGGAAGGAAGCGTCCGTGCCTTATTAGAAGGTACCACTCCCGAATTTCCTGGAGTTAAAAATGTGAAACTATGGAAATCTCTTTCATGAGGACAGATAATGAGTTCGACCTCACTCCGGTGATACACATGTCAAAATGTATCATTATTCATGAGAGCTATTTGAAGATATTGACATTCTTTGAGAGTTTCTTTGTCACTTTCGTAAAAGTGGTTGTACTTATGATAATATATTACAGTGGGGCGTGGATAACTCAAAACTTCGAATTTTCCATAAAGTAACATCTTTTTGGTTTAGCTATGATGATAGCAAACACTCGTCTCGAGTAGGTTGGCCTTCCAATACTGAATGACTCTTCATCGATGAGTCCGGAGGTGACTAAAAAGCCCAATGCGGGAGAGACACAGTTTCCCGCAGTGATGACAGGTAGTATCAGGGTCAGGTGAGACATCCGCATTCATTCCCTGTCTTCTAATGAACACTCTGTTCTTTCTGCGTTGCCTCCGATCTTCTATCATACGTCGGCGGTTTTCTTCAAAAAGTATCGCACCACGATGAACAATTGATCTCCAGGATGAGCGATCAAGAGCTAAGGTCTCCCAGTTGTTGATATTAATATGGCACATTTGCATATTAGCCTTTAGTACGTCTTTGAATCGCTTCCTCGGACCTCCCACACAGCGCTTGCCCTCAGTTAGTTCAGAGCAAAACACTTGCTTGGGAATGCGATTATTGGGCATGCGGATTACGTGTCCTGTCCATCGCAGCTGACGTTTTAAAAGCATGGCTTCAACACTGGTAGTCTGTGCTTCTTCGAGAATGCTGGTGTTTGTGCGTTTGTCTTGCCATGTGACACGAAGAATTCTCCTCAAACAACGCTGGTGATATTGCTCCAGCTTTTTAAAATGACGTCTGTAGCATGTCCAGGATTCAGATCCGTAAAGTAAGGTGGGAACTACAACCGAGTTGTACACAAGGATCTTCGTTGCAGCATTGATATCATGGTTGTCAAAAACTCTAGACCTCAATCTTGCAAAGGATGCCCCAGCACGGTTAATCCTGTGTTGGATTTCGGAATCTATATTTGCACTTGATGACAGGGTGCTGCCAAGATAAGAAAAGGCGTTAACTTCTTGAAGCTTCGCTCCGTCGATGGTGACATTGATGTTTCTTTGTCCTTGTCCAGGGGCTGGTTGGTAGAGGACTTGGGTTTTACTGGTGTTAAGTTTCAGCCCAATCTTTTTGTAGGCTGAAGAAAAATCATTCAGGATTTTCCTAAGTTCGTCCTCTGATTGAGCTACTACTGCATTATCATCAGCGTACTGTAACTCAACCAATGCAGCAGGAGATGTTCGAGTCCTTGCCTTTAGACGGCTCAAATTAAAGATCTTCCCATCCATCCTGTAAGTTATCTGTATGCCTGTAGGAAGATCATCTTTGACTAACTGCATGACAGTGGCAACGTACAGAGAAAACAATGTAGGGGCAATCACACAGCCTTGTTTAACGCCGGTATTAATATGAAATGGTTCTCCAATCGAGTCGTTACCAATGACATTTGCCTTCATATCATTGTGGAGTAGTCTTAAGATGGTAATAAATTTCAGTGGAAAACCATACAATGATAAAATCTTCCACAAGGCTTCACGGTTTACCGAGTCAAATGCCTTACTGAGGTCTATAAAGGCAATATAAAGAGGTCTATTTTGCTCTCTACATTTCTCCTGAAGCTGACGAACAGTGAATATCATATCTGCAGTTCCTCTAGAAGGCCTGAAACCACATTGGCTCTCTGGGAGTATTTTCTCCACCAGGGATAGAATACGATTCGCCAAAATACGAGCAATAAGCTTTCCAAGGCATGATAACAAAGATATACCACGATAGTTGTTGCAGTCTGCACGATCACCTTTCTTAAATATGGGAACTATCAGACTATCTCTGAAATCAGCAGGCATTTTTTCAGTTCTCCAAATTTTAATGATAAGATCATGTATGTGGCTTATGAGTTCCTCACCTCCTTCTTTGAGAGCTTCCGCTGGTATTCCATCACATCCAGTAGCTTTGTGTCGCTTTGCTTGATTAATAGCACACTGAACCTCATCTAGTGTTGGCAGGGTACCGAGTTCTTCTTTGATGGGTGCTTGTTCTAATATATCATACACCTGCTCATCAATAACTGAGTCCTGGTTCAAGAGGTCTTCAAAATGCTCCTTCCACCTATTCATGATGGAGTATTGATCTTTTAGAAGTGTACTTTTGTCACTGGACCAAAGTGGATTTCTACCAAACGTGGAGGGGCCATAAATCGCTTTTGTGGCTTGGAAGAACTGTCGCGAATCTTTGTCTGCTAGATATTGCAGCTCTTTAGCTTTGGATGTCCACCATGCATTTTTGAGAGCACGAGTTCCTCTTTGGACATTTGCCTTCGCAAGACAAAATGCTTCTTTCTTAGTACGGGAGTTCATATCTTTTCTCCAAGTTTGCAAGGCTTTTCTCTTTTCTGAGATTAATGCTTCTATTTCTTCATCATTTTCATCAAACCAGTCTTGATGTTTCCTGGTCTTATATCCCAGCGTTTCCTTGCAAGCATTCTGAATAGCGGTCTTCAGACTCTCCCAGTGCAGCTATACACATTCGTGTATTTTCATTAAAAATACCTGCTCTACTCCTATATAAATTACTTGATTTTAAATAATATGGATAAACAAAATTAATTGGCATTGTGTAATAATTAATGAAATATTATTTTGACAGTCTTACCTCTGTAGATAACGAGTAAATGAATTCCTTAGGTGGAAAATTTGAAATTGTTATACCCTGACTTTCTCGGTGACCTACGAATACTTCTTTCTCAAATCCTTGTGTAATCGTATGCTAATGAGAACAGTCAGAGGCCACGTGCCCCAGGTGCCTAGACATATCTAGACGTGTGCATATTACGAAGGTGGATCAAAAAGTTAGTTGCACTAACGCGCTGCAGCAGCGCGCTGTGTGTCGCAAACGTGGGCACAGCGGAGAAAGGGACAGACACTGCCCACACATCTGTTAGGCTGGTCGCTGTTGTTTCTCGTCTTGTATGGTGTAAATAGCGGCCAAATGCAATGGTGCGTCGACTGGACGTTCACTCCAAATATGAGGTGCGTGCGACAATCCGATTCCTATGGGCCGAAAGGAAGAATTGTACGGACATTCATAATGAAATTAGTGCTGTGTATGGGGAGCGGGCCATTTCCTGGCAAGGGATCGTAAAGTGGTGTCAGCAATTCGAAGCCGGACGCACGGATATCAAGGACGAATATCGCGAGGGCAGGCCCAAAACGTCCAGGACCCGTGCAAATGTCAACATGGTGAATGCGATCATTAGACAGAACGGTGGTCGACATTCCCAGACCGATGAGGAGGTGAAGGCCGCTGTCTCCGTGTGGTTGCAGAACGCTGGAGGAACTTTCTATGTATCCGGCATCGACAAAGTTGGTTGTGCGTTCGCAGAAATGTTTGGAGTCTCTTGGAAACGATGTGGAAAAGTGACGTTACAATGTGTGTCGTTATAGGCGTGTTTCTGTAGTATAGGTGGTGTAATAAACGACCATAACTGGGAAGTGCAACTTATTTTTTGATCTGCCCTCGTATTAGAATTAAAATTCTTGACATTTTTTTTGTTATAAATCATTTTATTGGCCAGCTGCTGACATATTTTATTATCATACTTAGTAATGTTTTCTACCCTACAGACTTACAACTTTTCCATAAGGAATTGCGTCTAGAATTTTAAGAATTGGAGAATCTGGGGGATGCCTGAGCTGAGTCCGTTTTCTCATTGTTGAATGACTTTGGAATGTATCCCCTAAATCAGGCGATTTCAATCCACGGTCCACGGACCTTTGAATAGTTCAAGAGTGTACCATCAGTAAAAAGGACTTCGAATCCATCTGCACTAAATTCACACGAAAACTAGAATGAAAAAATGAAAATCCACAGCCTGCTTCCAGTCTCCGACCGGGTCAGGAATGGAATGAATGAAGCCCCCATCTAGCGGCGAGGATATGAACTGTGCCGGCTGCCGAGGCCTGACGCACTCCTCTGGGGCAATGATTAAATGAATGACAGACGAAATGAAATGATAGTGGAGAGTGTTGCTGGAATGAAATTTTGACAGGGAAAACCGGAGTACCCGGAGAAAAACCTGTCTGCCTCCGTTTTGTCCAGCACAGATCTCACATGGAGTGACCGGGATTTGAACCACGGACCCAGCGGTGAGAGGCCGGCGTGCTGCCGCCTAAGCCACGGAGGCTCACGAAAACTAGAATAAGTTAGTCAAAATGAAACTTATCACATTTTTCATTATAGAGGCTCATCTTTTAGTGAAAATACAAAATAGTAATTTTACTGAGAATTTCTTAAAAGAAAATATAATTTAGACTATTGGTTAAACATTTGAAGTAATTTCAGTGCCTTGCATACATTTTTACTGCATTAAGTCATGAAAAGTAAAAAAATGAAATTTTGGAAAACTGGAATCTAGTCCTAACAATTTGCACACCTCTATAATCCAGACTCACAAATTCACCTCTGAAGACACTACCAGTTAAAGTGGTAAGATGAGTTGTACTTTCTGGAATCCAAGATAAAAGTCAGACTTAGATACACGGATAATTTTGAAAGTACTTAATTACTTGTTAATATTTCTTTCTAAAAAATGCTAATTATATTTCAATAAAATAGAATTTTATTTCAAAATCAATGTGAATAATAATCAAAATAAAATGAGGAACTCCAGTGACGTTTATTGTTCCATCTTGATAAAGTAACGGGCATTTTCGTTGCTTCGATTTTTTTCAAAAGTAGCAGCGTTACTGTTACCGTTACTGAATTTAATAAGTAACGCAGTTATCCGATCGTTACAGTAAAATAACGGTTACTAAATGACGTTACAAGTAACATGTTAGTCTTCAACCCTGATGGTGACTTTATCATTGTTCTTTTGCATTTAACAGTATTCCTTTTGGCACGAAGTACGATGGCGCAGCGGTCAATCGGCTTGCCGTTTACCAATGTGGATTAGGTTTGAATCCCTATTAATGCATGTGAAAATTTTGAGGTGAAATGTCTAGTCTGGTGATTTATATTCTACTTAAAAAAGTAGCCTAGGTACCGTGGCTCATGATCTGGAAATTAATGGTCATGTGAAAATATAAAACCCAACTTAAACCAAATACAGTGAATAATTCCTTTTTATCCACAAAGCAGACGTGACTCACCTTTCAAAAAGTACTTCATGTCCACAGTGTTTTGATATTAAGTATCACTTGCTTCTTGTAACTTATAATTTTGTAATCATGCAACACGCAAACACATTTTGTAGATAAACAATGCACCGTATCTTCATTTCGTGTAGTTTATATTGTTTTTCCATTGATTTTAACACAAACAGTCCTTTGTGCGAATAATTATAAATGTTTAGGGTGATTATTAGATTCATTGCCAGCTGTTATCCCGTATATTTATATAACTTATTTACAACAGCGACAATAATAATAATTTATATATATTTATTTATTTATTTATTTATTTATTTATTTATTTATTTATTTATCGTATGGCTTTTAGTGCCCGGAGTGTCCGAGGACATGTTCGGCTCGCCTGAGTCTGTAGGTGCTTCAAGCGGACACCACTGGGGTGAGCTACAAGTTCCGTTCAATTTCAAGTAGTTCCAACTTTCGCTACCAGATATCAATGATACCTAGTGGTGAACGTTGGAACTTGGATAGAGCGTTACAACGAAATCTAACCTAGAAATTTAGCTCCACACAAGTTTAGTCTGTGGAAGGATCTTTTACATGCCATAAATCTATGACATAGGACCGCCGGCTTTACTTCCCCTCCGAAGGACGGCATACTGAAGGATTTTAAAGCTCTTAAAAATTCCGACGACCTCGGCCGGGTTTGAACCCGCTATCTTGGATACAGAAGTTCAGCATGCTACCAACTACGCCACTGAAGCCGTTAATAATAATAATAATGATAGTCTAATAATACCAATAATACTAATAATATTCAGAAAAACACAATAAATGTCTGGATCCACTACCGTCTGACAATTGAAATCTTTCCTCACATCCAGTACAGAAGATCACCACAACGCGTCCAGGAAATGGTGTGAAGAACGTAAGATAGTGTTCAGCAAGAAAATGAAAGAATACTGGTCCAATAGAAAGACTCAAGATTTCAGCATGAAAGCAGCTGCCAAGCAATCCACCACCACGAGTGGCTGACAACAGCCAAAACACAAGCGCCGTGGTCCATAGGTGGCCCAAACAACCAAAGAATAATAATAATAATAATAATAATAATAATAATAATAACAAAATACGGTTCAATCAACAAGGTTAATCATTTCAAATACTTAGGTGAAATTATTGAACCTACAGGCACAGAAAGAATAGCACAAAGAACACGTGAACTCAAAATGCGGAAAGCATATGGGAAAACCACAAACATCTACAACAAAAAATGCATGAGCATTAACACTAAAATTCGACATTACGCGACGGTCATCAAACCCGAAACACTCTACGCCAGTGAGACCTTAAACCTCAATTATAAAGGGGATTTTGAAAACATCAAGAAAACTGAAAGGAAAATCATACGAAAAATTCTTGGCCCAAGACTTATAGATGAAGGATATCGTTTACAATCGCACAAGATCACTGAAAAATATTCAAATATTGAAACCGATTTCCGTAAACGACGCTTGAAATTTTATGGACACATTATGAGGCTAGATGACAACCGATTAACAAAGAAAATATTGATGTACTCACAAAAATTAAAGACGACAACGGTTTGGATTAAACAAGTCCAAACTGATCTCAATAACGCCAACATCACACCCACAGATATCGAAGACCGCAAAACTTTCAGACATAAGATCTACACTTGGGAAGCGGCATCAGAAGATAAGCCCAGCAGACCTAGGGGGAAATGGACTGACGAACGTCGAGCTAAACATAGCGACATGATGAAAGAATTCTGGAAGAACAAGAAAAATAACAGCAACAGATCATAACTTGCTTTATGTGATCCTGTATGGGTCGAAACATACTAAATAAATAAATAATAATAATAACCATATTGTGGGTTTTACGTCCCTTTAACTATTGTAATTTGAGGGACTACGGGGTGCCAGAATTTCCCCTGGAGGGGATCCTTAACGTGCTAGTAAATCTACTGCCACGGCGTTCCATCCTCAAATCTTAACGGCCTACGCCGGGATTATTTACAATAATTAAATTAAATATGGTACCAACAACATTTCTTGTAAGTTTTCGCCGAAACTGATAAAATATCATATGTATTGTTCTTCTGGAAAAACATGTGACTATTACGATTATTTAAATTGTTTGCTGCCTCTCGCCAAACAATATGACCCCGTACATCTGCAGCCGCCATTCTGTGATGATCGTCGTAGCGTGTTGTTCACCAGACCATGACTTCAGCGTTGCCATGGAGATGCTATAAAGCTGAACTCTATTGTCTGTCTGCCATTTGAAGAGATTTCCATTCATTCGTCAGCAGACTGAAGAAAAATATACAATAGGCAACACTATTAGGCCTAATTACTACGACTACTAACAATAGGTTGAAATATTTATCGCATCGGCTTTCATTACCTCGAAATTTTGTCTTTGACAGTTGTTGGGTTCATGCTATGGGCTACCAGTCCACTGTTAATTTGCTTGTAACGTATTGATACCTTTATAATTTGACTTCCTATCATGTATATTTCAACGATACGCAACTCTTTGTTGTAATTGTATTGTCTTCACTTTCACCGAAGCAGTGTTCATACAGTCCTTTAGTGTCGAGACATTGCAGTGAAAAGTGTATTAACGCTAGAGAAGAAAGCTGCTATACTTGTTTATTCGATAGTTGATCTCAGTCTCTAAGACAGGCTTGAATCAGCCTACAATTTTGAGATTACCAGTACTGAAAAAATACAAGAAGAATGAAAGTGCTAGATATTGGGAAAGAAGGCGGTAAGAAAAAGGCGTCTACTGCCAAACAGGTCAGGATATTGATAGGGCTGTGCTTGCGTCCCAAAATTTGATGGGTATACTTGAGGGTTTAGGGTTCGGACATGAACTTGGGTGTTAAAGAAATAACTAAACAGACAAACAAAAACAGACAGTTAGATAAATAGATAGATAGTTGTTGTTGATTATTTTAGGGGTTTTGCGACATTGTGGTCATATAGCCCCGTGTACTTGCGTATGTGTAAAAACTGTCTGATAACCTGTGTCACTGTGATGTCTGTACTAGTGTGTGTATTTGTAATCGAGGTAGGATTTGGGTAGGAAGCGGCCGAGGCCTTACGTTAAGAACCATCCTGGCATTTGCCTGGAATAGAAGTGAGAAACCACGGAAAACTTCTACTAGAATTGCTGAGGTACGAATCGAGCTCTCCTCTCCTCAGGTTTGCCTCACGAGGATGAGTGTACCCCGTTCCGTTCCTCAGACCAGAATTAAATTTCTTGGCCTCCACGGTGACATTCAAGAACACTAGCCTCTACGCAACGAGGTGGACGGGATAGGCCTAGATAGATTGATAGATGAATGATTATATTTTAACTGTCTGATAACCTGTGTTATTATTTTGTCTGCATTAGTGTGTGTACTTGTAATTTTGGCTACGAGGCAGCCGTGACCTTAAATTGCGAGCCACTCTGGTATTTGCATAGATTAGAATTTGGAAGCGATTAGGAACTACTTACAGGAGTGCTGAGGTTGTAATTGAACTCATCCCTTCTTAGTATAATCTCACGAAGCTGAGTGTACTCCATTCCAAACCTCAGACCAGGATTACAATTGAGAGAGCAGGAAAATGAACCCAGAAACTTCAGGCCGGAACCGCAATACGTACCTGAGACCGCAGAAGGTCTCATATATCACTATAACTATATTTTCAATAGTTAATCACTTGCAGTTCTTAGTATGGCTATCGGATATAACTTCTAAAAGCATTTTTGCCACAATAATTCTTAGCAAGACCTTCCAAATTTAGCAGTTCACTATAATTCTCGATAGGCTACAACCAGTCTGGTGAACGTAGCTCTTGGTCACACGTGACGAGCTATGGCAAGCGTGTCTGATGCCAATAAACGCTAATGCTTGTTATTCTTTGATCGATACGGTGAGAAGTATCTGTCGAGAATAGATGTTTCAGATTACAATGCTACGTAAAGGTCAGATACAAGTCCTAGGCGTTAACCAGCACGTACTGTATTTCTCACAGAGGTTACAGAATGCTAATGACTTGTGGCTTGAAGCGAAGAATTCCAAAGCGCTAATTACTGCAAGTGTGTCGTGAGTAATTAGAGTACCGGACTTCCAGTAGGCCGTGCATGCTGTCATGAAAAACCTCGTGCTTCAGGGGGCTGTAAGACGCTCACTTGTCATGCGATGGAGGATAAGAAAATATTATTATTATTTTTTTCAATGACAGATATATCCAGTAAAACCTTTAAGTGTAGCCTATGAAAATGTGCACTTAATAGTACATTACGACTGTTTATGTTCGACGATAATTATAACTATTTTATGTTCGAACATAAATATTCATGAATATCTGTCGAGATTTCGCCAGTTTTTGTACTGAAGAGAGCGCATATGATGCCGAGAATACCTTGTATTTGACCATGGCCTCCCCGAATACTCCACTATGACACTAGCCACACAGTGAAATTTAAAATAGGAGGCCGTGGAATTCAGTGCAGATGCGATGCTATCCTTACCTAATTGGTCACACAACTGTCTCTTAAGCTCTGATTGGTGGGAGAAACTGTTTCATAATGAATAATAGTGTTCTGATGACCCTCAGTATGATACAGTTTTCTGACATATAATATTTACATTTCGACATCGTCGAACATAAACATTCACACGATAGAGTACCCAGGGAGAAGATGCAGCGCATCCTGAGGGATTATGGTATCGAGGGAAGGTTGCTATAGGCAATCAAACGTATTTATGTTGATAATGAGGCAGCAGTGAGAGTTGATGGTAGGATGAGTTGTTGGCTCAATGCTGTTGCGGGAGTGACCCAAGGCTGTAACCTCTCACCACTACTGTTTATTTAATAATAGAGAAAAGATTCGCACAATGTGCAAAGAAAACATATTAGTTCTCAACATCGAGACAGAATTTAGTCAGCGACATTAGTCTTTTCCCGCAAAACATTGTGTGGTACCTCTCTCAGCTTCTTCCGCACAATTTGCACATACACTGTAATTCTTGTGGTTCATGATAGTTGGCTCTGCTGCATACCCGGTGGTGAAAACCGTGAACAGCGAAACGCGTCATTAAGTGTCTTAGTTCATATCTTGGCTTTTTCCAATCACTGTTTAACATTGCGTCTGTAGTGTAAAACTCCAGCCATATTTCTTCCCTTTTTCTTTGAAGGTCTATAAGCAAGCACTGATACGCATGTGTAGAGAGTAGATGTAGTTGCAGGCGGGGATCTTCTATGAAAAAAGAAAATCCTTACCACTGTTTATTTTATATAGACTTATGGACCATTTCGTGAAGGGCATAAACTGGCTGTGTGGGATTCAATTAGGTGAAAACCAGGGAAGCAGTGTGGCATATGCTGATGACCTGGTTGTAAGCAGTGGCGCAGTCAGAGGGGTGTTACAGGGGGTTAGAACCCCCCCCCCCCCTCCCTTTTGGAAACATGACAACGCATAACTCCGTACTCCCAGAGTTGCCAATATAACTTTTTCCCTTTAAATATAGTTTTTTAAACTGAGCCTAGCCTCCAGATAAATTTAGACCCGCCTAGCAGGGAAATAAGCTTTCTTTCTTTCCTTAGCGGGAGGGAAGTTGTATATAATTTAATCAAGTTTTAATTAAAAAGCTATAAAATGATGAGTACATTAACACTTATTTGGAGAGCGTTGTTATCTCCCAGTTACTATTACCCCTCCCATTGGTCGATCTTGGCTACGCTACTGGTTGTAATGGCTGACTCCGTCGATAGCTTGTAAGCCAACATGTTACAACTTGAACAGAAATATAGGGAGTATGGTATGAAAATCAACATTTCAAAGACGAATATTATGTCGGTAGGGAAGAATGGCAGGTAGGAGGAACTAAATTGGAGCAGGTGGAACATATTAAATCGTTGGGCTGTAGTAGTATGGGGAAAGAAATAGGTTGTGTGGAAAAAGGTAATGCAGGGAGTTCTCAGTTGCGGTCTACAGTATTCAGAGAGAAAGAAGTTAGAGTAGCAACCAAACTCTCCCTGAATCGCTCAGTATCTATATAGATTCTAGACCAGGATTTACCAAACTTTTTCTGACCATCGCCCACTTACGAGATTTATATTTTTTCTCACCCACCTCATTTCAAAAAACGCACAAATCTAAAAATTACTAACACATACATTCAAACATGTACCGGTACATATAAGTTGAGAAATGAGGATTTTACGGACTTTTTTCTCTTAATAGGTACATCATATTTATTTAGGTATAATTATGTACATAAAAAATTGCAAATAATAGGTCTAAGAAAGGAATAACGATTCATGAAATGAATTAAAGAAAAAAAGAAAATCAGAACTACATGAATTTTTATATCTAATTAATTAAACATAATAATAATAATGTTATTGGTTTTACGTCCCTTTTAACATCTGTGGCTTTTAGAGACGCCGGGGTGCCGGAATTTTGCCCCGAAGGGGATCTTTAACGTGCCAGTAAATCTACTGACACGGCTCCCTCGCATTTGCGCACCCTCAAATGCCAGCTGACTGCGCCAGGATTTGAACCTGCAACCTTGGGCCCAGCAAGCGAGAACGTTACCCCTGAGCCACGCAGCCAGACAATTAATTAAACAACATGAATACCCATGTATAATTAATGTAATTTGATAAACTACTGTAGTTGTAAAATAGATTTAAAAGGAAACATAAATTGATATAATTAAATTACTTGTTTGAATTTTTATTTTATTTCTTGTTTTTATAGGCAAAAACGTCTCGGTCACATTGTATGTATAAAAACTGAATTACTTGCCCACCAATTTTTTCAAATTGCCCATCTAATTCACATTGTGTCAGTTTCGCCCACTGGCGTGCTGAAATCTCGGGGAATCTCGGGGAATCTCTGTCTAGACCAACCTTGCTGTATGGAAGTGAGAGCTAGGTTAATTCAGGATATCTGATACATAAGCTAGAGGTAAATGATATGAGGGTATCACAAATAGATGGGAGCAATGGAAGGATGATTCTAGTAATGAATAGATCAAGGCTAAGTTAGAATTGAACACTCTAGATGAAGCTGTTCGTATGAGCCGACTCAGATGGTGGGGTCATGTGAGGAGAATGGGGGAGGAGAGATTACCTAAGAGTTTTTGAATTCGGCTGTAGAGGGTAAGAGAAACAGAGGTAGGCCTAGGAAGCGATGGTTATAATCAGTGTTGAACGATTTCAAAGTGAGTGGTGTAGAAGCCGAGGAGGCCGCAGTGCTAACTGCCTTTAGAGGGTCATGGAGTCGACTTGTTCGCTAACAGAGGCTTGCAGACTGGATTGGACGCTGAAAGGTAAAATATTTTCAAATGAAAATGTACGTATATAAACAATGACTGTATTCTAGGGTCTAGGAATAACTCTCCTAATACAAAGGAAAATATTTACACGTCACGTCGAAGATAAATTGGTTTGTGTTGTCAGATCAATGAATGACGTTAGTCATCTTAGAGACATGTCTCTGCTTTCAGCTCTAAGGCTTTTCAGAGCAAAGATTATACCTATTGCAACGTATGGATTGGATTTAATATGGCATAATTTAGGCAAAAGTAACCTGAAAGATTTCTAGAAAGTGAAAGCCTTATACTTAAAAAAAACTGCTTTGCCTGTCAAAATACACCCCTACGAGGCTGACATTCGAACTAGCAGGGGAACCTTTCTTTATAGAAGAACTCCGAATGGATCACCAACTACCATCCAAAAGACCATACAACGATGTCCTACATGAACTACTCGGAAAGAAGAAGGAGATCTCAGTTGATTTCTATTCCATGAAGGCCATGACGTAATCAGAGTGGAAGGGCACTGCCTATGAAATAAGACACACGGTAACCCGTTTCGCGGTGCACGGGTTCTCCCACAGGATTTGCAAAACTGAGGTGTTCCATGAGCCCACGCTTGAGTGTATTTGTAAATTATGCAAAAAGACATGTGTCCTAAGAGGTTGTGGTCGATAACAGAATTTTGTAAATAATTTTATTGTAATGCACATAGTGCGCACTTATCCGTAATGATAAATAAGGGGGTTTGGAATGCCAAAAATCTTCAACATTCTCAAAATATCGTATTTTTGTGCCATATTCATCTACAAATCATTGGCTTTCTAACAGTATTTTATTTTCTTCATAGCTCATTGCTCTACCTACCTTCCTTCCACTTTCCCACAACTGTACGTGCTATCAATAAACCCACAAACATAGTTTTTTTTTCTATTAGAGAATAGATATTTTTAATCAAGTATTCAAAAATGGGGACTGCTTTTTAATTAACTTAAAAACGTAAAATAAAAAGTTATCTCCTGGAAATGCCAAATCGGATTACAAGAAGTGATGATGATGATAATTGTTGTTTTAAGGGGCCTAACATCTAGGTTATCGGCCCCTGATTACAAGAAGTCTGTGCGCTTCAGAAAATGTCGCTCTTCAACACAAAACACTTAATGGACAACTCGATGGGAAAGAACGTAAAATAGGCTAATGAGAAAAATCTTAGGACCGAGAATCAAAGATTGAGTTCATCTTCCAAAAGCGGCCTCGGTGACGTATTTGGTAGCATGCTGAGCTTCTACGCCCAAGATCGCGGGTCAAACCCGGCCGAAGTCGCCGGATATTATAAGAGCTTAAAAATCCCTCAGTATACCTTCCTTCGCAGGGGAAGTAAAGTCGGCGGGCCCATGTCATAGATTTATGGCATGCAAAATAACTTTCCACTAACTATAATTGTGTAGGTTAGATTTGATTAATGCCCCATTAGGTTCCAACGTTGACCGCCAGATGCCGGTTGCATTGTCACCTACTAGCCAATTTCGTGGCTAGGTGTCGTTGACGGTAACATTTGGTAGCAAAAGTAGAGCTCAGTAACTCCAACTGAAACCCCGGAAAATATGCGAACTACAAGCTCGGGACACTCTGTCACTCTGGCTGACGGAGCTAGCGCTCACGCAGGGTCGCACTTCAAGTTGCTGAGCTCGAGGAACTACTTGAAATTGATCGTCTGCAGTCCTTACCTGAATTACAGATAACACACACTAATACAGCCATCACAATTAACACCGGTTATCAGACAAATTCTACACACATACAAAGTACACGGGGGCTACATGACCACGTCGTTGCAGCCCCAAAACTGAGGAACCAACCAACCAGCCCATGTAAAGCCTTTTCAGGATTAGGGAACCACCTATTGCAATTGGGTACAATCGTATTGGCCGACAGAGAACATTAAATTTCGTTTTCCCATAGGCTATATGAAGAACAAAACAACTAGATAAAATTGGTACAAATTGACTGAGAAAGACCTGAAAGAATTAGGTTCGCCAAAATTTCTAGTTAAAACTGAAATCAAGAATCTTGCACTCACACGGGGATTCGACGACAATATTGATATCTTGATGATTGAATCTGGTCGTCCAAGAGAATTTATTTACTAGTCTCATGTGAATATATTTGAGGTTTAGGGAAACACCCATTGCAATTGGATACAATTGTGTTCTGCGACTGAAAATCAAGGCAACAATGAACAAGAAGTTCCGTGAAGAACTAAAGAGCCTACTTTTCTTAAAATTTAAGATTCATGCCAATCTATATAGACCTATATAGATTAATGACGAAATTAGGTTGGTAATATCGAAATTTCCAATTAGTTCGAAATATACCTGGCATAATGTAGCGTAATAGAGCACTACAGTTGGCAGTTTTGGTGACTGAATATATTCTTAGTTCCATCTTTCGACGTACAGAATACAAAATTTGGTTGAAGTCCAATGGATAGCACGGACGTTACATGCAGTTAGACATTGGATCTATCAGCGAGCGTAAATTCATGTTGGCAACAATGTCATGCATGTGTTGGTAAGGAATAATCTGAAAATTTATGATCAATTATTGTGCCAATTTTGAATGAAATCCATTTATTAGTATAGAAGTTACATGTGTTTTAAAATTGGTCCTATCAGCAGGCTTAGAATCATGTTGGTAGCACTGACGTACATTAGTTACTCCAAATTAATCTAGAATGTCAGGTACTATACGTATACATAGTGTAAAGCTGTTGGCTTGCATACCTTAAATGGCATTTGAGAAAAATAGGGAGAGAGCATTTATTAACAGTTGTCAGCCCTGGTGGCTCTTAAGAATACGCTCAGTCATATCTGTTTATGTACACATATTACGTACGAAATTTGGTTGAAATCCAATTGATGGCGTAGAAGTTATATGCATTTAAACATTGGACCTATCAGCAGGCTTAGAATCATTTTGGCAACACTGTCAAGTACGGCCTCCTGGAAATTAAACTGGAATGATATTATCTATATGTGTGCCAATTCTGGAATATCTCCCATGCATACCTTCCAAGATATCCAACGTGGAGCTCAAATTTCAAGTCCGGTTTTTCAGCAGTTGGTAGCACTGACATCTTTTTCAAATATGGGCCTTAGATATTCAGGTATAGATCTTTTACTCATACCAAATTTGGTTTTGATTGCTGCAGCCGTTTAGGATTTGATGGGGGGGGGGTGCACACACAGAGACAGACAGACAGACAGAAGGACAGACAGACAGACAGGCATTTTCCCGGATCGATCACATAAGTCTACTTTTTCCTAATTTTTGCAAAATGTGAAAAGTAGGCTATAAATGGCTTCTAATAAGACGATAATGTTACGTTTAAGACATACGATGATACCTTGCCAATTCAAATACAGTAGCCTATGTACCTGCATTTCCGAAATATTCAAGATGATTGTTAAAATAATAAACTTTCTTGTTGAAAGACCTCTTTACATGTCTTCTTGTATGATTTATCGTCACCACGTTCAGAACTAATCCTTCATGTAGACATACGTTGGCTAAGTTGTGGCGATGTTGTTACAAGGGTTTGGAAATCATTCGAAGAAATTAAGACATACTGTATATTTCTTCAAATGGCTTCATGAAAACGTTTGAGGACAATTCTAAGATTAATCTCGTTTTATACCAGACCTCACGAGCTCAATAAACAACTACAAGGTCAACAAAATACAATTTGTGATATGAAAGAAATAATATTTATGTTCGACGATGTCGAAATGTAAATATTATATGTCAGAAATCTGTATCATAATGAGGGTCATTATAACACTATTCTTCATTATGAAACAGTTTCTCCAGCCAATCAGAGCTCATTCATTGACCAATTAGGTAAGGATAGATTCGCTCATGCGCTCAAAATCCAACATGTCGGACATGAATTACATGATTTGAAAGTTCAAATTGGATATCGGATGAACCATTGTAGTTACAATCCCAAACACAAAGACAAAATCAGCACAAACCTTTACGGTAACAAGAAAATAATATGATATATGCAAGAAATGTATGAATCTACGTCCATAAGTTAGCAACACAGCATCCTTCTACATAAATTACCGACATGGAAAGTGCACCGTCCCATATGTTTGCGTAAATAAACTGGCGAATATGAGACAAGAAATGGTACCTTAATATCCCCAACTCCAATTTCTACACAGCGCATTGCTTTCAAACGACTTCGGTGACAATATTGGTGAATGCTAGAGCTGGACGGCACAAGACATCATGCAGGCTGTAAACAATAGCATTGCCAAGCAAAGTAAATGGTCTCTGCTTTCGAAATTCTTTGACCCATGCATGTGCTCTGTTCAGTCAGCAAACCACCCAGCGCGCTCTGTTCACTAACTGAAGTTACTGAATCCCACAGATATTTATAAATATTTATGTTAAAACATATAATAAAGTTATAATTATTGTCGAATATAAACAGTCGTATGCAACTAGCCTATAATGGTAATTAAGACACTCATGTCTTAATTATTGCCATTATAGGCTCGTTGCATAATGTATTATTTTATTTCGATTAAAGTTAAAAAGATTCCTTTCTACATCCACTAATAATAAACTGCATTATTTCCCAGAACTTGCACACACATTATTGAATCTTGGCCAATCCCAGTCTGACTGTTCTAAAATTGTCCAGATGACAATTCAGGATCTGATAAACAAATCCGATGGGCATTAACGTGTTTTGGAAGAAAATGAACACTTGTTTAACATGGTACATATCCCCTTTCAATATAGTGTGGGCTTAATCAGTAAAGTCAGGGTTAATCAAGGAATCAATACGACTACTCGTGCAGAACTTGAATTGATTGATCTCCAGTTCTCGTTAGCACTGAATTATTTGTTCGAAAATAATAAGCTCATTGGACACCAAAAATGTTTCAAATATTGTAGAATATTTCTATCAAATGTTTGGCTATCTTCGGGAAGACCTATCTGTGTGAGAAACCTCTTTCAGTTATGAAACACTTGAAGATCACGATTACCGATTCATATTCACAGGACTGTTTGCGTGTATCTACGAGCGACTTCCCCTGGACATCACTAACATTCTTAGCAACTTTCAAGTTAATGGATCTCATTAACGTGGTGAGTGTTCTTGAAGTGTACATATTTATGTATTATAGCTCGAAGATCTGCTCCAGGCCTCCCCGGAGGCCACGCAGTATAATTATAATGATACTTTTTTACATCGTTGTGCCCATCTGTGGAGCGAGGTAGATCTTATTTTGCTAATAATGTTTTTTTCTTCTTCCAAAATCTCTTCATCTGGGCACTGATAATCTTCCTCCGTTCTTCAGTCCATGATCTCTTGGTCCTGGTAGTCATTTTCTCAAAGAAATGATGGTTGTTGATTAATGTTCTGAACTGGAGTCTATAAAATTTCCTCTGTAATGCAAATTTCTTGAAGGTCATTTTCTATTTCATTAAGCCAGTTGTTCTTGACTTTCATTTGGTGAGTCTATAATATTGTTCATTCTGAGAATGTGGCCGTACAACTTCAATCGCCCTTTCCTGAAGGTGTCAGTGTTCTTTTCAGCATGCTTCCTCTTCTTCCAGATTATTATTATTATTATTATTATTATTATTATTTTTTTTAATAATCGTTTCGGTCGTCTATGGACTACGTTATTTCAACTGCCTTTTCCCTCTTTCTTTCACATTGGCCCAGTATTTGCGCATTCTTCTTCGGCGAGCTTCCTTCCGTTCTTCGGTCCACTTCTTGCCAGTTTTCAATATAGATTTTGGCTGAAAACTCTGTATCTTCCCAAGTTTCTTCTTCAAAGAGTCACGTTCCAAGATGTCCTCATGTGATATCTCCAATTCTTGTAGGTCGTTTTCTACCTTGGTAAACCAGATTCCATTGGTTTTCTTTCCAATAAAGTAGGCACAGATTCGATTGGACAATCCTGCAGAGTTCATTTGTGTTAAATGGCCATAAAAGGAGAGTCTGCTTTTGCGAATGGTGTCCGTTATTTTCTCCACATGTAGATAAAGTTCATCGTTGTGTCGTCTTCTATACTCTCCTCGTTCCTTGACCGGGCCCAAGAGCTTACTCAGAATCTTCCTCTCTTTGGTTTCGAGTTGTTCTGCCAGGCCTTTCTTATTCGTCACCAGGCATTCTGTTGCATATAACGCCTCCAGGCGAATAACGGTCAAGTCTTTATTATTATTATTATTATTATTATTATTATTATTATTATTATATAACTTACTTAAATTGCTAAGGTGTATGTTTCACAAAACAAAAGCTCTTAAAACAGAGGGAGTTAGGAGGTGCGGATTTTATCATATCTTCCAAATCGTCTCAATAGTATAAGAGAAATCTTGCATTTTTAGTCTATTTTCATTTATGAAGAAATAGACTTATGAGATCACCATGTGTCCTTCTGTGTGTGCATGTATGTGTGTGTGTGTGTGAGTGTCCCTAATAATTTCAAAACGTATTGAGCAATTTCAATGAAACTCGGTAATATTTTAATAGCATCATTTTACTATCATTTTTTAATAAATGGCATTTAATTACTTGCAAGCTTTTCCATTTTTGTAAGGATATCCATTTCTTTTTGGCTTTGTTAACTAGTTTTAAGATTTAATATCAATCACGCTGAGGAAGGTATCAATGAAATAACGAAACATGTAAGATTAATAATGTAATTAAACGTTTCTTTAGTGTTTGACTAGGCGGTTTTAATATGATAATTTCAATAACCTGGCGACCTCAAATCCAACATGGCGGTGATGCGAAATATAAATATTTAAATGGACGTTTCTCGCGATTTAACCATCCGAGCGCAGTGAAACTTGGTAGTACGCTAAATGCTTAAACAAATTTTAATCCACTGGCATCTAATTTATATCAATTGTTTTCATAACCACAAGATGGAAACTGAACGAAATTTTAACATCTCGATGTTATTTCTTGTGTCCTAATCATGCGATTGAAGTTTCAATAGTATACCTACACAATAATACTTACCTCTAAGACCTACATACATAAAAATTCAACATGGCGATCATCCGAAATATTTAGACTGTTCTCGATATCTACGAATCTATTACAGCAAACTGAAATGCTGTATGTTGATAGAGGCAATTAACAAAAGTAGGATATATGAAAAAAAGGCTGTACTGTATAGTTCTTCACGGAACTACTTGTTTGAAAGGTAAACGAAATATATTTTTTTAAACTGCGTTTAAACAATTAAAAAAGACGATAGCCCCTGTCAAAACTGTGTTGCGTCGAACCCGTATAACATTAACGCCGGGCAGGTAGTCTATACGCATGGGTTGCTTACACGTAGCCAATCCTGCATTCAAAAGAACGAGAAATACACGCAGCAGTGACGAATTGCACTGTAATTCCATAAATACCGGCAATTTGCGTAATGAGTGCTTTTAAAGAAATGAACAAGAAGCCCGCGTAACAGTAAAGTTGGGTGGGTGGATTATGCATATGCGCGATTTCTTGCACGAGTGCCTTCATTATTGTAATTAATATTATTATTATTATTATTAAATATTATACAGTGCATAAAACACATTGCTGGTACATCACAACATAACTATACGGGCGTCAGGGAACCAAAGTATAGTTACTGAAACAGCCATTTCTAAGCTGGAAAGTCAACATCGCTACCCATGAGCTTCCAGACGATTCGAGTTGTTGAGAGAACTACTGCCGTCTGCGTTAGTTTGTACAGTTGAGAATCCAGATCCAGTTCTTCAAGATATTGGAGCAAGGAACTTGGGATCACGCCAGTACTCGAGACAATGATAGGACGGTATGATCTTTAGCCGTTTTGCCTTTTGATAGGGCTGACCAATTCACTATATTTGCAAATCTTTTCTGTGTGGTTTGATTGGAGGTTCTTGTTGTTAGGGATCGCAACATCAATCCAGGTAGTTCACATCATTTTCTTGCTGACAATCAAAAGATCCAGCCTGTTGTGTGATGCCGATTGGCCAGTGAGAATAGATTGGCTCGTATACAACTTGTATTCATTGTTTTCAAGAACACTCACTGGGTGATATCGGTGATAAGGAACTTTCTTTCCTTTTAGAAGCTGGAACTTATTAGCCAATTCCTGATGCAAGATTTCATCATCTGCAACATGAACTCTACGCAACTGAGACATCTTCACTCACTGTTCACATCAAGGACATCGAAACATTTGAACTACAGATACTAAGGAAGATATTCGGGCCCAAGTTTCAAGAGGGTATATGGATGCGAAAGAGCTCGGAAGAACTATATGCATTAACTGAACGATTTTCGTCAGTCGCACGCAAAAGGCGTATGAAATTTTATGCACATTTAACACGAATGGATGATTCACGTCTGACTAAGAAAATATTTCTTATTATCAATGGGAATCGAAAACCAAAATTCGCTGGCTGGTTGATACACAAATGGACCTTACCGAAGTCGACATTGAGCCAATGACTACAACAAGGACTACATACAGACAAAAGATCAACACCCACAAATTTGCACCCAATAATGCATCCGAGAAAAGCTTGAAACTCCAAAACTCATGGATACAAGAAAGACGGCAGGTCCAGAGTGAAAGAATGAAGACATTTTGGGCGAATAAGACGTTCAAAAAGATGACTTCCAGTGATATTTAATGTTTCCACGTGCTCCTTTGGGGGCTGAACAAATATAATAATAATAATAATAATAATATTAAAAATAAATAATAGAAAATAAATAAAAACTAACATCTCTTTCGTATGCACTCTTGTATTGAAATTCAATCTGCATATGGTATATTGATGTAATAATAATATGTCTCACAGATAATCTGTGCTGGATTTGCAGTCAGATTCGTGAGACATATCACAATAATGAACTGTAATATCAATAGTATTTAATAAATAAAAATAAATAACATTAAATAATAAGTATTATTATTCTTGTTTCGTTTCGGCCAACTAAGGACCACGTTATTTCCACTGTTTCCTTTTAGCTTTAAAACTAGCCCAGCATTCCTTCATTCGTAGACGGAGTTGTTCTTTTCTCTCGTTTGTCCACGCCTTTCCAGTTTTCAGAATCAGCTTAGGTTGGTAACTCTGATGTTACCAGTTTTCTCTTAAGCTGGTCACCTTCCTGGATATATTCACATGAGTTCCTAATCTCGGGCAGATTTTTTGTATCTCACTGAACCAGGCTGCCTTTTTTTTCTCTCTTGTACCAGCAGTGTGTTATATTGTACAGGGCGCCAGGAAATGTTCTCCGCAGTGCCTACATGCGTCGGTGAGAGCTAGCATCAGTAGTTACGTTGGCAGCACGACTGTCGCTTGTATTAAAACAAACAAACAGTAAACTTTGTACTCACCACAGCCATTCATAACAGATGCAAGAAGTGCTGATGAAACACACGCTCGCTTATTGCAATACACACTGACGATTTCGACAGCCCACGCGTGTGGGATTCACCCTGCCAGGGACACCGTGCTGCCAACTAAACTGCTCTGGAAGAAGCCGGCAGTCACTGCGGAGAACATTTCCTGGCACCCTGTTTATAATAACTTATTATTATTATTAGTAGTAGTAGTAGTAGTAATAGTGTTATTATTGTTATATTCAGTATAATGGTGTACGGGAACTAGGTTGGCATGAGGGTGGTACTCAAAAAAGATTGAGAATGCCTGCTATACAATGTTGTGTGAAAATGAGATGAGAGGTTTTTGTGTTGGGATATATCTTGCATCACTGTCCCAAGGAAATATTTCAGACGGCCATGCTACTTCACAAGGCCACCTTCTTAATACAACAAGAAAAAAATGTGGTACTTAACTATTCCTAGACAATGGGACCCAATAAGTCTTCTTGTTAAATAACGATAACTCACAGCGATAAGACAAAGAAAGCGATTCGTCAAAGGGTTTTAGCAATAAGATAATAATATTGTTGTAGACGATACGAGGAATCTTTTATTTTCTCAGTGTACTGAAACCCTATAATCTTCCACCGCGCGCCGTACAAGGCACACCGTGAGAAATTGTCAACCTGCCGCTCCGAGGAAGTATACAGTACCTATAATTTAGTCCAACACAAAGAATCACTTTTAAAACTTTCATCCTTAGAAAACAATCGATTTTAATAATTTTCTCCCTTGTGGTACTTTTTCCAATAAAATGGATTGTAAATGTTTCAGTGGGGTTTAGGCGAGGCGGTAGAGGCTCGTGAAGTAAATTACATTTCGCTGATGGAGAAATAGCACACGGAAATAATGGCATTCTACTGTGCCATGATTACTGGTGCCAAGAAGTAGCGTGATATCGGACATTGCTGAGATATGGTTCATTTATCAAATTATATTACATGTCCTTCGTAGTTGATATGACTACTCATGACTCAAGTAAGAGGCTAAATCGTTTTACCTTCTAAGGAAAGCGTGCAACCTCAAAAGAACAGTGTCGGTGAGGCCCACAGTAAGGCAAATTGGGATTTATATTTTTCAAGACTGTTGTTATGTGACAAGAATATTCCCGACAGTTTTAAGTCCAAAATATGTTGCTCTGTCATCCGTCCAGTTGCCCTATACCGGGTTAATGTGCAGCCCCTTCCAATATCGTTTGCTGCAACCCAACAAACGCGTGTTGGCAGGAAGGTTGATATTTCTCTGCTTGCATCCCGCATGGTACTAATGCACTGCAAGCATATCCCGCAAACGATACTGAACACTATTATTTTTCCATTGATGTGACTACAGACTAATACGAAGAACACATAATAGTGATCAGAATCGTTTGCGGGATATCCTTGCAGAGCATTAGTACTATACGAGATGCATTCAGAGAAATATCGACTTTCCTGCCAACACGTGTTAGTTGGGTTGCAGCAAACGATATTGGAAGGAGTTGCTGACTCTCCCTGTATATGGAGCAGAGTGCAGGCCTGTGAGTAAGGCAGTAGAACATCAACTTGCTGTCATGGAAACAAGAATCTGGTGTGACGTTGATTGATTGACTGTTATGGCTTTATTAGGGGTGTAAGAGCGAGGTCATCTTCCCCTAATGGTATGACGTTGTTCAATTGTGACAAATGATGACTAGAGTTTCTGGATTGTAGCATTTAAGAATCAAGAATGTTATATTTTGAATTTAGCATTTAGTAGCATTTATGATCTTCAAATTGAGCAGCTTTTTGTACTCTAGTCACATTATCGTGTTGGAAACCATTTTTCAGTGTTGCCTTATTTATCAAAATTTAATGTTTTTCAGTACCCAATTGTAATTGGGTGATTCCCTAATCCCGAAGAAAAATTTAGGCTACATGAAATTAATAAATAGGCCTACACTTGGATACCAATTACAATTGGGTACAATGGTGTTAACCGACTAAAAACAATAAATTTCCACTTTGTAATAATTTTGTTAAGAATTAGGTTCCCGACCGATATTATATTGTAGCATTCAGTGGCGTAACTATGGGCGGTGAATAAGGGGAGTCGAAATGTCCTAAGCTGTCCATGATAATTTTCAACATTTTTACTTACCATATTCTCAGAAATTATTGACGGGAACTAATTGCCTTTTTTCATGAATGTTCCTTGATGCTCTAGTCTTACTTTAACTTAAGTTCTTTGAAAATAAGAAAATGTTTGAATTTTCGTGGATTTTTTTAAAAACATTTCCATCAAGCAGAATTTTAAAAAAGTACATTTTTAAGACGGCTATGTTAAAATATAATACATATAAGGAGAAATTACTTCTAAAACTTTCAGTTTTGAATGTTGACAAGTTGAGGTAATCAAAGTTTATTTTTCCGCTAGCTGAGGGAACGGTGACAGTTTTGGTTTTTGTATGCGGTGTGTTCCGACACCACAACACTCGTTTTACTTTCTTAAAAATGTTTTATTATATCTATTGTCTAATAAGAGTGAAATCTAGTGAAAAATTAACATAGTTAGTTTACTAATAGAACGCAAAGTATAAGGAAAGTAGTCTTACATGTGATCCATGAAGAAAATAAATGTACCGTTACAAAGCTCAGGGTCCGTAGATTAATATGACGTAATAATGAACTCTACATTTCAAATGCTTCTATTCTCCCCCTTTCTGCTGCGCCAACAGGCTAAGTGTCTCAGACAAGATTTTACACACTCCCTCGTAAAAAGAATGCATGCAATTACATGGCCAGATGTGACTTATGCTAGTGAAACTATTTTCAATTCCACTAATTCATTGGTTGGTTGGTTCCTTAGTTTAGGGGCTACGACAACGAGGTCATGTAGCCCCGTGTACTTTGGGTGTGTGTAGAATCTGTCAGATAAGCGGTGTTAATTTTGATGGCTGCATTAGTGTGTGTATCTTTTTTTTAAATTCAAGTAAGGACTGTAACTATGAATTTTTCAAATAGTTCCTACTTTTGCCACCAAACGCCACCGTCAACGACTACTAGGCCTAGTTCAAAACTTAGCTACTAGACGCCACCGCAGTCGGCCCTAGGCAACGAACTTAGAAACCTAGGAGCGTTGTTTACATTCCTAACCTATACAATTTAGCTTCACACAGGTGTAATTAGTGGAAGGTTCTTTAACATGCCATAAATCTATGACATGGGACCGCCGGCTTTACTTCCCCTCCGAAGGGAGGCATACTGAGGGATTTTTACGCTCTTAAAAATCCGACGGCTTCGGCCGGGTTTGAACCCGCTATCTTGGGCATAGAAGCTCAGCATGCTAACAGCTACGCCACCGAAGCCCTGAAGCAGATAAAATAATTAAGCTAAAACAGAAAGAAGAATAATTAGAACATTCTTAAATGAACTGTATCAAAGTAGTGGCCATCGGAGAATAGCTTCAAATAATGCAGTCTATAAGGAAAGTGAGCCAGTATTGAGCACGATTAGAAAGAAACGCATCGCATTGTTTGGCAATCTTCTTCGAACATCGGAAACTATACTTAGTAGGATATTAATAGAATATTATGCAATAGCAATACCAGGATTAAATGAATTACAGAAATTAAGTCTGATATCAAAGAACAAATAATGTTAGACGATCTCAAGAATTATACAGATAAAATCATGATTCTGCACGACTCGCATGTGAGACTCCAAATCAAAATAAACAAAAGGAAAACAAGTAGTTCCGTGAAGAACTATACAGCCTTTTTTCATATATCCTACTCATGTTAATTGCCTCTATCAAGATACAAAATTTCAGTTTAATTGCTGTAACAGATTCGTAGATATTGAGAACCGTCTAAATATTTCAGATGGTCGCCAGGTTGGATTTTTATTTTTGTACTATTACATTAAGATTGTTGTGTACGTGTGGTATTCAAACTGCAATCGCATGATTAGAACACAAGAAGTATAAACGAGATTTTAAAATTACGCACAACAGCCATCTTGTGATTATGCAAACAATTGAAATAAATTAGATGCCAGTGGATCAACATTTGTATACGCATTTAACGTGCAACGTTTCATCGCACTCGGATAGTTAATTCGCGAGAAACGTCCATTTAAATATTTATACTTCGCGTCGCCGCCATGTTGGATTTGTGCTCACCAGGTTACTGAAAGTCCTATAGGTGAACATATGTTCATATTCTCTATGAACATAAAAAATTTCAGTTTGGTTGCTGTAAAAGATTCATAGATATTGAGAGCCGTCTAAATATTTCGGAAGCTCGCCATTTAGGATTGTTATATGTATAGGCCATAGAGTTAAGTACCATTCAAGGACAATTATTCTCTAGGTTCATTATTCAAACTTCCACTTCGATCGCATGATTACGACACAAGAATAAAAACTTAATTTTAAAATTTCGCACAGCCGCCATCTTGAGGTTATGTAAACAATTGAATTAAATTAGATGGCAGTGCATTACAATCTGCAAAATCATTTACTGTACCACATTTTACTGCGCTCAGAGAGTTGAATCACGAGAAAAGTCTATTAATATATTTCAAATTCGCTTGGTTGCCATGTTAGTTTTGTACTTTACAGGTTTATGAAATACACATAGGTAAACTTGTATCAGTACTCTTTATCACCGTATAAAATTGCAGGGTGATATCTGTAATTGTTTCGGAGATATAGAATGTCAGTGAAATATTTCGCACAGCCGCCATTTTGAGGTTATGTAAACAATTGAACTAAATTAGACTTCAGGGCATTACAAAGTGTATAAACATTTGCTGTACCAAGTTTCATTACGTTTGGATAGTTAAATCGCGAGAAAAGTCTATTTAAAAGTCTCAAATTCGCTTGGCCGCCATGTTGGTTTTGTAGTCACCAGGTTTTTGAAAGTCTCATAGGTGAACTTCTAGTAGCGCCCTTTATCACCGTACACAATTTCAGGGCGATATCGGTAATAGTTTCGGAGATATTGAATGCTAGTGAAATATTTCATACAGCCGCCATGTTGGATTGGTGAGACGTAACAAAATTTGAAGGGCACGGTCGAGGTCGCCGGGAATAGTGCTATGAACTTACCGAGTTTCATTGAAATCGCTTTAGCCATTTAGATTTTATTAGGGGACACACACACACACACCTCACATACACACACACGCGCGCACACACACACGGACAAACGGTGATCTCATAAGCCTATTTTTTCAAAATTGAAAATAGGCTAAAAATGAAGAGTGTTCTCCACTGAAGAGAGGATGTTGACTTCCGAGAGAATGAAGAGATATTGGAAGCATAGAAAAGCAAAATTGTCTTTGTAGAATTGATTGTGGTGGTCCTATGTTGGTCATATGACTTGCCACGGTGGGTGAGTGGTTAACGTGTCGGTTTACTAACCCCAAGCTTGCAGGTTCGCTCATGGTCATGGTGATGATTTTTGAAATGCGGCAAAAATTACGACACACATGTCATACGATGTCGGCATGTCAAAGAACCCATTTGAATTCAGTAGGCCGTGTTCATAATGGCAAAATTAATCTCGGGAGTTACCGCCAACACAAAGTTCCTCATTTCTCTACTAGAAAGCGCTATAGTGTTCAAGGAGCTTAGATATCTAACCTCCTTGACTTTCATAGCGCTTCAAGGAACACCGAAATTCGACATGCAAGCTACCCTCTGGGTGTCAAATAACAAAGCTTGCTCCCGACATCCAAGGCCATACGATATAATAATAATCTAGGCTACTTAGTATAAAACAAAGTCCCCGATTCTTGGATGCAACGGGTAATCTCGAGAACTACTGGATGGATTTTGATGCGGTTTTCACCATTCTGTAAAGGATTTCTAGAGGGGAAAAAATCATTTATGACCAAAGAAAGCCAAACACTAACGATTTCAAGGAATAGTGTCGATGAAAACCCTACCTTCCGTGCGCTTTTTAAGCTTACGCTGGGTGAACCGTTAAATATGTATTATACAGCCTACTACGAGTGTAAGAATTGCTCAGCATTAATAATTCTACAAAATATCCGGGACAGAATATGTTATCTTTAATACATCGCCCATTATAAGTAATATTACGTTTTCATTTCTTCCAACAATCACCATTCAGTGGAAAATTTAAATTACTAGCTTCGGAGCGTGTTTACGAGCTAGCGAGCGAGCCTACCACCCTAGCTTCGGCCAGCATTAAACTGTCGAGTCGTGTCGAGTTAAGACTTCAGAGAAGAGTATATGTGTTCTGAGTTTCGCTGTTCACCTTGGCTTTCTGAATTTCGTCTGGGATCTGTCGTCCGTGCGCCTTTTAAGCTTACGCTGGTCAATCTGTTAAAGATACCTGGCGAAGCCGGGCCGGATTGCTAGTAAATAATAAATAAATTATTATACATATTTAAATATTTCGAAACGAATCAATAAACTGAACACCTGAGAGAATCTCTTGGACTGACGTGATGTCCGGCTGGAAATCATTTCCAAACGAAAGCTACTCTTGCTGCTCTCGAAAGGCAGCCAAGCGTGTAGTTCCGGCCTCCACCTGTCGTCATGTAATTACAGTTTTGATTTCTACAATTAGTATCCTCAGAAAGCCGGTTAACCAGGGCAACACAGAGATAAACAAACAAACATAGGCAGTGGCAATTAGAGCACTCATCACTGATACATGACCCGCAGGTAGCCTATGTTGTAAATCATGGCAACTGGATGATCAAATGTATCGTCTGCCATCGTAAACTTTTCACGTGGTCCAATCTTATTAGGCTATATACACCTAGGCCTACCCTATGTAGTCTCACAACTTTCTCAGACAAGTATGTCTACCCCTTATTACTCCCGTTTTCGAACGGGGTCGGGGATGAGAAGCGATGGAAATCTTTGTGGCGGATGTTTTTTCGGCCGGATGCCCTGCCTGACGCCAACCTCATGAGAAGGGTTAATGAGGGATGAAATGAATGATGGTGATTGAAACTGAACAAGGATGTGGAAGGAAGCGGCCGTGGCCTGTCAGAAGGTACCGTCCCGGCATTTGCCTGGAGTTGAAATGGGGAAACCACGGAAAACCATTTCAAGGACGGCCGACGGTGGGGCTCGAACCCACACGTCTACCGAGTCAACAGAGAGCTTGGCCCCATGGTCTAACGCTGCGCTTTAGCGAGCGTAGTCACCACTGTCGGTGACTTTCTCTGACAAGTAATATTCTAAAATAAAAACCCGTGGTACCGCATTCCATGAGGGACCTCGGACTACCAACCGACTACTGCCCTACCATTTTGGCCTACAGATTTCGTGATGACACTTGGTCAGCACGTCGGGTCCCCTCGACCGTTAATCTTGGTTTTCCTGACCCGGGCACTGCCTCACTGTCAGACAGCTACTCAATAATTGTCCTCACGAGACTGAGTGCACCCGGATCCAACCCTCATGTCAGTTTCCGAAATCCCTGACGGAACAGGTGCACTACTGGTTCAAGTAATTACACACCCGTCCGCCTTGTTGGTTGGTTCCTTAGTTAAGGGGCAGCTACGACGTTGTCATGTAGCCCCGTGAACTTTGCGTGTGTTCAGAATTTGTCTGAAACCGGTATTAGTGTGTGTTATCTGTGATTCTGGTAAGCTAAGCACTTCAGACGATCATTTTTTCAAGTAGTTCCTACTTTTGCTACGAAATGCTACCATCTACGTCATCTAGCTGCGGACTCGACTACTAGATGCAACCGCAGTCAGCACCTGGCGGCGAACGTTGGAGCTAATATAGCGTTATCAAATAATTTAACCTACAAATTTTGCCTTCACACAAGTATAGTTAGTGGAAGGTTCTTTTTCATGCCATAAATCTATGACATGGAACCGCCGGCTTTATTTCCCCCCCCCCCGAAGGAAGGCATACTGAGGGATTTTTAACGCTCTTAATAAATCTGACGACTTCGGCCGGGTTTGAACCCGTGACCTTGGGCATAGAAGCTCAGCATGCTAGCCACTACGCCACCGAAGCCGCCCGTCCGCCTCGTTGCGTAGTGGCTAGCATTCTTGGCTGTCACTGCGGAGGCCCGGGTTCCATTCACGGCTCTGCCAAGAAATTTAATTCTGGTCTGAGGGCTGGAATGGAGTACACTCAACCTCGTGCGGCAATACTGAGAATACCTCAATTACAAATACACACACTGGTACATACATCACAATGACACAGGTTATCAGATAAATTCGAGACACACACACACACCCACGTAGCCTACATGGGACTACATGACCACGATGTCGCAAAGTCCCGAAAGAATCAACAATAACAACAATTACACGCCAGCAAATGTGCCAAGGTATTGCCGTGTAGTTTACTGCAGGCTTTTACCGACGTGTGTCAACTTGTCTAATGAGCAGGCTTTTGGTTGTCGTAGTTGTTGTTTCATTTGATGTGTGTAGAGTTTGTCTGATAACCGATGTTGTTGAGGTGTGTATAGTAGTGTGCATTCGTAATCCAGAATTGAGAAGGTTGCGGCCTCAGCCTTAATCTAGGAACCATCCCTGCATTTCCCTGGAGTACAAGGGAAACCACTTTCAAGATGGCTAAAATGGGTGTGGGAGCCACCTTTTCTCAATCTTGCCTCAAGCAACCCCATTCCAGCCCTAAGACCAGATTTAACTTTCTTGGCAGACCCGGGAATCGAACCTGGGCCTCCAGGGCTGAGAGTTAAGAATGTTGACCGCTACACCACGAGATGGACTCAAATAAAGGGAAAGAACCTGTTAAATTCTTAGATAGGAACTCATACAGGGGAAGAGGATCACGGACCCATGTGAAACCGAGAAACAAACCGTCTAGCCCAGAATACTGTGTATTTCAGTAAGGGTACCATTTCTTGAAGTAATCTTTTCCCAATAGGCTAATTTAACACCATTATTTATTGTTGTTTTCAATATTACTATTATTGTTTATTTTGTGCATGCGCTTACACATTCTCAGCATATTTGCTGGAAAGTAAACATTTACAATCCCAGAAAGGCATCATAAGGAGCAAATTCTCAGTGACTACATTACTTGGTAGATTTATACTTTTCCCGCACTCCTTCAGGCTTGATTAGCCAAGAACAGCCTCACTATGCGACACGTCGCAAGTATGACTGTCTTCTGCATCAGCTTACAAAAGGCCCGGGTCTAATTTCAACTCTGTGTGAGATTCCTTTAAATTGTTGGGAATCCCGCCAGTGCTGGAGATGATTATGGGAAGTTGGTTGGTTGGTTCCTCAGTTTAGGGGCTGCGACAACGCGGTCATGTAGCCCCGTGTACTTTGGGTGTGTGTAGAATCTGTCAAATAACCGGTGTTAATTGTGATGGCTATATTAGTGTGTGTATCTGTTTTTTAATTCAAGTAAGGACTGCAACTTGGAATTTATCAAATAGTTCCTACTTTTGCCGCCAAACGCCACCGTCAACGACTACTAGGCCTAGTTCAGAACTTAGCTACTATACTCCACCACAGTCGGCTCTTGGCAACGAACGTAGCAACCTAAGAGCGTTGTTAACATTCTTAACCTATTCAATTTTGCTTCACACAGGTGTAATGGAAGGTTCTTTAACATGCCATAAATCTATGACATGGGACCGCCGGCTTTACTTCCCCTCCGAAGGAAGGCATACTGAGAGATTTTTAACGCTCTTAAAAATCCGACGGCTTCGGCCTGGTTTGAACCCGCTATCTTGGGAAAAGAAGCTCAGCATGCTACCGACTACGCCACCGAAGCCGCCGTAGGAAGTTAGGAACTGTCCTGACTTGTGCCATGTGCCATTGCTTCCTTATCGGTTCTGAAAGCTATGTGTATTTTGACAGCTTTTCAACATGTTTTGTTAGCATGTTGCCACTGTTTGGGATTGCCACATCTTTGAAGGTCCAATAAATAAATAAATAAATAAATAAATAAATAATAATCGCTTAACAAATAGGGGGATAGGCAAGGAACTGAGAGACATGATAAATGGAATGTGCATGGATTGCTACAGTAGTGTGAAGACTAGAGTCGGGACATCGGAATGGTTTAAAATTGACACTGGACTAAAGCAAGGAAGTGTGTTGTCACCATTATTGTTTTTAATGGTGATGGATGACATCATGAAGGCAGCAATGAAAGCCTATAGTAGGGTAAATATGAAGGTAATGTTGTTTGCAGACGATGTTGTGATCTGGGGCGACGATGAGATGGAGGGATATCGTCTTGCTTATTTGCTTAACTGGCTGAACGCGATGCCAGGGGATATCGTCTTGCTTATTTGTTTAAAAGCAGTTTATAAACAAATAAATATAGCCTATTTCCATTGACTTTTCAAGAAATGCAAGATTTTTCCTGTACTATTGAGACGATTTGGAAGATTTTGGTACAAAACACACCATCTAACTCCCTCTGATTTAGGAGCTTGAATTTTGTGAAACATACACCTTAGCGTATTATATAGGCTAATGAGATTCTGCTGTGTCAAGCTCATGTTAGTTACGCAGAGCAGTTATGGATAGCTGTGGTGAAATAAGTTATAGTCTAATGTTGCAAATTCATTTTAGGGACTTGTACTTGTATGATAACCTGTGTTTCTCTAATGACTGTAGTAGCGCATGTCACTGTATTAGGGACAGGGATTGAATAGGTGACTCGTGAAATAGGTAGCGTACTATAGTGGCATTTTCCTGAGAGAGAGTGTGTGGGTATCCGGGGCAAAACCACACTCAGCATAGCAGCTGTTAGTACGAACCTCTGATCTCCGAAATTACTGTGACTCCTCATCACTGTCGGATGAAAAGAAACATTTCACTATGTGTCATTAATGAAGGAGATATTGCCTCTGGCACCACGCCGTCTCAGTAATGCATCTGTCGTGCTGTCCACTAATGAGGAGCGCACTCGTTAGTGAACATTATTAATTAGTGCGTACAGCTGGACAAATTACTTGCACTTGAGAGAAAGCAACGAGCCTTACTTGACAGAAAAACAACAAAGATGATATAGCATGATGTTTACTGTGATGTATATAATTTCGGCGCAGTGTGGCTATTTGCTATTGTTATTCTTGTAGAGGATGCATCTTATCAGGCAGAAATTAAAGCGAGGATCTTAGCCGGAAACTGCTCCTACTACAGTCTCAGTCATTTTCTTAAGTCCCGCAGCCTATCGAGAAAGTTCAAACTCCAACTATACAAGACACTTTGAGTCGTCAAGTCACAAAACTCGTCTAATCCACTTGTGAATAAGAATCATTTTCATGAGAAACATTTCTCTGGACTTTGCCTTACGGATCTTTTGTGTTTGTTGTTTTCTACTTTTTGCTTTGTGTTTTTGATTTTGTGTTTGCTTTGTGGTTTTGAATTTAAATTTTTGCTTTTCTTTCTTGGTTTTGTGTTTGTTTTCTGCTTTAGCTTTTTTGATTTTGCTTTTTGCTTTATGTTTCTTGTTTTCTTGTTTTCTGCTTTTGGTTTTGTTTTTGAATTTTGCTTTTTCCTTCGTCTTTTTTGTTTTGGTTTTGTGTGTGTTTTCTGCTTATGCTTTTTTCAATTTTGCTTTTTTCTTTATGTTTCTTGTTTTTTGTTTTCTGCTTTTGCATTCGAATTTTGATTTTTGCTTCGTCTTTTTTGTTTTTATTTTGTGTTTGTTTTCTGCTTTTGAATTTTGCTTTTTGCTTTGTGTTCCTTTTTTGTTTTGTTTTCTGCTTTTGCTTTTGTGTTTGAAATTTGCTTTTTACTTCGTGTTTTTTGTTTTTAGTTTTGTGTTTGTTTTCTGGAAAATCAAAATAAAACAAAACAAAATAAACAAAACAAAATCAAATCAAAATAAACAATGCAAAATAGAAACAAAAACAAAATAAACAAAACAAAGCAAAACAAAACAAAACGAAAAAACAATTTAACACAAAATAAAACGAAATAAAGTTAAATTAACAAAACAAAATACAATAAAGTAAAATAAAATAATTAAATAATTTTACGACATGATCCTTATTCACAAGTGGATTAAACGAGTTTTGCAACTGGACGACTCAATTCAGCCTGTAGTAGGCTACTATATGGAAGCGAAACCTGGAGTACTCGGAAACAAGATTTGAATAATCTCCTTGTTTTTGAGCGGAAAGTTTTGAGGAAGATCTTTGGTCCCGTTCAAGATGAGGACACTGGTGAATGGCGTATACGTAGGCTAGCCATATTTTTGGTGAGTGAAACCGGGACACATTAATATGTGATGGCCTTGCCGGCCGGGGGGGGGGGGGGGGGTTCTGGGGAGCGAAGGGTCCTCCTCCCGGATTTTTTTTAAATTAGAAGCAAAATGGTGAGTTTTATGCCTTTTTTTAAGCTTCGCAAGTGGCGGGAGGGAGGGGTCTGGCACCCTCAATTGTTAGTTCTGCACATCTTTTAAAAATAAAAAAGGATTTTTGCTACATAATTTTCTTTTTCTTTTTAATGATAATTTTCTCTGGTCTATCATTTAAAAAGAAGTGTTAATAAAATACAATTTAAAATACTTCATAAAATTGTTTAACTGAACCATTTCTAAGTCTAATTATTTTTTGAAAAACTACAACTTTTTATCTAATTACAAAAAACTTTTTTGTCAAACTAAAAAAACAATTAATTATTGAGTTAACAATTTGGGCTATTGTTTTGTGTCTTTCGTTTGAATACTTCTGACCTCTTTGACGCTGTGCGTGATAGTCAACGATGTTGATTGTTGAAAAGTAACCGATTCATAAAAGATACTTAAACACATAAATTCATTACTTTCTACATCTTACAGCCGCTTTCCGGGACATTGATAAAACCGGACGGGACACCGGGACAAGAGCAAAATTCTGGGACTGTCCCGGTCAAACCGGGACGTATGGCAAGCCTACGTATACGGTACAATCGAGAACTGGGTGACTCCCAATCATCGTAGGACTAATGAGAAGCATGGGCAGGCCATGTCACTAGGATGGACATATGCCGATGGCCTCTGAAACTGCTCAATTGTGTTCCTCATGGAGGAAGACCACTGGGTAGGCCAAGGGAAAGATGGAAGGACGGAACCCGTGAAGACCTGCGACAGATTGGAATAGAGGATGACTGGCAGCAGAGAGCAGCAAACAGAATCCAGTGGAGGAACCCTTGGAGCAGCACGCGGTACCTGGGCCTGATCGCGTCAAGTCAAGTAAGTAAGCAGTGTTGCTGTAATATAGGAGCGTGGTATGTCCGCAACATACTGTAGCATACAAAGGTGTGTAGCCAAGCCCGATGAAAGGAAGGGGCAAGTGGGGCTGTAGTCCCAGGGCCCGGATTTCCTGAGGGGCCCGAGGAGGTAAAAGGACTTTGAGTGGACAACTTTATTTAATTTAATGTCAAAACTATTGTGACATTTTCTGATATGACTCTGCTCGATGTAAATGGTATCCAAAACATTACCAAAAAACATATATTTACTTTTATAAATACCAACCGTTGTGTTATTCGTTTTTCTTCCGGGGAAATAGCAAAGTTGCCAGAGTTGTCCATTTAATGTATAACGTGCTAAAGCTCTTTGTGAAGCATAACGTTTGTAATTCAATCTCAGAATAAATTCTTCATAGGCCTACATTTTTGAAAGGAGTATGGCTCATTTTTGTGGTGTCTGAACACGTTCGGATACAACGAAAATGGATTCTTAATGCACAGTGATCAAGAGTGAAGTAAAAGAACAACCAGAGAGCGAGAGAGAAAGTGAGAGAGAGGGGAGAAAGAAAGGAGAATGACTAAATAACTCAAAACAAAAGTAAATTACCAATCAATAATAATAATACTAATATTATTGGTTTTACGTCCCTTTTAACTGCTGCGGCTTTTAGAGACGCCGAGGTGCGAGAATCTTGAACGAGCCAGTGAATCTAATGACATGGCTCCCTCGCATTTGAGCACCCTCAAATGCTAACAGGCTGCGTCAGGATTCGACCCTGCAACCTTGGGCACAGCAAGCGAGAACGTTACTGCTGAGCCACACAGCCAACCAATTACTATTCAGTTGGGCAAGCTACAGTAAATACCTGGGATTTCTTTCTGGAGAGGGGGGTTAATATTTGCAAGTTTAATACCGTAATTCCAAAATTATGGCACAGGTTGAATACAAATGAAGTTTCCAGGAAGAACTTAACTTAAGGCCCGTCATCGCTCTCTACAGCCCCTGTGTGTAGCCTATATTTATTTGACTAGATACAGTGGTTCTGAACCCGTAGAAGTCTGCGGACCACTCAGCCTGAAATTGAGTCATGTAAGGACAACCCCACCCCCCACCCCTCCCCCACCTCCCACTTCCCCTCCCCCAATACACCTTATCAGTTGTAACCCTTCCTCAATAACACTTATTTTAAAGATATTTCAATTCAAAACCTGATAGTCATCGCTGCGAATACATTCGGACAATTCTTGTTCAACACACATAGTTTTCGAAATCTCCATTTATTGGCCACTTTTTTATACGTGCTGGTGGACCCTTTTCTCCCGCGGACCACTCCCGAGGCACTTGTGGACCACAGGTGGTCCGCGGACCACCAGTTAAGAACCACTGCCCTAGAACGATAATTGAATCGGTCATTTACAACACCACATGGGCCCACGTTTTGAGGAATCTTATTTAGTGACCACCTCATGATAGCGATTAGCCTTCTTGGCTGTCAACCTCAGAGGACCAGGTCCGATTCCCGTCTCTGCCAAGAAATTATAATTTTAATGTGAGGGCTGGAACAGGGTCTCATAATATAAAGAGTCTAGGTGCCATTGTTCCCTAAGAATAAAGCTTCTATTAGGTAGTTACATTGTTGGCTAATCTACTGCCTACTACCGGATACCCGTAACCTATGACTGTGAAACCGGACCATAGTAGTCTAATGATTTTCTACCAATGAGGTTAACATTATCCCAAAGAGATTAGTTTCTAGTAATTTTGGATATCAGAGATTTCTAGAGATGCCTGAGCTGAGTTTAGAGTTGTTGTCTGAGTCTCAGGCTTTATACCCCTCTCTTAGTCACCCTATTCTGAGCTAATAGTTTCTCCTCGATACAAATACCACACCATAAAAACGAGGCAATCTTGTTTTAACATATCCTCAGTTACGAACCTGCTGGTCGAGACACATTTATTAGGGGGCTGAGGATCAATCGCATGCTGGAATGCCGATAACCTAGATGTTAGGCCCCTTAAAACAACAACAAAGCATGCTGGAATCTTTGATGAGCGGTGAATAGACTACGCCTTGGCCGTCACGACTATAGGCCTTTGAATACGTTTTATTGTGATTGTGTATAGTGCTGTAATGCCTGAAGTGAAATATTCGTTACTTGAACGTGTATATCTGCATAATACGTTCATAAAGTGCAGTAAATCGTGCGCTACAACAAGAGAAAAGTTTCGAGTGAAATTTCCCGGGAGACCCATTCCTATAAATTGGACAATAAAACAACTGGCTAAGAGATTCAAACGTACAGGTTCACTAAACAATAGAAATAGACGTAAAGGTCGTTAGGCCTATTTCCTTACTGATGCTAAATTAACCGGAGTAACCGGAAACTTCATAAGGATATGCCGATTATGTTTGGCAGCGGATGGGGAACATTTTCAGCATCTACTGTAAACATGGTGAGTAAAAATGCATGATACTGATTTTAACCTCGGTATTCTGCCGAACATACGCGCGCCCGGCAGCCGGCAACTGAGCCGTCACTGGCGGAGCGCGTGAGCGAGAATGTCCTTGCCAAGCAAATATAAATACCCTGTATTTAGACATAGCCTACTGTTCGCAGTCCTAACTAGTGCTGGTCGACTACTTAAAAATCGATTGTTTTCAGTTATCGAATAATAAATTAATCGAAGCAGAAAACTCAATTAACTGCTACAAATAATGACTTATCGATTAGACTATGCGTTTAATCGAAAAATCAATTGGTTGTTTAATCGATTAATCGGTTGGTCAAACAATTGATTTTTTGTCGATTAATCGATGCAGCCCTACTTCGTTCCTTTCACTACGCTCTCACAGAAGGAAAACAAACATTTAATTAATTTAAAAATATTGACAATACCTCTTTAAATAATGCAATTGCTTTGTAAAAATTAGGTCAAAACAAAGCAAAACAAAATTGTAAACATTGAACAATAATTCATAATCTTTGCTGAAAACTCTTTTATTTTTTCGAAACCCCAATTTGATTGTTGTATGTCTTCCCTCTGTCACTGACTCTTATTTGGTTATTGTTAACATAAGCAAGGAAGGACACTTTGTACCTATATTCAGGCAAAAAGTAACCTTTATAGGCCTAGATTTCTATTTATCATTCCGAAAATGATCGTAATTCAACTTAAGTGATGACTTCATCTTTTCTTATCTCGTGTATACTAATCAATTAATCGATTCTCCTGTTAGCAGACTAATCATTCAGTTAATCGATTGATCGAATGAACGGTTAGTCGAGAATCGTTTTCGATTACATTCAAATTATTCGATTAATCGATTAATAATCGATTAAACAATCATCGCCTCTTACCAGGTAGGCTATAGGCTACTCCTAGCTCATAGACTTAATTAGTTCCCTGGCACACAGCAATGGAGGTAGTCAAAATAACTAATTCATCCCGAGAGAAAAGAGGCGTTACAGCCATTCCCATATGTTGTCGCCAGTATTTTCGCCGATGATCTTGAAGCGCTTTTAAATAAGGTCAGTTTCAACATTCTTACTTTTCAAAATCAGTTTATTATAATGTATCCTCGATAACATTCTTCTGACCCTGTCGATGCATTTATTTTGCTTCCGTTCTAATAACTAATATTGCTGTTCATGGTTGGCTGGTTAACACGATGGAAGGAGGAATTACCAGAGGGCCATGGTATAGGCTGCACCTACTGGACTGAAACACTTACATAAACCGTGACATCACAATAACCACTACCTCCATTACGTAAGCATCCGGCTATGTATATTTTTGCAACCATATGATATCCTCGTGTAAGGAAGAAAACATCTCGGTATAATTATACAGTGTATGAATAAGTGAACATCGGATCGTCGTCACTGCTAAATGCTTGGTTTGGTAAAGTTTATTTAACTGCCAGACTGCACTGAACTGTTTTGTAAGTTAATAGATTTATGACTTCATATAATTTAACTTATTCCCGAAGGCGGCTGTGCGTTATATTGAATCTCAACATAGACTCCTCTTATGCAAATATTCATGATAATTACTTAATTTATCGACTTAAACATTTCAATGGTAGACTACGCATTGCCGCCATTTTGAACGTACAAGATCGAGGAACTTGTGCCTTCATCTCACGACAATACAACATCAAGATTAAGTTTCGAATTTCAGGTTTATTGGATGATGAAAAAGTAATGTTCAATGCCATTACACTGTAGCTCGGATAAGTTATGTCCACCCCAAAAGTCATTTTCAGCCAACTAAAGCCACGTATTGAATGGTTGGTTCACTATCTCCATAGGCGATATCAAATTGTTATTTCTACCACTGAGCAAAATCCTTAAGCAATTCCTGCAAGATTCTTAAATAGCCTACAAGCAATTGGGAATTTTATGGTGATTTCATTTCGAAGTTACCAAGGATTTACATCTCAAGAAATAGAATATAACGGGCATATCCAATACGACTAACACATAGCTTTAGTCAGTAAGTCGATGTTGTTCATTCCTTACGGGCTTTGCAACCTTGAGGTCATGTAGCCCAGTGTACTTGGGTGTGTGTAGAATTTGCCTGAACCTGTGTCTCTGTGATGTATTGTACTACAGTAGTGTGTGTATTAGTAATTGAGGTAGGATTTGGGTAGAAAATGGCCGTGGCCTTAAGTCTGCTACCATCCCGGTATTTGCCTGGACCAGGAGTGAGAAACCACGGAAAACCACTTCCAGGATGGCTGAGGTAGGAATCGAACCCACCTCTAATCTTCTTTGCCTCACAAGGTTGAGTGTACCCGATTCCAGATCTCAGATCAGAATTAAATTTCGTGGCAGAACCGGGAATTGAACCCGGGCCTCTGCGGTGACAGCCAAGAATGACATTTAGCCTAGATGAATTGGTATCTTATTCATAGATAAAGTTCTCACCTTGAAGATGAGATAGCAACTACAGGTTATGTTTTCGCCTATTTTCATTTATGAAAAAAAAAAAATAGATTTATGAGATCACCGTTTGTCTGTGTGTGTGTGTGTGCCCCCCCCCCCTTTCTCCTCGTTAAGTACAAAACTAACATGGCGGCCAAGAAAAGTTGAAACATTTTAATGGATTTTTGACGCGATTTAACAATCCGAGCGCAGTGAAACTTGGTACGGTAAATGTTCATATAAAAATTAATCAATTGGCATTTAGCCTAATTAAATTCAATGATTTCATAACCCCAAGATGGCGGCTGTGCGAAATTGTAAAATTGAGTTTTTATTTCTTGTGACCTTATCATGTGATCGATGTAAACGTTTGAATGTTGAACCTACGCAATAATCTTCATATAATGGTACATTACTCTATGACCGCCATACAGAACAATCCAATATGGCGATTTTTTTCATAGACGGGAGAATTTTAGTAGAGAAGACCAATAGGATGTATGAAAATAGGCTATAGGTCTATAGTTCTTCACGGAACTACTTGTTGTAACCCTGATCATCAGAAGACGACTTCTGGAAATATTGTCCATGACAGAAGTAGACAAATGAAAGTTAAGGACTGCAGTGAATTTCTATGCTCCTATTTCTTCCAATGTGATTGTATGAATTGACACGTTCAGAGAATCTGGCCAGACTAGAACCTGAGAGATCGGATCATCACAGTACGTTGAATTTTGAAACCACAATAGATAACAAAACCAAAAATATCTAATTAGTAATGCAATCCCCGATAAAAGAAAATCCTATTGACTTAAGAAATTAGCTTAGTCTATGTGATTTCAAGAAATGTTAGTCTGGGTTCTATTCCCGACTCTGCCAAGAAATTTTATTCTGGCCTGAGGACTGGAATGGGGATTACTCAGCCTTGTGAGGCAGAACTGAGAACGGGTTGGTTCTATTCCTACCTCAGCCATGCCTGAAGGGTTTTCCGTGGTTTCCAACTTCTATTCCTTGGAGTTTTACCACCCTATAAAAGTCAGACTTTTTGGACTGGGAATTGAACCCATAGGCTAATCTTCGAACCACGAGTTAGACACTCTACCACCGATCCACCGAGAAAGGTTACTAATATTTAGGCTATTGATTGTCAACGCAAATTTATATTTTGTTTTAGTGGTTGCAGACATCATGATCATCATACCTCGCATAAATGTACTGTACAGCCTACACGCCTGCGCACCCAAAATAGCAGTCGCCTGGGCGATCGGCCTGTCACCATTCCCAGCTCCCTTGTGGCGGTAGAGGAATGATCCCTCGCAGAGTCCGTGGGTGAAGCCGTGCTGGAAGGATCAGTGATAAGTAGGCCTACCTAGGTACAGTAGGCGACACTGCGAGCACCCTAGGAAAGTAAGATCTAGCTACAGTATTACCACATTAGGATAAAGTTGAGAGAGATGGCACACCCACTGCCAAGGCGACTGTTGTGGGAGTATGTTGTTTGAAGGTTGTTGGGAGGAAACGTCACTGAGGGAGAGTTGTTGCATGTTTTGTTACATATTTTTGCTTTGAGACGTGGTTTTCATTAAAGAAGGGAGTTGATGAGTGCGAAAATTGTATCTGCACTTCGATAGCATAGGTATTTCTTATGCACGTTCATGTAACAATCTTAGACTACCTTCTAACAGGTCACGGCCGCTTCCCATAACATCCCGGCCAGTTTCATTCATCTTAATGCATTTCATCTCTCATTAACTCCTCTCGTGAGTTTGGCGTCAGGATGGGCATCTGGCCGTAAAAACACCCGCCACATAGACTTGCTTCGCATCACATGCCCGGCCACTTAGAAGCGGAAATAGTAAGGGGTAGACATACATTGTTATTAGTATTAGACTATAATAATAATAATAATAATAATAATAATAATAATAATAATAATAATAATAATAATGGCTGCCACAAAGAAGATGCTTGGAAGCTGAACAGAGTGAACTGACTCCAGACAACATCGTCCATGTTATGCTGAAAAATCAAGAATCCTGGGATCAGATAGCAGTGTAGGCTATGTGGAAAGTACTTTGCGCCAAGAGAAGAGCGACTTAGATGCTAATAAGGAGGAATTGAAGAAAGAAGAAGAAGTATAAGGGGCATCACGCACGACGCCGCCCTGAAGTAATGCGAGAGTGGTTCCGGGGTGGAGACACACGTCGTAGAAGAAGGGTGTGTGGTTTTTAGTAGACTAGGTAAGAATCCCACACAGCCTTGTGGAGTGCGGACTCCCACAAGCGTCTCAGGCAAGATTTTCCTCATTCCCTCAAACAAACAAAAAATATTAGGCTATGTTTAGACTATGTTTATAAAGAAAAAAATAGTTGAGGACACGTGTCCTAGCATATGGACCTAGCCTGAAGTAATGTGTCAAACGGTTCCAGGTTAGGTTCCAGAAGTAACATGTGGAGTTTTAGATGGTAGTATGCCACTCAGGAGCCAGACACTACAGTATGTGAGTAAATGCATTCCTTCCCCTAAAACTCCACTAGTGCACCTGCGTAGTGCTACACCCTCAAGGGCCCCACGGCTAGTGAGTTCGAGAGTTGGCGACTCCGAAGAAGCAGACACAACAACGACGATATAAAACAAATATTTAAAAACACATAGGCTACAGTAGATCTATATTTTCTCCGCTACCCGTCAAAGCATAGAATCATGAATGTGTTAGTCTTTCTAACTTCTGAGCTTCTTTGAATCCTTCAAATGCTTTGAACTTTTCTCCGTCGGTAGTTGTAGAGGACAATGGCGTGCCAACGTTAAATTTTCTGAAACTCATTATCTTCCTTCTCCGCACGTTTCCGTTCGATATAATATTTACACTCTCCAGCGTTCAACATTGTACGAATCAAATAAAATCGTAACGTAACAAGCAATGTGTAACTAAGAGCTTGCGTCTTATAGCAACGTATAAATGACACTACTGTCCTGATATGTAGCCTGTAGATCAGTGGTAGACCACAGGTGATCTGCGAGTGCCTCGGGAGTGGTCCACGGGAGAAAGGGTCCACCAGAACGGATAAAAAAGAGGCCAATAAATGGCGATTTCGAAAACTATATGCGTTGAACGAGAATCGTCCGAATGTAAGTTATTCGTGGCGATGACTATCAGGTTTTGAATTGAAATATCTTTAAAATAAGTGTTATTGAAGAAGGGTTACAACTGTTAAGGGGTATTGGGGGCAGGGGGAGGGTGGGGGGTGGGGAGGGTGGAGGTCCGTACATTATTCGATTTCAGGCTGAGTGGTCCGCGGACTTCTACGGGTTCAGAACCACTGCAGTGTATATGAACAAACAACACGTAACTATGAGCTTGAGATTTTATAGCAACGTTTGGATGATGCGACTGACATGGTAACTTATGTAGACTAGGCTATAGGGTCTATATGAACGAACAACGCGTAACCAAGGGCTTGTGTTTTTATACATGACGCTTGCCCTAGTATTCTAGATAGATGACGTTTTTGAGGCGCATACTAGCCCTGTTGTGTACCATCAACAAATCAAGCTCTACATAATATAAATCGAAGTCCCCGATTCTTGGATGTAGGCCTAACGGGTAAGTTAATCTCGAGAACCACTGGGTGGATTTTGAAGCAGTTTTCACCATTCTGTAAAGGATTTCTTGAGGAAGGTTTCTGTAAAAAAAACATTCATTTATGACTAATGGAAGCCGGGCAGTAACGATTTCAGTGAAATAAGTCGAAGAAAACCCTGCCGTCCGTGCGCCTTTTAAACTTACACTAAAATATCTACTGTATACAGTATACTGTGAGTGTAAGAATTGTTCAGCATGAAAAGTTCTACAAAAACGCCCACACCAGCATATCACTATCATTAATACATCGACCACTATAAGAGTTTTTACGTTTTCATTTCTTCCAACAATCTCCATTCAGTGCAAATTTTAATTACTAGCTTCGGAGCGAATTTACAAGCTACCGAGCAAGCCTATCACCCCAGCTTCGCCAGCATTAAACTGTCGAGTCAGGTCGAGTTAAGACTTCAGAGATGAATAGGATATGTTTGGAGTTTCACTGTTCACCTCAGCTTTCCTGAATTGCGTCTGGGACCTGACGTCCGTGCGCCTTTTAAGATTACGCTGGGTAAACCGTCAAAGATGCCGAGCGAAGCGGGGGCGGGTTGCTAGTAGACTAAATAAATAAATAAATAAAAACCGGTTGCCATGGTTACCATGTTAGTTAGTTAGTTGTTTTTTTCTGCGTATGGCTTTTAGTGCCGGGAGTGTCCGAGGACATGTTCGACTCGCCAGTTTTGTAGCTGCTTCTAGACGGACACCCGATGGGTGAGCTACAAGTACCGTTGGAGAGGAAAGTTGGAAAGTAAGGACGAGGAGATGAAAGGTAGCGGCTGTGGCCTATAGTTAGGGACCAACCCCGGCATTTGCCTGGAAGGAAGATGGGAAACCACAGAAGACCATCTTCAAGGTTGCCGGCGGGGGGATTCGAACCTCCTCGCCTCCCGGATGTGAGCGACTGCCAACAGTCATGCCGTAACGACTACGGCTAACTCACCCGGTAGTTAGTTAGTTAGTTAGTTAGTTAGTTAGTTAGTTATTGTTGTTTTAAGGGGCGGAAGTACGATGTTACCATGCTATCGGTAATTAAATGATGCTAATTCCAGATAGACTCCCAGCCCAAAGACATAGGCTATCCATGTTAAATCATTAGCAAACAAACATTGCTTTGATTTGGTGGAACTGACCTCAGGACCGAGCATTGATAGTCTATCTTGCTCGAAATGCTGACGAATCTCAGAGGTTATGAACCTTATTTAATTTGGACGACAGAAAAATAGAAAGACTCAACAGGAAAACAAGAACAAAAGAGAGGACCATAATTGGACTGCATTAAGTCTTTAAGGTTGATGTCCTGTGACAATGAGGTGAACACGAACAATCTTGAGCTGTCATTCTATCTTGCCAAGAGTGGTGTAGTTGTGAGGGGAGGATCGTTGAGTTTATCTGCCTACTACTTTAATGTCCATTCATTTTGGGAGCTTAGGACATCTTGGTCATTATCGCCGTGTAAGTTACTTGACTGTGTGTTCAATTAGTCTGATAACCTGTGTTTCTAAGGTGGTTATAGTAATTGGGTATAAGTTAAAACTGTAATTAGGCTATTAGGGTCGAAGATAGGGTAGGCCCTAGGTATCCCGGAACTTGAAGTAAGGTATTGTTCTGGCATTTGTTTGGAGGGAGTATGGAAAAACCATGCTTATGATAGCCGTTGTGAGGGCCGGGATTCGATCTTCCAACCTCTGGATTTGCAGCAGCTATCCATCACGGTCATGGGGCATGACTTAAGGCGCATGGCTACACCAACGGGTAGGCTACTAAGCTGTAGCCTACTACTAAAATTATGGATCACCAAAAAATGAGAATCGAGAGACTTGGAATGGAGCTGTTGTTCATAATGTTTCAGTTAGGAGCCTTGCTACATCGTGGTTAGTCCCGTGAACTTGGGTGTGTGCCTAATCTTCTCTGATAACCCATGTCATTGTGATGTATGTAGCCTACTAGTGTGGGTGAGTATTTGTAATAGGAGCTAGGATTCAGGCATGAGCTTATAGCCCGGCAAGCTCAACTGAAGCCCTGAATGAGGGTGCTGTCGGCGCGAGCGAGCGAGGGAAAGCACGTGGTGGGTGGGGGAAGAGAATGACACCATTGGTAAATGATCCTCACGTGCGCGCTACCCAGCGTCAGTTGGTTTCTGTGCAAGTCACAACTTTTTGCGGCAGCAAATAGCAGTAGATCCAGCCAGCTGACGGCTAGAGGGGCAAGGGGAAGCCTTGCTTCAGAAGAACTTTTCGTGTTGTAATTTTGCCATTATCCCGGCAATTGCCTCAAGTAGAGAAGTAGGACTTATAGAATGGCTGAGGTGGGCATCGAACCCACTTCATCTCAGTTCTTCCTCATGTGGTTGAGTGAACCCCATTCCAGCTCTCAGACCAGAATTAGGCCTAAATTTCTTGGCAGAGCCGAGTATTGACCCTGGACCTCCACGTTGAGAATCAAAATTGCTGGTCATTACGCCTCTAGGTGGACAACTTGGAAGGGAGTGGGTCCATGAAAGGGAAAGAGAAGAGGCTCCTTCCCGAAATCAAAGAAATAAGGAAGAAGAAAGACGGGCCCAGCTTGGAGATCCCTCGGGGTCATCAAACTCACTAGCTGTGATCCCACTTATTAGCGTTACCCAGGGTATATCATGCGCGGTGGGCTTCACACACCCTGCCCTTTTAGTGCCTTTAGAGCATGGAATACCATAGGTGAATACATGACCCTTAGAAAAATGAAGGTATTAAGATACCGTATAGCCTAAAACACAAATACCATTTTATAAAAATCAGCAATTTTTCTAGGTTTATGCCGTGTCTTGTGTGGGGTTTCGCCTAGGACACAAAGCTGGCTCATCAGCGGGCTCTTGGTGTCCCCGCCCGGACCACCACAGGAGTAGCGAACTGCGCGCTACCTCCCTTCTTCTGAAGCGCACCTGCGCCTCTTTACTGCGAAAGCTAAAATCTCAAGCAGCCTTAACCTCCAAATATGGGCTTCCAAAAAGATGGTACCCTATATTAGCTTTCACAGCCTAGGTTTAAACCTAGAAACATTGTTGAGTTTTAATTCACTGGTCTTGAAAGCCAATAGGCCTATAGGCCTATCACCATTTTCTAAGACATGAAAATTAAAGACACTCTAAGCCGTGGATACTGTAATAGCCTATAGACCATAAGCAAATAAGCAAAACGTGGCCTAGGGAGGTTAAGTTATAGTTAGTTATTGTTGTTTTAAGGGGTGGAACTACGAGGTCATCTGCCCTAACGGAGGTTAACAAGAAGGATGAAAGAGAGCAGTCCGGCACAATTCAGTGGAAGCAATGCCGAGGTCAGTTGGGGTCCTGTGTTCGCTTACACATTAAACACATCTCAAACTAGGCCCTATAGGCTGTAGGCTAAAGCGTGTGATAGGGGTAAGCACCTACCTGAATGGGGTCAGCATTTTAAGAGCAGCCGTAATGTCCTATGCTGTCCATGTTATTTTCTACTTTTAACTAATCATTTTCTCTGGAACTAATAGGCCTAACAGGAACTAATTGCGTTTATTCGGGAATGTTCCATCTCGCTCTAGCATGACTTTAACACAGGCGTTTTAAAAAAAGAACATTTTTGATTTTTCGTGATTTTTTTAAAACATGGCGTACCTAATTTTAACAGCATTTTTATGAACATTTCTATCAGGCAATATTAGACTAAAACTAAAGTGATTTTTGAAAAACGGCTGTGTTAAAATAAAACGCATATAGGCATTAAGGACGAATTACTTATAAATCTTTCAGCTTTGTATATTGAAAAATTGCGGAAGAAAGGGAATTTTTATATAGGCTAAAGAAATGTAGGCTATTTCACAACGAAACTGGAAACAACGATTTTTTTCCGCTGGCTGAGGTAACGGAGACAGTTTCGGTTTGAGGACACCGCAACGCCCTTTTTTGCTTTCTTAAAATTGGTTTTATGTATTTTGTCTAGTCATCATCATCATCATCGTCATCATCATTTATTGCATGTAACAGGCCATTAAGACCCATAGCAGAAAAACAAGGGAATACTGATTACAAAATAAATAGCAAGCATAACATAATGTAAGTTAGTTATTGTTGTTTTAAGGGGCGGAACTACGAAGTCATCTGCCCCTATAATATAAGTTAACATTGTACTTCATAATAGGATTGATTTCAGCTTCTCAAATAGACTAACGGTTGCATATATTAGACCAACGATTTCTATCCCTGGCTTCCATATTTGCATCTGGATCCACCTTTCTAATAGAGAGAAAATAAGAATCTAGAGAGAAATCTAGTGAAATATAAAATATGAACAGTGAGTTTAGTCTACTAATAGGACGCGTGGTTGTGGGTCAAGTATAAGAAAAGTAGCCTAGTCATAAAATGAGCCATGAAGAAAATAAACGTAGGGCTTAGAAAGCCAAGGGTCCGCAGCTTAGGTGATGTAAACAGAAGTCAACAGGGGTAACTTTAAAGCTGGTAGGCCACCATCTAACTTAATACTAACAGTCGGCACAACTGTATCAGCTTGAAACTACTATAACTTGTAAAAAATTGTGTGCTGGTGGCAGGTACTTCAGTTATTTGAACTTCAGTTATTTTTGTCAAAATAGGGTCTATCCCTTGCGAGTTCTTCAAGGATCACTGTAAGATTAGTAGGCTACCACATATTACGAAAATGTGGCTGAAATGTTATAAAGTATGTATTGGTGGTGCGTACTCTACTAGGTTCCTACAAGTAGGCCTATTCGTCAAAATAAGGTCAATCCTTTGCGAGTTCTTCACGGATACCGTGACACTTAGTTATTGTTGTTTTAAGGGGCGGAACTACGAGGTCATCTGCCCCAACACCGTGACACTAACTATAAAATTAATAGACTACCATTTATTACCAACAGTTGGCAACAGTAATGATAATGACCTTTGTTGTCCGGAGACAATACTGCTACCACCGCACGAAAGTTCGTAGTCGAGCAGCCATACACAAGTTAATAGGGGAGACAGACAGACATACATACAGACAGACGGAGTGACAGGCACACACCCTCTGATACATCTCACAGTTCCAATTTTACTCAATTTGTATGAGGAATGTAGGCTAGGAACTGTAATAAAGCCTACATCTAAAACTGCTTCCAAGAACTAGTCTACTTTGAAAGATTAGGTTAAATCTAGCAATTAGAATTTGAAATTTTCATTAAAGACATAACACGAATTAAACATTTTACTAGGCTAAGAATTGTTTTTATTTCGAGATTGCAATATCGTGGTCATCAGACACGTGTAGAATCTGTTTAATAACATGTGTTATTAGGCTATGATCTGTAGAAGAAGGCCTGTGTGTAAGATAATTGTATTTGGGGCTGTTATTGGGAAGGGAGTGGCCGTGGCCTTAAGTTAAGTAGACCTACCATCATGGCATTTGGCGAGAGCTGACGTTGGGAACTACAGGAAACCACTGTTAGGAGGGCTGAGGTGCGAATCGAACACTCTTCTCAGTTATTCTCACAAAACTGAGTAGCGTATAGGCCTAAGTTACCTCTTTCCAGCCTTCAAATTAGAGGCACAGCAGGGAATTAAATCCGATCCCTCAGGGGTGGCAAACAGTAACACTGGCCACTACACCACGAGGCAGTCAATTGATTACGTAGCGGAGAAAAATTAAATGAAATTAAATGTAATCCAAAATTAAAATTATAGTTTTAAAATTTAATTTTTTTAAATTTTAAAATAAAAATTTATAATTTAAAATATACAAATTATAAAAATTTTAAAGATTGAAGCATTTGGAAATTTTGAAACATTAAAATTAGGAATTAAAATTAAAATTGACATTAAAAAAAATCAAAAATGTAAATATATTAAAATGTTAAAAAAGTTAAAAATTAAAATTTAAAATTATAATGTAGGCTAATAAGTAATTATGGTAAATAGACTAAATAGAATAAAATAACCAAGCAGATCTTTGACTTCTTTTCCAAAAAGAAGATTGAGTCTAATTGGTTTACGGAAGGGAAAAAGGACATGCGAGAACTCCAGATTAGACTACTGAACTCATGTTAATGAATGATACCGTGACCAATGTCAACACTAAGAAGTTCCAAGCTGGAGTCCACACCAGAAAACCGATGCAGATATTAGAAGAGGAAATAAAGAGAAGATCAGACAGAATGAAGAAGTTATATTTATTTGGAGAAAAGGAGCGCACAAGCATCTAAGAAGTGATTGATCTGACGTACCACAAAGTGGGTGATTCGAAAAGAAGAAGAAGAAGACGAAGAAGAAGAAGAAAATGAATAAATAATTAATTAATAAATAGAATATAAGTTAATCTTCTGCCATATGGATCTTTAGATCTATTGTTAAAACAATTTACAGGGGCATGAAAGACATGAAAGGCAGATAGGTAGTCTAGTCTAAACAAATGAGGGGAGAGTCTGCCCCCAAAGTCACAGAAAAAGGAAAAAAGCGGACCCAACTAAGGAATCCCTCGTAGGCTATTCGCCTACTCCCAAGCTCACCAGCCATGAACCGGGGGAGGGGTATTCGAGTTTTCCAGGCTGCACCATGCGTGATGGGGCTACACACACAACCTACCTCCTTCAGTGTTTTTTATAGTGGGAAGTACCGGGTGAGTTAGCCGTGGTCGTTACGGCGTGACTGCTGGCAGTCGCTCACATCCGGGAGACGAGGAGGTTCGAATCCCCCCGCCGGTAACCTTGAAGATGGTCTTCTGTGGTTTCCCATCTTCCTTCCAGGCAAATGCCGGGGTTGGTCCCTAACTATAGGCCACAGCCGCTACCTTCCAACTCCTCGTCCTTACGTTCCAACTTCCCTCCCCAACGGTACTTGTAGCTCACCCATTGGGTGTCCGTCTCGAAGCAGCTACAAAACTGGCGGGCCGAACATGTCCTCGGACACTCCCGGCACTAAAAGCCATAAGCTAAAAAAGTGGGAAGTGAATATCGTGAAAAAACAAAAACGAATAAATGTGGCCCCACGAAAAATGAGGTTATCAGGAAGGATGAGACGACATAAGGCGGGAAAATGAAAGGCACCTTATGCCTCAGTTAGGCTACCCGAATATTGTCAGGGTCTGAAGAGATCATCAGCTGACCAAGGGAGGTCGACAGGAAAGATGAATGATAGAACGCCGGCACAAGCAGCCTAAGTAGAAGCAATGCCGGACTCAGCTGGGGTCCCGTGGTCGCCAACCCACGTCCCACTAGTCATGAACCCCTGGGAGGGAGGCTATACATCATCTTACACGATATGTAGTGATAGATGATCGCTCTTAATAATGGTATTTTCAATTTTCCTACTCAGAAGATCGAGCGATAAAATTCCATTCAACATTCTAAACTTTGAAATTGACTGACAATGACTGTTTTCAATTCTTAATTCGAGAACAGTCCTCATGAAAGTGAATTTACGAGCGTAATATTACTTTTTGAAGCTCTTCATTACTTGATTACCATCCATCATACGCACTGCTGTTTTATTCTTTTTTCTTTTTTTTCCCCCCAGTTACTCCCACTCCTACATAAAACTCCTCCGTCCTATAACCACTTCTCTAATATCATTAACGGAGAGGCGTTGCTAGGCCACTTCCCCTAGGCGACCAATGAGCAGCGCGCTTAGATCTGGTTGCCATAGCGATTCTTAGTCCGGGGCGGGGCCTATACACAGGCGGGAGAATGCTGTAATGCACCTCCTCCTATCGGGCGGCAAGGCATTGAGAAACAGGCAAGAGCAACACAAAATCGAACGAAAATGCTTTGAAAGACAAAAGAAACACGACAGCTTTAATTACGGCAAGTTATTTCAAAACACGAGAGCGAGGCGAGAGAGTAACATCTGAATGAAACAGATCCTGCAAGCCAAGTTCGTCTAAAACAAGCATTTTAACCTCCTTAGCATATAATATACCTCCTACCATCCTCTGATCTTCTGTTGTGCGTAACGAAAATGCGTGACTTTCACACGCATTGTGCGTGTCTTTTTCGTGGTGAGACAGCATCATGCGTGTGTGTACGAGATGCGTTCATGTACGCAAGTAAAAGTTGTGCGTAGCGAAGGTAGGTCGGGAAATGGAATAAATTAAAAGTTTCCACATACACGTAGCGTGCGTGGGGCGAGGAAGTTTAACGTTTGGCCGCTAGAATGCGCGAGCTGTCCCTTCTTGTGATTTCCAGCCTCACCCAGCAAACAATACAGGTGTGCCTGGCGTACATGGCGTCAACTGCTTACTTATCAATGCGTCTGTGTTTGAGAGATAGCTCTGGACCAGGCACGTATCGAGATTTCTTTTTAGGTAGGGGTTTGAATCAACAAATACGTTATAAATCAGCAGTATGAATAAATTTATTAAACCATCACCATAACGAATTTATTAATATCACAATAAAAATTATAATAAATTCGAATTTTAATTAATTTTAAAAATACGGTATGTATTTCTACAAACTAGAACAGTAGGCACCGTACATTTATTAAGCTAGAGATGAAAATTGTAAATTAATAAATATAAATAGGCCTACTTAAGACAGTATGGAATTCGTCAGATTGCATTGTGTTATTGTAAGCAGTGGCGTAATTGGGGTTTCTTCTGGAGGCGGATGAGCTGAATGAAAATTGAATTTGCATTATTATTATTAATATTATTCTTTTATTAGTTTCACCCAGCTTTGAGGTACATTAAATCAATCACTATTTAATATTCTGTGCTTTCCTTGTAGCCAGTATTGCCTCATTCTTTGTGATCTTACTTTCTTTTCTTCATCAGAGATTAGGATCTTTCTCTTGGAATTGACTTTGAGTTGGAACCGTTGTTTCTTGTCCTCGGTTATAGATTTGGCTGTTTTATCCATGAGCATATTTTCTGTGAATTGGAGTTCTATTAAGTCTTTTTCCGTTTCCTTAAACCAAAGTGGTTTGGTTCTTTTGTTACGGAAGCAGTCAAATATTTTTTTGGTTAGCATATTTAGAAAAAAGCCCACAGGAATTTAATAAATCTATTCCACCTTAGTCAATACAATTTTTCAAATTAATATTAATTAATTACATATCAGTTTTTCAAAGCAAAGAAAAAAAAACACTAATGTTAAACTGCGAGCAAAGTTTTTGAAAGCTATATTTAAACTTGGTTTAAATAATCATAAACCAAAACAAAATACACAAAGTTTACTCATTTAAGTGTTTTGGTGAATGGATAACTATCAACAAGAATGAATAAAAAAAAAGACAGCTTAGATGTCCGAGCAAAGAAAATGAACGTAGGATTTCAGATCACCAGAAATGTGTAACTTACAAGAAGAAGGCATTATCCTGGGACACTAAAATTAAACATTACAATACTGTGGTGAGACCTGGAGCACTCTTTGGAGCCGAAACATTAAAGTTAATGCAGAAAGGTGACATAAACAAAATCATGCTCATGGAAAGAAGATTGGTCGATGCATCCTTGGCCCAAGGAAAACAGAAACAGACTATAACAGACGACGACCTAACAAGGAAATATACATCCACGTGGAGAACATATTCACACCATGTGCAAACGACGAATGCCATTTTTTTTGATATTTAAATAGAATGAATAATGACAGGCTAACAAAACCATTTTTTTATAAAAATTTTAAAACTTAAAGTTCAACCAGCGTGGTTTACACAGACATTAAAGGCATTGAGGAAGCCGGCATTGACATTACAGATACATATGTCCTATAGGCCTAATAGGTATTTATTTCGGGACAAAATTCATAAAGTGATCATCAGTAGGCATGGAACATTGAACAGCTCCTGAAGCAGAGATCAGAGAGGATGAAGCGAATGTGGGTAGAGAGAGAAAAGACATGTGGCAAGATTTGAAGAAGGCTATTGATTTTACGTTCTCTGTAATAGTGCTATTCGATTAAATAAATAATAAAATATTTTATATGTATAAAAAAACAGATCTGTCACAAATGTGGGCTTTAGTTTGCTAATATAAAATAATATTGTGAGAAAATGAAATAAATCTAAAAAATGTTTTTGTTGTAAGTTATTCCCATAAATATAGGCCTAGGCTACTAAAAATAGCTCTTTAAAAAATCTTGATAATATGGTCTACGAGATGAATAAACTCTTTGCTGAGTGGAGCCTGTAAGCAAATGAGCGGGTATGAAGAAAAGCGAAAAATCAGGAGTACAATTCAGATTAGGAAATGAAAAGTACTAAACAATTTGATAATAATAAGAAAAAATATAAGAGTGCATACAAATGTTTATGACTTACATAGGTTGAAATGTTTGTTGTAAATATCCTCTACTCCAACGAAACATTTTGATCCGATATAGAAAATGATGATGGTCCTTGACTAATAGCCTACAGTAGGCTGTGGTTGAATTTAATATCTGTTAGTGAATACAGAGAATATGATTTAGCCTATGGTAATGGCATTATTGCATGCAAAGTCAAATGTAAATTTATAATGAAAACTTGAAATCCAACATTGAAAAACTGCCAGGTCGTGGTGTCATAAGTAGTCGTTCATGGAAAATAATGCAAAGGGGCAGATGACCTCGTAGTTCCGCACCTTAAAAATATGTAGTCTAATATGTAAAATAATGCAAGACGTCCCTGTTTAGTTAAGATGTTGCTAAAAATATCGATAAAGAAGTCATGATACTAGTTCCAAGGAAAACTGAAAGAGGCTTAGGGATAATACTTTAATTCTCTACAAGGTCACGCCATTGTTAATATGAGTACTATTAAGAAAATGTTAACAATTGTAGCGAATTATCCCTAAGCCTCTTACAGTTATCCTTGGAACCAATATCACTCCTGATTTCTTTTTATCGATAGCTTAGCAACATTTTAGCTAAACATGAACAGTAAAAAAGAACAGTGAAGATAGTTAGTCCAATAAAAATAATAGTTATAAATGTTTGATAATAATGTTTTAACATTCATTTATAATGGCTCTATTTTATTGGACCAACTATTTTCAAAGTAACATAAGACTATCATCAAGCTTTATATTTCAACTTAAACATAGATCACAATCGCAAATCATCCCAACCTCAAAAATCTTCAATGAACCATTATATTGACATCTCCACTTCAAGCTGTCTTTTCAAGAGATTTATCTTTCATCGTGTATCTAAAAATTGTAACAGATCCGATTTTTAGTCTTTTAGAGTATTTTAGGCTATTTTCATTTATGAAAAAATAGGCTTATGAGATGACATTTTGTCAGTGTGTGTGCGTATGTGTGTGTCTATCTCCCTCCCTCCCCTCCCCCCCCCCCCCTCCATCTTTCCTTAATAAAATCTAATCGGCCAAAGCGACCTCGACCGTGCCTTTCAAATGTTAATAATACCTTTCATCAATCCAACATAGCGGCCACGTGAAATATTTCGCTGGCATTCTACATGTATATCTCCGCAACAGGAACAGATATAACCATGAAATTTTGTACGGTGATAAAGGGTACTACTAGAAGTTCATCTACTGTATGTGAATTTGATAAACCTTTTAAGTACAACACGAACATGGCGCCAAGCGAATTTGAAACATTTAAATAAACTTTTATCGTGATTTAACCAACTTAATCTACTGACATCCAATTAAACTCAATTAATTTGATAATCCCTAGATGGCGGCTGTGCGAAGTTTTAAATTCTCGTTTTCATTTCTAAGTAGCCTATGCCCAGTAGGATATTTGAAAATAGGCTAGGCTATTTGGTTCTTCACGGAACTACTTGTTAATCATTTTTGATAGTGTTTTGGAAATTGTTTTGAAATCAGCCTTAAAACAAATGTGTATCAATCTTGCAACGCCATTTGTATCAACTACTGTTTGCTGGAGAAGGTTATAATGTAACATTGTACTCAAGAATTACAATTTATTGACTTGCGGTATTAATTTCCTATTTCATTAAACTTTGTGAATAAGAATTTTGGGCGGACATGGTCTTTTTCATGTCCTTTCGTACAGTTTACAACTAAAGTTTTACTTAAAACAGCAATACAACTAAACGCATTATTATTGACTTTCCAGTCAGTCGCTCAGCCTGCACTGGGATAGGCCTACTAACAGAATGGCAACTAACAAGTGGTGTATTTTTGGAAAGGGATGAGGAAAGATAGCGCCACACCAATCTCACTACCACACCTCAGGCTAACTGAACAGCTGACCAGTTTGCTCATTCAGTAAAGGATTAAGTTTACTCGAGTGAAAGGAAATGCTTTCAAACACAATCCAATCATCAATCCGAATATTTAGCGGCTTCGCTGGCGTAGTCGGTAGCATGCTGAGCTTCTATGCCCAAGATAGAGGGTTCAAACCCGGCCGAAGCCGTCGGATTTTTCAAGAGCGTTAAAAATCCCTCAGTATGCCTTCCTTCGGAGGGGAAGTAAAGCCGGCGGCCCCATGTCATAGATTTATGGCATGTTAAAGAACCTTCCACTAATTGCACCTGTGTGAAGCTAAATTGGATAGGTTAAGAATGTAAACAACGCTCTTAGGTTTCTACGTTCGTTGCCAAGAGCCGACTGCGGTAGCGTCTAGTAGCTAAGTTCTGAACTTGGGCTAGTAGTCGTTGACGGTGGCGCTTGGCGGCAAAAGTAGGAACTATTTGAAAAATTCTAAGTTGCAGTACTTAAATTAAAAAACAGATAACACACACTAATACAGTCATCACAATTAACACCGGTTATCAGACGGGGCTACATGACCGCGTTGTCGCACTCGCAGCCCCTAAACTTAAGAACCAACCAACCAATCCGAAGATTAGTTTTAATCAAAATTGAAAATTTCATCAAATATCATGTTTACATAATTTTGCTCCCTGATCACTCCCCATGGTTACGCCACTGATTGTAAGTGTGTGTTGTTTGCTTTGAGACGTGACGTCGTGGTCATGTAGTCCCATTTACCTGGATCTGAGTTATTGTGATGGTTGTAATAGTGTATGCATTTGTAACTAGGACTGGAACTTGGCTATGGTAGGAATCGGCCGTGGCCTTAATCTAAGTACCATCTCGGCATTCGTCTGGAGTAGAAGTGTATAAATCATGGAAAACCGATTCCAGGATGGCCGAGGTAAGAATCGAATCCACCTCTTCCCACTTCTGCCTCACGAATCTGAGTGAATCCAGACCAGAGCTGGGAATCGAACCCAGAACTCCACGGTGACAGCTAAGAATGCTAGTGACTACGCCACGAGGCGGACGTAAGTGTGTGTGGATGACAGTATCTAGCCGTAGGACTGAGGTAGAGGTCCCGGGAGAACTCGAAATTAGTTCCTGCAGTGTGAAATACTTGGCAGAAGCCACACTCAGTATGATAGCTGTCAGCGCCGGGATTCGAACCTTAGGTCTCCGTACGTTCAGCTATTCAGTTCAGTCTTGGACCATATCTAAGTTACATCGCTCAGACATGATAGTGTTTTTTCTAATAGGCTATACATAGTCTAACAATATTTCAGTAATTGAACAGAGGATTGAAGATTGATTAGCCTATGGATAAATAATTAACTCAAAGAATTAGCGTTGTTTTAAAGTCTCATTTTTCTAATAATTTCGGCTGCATTTCAGAATGGGCGGCATCACCGTTAACCCCCTCATCACACTTGCTCTGAACGAATTATAGGCTATAGAGTATACGTAGCCTATGATGAAAGACAAATCATACGACAAGTAGGGTCTATCTCCTACATAAATGTATTTTTGAGTAAGTTATGTAATTTAAGTAATTGTTGGCTAATTTTCTCACAAAAGAAAATTAAGTTCCTCCGATACACTGAGATCATCGAATCATTGCATATGTTTTTCAGATGTAGGCCTACTGTAGGCTAGATGATGAATATTTGTTGCCATGGTAACCAAATACTGTAGGAGACACAATAGTACATTATGCAACGAGCCTATAATGGCAATAATTAAGACACGAGTATGTTTATAAAACGACCGAAGCGAGTTTTATAATTTCGATACGAGTGTCTTAATTACCATAATAGGCGACTGTTTATGTTCGACGATAATTATAACTATTTTATGTTCGAATATAAATATTCATAAATATCTGTCGAGATGTCACCAGTTTTATGTACTGAATAGAGCGCATGGGACGCAGAGAATACCTTGTATTTGAACATGGCCTCCTCAAATGCCCCACTATGACACGGGCCACGCAGTGAAATTTTAAAATAGAAGGCCGTGGAAGTCAGCGCAGATGCTCTGCTATCCTTAGACCTACCTAATTGGTCACACAACGGTTTCTTGAGCTCTAAATGGTGGGAGAAACTGTTTCATAATGAAATATAGTGTTATAATGACCCTCATTATGATACAGTTTTCTGATATATAATATTTACATTTCGACATCGTCGAACATAAATAACCTTTATACTTCAGACTAGCAGAAGTACCCATTCTTCGAACTGTCTTCGGTATTAATAACCAGACGTTATCAATTGAACTACTGTTGCAATGGTTAGGGGCTTGGAACCTGTTTGTTGACAAAGAAAAATGATTAGTTAAAATGTGCTCTCAAACTAAATTTACCTAACGTGTTCTTCCTGACGTGAAAATAAAATTGAAAACCTCGTGGACGAATCGCAATACATGTCACATACAAACTTATCCTAACCGTTGTGTCAAGTGCCCAACCACAGGAAGACCCCTATTATAAATTATAAAGGCTTGTGGTGCATGAAAATTTAGGTTTTTAGCCTCCAATGGCCCAAATTCCTAAAATCAGCAAAAATAGTCTACTATTTCAAATCAGGATCTTTTGAAAATAATGTTGCTGTTTGGAGATAGGCCTATAATAGACCTTCTGTACGACATATCGCACGTGTAAGTCGTGTGAAAAAAATCTAGGTTACTCCTTGAACCCCTTAAGCGCGTTGATGAATTTTACAGTTTTAGTTGGTTCCGTGATAACCTTATAGCCATTTGCAAACTTTCACAGACATGTAATAAATGGAGTGGCATTACTTCTTCCAGAAATAGATGGAAAGTTGGATGTCACCTCTTGAGATACTGTTGTCATGGTTACTGGCTTGCATTCCTTCATTAGTTTAATAAATGAAATTAGTTTTCTGGGAATATCTAAGAAGCTGTTGGTTTTAGATGCTTAAAATATAGATTTCGGGGACACTTTACTGCTCTTTAGGGGCCCCGAGTTTTATTACTGACACCAAGGGGTTGAAAATGAGCTTTGTCTCGTCGTTGTACGCCATAATAATGATAATAATTAAAATAATAATAATAATAATATAACAATATAGGGATAGGAACATAATAGACCTTCTGTACCATACCCGCACGTGTAAATCGCGTTAAACAATTCTAGAGTACCCTTTGACCCCTTAAGCGCATTATATGTATTGATGAATATTTCAGCTTAATTTGGATCCGTTATAACCTTATAGCCGTTTGCAAACCTTCACAGTAATGTAATAAATGGAATTGCATTGCGTCTTACAGAAATAGATGGACCTCTGAGATTCTGTTGCCATTGTTACCGGCATGCATTCATTCATTAATTTATTAAGTGAAATTAGTTTTCTGGGAATATCTCAAAAACTGTTTGTTTTAGGGCCTCAAAATGTGGTTTTCGGGGTCCCTTTAGCCCCCCCCCCCCGAGTTTCGTTTCTCACATTGAGGGGCTGAAAATTAGCTTTGTCTCACCCTTCTACGCTTATTTCAGCATGTATTTTAAGGGGGTAGGCCCCCTGTTATGAGAGGTACGGAGAAGAGTTACATCAATGATTAGTGTCGTGCCTCTGATGGATATCTGTATCAAATTTTACGTTAATCCACACAGCCGTTCTCGAGTTATAATGACACAAAAAATTGTCCACAGACAGACAGACAGACAGACAAAAAATTTATTTTTGCGTGCATCCGTCACCAAACAGTCTGAAACGGGCAAATATCGCAAATTTCCGTGGAAATTCAGAAGAAAAAAAACAGACAAACTTTCATTTCTATATAATAGAGAAGTGATATAATAGACCTTCCGTACCATACCCGCACGTGTAAATCGCGTGAAAAATTCTAGAGTACCCCTTGACCCCTTAAGCGCATTGTATGTATTGATGAATATTTCAGCTTAATTTGGATCCGTTATAACCTTATAACCGTTTGCAAACCTTCACAGTAATGTAATAAATGGAATTGCCTTGCGTCTTACAGAAATAGATGGACCTCTGAGATTCAGTTGCCATGGTTACCGGAATGCATTCTTTCATTAATTTATTAGGTGAAATTAGTTTTCTGGGAATATCTCAAAAACTGTTGGTTTTATGGCCTTAAAATTCTCACATTGAGGGGCTGAAAATGAGCTTTGTCTCACCCTTCTACGCCTATTTCAGCATGTATTTTAAGGGGGTTGGGCCCCTTTTATGAGAGGTACGGAGAAGAGTTACATCAATGATTCGTGTCGTGCCTCAAATGGATAGGCTATCTGTATCAAATTTTACGTTGATCCACCCAGCCGTTCTCAAGTTATAAGGACTCATAATTGTCCACAGACAGACAGACAAACAAACAAACAGACAGACAGACAGACAAAAATTTTATTTTTGCACGCATCCGTCTTAAAACAGTCTGAAACGCGCAAATAACGCAAATTTCCGTGGAAATTCAGAAAAAACAGACAAACTTTCATTTTTATATATATCGAGATTTAGAAAAAAGGAAGCTTGTAGTTTAACGTGACCGTTAATCTCGCGATCATAAGCCACGGGACCTCCGTTTTACGTGGAATCCGAACCACAGGACATGGCATTTCACATCGAAAAACTCACATGCATTGACCGGGAATCGAACCCGGTCCGTCTTGGTGAGAGGCATACAGCTAGACCGCTGAGCCACCACGCCCCCTCGGGATTTAGATCATGAATACTTGTTGCCTTGGTAACCTTATAGGAGGCCTAGATGACCGTAACACTGTTAGGTCTTAAGGCCCATTACGCATTGACTGCCCAGACCAAAAAAATATGCATGTTAATTAAATCGGTCAGATATTTGAATAACTTATAATCAGTCACCTTACCCATGAACGGTTTTTCGTTGAAAGTTGAAATCAGATGTAGCCCATGTTAATAATTACATTTATTTTATGTCCCTTTTAATTACTGCGATTTTAGAGATGCCGGGACGTCGGAATTTTGCCCTCATGGGAATCTTTAACGTGCCAGTACCCTCAAATGTCAACTGATTGCTTCGGGATTCAAACTCAAAACCTTGGTCACAGCAGGCAAAACTAGGCTATAACGAGATTCGTAGGAAATCCCAAACTGGCCTCAGGCATGTACAGTAGGCCTACGTAGGCTATTCCGGTTAGCATTCTTGGATGACGGTCTCAAAGGTCCGGGTTCGATTCTCGGCTCTGTCAAGAAATTTAATTCTGATCTGAGGGCTGGAACGAGGTACACTCACCTTCGAAAGGCAAAACTGACTAGAGGTGGGTTCGATTCCTAACTCAGCCATCCTGGAAGTGGCTTTCCGTGGTTTCTCCATGTCTACTCAAGGCAAATGCTGGGATAGTACTGTCCCCGTTTACCCGGATAGTAGGCTGTCAGATATCCGCCCCCTCAATCGGATTGCCAACAATCAATCGCACCGGCTCAGCTACATCAATGAAAATGGCACTGACAGATACTATCGAGATATGAGCACAGAAGTTAACAGGAAATCATTGTGGAACACACCAAAATAGACGGGGGTTCATACTTACCGTTACTTACCTCTTAAAATTATCTCGGGGATTGAGTTGACAACAGGATCACTAAAGTCTGTTCACACAATAACCTCCACCATGACATTTAAAAATGAACCAGAACGAAGACGAGAACTTTGAACTGTACAAAAGCTTTATTTCAAATAAAGGGTAAGATTTTAATAACACAACAAAGTCAACGTGGCTATCAGTAGCCCAAGTCAATCTGACTACGTCCTCCTGTAGGACTTGCAAAATTATCATACAACATGATATAAAACATATTAGCTCCCACGAGCTCCAAATAACGTAATATTCATAACACAATTGGATTGGAATGGAAGTGAGGACGAGACATATATAGAGCATTTGGTTTCCTTTTAATAAACATGACAATTGTATTTATAGTCGCAAGGCCAGAGTGGACGACCTCACCCGCTGATAACCAGTTGTTGGGACAGCTGCGAGCTACCCTCCAACCTGTCGCATACTGGTCAAATGGGCTCCCTTCTCACATGCTACGTTACGTAAGAATACAGCTCTTTCTCAAGCTTTAAATGTCTGCAAGACAACTCATATTTATATTTACGCAAATCTTTCAAATACTTTACTCACATCCTACTGGATTATTATGATAATTCCTAAACTTGTTAAGTTCTCATCCAAATGTTTAATAAGCTCTTAAATGTTTATAACAAAATCACATAAATTAATTATAACAATTAGAGATTGTTTATAATATTTGTCCAAGACAATACAAATATTTTTAAACACGCCTTTAACATCACTTTCGTTCCACATTATTGTCAAAAATATTTACAGCAATTATTTACAATATTAACATTTACATTATTTAAATTATTAATTTAAGAAATACATTAACCACATGTTCATCCGGTTGGTAATTTTCATAATCGTGTCCATATAATCGACCAATGAAGGTTAGTTATACATGTTAATGTCACAATCTGTTTTAATCAAGGTTTTAATAATTATTTGTGACGGTAATCTTCATTCAAAATCTTATCTCAAATTCTTTCAAAACTCGTGTTAATTATAACAGTTAATTCACTTGATTAATGTTCAACGAACTATGACAATCTTACTCCAGCGGAAAATACTTCGCTAACAAGTTAATGCACAAACTGCATTAAAAATTAGGCCCAAAATTCATCATATATTAATCTATATGGCATCAAAAACTTCCACAGAACTTACAAAAACTTCCACAAATAATTCTTTAACATTAATTCCTGTGGGAACCTCCTTCATATTCAAGGGCATTATACATCAGCGACTTTCAACACATGCGCTGCACTAGCGATTATACATCCATAGTTCCACTTAAAAATTCTTATAATCATTAATTGTTTCAAAACTGTTTTTATTTAACCTTCGTGGATTTCATTCATGAATCGAACTGAAGTCAAAATTTGCCAATCACAAACAAATTTAATAGTGAATACGCTTATATACGCCTGTCTGGTCTATCAAAATTTAAGATTAACATCTTAAAAGAATTGTAGTATAAAAATACTATCATCAAAAGTGCGACTAAAACTGCAAAGTAGTCGAATAGAATCCAAATAGACTGGGGAATGCAAACATCATTATATAAATCTCTAATTGAGAAAAACTCCTAACAAAAGTTCTTGACTTTAATGCATTCAATAATTCATTATTAAAGTTCATCTTTCACAAAAGTGTCTATGATGCAATGATCATTCATAACTGACGATAAATGTCTGTGTTGCAATCAATTCAAATAACGACTAGTATTTCCAAGATCGTCGACAACGTAATGGATTTTAACGCTCTAAAATCATTTAAATGTTCTTCCTTCTTGATGATGACAGAAAATTGGTCAAAGTAATTAAACTGGGGTAGAATTACTTTAATAAAGTGACACGCTGTCTGAATTTAAATCTGCTATAAAAATCATTAACTTACAGTCAAATCGTGACTACAAAAATATTAATTACTGAAAAATCTAAATATCAGTCTCAACTGATCCAAAATCATTTAACTATGCCCATGACATAACAATGTCTTAATAAATCGTCGAAAAAGGCATAACTCATCAAGGTGAACTGAGAATAAGAATCTCAAACAAGAAAATAGGGCAAAATACATGAGGACAAAAATATGGGAAAAATGGTTGCTCAAATATCATTAAGAAACTCAAATACAATAAACGTTCACGACTACCTTATCTGCCGATTGACGTTCCAGAGGAAAATTCCCCAAAGAAGACTGCTGATGGATCCATTTCACCAAGTTAAAGCTGAGCTCCATCCTCGAAATAGGAAATAGCACCCTCGGAGAATCGAACTGCTTCCTTCTCCGGAAATCGCTCTGCTCCTCGAAGACGAATAGACATCCTTCCGGCAATAATCTTCTTTGTGAGTCGGGATAACCCTGACCTCTCTTGAAAAATTCCCTGAAGTTCCAGTAGACAATCGCCATGAAGTTTTCGTAGAAATTTCCGAAGAAATATTCATATTCAAAGAGTATGAAATCGTTTCTATTGCTGTTCGATAGTATTCAGCCTTTAATCACGAAACATGGGTGTAGATGGTTATTCGCCACATGTTCGCTTGTGTGGAATAGCAATTAGCGAAGTTCCATGTTGCTATCTTACTCCGTTGAAATATGTCCCAATCGCATTAAGTCCTTTAGCCTTCCATTTTCTCTTCGGTTGTAGTAATAGAAGAACAAACTGCCGTATTAAATTGCTCCATTATACTGTAGTGTTGTGTAACAAAAGCAATCTGAAGTCTCCCTATTTCACTAGCAGCGTCAGCCGTGGCGTGGATTCTGGCGATACAATAGTGCTTCTCAGGTGGCGAGATAATCACTTTTGTCAGTCGTGTAAAACTGCTAATATCTTTCAAACTAATTACTCGAAATTATTCAGCTTTTTTATATTACTTCATGTAGCACTGCACAATAGAATTAGCTTATCGGCGACCGCTAACTGTTCAAAGCTAAACTTGTAGAAGCGTTCTAAGGTCCGTTTTAACTTCACCTAGTTTGACTTGAATCTCGTATAATGCAGTGGCTTCACCACGCGTTATAAAGACGGCTCTTTTCACTACTTTTCACTTCGACGTCTCACTAAAATGACTGTATAAGAAAAGAACTTTCACAATTAGACTTCGATGATCTGAGAATGAGATCTGAGAATGATCGGAGAATGAGACTCCTCTCTTCTGCGCAAGGCCTTTTATTAACTTCACGAGGGGCGTTTCCATCCCTTCCATAGCGTGATACTGCGTCATCGCTAAAAGTTCCAACTTCGTTAATACATGACGGATTTTCAAAATTCAAAAACTGAAAATAAATTTCACCAAAATTCCAAATCAATGCCTTTACTGCAAATGGATTTCCACAATTCTGCATTCCAAAAGTAATAAAAATACCATAGTTTCAGCAATCTCCGTCTTCCTTGAAACTATCGTTCATTGGTTCAAGCCTCCCCTCCAATAGCATAATTTCTTCCTCAGCAGAATTCCTCGTTTCCTGCGACTGCGTCGTAAATCTTGGAACATTCTCGACTAAATGCTGACGTCACTGAGAATCTCAGCTCAAGTAGCCTGCTGGCATAACATTTGCGTCATCCGTGCTTACGTCATGACTACCCACGTCATAACTATGACAGCCATAACTTTCATTATAATTTCAATATAGCCACCGTGGTCTCTATATAATTCAATTACGGGGGCAGTACCTAACCTAAGGCCACGGCTGCTTCCTACCCAAATCCCACCTCAATTACAGTGTATTTGTAACTCAGAAGAAGATTGGAAAGGAGGCGGCCGTGGCCTTAATTTAGATTCCGTCCCAGCATTTGCCTTGAGTAGAAGAGCGAAACCTTGGAAAATCACTTCCAGGATGGCTGGGGAGGGAATTGAACCCTCCTATTGGCAACTCCAGCTATCTGATATGACATCTAGCGGTAAAAATGAGAAACTTACCAAGTAGGGTACATTTGTCACGTGGTGACTGTTTGTATATGGTTTCTTGTATTGGTAAACAGATCGTGGTAAATTGTTCGTGTCTTTATACATAAGTAATAAGTTTTACTCGTTGATAGAGTGAAAAATGAGTAAAAGCAAAGTGTATTGCTTAGTTTACGGCTGTAAGTCGATGTATAAGAGGGCTGCGGATATACGTTTTCATCACTTTCCAAAAGATGCAAATAGCAATAGCCGAAATGTGATGATACCTAATAATAGCTAATAATAATACCTTTCCACCCCGGGAAGGATCTAACACTTGTCGAGGTAGACAGACAGAAGACCTGCGACGTAAAGCCAGCGAAGGTTATTCAGTTTAAAAACAGCTGTTACGATGGGCGCGCTGGGAAGATTGAAGTTACTTGAATAATTAATTAAATAATTAATTATTGGCTGCTTGGTAGGGAGAAGGGATGAGTTTAACTTGTATTAAAACTCGGGGGGGGGACAGGAATTGCTTGATTTGGATGGTTAAAAGGTGGGTTTGGTATTGAATATTTGAAGGGTAGCGGAATCACTCATTCTACAGTGCCCACGGGGAGGCAAATTAGGCCTATATGACTCGTAGTGGAATAGCTCGAATATCGAAGAACTTAGCGATTACGAGGTGTAGGCTTGGCGGAAAGGCTGGCGGATCATCAGTTTGACATCAATTCACGATATAAGTCGGAGCTTGGAACAGTGGCGTCTGGTTTGCGTGGATGCTAGTCTCGGAATGATAAAAGTAGCACAGCTTCGGTGTGTTATTTATTTATGTGCCGTATTTCTCTATTTGAATGTCCTCGGCGTTGACTCAGGATCGACATTTACATTATATTGCGCATAATAGTACCGAAATAATGTCCGAAGTGTAGCCCTGTGTAAATTTGAATCAGCTGATCTACATCACCCATAAAAACTGATTGATAATATGCAAATGACACCAAAAATCCAGTGGAACACACAAATTAGATCACGTGTATCGCACAGTTATACATATATACAATTAAAAATAACACTGTCATTACTTTAGAGACCATATTTACTGATTATAACCGAAAAATAAAAAGTGTTCCATATCAAACGCGTGTTATTGAGTATTTTAAACCCTACTTATCCAGACCGACCGCAGCGCCCCAAGTGTTAGTTTGAGTTGCCAATACTCAATTATTTCCTCACGAGGCTGAGTGTAGCCTATCCTATTCCAGCGCACAAATCAGAATTGAATTTCTTGGCAGACCCGGGAATCGAACCCTGACCTTTGGGTCGACAGCCAAGAATGCTAGCCGCTCTCAAATGAAACAACAACAACAACAACCCAATTGTTAGTCTACTAGCAACGGCGGAACTCCAATTCCTGTTATTTATATTAATTCTCCATCGGGCAAACAAGAGTGAAAATATCCTCAATTATTTTGAACGTATTTATTTTTCTTTGTCTTTTTGAATCCAAACTTGGAAATATATAATTTTATTGATTCTGTGAGTAACGGTACTTTGCGACCGATGCCCTCAGACGCTGGACACGAAGCCTCCTGGATATGATTGACGCCATACAGTCGCTGCTTTGCTTCCCTTGTCTTCAGATGTCCTTGCCTCCGGCGGCTTTCGGCTTTTGTTTTTTGTTCCTGGTACAAATTGCTACCCTTAACACGGGGGGTTCGGTGATGGAACGGAGGTAAATTATATGTTACAAGGGTGGCAGAACGTGTGGCGCCGAGTGGGGACTTTCCCTGGGGCAGGCAGGGAAGTACCTAAATCAGCTTCCAGCAGTCTAATGTCCTTCTTACCGATGCGACGACAGGAGCCTGCCTGACTCATCCAGGTCACTCTTGGGCTCATTATCCATGTTAATGGGCTCATTAAATCTCTCCATAGAGCAAGGGATTCTATTTTTCACCACCGAAGTGATGGGCTATTACAGTATAAATATTAGGAACACATTATACGCTAGTGAGGTAGCCGGAATATCAACTTAATGTGACAGACCTCTTTGGACCGGTCAGTTCACATGAAATTACTAAAATGATTATAATATTAAAAAGAAGACAGCAAATGTTTCTGTGCTAGGTTTTTACTTTTCAGTGCTAAGGTAAACTGGTGCTGGTACTGCAGCAATTACCAGGGTATGCAAATTATTAGCCAGGATGGTACCTACTGTAAGGCCACGGCCGCCTCCTTCCCGCTTCCTTGCCTATCCATCCCAATCTTCCTCTCCTTCCCCATCCCTCATAAGGCCCCTGTTCGCTTTGCAGGTGAGGCCGCCTGGGCGAGGTGCTAATCACACCATCCATTCCGACCAGATGTTCCCAGCTCTAGGATACTGTCTTTAGAGGCGATAGTGGTGAGTTCCCTCAGTGAGTCCGTGGGTTCCACCAACCTGGAGGGTAAACTCGATAAAAGAGAAAAAAAAATGCTAATTATTAGAGTCGATGCCAGTTTTGCAACATTTCAGTTTTTAATGTTTAATTATTTTACCTACAATATGTCAAAATTTCACATTTTCTAGCATTTGCTTATTATTTAATATCCAATGCATTTTTAAAGATAACAATCTGAAATTTGAAACATATGGGTGTGGCATAATCGCACCACACGTTGCAACTATTTAGGAATATTCCTATTATTGCTAAGATTCTGTGAGAAGATGTCACTACCGAGGGGCAAATATTTATCTGTGTATGCATAGCCCAAGTATGTCGGTCGATAGCCGACAGTCATTATCAGTTATTAGTATAAAATTCCTGGGAGATTTACTGGGCTTGCTCTCCACCAGGATGTCAATATGTGTATATTTGTAGTAAACAGGTACTCTCCATTAAGAGAATATAAATACTGAGGTTATTTCCTTATGAGGGTGTCAGTGCACAATCATCTGTTCGCGGGTACATACTGTATCCATGCACTGGAGGACTGTACTTCATCTTTAAAATAAATCTATCAACTACTGTATTACCTTCTACTCGACGACTTGTTATTCTAAAACTCCTGATCTGCAGAACAACAGCTACGGCAGAAGAGAACTTCGAGAAGCTATCTTCGCTACAAGTAATTAACATCATCTTCTTCTTTCACTTGGGTCAAGGCTCGAGTTCGAACCCAAGCAACCAACTTTCGACAACTCATTCTAAATTGATTTAATCGTCACGGCTTGTTACATGAAATATTAAATCTGGTAACAAACGGCTATGCGACATGGGCTATTCCTGAAACATCAAGATAACATAGGCCTACTGTAAAATTACCTATAGATCATGTCAGTAGTTTGGTTCCTCAGTTTAGGGGCTGCGACATGTAGCCCCGTGTACTTTGGGTGTGTGTAGAATATGTCTGATAACCGGTATTAATTTATTGTGATGACTGTAGTAGTGTGTGTTATCTGTTTTCTTTAATTCAAGTAAGGACTGCAGACAATAATCTCAAGTGGTTCCTACTTTCGCTACCAAATGCTACTGTCCACGACACCTAGCTGTGAACTTCGTTACTACTAGATGCTATCGCAACCAGCGCACGGTGACGAAAGTTGGAACTTAAGGGCATTAATCAAACCGAACCTAAAAATTTTGGCTTCACACATGTGTAGTTAGTGGAAGGTTCATTTTCATGCCATGAGTCTATGATATGGGACCGCCGACTTTACTTCCCCTCCGAAGGAAGGCATACAGAGGGATTTTTAACGTTTGTAAAAAATCCGACGACTTCGGCCGGGTTTGAACCCGCAACCTTGAGCATAGAAGCTCAGCATGCTACCAACTACGCCACCGAAGCCACCTGTCAGTAGTTTGTTAATAATTATTCTGTAAATTATTATAATTAATTTTCAATAATGAATAGGGCCTACGATAGGTACATTTTTCAAAATAACTGTTGTCCCAAGACACTTGATATTTTTGGAGACCAAATGGTAACACTTCGGGATATATAATGAATGCCACTATGACAAAATTGTATGGTTTTAATTGACAATATCATTTATCGCTTGCCACGGTGGGTGAGTGGAGAGAGTATCGGTCTACTAACCCCCAAGATTGCAGGTTCGTTCCTGGCCGTTGTAAGTGATTTTTGAAAGGAGGCAAAAATACGACACGCATGTCATACGATGTTGGCATGTCAAAGAATCCATTTGAATTCAGTAGGCCGTGTTCATAATGACAAAATTAAACTCGGGAGTTTCCGCCAACACAAAGTTCCTCATTTCTCTACTAGAAAGCGCTATAGTGTTCAAGGAGTTCAGATATCTAACCTCCTTGACTTTCATAGTGATTTAAGGAACAACGAAATTCGACATGAAAGCTACCTTGTGGGTGTCAAATTACAAAGCTTGCACCCGGCATCCGAGGCCATACGATATTATTATTATTATTATTTATTACAATTAGGCCAATTTCCTGCTACCTAACAGACAGACTCTGGCGGCTTCCGTGGCGTAGTTGGTAGCATCCTGAGCTACTATGCCCAAGATCGCGGGTTCAAACCTGGTCGAAGTCGTCGTATTTTTTAAGTGAGTTAAAAATCCCTCAGTATGCCTTCCTTCGGAGGGGAAGTAAAGCTGGTGGACCCATGTCATAGATTTATGGCATGTAAAAGAACCTTCCAATAATTAAACTTGTGTGAAGAAAAGTGTAGGTTAGGTGTGATTAATACTCTTAGGTTTCAACGTTCATCACCGGGCGCTGGTTGCGATGGCATCTAGTAGTAGCCAAGTTTCCAGCTAGGTGTAGTGGAAGGTAGCATTTGGTAGCGAAAGTAGGAACTACTAGAAATCATCGTCTGCAGTCCTTACCTGAATCACAGATAGCACACACCAATTCAGTTATCACAATTAACACCAGTTATCAGACAGATTCTACACACACCCAAAGAACACGGGGCTACATGACCGCGTTGTCGCAGCCCCTAAACTAAGAAACCAGCCAACCAACTATGTAATACTACATCTCTTACCAAATTTCAGTCTGATAGCTCTAATAGTTTCTTAGAGAAGTGTACCAGAAGTATAACAGGTAGTACCGTGACGAACAAAAGAGCCTACTTTCCTTAAAATTTAAGATGCATGCCAATGATTAATCTATATAGACCTATGTAGAATAATGACGAACAAGTTGGTAACGCTAACATTTCTAATTTATTACTGCAGTTTGAAATACACCTGAAATAGTGTAGCCTAATAGAGTAGGGCCTACTACAGTTGGCAGCCCTGTTAATACTGAATATAATCTTAGTTCCATCTCTTAAGGTAGAGAATGCACATACAAAAATTTGGTTGATGTTTGATGGATTGTATGGGCGTTACGTGCTGTTAGATATGGAATCTATCAGTGCACGTTGGCAACAACGCCATGTATGTGTTGCTCAGAATTAATATGAAATATTACGCTCTATTAGGCTATAGTGTCAATTTTGGGTAGAATCCATTTATTGAATACAAGTTACTTGTAATTTAAAAATTGAACCCATCAGAAAGCTTAGAATCATGTTCGCAGCACTGAGGTATATTAGTTAGCCTACTCGAAATTAATCTAGAATATCAGGTACTATACATGTACAAAGTTTTCAGCTGTTGGCTCGCATACTTTCTGAGATATTGATATTAGGATTAAACATATTAGAGAGCAGCATTTATTAACAGTTGGTAGCCCTGCTGGTACTTAGAATACGCATAGTATTAACTGCTATGATAATAATAATAATAATAATAATAATAATAATAATAATAATAATAATAATAATAATAATATCGTATAGCCTCGGGTGCCGGATGCAAGCTTTGTTATTTGACACCCAGAGGGTAGCATGTGGAATTTCGTTATTCCTTGAAGCACTATGGTAGTCAAGGAGGTTAGATAACTAAGCTCCTTGAACACTATAGCGCTTTCTAGCAGAGAAATGAGGAACTTTGTGTTGGCGGAAACTCCCGTGATTAATTTTGCCATTATGATCACGGCCTACTGAATTCAAACGGGTTCTTTGACATGCCAACATCGTATGACATGCGTGTCGTATTTTTGCCGCCTTTCAAAAAAAAATCACTTGCCACGGCCAGGAGCGAACCTGCAAGCTTGGGGTTAGTAGACTGACACGTTAACCACTCACCCACCGTGACAAGCTAACTGCTATGGTACACAAAGCACATATGAAATTTGGTTGAAATCCACTTGTTAGTAGCCTATATAAGTTGTAAGCATTTAAAAAGTGGACCTATCAGCAGGCTTAGAATCATGTTGGCAGCACTGATGTATATTAGTTACACCAAACTAATGTAGATTGTCAATGTCAGGTAGCCTACTATAGGTTACCTGTGCAAAGTTTACAGCTGTTGGCTTGCATACTTTCTGATATATTGATATTTGGGTTAAGAAAATAGAGAGAGCATTTATTAACAGTTGGCAGACCTGGTGGGTGGCTCCTGAGAATACGCAGTCATAACTGTTATAGTACACATAGTACATACGAAATTTGGTTGAAATCCAATCGATAGTATAGAAGTTACATGCATTTAAAAATTGGACCTATCGGCAGGCTTAGAATCATGTTGGCTCGACTGTCATAAATGAGGTCCTGACAATTAATCTGGAATGTTATTATCTCTATGTGTGCCAATTTTGGAATAGTTCGCATGCATAACTTCTGAGATATCCAACATAATGTAGAGCTCAAATTTCAGTTGCGATTTTTCAGCAGTAGGTAGCATTTTCAAATATGGCCGTGGGATATTCAGGTATAGATCTTTACTCATACAAAATTTGGTTTCGATAGCTGCAGTCGTTTAGGAGTTAATAAGAGGGGGAGGGGGGGGGGGCACACACACTGACAGACAGAAGGATAGCCAGAAGGACAGCCTGAAGGAAAGACATACAGACAGAAGGGCAGACCGAATTACGCACATTTTCCCGGATCGATCTCATAGTCTAAGTCTACTTTTTCCTCACTTTTGAAAAATAAGAAAATTAGGCTAGAAAATGTAGTTTAAAAGAAATAGCTATTTAAGTTCAAGAGAGCAGTTAAATGCGCATGCACGGGTGACCATTGAAAGACCGATAAGGCCTTGAACACTGTCGGAACATATATAGGCTAATGTAGCCTATATATCAATCTGTTCAGAATTAAATAAGGAATAATAATTATTATCTAATAAACTGAAAATAGCTATTTTAGTCAATTTTAACATACGGGTTCCTTTAATGCAGTAAATGTGTTTGCAAGGCGCTGAAATTATTGCAAATGCTAAATCAATAGCTTTAATTCCTTTCTTCTTTTTTTTTTTAAGAAACTGACAGTAAAACTTTTTTTTATTTCCATCAATAGAGGAGAATTGGTGGAGAATAACGCACGATTTATTTGGATTAGCCTATCTTATTGTAGTTCTTGTGTTTTTAGGGCAGGGAGATTCGAAGTGTTTATTACTGATGGTCCATTCTTGAATTATTAAAAGGTTGGTGGATCATGGATTGAAATAACAGAAATTAAAGGGTACATTACAAAGTAATAGAAAAATGATAAAAACAGACAGACAGACAAACAGAATTCCCAATTTCGAAAAGTCTCAGACGCAATTCCTTATGGGAGTAGTTGTATGTCCATGGGACTTTTAGGATTAGCCTACCTTATTTAAAGGTACTTGCAACTATTTTTTCATATACGGACTTGATATTCTAAATTTCCGGGTTAAATTCTAATTGCACTGGGCTAATAGGGGAGAAAACATGACTAAGTATGCTAAAAACAAATAGTTCCGTGAAGAACTAAAGCCTATTTTCATATATCCTACTTATGTTAATTGCCACTATCAACATACAAAATTTCAGCTTGATTGCTGTAATAGATTCGTAGATATTGAGAACCGGCTAAATATTTCGGATGGTCGCCATGTTGGATTTTTATATATGTAGGTCGTAGAGGTATGTACTGTTACATGAATATTATTGTGTACGTGTAGCATTCAAACTTCAATCGCATGATTAGGACACAAGAAGTAAAAACGAGATTTTAAAATTTCGCACAGCTACCATCTTGTGCTTATGGAAACAATTGAAATAAATTAGATGCCAGTGGATTAACATTTGTATCAGGATTTACTGTACCAAGTTTCATTGCACTCGGAAGGTTAAATTGCGAGAAACGTCCATGTGAATATTTATAATTCGCGTCACCGCCATGTTGGATTTGTGATCACCAGGTTATTGAAAGTACTATAGGTGAACTTATGATCATAGCCCCTATGAACATACAAAAATTCAATTTGATTGCTGTAATAGATTCGTAGATATTGAGAACCGTTTAAATATTTCGGATGCTCGCCATGTTGGATTGTTATATGTATAGGCCATAGAGTCATGTACCATTAAAGGATACTTATTGCGTAGGTTCATTATTCAAATTTTCACTTCGATCGCATGATTACGACACAAGAAATAAAAACTTAATTTTAAAATTCGCACAGCCACCATCTTGAGGTTATGTAAACAATTGAACTAAATTAGATAACAGTGCAATTTGTATAAACATTTTCTGTACCAAGTTTCATTGTGTTTGGATCATTAAATCGCGAGAAAGGTCTATTTAAAATTTTCAACTTCGCATGGCCGCCATGTTCGTTTTGTAGTTAACCGGTTTTTGAAAGTCTTATAGATGAACTTCCAATAGTGCCCTTTATCTCCGTACAAAATTTCAGGGTGATACCGCTAATAGTTTCAGAGATATAGAATGCCGGTGAAATATTTCGCACAGCCGCCATCTTGAGGTTATGTAAACAATTGAACGAAGTTAGATATCGGTTCATTACAATGTGTATAAACATATACTGTACCAAGTTTTATTGCGTTTGGTTGGTTAAAACACGAGAAACGTCTATTTAAAAGTCGCCAATTCGCGTGGCCGCCATGTTGGTTTCGTAGTTACCAGGTTTTCAAAAGTTACATAGGAGAACTTCTAGTAGTTTCCTTTATCTCCGTAAAAAAATTCCAGGGTGATATCGATAATAGTTTTGGAGATATTGAACGCTGGTGAAATATTTCGCACAGCCGCCATGTTGGATTGGTGAGACGTAACGAAATTTGAAGGGCACGGTCTGGGTCTTCCAAAATAGTGCTATGAACTTTCCGAGTTTCATTGAAATCGCTCCTGCCGTTTAAAAGTTATTAGGGGACACACACACACACATCATCACACACACACATACACGCGCGCGCACGCACACACAGACACACCGACAAAAGGTTATCTCATAAGCCTATTTTTTTCATAAATGGAAATAGGCTAAATATAAATCAGTGGTAGGTTAATAGGCTATAATGATTTTCAATGTTAGTGATTCAAATTCTTTACTTGAGTATAATCTTGCATCGTACCAACATGGCTATCTGTAACAGATTCAGAGATATAGAATGCGGCCATGTTGGATTGGCAGAACGTATCAAAATTTGAAAGGCACGGTCAAGGTCAGACGAGATAGTAGCATGTCTGAATTGAGCTTCATAGGAATCGCTCCAGTTGTTTAGATTCTATTAGCGACACACACACACACACACACGTGGACAAAAGGTGAAAATTGGCTAATAAATAGGCCTAGATAGGTAGATAGATAGACAAAGAAAGAAAAGAGAAAATTAAAAATTAAAATTAAAAATTAAAAATTAAAAATTAAAAATTAAAAATTAAAAATTAAAAATTAAAAATTAAAAATTAAAAATTAAAAATTAAAAATTAAAAATTAAAAATTAAAAATTAAAAATTAAAAATTAAAAATTAAATAAAGATGAAAATGAAAACCAAAATTAAATTTATAATTTTATTGTATATAAGAGACACGTATCCAACCCTGAGATATACGTAGGTGGCTCATATGAATGACTGTGAACTTTTGATGCCAGTTTTCTTGACTTTGAACAAATAAATGTTTCTTTCGAAATCATTGTGCCAAGTGGGCCAGGAGTGACTGGGAACTCCTGGAGTATGAAATTACTCAGGGCAAATCATTCCCTGAAAATTGTTATAGATTATAATCCCCCTCGGCTGTGAGGATAGATTGGTAATTGCTCCTTGTTATGAGGAAATCAGCCACACTTGTGTCAACTCTTCCTGGTGTGTCACGCGCTTCCCCTTCACCGATTAAGCTATTGGTGTAATAACACTGTAATGCGATAACAACAGAAATTATCCAAAGTGTGCTACACGCTTGTTACAATCGTGTTCTCCCGGCAATTAGTATGATCGCTCTGTAAACACAGTCCTTACATGTGGCGACATGAATGAATTACATTTCATTCATCTCCATGGAATGTTGTGTTATTGTTTCCCCCCACTTCACCACCGAGCAAGATCAGTGGTTCCCATACTTATTGATCTTGGACCATCGCAGCAAAGTAGTGTCTCATTATTAAAGCTTTCTGTTTTACCATCTAATCCAGTGGTTCCCAAGTAGAGCTAGTAATAAACGATGTTAGATTAATAAAAGATAGCTGCTAGAAACAACATCCTACGCAAATTGTCAGGAACCAGTTGGGGAACACAACCACAAACAATCAGAACATCAGCTCTAGCTCTATGCTACTCTGCAGGCGAATACGCCTTCCCGGTTTGGTACAGGTCAGCTCATGCTAAGCAGATCGACATCGCCCTCAACGAAAGTTGCAGGATCATTACAGGATGCTTAAAACCAACAACTATTGAGAAGATCCAACTTCTAGCTGGTATTGCTCCTGGTGAGATTCGTAGGGAGGTAGCAGCTAACAAAGAAAGGCTCCAATCATCTACCTCAGAAGCCCATCCCCTCTATGGATACCATCCTGCCACACGGAGGTTGAAATCTAGAAAGTGTTTTCTCCGCACATCAGATTAAGCTTCAAGGAAAAGCAGAAATACTAGGATCAAGAGGTGGAAAGAAAGAACTAACCACCTTTCTAACTGGATGGAGCCGAAGGAAAGTCTTCCATGTGGATACCAGGAGAAGTGGACAACCTGCAAAGCACTCAACAGACTCCGTACAGGAGTCGGCAGAACATAAGTAAATCTGCGGAAGTGGGGTTTCTCAAGCAACTCATCCCTCTGTGACTGTGGAGAACAGCAGAAAATCCAACATTTATGTCAGTGTGACTTATGGCCTTCAAAGTGAACTATGAAAGATTTGATTACAGCCTCCTCCAGCGCTATTGACGTCACCCAATACTGGGCAAAAATCATCTAGCTCTCAAATTTGTTGCTTAATATGTGATTTGTTTGTATAAACAGATGTCCTGTATTCATTGTTAATATTCTTTTTTAAATATTTGTATGTTAAGTTGATGCTTCTGACACGAATAAAGAAAGAAAGCAAGAATCGAATTTGTTGAATTTAATCGAAAACCTACAATCAATCAATCGATAGATCGTTTATTTGATTAATCGACTAATTGTATAATAGATTAATCGCCTAACCGAAGTATCGATTAATTGATTAGTGGACACGAGATAAGAAAAGAAGTTTAAATGAGAGTTCATCGTTTAACTCGAGTTACACTTATTGTCAGAATGATGAATAGACATCTATAAAAGTTACCTTTTGCCTAAATATAAAAGGTGTCTTTTCTGGTTTATGTTAACAAGATCCAAATAAGAGTCAGTGGCAGTGGAAGGACAAACATCAATCAAATTGGGAAGAGTTTCGAAGAAAGATAACGAAGAGTTTTAAATTCTTGTTCAATGTTTACAATTTATGTCAGGAACATTCTTGATGTGTAACATCTTTCCACTCGGCTGCAGTATATTTTTTGTGGGGGTGGTTTTGGAAAAGGGACGGAAACAATGAGCGCGCGTGGTGGTGGAGATTGGTACAACGTCGTACTGTCGGCCATGTGGCTATGTAGAATCTATATCGCATAGGGTTTACTTCAAGGTTTGGAGGCCCCATTAAATATAAGGTGCGTCCAAAAAGTAACGAGCCGGAGGCTAGAATGCGCAAACCGGTGACGACATCGGCTAATCGTGGCGTGTGTAACGAGGTGTGGTTCCGACCTGAGCGTGGAAGGTCACAGCCCGTCGCTAAAGTGCACGCGTGCTCGTCACGTGACGATACAAAGCGAGCAGCAGCGTGCATCAATCGTCCAACCAAGACCACGACAGTAGGCCATTCGACATGATTCCTGGTGTGGTTGAAGACTGTGGGGCACCCATTGGGCACACACTTTCTGCAAGTGCAGTCGTTCCTTCATGATGGTGTGCACACTTCCGACGCTCAATCCAACCACGGCGGCTATAGCGTTCACTGTCACTCGGCGGTCCTGGGTAATGAGTGCATCAACCAGCTGGACGTTGGCATCGGTAATGAAGGTGGGTGCCCCAGACCAGGCATCATCGGCTAACGACACCCGTCCTTCCCTGAAGCGCTTGTGCCACGCCTTGACCCTTGCAAGGGACATGGTGTGTTCGCCATGCACTTGTGACATTCGGCGATGAATGTCCGTTCCCCCTACTCCATCTCGACATAGCTACCACACCTTACATCAGAGGTAATCTGAGTAACATATTCTAACCTTGGTCTACCCCTATAGTTATTGTCCTCGTCCCTGCCTTCCATAACTAAATTTGCTATTCCTGGGTGTCTTAGTATGCGTCCTACCAACCTAACTCTTCTCTTCATTAGCAGTCGCCAGAAACATCTCTCCTCGCCCACTCGTCTTAATACCTCTTCAATTATAACCCTATCTACCCATCTGATCTTCATCATTCTCCTGTAACACCAAATTTCCAACGCTTCTATTGTCCTATTTTCTACTGCACTAGCAGTCCAAGTTTCACTTCCATAGAGCGCCACGCTTCATACAAAGGCTTTCAATAATGAATTTCTAAAACCTAAATCTATATGTGAACTGTACCATCAAATCATCAGTGTCTCCGTTCCTGGAAGTCAGCCCTTGATCCTCGTTTCGACAATCTCTCCTGGCTCGGATTGAATCGCCATCGTGATCAGGAAGACACCTTCCCCCCAGCGTGTTAGGTTTTAGTTGGCCATGACGTGATTTAGAACCGAGGATATCACGAACATTTTCCTACAATTCTTTTATTGTGATAAATAATTGCTGTGATTTGAATCTCAGACTGATTCGTTCATTATTTTCACTTATTAATATTTTTACACACTTCAGCCGCGTGGTCACTTCCACATCAAATATTAAATTACAATCCAGGAAGAGGCAATGAAACGGCACGATTTCAACTCCAGCTGACGGGCGGGGTGGGGGGTTACGGAAGTAGGGGATATGGCCTTGAGCGTTTAGGCGAGTGGAACTTTCAGTTGCCATGGAGCGTCGGACGGATGCGCAACGTGCGTGTGACAGACAGTTGGCAACAGTTATTTTTGTTTTTTGTGAGAAAAGAAGGAGAAGGAACAGTGCATCCAAGATGGAGTCTTTTGAGTGTTATTTGTAATGTGTGTGTATTTTCTTATAAATAAATATCTTTCATTTTCCCAAATAAGTACGAAGTGACGTTTCTGTTCGTAAAATATGGCGACCGTGACAGGATATAGAAAGGAAAATGAGCGATATTCGAAGTTTGATAAGAAAACGTGGTGTATACCGTGCATCGTTCACGAAAATTGTAGCTTCACTTCAAGTTTTGTTGGAGAAAGAAATAAAGGACATAGTCGCTATCCGAGGAGATTACGCCTTAGTGGAAGAGAAGGCTAACCTCATAAGTAATCTGGACCAGGAGATCTTCCAACACCTCATGGAAGATGCGTTGTCAGAAGAAGACCTGATCACAGAAGTAGACGGAGTAGATGACTGTAAACGCAAGTTTCATATGTTAGCAGCGGCTGTTTCCGATGCTCTTGCAATGGAGAGAAAACGTGAAGACGAAGTCCAGTCAACAGTAAGCACCAGTAACACTCATAACCTAAAAAGTAAATATCGCCTTCCATAGATCGAATTCCGAAAATTTGGTGGAAATCTACGAGATTGGTTAGGTTTCTGGAATCAATTTCAAAAGATTGATGAAGATGAAGCGTTAGATAATGCCGATAAATACGAATATCTTATCCAAGCAACATTGCCAAACTCCAAAGCTCACGACATCGTTGACAGTTTTCCAGCCACAAGTGGAAATTACCCTAAAGCTATACAGAAACTTAAATCACGTTTTGGCAATGATTCTTTGTTGGTGGAAGTCTACACTAGAGAACTATTGACAATGATGAATTCTTGTAGTAGTCTTGACGTCTCATCATTATATGACAGACCCGAAACTCAACTTGGTGCTTTGGAGAGCCTAGGTGTAACTTCCGAGAAATATGCAGCAATGTTTTTTTTCCTATGATTGAATCGTGCTTGTCTATAGATGTGTTACGTGCCTGGCAGAGGAGTGGCGGTGGGAAGGAATCTGAACCTAGTGAACGTCTTAAAGGTTTGATGAAATTCCTGGAGAATGAAGTAGAGAGTGAGGAAAGGATCAAACTGGCCATCCCAAGTAAAGGTAACATCAATGTGAATCCTGACAAGTCAAAGGGTGCGAAGAAAATTGACATTTACAATGAATCGCCACCTACCGCAGCTGCACTTGTGGATTGTAATCTTAAACTAAACTGTATATTTTGTGATAGGTCCCATGCTAGTTCAAACTGCTCCGTGGCAAAGCAGATGGCTTTAAAGGAGAGAGACTCAATTGTGAAGAATAAGAGAGCATGCTTTCTCTGTCTGAAGAAAGGACATGTTTCAAAGATGTGCAGAAGTCAGTTAAAATGTGATTCCTGTAGCAAAAAAACATAACAGCCTAATATGTCTAGGCCCAATACATTTCTCTGAAGCTACCAATGAGAAACTTCAGTCTCATTCTTTGATTTCAAATGAAGAACGTAGTGGTGTGCAAGGTGTTATTTTGCAAACATTAAAGGTGAAGGTCATTGGAGAATCCTCTGCAATGGAGGTAAGGGCTCTACTGGATACTGGCAGTCAGAGATCTTATATGCTTGAATCAGTGGCGCAGAAGTTATGTTACACTAGTCATCGCACAGAAATGCTACGCCATTCACTATTTGGTGGGGTAGTCACAGAAGAGAGCCAGCATATGTGCTATAGGATCTACATAGAGAGTTTAGGAAAGCCTTATTCCTGCAATTTTGAAGTCTTAGGGCAACAAGTAATTACAGGGTATAATACTATTTTAAAGGGCCCATGGTTGCAAGAACTAAGAGCAAAAGGGATACAGATTTATGATACTGAAGGTCCCATTGAACTATTAATAGGCGCTGATGTCGCTGGAAAGTTAATGACTGGACAAACATGTACACTAAGCAATGGTTTTGTATGTATTGAGACACTGCTGGGGGTGGACTGTGATGGGTAAAGTACATTCTGGAGATCAATCAAGCATGACCAACCTTGTCACTTCTCTCTTTATCAGAGATGCTTCAGTTGAAAATCTGTGGGAACTGGACGTGCTAGGTATCAGCGATCCTGCCGTGAGGAAAACTAAAACTGAATACAAATTTGCAACAATGGAGCACTTTCAGAAAACCGTGTCTATTAATGGAGAATTTAGGTATGAAGTCCATTTACCCTGGAAAGAAAACAAATCATTTTTGTATCTAACAGGGTCATGGCTGAGAAGAGGTTAGTCAACACAAGGAAGAAAGTGGAAAATTTTGGACTAGGCGAGACGTATGAAAATATTTTCACCGAGTGGGAAAGGAGTGGTGTTATTGAACCGGTTCAGGAGGATGAAAACTTCAGACACTATCTACCGCATCGAGCTGTTGTGAAGGAAAGTAGTTCAACGACACCTGTTCGTCCTGTATTTGACGCCTCAGCGAAGGAAGCGGGAACGGGAACCCCTGCTTTGAACGATTGTTTGTATGATGGCCCCAACCTGATTGAGCTAATCCCTGCTATTCTTCTTAGATTCCGAGAGAGGAAAGTAGGAATTATTGCAGACATTGAGAAGGCCTTCCTTCAGATAAGCATACGGAAAGAAGATCGAAACTATATCTGCTTCCTGATGTGGCAGGACGCTGGGAATAATTACAAGATCTTCAAGCATGCCAGGCTGGTTTTCGGCTTAACTTGTAGTCCGTTTCTCCTGGTGGCTGTCTTGGAGTATCACCTGAAGAAGTACTTGGAAAACCCGCAATTCAATCCCCTATTCATCAACAGACTTCTACAGAGCTTCTACGTGGACAACGTTGTCACTAGCCTTGACAGGGAATCGGAGGTGGGCGAGTTTATCAATCAAGCTAGTAGGGTATTATCAGAAGGCAGTTTTAATTTGAGGGGATGGCAGTTCTCTCAGTATGATGGACCAGTCTGCTACCATTTCATCTGTTTTGGGACTGTTATGGGATCGACAGGAGGATACACTTACTTTAAATTTCCATTGGTTGAATAGTATTCAGGTGGGAGAAGTGACGAAAAGGACAATTCTGTCACTCGCACATCGAATTTTTGATCCAGTTGGTGTGACATGTCCTGTCACCCTTTGTGTTAAACTGTTGATTCAAAGGACCTGGAAGACTCATATAAGATGGGATAGTGCAGTTGATGAGAAGTCCAGAGTCGAATTTCTGGCCTGGGTAAAGGATCTACCTCACCTGGTAGAAATCAAGATTCCTCGATGGTTTGGAAGAAGTGACCATGTGCAAATTCATGTCTTCTGTGATGCCAGCCTACTTGCATACGCAGCAGTAGTCTTCATAAGATGCGATTCCAACAATCAAGTGAGTGTAGAGTTATGTGATGCAAGATATCGTGTGGCCCCCCTTAAGGAAGTGACAATCCCCATATTGGAATTGCTGGCTGCTACAATTGGTGCACGGTTGCTTAAATGTGTGTTGGAATCTATTTCACTGGTAGTTCATGAGTTTTTTCTCTGGTCTGACTCGTCCACAGTTCTAGCATGGATCTGAAGGACTGAGAACTGGTCGGTGTTTGTCCGCAATCGTGTGAATGAGATCAGGAACTTGACCAATTTAAACTGCTGGCGACATGTTCCAGGTTCATTGAATCCAGCTGATTTACCGTCACGTGGCTGTTCTGCTTCGCAATTAGTAGCCTCTCGATGGTGAGAGGGACCTGCCTGGTTGTACGAATCTCCAGATTGTTGGCCTCAAACAAACGTGGTGTATGACGAAGAGAGTATCGCAAAGGAAATGAAGAAAAACCCTGTGAATTCTATGACTGCAACCAATGAAGGTCCCCTCTGGTATGCCAGGTATTTTTCCAGCTATCACAGAATAGTTCATCTAATCGCATGGATTCTTCGTTTCTGTAAGAATTGTCTAGGACGTGAGTGGATCTCGCAAGAAAATCTGCAAGTTGAAGAGTTAGAAAGGGCTGAAATTAGACTCATTTCTATTATTCAACGAGAAAGCTTCCACGGATTAGTTGATAAACGCCTATCTTCACTACATCCATTCCTGGAAGATGGTGTTCTCAGGGTTAAAACGAGACTACTACTGCGAGAAGATTTGAAGCAATTCAGGTTCCCAATGATTCTCCCGGCGAACCATGTCATCACCTCTCACTTGATTATGGATGAGCACGTGAAAGAAAATCACATTGGAGTACAACTTCTTCTTAATCATCTGAGACAACGCTTCTGGATCATCGGTGGAAGGAGGACAGTTAGAAAAATTATAAGAAAATGTGTCAAGTGTCGGAGGCATGATGGACAACATACCGAAATCGCTCAGGCCCCTCTGACCCTGGACCGTATACGGGAAGCCTGTGTATTTGAAGTGATAGGAGTGGACTTGGCAGGTCCGGTGTTCCTGAGGGATGAAAGTAAAGCTTGGATTGTAGTTTTCACATGTGCGGTGTATCGCGCTGTTCATCTCGAAATGGTTACTTCTCTCTCCACAGAGGCGTTTGTGCAAGCGTTCCGGCGGTTTGTAGCAAGAAGAGGACGCCCCTCTGTGATTTACTCAGACAATGGTACAAATTTCACGGGTACAGATAACGCGTTTCAAAGTGTTGACTGGGAGAATATTTCCAAACACTATTCGGTTGAACGTATTACTTGGAGATTTAATCCCCCTAGTGCTCCTTGATGGGGAGGTTTCTGGGAAAGGTTAATACGTCTAATTAAACAGCTTCTGAAACGAGTTTTGGGAAAAGCCTGTCTTGCTTACCCTTCTCTGCAGTACAGAAGCCACCATACATGCAAGACCGCTAACATATCTGACCGATGGATGTGAAGATATAAGTCCACTCACCCCTGCCTGCTTTCTACAAGAAATTAAGACAACTGGAGTTCCAGAATGTGATGCATTGGATGCTATAACCCTGAATCAAAGAAATCGTCATCTTCTGAACCTAAGAATGGCATTGAAGAAAAGATTCCAGCAGGAATAGTTGGGACTTTTGGCACTCGGTAAACCGAGTTGTAAACCAACTCTTTTGTTCAAGAGAGGTGACATTGTCCTAGTTGGATCAGATGGCACTAAGAGGATCGATTGGCCCCTTGGAAAATTTGTGGACTTGTTCCCTGGAACTGATGGTAATACAAGACTTGCAAGGGTTGTTACATCTAAAGGAGAACTCTTGAGACCGATACAGCGACTCTACCCACTAGAAGTACCTGATGAAGACAGCACACCTTTGAGGACTGGCTTGAATAAGAAAACAGCTACTGCTTTAGGAGAGCCGACTGGAACTGGTGTTCAACCCCCAAAGACCACACGTTCGGGTAGAACTATCAATGTTCCTGCAAGATATGTGGAGTAGTTGAGGATGTCTTTCCTCAACGGTGGGAGGATGTGACAGACAGTTGGCAACAGTTATTTTTTAATTTTTTAAATAAATATCTTTTATTTTCCCAAATAAGTACGAAGTGACGTTTCTGTTCGTAACAGTGCGTTTGCTGTAAAGGCATATTACAAAACCAAGGGTAGTGTGGTTTGTGCTCAGCGCGCATTCCGTCGTGAGTTCAATCTACCGCCACGCGTTCCCGTGCCGTCAAGGAAAGCTATCCTCCTTTGGGTGAATAACTTTGAAGCCACTGCTAGCATGACAAAGAAAAGCGGTGGTAGTGAATTTACTGAAACTCGCATTTCCTGGACGCCTTATCAGCAAGAATGGTGATATCCCTTGGCCTGCCCGTTCACCAGACTTGACAGCTCCAGATTTCTTTCTTTGGGGCTATCTCAAGTCCAAAGTCTTCCAGCAAAATCCAACAAGAACAAAAGAAGACCTGAAGGAGCCAATTTGGCAGAAAATTAACAACATCCCGTTGCAGATGCTACAAAACGTCATGGGTGGATTTCATCTCCGACTCCGACAATGCGTGCAAAACCAAGGACGCTATCTTACTGGCACGGTATCCAAAAATAATCATGTTTTTATGGTTAAACAATAATTTCCACTCATGTACTTAAGATTTATGTTAAAACAATTATCCTTTTCTTCTTAATAAATTATTTATGGGTTTTCAAAATCGTGCCGTTTCATTGCCTCACCCTGTAGTTTTGTCAGATTTTACCGCGACAATCTGGCCTCCAATTACTTCTATAATGAAGTTATACTGCACACACAATAGCACAGAATAATATGCCAGTTATTTAGCTCTGATATAAAAGTTTGTAATTTCTAGCACGTTTTCTGACCATGCGGTCCACAGTGCAAAAGTAATCAATCAATAATTAATTCACCAACAGTTAGCCTAAGCGGTATGTTCTACGCGTCACTAGTATATTTCGAACTGACAAATAAATGCTCTCCGCAATATTTTGAAGGATCTCATTCAATTTCCACAACATTCAATGCACTGCGGTCAGATGCACAAATCTCCGCACTTCCGCTGTCATGCGTTCGACAACTACTGTGCTGTAATTAATAAGCGTTTCCGGCTTCTTCCTCCTGCGACTAATCAGATTGCTCCTTCACCATGTCGTTCCGGATCATGGCAGGCGTTGCTCCCCATGAAATACGTCGGGAAGTAGCCGCAAATGCCGAAAGAAAGAAAGTGATCTACACCCGCTGCACGGATATACTCCTCCAAGACATTGATTGAAATCTAGGAAGAGCTTTTTACAGTCAACATCTCCACTTACCACATCCTTCAACAACGCCAGAGAAGAACTGTGGGCAGCCAAAATCAATCATCTTCCAACAGGGGTAACACCAGCAGAATGCTTACCAAACGGACACAACTTGGACTGGACCACTTGGAAATCACTAAACAGATTACGAGCAGCTGTTGGCAAAACTAAGGATATCCTAATGGAATGGGGATACCTACAAGAATCAACACTTTGTGAATGTGGACAGGTACAGACAACAAAGCATCTGTGTCAGTGCTTATGCTGCCCTGATTCTTGCAGTGAGGAGGAGTTGTTTAAAGCACAAGAAAATCCAAATATATAGAGTATGTATAATTCCATGTTTCTCATTTGCTTCTGTATGTACAATATTATTTATCTGCCTCTGATTCAAGTAAATACATAAATACATTCCAAATGTTTCTTATTCCCACGTAGACTAATGTCCACTATCATGCAGCAAATCTCCAACTCAATTTATTGTATTGTCAGTGTTTTCTGTTATTTAAATATTTATTTCCATCTCATGATTATGGTGAAGTTCGTAGCTCACGTGATCCTTCCACAGCCTTCTCATGCACCCTTCTTCATGTAATACTGTTTCTTCATAAATGTAGTCGGCTCGCAATCTCAGAGTATAGGCTACTGTAGTTTGATGTCGTCAAGTGGTCTTACGTAGAATTCAGAATCGACACGGTTTATGAACAAGTGAACGGGGACAATTCACCCACTCCATAAGAAAGGAGACAAGACGGACATCAATAATTACAAGGGGTTATCGCTACTGCCAGAGGCTTAGGCCTATAAGATCCTTTGAAATCCACTGCTAAGCAGAGCAGGAAAGCAATTAAAACTGCATATTGGTGAGTATCAGGGTGGTTTTGGAAAGCGAAGGTCATGCGCAAAACAGATCTTGAACCTGAAATTGATCATTGAATGCTAAAAGCAAACAAGACAATCGTTGTCACATTTTTGGATTTCAAGATCTATCACTTGTTGGATAGAGAAACCATGTTCAATATCCTATAAGAAATGTGTTCGGATCGGAAGAACAGAGAGCTCATTAAACAGACTTTGACTGACACACCTTCCCAGGTCAAGTTCAGAGGGATAAGTTACTTTAGGAATCCTTCGGGATTAAAACTGTGCTCAGAACGTGAGATGGTTTCTCCCCTCCTGTTCAACTGTGTTGTCGACAAATTAATTCCAGTGTGACGCAAAAAGAACACTGAGATAGGCGAGATACGAATGGGGTGATTCTATCACAGTCAATAGAGGAGGTACAGATCAAGATTACCCAGCTCCAGGAACAAGCGAGTAAGGCAGGTTTATAGATCTCTTTCGTGAAGACACATTTCATGATCAACATCGAAACAGAACTGAGATGGATGATAGTAGAGGGAAGATGGATCCAGAAAGTGGAAAAAACTAAATATCTAAGAGAATGGATAGACAACTACCAAAGAGGCGCTGAAAGTAAGAATCAACAAGATGAACTCGGCGTAAAAATTAACTTTGAAGACCTAAATAAGAAGAATATTTCGATCAATGAAAATCTGAGACATTAGTAGACAGTAATACGCCCAGAAGATTTATATGCAGATGAATCCTTGAACCTGACCAAAATAGGATTGCTCAAGCAGTTGTGACTGTTGGAAAGATATTTGGACCCCAAAGAACAGAGGATGGCTCGTGCAAACAGGAAGGAAACCAAGAACTGTACCTAAGGACGGAAAGAATCTCAATCACTATCTGGAAGAGGAGAGTCATGGTCTTCAGACACATCTACAGAATGGATCCAAGGAGACTGACCAATCAGGTAGAAAGGCTTTTTGAGAACAGGAAAACTAGAGTGCACTGTCATCAGGAAGTGAAAAAAAAACTGGAAGAAATGGGATTACAAAAAACGGAAGTCAGCAACAGGTAAGCATTCAGATTAACAATCAAGATCGCCAAGAGTTGCAAGAAAAAGTTAAATTCAGGGTTCAAGCACCATGGGCAGAAGAGAGGACGGGATTGCCGAGTGCAAGAATGCAGCAATACTGGAAAAACCTCCGAGTCTGTAAAGAATTGAAGTAGTCCATAGTCGGCCAAGATGTACACCGAAACGGTACCTGTTTGTCTATATAGGGAGCAGCATGGTGCCACAACAATTTGTAGTTTCTTTTAACGCACTTTGAATTGGAATACAGGAGCGAAACTTTAAAACCATAATTATAAAACTAGGTACTATTTTTAAACCTAAGAAATAATTCCTTAAATTTCACCCTACATCGCTCCTTAATGCAAGAAACCATGCGGGCGAGATGAACTTACAATGGATTTGGAGCGAGCACTATTTATATAAATACATAACCATCAAGGCCCAAAATAAATCATCAAAGTCAATTCTACTGAATTATGCAGATTGCTGAACATATAACAAACTGTAATTTATGTATGATGATTATGTTTACTTTCAACTGATCAACATCCCAAGACATCGGATCACGGTAGACAATCTCCTTCAGCATTGCCTTAATAAGAATTAGTTGGGATATAATCAGGTGAGATGGCGGAACGGATCACATAATGTACCAGGTGGGGTGAGATCAGATATATTTGTGGGTACGGTTGAGATGATGCGCCAGGTGGGTTGTTATGTTTCAAGGGGAGAATTAGTGAGAACATCTTCCCCGGAGTTGGTGGGAACGGTTTAGGGGAGTGATCAGATGAGTTGGTGCGCACGATTTAGGTCAGGTGAATTGGTGGCCACTGGAGAGATGATACACCAGGCGGGATGAGATTAGGTGAGTTGATAGGAACGGTTGGAGGGTGCGGCCAGGTGAGTTGATGGGAACGGTACAAGGGAGAGATGATACACCAGGCGGGATTAGATCAGGTGAGCTGGTAGGTACGGTTGGAGGGTTCGGCCAGGTGAGTTGATGGGAACGGTACAGGGGAGAGATGATACACGAGGCGGGATGAGATCAGGTGAGTTGCTAGGAACGGTTGAAGGGTGCGGCCAGGTGAGTTGATGGGAACGGTACAAGGGAGAGATGATACACCAGGCGGGATGAGATTAGGTGCGTTGGAAGGAACGGTTGGAGGATGCGGCCAGGTGAGTTGATGGGAACGGTACAGGGGAGAGATGATACATCAGGCGGGATGAGATCAGGTGAGCTGGTAGGTACGGTTGGAGAGTTCGGCCAGGTGAGTTGATGGGAATGGTACAGGGGAGAGATGATACACCAGGCGGGATGACATCAGGTGAGTTGGTAGGAACGGTTGAAGGGTGCGGCCCGGTGAGTTGATGGGAACGGTACAAGGGAGAGATGATACACCAGGCGGGATGAGATCAGGTGAGTTGGTAGGAACAGTTGGAGGGTGCGGCCCGGTGAGTTGTTGGGAACGGTACAAAGAAAAGAGATGATACACCAGGCGGGATGAGATTAGGTGAGTTGGTATGAACGGTTGGAGGGTGCGGCCCGGTGAGTTGATGGGAACGGTACAGGGGAGAGATGTTACACCAGGCGGGATGAGATCAGGTGAGTTGGTAGGTACGGTTGGAGGGTGCGGCCAGGTGAGTTGATGGGAACGGTACAAGGGAGAGATGATACACCAGGCGGGATGAGATCAGGTGAGCTGGTAGGTACGGTTGGAGGGTTCGGCCAGGTGAGTTGATAGGAACGGTACAGGGGAGAGATGATACACGAGGCGGGATGAGATCAGGTGAGTTGGTAGGAACGGTTGAAGGGTGCGGCCCGGTGAGTTGATGGGAACGGTACAAGGGAGAGATGATACACCAGGCGGGATGAGATCAGGTGAGTTGGTAGGAACAGTTGGAAGGTGCGGCCCGGTGAGTTGATAGGAACGGTACAGGGGAGAGATGATACACCAGGCGGGATGAGATCAGGTGAGTTGGCAGGAACTGTTGGAGGGTGCGGCCAGGTGAGTTGATGGGAACGGTACAAGGGAGAGATGATACAACAGGCGGGATGAGATCAGGTGAGTTGGTAGGAACTGTTGGAGGGTGTGGCCAGGTGAGTTGACTGGAACGGTACAAGGGAGAGATGATACAACAGGCGGGATGAGATCAGGTGAGTTGTAGGAACAGTTGGAGGGTGCGGCCCAGTGAGTTGATGGGAACGGTACAGGGGAGAGATGATACAACAGGCGGGATGAGATCAGGTGAGTTGGTAGGAACTGTTGGAGGGTGCGGCCAGATGAGTTGATGGGAACGGTACAAGGGAGAGATGATATACCAGGCGGGATGAGATCAGGTGAGTTGGTAGGAACGGTTGGAGGGTGCGGCCCGGTGAGTTGATGGGAACGGTACAAGGGAGAGATGATACAACAGGCGGGATGAGATCAGGTGAGTTGGTAGGAACGGTTGGAGGGTGCGGCCAGGTGAGTTGATGGGAACGGTACAAGGGAGAGATGGTACTCAAGGCGGGATGAGATCAGGTGAGTTGGTAGGAACGGGTGGAGGGTGCGGCCAGGTGAGTTGATGGGAACGGTACAGGGGAGAGATGATACTCAAGGCGGGATGAGATCAGGTGAGTTGGTAGGAACGGTTGGAGGGTGCGGCCAGGTGAGTTGATGGGAACGGTACAAGGGAGAGATGATACTCAAGGCGGGATGAGATCAGGTGAGTTGGTTGGAACGGTAGGAGGGTGCGGCCGGGTGAGTATATGGGAACGGTACGAGGGAGAGATGATACACCAGGCGGGATGAGATCCGGTGAGTTGGTAGGCACGGTTGGAGGGTGCGGCCAGTTGAGATGATGGGAACGGTACAAGGGAGAGATGATACACCAGGCGGGATGAGATCAGGTGAGTTGGTAGGAACTGTTGGAGGGTGCGGCCCGGTGAGTTGATGGGAACGGTACAAGGGAGAGATGATACAACAGGCGGGATGAGATCAGGTGAGTTGGTAGGAACGGTTGGAGGGTGCGGCCAGGTGAGTCGATGGGAACGGTACAGGGGAGAGATGATACTCAAGGCGGCATGAGATCTGGTGAGTTGGTAGGAACGGTTGGAGGGTGCGGCCAGGTGAGTTGATGGGAACGGTACAAGGGTGAGATGATACTCAAGGCGGGATGAGATCAGGTGAGTTGGTAGGAACGGTAGGAGTGTGCGGCTGGGTGAGTATATGGGAACGGTACGAGGGAGAGATGATACACCAGGCGGGATGAGATCAGGTGAGTTGGTAGGAACTGTTGGAGGGTGCGGCCAGGTGAGTTGATGGGAACGGTACAAGGGAGATGAACTACCTACGAGCGGGAGAGATACTTACCCTCAATTAGATGATGAACAGCATCGATCTTCTCGCAGAGGATAATATGTTAAACGCAGTGGAAGTTATGTGGTAGGCCGAGAAGATGACAACTGACACATCCAGAGGTGCGGACGTGTAGTGGGGAGGTTAAGACGAAAATCAATGGGGTACCGTTCATTTTTTTGATAGAAGCATGAGACTTGGCACACTTATAGTTTGGACCCTAAATTTTCGATCTGAGATGGTAGCCACTTCCGGAAGTCACGCCGAGTGCCTGCTTTGCATGGTTGCCTACCCAACCGGAGTGAACTACGAAATTTACGCTTAAGTCGATTTCAAATGCCGTTTCTCATTTTCAAAAACTCGCCAATTTATTTCTTATGGGCCCTCGCCTCTGTTGGGGGCCGAGAATCAGAAGACGCGGCTGATGAAGCAAGAAGCAGAAGTGCGCGTGACGTCACATGCCCCTAGTCTCCATGCAGCTTGACGTGGGTAAGCGACGCGACGCTACCACCGTGTATTGTTGCGATTAGTAACAGAAGCTTCGTGCTGGTGCAGTGTTGTTTTGCTGTGTTTGGGGAACTGATTTCTTGGAGATAATTGTGCGCCATTCATCCTGTGCATGCGAATATATTGATAAGTACTGAACCCTTGCAAAGAAGCTTATGAGACTCAGTTTCGGGGGGTGTAACAGTCCATTTCGTAAGTTGTTGTTAAAGCGCTTCATTAACATGCAGGGTAACATATAACAAAATAACATGCAGGAAAAAGTGAAGCCAGGGTTAAAACAAATGAATTTAATGACAGATCAGCTATTTACAAAATGAAATAAACAAACAAAACTCAAAAAATGACTCCCACTTAAATAAATTAACTGGCCAAAAACTAGGCCTAATCTCAGGAGAGATTATTAATCGGACCAAATGTCCCAAAATCTGCAATGACAATGTATACGTGAGTGCTGTTCTACATGCTTAACGATGAGTACAAATGAATGCATGATTCGTCATCATCCGGATAAACTTTCAGACGACGAATCCGCATTACTTAGAGCTAGACAGACGCGGGGAACAACTATACACAACTTAAAACTAAACCGACACTTCCTATACTAAATAAACAACAAATAATTTCCGCTTGAAATTGGAATCAAGAACTGCCGTAGCAAAACATTACTGCCTAAAATTAGGACTTCTCAAAAATCAACACAAGTAAGTTAACACGTGACCAACAAAAGAAACACACAGATGACCGCCGTCATTTTTACAAGTAAATACAACTACACCACACGGGTGTCACACAGACTAACAAACATGAACTGAGTCATAGAACAATCACTAGGCTCAAAGCCAACATTTACATCATTAACACAATATTCCATCCATACGACATGCAATAATCCGTAACAAACGTGGCGAACTCCCCAATTAATTATGGTCCAAATAACCATTACAAAAGAACAGGTTTGCTAATGATAGCTTAATAGGGGTCACTCGGACAACAGGACTGCCAAACAAAAATAAGTCACCAAGGCTAGACGGGTGCTAAGTGGAAATCTGCACATCTGTCAACCCACGTGTCAATAACCTCGACCTCCCAAGGCACGGGATCGAGTCTCGAAGAAGCGTGCCCCAAAGCACAATATATACGCGTGTGTGTGTCAGAACAAAATATATCTCAGCATTTCCCCTAGGAAATCCAAGAATCAGCATTGGACAAGGTACAGTAGCCGCCTCGGAGCGTCCTGCCTTTCCATCAAAAAAATACAACAACAGCAAAATATGAGGGCAGTGGCACCATCTACCCCTCATCACGTAGAATCAAAACACACACTTGACACAAGAACACACACAGAATCACACGTATGGGTTTGACAGAAACCTGAAATAAATGACATAAATATTTTTCCACCAGCTCGCGCTTCCGTTCTAGGCTGTGACTAACGAACCTGAAAAGGACTCAAAAAAATCTAAAAAGTTTAGAACTAATGTGTTCTACAATTACATCTTAATTTGTTGCGCTCGGCAACCCTAATATGAGTAATAACCTGTTCAGCAAACATCTTACAATAATTACCTCCCTTTCCTATCAAAATATGAACTTTAATAAAGCACCACTTACGAATGTAACGAGTTTCGCATCCGCATGGATAAAATCAGGTACACGCGCCGTGTACACTAAATATGACTCTAAAGAAAAATATACAACAAACACTTTGGCCACGCGCCAACGTACATTTAAAACACTAGTGTCAGTGCACAAAAAAATCTAAACAAGAAAAAGAATAAATGAACTATTTACAACGTTCCCCCGCCTTATCTAACTACATATTGAGCAAATCAATTTTTGTACATCACCGTATCAGCTTGCAGAACATATAACCTCCGTCCCGGCTCATTTCCCTACGGGAAATCAGGCCTCCATCGTCGACGTCGTAGAAGCGATGTACATCAATCCGTCTCCTGGCCAAACGTCGGACATCTTGGCGTAGTCTCTTGGACAGAAATGTTCAATGTTAATAAAAATTGCCTGGCTATAATCGCTGTGAGTTACTACTTTCACTCACGTTATGTCCTATGCGATTAATGATCGAAGACTTTCCCTAGCTTAGCATTTGCTTACACACGCACAATTATCACTTGAAAAATACAATACAAAATTTACATAAACTATACACTTTAAACACATCGTCACTGGCTTGAAAAACAAGTTTTAAACATGACTGTCTCGCAGTCTTTATCTCGCTAGATATCTCCACTGCTCTACATGAACCTTGCTCGCTTTGAGCACTAATTGGAATGTTAGTAAAGTCTTGCCCATTAAGAGCTGAAAATCGTGACGCACACTGGCGTGAACCTTGCTCACCAGAGCTCAATACAAAAGTCGTCACTAGTATGATTATTAAGAGCGGTCAATCGCGACGCAGACTGGCGTGACCCTTGCTCACCAGAGCTCAAAACAGTTGTCTTCGAAACAGCTTCTCTTCGATCAATTTATTGGAAACTGACAGAATGAGGTTGAGTGGGGAGAATTAAGAAAAATATTCTAGAGTTTTCATCTCACAAACTTGGGACTAGTATCAATCTTCATCATTTTATTCAAACGTCTCAGCGCACTTATGCGGAATTATTTCGGATCGGCGGTTCTGTAGATAAGCGTTTCCGCGCCTTTTTTTACAGGGTACGCCACCCATCGCGTGGTTTTGGCGTGGTCTCATCTGATTGGGTGATTCAATCCTAGGTCGGTTGAAACTCACTCGTGACCATCCCCTAATGACTCCAATTTTCGTGGGCGTTGTTACACAATTTGTCCTTGAACTCGGCTTACCCGGTCGTCTTCAAGAATAACTACCATGCCTGCATCTGTGGTAATCATTGCAACACACTAACTTGGCTTCCCCTTTGTCAATTTCCACATGTACTGCCTGGGCACCAGTAATAATAATAATAAATCACGAATACTTATTCATCGCAGATTAATAAGGGTTCAGTACATACACGGTAAATATTTTCTTTGCTTTTAAAGCTGTTGTCCCTCTTTTATTTGACTTTTCGTTACATCCCTGTGTTATAGGTAATATATACTTACAGTTAAAAAAAGTTTTTTAGGTACTTCTAACAACGGTATGGTTTACATTTATTTACATCTAAGTGTTTCGTGTTGTTTGTTTAGGATGTGGTGGCTTGGTGATTGGTCCATGTACCTTCAAAATGTTTCGAAACGCTAATCCTGACCAATTCCCTGACGATGTCCATGTCCGCCCATTGATTGGCAAAAGTGGGTACTTTATCAAGAAGAATCGTCAATTGAAACCCTTTTTTGTAAGAAAGCTCGGATTTGTACAATATTGATAGCAAGCGGGTCGCATCCTCTGAAGTCGTTACTACAATAATGACCATTGAACCATTGGGCGAAAAACAATACGAAGAATTTGTCGAGGAACGCCTTATCAGCGGGCGGAAAAAAAACTATTAAAAACCGTGAAGCAAAATAAATACCCTCTTTTTATGTCAGCTTCAAAAGCATCGCCGGCCAAGACAAAAGAAAAAATCACCGGCCTCAAAAACGAGTGCAGTCTTATCAGTAAATTGTGCCTAGTTACAAGTGAGCACCGAATGGGAGGCCTAGACAGTTTTTTCGCACATGAAAACCAACCAACACCACCGTCTCTCTCCACAAACGGCGAACTAAGACCGGGCAAAAAATCAGATCTATTGAAATGTTTGATGGCTGCAAGTCCAGATGGCTTCCACACCAGTGACGTATCCGCCGTAAAAGCAAAAATTATCGATTGACCTGCCCTAGTCCATATGCTACATCCCGGACAGGAATAAATACACCCGAAGTCCCCAAGACAACATACGCCATCACTCGGTCTATAACGTAATCGGGAGGGTAGACTACAACAATAAATGAAACTCGAAGGAAATAGAAACAGGCCGAGAGGATGTATTCAAAAGGAATATCAAAATAAACATGATGCGAAGAGGAACGTGAACAAGCTAATGTGAAAAGGGCGTTAATAAACACCCAGACAGAATTACGCAGACATTACCAAATTATAAAATAGCACCGAAGTACTTCAATAAATGTGCTGTGACTTAAAAGTCACAGATAAACAGAACGAAAGGATATGAGTAGACTGGGTTAGACGTGCGATGTAAAGATACTAAGCGAGGGACGGACAAATAAGACGTTACAATAAATTAAGTGAAATGCGTGTCGTTGTGGAGGGAGAGGTACATACCGTAATAAGGAAAATAGCGAGCAAACCGCAAAGAATAAAAAACAGAAACTAAAGACGGAATACATCGGAACCATATCGCATCCAATGAACTACAGAAATAGGTTACGGTAAGAAAAAGGTACGGGACATGAATCAAATCGCAATAAATACGAGATACACAAAAATAATATTGAGGATGCTACGAGATGCAACAAGATCTTGATATCGCTTTGCTGGTCCCAAAGGATGTGGATTTGCCGGTATTGGTTCCGACCCAGAACGAACGTGGCAAACACAGAATCGTCTGACATGGCCATAATGGAATACACAAAATCACGGCTAAAATACCAACATCATGTGGTCATATGAGCGTCAGGCGATGCATGATGAGAGTGGAAGGATTCCAACAATTCAACCAGCCCTGACCCCAAGACATAAATAAGGGAGACAGAGCCAAAACGAAAACCACCAGGCAAAGGTTAACACTCACGTACCAAACTCAAGAGAAAAGGGATGAAAAAAAATTACGAAAATAAATAAACAAATAAACATTTCTGCAACTCACCAAGATACGACGTGGATTTAGAAGCACTAAAAGAACGAAGCACAAACGCAAAACCAAACACGAACACAATTAAAAATGAATTTAAATTTAAAACACGGTATGTAGGCCTACTCACTCCAGAACGAGCACGGAAGAAAAAACAGAAGTTAACACAGTATATGGATAGGCCGAATGCCTACCACATTAAAATAAGAACTTTACATAATTCACGTCTAGCCTCGTACTCGAATGGCGGAGAAATGCCAAGATGGTATGTAGGCCTACTCGCTCCAGAACGAGCACGGAAGAAAAAATAGATATTAACACAGTATATGGATAGGCCGAATGCCTACCACATTAAAATAAGAACTTTACATAATTCACGTCTAGCCTCGTACTCGAATGGCGGAGAAATGCCAAGATGGACACCAAAATTAGCGCCAGGTTGACAACAAAGAAGGACGAGGCCAATCACAGAAAGATAGGCCTGAATAACAAAGATAAAAGAAAAAACGAAAGTGAAGTTACGACTCGCACCAACCTACATGGCGGGCGGTAAATTTAAATGTTAGATCAAGAAACATGAAACACAAATAACATAAATATAATAAATAAATTGGTTATGATTAATGAACCAAGAAAGTGGTTCAGGCTCCTCAACTCTCCTTCAATAAATTTGGAACGCCCAGGTTCCTAAAGAGACGTTCAAAATTTATTAAGAAGCTCACAAAATGAAAAGCAAGAAATTGGAAAAAAAATCAGATACGGAAGCATCAAACAGCTAAATTAATTGAAAACTAACGTTGGGTGCTAACCAAAGACAGGAGTGAAAATACATAAGTGAAAAAATAAAATTTAACAAAAATATTGCTTGTACAACGGTACGACACAGACAAGAAAGCGTGGGTATCACAACGAAGCTGGCCATCCTCCCCAGCGAACACACACACAGTCTTCCCATCTCGCCCCGAAGACAGCGTTACAAAAAGAACATATTTTCGATCTGACGAGGGATAAATTAAAGAAAGTGCAATGAAGCAGAAATAAAGATGTTTGAAGGCCTACGTTCCTCTCGCGAGAATTTACAAGAAGTGTATAATAAATCAAATGAAAATAAAGCATAAATAAATACGACGGAATCTTCATAATGAAGGAACAGAAGGGCACTTCTCTAAAATCGGAATCCGACACGAGACACGAAATCTGTATGAGGGCGGAAAATTACTGAATTAATTACACGTAGCAAGTTAAATGATGTTAAAAGAGAGGGGGAATTAGAATAAAATAATAAATAACAAGGGAGGCACATAAGGCAAAGAAAGAGTACGATGATAGGTACGACGCTCTGCTACCAATGAACTACCTACGAGCGGGAGAGATACTTACCCTCAATTAGATGATGAACAGCATCGATCTTCTCGCAGAGCATAAGATGTTAAACGCAGTGGAAGTTACGTGCTAGGCCGAGAAGATGACTACTGACACATCCAGAGGTGCGGACGGGCGTATTCCGCAAGGGAGTAAGCACACTCGAAATCCCCAAGACAACATACGCCATCACTCGGTCTATAACGTAATCGGGAGGGTAGACTACAACTATAAATGAAACTCGAAGGAAATAGAAACAGGCCGAGAGGATGTATTCAAAAGGAATATGAAAATAAACATGATGCGAAGAGGAACGTGAACAAGCTAATGTGAAAAGGGCGTTAATAAACAAACAGACAGAATTACGCAGAAATTACAAAATTATAAAATAGTACCGAAGTACGTCAATAAATGTGCTGTGACTTAAAAGTCACAGATAAACAGAACGAAAGGATATGAGTAGACTGGGCTAGACGTGCGATGTAAAGATACTAAGCGAGGGACGGACAAATAAGACGTTACAATAAATTAAGTGAAATGCGTGTCGTTGTGGAGGGAGAGGTACATACCGTAATAAGGAAAATAGCGAGCAAACCGCAAAGAATAAAAAACAGAAACTAAAGACGGAATACATCGGAACCATACCGCATCCAATGAACTACAGAAATAGGTTACGGTAAGAAAAAGGTACGGGACATGAATCAAATCGCAATAAATACGAGATACACAAAAATAATCTTGAGGATGCTACGAGATGCAACAAGATCTTGATATCGCTTTGCTGGTCCCAAAGGATGTGGATTTGCCGGTATTGGTTCCGACCCAGAACGAACGTGGCAAACACAGAATCGTCTGACATGGCCATAATGGAATACACAAAATCACGGCTAAAATACCAACATCACGTGGTCATATGAGCGTCAGGCGATGCATGATGAGAGTGGAAGGATTCCAACAATTCAACCAGCCCTGACCCCAAGACATAAATAAGGGAGACACAGCCAAACGAAAACCACCAGGCAAAGGTTAACACTCACGTACCAAACTCAAGAGAAAAGGGAGGAAAGGAAATTACGAAAATAAATAAACAAATAAACATTTCTGCAACTCACCAAGATACGACGTGGATTTAGAAGCACTAAAAGAACGAAGCACAAACGCAAAACCAAACACGAACACAATTAAAAATGAATTTAAATTTAAAACACAGTATGTAGGCCTACTCACTCCAGAACGAGCACGGAAGAAACAAGATGTTCAGTAAAGAACATATAGCCTACTTTCTCCTAAATGTATGAGTATAGTTATAACTCGTTGTTATTATCAAAGAGTATAATAGAACTATTCTTTGTTGAAGACCTTAGAAACGATTTACCTCTACCAAACGCCACAACCTAGATAAAAACTGCTACCATCATTGAAGAAAGAAAGATAAGTAGTATATCAAGAATGTTATGGATCTGGAGACATAATCGACCGGACTGGCTGCGTGGCTCAGCGGTAATGTTCTCGCTTGCTGGGCCCTTGGTTGCAGGTTCGTATCCTGGCGCAGTCAGCTGGCATTTGAGGGTGCACAAATGCGAGGGAGCCGTGTCAGTACATTTACTGGCACGTTAAAGATCCCCTTCGGGCCAAAATTCCGGCACCCCGGTGTCTCTAAAAGCAGCAGTAGTTAAAAGGGATGTAAAACCAATAACATTATTATTATTATTATTATTATTATTATTATTATTATTACATATACGACCTGCCGTGGGCAATATCCAACTTTGAGTTGAGGCATGTCTTTACACGTCTGGTTGTGCATGGCTTTCACAACCCTAATTGAATTAACACATCTTTCCATGACCCTACAGAGACGTGTGTATACAAACTATGTGGATATTTTCGATTGCTATTTGCCTGAAATAAAAGTAGTAATTAATAACCTGAACTAACACCAACGGCTTGAATTCAGTTACTATGTGAAATCGTTTTGTTCTTTACTTCAAATAACATTTTCAAGTAACGCAAAATAGGCTGTTACAAACCCTTTAAAATAAAACGTAAAAATGTATCGTAGTATCATCTTGTCATTCTTCAAATTCGATGCGCATAGAATGCCAATGGTATAGTAATCAATGGAGCCCCACGTAGACTAGTCGTGACATCTAGTGGTGAAATATCGAACAATATAATCCTAACAGAGCGAGTGCATTCTAGCGGCCAGAAGAAGAAACTTTTCTATAAAATCTGGAAGTTAATAAGTAGGTCGGCGTCTAGTTACCTTTTTGGCAGCTAGATGTCGCGAGTAAATCTGCTGGCGAATTATGTTTTAATTAAATATATATTTTACACCATAATATGCACAATATAACGCTTAATTTTAAAACATCTGAGTCATTACAAAACAATAAACATATAACATTTCAAGCAAAAAACCTAGCTCTGATCGGGTTTGAACCATAGGCATTTGAGCGATAGGCTAACGCTCTACCACTGAGCTAATTGTGTCAACGAATATCGTTCTATATAAAATGACTTACATAGAACTTGTTAGCAAATAATGATTTATACTAAACGATTTCATCACTGGAGTATATTATTTATATATAAAGCATTTCATACAAAGTTTATTTATTTTGTATCAGTACGCTATATTGCATGCAATACTCAAATTAGTGAAATATAAGTCAGGCACAAGATATCCGCTGCCATCTTGTCTTATTACTGAATCGGCTCAGATTTTTAAAATCACGTCTGCACTATAGTATTACAAAATAAACTTTTAATTTCGAACGTGCCTCTTCCTTTAGAACAGTTAAAACGATTCTCGGCTCGATAATCGGAACTGGTGGGTCCCATGATATGGATTATAAAGTTTGCATAATTCGCACGGCCGCCATCCTGAAATGTTATGGCGGACGACCTTGTAGTTTGGTCACAAGACGCATCCTATACGAAGGTATGTTGTTACCAAATTTGGTAGAGATCGGATAATTTGGTTAGTCGTTATTTGATTTTACGTTTTGAACGTTTGAGTGGCCGCCATTCAGTTTTAGTAAAGATGGCGGCGATATAAAACATGACACTGAGGTGTCCTTTGCTAGTGCTACCTTTGTACCAAATTTCGTTCAATTCGCATTCACCGAGTTCGAATTGATAGGGGGGGGGACAGACATTCAGAGTACACACACTCACACACACACACACACAGACTCACACACATACACACACACACACACACACACAGACTCACACACAGACACACATACACACACACAGACAGACACACTTTTTTCGCCCTGTGTTGATCTCATAAGTCTACTTTCATTTTTTGCAAAAATCGAAAGTAGGCTAAAAACAGAAGTTAACACAGTATATGGATAGGCCGAATGCCTACCACATTAAAATAAGAACTTTACATAATTCACGTCTAGCCTCGTACTCGAATGGCGGAGAAATGCCAAGATGGTATGTAGGCCTACTCACTCCAGAACGAGCACGGAAGAAAAAACAGAAGTTAACACAGTATATGGATAGGCCGAATGCCTACCACATTAAAATAAGAACTTTAACATAATTCACGTCTAGCCTCGTACTCGAATGGCGGAGAAATGCCAAGATGGACACCAAAATTAGCGCCAGCTTGACAAAAAAAAAAGGACGAGACCAATCACAGAAAGATAGGCCTGAGTACCAAAGATAAAAGAAAAAACGAAAGTGAAGTTACGACTCGCACCAACCTACATGGGGGGCGGTAAATTTAAATGTCAGATCGAGAAACATGAAACACAAATAACATAAATATAATAAATAAATTGGTTATGATTAATGAAGCAAGAAAGTGTTTCAGAGAGATGATACACAAGGCGGGATGAGATCAGGTGAGTTGGTAGGAACGGTTGGAGGGTGCGGCCGGGTGAGTTCATGGGGACGGTACAAGGGGGAGAACAAGTGAGTTAGTGGGAACATTTTAGGGGAGAGATCAGGTGAGTTGTGGGATCAGTTTAGGGGAGAGATCAGGTGAGTTGGTGGGAACAGTTTAAGGGAGAGATCAGGTGAGTTGGTGTGGACAGTTGGAGGGAGAGATCAGGTGAGTTGGTGTGGACAGCTGGAGGGTGAGATTAGGTGAGTTGGTGTGGACAGTTGGAGAGTGAGATCAGGTGAGTTAGTGGGGACAGTTTAGGGAGAGATCAGGTGAGTTGGTGGGAACAGTTTAGGGGGGAGATCAGGTGAGTTTGTGGAAACAGTTTAGGGGAGAGATCAGGTGAGTTGGTGTGGACAGTTGGAGGGTGAGATCAGGTGAGTTGGTGGGAACAGTTTAGGGGAGAGATCAGGTGAGTTGGTGGGAACAGTTAAGGGGAGAGATTAGGTGTGTTGTTAGGGACGGTTGGAGGGTGCGATCAGGTAGTTTGGTGGGGACAGTTTTGGAGAGAGATCAGGTGAGCTGGTGGGAACAATTTAGGGTAGAGATTAGGTGAGCTGGTGGGATCAGTTTAGGGGAGAGATCAGGTGTGTTGGTGGGATCAGTTTAGGGGAGAGATCAGGTGTGTTGGTGGGATCAGTTTAGGAGAGAAATCAGGTGAGTTGATGCGGACGGTTGAAGGGTGAGATAAGGTGAGTTGGTGGTGACAGTTTAGGGGAGCGATCAGGTGAGTTGATGGGAACAGTTTAGGGGAGAGATCAGGTGAGTTGGTGGGAACAGTTTGGAGGAGAGATCAGGTGAGTTGGAGAGGTCAGTTTAGGAGAGACATCGGGTGATTTGTTGTGGATGGTTGGAGGGTGGAGAAGTATAAATTCTTTCCTAAAACTTCCCCATACGGGAGAACGAAACGGATCAGGCGAAAGCCTGTCCAAAATAACTACTGTGGTCAAGAAAATTAGACTGAAACGGTGCGGGGGTATTGGGCATGAAATACGTGACTAGAAAACCAATATAGGGAGCAATGCATTAACAATTTTTATTCCTAATAATAAATTTATAATGAACAAACAAATTGCACTTAAGTGCTTATTACAGAAATTAACAATTATAAATGTAGCAAAGTGTGAGGGCCTGATTACAGAACCCAGATTATAGAAAGGTCCATGAAAAGCTTGCTTGATTGGAGAAAAGTTGAGCTTAATATATATAAAAATGCAGTTTATAAAAAGAGAGAACCATAAAAAATAATTAAGAGTGTAATAACTGGTATGATATAAGCTCTTTATAAAATTAAACTTATCTTTGAAGAGAGTTGAAGAGAGTTGAAGAGCCAGCTCCTTAAAAAGTTCCAGCTAGAACACGTTGAGTTAAAAGTCTTCACGGTTTTCTTGGAAGGAGGCGTACATGGCCTAGAGTTATGTGCACCATCGATAAAATGTCAACTTTTTTTTTCTTGCGCAGGAATGACATTTATAGTTTCCAAGAGCTGACCCAGAGATGTTTCGAAGGACGATTCCAAGTATCCCCTCTAAGGTGAAGTTGAAGAGTACAGCGGCTGGCAATTATTCTTGCCATCTTGAGCAATACGTCATGGTGCAGATCTTGTGACGTAACTGCTCGCTAGCGTAGATATCAGCGATGGTGTCATGAGAGGTAGCGGTGACCAGCGGGTTGAAGTGATCAGCAGTGGTGAATCAGAAGTGTTGAAGTGGTTCAGAAGTGGCGGTTGATCCGAAGTGATGAAGAACGCCAGCAAGCGGCGTCTTAAATAGGGACCATAGAACTCTCTCGAAGTTTGGAGATCGCCCGACCAGACAAAGTCCTGCCATTGGTCGAACGAAAGTCAGGGTGACGTCAGTCGACACTACTCAGCAGACAGTGGATCAACCAGTAGATGTCTGGTATGTCAAGAGTGAGGACGCCTGAGATAGCGAGACTGAAACACTCGAGGTGAGAACTATAATATCTATGAATAAGTGATTGATAACAAGATTATGCATATGGTGGGGTGCAAGGAAGAAGCCTCCCCGAAGATTGTATAATTTACACTATGGAAAACCACTACAATCGGGCGCATCCTGGGCAACGTTGCATAGCAGCGGCAGATTCTTCCACTACCGGTCAACACAGAAGTAGTAATCTCCCTAAAGGGTCTTTTTTAAGACCACTTGTTATAGTCTCGATTAATATCGAGGGATTCTCGCGTGCCAAAGAGACCTTATTGGCTGATTTGTGCAACGAATGTAAATGTGACATACTCCTAATGCAAGAGACTCACCGGGGCTACAACAGCCATCGGCCCAAAATCGCAGGCATGGAGCTTGTTCTGGAAAGGCCCCACGATAAATACGGCAGTGCCATTTTTACCAAACCAAACCTAAATATCACATCAGCCTCGCTGACTGGAAAGGATGACATCGAGATTCTTTCAATATCTACACCACACTTTTGCGCTACTTCTATATACAAGCCCCCCAATGTCGACTTCACGTTTGAGGAACCTGCCAACTTCAACTACCAGGACGTAAACTTCATCATTGGCGATTACAACTGCCGAAGCACATCTTGGGGATACCCAGATTCAGATATAAATGGCGAAAAACTGGAAACCTGGGCAGAGAATCATGATCTTCAGCTAATTCATGATCCAAAGCTGCCAGCATCCTTCAACAGTGGCCGATGGAGGAGAGGCTACAACCCCGATAATATCTTCGTGTCATCCAAAGTTGCTGGGAGTTGTTTGAAGATGATGGGTAAGCCCATTCCATCTACCCAACATAGGCCCATAATTTGCACAGTGAATGCCATGGTTGTGCCAGAGGAGGTGCCTTTCAAGCGAAGGTTTAATTTTCAGAAGGCCGACTGGGAAAGATTTGCCAAAGAACTTGATACAGAAGTTGCCAAAATCCCGCCGCAACCTGAGATGTATGAGGCATTTGTCAAATGCGTCCATACAGTTTCTAGAAGGACTATCCCAAGAGGTTGTAGAACAAGCTACATACCAGGACTGACTGATAACAGCAAACAGCTGGTGAACCACTACAAAGATCTCTTTGAGGCAGACCCATTTTCTGATGATACTATCCATGTTGGCGAGGAATTGTTGCAAACTATCTCAGCACATTGTAAAGCTAAGTGGACCTCACTGGTAGAGAATCTCGACATGAAGTTAAATAGTAGGCGGGCCTGGAATCTCCTGAAAAACCTCAGCGGTGACCCAACGACATCTAGAAACTTCACCACAATAACAGCAGACCAGATTGCAACCCAATTACTCATGAACGGGAAGACTAAAGGTCGGAGCTCACGGGAGCAACTGGAACGAACCTCAGGACATGAGAACCATAACCTACGAGAACCTTTCACCTTGAATGAACTAGAATCTGCCATCTCCACGTTGAAATTGAATAAAGCTGCTGGCATCGATGACATCAGAGTAGAACAGATCAAAAAGTTCGGCCAGACCACCCTACAATGGCTGCTTACGATGATTAATGATTGTGTATCTAAGCTTTATATCCCCAGGCTCTGGAGGAAAGCCCGAGTGGTTGCACTGCTTAAGCCTGGTAAGGAGCCAAACGATCCTAAAAACTTTCGCCCAATATCCTTATTATGTCACTGTTTCAAGATCTTCGAGCGCCTTATCCTCAACCGAATTAGCGGCATCCTTGAAGATAAGTTCATTCCCCAACAAGCTGGGTTTCGATCTGGAAAGTCATGTTGCAGTCAGATACTGAACCTCACTCAACACATCGAGGATGGGTATGAACAAGGTGAGATAACTGGAGTTGCCTTTGTCGATCTAACAGCTGCTTACGACACTATCAACCACAGAAAGTTGCTGAGGAAAGTGTACCAGACCTCCAACGACTACCAACTAACATCCCTTATTGGCACTCTCCTGCAGAATAGAAGGTTCCAAGTCTTTCTCCATGGTAAAAAGAGCAGATGGCGCATACAAAAGAACGGCTTACCTCAAGGCAGTGTACTCGCTCCTGTGCTATTTAATATTTACACTAACGATCAGCCCATACCAGAACATTCTAGGCTCTTCATCTATGCTGATGATACTGCAGTGGCTGCCCAAGGAAAAACATTTGAAGAGGTGGAGGGAAAGTTGACTTCTGCACTAGATACCCTTGGATCTTACTATGAAGCCAATCATCTTAAGCCAAATCCCAACAAGACTCAAGTATGTGCATTTCACTTAAGGAATAGAGAAGCTCGGCGGGAACTGGATGTTACATGGCAAGGCAAACAACTCCAACATTGTCCAACACCCGTGTATCTAGGTGTTACTCTTGACCGAACACTGTCCTTCAAGAAACATTGCCATAAGACCAGGCTGAAAGTTAGTTCACGGAACAATATTTTGAGGAAGCTCACAGCCACCACCTGGGGGGCAAGTCCTCACGTCCTAAGAACTTCTGCTCTTGCTTTGTGCATGTCTGCTGCAGAGTACGCTTCACCTGTGTGGAGTGCATCCAGTCACACCAAGCAGATTGACATTGCCATCAACGAGACCATACGAATCTTGTCGGGATGTATGAAGCCTACTCCAGTCGACAAACTTTACCCGATTGTTGGGATAGCTCCCCCAACTATCAGAAGGGCTGTTGCTGCTGATGCAGAGAGGGCGAAGCAGATTAATGATCCCCGTCATCCACTGCATAATCATCAGGCTGTTGTCCGTCGACTGAAATCAAGAAAGAGTTTCATCGCCAGGACTCAACCACTGGAGGGAACATCGGAATCTAACCGCATCTCCAGGTGGAAGAGCAAGCTGCCGCCGGATATCCCTGTTAAGGAAGAGCTAGCCCCAGGAAATGACCTGCCTTACCCTGTTTGGAAATCACTTAATCGTCTCAGGGTGGGCGTCCCTCGTTGCAAGACCAACATGCAGAAATGGGGTATCCTTCCAGCTGATGGAGACACGTCCTGCGAGTGTGGAGCAACACAAGACCCAGCCCACCTGCTCATTTGTCCACTACTAGAACAACCCTGCACTACCCAGGACCTGATCGAGGCAAACAACAAGGCCATCGGAGTTGCTACATTCTGGAAATGATCGGACACGGAAATGAATGAAATGAATGAATGCATATGGTTTAAGCAATTAACATTTGTAAATAAATAATTACCATTCGGGGATCTCAGTAACAATAAATAAAATTTGACCGACAAATGGGCCAAGCTAAACATTGAAAGTATCACAAAAGTGATCATGCTCCGAGAACTCCGAATGAAAACAAACAAAAGAATCAGTCAAAGCAAAACATGGATAACAGACGAGGAGAAACTAAGACTCGAAAGGCAAAACAGAAATAGCAGAGATGGGTCTAGTATAACGACCTTTACTAGTTAAAACATCAACAACTCTGACACGTTTATCACGGCCAAAGTGGCAGTAAATAACTCTACCTAGGTTCCACACGAGAGGCGGAGATGGGTCTCGAAGAAGAACCATGTCCCCCACTCGTACATCTGGTTGAGGAAGCCGCCATTTCTCACGCCTATTTAGCAAGCTGAGATATTCTAACTTCCATCGGCGCCAAAAAGAACAGCGCAAAGATTCTACTTTTCTCCAAAAGATAGGTAAGTTAGAATCACAGCGTTGAACCAGCAAAGGCGGAGTAGCAGCAAGCGAACAGCCAATCAGGAAGTGACTGGGTGTTAAAGGTAAAAGATCCTTAGGATCGTTTGAAAGAGGGGTCAGAGGTCTGGAATTTACAATACCTTCAATTTGAATAATCAAAGAGTTGAATTCCTCATAAGAAAGTATGGTAGGACCAAGAGTTTTCTTAAGCTGTCTTTTAGTAAGTTTGATGCAGGACTCCCATCGGCCCCCATGATGGGGAGCATAAGGCGGGGTGAAATGCCATTTGAAACCTTTAGAATATGAAAAGTTGGAAATTTTTTCTTTAGCAGAAGGGGAGCTTAACACTTTTTTCCAGAGATCAGAAGCGCTTACAAAAAATTTTGCATTATCTGAAAAAACTTCAGATGGAACACCCCTTCTAGCAGCAAATATAGGAAAGGCGGCCAGAAAGTAGGATACAGAAGCGTTCGTAACCAACTCAAGGTGGATAGCTCCCGTCACCATACATACAAATAACGAGATGTAGAGTTTACCTAAGCTTTTGCGCTTAGATGAAGAGGGATTGGTCTGATATATGTAAGGACCTGCGTAATCGATCCCAGTAAGAGCAAAGGGCTTACTAGGTTCTGAACGAAATGGAGGTAAATTACCCATAATCTGCGTGGCGGGCCTTGGTTTAACCTTGAAGCAAGGTATACACTTTTTGACAACAGAAGAAACCTCATGAACGCCATTGATGATCCAGTAGAGTTCATGAATTAGACAGAGCAAGGTGCGAGTGCCAGCATGAAGGTGTTTATAATGAAACTTTTTTATTATAAGGGTAGTGATAGGATGCTTTGAAGGAAGGATGATGGGATGCTTTTTCCCATCCTCACGACTAGACGTAGCTAATCTTCCACCCACACGTATTATGCCGTCCTGGTCTAGAAAAGGAGTGAGTGGTGAAAGCCTGCTAGACTTGGGTAAATCTTTACCACTTATAAGAGCTTGCTTTTCAGGAGCAAATACTTCCTGCTGAACAAGTAACAAAATCTTGCAAGTAGCAAATTCTAACTCTACTCTGGAAAGAAAGGGTTGAGGCTTCAATGGTTGATCAATTACTAAATATTTCCATCGGAAGATATAAGACACTACACGAATCAATTTATCAAATGAAGAGTATCTATGAAAAAGGCTAGTAGAAGTAGAAGTAAGATGCGACGTGACAGGTTCATTACGGGCATCAGGTATTTCTTCTGCAAATTGATTAGCTAAGCGAGGCCAGCAAGATGATTCCTGACTTAGCCAAGGAGGACCATTCCAGTACAGGTCTGAAGAAATCAATTTTTTAGGCGTGCAACCACGTGATATTATATCCGCGGGGTTTTCACGGCTAGGAACATGTCTCCATTGTTCAGAATGAGAGACTTCATGAATCTTAGAAACGCGATTTGCCACGAAGGTATTCCAATGAGAAGAAGGCTTGGAAATCCAAGCTAATACAATAGAAGAATCGCTCCAAAAAATGTGCGGGAAAATTTTAACTTTAAACTGACATTTAGTTTAGTAGCTAATTCTGTTGCCATTAAAGCAGAGCATAATTCTAATCTCGGCAATGATACTGTCTTAAGTGGAGCAACCTTTGATTTAGCGCACACTAAATTAGAAAATCCAGGGAAAGTGGCTGAGGAACGTCCTACTATGTATGCACAACAGCCATAAGCCCGTTCTGAACTATCAGAAAATACATGCAGGTCATACTGCTGGTATAAGGGATTAGAAATTAAAGGGCGGGGTATAAAAACCTTGGAGAGATCCAGCAAACTGCTGCGATACTCTAACCATTCTTCTACAAGAGGAAGGGGGAGATTTTCATCCCAGTCTGATTTTAATGACCAAAGCTTTTGCAAGAACATTTTTGCAACAATAACTATAGGAGCAATATATTGCAAAGGATCAAAGATCTTTGCGATTTCTGACAGAACTTGTCTCTTAGTTACAGGGGGAGATTCTGACAGATGTACCTGATAAGAGAAAGTATCAGAAGAAGGACACCAAAAAACACCCAATGCTTTTACGGCTGCTTCATCAGTAGGAATGGCAACAAATTCATCAACTGGGACCTCTGATGAAAATTTTGATATAAATTCAGTGGAATTTGAAGTCCATTTATGGAGCGGAAAACCACCTCCTAGGAGCAGGGATTTCAAATCTTCGCACACAAGGAGCGCTTCAGAAATATTAGGGAAAGAGCACAAGAAATCGTCGACATAAAATGCCGTTTTTAATGACTCAGAGGCCAAAGGATGATACAGATGACCATCTTGCTCGGCTAACAGGTGGAGAGACCGAATCGCAAGAAAGGCTGAAGGCTTCAGGCCATATGTCACAGTCTTCAATCTAAATATTTTTATGGGTTTGGAACTCTCATCGCGCCACAATATTCTTTGCAGATCTTGCTGCTCAGAATTTACGAGAATCTGCCGATACATCTGCTTAATATCTGAGATTACAGCAATAGGAAACCTTCGAAAATTAAGCAAAACAGAGGTGAGATCTGTTTGAATCGCGGGACCACATTGCAAGGTATCATTTAAAGAGATTCCATTGGAATCTGGTGATGAGCCATTGAAAACTACTCTTATATTGTCTTGTGTTAAGGAATTTTTCCATACCGGATGATGATTTAAATAAACTATTTCATTTAAAGGATGGTCAATTTCTTCTGATTTAGAAATTACCTCCATGTGATTGGATGATTCGTATTCCTCCATAAAGGAAGCATACTGAGTTTTGACAGAAGCATCTTGTCTGAACCGATTTTCAATAGCAAATAGTGCCCTAAGTGCTCTGGAATGCGAGCCCGTAATGGCAGGAGGATTGGGAATACGTGGAAGAGTTACTATAAATCTGCCTTCAGTATTACGGACAGTGGTTTCCTTATATAACTTTTCACAAATTTCGTTAGAAGAAGAAGAAGAAGAAGTAGCCTGAACATTCTCAAGATCCCAGAACTTGGTTAGCTCTTGGCTCAAATCGGTACCAACAAAATAACAATTCGATACAGTTTGAATAGGATTACGGTATATTTGGCCAGTAGCAATCCAACCAAAATCAGTTTCGCGGAAGAAAATATTAGGAGCAATTTTTACTTTATTGGAATGAAGACATTGCCAAAATACGCTTGCGCTGAAAAGAAGCTCTACGGGTGAAGCTCTGTTGAAATGAGGGTCAGCTAGCTGGACAAAATTCGGGATATTCCAACTTTGAATAGGATAAGAAGTGCCAGGAATATTGTTGCCTATAGACTTGATAATCAAACAATCTAATTGCAACTGCGTACCAAGATTATTAGAGTCCTTCAGATCCACTTTAGCAAAGCTTAAGGATTGTGATTTAGAGCAGTTTATTCCTGTAACCTCTATTGAGGTAGGATGTCTTGAGAGGCCTAACTTTTGTACCAACGATTCATTAATAAAATTGTTGGTAGCGGCATTATCCAATAATCCCCTTACAGATACCCATTTTCCATGAGAATTTTTCAATAGAACCTGCACGGTAGATAATAAAACCTGGACTTTGCCAAGCGAGGTAGAACTTTGAGCATACGACTGCGCACTATTTTGAGAAGTCTCAGAATTAGACTTGGTATTGGAACTGCTTGGTCCTGATAACCGTGATCTTTCATGTCTGTGCAAAAGTGAATGGTGTCTTGCCCTACAATGAAAGCATAAACGTTGTGAACGGCAATTGTTTAACATATGCGTTCCTGACAAACAGTTGAAACAATGTTTTTTGTTCGTAATGAACTTTCGTCTTTCATCTACTGATAAAGATTTAAATTCATCACAATTGTATAAATTATGCGATTGCTGACACAGACCGCACGTTTGCATTTGGTTAGGTGACCGAGCATCAACAGGAAGAGCCTGTGATCTTAAAATTCTTTGATTAGAACTGCTAACCTTATGTTTTGAGAAGGCTTTTGAATCTGAACTACTAGTTTTTTGATTAGCTATGGCAGAAAAGACTTGGCTTCTGGCCTTCAAAAAGTTAATAATCGCCTCATAAGTACATTGCAAATTCTGGGAAAGTTCTGTTTCCCAGGCTTTTAATGTATTTGCATCCAATCTTGCAGAAATGAGGTGAACTAGAAATAAATCCCAGTGATTTACAGGTTGGTTTAAATTGGACAATGCTCTGACGTGTAACTCTGCGGTGTCAATCAACTTACGAAGTGATAAACTGTTATCTGCTTGCACGTTAGGTAACTCGAATAAGCTTTGTATATGGCGTTGAATAGATAAACGAATGTTCCCATATCTATCCTTATGAAGATTCAGAGCAACTTCATAGTTATCACTGGTCAAAGAAAGTGCTTGAATCAGGTTAAGTGCGTTGCCTTGAACTGCCAGACGCAAGTAGTGAAATTTTTGTATTACTGGTATAGAAGTATTCTCATGTACTAAAGAATTGAATAATTCAAAAAATGGTTCCCATTCTATGTCTTTACCAGTAAATTTGGGTATTTCTAATTTGGGTAATATAATGCGTGAAGAAGATGTAGAAGATGCTGCAGAAGTTTGATCTTCTTGTTTTTCTTTTAAAGTTAAAGCCCTAATAAGCTGTTTAGCTTCAGCAAATCCCTGATAGTATAATTTTTCAACCTCCAACCTATCACTTTGCTGGTCCGGATGCTGAGTTTCTATACTGCATTGTATCTCATCATATTTCTCAAAGGCTTGTTCATAATTCTTAAGCCTCTGCGAAATTATGTCAAGATTATGCTCTTGGGGTTCGAGTTCCGTTAAGAAAGTACGAAACCGTGTGAGCTTGCCCTTACAAGAGGCTCTGGAGTTGCTAAGTTTTTCATCAAGGTTAGGCATATTACAAGTTGTTTGTTACTCACGTCAATATTGTGACTTCGAGTACTGGAAGTCTGAGGATGACAGCTTGCTATGTAGTAAGGTTTAGTCTGATGCGGAAAAAACCGGCTTAGCTTACGTTTCTCTCCTCTGCCGCACATGCGCCTTAAGCTGAAACGTACAATGTGAATTAGTGTTGAAACACAATGAACAAAAATTGTTAATGCAAAATTCGCAATATTAAACTTATAAAGGGATCCAGGGTGCAACAGATATGTTTCCCGGGGGTGAGGCACCAAAACTTTGCAAGAAAATTAGACTGAAACGGTGCGGGGGTATTGGGCATGAAATACGTGACTACAAAACCAATATAGGGAGCAATGCATTAACAATTTTTATTCCTAATAATAAATTTATAATGAACAAACAAATTGCACTTAAGTGCTTATTACAGAAATTCTTCTTCTTCTCCTTCTACCTTATCCGATACGGACGTTGGCTACCACCATGGCTAACACCTTCTTATCCTGTGCAATCCTGAAGAGTTCCGTGGAAGACAGCCCAAACCACGTTTTTAAATTATCCATCCAAGTTATTCGTCTCCTTCCTGGTCCACGCCGTCCTTCAATTTTACCCTGAAGTATAACTTGGAGCAGACGGTATTTTGGATTCCTCATCATGTGTCCCAAGTATTCCAATTTCCTCTTCTTAATTGTGTTTAACACAGAAATTAACAATTATAAATGTAGCAAAGTGTGAGGGCCTGATTACAGAACCCAGATTATAGAAAGGTCCATGAAAAGCTTGCTTGATTGGAGAAAAGTTGAGCTTAATATATATAAAAATGCAGTTTATAAAAAGAGAGAACCATAAAAAATAATTAAGAGTGTAATAACTGGTATGATATAAGCTCTTTATAAAATTAAACTTATCTTTGAAGAGAGTTGAAGAGAGTTGAAGAGCTAGCTCCTTAAAAAGTTCCAGCTAGCACACGTTGAGTTAAAAGTCTTCACGGTTTTCTTGGAAGGAGGCGTACATGGCCTAGAGTTATGTGCACCATCGATAAAATGTCAACTTTCTTTTCTTGCGCAGGAATGACATTTATAGTTTCCAAGAGCTGACCCAGAGATGTTTCGAAGGACGATTCCAAGTATCCCCTCTAAGGTGAAGTTGAAGAGTACAGCGGCTGGCAATTATTCTTGCCATCTTGAGCAATACGTCATGGTGCAGATCTTGTGACGTAACTGCTCGCTAGCGTAGATATCAGCGACGGTGTCATGAGAGGTAGCGGTGACCAGCGGGTTGAAGTGATCAGCAGTGGTGAATCAGAAGTGTTGAAGTGGTTCAGAAGTGGCGGTTGATCCGAAGTGATGAAGAACGCCAGCAAGCGGCGTCTTAAATAGGGACCATAGAACTCTCTCGAAGTTTGGAGATCGCCCGACCAGACAAAGTCCTGCCATTGGTTGAACGAAAGTCAGGGTGACGTCAGTCGACACTACTCAGCAGACAGTGGATCAACCAGTAGATGTCTGGTATGTCAAGAGTGAGGACGCCTGAGATAGCGAGACTGAAACACTCGAGGTGAGAACTATAATATCTATGAATAAGTGATTGATAACAAGATTATGCATATGGTTTAAGCAATTAACATTTGTAAATAAATAATTACCATTCGGGGATCTCAGTAACAATAAATAAAATTTGACCGACAAATGGGCCAAGCTAAACATTGAAAGTATCACAAAAGTGATCAGAGGGTGAGATAAGGTGAGTTGGTGAGAACAGTTTAGGGGAAGGAGAGAGACCATATGAGTTGGTGGGATCAGTTTAGGGGAGAGATCATGTGAGTTGATGGGAACAGTTTAGGGGTGAGATCAGGTGAGTGGTGGGAACAGTTTAGGGGAGAGATTAGGTGAGTTGGTGGGATACGTTTAGGAGAAAGATCAAGTGAGTTTTTGTGGACGGTTGGAGGATGAGAACAGTTTAGGGGAACAGTTTAGGGGAGAGATTAGGTGAGTTGGTGGGATCAGTTTAGGGGAGAGATCAGATGAGTTGACGAGAACGGGTGAGATGAAGCGCTGCTGAAAGCAACGCTGCAGAATCTGCAGGAATTTCAGAGCGGTGTGGAGTTACGCTCTGTCCTTCTGAAGCTAAAAGAAAACACCTACAGAAATGCTTCAGATTACGCACAGAACTTGAACTTGAAGCAACCTGGACTCTGAGACTCTTAGATTGAAGGTGATTTTAAAGCCATTTTTCAGTGTTCTTTTATTAACCATTAATATTGTAACTTTCAGTCGGTCAACACACACTAATTCCGATTACTGGGATATGTGGAGAAATAACCTGAAATAATTTACATGTGATTATAGGGTAAAGGGAGATATGTTCGTGATATTCCAATATATTCGCTAATTTTCCCCATGTGCATACTTGAACGTTTAATTTAACACCACTTATGATGATACTCGAGCAAGGGCTGAACATGAACGGAAAAAAATTTCACTTACGTTAATTAGTTTGTCTTTGAATTTGGAATGTATAAAATTTTGAAAGCGAGGCAATTTCGTTACAGTGTTAGGTAATTTCGTGATGGCGGTAAGGTAATTTCGTGAGTAAATACGAAACTCTATTAATCATAATTGAGCCTTTATTATAGAATTACAAGTTTCAATAATTCACTTAAACACGTCTGCAAGTATGTAAGCGTACACGATTTTCAGTATCATCATAATCAATTCGAGTCTGAATCATTCTTCTCCCTAGCAGCACAATTATCACACTTGAATATTCCTTCTTCACATCCAGTCTTCTGACATTTTGTGTGGTATGGGACAATCAAAAGGAACATTGCACCCATTTTGCTTCATTCTTCCGCCTTGCATCCCCGGAATATGTCTTGCTACATATACCACACTTCCGATCACTGTCATCATTCTCTCCGTTGATGCTCTGAGTGTTTGTGTCTTCAGTTCTGGTTGTTTGGGGGATGTTCTCTTGAATGAGAGTATGGCATTTTGCAGTTGAATCTGTCTTCCTTTTTAGTTTTGATGGTGGTACTGTTGATGGTAGTGTATGAATGGAAAGAATCTTCTCTATCGGGGATGTGGAATCAGAAACTGGAGGATCAGAATGATTCACAAGCGGTTTGTCGGTAAGTTTTGATGGCGCTAGTGTCTATACAGTGTTATGGACTATTGAAGAAGGAGAAAACAAAGAGATGAGATGTTTCGCTCGTCAAGCCAGCATCATCAGATCAAAATATACGACAAATGGCTCAACAAATCACTACCAAACCTACAGTGACACCAACAGGAAGTCTCTGCCATCCTATAACAAGAAAACCGTCAGGAAACTTAGTAAGTGTGGTAATTATTACTGATATACATTAAGGCATTAAGCACCCAATAAAAGAACTATTTACTGTATTGTAGTGTCACAAAACATAGAAATGACAAAATAAAACAGTCTTCGTCCTTCAACTAATCTAAGAAGGCGTAGCTACTATTCCCGTGATACACTTAAGCAATACAAAGGTGTGCACATTATTAGAGTCGATGGCAGTTTTACAACATTTTAAATAAATAAATAAATAAATAAATAAATAAATAAATAAATAAATAAATAAATAAATAAATAAAGAGTCTTAATAACATATTTTAAAGAATCTGGCAGTAAACTAATATTTTACTGTTCCCAATTAAAGAGGAGCCTTGTTAATGCCAAATTCCACACGTATTGACGTGATTACTTTATTCTAGTTTTCGTGTGAATTTGGCCCCGAGAGATTGGAAGTCTTTTATTACTGATTGTTAGGTGGCGCAGTTGGTAGCATGCTGAGCTTCTATGCCCAAGATCGCGGGTTCAAACCCGGCCAAAGTCGTCGGATTTTTTAAGAGCGTTAAAAATCCCTCAGGTATGCCTTCCTTCGGAGGGGAAGTAAAGCCGGTGGTCCCATGTCACAGATATATGGCATGATAAAGAACCTTCCACTAATTACACCCTTGTGAAGCTAAATTATATATAGGTTGAACAATCGACAAACGCTCTTAGGTTCCGACCTTCGTCGCCAAGAGCCAACTGCGGTGGCATCTGGTAATCAAGTTCTGAACTAGTAGTCATTGACGGTAGCATTTGGCGTCAAAAGTAGGAACTACTTGAAAAAATTCAATGTCTGCAGTCCTTACTTTATTGAAAACAGATAACACACACTAATACAGTCATCACAATAACACCGGTTATCAGGCAGATTCTACACACACCCAAAGTACACGGGGCTACATGACCGCGTTGTCACAGCCCCTAAACTAAGGAACCAACCAACCAACCAACCACTCTTGAACTATTCAAAGATTCGTGGACAATGGTTTGAAATTATCTGATTTATAGGATAACCTACATTCCAAAGACTTCTTCTCCTTCTTCTTCAATTCCCTTATGTCTTCAAGCGTCGGGGTAGTTTGAGCCATTTATGCCATTCGGCTCTATTTTTGCACATTCTATCCATTTCCATAACAGTTTTGCCCTTTTCTTTCCCAATCTGTCATTCCATTTTCCGAATCTCGTTTTCCGTTTCCACTCCAGTCGTCGTCGTTTATATCAGTCGGCTACTTGTAGTTCTCTGAATCACTTGACCTCCACATGGGTGATTAGCCCAACGTAGAGTGGATTGTTGGGTTACCTTCCCATCCTCCATATTTATCCCCTGGAGACAGACTGCCCCAGATGGTGAGGGTTTGAGCCGGAATTTCCTCCTTACCCACTTAGGTATTGGTTTTCCCGCCAATACTCCGATGGCTGATCGCAGTGGTTTTCCACTGGGTGATGGGGCCGCCACATCCCTACGCCGGGTCATTCCAAAGTCAATAAAAAGAAGAACAAGTAGTTCCGTGAAGAACTATACAGCCTATGTATGTTAATTGCCTCTATCTGCACAAAAAAAATTAGTTTGATTGCTGTAAGAGATTCGTAGATAATGAGAACCGACTAAATATTTCGGATGTTCGCCATGTTGGATTTTATGTTTGTAGGTCCTAGATTTATGTACTGTTACATGAAGATTATTGTGTACGTGTAGCATTCAAACTTCAATCGCATGATTAGGACACAGGAAGTAACAAGGAGATTTTAAAATTTCGCACAGCTGCCATCTTGTGATTATGGAAACAATTGAAATAAATTAGATGCCAGTGGATTAACATTCGTATAAGGATTTACTGTACCAAGTTTCACTGCACTCGGGTGGTTAAATTGCGAGAAACGTCCATGTGAATATTTATACTTCGCGTCGCCGCCACGTTGGATTTCTGATCACCAGGTTATTTAAAGTCCTATAGGTGAACTTAAGTTCATAGCCTCTATGAACATAAAAAAAAAAACAGTTTGATTGCTATAATAGATTCGTAGATATTCAGAGCTGTCTAAATATTTCGGATGGTCGCCATGTTGGATTGTTAAATGTATAGGCCATAGAGTCATGTACCATTAAAGGAAAATTATTGCGTAGGTTCATTATTCAAACTTTCACTTCGATCGCATGATTAAGACACAAGAAATAAAAACTTAATTTTAAAATTTGCAAAGCCGCCATCTTGAGGTTATGTAAACAATTCAACTAAATTAGATACCAGTGTATTACAATGTGTATAAACATTTCCTGTACCAGATTTCATTGCGTTTAGAACATTAAATCGCGAGAAAGGTCTATTTAAAATTTTCAAATTCGCTTGGCCGCCATGTTCGTTTTGTAGTTAACCGGGTTTGAAAGTCTTTTAGATGAACTTCCAGTAGTGCCCTTTATCTCTGTACAAAATTTCAGGGTGATTCCGCTAATAGTTTCAGAGATATAGAATGCCGGTGAAATATTTCGCACATCCGCCATCTTGTGGTTCTGTAAACAATTGAACGAAGTTAGATGTCGGTGCATTACAATGTGTAAAAACAAATACTGTACCAAGTTGTATTGCGTTTGGTTGGTTAAATCGCGAGAAACGTCTATTTAAAAGTCGCAAATTCGCGTGGCCGCCGTGTTGGTTTTGTAGTTACCAGTTTTTCAAAAGTCACATAGGTGAACTTCTAGTAGTTTCCTTTATCACCGTAAAAAATTCCAAGGTGATAGTTTCGGAGATATTGAATGCTGGTGAAATATTTCGTACAGCCACCATGTTGGATTGGTGAGACGTAACAAAATTTGAAGGGCACGGTCGGGGTCGTCCGGAATAGTGCTATGAACTTACCAAGTTTGATTGAAATCGCTCCATCCGTTTAAAAGTTATTTGGGACACACAGACACACACACACACACACACACACTCCTCACACACACACTCACACACACGCACACACACACACACGGACAAAAGGTGATCTCATAAGGCTATTTTTTTTTTCAAAATTGAAAATAGGCTAAAAAAAGGAAAAAACGGCCCGAGCTCAGATGTCCTCAGAATCTCCAACTTCGAAAATTTCCAGATACAATTCCTTATGGAAAACGTTGTAAGTCCAGGGGGGGGGGGAGAAAATATTACTATGTCGAATAGAATACAAATTTTGAATAAAATTGTTACTGATTTACATTCTTTAGTCTATTTGAGTGTAATGATTTGCACACTTCTGTAAGCCCCAATATGAGAAAATGGCCTACAAGTACTGGGTCATTATCTACGTGCGGTCCAATAAGCACGGCAAGCTAAGTCGGCTGTGAATGGCGCAGATCGCGGGCGCGCGTACCCAGCTCAGCCGGTGGTGGCGTGCTCCGCTGACTCATATCGTTAGTTCACACGTGTTTTGTCATTCATATGGACGTGTATCTGTAAAGCTTAGACGTTAGTGTTGCATGTTTAGTGATTATTGTGATTACCGGTACTGTGATTGTTGGTCATGCCTAGACACCAATTCACATTGTACGAACGTGTGTATATCCATAATTCGTATAGACTATGAAAAGCAGAAAATCTGGTTCTGAAATGAGACGAAAATTTCGAATCAAGTTTCCAGAAAGACCTGTGCCTGATGCCAGAAAAAATAGGAGGCTCGCTAAGCGATTCAAGGAAACAGGCTCCGTAAGTAATAAAAGATTTGACAGACGACATTCTTTCATCAGGAGATGTCAGGTGTGTGTTACAAGAGAGGGAGGACATTTTCAGCATCGCCTATGAGCACTGTAAGTAACTTACACATTATTGAACATGTTTGGAAAAAGTGTGAAAGTCCGCACCCACCACCAGCTGAACTGGGTACGCCCGCCAGTCACAGCGGGGTTAGCTTGCCGTGTTTATGGGGGAGCACATAGATAATGACTCTGTAGAAACTGATAGTAAATACCACTTACGTCAACTTTTATTTCACTCTCTAGGAGAGCAGAATGGAGACATTTTTTGAATAAATTTGTTTTGATTTTTGTCAATTTCTTTTCTTACAGTTTGACTATTTATTTATTTACTTATTTGGAAATTTTGAGCTGGTTTTCACTAATTTTTATTAATGATTGTTCTCTTTTTGGATTTTGACTTATTCTGATTTTGTGAGCTTTTTATGACTATTTTTTTTGGTATTTTGACTAATTTTGACTTTTTTGTGTTTTATCTTCGATTTTAAATAAAATGCTATAGGCCTATAAAAGATATTACACATACGAAATAGAGTTTGTCTACTATTAATGTGTAGAAATATCTGATGTGGATACTTACGTATAGCCTATCTGAAGTTGTGGAATGTCTCCAAGCTGCTCAGACAACCACTATTTGATACAATAAAATCTGTCCGAACTACTACTCACAGTTCCTTGAGTTTGAGTAGCTTCTATAATAGCAGTTATCTCTGGAGAAGTTTCCAGATTATTTTCAAGGTCATCCTCGGCGGCTTCGGTGGCGTAGTTGGTAGCATGCTGAGCTTCCATGCCCAAGATCGCGGGTTAAAACCCGGCTGAAGTCATCGGATTTTTAAGGGCGTTAAAAATCCCTCAGTATGCCTTTCTTTGGAGGGGAAGTAAAGCCAATGGCATGTAAAAGAAACTTCCACTTACTACACTTGTTGAAGCTAAAATTTGTACGGTAGTTTGATAACGCTCTATTAGTTCCAACGTTCCCCGCCGGGTGCTGACTGCGATGCCTTCTAGTAGCCAAGTCCGTAAGCTAGGTGTCGTGGACGGTAGCATTTGGAGGCAAAAGTAGGAACTACTTGAAATTATCGTCTGCAGTCCGTACTTGAATTAAAACAGATAACACACACTAATACAGGCATCACAATTAACACTGGTTATCGGACAGATTCTGCACACACCGAAAGCACACGGGGCTACTTGACCGCGTTGTTTCAGACTCTAAACTAAGGAACCAACCAACCAAGGTCATCCTCGTTAAAAATAGTGACCAAAGTAATTTAGGCTTTTCGTTCCTTCTGCTGGTTGATATATGTACAGTTTTCAAGTTTATTATAAGTTACATCAATACTGAACAAATAAAGAAAACAACACACATATTTCGGTGTAGTTTTCCGGCCATATTGCATTTCACAGTGAGAGCCATCCCTATATAACGGAGCTTTACCTGCGCCGTGGGACGGTTGAAGTGCGTTGAGTCGGCGCCAGTTGACTAGCATCTACCGTTACACAACAGCGCGTCGAGAAGTCCCGAATGCTGGCATTGCATTTATTACATACGGAGCTAGCAAGATACCTTAGTTGAGAAAATTACGACTTGTTGTGAAGTATTGTTGGCTGTCTCGTATCCTGTGAACATGGTTAGGTATGGAACAAAACATTGCATTTTCCTAGTGGAAACGTATCTTCTCAAGAAAAAGTCTTCCAGTAGCCTAAATGTGTTCGTAACTTTCAGCGCCGTGCGAACCTTAAACAAAATGTATACAATGCATACTCTGTAGGCTCTGGAGAACGAAATAACTGCACTGATACGAAATATCAGTGAAGATGAATACAGCGAGTGTATCAAAACTTCCCATGTTGGTGTAATGTGTGCTTAGAAAATGAAGGACAGCATTTCCAGCAACTACAGTACTCTGAAATTCATGTAAGTAGCGTATGGATGATTCTTCTTCTTCTACTTAGCGTCATCTCGTAGGAACGGGGTCCGCTCTTTGGATCAATGCACGCCATTTCTTGCGATCTAATGCTTCCCGCGATTTCAAGTTTCTTGATCGTAAATCTGCATTAATAGTGTCCAGCCACTGCAATTTTGGTCTCCCACGCTGTCTCCGGACGTCGACCGTTATATGGTAGGCCGAGCCGATGACTGAACTTGGTGGTGCACGGACAATGTGTCCATACCAACGGAGTCTCCATTCCTGCATTTTTTCATTGATTGGAGCCACGCCAGCTATTATGTCGAATCGTTGTGTTGGGGATATGGTCGAGCAGAGAAATGTCTAAAGATCTTCGCAGCATCCGCATTTCCATGACATAAAGTGAGTGCTCAGCACTTCTAGGTGCTGGCCAACACTCGGTACCGGTACCATATAATGCAACAGATCTCACCATTGTGCGGTATATTTTTGGTTTTAGGCGAATAGGCATCTTCTTATCACAAATAACACCGGTGACATCTCAGAATCGCATCCAAGTCACATTGATTCGTGTTCGCACATCTTCATTCACAGAGCTGTCGCTATGCAATCGTGAGCCTAGGTATCGGAATGTATTTACCTTGGTAAGAGGAGCTCCATTGATGATTATTAAATACAGTACGTTAAAAAGTGTAAATGTGTTGAACTAGTTGGGCGCTTCGCTGCTGCTAGTGCCAGTGCCTTGCTCGACAGGCGGCTAACCACAGTGCCCCGGCCATCACATGGTGCATGCGAAATTCTGTTCTGTTGAGAAGACTCTCACTGTAGTATCTATGCGGCTTGGTGTGTCTCAACATAGCACCTCCCGTCATATCCATGTAAGCAGTAGGTATTACCCTTTCACGAATTGATTGCCGGCGGTCGAGATGAGAACTAGGCCAATTCTTTGTTTACTTGTGTCACTCTGCTTCGTTGACAGATACAGTTGCGCGAGTAGGATATGACTCAGCTCCAGTAGCTTCAGTCAACGTTTAACTGTCCGTGGTGACAAGAGCTCCTGTGACGCTTATCTGCGCTTCTAATATAAGATAGGTTGCGTACGCAATGCTGCTTGACTTATGTGCAGACCTCATTCTGTCATCACTGTGTCCTCCGCTGTACCGCCAGGGCTCCTGCTACAATAATCAACAAACACTGGCACAGCCACGCTAAGCGGCAATCAAATCTTAAATGAGTATTACTGCTCGGGTCCAAGCTCTTTGATCTTGCGGGGTGAGGGAAAAGAGAAGGGAAGGGCCTGTCAACAGCCCGCCGTGATATCTGGTATTCCTTCTATTCAAATACTGCTAACATAGGGCCATTGCTCAAACCACTGTGGTGTTACGAATGAGTGCGTCACCGACCAATGTATTTGGTTCTGTACTATGCACGGACCGAGAACCCTCATCACTCGTCACCACCACTTCTCATAGTCCGCGATGCACATTCCTCTCAGGTTCACGCAGCTTAGACCCGAGCAGTACTGCTGTGGGCTCAGACTGTGATCGTCAAACGCAAGAGAAGGAAAACGTTCTTATCCCTCCAGGTCATCGGCTTGAATCATCCTATCCCAGCACATATTATGGAGGGTTGCTCCCCAAGGTTTGAAATAGTTATGAATATCTTGGAGCGGCGATATGGCCAGCGGTTACATATTTCTAGTGACAGACACTATTCATTATTCTTAGCACAGAGCATTGTTCTTGCGGCTATTCGAACACGTGACTTATAATTAGAGACAATAGGAATCAATCGCTTACCAAACCAGGTGGTATGTTAAATAAGTAGCTACTGTTTAATTCCACTGTAGTTGTTACCACATTTGACCGGCGGCCCTACAATTTCCTTGATGTAAAACAGCCCATCTCTCTCCCTCCCTCCCTGCCTCCCACGGGCTCTTCATGCATCAAACCCCACGATGCTCGGATGTTTTCGTTAGTTCTGGGTGTGGTCGTATGGGGCGCGGCGAACAGCAGCACAGACCAGACTTAATGGCCACTTCCGATATGAAAGAAACGATCTCCCATTCATCGTCTTTGTTTTTGTTTTTGATTGTTAATATTCTGGTTAGCAAGTCGAATTTCTTTCTTCTCCTCTTGCAGCAATAATAACGCCTGTTTCCGCCCAATAAGAGTTTGTTGATGGCATACACTCCTTCTGAATCGATAAGTTGAGTTAGCATGAATCATGATCCAGGCAGCCATCATTGACTACTGCAATCCTATCTGAAGTAACACTTCTGTTAGTAATCTTTACAAGTCCATGAAGTAATCTGCCACTCGAATACTTTCCGTATCATTCCATACAATTAGATGGCATTTTAGAGATTAGCATGCACACCATTTGGGTATGTGAGTGCTACTCAGAATTATGAACCCATGCATTTTCTTCGCAGCTGTTAACTTAGATATAGTACCAATATTTTCAAGCATATGTATAATAAGATAACAGCAACAGCAGAGCTCTTTTCAGACAGTCTGATTTACAAATACACAAACAAACAGATCAGTTTAAAAGCCGATGTGTTAGAGCAATTGATAGTTGGAAATGTTTTTTTCGTTCCACACAACATCTCTTACTTCACTTCGGTCACGTGAATAGGATACAAGAAATAAAAAAATATGTTTTTAATATTTCTCACTTCTACCATCTTGAAGTTTCGAAAATAATTGAACAATCTTTGATGTCAATAAGCTATACAGAACTGTAGGCTAAGTAAATATTCGATTTGCCAAGTTTCACTGTACTTGGATGATTGTGTTGTGTGTTTGAGCCTTCAGTCTTTTGACTGGATTGATGCTGACTTCCATGTGTCCTACAAACCTATATCTTGTCTTTATTAGCAGTCACCAGAAACATCTCTCTTCTCCCAATCGTCTTGATGCCTCTTCATCTGTTACTCCATCTACCCATCTGATCATCATTCTCTTGTAACACCACATTTCAAACGCTTCTATTCTCCTCTTTTCTGCTGCGCCAACAGTCCAAATTTCACTTCCATAGAGTGCCACGCTCCAGACAAAGGATTTCAAAAAATACTTTCTAATGCCTAAATCCATAGGCTATTTGATGTCAACAAATTTCATTTCTGTAGAAATGTTTTCCTTGCCTGATGCAACCTACATTTTATATCATCTTTTGCTTCCTCCATCAGTGGTTATTTTGCTTCCTAAATAACAGAAGTCTCCTACTTCCTTTAGTTCTTCGCCTGGCAATTTGATATGCATTTTCTCATTTCTTTCCGCTGCTTTCCATTATTTTTGTTTTAAATTTATTTATTTTCATCGTGAATTCTTTCCTCAAGACGGAGTCCATGCCATTTAAAAACTCATTCAAATCCTCTGTTGTGTCGGCTAAGATGACAATGTCATCAGCAAATCTCAGAGTCAAAATTATTTCGCCTTGAATCTTTACTCCTACCGGTACTTTACGTTTCTCTCTAATTTCCTTCATTGCTCATTCAACGTGTAACTTACATTGAAAAGTATGGATGGTAAGTTGCAGCCTTTCAACAAAAGTTGTGCTACATAACTTTCTGAATACCAGCTTCTTTCTCATGTCCTTCGGCTGCCGTCTGGTTTCTGTACAGATAATAGATCACCTTTATTATGATCCTTTTCAAAATGTCAAACAACTTACTCCAATCAACATTATCAATAGCCTTTCCTAAGTCTACAAAATGCATCGAACGTTGACTCATCTTTCTTTACTCTACTTTCCAAGATCAGCTTAAGACTTAGCACAGCTTTCCTTGTTCCTACGTTTCTCCTGAAACCAAATTGGTCTTCTCCCAACTCTGTTTCTATAGGATCTTTGAAGTATGAGCGATCAAGGTGATTGTACGGTAATCTTCACATTTGTCACCTCGTGCTTTCTTCGGTATAGGATGATTAGGTAGGTATAAAATTTATATTTGAAGTTTGCATTGCCACCATGTTGTTTTCGTGTTTATCAGGGTTTTGAATGCTATATATTTGCACTTGTTTAATAGTCCTGTATAACCATAGAAAATTTAGATTTCTGCAATGGCTTTGGAGGTTTGAGTAGCCCTACTGGTGAAATATTTGCGTGCCCGTCATGTTGGACTGTTTAATATGTAATTATGTGCCAGTAGATACACATAAGAGTAGTGGTTTATTCTATAAACTTCCACTTCGACCCCTTGATCAGGACACGAGAAATAAAAACCACTTCATTCTTTAAATATTCGTATTATATTAGTATGCCACATACAGTAGGCTATTGAGCTTTATATCATCGCTGAACATGCAACGCCTCGTAACTGATAATGCTCTTCCTTTCCAATATTTCCTTTATGTTGGGTCACCCCTCCCAGCCGTGTGTGGATGTGCCGTCCAACAGAACAATTCACGTTAGTTTCAGTTTCCTGTGTGGAGGCATAAAGAACAAGTACACTAGTGTCCAAAAGTTAAGCATAAGTTACGAATAAGCAGGGTAACAGGAAATAGCCTGCAAATCGCACGACATAGACTATGCCCCTACCAACCTTACGAGTTCGCTCTGTATAGGATAGGAGTATTCCCTGCTTTGACTAACGGCGTAACTGCAAGGTAAACACAGCCAGTGCCTGTGCCCCTTATTCCCTGTTATAGTGTGCGGAGTTTAGCCTCGTGGTGAACGTGACAACATAATGGCACAACGACGCCATTTGCACCCCGTTTTTCAGGGTAAAATACTGGGCCGCCTGGAAGCAGGCCAGACACAGACCGAAGTCACCGTATCCTAGAATGTGCCACAAAGTGTCATTTCCAGGCTTTGGAGATTTTTTTTTCGTGTGGTCTCCTCAGAGACCTAGTGCAGGTCTTTCTATTCGACGCCCGTGGGCGACCTGCGCGTCGGGATGAGAGATGGAATTGATTAAGGTGAATGAAATTGGAGAAGGATGTGGAAGGAAGCGACCGTGGCCTGTCAGAAGGTACCGTCCCAGCATTTGCCTGGTGTTGAAAATGGGGAAACCACGGAAAACCATTTCAAGGACGGCTGACGGTGGGGCTCGAACCCACGCGTCTACCGAGTCAGCAGAGAGCTTGGCCCCATGACCTAACACTGCGCTTTAGCCAGCGTAGCCACTACTGTCGGTGGCTTTGGAGATGATTTCGAGACACATTAGATGTTAGTCGTAGGCCAGTACCAGGTCGAACATGAGTAACCACCCCACAACTGGACCGATATCTGACTTGAGCCGCCCGACGAAATCGGAGTGCACCTGCAAGACAATTGTCGGCGGAGCTTGCAGCCGTTTCAGGGGTTGTCATTTCCCGGCAAACTGTGTACCGGAGGCTCAGAACAGCACGGCAGTTTGCCAGACAACCAGTGTGCGTCCCGCTCACTCCAGCACAGAGACGGGCCCGTCAACGTCGAAACTGACCATGAATCAATGGAAGCATGTGATCTCCACAGAAGAATTCCGGTTCAGTTTGCAGAACGATTCCCGTCGCACATTAATCTGGAGAGAACCGGGTAGCCAATACAACCACAGGAACATCGTGGAACGGGACCAGTATGGTGGTGGTGGCGTCATGGTGTAGATTTTAAAATTTCGCTTAGCTTCCATCTTGTGGTTGTGAAAACAATTTAAATTAATTAGATTCCAGTGGATTAAAATTTATATGAGCATATACCGTACCAAGTTTCACTGCGCTCGGATGGTAAAGACGCGAGAAACGTCCGTTTGAATATTTAAATTTCGCGTCGCTGCCATATTGGATCTGTGCTCACCATGTTCGTATTGTAGTTAGCACGTTTTTGAAAGTAACATAGGTGAACGTGTAGTAGTGCCCCTTTGTCACCGTACAAAATTTCAGGGTGTATGAGTAATAGTTTCGGAGATAGACTATAGAATGCCGGTTATCTAATTCGCACAGCCGCCATGTTGGATTGGTGCGACGAAATAAAATTTGAAGGGCACGGTCGGGGTTGGCCAAAATATTACTATGGCTTTGCCGAGTTTCATTGAAATCGCTCCAGCCGTTTAGAAGTTATTAGAGGGACACTCTCATACGCACACACACACACACACACACACACACGGACAAAAGGTGATCTCATTATCCTATTTTTAGCCTACTTTTCACATTTTGCAAAAATGAGGAAAATGTAGACTTATGAGATCGGGCAAATGTGTGTCTGACTGTCTGTCCTTCTGTCTGTCTGTCTGTCTGTCCTTCTGTCTGTCTGTCTGCCTGTCTGGCTGTGTGTGTCCCCCCTATCAACTCATAAACGGCTGCAGCAATCGAAACAAAATTTGGTAGGGTAGACCTGAATATCTCACGGCCATATTTGAAAATGATGTCAGTGCTACCAACTGCTGAAAAGTCGCAATTGAAATTTGAGCTCCATGTTGGATATCTTGGAAGGTATGAATGGGAGCTATTTGAAAATTGGCACACGTATAGATAATAATATTGCAGTTTAATTTCCTTGAGATCATACAGGGCAGTGTTGCCAAAATGATTATAAGCCTGCTGATAGGTCTAAATTTTAAATGCATATAACTTCTACACTGTCAATTGGATTTCAACCATATTTCGTATGTGCTATGTGTACATAAACAGATATGACTGAGCATATTCTTAAGAGCCACCAGCGCTGCCAACTGTTAATAAATGCTCTCAATTTTTTAAATCCAAATACTCGTATATCATAAAGTATGCAAGCCGACAGCTTTAAACTATGCACACGTATAGTACCTGACATTTTTGATTAATTTGGAGTAACTAATATACGTCAGTGCTACCAACATGATTCTAAGCCTGCTGAGAGGTCCAAATTTAAATGCTTGTAACTTCTATACTATCATTTGGATTTCAACCAAATTTCGTGTGTGCTATGTGTACCATAACAGATATGACTATGCCGATTCTTAAGAGTATCCAGAGCTCCCAACTGATAATAAATACTGTCTCTATTTTTATTACCCTAATATCAATATATCAGAAAGTATGCAAGCCAATAGCTCTAAACTTTGCACACGTATAGTACCTGGCATTCTAGATTAATTTGGAGTAACTAATATTGGCCTACGCCAGTGCTGCCAACATGATTCTAAGTCTGCTGATAGGTCGAATTTTAAAATGCATGTAACTCCTATACTAACTAATGGATTTCATTCAAAATTGACACAACAATAGATCATATTATTTCAGATTATTTCTGACCAATACATGTATGTCATTGTTGCCAACATGATTTTACGTGCGCTGTTAGATCCAATGTTTAACTGCATGTAACGTCCATGCTATCCATTGGACTTGAACCAAATTTTGTATTCTGTACCTTAAGAGATGGAACTAAGAATATATTCAGTCACCAGGGCTGCCAACTGTAGTTTTCTATTAGGCTACATTATGCCAAGGATACAGTATTTCGAACTAATTAGAAATTTCGATATTACCAACTTAATTTCGTCATTATTCTAGATAGATCCATATAGATTAATCATTGGCATGAATCTTAAATTTTAAGAAAAGTAGGCTCTTTAGTTCGTCACGGAACTTCTTGTTTTATAATGAAAATTGGCTAAAAATCAGCACGATATTCACATGGAGGTTACATATAAGGGAATATACATGGGTGATATTGATGCCAACAACTCAACAAAATCGTGCACCATGCGAGTGAAGGGGAAGAAAAGTTAAAATCCCAGCGCTGACAGTGTGGCTTTTCCCATTTTTTCATCACTTCCTCCAGGCAAATGCTGGGATAGTATCAACCTTTTAATTGCTAAGTATTTCCATATGAATAAATACCCATGTGCTGAGTTAAATCTCAGTGCCATTCTACATCAAGACCCTAAATCAATTTACAGTACCATATCTTCCCTTCTCCTATTGCTTCCATATAGGCTATTACATTGGGTTTTTACACACATGTACTCAAATATGTTTCGTTCAGGGGCACACCCAGAAAATAGATTTATTAGGGCATTTTTCAAAAAGCTTCGCCTAAAACAGCTGTAATGTGAAACTAAAAATGCCCGCGCGTAGCCAAGAACCGTTTCGTCATTAGCACAACTGGATGGTAGGATGGGTGACGAACCGTTTTGTCAATAGCCGTCTGAAGGTTTTCCCGGGGTACCTACCTTATCTCTGACCCTAAAAGTCACATTGTTTAATCTATGATAGGATAGATTGCAACACGCTATAGACATCTCAGTTCGTAGAGTCTATACTCTAGCGTTCTTTCTTAAGTTAAAATGATTCTTATTTTTTCTTCACACCAAAACATAGGAAACTGAACCTTACGTAAATTGATCTGAAAGCAAAACAAACTCATAGCTGTGAACTTCAAATTCCAAGGCTGACGAAGCATGATGACAACGAGCTGTAGTGTCAATGTGGAACTTCTCAATAAGTTACGATGTAGCAATGCTGCTCTGGATAAGCAATATTCTTTTGGTTATGAAGGATCCAAATACTCGATCGGAAAATGGTAGCAGAGAAACTCCACCTGACTGACACTTTCTCCATGTGTGGGTCAACAGCGCTATCTGAATCTGGCTCCATTACAAGATCAACCTTGTTTAAATTACTGCACGCTGGTTTTATTGATCAATTTGTGGAGTTAATATACAGGTCTTGGTTATGGGAGGTCGCACATGAGGTTGACTGAACTTTCACGTCTAAAATTATATGTCTCTCAGAACCTGTTATAATTATTGATATCAGCTCGGTTTTGTTGACTTTTTTCAGGAGAGGTATTTAAATTCCAGGAGTTATGGTGTCTTGAATCAATGCTGTATTGTCAAGCAGAATTTATTTGCCATTTCTCTTATGTTATACAGTACAGTAGGTTGATGCACACAAAATAAAAAGCCGTTTTTACGACTAAAGTATCCTTCTATAGCTATGAGGCAGTATTGAAGGCATAGGCTTATAATGAGATCATTATAATTTTGTCGTTGATTCTTTAACAAGTCTTTGTCTTAATGAGCGAAGTCATTAACCACGTTGGTTAAATAATGAATATCCTTATTGGCTTACATTAGTCTTGAAAGATAACAAGATCTTTGTCTACCGACAAGTTCTCAGATTATCACTTTAGAACACATTCAACCCTTTCTGAAAAACAGGTGTGCCATTATATTTGTACAGTTTTGAACATCATATCATGTTCGGTGAAATAAGTCGGATCAGTGGAGGCATTTATGGAAAGCAAGAAAAATACCTAAAGTAATAAGATAAGAAAAATGCCATATCAGACTCCGGAATGAAATCTGTTTTGAAGGGGGTTCCCTATAGCCGATCAAATCGGTGAAAAATTATAGAGATAATTGTGGACATGGGGAAGACAAAAATATCTTTGCACGCATTTGTCTGAAACAGCATGAAATACGCAAAACTCCGGGTAAATTCTTACAAAAAGAAGAAGGCAAACTTTTATCTGATGATCTGTCGTTTCGGCCATTTACAGATCACGACAGTTCAACTGTCCTTTTCCTTTTCTCGTGGCGGGGCTTATAGCTTTCGCCCAGTATTCCCGCATTAGTTTCGTATGCTGTTGCTTCCTCGCTTCAGTCCATGTTTTGCCAGGTTTTAGTTCTGGCTTCTCTTGAGGTTTCTTGTTGAACGGAACACATTTCTGGATATCCTCCTGTGTTCGTGTTGATCTTTCTCTACCTCAGTAAACCACGCCTCCTTGTTTTCTTTTTTGTTAAGAAAATAGGGTTGTTGTTATTTTTATTTGAGGGATTTAGACATCATGGTCATCGGGTACTTGGATGTGTGTGTATAGAATTCGTCTGATAACTATTTTTTATGGTGTGTGTATTTGTAATTCAGGGGAAGATTGGGAAGGAGGTGGCCGTGACATTAAGTTAGGAACCATTCCTCGCTGTCGCACCAGAGGTCCATGTTCGATTCCCGGCACTGCTAAGAACTTTCAATTCTGTTCTGTGGGCTGGAACAGGTAACACTCAGCCTCGTGAGGCAAACCTGTGAAAAGAAGGGCTCGATTCTCATCTCAGCCTTCTCGGAAGTGATTTCCGTGATTTTCCACTTCTACTCCAGGCAAATGTCGGGATGGTTCCTAAATTAAGGGCACGACAACCTCCTTTCCAATCCTCATCTGAATTACAAATTACAAATACACACACTAATAAGTTGCAGCCATCACAATAACACAGGTTATCAGATAAATTCCACACACCCAATTACATGGGGCTACATGACCAGAATGTCAAAAATCCTCTATATTAATCATCAACATCATCATCTTAGCGTTATTGAAAATTGAGATCTTGTAGACAATTTTGGTTAGTTGATATGATTATTATTATTATTAATAATATTAGGCCTATTATTATTGGTATTATTATTAGTATTATTATTATAACCCTTAATTGTGCTATGCTGTTGAGTAGGCCTACATCTATTACTTAAGTAACTGAAATAATTGTACAGGGCACTTCCTCCCCAATAGATTTAAGGTAAATGGACATCGTTGGAAGCGACATAGAGTGCGCGATGGTTCACAGTTTATTTGGGCTTTAAAAGTCTGATATTGACCAGCCAATTACCCGTTATGGGTACCCGCATGCGGGACAGAAGACTTTAACTTCTTTGAATTCCAAACTTTTAAGAGGTCGATATGGGTGATAATTCTTGGGGTTATTAGGCCGAGTATTTAGGCGTTGTTAAATCTTCAAGCTAATATGAACTAGGTCCAAGTTCTACCAGTGCAAATAGTGTTTTAGAAAAATGCAATAATTTGTGAGGAAGATGCATAGGAGTGTGCATAGTTCAGTACTACTAGTTTTAAGTTAATATGTAAGTACATTTTCATCAGCTTAGCTCACCTGATGAATTATCTGCTAGAAGAAGGCCGTTGCCCATTAAGGGATATATTATTATTATTATTATTAATAATAGTAATAATAATATGCCCTAATAATAATAATAATAATAGTACCGAATAATAATAACAATAATACCTTACGTAGGCCTATATCAAGCTTTTAGACTGTGGTGGTATTTGTTGTTTAAAGGGGAGAAACATCGAGGTCATCGGTCTCTAATCATAAGGATGATAATACTACCACCTGCTGACTTAAGGAGAAACATTGCACAGAACAATCAGGGAGATAGAGAACAAAGGAAATGAAATGCCTTCAACTCTTGAAGAATGAGGATTAAAGGACTTGGAAGAAATAGAGCCATGAAAGGCAGATAGGTAAGTAAAAGAGGAGAGATCCACCTCCAAAGTCATTGGAAAAATATGGAGAAACGGACCTGCCTCAGAAATCCCTTCGAGTCGTCAACCTTCGAAGTCACCAGCCGTGAGCCATTGAGGTCATTTCACCCCCTGTACTTGGGTATACAGGATGTATTGGTCTGATAACCTGTGTTATTGTGGTGTACGCTACAGTGTGTGTATTTGTAATTCAGGATAGGATTTAGCAAGGAGCCGGCCGTGACTTTAATTTAGGAATCACCCTGTTATTTGTCTGGAGTAGACATGGATGGTTGGTTCCTTAGTTTATGGGCTGCGACAACGCAGTCATGTAGCCCCGTGTACTTTTGGTGTGTGTAGAATCTGTCTGATAACCGGTGTTAAATGTGATGACTGCACTGCTTTTAATTCAAGTAAGGACTAAAGACGATAATTTCAAGTAGTTCCTACATTCCCTACCAAATGCTACCATCCAGGACACCTAGCTGTGAATTTATAATAAATAGTAATAATATACTAACTCCTGGTACTACATCCCTTGAAGGGCCTAGGCCTGCAAAGCGACCTCAGCCCAGCCATTTGGCCTGTAGATATTGGGGTGACGCGTGATCAGCGCATCGGGTCCCCTCGGCCGTTAATCTTGGTTTTCGTGATCGGGGCGGTGTCTCACTGTCAGACAGCTACTCAATTGTCCTCACGAGGCTGAGTGCACCCCGTTACAGCCCTCACGTCAGTTTCTAAAATCCCTGACGGAGCCGGGAATCGAACCCGCGGCCTCCGGGTGAGAGGAAGGTGCACTACCCCAACACCACGGGGCCGTCTCTTGGCTAATACTAGATGCCATCGCAACCAGCACCTGGTGACGAACATTGGAACTTAAGAGCATTAATCAAACCTAATCTCCAAATGTTGCTTCACACATGTTTAGTTAGTGGAAGGTTCTTTTACATGCCAAAAATCTATGGCATGAGCTCACCAGCTTTACTTCCCCTCCGAAGGAAGGCATACGGAGATATTTTTAACGCTCTTAAAAAGCTGACGACTTCGGCCGGGTTTGAACCCGCGATCTTGGGCATAGAAGCTCAGCATGCTACCAACTACGCCATGGATGCCGCCATAGAAATGGAAAATCAGTTCTAGGATGGATGAGGTGGGCATTGAACTTCTCAGTTTTACCTCACAAGGCTCAATTCCCCACCTCAGCGACTCGAAATGATTTTCCGTGGTTTCCTATCTATACTCCAGGTGAATGCAGGGATGGTTCCTAACTTAAGGCCTCGGCAGCCTCTTTCCCAATTTTCACCTGAACTACACACACAGGGTGTTTCAGAAATACTTTTACAAACTTTGGGGATTGGTCCCTTACACCAAAAAAAGAAAGAAAAAGTTCATATAGGCTACACATATGTCCAAAATCATTCGTTTTCGCTTTATTAATGAAAGAACATTGTACAGTGACACATTAATTGACAGCCTGTTTGGAAGTGTTTAACACATGAACTCATATCAAGAAAGGTTCCTGACAGCACAGGTAAAAGTCTAACGGACAGTGCAAGCCATGGAACGGGTCCTCCTCTGCCCAACCATCTGTCCTGGAAGATCTCCGTCAGCGCAGTGCGAACAAGGTGACTAAAGTCTGCAGGAGCCCCATCATACATCCGCCACATACGTTGTCGTATGTGCGGGGCCACAATGCCATGCAGAAAGCCTGAAAGGGTGTTCTGGATAAAGTCTCTGGAGACAGCACCTGTAAGACATGCTGGTAGAACGTAAGGACCTACATGCCAGCTCACACATTAATCCTAAACTGGTGCTGATGGCGAGCCTGTCTGGAACACCTGTGCATTTGACATTTTTTCCATCTGTCGGTGTCAGGAACCTTTTTTGATATGAGTTCATGTGTTAAACACTTCCAAACAGGCTGTCAATTAATGTGTCACTGTACAATGTTCTTTCATTAATAAATCGAAAACGAAGGATTTTGGGACATAGCCTAGGCCTATGTGTATACTAGCAGAAGTACCCGTTCCTCGAACGGTCTTTGGTATGAATAACCAGACGTTATCAATTCAGCTACTGTTGCAATGGTTAGGGGCTTGTCATTTCTTCATAAGTATATCAGAGAGAAGTTAGTTTTCTGGGAATATCACAGACACTGTTAATTTAAGGGCCTTAACATGTGTTTTCGGAGACCCTTTATTGACTCCTGAATTTTGTGTCTCACATTGAGAAGCGCAACATATGCTTTGGTCGTCCTTCTAGGACAATTTGTATATTTCGCCTATTTTAGCATGCATTTTGAAACGTTTTTCCCTATACCCACCCTTCTATGAGAAGTACAATGAAGAGTTTTATAAATGATTAGTGTATTGACCCTCATGGATACCATACCTAATTTTACGATGCTCCAAGCATCCGAACACGAGTTATAGGCGTACATAAAGATGCACAGAAAGACAGACACACAAATCCACGTTTTGCTTGCATCCGTCAAAAAACATACCGAAACGCGTAAAAGAAACAAAATTGAAATTTTAATAAACAAACAATCATATATTTATAGATAGGTGTATTTATGCAAGAGCAAATGCAGCTAGTGGCCATGAGGCAAACTAACTCTATTGACTACAACGTATCACCCAGATATCCAAATATGGATATATCAACCACACAGTATCAAACAAATTCAAGGGGCAGATGACCTCGTAGTTCCACCCTTTAAAACAACAATAACTAACTAACTCAAACAAAATCATCCTTACGATGAACCCGTTTGTTGACAGAAAAGAATGATTAGTAAAAATGTGCTCTCAAACTAAATTCACCTAACGTGTACTACCTGAAGGGAAAATAAAATTGAATACCTCATAAACGAAACGCAATACACGTCTCATAAAAACTGACCCTCACCGTTCTGTAAAGTCCCCATCCACAGGAAGACCCCTTCAATAAATTTATATCGGCTTGTGGTGCACGAAAATTCAGTTCTTTAGCCTCCAATGGCCCAAATTCCTAAAAAGCCACAAAAATACTATTTCAATTCAGGAATTTTTGAAAATAATGTTGCTGTTTGGAGATATAATAGACCTTCTGTACAACATATCGCACGTGTAAGTCGGGTAAAAAAATTCTAGAGTGCCCCTTGACCCCCTTAAGCGCATTGATGAATTTTACAGTCTTAGTTGGTTCCGTGATAACCTTATAGCCATTTGCAAACTTTCACAGAAATGTAATAAATGGAGTGGCATTGCTTCTTACAGAAAGAGATGGAAAGTTGGTTGTCATCTCTTGAGATACTGTTGTCATGGTTACCGGCTTGCATTCCTTGATTAGTTTATTAAATTAAATTAGTTTTCAGGGAATATCTCAGAAACTATGGGTTATAGAGCCTTAAAATGTAGTTTTCGGGGACACTTTAGGGCCCCCGTGTTTTTTCTGACACCGAGGGGCTGAAAATTAGCTTTGTCTCGTCGTTGTGTGCCATAATATAACAATAATAATAATAATAATAATAATAATAATAATAATAATAATTGTTGGCAACTCTGGCACTGTACATACTCTAATGACAGTTGGTCCCCCTGCTGGAGGGTTGTTGACCCATTAAGAGGAAGGGTCGTTTTCTTACCTGCGTCAAGCAGGACTCAACTTGCAAGCAGGTAGCAGTGGCTACCGGACATGGTGTCATAGCACGCATGTAATATCTACTGTACTTGTTCAGTGTTTAATCATGTACATACAGTGTAAAATATATTTCTTTATACAGTCCACCACATCTTATTCTATGTATTCGACATAAGTTTTGGTCCTCCGGGCACGATTAGATGGCAAGGAAAACAGTGAAAATTGAACTCTGTGATCCCAAGACAGCATGGCTTCGCACGAATGCCGTGGGTTGCTGGCGGCATGGCGACTATTGGACAACAGAATTCATCATCCTGGTAAGTCACCGATCATCCTTAATTATTCCTTGTGACTCATATGCATTCCTTTGTTTCTCCATTCAAAACTGTTCGTTTGTACTTGCAATGTATTGGTATTGCTAGTGATCACACATGATTTCGCCCGTAAAACTGTATGTTATTTGTACGCAGTTTTCCCGCAACTCTTTGAAACAAAACCAGGAGTTCATCTTTGTATTATGTAAATATGTTAGGTATTTGTCTTTTCGTTTTGTCATTCTTTTACGTATATGCATTTGGTCTATTGTGATTTTATATCATTCAGCAGTTTATTGGGAATTGCTAGTGAAAAATGGAACAAAAGATAAAATCACTGTGTAGCAAAAGGGGTAGGTTAAAGGCTAGCTTATCTCGCATACAAGGCTTCGTAGAGAAATTAGATTCTCAATCTAAGGACGTAGATCAGTTGGAAGATCGACGGGCTCACTTATCAAAAATCTGGGAAGAATATGAAACAGTTCAATCACAAATAGAGGATTTGAAAGAGGATGAATCATTTCAAGCAGAATAAGAATCTCATTCATGAAGATGCAAATCTGTCAAAAATACAGAAATTTCACTACCTAAAATCAGTGGTATCAGGCAGGGCGGCAGACGTGTTACAGTCTCTAGAAATATCTGCAGCGAATTACGACATAGCGTGGAACCTGTTAAATGAAAGGTTCAATAACCGGCGAGCAATTGTTTCCTCCCACATTAATTCGGTCCTTCAGATTAACAAAATAGAAGTAGAATCTTCCAAGGCATTAAGAGACTTGTATGACGGCTTCAGAAGGCACATACAGTCGCTATCAGCGCTTGGTCTGTCTTGTGAAGAACAATTAGATGCCATTTTGATACATTTAATAACAAGCAGATTTGACGCTGAAACATTAAAAAAATGGGAGACCTCGTTACCAACCTTTGATCTTCCATCGTATCAGACACTGGACAAATTTCTACTCGAAACATGTAATGCATTGGAATCGATCGAAACTAAGAATTGTGATCGCACAAAACAGCTGAAGCAGGTAGGCGTTTCATCTAAACCGAATGCATCTGGTTTCAAACCGAGGCCATTCACGAACCCAGGAAAAAATTGTTTCCTTTCACAGAAAAATCAGAAATGCCCGCTTTGCACGGAGGAACATCCCATATTTAGATGCAGAACCTTCACTTCTATGGGTGTTTATGGCAGATGGCGGGAGATCAAGAAGCATAAGCTCTGTGTTAATTGCCTGTCTGGAAATCACTTCGCTAACGAGTGCACTCGTTCATGTTGTAAGCTGTGCAAGGATAAACACAACACCTTGCTTCACAGGGACCAAGGGTCACCGAACCACAATAATAGTCAAACTTCAAACAAGAGTATTGTGTCCAATAATACTTCATTGTCTCCCCTTAATGAGCAACATAGTAGTAATGCTGTTTCATTGCACAATCACAACAATGATGTTTCCTATCATGTATTGTTGTCGACAGCAGTAGTGAATGTCAACAATTCAGAGGGAAAAACCCGTCATGCTCGGGTTGTGTTAGACAGCGGCTCGCAACTCAACTTCATAACCAGGGAATTAGCTCATCAATTACGATTGTTAAAGACAATGACTAATATTCCGATACATGGGTTGCATAACACTACCATCAAGGTGGGGTCGGTGGTAAGAACAAAGATTTCTTCGCGGTTCGGTTCCTTTTAACGAATCATGACATTTCACGTAATACCTTCAATTAGTGGTCAGTGCTTACCCACTAAAAATATCAACATCACAGATTGGAGTATTCCAGAGTTTATATTAGAAAACCTTGCGGATCCTCAATTTAATGTGTCATCATCCATAGACATTCTCATTGGAGCAGAATTCTTTTACGATCTTATCGGCGCAGAACAATTTCAGCTCGACAGTTTCTCAAACAAACTACCGTTGTTTCGCAACACGGCTCTTGGCTGGGTAGCAGCAGGTAGTGTTGGTTTGTCTGAAAAGCACGCAGATAACAGTTCTTCCTGCCTCTTTGTGTCAGGTAAGATATTCAATGAGCCGGGGAAAGCACTGCTTGGCCAAGGACATTCTGAGCAAGAGATTAGTGAGAGGCTATTTACTGACGGTCACAGAAGGAATCCACAGGGTAGGTTCATAGTCCCACTACTCCTTAAAGAGGACCCGAGTCAGCTAGGTAGCAATGTTAATGAGGCAATTAGACGGTTTCACAGCCTAGAGAAGCGTTTTGAAAGGCAGCCCCAAGTCAAGTCGGAGTACGTACAGTTTATGAGAGAGTACACTGACCTGGATCATATGGAGGAAATTCCCAGTAATGAGATAAACAAACCATTACAGTACTATCTTCCGCATCATTGTGTATTTAAGGGTAATTCATTGACAACGCGCACTCGCGTGGTATTTGATGGCAGCTCGAAGGGCGATTCTGTATTATCCCTCAATGATTTGTTGTTAGCGGGGAGAGACCTGATAGTCATGGGAGACCTAAATGCCCATGTCGGAACTGATAGAAGAGGTTTTGAGGAAGTGATTGGTGGTGAAGGATGGGGAAACAGGAATAAGGAAGGAGAGAGATTGTTGGAACTGTGCAAGATAAATGGGCTAATGGTTGGAAACACATGGTACAAGAAGAGAGAGAGCCATAAAATTACTTGGTACAGCAGGGATTTGACTAGGAAATCAGTGGTGGACTATATTCTATGCGGGAAGGAGACAAAGAAGAGTATCACGGATATAAGGGTAATACCTTCAGAAGCCCTGGACAGTGACCACCGTCTGCTGGTCGCCAAGGTGAGAGGACTGAAGGAAAAGAGGAGAACTGAGAACCAAGAAAGAAGAATAAGGACATGGAAGCTGAAGGAGGATGGAAATAAGGAGAAGTTCCAGATATTAGTGAGGAACAAATTACCGAAGGATGATCCGAAAACAGGTGAAGAAGAATGGAATAGGTTCAAGGACGTGTTGGTAGAAGCAGCGGAAGTCGTGTGTGGCAGAACTAGTGGAAAGAAAAGGTGGAAGGAAACACCATGGTGGAACCCCAGAACTAAGGAAGCAGTGAAAAAGAAAAATGAAGCATTCAGGAAATGGTTCCAACAGAGGACAGACAGAACAAGAGAAGAATACCAAGAACGGAAGAAAGAAGCAGGAGAAGTAGTGAAGGAAGAGAAAAAGAAATGGCTGGAGAAATGGACAGAAATGATGGAGGAGGACTGTGATGGCAGTAAGAAAGTGTTGTATGGAATGATAAAGGCAAGGAGAAGAGATACAGGGGAAAATGTCAGAATGGTGGACAGGAATGGAAAGGAGGTCGAAAATATGGAAGAAGTAAAGGTTATCTGGAGAGAATACTTCAAGGAACTCCTAAATCCAACTAAAACCAGCGTAGTGGACATTGTGGAGGAAGAAACAGACAGTGACCAAGACATTTCAGAGAAGGAATTGACATGGAAAGAAGTGGAGGAAGCATTAAGGAAGATGAAAGGGGGAAAGGCACCGGGAATAGACGAAGTGAGTGTGGAGATGGTGAGAGCAGCAGGGGTGATAGGAACCCAGTGGCTCTTTCGAGTAATGAAAGTGATATGGAGGGAGAAGAAAATACCAGAGGACTGGAAAAGAGGGATAATAATACCCATATTTAAAAAGGGAAGTAGGAAGGAATGCAAGAACTACAGGGGAATTACACTCATGTGCCACTGCGCCAAAATATTTGAGAAGGTACTGGAGAGAAGAATTCGGACAGAAGTTGAAGATGGGCTGAGGGAAGAACAGTATGGATTCAGGCCAGGAAGATCAACAGTTGACCTCATCTTTGCAGTAAGACAGCTACAAGAACACCATTATGAATATGGGAAAGATCTGGTGATGACCTTCTTGGATATTGAGAAAGCATATGATAGTATTAATAGAAACAAGGTATGGGAAGCAATGAGAGCAAAAGCAGTGAACAAGGAGACAGTGGCAAGAGTGAAAGCAATGTACGAGGGAAGCAAAAGCTGTGTAAAGGTGGGAAGAGAGAGAACGGAATGGTTTCAACTGGAGAGTGGTCTGAAACAGGGAAGTGCCCTCTCACCCCTGTTATTTATAGTGGTGATGGATGAAATCATACGAAAAGTGGTAAATAGCATTGGGGAAAGGAAAATGAAGGCAATGTTGTTTGCTGATGACCTTCTGGTATGGGGAGAGGATGAGCAAGAAGTACAAGAGCAATTAGATGAGTGGGAGAAGGTAGTGTTATCATATGGGATGAAGTTCTCAGCACAAAAGAGTGAAGTGGTCATCACAACGAGGAAGAAGAACAGACTGGATATGGGCATAACACTTGGAGGACAGCAGTTGCGGAAAGTAGAATGCTTCAAGTACTTGGGAAGCATAATTGAAGAAAAGGGAGGCAATAGGATGGAAATAAATGAGAGGGGAAGGTGCGCAGATGGATTTTTCAAGAGTGTTAGGGGGATGATATGGAATAAAGATGTACCACAAAAATGTAATGGAATCATCTACAAGACCTACTTTGTGCCAATTTTGACATATGGTTCAGAAACATGGGTGATGAAGGAAAGGGACAAGAATAAAATACGAGCAGTGGAGATGAAGTTCCAGAGGAGTAGGGTAGGAGTGACAAGAATGGACAGAGTAAGGAATGAGAGAGTCAGGGAGATGGTAAGAGAGGAACCATTGCAAAATAGAATAGAGCGATCTAGGCTACAATGGTATGGACATTTGAGGAGGATGCAAGAGGAGAGGATACCGAAGAAGATGTTTGTAATGGAAATGACGGGAAGGAGGCCAAGGGGAAGACCAAGGGACAGATGGACAAAAGGAGTTAAGAAGAGTGTGGAGGAAAGAGGAGTGTGCTGGGACACAGTAAATGACGAGAGATGGTGGATGGACAGGAAACGATGGAGAGGCTTATGTTCCAAGCAGACCCGACCAGCAGTTGGAAACTGCTCAAGATGATGATGATGATGATGATTTGTTATTAGTAGGACCGATCGTTCAAGATGATTTATTTTCAATATTGGCTAGATTTCGAATGCATCGCTATGTATTGACCGCTGACATAGAAAAAATGTATCGGCAGGTCCTCATAGAACCTGCACATACTGACTTTCAGCGTATCGTGTGGAGGGAGTCCCCTAAGGACGAGCTTAAACATTATCGTCCCAAAACAGTCACTCATAAGCTTTGCTACTGAGAAGGGGATTCAGTGGCATTTTAGTCCTCCTGCTCACCTCACTTCGGAGGGTTGTGGGAGGCTGCAGTTAAATCAGCTAAGTATCACCTTAAGAGAATAGTAGGAAATGCTGCATTGTCGTTTGAAGAAATGACTACAGTGCTTGTACAGATAGAGGCAGTTTTGAATTCGCGCCCCCTCTGCCCACTATCCTCTGATCCCAATGATCCGGAAGTATTAACCCCATCCCACTTCCTGATCGGTGGCTCATTTCATCTTCCTGTGGAAGAAGATGTGTCTCAGACTCCCTTGAACAGACTGAAGCGCTGGCAACTGCTTCAGGCTATGTTCCAGCAATTTTGGCGTCGATGGTCCAAGGAATATCTCGGACAACTCCAACAGCGTTCTAAATAGCGGTCGCCCGGACAATCCCCACAAATCGACACTCTGGTTGCTCTGAAGGAAGAGGGCGTGCCTCCACTTCATTGGAAACTGGGCCGTGTCGCAGCAGTGCATCCAGGAACCGACGGAGTTACGAGGGTTGTTACCATCAAAACACCCAGCGGAGCTCTTTTGAAAAGAGCAGTGTCAAGACTTTGCCCATTGTTGAGTGAAGAGAAGTGAATTGTTTAAATGTTTGTGTACATAGTGTTTATTTCAACTCTTATTCCAGTTAATAGAACAAAGTGACAGTATTTAATTGTTGTTTGAAATATTTGCTATTTCAAGGGGGGGGGGGGGGAGTATGTTGGCAACTCTGGCACTGTACATACTCTAATGACAGTTGGTCCCCCTGCTGGAGGGTTGTTGACCCATTAAGAGGAAGGGTCGTTTTCTTACCTGCGTCAAGCAGGACTCAACTTGCAAGCAGGTAGCAGTGGCTACCGGACATGGTGTCATAGCACGCATGTAATATCTACTGTACTTGTTCAGTGTTTAATCATGTACATACAGTGTAAAATATATTTCTTTATACAGTCCACCACATCTTATTCTATGTATTCGACAATAATAATAATAATAATAATAATAATTGTATAATTATATAGAGATAGGGATTAAATAGACTTTCCGTACCACACCCAAACGTGTGAATCGCGTGAAAATTTCTAGAGTACCCCTTGACCCCCTTAAGCGCAGTGTACTGTATGTATTGGTGAATTTTACAGCGTAATTTGGATCCGTGATAACCGTATAGCCGTTTGCAAACTTTCACAGTAATGTAATAATTGGAATTGTATTGCGTCTTACAGAAATAGATGGACCTGTGAGATTATGTTGCCATAGTTACCGGGTTGCATACTTTAATTATTTTTTAGCCTATTTTCAATTTTTTAAAAATAGGCTTATGAGATCACCTTTTGTCCGTGTGTCTGTGTGTGCGTGTGTGTGAGAGGTGTGTGTGTGTGTGTGTGTGTCCCCTAATAACTTTTATGCGTCTGGAGTGATTTCAATGAAACTCGGTAAGTTCATAGCACTAATCCGGGCGACCCCGATCGTGCCCTTCAAATTTTGTTACGTCTCACCAATCCAACATGGCGGCTGTGCAAAATATTTCACCAGCATTCAATATCTCCGAAACTATTCCCCATAACACCCTGGAATTTTTTACGGTGATAAAGGGAACTACTAGAAGTTCACCTATGTGACTGTTGAAAAATTGGTAACTACAAAACCAACATGGCGGCCACGCGAATTTTCGACTTTTAAATAGATGTTTCTCGCAATAAAACTTGGTACAGTGTATGTTTATACATATTGTAATGCACCGACATCAAACTTCGTTCAATTGTTTACATAACCACAAGATGGCAGATGTGCAAAATATTTCACCGGCATTCTATATCTCTGAAACTATTAGCGGTATCAACCTGAAATTTTGTACGTAGATAAAGGGCACTACTGGAAGTTCATCTATAAGACTTTCAAAAACCAGTTAACTACAACACGAACATGGCGGCCGAGCGAATTAAAAATTTTAATAGACCTTTCTCGCGATTTAATGTTCCAAACGCAATGAAATCTGGTACAGGAAATGTTTATACACATTGTAATGCACTGGTATCCAATTTAGTTGAATTGTTTAAATAACCTCAAAATGGCGGCTGTGCGAATTTTAAAATTAAGTTTTTATTTCTTGCGTCGTAATCATGCGATCGAAGTGAAAGTTTGAATAATGAACCTATGCAATAATTTTCCTTTAATGGTACATGACTCTATGGCCTATACATTTAACAATCCTACATGGCGACCATCCGAAATATTTAGACGGCTCTGAATATCTAAGAATCTATTATAGGAATCAAACTGGTTTTTTATGTTCATAGGGGCTACGAACATAAGTTCACCTATAGGACTTTAAATAACCTGGTGATCACAAATCCAACATGGCGGCGACGCGAAGTATAAATATTCACATGGACGTTTCTCGCAATTGAACCATCCTAGTGCAGTGAAATTTGGTACAGTAAATCCTAATACGAATGTTAATCCACTGGCATCTAATTTATTTCAATTGTTTCCATAACCACAAGATGGCAGCTGTGCGAAATTTTAAAATCTCCTTGTTACTTCTTGTGTCCTAATCGTGCGATTGAAATTTGAATGCTACACGTACACAAGAATCTTCATGTAACTGTACATAACTCTAGGACCTACATATATAAAATCCAACATGGCAACCATCCGAAATATTTAGTCGGTTCTCAATATCTACGAATCTATTACAGCAATTAAACTGAAATTTTGTATGTTCATAGTGGCAGTTAACCTAAGTAGGATATATGAAAATAGGCTGTATACTTCTTCACGGAACTACTTGTTTATTAAATGAAATTAATTTTCTGGGAATAACTCAAAAACTATCGGTTTTAGGGCCTTAAAATGTGGTTTTCGGGGCCCTTCAGGGCTTCGAGTTTTGTTTCAGATATTGAGGGGCTGAAAATGAGCTTTGTTTGGCTCTTCTACGCCCATTTCAGCATGCATTTTGGGGGGTAGGCCCCCCTCATACGAGTGGTAGGGAGAACAGTTACGTCAATGATTGGTGTCGTCCCTCTGATGGATGTTTGTACCAAATTTTACGTTGATTCACCCAGCCGTTCTCGAGTTATAAGGTAACAAAATTGTCAACAGACAGACAACCAAACAAACAGACTGACAGACAGACATACAGCCAGACATACAAAAAATATTTTCGCGCGCATCCGACATAAAACAGTCTAAAAAAACGTTAATAACGCAAATTTCCGTAGAAATTCAGAAAAAACAGACACACTTTCATTTATATATACTGTATATAGAGATTAACTTTTTTTCTTGTTTTGGTGTAAGGAACCAATCCCAAAAGTTTGTAAGATTATTTCTGAAACACCCTGTATATACATACCAATACAGACATCACAATAACACAAATTATCAGACAAAATTACACACACACACCTAAATACTCGGGACCAAATGCCCACGATGTCTAACCCCTCAAATGAAACAACAACCCGGGGCTATCGGAAGGTTATATTTTTGATCTAGTGGAAGTACAGTACAGTACAGTATATAGTTTTGGAAGTTTATGAGTGCACTAGCTCCGTCGGTCTGCAGAGAGTCTGTAATTTGTCCTAACTTGTTGTAGTGTAATATTTTTGTCATTCTGTTGAGATCATTATAGTGTTATCGAGGTACAAAAAGTATGCAAACACCAGTTCAACTAACGAATCGCATGAACGAAAAAGTTGTTGATTATAATATTTCGTGTATGCTAATTGTCGCCTGAGGCCGTATTAGAATGACGTTTTAGTTCACAGATCTCATTAACAGATATGTTCATGTGAGCTGTATGATCATTATGTGAAGTACAAAAGGTCAGGTGGGAGAGACACGGAAATTATATTCGAATGGTAATGTTTAGCCTATTTTCAATTTTGAAAAAAATAGGCTTATGAGATCACCTTTTGTCCGTGTGTGTGTGCGTGTGTGTGTGTGTGTGTGAGGTGTGTGTGTGTCCCTAATAAATTCTAAACGGCTGAAGCGATTTCAATGAAACTCGGTAAGTGCATAGCACTATTCCGGGCGACCCCGACCGTGTCCTTCAAATTTTGTTACGTCTCACCAATCCAACATGGCGGTTGTGCGAAATATTTCACCAGCATTCAATATCTCCGAAACTATTCCCGATATCACCCTGGAATTTATTACGGTTATAAAGGGAACTACTACAAGTTCACCTATGTGACCATTGAAAAACTGGTAACTACAAAACCAACATGGCGGCCAAGCCAATTTGCGACTTTTAAATAGACGTTTCTCGCGATTTATCCGACCAAACGCAATACAACTTGGTACAGTATTTGTTTTTACACATTGTAATGCACCGACATCTAACTTCGTTCAATTGTTTACAGAACCACAATATGACGGATGTGCGAAATATTTCACCGGCATTCTATATCTCTGAAACTATTAGCGGTATCACCCTGAAATTTTGTACGGAGATAAAGGGCACTACTGAAAGTTCATCTATAAGACTTTCAAAAACCGGTTAACTACAAAACGAACATGGCGGCCAAGCGAATTTGAAAATTTTAAATAGAACTTTCTCGCGATTTAATGTTCCAAACGCAATGAAATCTGGTACAGGAAATGTTTATACACATTGTAAAGCACTGGTATCTAATTTAGTTCAATTGTTTACATAACCTCAATATGGCGGCTGTGCGAATTTTAAAATTAAGTTTTTATTTCTTGTGTCGTAATCATGCGATCGAAGTGAAAGTTTGAATAATGAACCTATGCAATAATTTTCCTTTAATGGTACATGACTCTATGGCCTATACATTTAACAATCCAACATGGCGACCATCTGAAATATTTAGACGGCTCTGAATATCTACGAATCTATTATAGCAATCAAACTGAATTTTTCTATGTTCATTGGGGCAATGAACTTAAGTTCACCTATAGGACTTTAAATGACCTGGTGATCACAAATCCAACATGGCGGCCACGCGAAGGATAAATATTCACATGGACGTTTCTCGCAATTTAACCATCCGAGTGCAGTGAAACTTGGTACAGTAAATCCTTATACGAATGTTAATCCACTGGCATCTAATATATTTCAATTGTGTCATAACCACAAGATGGCAGCTGAGCGAAATTTTAAAATCTCTTTGATACTTCTTGTGTCCTAATCATGCGATTGAAGTTTGAATGCTACACGTACACAATGATCTTCATGTAACAGAACATTACTCTAGGACCTATATATATATAAAATCCAACATGGCGACCATCCGAAATATTTAGTCGGTTCTCAATATCTACGAATCTATTACAGCAATCAAACTGAAATGTTGTATGTTGATAGTGGCAGTTAACATAATAGGATATATGAAAATAGGCTGTATAGTTCTTCACGGAACTACTTGTTAGTTTTCAACTAGTCTTTGTTAACGGCATAAAATTCATCGCGTTATAATAACATTTATCTACAGTAAGTCTTGAGAATTCGGAGCGCAGCCGTGTAAGTGGATAAAAGCACCTGCTTAATCAGCAGATCCAAATCCTGACTGCATTCACAGTTTCAAGTCATGCAAAGAAAATAATTACTGTAGATTATTCTCATTGGTTTAAGGGGCTCCGAAATGCCCAAAATATTCAACATTTTCGGAATTGTGTTTTTGCGCCATAGAAACCTATGGACCTTTAACTTTCTAACGGTACATTTTAGCCTACTTTTCATTTTTTTTAAATGAGGAAAAAGTAGACATGGGATCGATCCGGGCAAATGTGTGTCTGTCTACCAACTGAAGAAAAAAACGGTATTGAAATTTGAGCTCCATGTTGGATATCTTGGAAGGTATGCATGGGAGCTATTCCAGAATTGGCACACATATAGATAACAAAATTTCTGTTTAATTTCTAGGAGGCCACACATGACAGTGTAGCCAAAATGATTCTAAGCCTGCTGTTAGGTCTAATTTTTAAATGCATATAACTTCTTCACTAGCAATTGGATTTCAACCAAATTTCGTATGTACCATGTGTATATAAACTGATATGACTGAGCGTATTCTTAAGAGCAACCAGGGCTGCCAACTGTTAAGAAATGCTGTCTCTATTTTTAACCTTAATATCAATACAGTATATCAGAAAATATGCAAGCCAACAGCTCTAAACTTTGCACTCGTATAGTACCTGACATTCTAGATTAATTTGGAGTAACTAATATAAATCATTGCTGCCAACATGATTCTAAGCCTGCTGATAGGTTCAATTTTAAAATACATGTAACTTCTACTAACTAATGGATTTCATCCAAAATTAGCACAACAATAGATCATAATATTTCAGATTGTTTCTGACCAACACATGCATGATATTGTTGCCAACATGATTTTACGTGCGCTGATAGATCCAGTGTCTAACTGCTTGTAACGTCCATGCTATCCATTGGACTTCAATCAAATTTTTTATGTGAATTCTGTACTTTAAGGGATGGAACTAAGAATATATTCAGTCACCAGGTCTGCCAACATTATGCAAGGTATATTTCGAACTAATTAGAAATTTCGATATTACCAACTTAATTTCGTCATTATTCTAGATAGGTCCATAAAGATTATTCATTGGCATGAATCTTAAATTTTAAGAAAAGTAGGCTCTTTAGTTCGTCACAGAACTCTTTTTTTTGCGTGTTTTTTTCATATCTCATTCCGGAGGCTACTTTCCTCATACTTTCCCAGAATCGTGCGTCCTAGTAGTACACCACCAAAATACATTTCTATTTCTATTATACGATAGATACAAAATAAATACAGAGGCTGCGTTAGATGCAAGGGCAAAGGAACATGGAACATGGAACAATAGCAAAATGGGTGCCAGTGCTTCCATGGCATAAAAGGAATCCTATGGTAATTACTCTATATTAATGCAGCCAATGGCCATTTATTTCATTTTCAGGACGTGGACCTATTGAAAAGAACCGTCCCAGAATTTGCCTGGTGGTGAAAATGGGAAACCATGAAAACCATTTTCAGGACGGCCGTGGTGGGATTCGAACCCAGCTTCTCCCGATGCACGAGGTGGCTCGTTAACGCTCTCGCCCACCGCGGCTGGTCAATCCTATGGTAATGTTCTAAAATTGGAAAAGTCCTTAATCCAATATTTTCTAGATATAGCCTAATATTTCCTTTTTTTTGTTTAACTTCTCTGTAGATGTGTTACATTTTGACACGTACGTTTTTCAAAATTTATTTTAGTTAATTTTTCCGTTTTCCGTTATCGTTTTACACTCCAGGGTTGACTTTTCCCACGGACTAAGCGAGGGATCCCACCTCTATCGCGAATGAGGGAAGTGTCCTGGAGCTTGAGCCTCTAAAACGGGCGATACGATTGGGAGTGTGACTAGCACTTCGCCCAGGCGGCCTCACCTGCAAAAATACAGGACCCTTATGAAGGGATGGGAAGATTGGGAGGGGGAGGGGAGGGGGAAGGCAATGAAGAGGGAAGGAGGCGGCCGTGGCCTTACGTTAGGTACCATCTCAGCATTTGCCCCAAGACGAGGTGGGAAACCACGAAAAAACACTTCGAGGATGGCTGAGGTGGGAATTGACCCTCCTCTACTCATTTGGACCACCCAAGGCTGAGTAGACCCTGCACCAGTCCTCATACCACTTTTCAAATTTCGTGGCAGAGCCGGGAATCGAACCTTGGACCTCCGGGGTGGCAGCTAATCATGCTGAACACTACACCACGGAGGCGACAAGTTTAATTTTGCCAGATGAAAATGTTTATGAAAGTGCTGTAGAAATTATACATTTTTATTTCAAATCTTAAAATTCAATAATAGGGGAGACTTTGATAACTTCCTCAGTACGGCTAATACCGCAGTACTTGAAACATACATTTTCTGCAGAGATACCCCAGTGCAAGACACGAGTTCATCTCACCAGATGTGTTGGGCAAATATTTATTTTCTCTTTACTATGGATTTTGAAACGACAAATGCTGCCACCTAGTGGTAAGATCGCGAAAACCTTTGTTTTAATTGTCTGTAAAGTACTTATAAAATTACATGTATTTCGGTGATGGATTCATGCGGTAGTGTTTGTCTAGTAATGAAGCATATTATTAGACTTATATTGTAGACTAGCTGTACCCGGCATGCGTTGCAACGCCATTCAGAGAAAGTGTTGGCGTTGTAACTTCGTTTGTTGAAGTGCTTTGCGATTCCCAATATTTTTTTCTTTTTCCGTTAACCAACTAAACTATTGTAAAATTGATTTTCTATCTAAAAAAACAAAACAAAAACATGGGAGCGTGCTCAACAACTCAACAAAGTTTCATCGCAATGAAATGAATGGTATATGAACGCATACAGGACTTTGTTGAAACGATTCAAGCGCTGTCACCCATTTGTAGAATATACTGGTACGCTACCTATTGTAAAATTGATTTACTAATTCGAAAACCTTCCCTGGAGTGTACACAACAACTCATCAACGTTTCAACGCAATCGGATGAATGGCATATGAACGCAAACGGGATTTTGTTTCAACGATTCGCGCGCCGTCACTCATTTGTTGAATCTACTTGTGTGCCACCCATTGAAAAACAGATTTACTAATTCATACACCTTCGCAGAACTGTACTCAACTCACCAAAGTTTTATCACAATCGGATGAATGCTATATGAACGCACACGGGACTTGGTTGAAACGATTCACGCGTTGTCGCTCATTAGCTGAATCTACTCGTGCGCTACCAATTATTGTAAAATGGATTTACTAAATCGGAAATCTTCGCGGGAGTGGAAACTACATTTCACCAAATTTCATTGCAATCGCATGGATGGTATATGCACGCATACGGGACTTTGTTTAAATGATTCGCGTGCCGTCGCTCATTTGTTGAATCTACTTGTGCGATACCTATTGTTAAGTGGATTTAATAAGCCAGAAACCTTCCCTGAAGTGTACACAACATCTCACCCAAGTTTAATCGCTATCGGACGAATGGTATATAAACGCATACGAGAGTTTGTTGAAACGCTTCGCGCGTCTTCACTCATTTGTTGAATCTACTTGTGCGCTACTTATTGTAAAACGGAGTTACTAAGCCCGAAACATTCCCTGGAGTGTACTCAACAACTCACCCAAGTTTAGTCGCTATTGGACGAATGGTAGGCTATATGAACGCATACGGGACTATATTGAAACACTTCGCGCGTCGTCGCTCATGCGATACCTATTGTAAAGTGGATTTACTAAGCCAGAAACCTTCCCTGAAGTGTACACAACATCTCACCCAAGTTTTATTGCTATCAGACGAATAGTATATGAACGCATACGGGGCTTTGTTGAAACGCTTCACGCGTCGTCGCTCATTTGTTGAATCTACTCGTGCGTTAACTATTATAACATGGATTTACTAAGCCAGAAACCTTGCCTGTAGTGTACACAACCTCTCACCCAAGTTTCATCGCTATCGGACGAATGGTATGAGAACGCATACAAGACTTTGTTGAAACGCTTCGCCCGTCGTCACTCATTTGTTGAATCTACTCGTGCGCTACCTATTGTTAAGTGGATTTACTAAGCCAGAAACCTTACCTGAAGTGTACAGAACATCTCACCCAATGGAATGAATGGTATATGAACGCATGTGGATCTTTCTTGAAACAAACGCACGTCATTTTGTTGAAGCTACTCGCTCGACGATTTCGCATGCCAACCGAGCCGTTTCACGGGCTGCCTCACTTTGCACTTGTGATTGAGGAGCACGAATTCGATCCATACTAACGCAGCGCTCTTCACGGGCAATTTCTTGTTCTTCTTCAGTCCTTTCATTCGCAATGTTTCGTATCCTTCTTGCATTATGGCTTTGTCGGGAAAGATTCGATCGTCTTTGTCGCGGCATTGTTTTTGATGATTCAAAGAGAATACAAATTACGTTGGGTAAGTAACGGGATTTCATGTTAAGGACCCCGTCAGACGAGGCCACTTAGCAGCGCTGCTTCTTGGCGCGTTGGTGGCGCTTCTACCAAGCGTTAGTGGCGCGTTGGTGGTGCTTCTACAGAGCGTTAGTGGCGCTTCTACCAAGCGTAGCTCAGTTTTCCAGTAAACATGGACTTAGAAGGTGATATAATTCTTGCCATGCTCCTCATACGGAGGAGGAAGAGACTTAAACGGAAAACAAGAAGATTCTGGGTGCATCCATTGGTTTTGGAAAGGCAGAATCGAGGACTGTTCTACACCTTATTCGATGATCTACAACAGGATGACGAAAAGTTCTTTGCGTACTTTCGCATGTCCAAAAAAAACATTTTAAGAGTCCCACGCCGTAGTTGTGATCGTAATTAGTTGTTTATTTATTGAGGTTTTATGGGGCGGAACTACGAGGTCATCTGCCCCTGTAGTTGTGGTCGTTTAATCGTGCACCACGGCTGTGAGGGCAGCTGTAGAAAGTCTAGAGATCGTAGGTTTAAAACCCAGCACTGACAGAAAATATCCAGAGTGTGGTTTTTCTACACTCCATCTAGGCAAATGCCGGGATATTATTTTACCACTGCTAGTAACGCACATGTTAAGGACTTTCTGGCCTCTGAGGCCTACGAAGATATCCAATTAACTACGGAATCAACCGGCAAGTACATACCCATAAGGTATCTTCTGAAAAATGGGTATCATAATGTTTTCTTGCGATTCTGTTGAATCATTCTTCAGTACATCCCCTAGGGGCTTACGACTAGTGGGACGTGGGTTTGGTGACCACGAGACCCCAGCTGAGTCCGGTATTACTTGCACTTACTTGTACCGTGCCCCTTTCAGTCATCTTTCGTGTCAACCACCCTTGATCACCTTTCGTTTACTTACGACATTACGACACTCCCCCTCCCTTAGGGGCTTACAACTTGTGGGACGTTGGTTGTTGACCACGGCCCAGCTGAGTTCGCGATTGATTCCACTTAATTGTGCCGGGGTCCTCTCTGGAATACTTCCTGTCGGCCTCCCTTGATCAACTCTTGTTCTCTTCCAACCCTGACGGTATTAGGATATCCAAGGTCTAGGGAGTCTTTCAAATTCCCGCCTTAATTGTACATTGTCTCACCTTTCCTGATACCCTCGTTCTTCAAAGGGTCAGATCTCTTGTTTTTCTTGTCATCATATCTCTTTCCTTCTGCACAAGGTCATAAAGGAGGCACGGGGTGTGTAGACCCACCACTGTAGGTGCGCCCTGGATAGTGCTACACCCTCAAGGGCTCACGGCTGTTGAGTTCGGGAGGATACCTGAGCTGGATCTTTTTCTTTCTTTTTCCCTTTTTCCAGTGACTCTGGGGCGGACTCTCTTATTTCCCTTCCTATGTGCCTTTCATGGCTCTACATCCTTCCAAATCCATCAATTCTCATTTTTCGAGGGTTTAGGGCATTTCTGTTACCTGTATTTTATTTCCCTTATTCCTTCCTTTTGTCTTTTTCTTCTACTAATCCGTAAGTTAGTTGTAAGTTTTAGTTCTGGTGTTCATTTCATCATCATATTTCATTTTCGCAAAAAAAAAAGAAAGGCCGATAACCTCGATGTTAGGCCCTTTAACATCAACAAACATCAAATTACAATTTAAGCAATACCTTTGCCGACAATGAAAACTGCAAGTCTGGTTTACGTTGTATGCACAGTGGAAATAATTTCTTGTATGAAATGCTTGGATTGCATTTCTCAGAACTCTAATTCTCTCCACTCATTAATCTAACCGCAGCAACGGACTTGCCAGCGTCATTGCAGAGAAATTTGTATCACCGATTACGAATATTAGACCGTATTGCACAAGCCGAAATAGGCTACCGGTTGCTTCCAAATGCCTTACGTACTAACCACTCAGCAGGAAAGTTAATGAAGTTTTATAAAAACCGAGTGAACCTAATGGAATTCTATTTTAATAAGGTGTAAGGTATGCCTAGTTTCTCTCAGATTTAATATGACGCTATTTTTATTTTTTTTATTTTGTGATATAATTTGCATTTTGATATTGCGGAAATTATAATAAGTCATAGTGAGCAGTTGAGTAACTAACGGAATTTCATGTAAAAAGCCTCATTGTCTAGGCCGGTAGAGGAGAGCGCAGCATCCATCCGTGAAAATACACGACCATGTGGCGAGCCGTCCGTTAGTAGCGCTACCGACGCGCCACTAACGCGCTACGAATGCGCCACTAATTAGTGGCGTGGCTGCAGCCTCGTCTGAAACCAGCGATTTAGTTCCTGGTTTCGCGAAGAGAAGCGCTTCTTTTTGTGGCCGCCACTAGCGGCGAAGTCAACTACACAGAGCGTCTGCAGCGCCACTTTTCTGTGGCGGTGGCTGTGTGTGAACGCTCTCATTTATCTATAGTATTTATGAACGGAAGCGCTTCAGAGAAGCGCTGCTAAGTGGCCTCGTGTGAAGGGGCCCTAAGAGCTTAATTTTCTATACCGGTTGTGGAGAGCGCTACTCGCATCCACTCGGCCGTGTCTCGTCAAGAGCTACTGTTGTCTGGAAACGACTTGCCTTGCCATCCATTCATGAGTTTATTTTAGCTGTCATTTGCGTTACGTTTTATAGTGACTTGTATTCTCTTTGACGTTTTATGTCACGTTACGGGATAATAAAAAATGTATCCTATGTCCGTCTCCTGGTTTTAAGCTACCTCCACACCAATTTTCAGCCAAATCGGTTCTGCCGTTCTTGAGTTATATATAGTGTAACTAACACGACTTTCTTATATATATATAGATTTAGACAAAGTATTGCAGATTAAGCCCTAGTAGGCTATCAATAGTATCAACCAAAAATGTTACTGCATTCAAATTTCTTAGAAAGAGTATTTATTGATGAAATTTTATGAACTCAATCCGTCACAAATATGTAGTAATTTAATTTCGGTAGGTTGGTTCCTCAGTTTAGAGGCTGCGTCAACGCGGTAATGTAGCCCCGTGTACTATGGGTGTGTGTAGAATCTGTCTGATAACCGGTGTTAATTGTGATGGCTGAATTAGTGTCTGTTATCTGTAATTCAGATAAGGACTGCGGACGATCAATTTCAAGTAGTTCCTGCTTTTGCTACCAAATACTACCGTCAACGACACCTAGCTGTGAACTTGGCTACTAGATACCACCACAACTGGCACCTGGCAGCGAACGTTGGAACTTACTAGAGCGTTAATCAAATCTAACCAACAAATTTAGCTTCACACAATTGTAGTTAGTGGAAGGTTGTTTTACAAGCCATAAATGTATGACATGGGCCCGCTGGCTTTATTTCCTCTCCGAAGGAAGGCATACTGAGGGATTTTAATGCTCTTGGGCATAGAAGCTCAGCATGCTACCAACTACGCCACCGAAGCTGCCTAATTTTATTTCAATGTTGATTTTTTGAAACTCTTTCTCCTAATTCATAATGTTTACCATCAATCCTTTAATGTTGAGGATTTAGCGGTGCATTCATATTTAAGAAGCGTGTGTCAAAGAGAGGAGAGAGTCTTAAAGAACATCCCTGAATAAATTCGATTAGTTCCTGTTAATTGTTTCTAAGAAAAGAGTAAATAAAAAGTTGGAAATTATCATTGGTAATATAGAACATACTGGAGTCCCTTAACCCTAGAACTGTAACGCTAATTACAACGTTGTTAACGGTGGCGCTTCGCAACGGCAAATACAACGATTCTACAGGGTTATTATCTATGTGCGACCCCATAATCACGGAAAGCTAAGCTGGCTGTGACTGGCGCAGATCGCGGGCGCACGTACGTTTTACAGCCGGTGGTTGACACGCTCCGCTGACTCATATCGTTAGTTCACACGTGTTTTGTCATTCATATCGACGTGTATCTGCAAAGCTTAGACGTTAGTGATGCACGTTTAGTGAGCATTGTGACTACCAATTCACATTGCGTGAACGTGTGCATATATCTACAGTATAATTCGTATATGAAAAGCTGAAAATCGTCTTCTGAAACGAGACGAGAATTTCAAATCAAGTTTCCAGAAAGACCTGTGCCTAATGCCAGTACAATTAGGAGGCTCGCTAAACTATTCAAGGAAAGAAGCTTCGTAAATAATAGAATAGTTAACTGACATTCTTTCATCTGAGGATGCCAGGTGTGTGTTACAAGAGTATTGTAAGTACACATTATTGAAAATGTTTGGTAAAGTGTGAAAGTGCGCGCTACCACCGGCTGAGCCGGGTACGCGCACCCGCGACCTGCGCCAGTCACAGCCGGCTTAGCTTGCCATGTTTATGGGGGCGCACATAGATAACGATCCTGTAAAAACGTATAATAAATACCACCTAGGTAAACTTTTATTTCACTCTCTAGGATAGCAGAATGGAGACTTGTTTTGAATAAAAATGTTTTGATTTTTGCCAATTTCTTTTCTTGGGGTTGGACTATCTTTTTATTAATTTATTTATTTATTTGGAAATTTTGAGCTGGTTTTCAATATTTTTTCCTAATGATTGTTCTCTTTTTGGATTTTGATGATTTTTTTTTTACTTTGTGAGCTTTTTTGACTAATTTTGATTGTTTTTTGTGTTCCTACCAATTTTGATTTTTTGTGTCTTTTCGTCGATTATAAGTTTTTTGTTTTTATATATTTTTTGAGCCTTTTTTGTGACAAATTTTGACTAATTTTCATTGTTGTTTGTGGTTTTATAAATTTTGACTGTTTTTTTTTTCTCTGGATTTTGACTGATTTGCTCTGTATTTTAGGACTGCACAACACTGGTGGGGCTTGGACAAAACCGAGAAGTGGGGGAAGCAGAAGGCTATCCCGTTTTCGTCGCGGAGACGAGTGCTACCATTCTAGGGTTAAATCTGCAAGTCTCTTATATTGAAACTAGAATCTCCAAGATTCACTGTTCCTGGTTGGCGTTGCAATCACAATTCCGCCCAATCTTCTTGCTCTGAAATTATAAAATAATGAATTCAACTACCGGTATCTTCTGTCTTTTGAGTCTATGACAAATTCTCATATCCTCCTACTCTCCTGAGTAGCCGAGCGTGGATAGTCACGCTCCAAGACTGCAGGTGGAGGTTCGAATCCCGAAGCAGCTAGTGATCATGGCAGTGCGCTTGATATTTTCCTTGGTTTCCATATTCCTTTCAGGAAATACCAGATTTTCAAGTTCAAAGTTACCCACTCAGTCATTGCGCCTAATTATTTCAGTTATGCACAATACTACAATCACCACATAAACACAGGTTATCAGACAGATTCAATACACACCCATGGAGCTGATGACCAAAATATATCCATCCTCTAAATGAAGTAATACTTATAGTTATTCATCAACAATAATAACAAGATTTTCCTGTACTATTGAGACAATTTGGACGATTTTGGCTCCTAACTCCCTCTGGTTTAAGGGGGGTATGGAACGGTTAAAATTGTCAAAATAAACATTTTTTATTTCTTTATATTTTATGAATCTCTGAAGTCTTCCCTTTAAACATATGTGTAATACATTATAGTTTACCCATTAGAAATTGCCACAATTTTAATTTACACTTGCACTAAAATTGAGATAATCATCATGTGTAGAAAGTTGTAACTGCAGATTTCTCAGTTCCTTTTTTATTAAAAATGTATGTTACTTTTTCTAGGCGTATATTTATCACAAAGATGTGAAATTTACACCATTAATGTGTCTCATAATGGTTAATATTTTAATGGAGAAGTTTCCTTGTTTAAAGTAAAACTGTTGGGGGTTTGGCTGTTTTTTAAAGAAGAAGAAGTAATATTATTTGACAGTTTAAAAAACAAAAATTTCTGACTGCCCTGAAGTCCAATATAAAAAACGCTTCATTAATATGTCAAGTAACGTTTGAAAGAAATGTGGCATAAATTCATTACTATACCTTTCTTAAATTCTGAGGAAAAAGAACATGAATTAAACAAATTTCACATTAGTAAGATAAGAACTTTTGTTTTGTGAAGCATACACCTTAGCGATTATATAATATTAACAATAATAATAATAACTCAGAAATAAAATACCTCTCGCGGACCAAAAACAGGCACAGATTGACAACATCTTCAGCAACCTCTGAAGCTCACTACTTCAGTTGTAACCATGACACCGACATAGATCGATGTCCCCACTACTTTCAACTTGTTAGCATGATGGAAACAACCTAAAATATAACTACCCCAGGCCCTAGTAGACATACTAGTTATTTTTCTCGGTCATCGGATTCTGGGGGACCGAGAACATCATGCGGGAATGTATCGGAGCTTCCCAAATCTCTTCGCCCAAAATGCAAAACTTTCATTGGTAGCTTAAACATCAACACACTTCGGAAAACTGGCAAGTTAAAACAATTAACAGACATGTTGGATAACTTCAACATCCAAATTTTAGCACTACAGGAAACCAGATGCACGGATGAAAATCATTTTGAATCAGGAAATTATCGAATTTATAAAGGCAAGCCAGCAATCTACCTCCATATGAAGCCACTACAATTTGGCACTGGATTCGCTGTCAGAAAAAACATTATAAACTCAGTGCTTAACTTTTCCTCGCCTTCTGAAAGAATTTCAATACTATCCGTTAAATCAGGAAACAAAGCTTATACGCTTATTAATGCGCATGGACCCACCAACAACTACAATCGTAAAGATCCACAAAAGGTGGAAGACTTCTGGGAACTGCTGGAAGAAACAACAGCCATCATTCCAAATCATCACATAAAAATCCTCTTGGGAGATTTTAATGCCCAAATTGGTAGAGAAAGGAAATTCAGGACCATTGTAGGACTATATCCAGCACACAATAGAACTAATAAAAATGGAGAAAGATTACTTGATTTTTGCAAAACTTTTGATCTCAAACTAATGTCAACACATTTCCTGGCACTTCCACACAAGAAAAAGATGATGATGATGATAATTGTTGTTTTAAGGGGCCTAACATCGAGGTAACAAGAAAAAGACCTGGAGATCCCCTAATTTTCACTTAGGAGAATTTCAAATCGATCATGTGGCTAATTCCAAAAAGAATCAAAAAGAAATTATGAATGTCAAAGTCAAGAAAGGAGTCATTGACTCTGACCACCATCTATCCTTAATCAAGGTAAAATTTCAACCAAACAGGTACAAACCAAAAATAACAAAAAATCTGCGCGTCGATCCAAAATTTCTTAAACAGAACGCCAGTACTTTCCAAGAAAGTATCCCTACTCACGATTCTTCTGGCTGGTTAGAACTCAAAGATATACTTTCGAAAGCTTCTCAAAACATTGGCACATCGCCCAGGAAACGCAAGCATAGGTGGTGGAACGAAACCTGTGACAAGGCTATAAACTTCAGAATTAAAGCCTGGCAGAATTGGAATTCTCACAAAACGGAACAAAATTGGCACGAATTCACCAAAGTACAGAAACAAACCTCTAAAATCATCAGATCTGAAAAACGCAAGTACGATCACTACAGATTGGTTGAAATTGACCAAGATTTTACTAAAAACAATACACGAAACTTCTACGAAACATTCAGAGAAGAATTATCAAATTATCAGGCACCCAGTCTTTGCTTCAAACGCCCGGATGGGACATTGGAAACAAATAATCAAGAAAATTGCAAACTTCTAGCAGATTATTTCAAGGATGTTTTAAACTGTGAATCCCCTAAAGAACAACTCATCTTTGAAAAAAAAACATCCAACCAAGATTCAGAACCCCCAACATTGGAAGAAATTAAAGAAATAATCCATGGACTCAAAAATAATAAAGCCCCAGGGGAAGATGGTATAATTGCCGAAATGCTGAAGATAGGTGGTGAGAACGTAGCCCGGAAAATCCACTCAATTCTTGAGAACATCTGGATCACTGAAGAAATACCTGAGGATTGGAAATGTGCGCTAATCCATCCACTGCACAAGAAAGGGGATAAAACCAACATCAATAAGTATAGAGGAATTTCCTTGATACCAGTTATTTATAAAATTTTCTCCAAAGCCCTGCTCACTAGACTTGAGAAACAAACAGACCGTCTGATTGGAGAATACCAGGCAGGTTTCCGAAAAGGAAGATCATGTACGGAACAAATTCTTAATCTCAAAACTATCCTACAAATGCGCAAAACCAGACAGACAGTCATTACCTTTGTAGATTTCAGAAAAGCATATGACTCTATAGATCGTCAAACACTTTTCAATACTCTAGAAGAATTTCAAGTGGATAGAAAAACAAGAGAATTAATCAGAAAAACATTAACTGGCACTACTTCAAAAGTTAAATTCCTCGGCGAAATATCTGAGCCTTTTGCAATTAACACTGGGGTCCGCCAAGGAGACGGATTATCTCCGTTACTGTTCAACCTCGCACTTGAGAAGATAATCAGGACCTGGGAAAAGGAAACTAAGGGAATAACCCTTGGCAGACTACTCAAAGATAGAATTCATGTACATTGTTTGGCCTTTGCTGATGACATAGCAATCCTTTCTAATTAATTAATATCGTATGGCCTCGGGTGCCTGGTGCAAGCTTTGCTATTTGACACCCAGAGGGTAGCTTGCATGTCGAATTTCGTAGTTCCTTGACTATGAAAGTCAAGGAGGTTAGATGTTAGATATCTAATCACCTTGAACACAATAGCGCTTTCTAGTAGAGAAATGAGGAACTTTGTGTTGGCGGAAACTCCCGAGATTAATTTTGCCATTATGAACTCGGCCTACTGAATTCAAATGGGTTCTTTGACATGCCAACATCGTATGACATGCGTATCGTATTTTTGCCGCCTTTCAAAAATCACTTACCACGGTCAGGGGCGAACCTGCAATCTTGGGGTTAGTAGACCGACACGCTATCCACTCACCCACCGTGGCAAGCTATCCTTTCTAATAACAGGCAAGAAGCAATTCATTCCATTGAGAAATTACATGAAATTGCCATCAAAACGGGACTTCAAATTTCTTATGAGAAAACTCAGTACATGGAAGGAACCTCACGATACTTAGACGGACAACCTATGAGAACTAAATTCGGCAAAATCTTTCAAGTGAACAAATTCAAATATCTGGGAGAAATTATTCAGCCCTCTGGTTTAAACCGTGAAGCAAATAAAGAGAGAATTTCCAAATTACAGAAAGCTTACAGAATCACTTGGAATAGGTATAACAAAAATCAATATCTCGGAAAACAAAACTTAGACATTATAATACAGTAATCAAACCGGAGGCGTTATATGCATCAGAAACCTTAATCATTGGTGGCAAATCTTTAACCAAAGAGATTGAAAAACAAGAAAGGAAAATTTTATGAAAAATTTTTGGCCCAGTTTTTATAGAGGGAATCTGGAGAAAAAAATCATCCCAGGAAATATATCGCCAATGTGAAAAAATGTCTCATACTTTTCGGAAAAGACGATTGAAATTTTACGGGCACATTATCAGAATGAACAATAGCAGATTGACTAAAAGAATTCTCAACTTGGCCCTCTCACTAAAAACCAAGAACAGCTGGCTACGTGAAATTGAAACAGATCTCCAGGAAATCAACATTTCAGACAATATTATACAGGACAGATGCAAATTCAGAACCCTAATCGACAATCACCAATTTGAAGACAAACCCAACACCAGGGCCACCATAACTTGGACAGAAGACCGAAGAAAGGCGCTCAGCGAGAGGATGAAGAGATTTTGGAAGGAAAAGAAGGCCAACACATCAGCTAAACAGGTTCAACCGTGCTCCTGAGTCGGGCATAACGATGCAAGAAGAATAATAACTTAGAAAGATACTTAAAGAGAAGAGGTTTCAGGACAGACTACACTGTAAGAAAACCGGCACTATCTGGACAAGAGAGAAAGGAAAAACATAGTCTGAGAATGCTCGAATTTTTGGCAAACATCAAGTCCCTCGCCAAGCTGAAAAGTTGAACGTCGTGGTCCTTAGCTGGCTCATCGGAAAGAATAATAATAATAATAATAATAATAATAATAATAATAATAATAATAATAATAATAATAATAATAATAATAATAATAATAATTGAGGCCAATTTATTTTCTTTATTCTATTCGATTTAGACAAACAATCTTCTTCAGTAATTTTGAATTTTTGAAGTTCTTCTTTCATTTGTTTTACATAGCCTCCTTGCCCTTTATAGTTCCAGATTTTATCAAAAATTTGTTTGTTTAACCTTGAGCCATCCATGCGGACCATATGTCCGTAGAACTGAAGTCGCCGTTTTCTGATCATCACTTCAAGGTTGTCGATTTTACGATAAATTTCTGCATTGGATCTCAGTCTATAACCTTCCTGTGTTTTCCTAATATTCAAAGGAAGTTGGTTGTATTCCCCGTGTGCTGGAGTGCAGCTAGCACTATAACCCAATTATTTTACAATCTACTACAGTAGCCTACATATCATCGAAGAGTATTTCTATTAGAACTAAGATCGATAAACACTGGATTATTTGATACATTTTACATTTAAATTTCATTTGAGACTGTTTTGCCCTTCAGCGTCCAGTCTAGTCTGAAAGATTCTGTTTGCGAACAAGTCACTTCCATGATGCCCTATTAGCAGTTAGCACTACGACCTACTCTTTTCTCACTTTGAAATCAATCAACACTGAATCTAATCATCTCCTCATAGGTCTACCTCGACTTCTCTTACCCTCTACAGCCAAACTGGTAATATCTCCCCGCCCCCAATTCTCTTCACATGACCTCCCAATCTGAGTCAGCTCATACGAACAGCTTCATCTAGCGTGTTCATTTCTAACTTAGCCTTTCTCTCTTCATTACGAGTACTCTCCTATCAGTTACCGGTACCTCTTACTTATGTGTCCGATATCCTGAATCTACCCAGCTTTCACTTGTATACAGCAAGGTCGGTATAAATACTGAGCGATGTAGGGAGAGTTTGGTTGCCGCACTAATTTCTTTCTTGCAGAATACTATAGATCGCACCTGAGAACTCACTGCATTTGTTTTCTTTACACCTGGACACTATTTCCATGGTTTCCTCACTTTTACTCCAGGCAAATGCCGGGATGGTTCCTAACTTAAGGCCACGGCCGCCTCCTTTCCAATCATGACCTGATTTGCAAATACACACAGTAATACAGCCATCACAATAACACAGGTTATCAGACTTATTACACACACACACACAAGTACACGGGGATACATGTCCACGATGTCGAAAGCCCCGAAATCAATCAACACCTAAAATTTAAGAATGATTGAATAAATATCCAAGTGTATTCATGTTATGTATCTACCTGAAAAATAATGATTTTTCCCTCACCACGAACGCGATAGGGAGCAGCAGAAAGTTCGGAGATCAGAGGTTCGAATCCCGGCGTTGACAGCGGCCATCCTGAGTATTGCTTTCTGAGGAATTTTCTACACTACTTCCAGGCAAATGCCTGGGTATTGCCTTACTTCAATTTTGGGACACTTACCTCATTCCCGAACCTAACAATTGCAGCTACACACACAACTATAGTCACTTGTATTATTGTTATTGCAGGAGAATGATGATCAGATTGGTGGATAGGTTACAAACGAAGAAGTATTAAGACTAGTGGGAGAGAAGAGATGTTTCTGGCGACTGCTAATGAAGAGAAGAGATAGGTTGGTAGGACCCATACTAAGACACCTAGGAATAGCAAGCTTAGTTATGGAAGCAAGGGTCGAGGACAAGAACTCTAGGGGTAGACGAAGGTTAGAGTATGTTAAACAGATTGCCTCGGATGTAGGGTGAGGTAGCTATGTAGAGATGAAACGATTAGCTCAAGACAGGGAGGCATGGAGATTGCATCAAACCAGTCAAAAGACTGAAGACTCAAACAACATAATTATTATTATTATTATTATTATTATTATTATTATATTAATATATTTTTATTATTATTATTATTATACCGACAGTAGTGGCTCAGCTGGCTAAAGCGCAGCGTTAGGTCATGGGACCTAGCTCTCTGCTGACTCGGTAGACGCGTGGGTTCGAGCCCCACCGTCGGCTGTCCTTGAAATGGTTTTCCGTGGTTTCCCATTTTCAACACCAGGCAAATGCTGGGACAGTACCTTCTGAAAGGCCACGGCCGCTTCCTTCCACATCCTTGCCCAGTTTCATTCACCATCATTCATTTCATCTCTCATTAACTCCTCTCATGAGGTTGGCGTCAGGAAGGGCATCCGGCCGTAAAAACCACCGCCACAATGACTTCCATCGCATCTCATCCCCGACCCCGTTGGAAAAACGGGAATAATAAGGGGTAGACATACATACATTATTATTATTACCGTACATATTGGATATAAAATGGCCGCTTATTGTTGGGGCGCTACATAGAGTCAAGTGCATTGTGTCTATTGGATTCTTTGTGGTGAACCTACAATAGGTGACAGGGGGCTTTTGGTTATAGGAGTACTTATTAAGATGGTGTTATGTTTTTGAGAAGGAAAAATATGTAGGATGTGATGTTGAAAGAAAAGTAATGGACAGTTTGAATGAAAGGTTCGAAGAGAAAGAATATGTATAGAAAGATGAGTATGGAATGCAGGATGCTTCATTAATTGAAGCAATTAAAATATTGATAGTGTAGTGACTAGCAGTCTTTGGTGTCAGTCCCGAGGTCAGGATACAATTCTTGGAACGGTGTACATTTAATCTCGTGAGCCAAAACTGACAAGATGTAGGTTTGATTCTTACCTCTGCCATACTAGACGTGGTTTCATTGATCACTTATAATAATAATAATAATAATAATAATAATAATATAACCCCTGGCACTACCCTTTAAGGGCCTAGGCCTACCAAGCGACCGCTGCCCAGCCAATTGGCCTGCAGATATAGGGGTGACGCGTGGTCAGGGCATCGGGTCATCTCGGCCGTTAATCTTCGTTTTCGTGACCAGGGCACTGCCTCACTGTCAGACAGTTACCCAATTGTCCTCACGAGGCTGAGTGCACCCCGTTCCAGCCCTCACATCAGTTTCTAAATTCCCTGATCGGGCCGGGAATCGAACCCGGGGCCTCCGGGTGAGGGCAGCTACGCTACCCCGACACCACGGGGATTGATCACCTATACTATAGGCAAATGTCGGGATGGTTCCTAACTTGAGGTCACAGCCGCCTCTTACTCTATCCTCGCCTCAATTTCAAATACACACCATACTACAGACACAGCAATAACACAGGTTATCAGAGAACTTCTATACACACAGCAAAGTTCACAGGGACAAAACGACCACAATGGCCAGGTCTGTAAATTAAACAACAACAATAGTCAAGAAGTACATATATTTATTTAGCGTATGGCCCTTCTGTACAATCCAATAAGAGTTTAAATAGATAGTCACACTTCGATGATATTTTCGACATAAGTTGGAGGAGTCGAATGGTTGGTTCGATGTTTCTTGTTAGGGAGCTCTTAAAAGAGCTGTAGTGATGTGCTTGATATGTCATTGTATGTAAATACCATGAGATCACAAAGATAGACAGATTGCCAAATATATTGTTGCTCACTTAGCACCACCCAGGCGACACGTGTACTTTAAGGTTAGACCTACGGACGTGAAGTACAAAAATGTGGTTAATGGATTTGCAGAGGAGGAATTAGGCATCAGAAATACATTTTTGAAAGCCTTTGTTTGGAGCATGGCGCTCTATGGAAGTGAAACTTGGATTGTTGGTGCAGAACAGAAGCATTTGAAATGCGGTGTTACAGGAGATTGATGATCAGATAGGCAGAGCAACACATGAAGAGGTATTAATATAAATGGGGGAGAATACTGGCATCAAAGGAAACTGAAATCATGAGTTATTTACGTGGTCCTTAGTGGGCTAAAACCGATTATCATGATGAAATGGGGAAGGAGAGATGTTTCTGGTGAGTACTAATGGAGATAAGAGATGGGATGGTAGGACTCATACTAAGTCAGTTATGGAGGGAAGAGTCGGGGACAAGAACTGATGGAGTAGGCCATGATTAGAATAATATGAGTCGTCCAGTTGCAAAACTCGTTTAATCTACTTGTGAATAAGAATCATTTTCATGAAAAACGTTTCTCTGGACTTTGTCTCACGTATCTGTTGTGTTTGTTGTTTTCTACTTCTTTATTTTTGCTTTGTGTTTTTGGTTTTAGGTAGATTTCATTAGAAAGCTAACTATTGCAATGGGTCCCATGTTTCGACTTCCGGAAAATTTCGACATATCTTCGCGTTTCACATCCCCCAGACCACAAAACCACCGTCAGTTCAAAAGTTTATATATAATTTATGTATATATGTATCTATCTATCTATCTATCTATCTATCTCTCTCTCTCTATATATATATATATATATATATATACAGTGTGGTCCACCCGCCCCTTATTATTTAGTTTTATGAAACCCAACTAACATCACATTTCTCCCGATGGTCGATATTGCTCTGCGCTCTGACTGTGTGACAGCAATGTAATTGGGTCATGGGTCAAGCAAAGAAAAACCGACCTTAAACTTTTCCCCGCCAAATACTATGGCCCATTCTACTAACATATGACTTACTGCTCCTTGAAATAACACACATACACGTAATACGATCGAATTAATAGCTTACGCCACGTGATCTGTAATAGTAGAAAGTTAAATCAACACCATAAACCTTGATTTAAGACTTTGACATGGACTTAAACGTTTGAGGTGGGACGGCTACAGTAAGTGTAGCACGTTTAGCGTTCTGTACCAACCATGTGTTGGTGGCTGAGGGGGTTAAAGCCTGACCGTACGTGGTGGGCTCGAGCGGGTAGAACGCTGCATCGAATCCAGTGGTGGGCATACTTTTTTGAACGAAAGTCCACATTCCATTTTAGTCGGGATGTAACTACATTGCCACATTTATTGCCTTACGACGTATTTTTGTGTAGAGTACGTTGAATTTTGATGATTTATAAAGAGAATACGATCGAATTGGTACGTAATGCCACGTGACCTGTAATGGCAGAAAATTAAAAAACTGGCATGAATATTAACATAACATATCGACGTGTTGCTCCGGAGGTCCGGTTCGATTCCCAGCTCTGTCAAGAAATGTAATACTTGTCTGAGGGCTGAAATTGGGTACACGTAGCCTCGTGAAGCAAATATGAGAAGATGTGGGTTCGATTCCCACCTCAGCCACCGTGGAAATGGTTTTCCGTGGTTTCCCACATCCACGCCGGCCAAATTCCGGGACAGAGTCTATCTTAAAGCCACGGCCGCCTCCTTCCCAATCCTTAATTGCAAATACACACATCATTACAAGCCCGCAATAACACAGGTTATCAGACAAATTCTACACACATCCAAGTAAACGGGGCTAAATGACCGCGATGTTCTAGCCCCGCAAATGAAACAAAACAACAACATATCGAAGGATATTCTGATCGCCAGTGCTTGCATCGAAATTCCCATGGTATTATTAGCATACTTTCGATTTTTGCTAACAATGAAAGTAGACTTATGAGATATCTACACAGGGCCAAAAATTGTGTGTCAGTCTGTGTGTGTGTGTGTGTGTGTATGTGTGTGTGTGTGTGTGAGTGTACTCCGGATGTCTGCCCCCCGCCCTATCAATTCGAACAAGGTGAAACCTAATTGAACGAAATTTGGTACAGAGGTAGAACTAGCAAAGGGCACCTCAGTGTCATGTTTTATATCGCCGCCATCATTACGGAAACGTAATGGCGGTCACCCAAATGTTCAAAGCTTAAATCAAATTACAAATAACCTAATCATCCGATCTCTAACAAATTTTGCAACAACATATATTTATATGGCGGGAGTTATTTGACTAAACTACAAGGTAATCAGCCCAATAGTTTGCAGTTGGTGGCCATGTATGTGTCCAAATCGATTCCCCCTATCAATTCAAACACAGTGAAACCGAATTGAACGATATTTGGTACAGAGGTAGCACTAGCAAAGGACACCTCAGTGTCATGTTTTATATCGCCGCCATCTTGACGAAACGTAATGGTGGCCTCCTAAATGTTAAAAGCTTAAATAAATTACGACCAACCTAATAATCAGATCTCTACCAAATTTTGCAACAACATACATTTATGCGGGAAGCATATTTTGACCAAACTACAAGATAATCAGCCCAACAGTTTGCATATGGTGGCCATGTATGTGTGCAAATCGATTCCACCTATCAATTCAAACACGGTGAAACCGAATTGAACGAAATTTGGTGCAGAGGTAGCACTAGCGTAGAACACCTCAGTGTCATGTTTTATATCACCACCATCTTGACGGAAACGTAATGGTGGCCACCCAAATGTTCAAAGCTTAAATCAAATTACGACTAAATTAATCATCCGATCTCTACCAAATTTTGCAACAACATATACTTGAATGGCGAGCGTCGTATGACAGAACTACGAGGTCATCAGCCCATTAGTTTGCAGATGGCGGCCATGTATGTGTGCAAATTGATTTCCCCTATCAATTCAAACACGGTGAAACCTAATTGAACGAAATTTGGTATAGAGGTAGCCCTAGCAAAGGGCACTCCAGTGTCATGTTTTATATTGCCGCCATCTTGACGAAAACGTAATGGCGGCCATCCTAATGTTAAAAGCTTGAATCAAATTACGACCAACCTAATCAGCTGATCTCTACCAAATTTTGCAACAACATGCCTTTATGTATAGAGGATCTTTTGACCACACTACAAGGTTATCAGGCCAATAATGTGCGGATAGCGGCCATGCATGTGTGCAAATCGATTTCCCCTATCTTTTCAAACACGGTGATACCGAATGGAACGAAGTTTGGTACAGAAGTAGCACTAGCAATGGCCACCTCAGCGTCATGTTTTATATCGCCTTCATCTTGACGGAAACGGAACGGCGGCCATCCAAATATTAAAAGCTTAAATCAAATTACGACCAACCCAATCATTTGATCTCTACCAAATTTGTCAACAACATACCTTTATGTGGGAGACATCTTTTGACTGAACTACAAGGTCATCAGCCCAATAGTTTGCAGATAGCGGCCATGTATGTGTGCAAATTGATTCCCCATATCAATTCAAACATGGTGAAACCGAATTGAATGAATTTTTTTACAGAGGTAGCACTAGCAAAGGACACTTAATATTCATGTATAATATCCGTATAGCCCGTTGTATTTCAAGAAGCTACTACAACCAACATTCAATTATAATCCTTGAAAAGGACAAAGAGTTATAACAATACCCATGCATTTAGGAGAAAGTAGGCTATACATTCTTTACCGAACACCTTGTTTTGTTATTAAATTTTAACAAAAAGTCTTAGCATATCTTTAAGCCCGTATTACACGACACTCGCCGGCAAGGAAGCTGCTGTGATCGCTGGTACAAAATCCTGTATGATACTGTTTTCTTCGTCAGTACACCTGCTTGTATGACCGAAGTGTATCACACGCTAGAATTTTGTACGCTAAGTTGCATGAAATAAAACCGAAGGGCTGTCGTTTGAGGGCATTATGTGCAGTTCTGTCGCCTTATTAACGCAAAGCGGTCGCGAAACTTGCTTCAAGTAAATTAGAAAACATGCCAGGTACTGAATGAATGCATTCCAATCAGTTTTTAAGATCTAACTGTATGTATGTCTACCCCTTATTATTCCCGTTTTCCAACGGGGTCGGGGGTGAGATGCGATGGAAGTCTTTGTGGCGATGGTTTTTACGGCCGGATGCCCTTCCTGACGCCAACCTCATGAGATGAGTTAATGAGAGATGAAATGAATGATGGTGAATGAAACTGGGCAAGGACGTGGAAGGAAGCGGCCGTGGCCTGTCGGAAGGTACCGTCCCAGCACTTGCCTGGTGTTGAAAATGGGAAACCACGGAAAACCATTTCAAGGACGGCCAACGGTGGGGCTCGAACCCACGCGTCTACCGAGTCAGCAGAGAGCTTGGCCCCATGACCTAATGCTGCGCTTTAGCCAGCGTAGCCACTACTGTCGGTAGTTTTTAAGATCTAACTGTAATAATTGAATATTTTACCATACGCGTTAATAAGAAGCGCAATAAAAACCTCCAGAGTGTGTTGGAAATGTGTGCAAGTGTTATTGCGTCCGCTCGCTCTTTCGAAGATCCCGGGTTCAAGACTATCCAACGGCAGATTTATTAAATTCTTTTTAACTATCTTATTATACCCTCTCTACCTCGTACAGCAAGATTTCAACTTGGTTTTGTTCACTTTATCTACGAAGACGATAGGGAAAGTTATTTTCTTGTATCATTTAAATGGTTATTTTCCTTAAATACTGTTCAATTTTTTTTCCTATTTTACCCTCCAGGTTAGGTTTTCCCACGGACTTAGCGAGAGATCCCATCATTACCGCCTCTACGGGAAGTGTCCTGGAGCTTGAAACATCTCGTCAGGGGGATACAACTGGGGAGGTTGGACCAGCACCTCGTCCAGGCAGCCTCACCTGCAAAACGAACAGGGTCCTCTTGAGGGGTGGGAAGGGAGGGGAATATCGGGAGGGACAGGCTAAGAAGCGGGAAGGAGGCGGCCGTGGCCGTACGGTAGGTAACATCCCGGCATTTGCCCGAAGGTTAAGTGGGAAACCACGGAAAACCACTTTGAGGATGGCTGAGGTGGGAATCGAACCCCCTCTACTCATTTGGACCACCCGAGGCTGAGTAGACCCCGTCCCAGTCCTCATACCACTTTTCAAATTTCGTGGCAGAGCCGGGAATTGAACCCAGGTCCTCCTGGGTGGCAGATAATCACGCTGACTACTACGCAACGGAGGCGACTCTGTTCGTGATAATTAGAATTTTAATAGTTCAATATTTATAATAATATGACACGTTCTGTAATTACTGCCTTGCTGAGAGGCTCAGCGGTAACGTTCTCGCTTGCTGTGCCCAAGGTTGCAGGTTCTTATCCTGGCGCAGTCAGCTGGCATTTGAGGGTGTGCAAATGCGAGGGAGCCGTGTCAGTAGATTTACTGGCACGTTGAAGATCCCCTTCGGAGCAAAATTCCGGCACTCCGGCGTATTTAAAAGCCAGAGCAGTTAAAAGGGACGTAAAACCAATAATGTTATAATTATCTGTATTTACTGTATGTTTGGGGCAGATGACCTCGAAGTTCCGTCCCTTAAAACCTCACTAACTAACTATTACTCTATGTGTATAGCAAGCGCTTTTCGCACAGACGCCGTTGAAAGAAATTATAGTTTCGGTCTGATGTATTTATTCGTGAGCCTACCCACATAACAAATCTATTTGTTATGTGGGTCGTCTGAGTAAGTCAGAGTTTTCCTTTAAACAAAGGTGGTCAAAATTTCGAACACTTGCTACCTTGAAAATACAGGATACCTTGCTTTCGTTCTACAGATAATTATGTAGTCCAACCTGGCTGCGTACCATCGGATAAGTATGGTCCTTTTGAGGACCAAATAAAAAATCACTCGATGGAACAGATAGATATGCGTCCATAATACATCCACAATAAACCACATTAAGCAAAAAAAAATGTACTAGTTCTAGGTTCGAACCTACTACAACGCGACTTCATTGACGCTACTCTAGCAATTCTTGAATTAGCCACCATAGCTACCGAGAACCGAGGAGTGTATTGCTGGCACATATTGAATCTATTCGTTGACACTTCCTGTCCAAACGTAAGAAGGTGTTATTCGGAGCTCTGATCGTTTCAATCATGCATTATATTTGAGGCCATTGAATGAACACTGCCAATATTGATTTATACTATATTCGCGAGGATGTACTCAACGCTAAAGTTGTACAATGGACGTAAAGGAGCAGGTACTGATGTTTTTAGGATGACTGTGATATACGCGTTAGTTGGGTTGCCTTCCTCCAAAAAAAATAAGGGGCTGGTGGACCACACTGTATATATATATATCAGTTTCTTGTGGACACGTTAACCGCCGTAATTTTGCACCAACCACTTTGAATTTTTTACATAATATGTATCCCTATAAAATCACGGTCGAGTTCGTTAATGGGCAAAATCGGTCGAAGGGGGTGAAAATGGCGGGCTTTTTTCGAAAAAGTGAAATTTCGCTATAACTCTCTTAATACGTGAAATATAGAATCCATTCAACGTTCATAATATGTGTCGGATAAGTGCCAAAAATATATGTCAAATAAGTTCTTTGATAGCACCAACCATTGACCAAAGGGGTGGAAAAAAGTGGGTTTTTCGGGAAACATTAATCATATCTCTCTTAATAGGCACAATATCAAAACCGTACAAAATGGAAAATATTCCCCTAATAATTACCTAAAACTTTTGTCTGAAAGAATTTTTGATATGACCCACCATTACGCCAAGGGATGAGGAAAATGATTTCGGAATTTAAAAAAATGCCAAGGGCCATCAGAGGTTACCATAACAACGCTTTTAAATTGATAAGGGATGATCTATCAGAGGTTGCCAAGACAACGCCACTGACGAGATCACATTAATTTTTAGCCTACTTTTCACACTTTTCAAAAATGAGGAAAAAGTAGACTTATAAGATATATTCGGGAAAATGTGTCTGTCCTTCTGTCTGTCTATCTGTCCTTCTGTCTGTCTGGCTGTGTGTGTGTCCACCCCCCCCCCCCCCTATCAAATCCTAAACGGCTGCAGCAATCGAAACCAAATTTAGTATGAGTAAAGAGGTATACCGGAATATCTCAGGCCCATATTTGAAAAAGATGCCAGTGCTACCAACTGCTAAAAAAACGCACTAGAAAATTGAGCTCCATGTTGGATATCTTGGAAGGTATACATGGGAGCTATTCTAAAATTGGCACACATGTAGATAATACTATTTCAGTTTAATTTCCAGGTGGCCATACATGACAGCGTTGCCAAAATAATTTTAAGCCTTCTGATAAGTCCAATTTTTAAATGCATATAACTTCTACACTATCAATTGGATTTCAACCAAATTTCGTATGTAATATGTGTACATAAACATATATGACTGAGTGTATTCTTAAGATCCACCAGGGCTGCCAACTGTTAATAATTGCTCTCTATTTTGTATCCAAATATATCAGAAAGTATGCAAGCCGACAGCTTTAAACTATGCACACGTAAATTACCCGACATTTTACATTAATTTGGAGTAACTTATATACGTCAGTTCTACCAACATGATTCTAAGCCTGCTGATAGGACCAATTTTTAAATACATGTAACTTCTATACCAACAAATGGATTTCATCCAAAATTGGCACAAAAAGATATAATATTTCAGATTATTTCTGACCAGCACTCGCATGACATTGTTGCCAACATGCTTTTACGTGTACTAATAGATCCAATGTCTAAATCCAAGTAACGTCCTTTGGACTTCAACCACATTTTGTATTCTGTACCTTAGGAGATGGAAGTAAGAATATATTCAGTCACCAGAGCTGCCAACTGTATGCTCTATTTGGCTACATTATGCCTAGTATACCTTATTTCGAACTAATTAAGACATTTCGATATTGCCCACTTAATTTCGTCATTATTCTAGATAGGTTCATATACTGTAGATTAATCTATGGCATGAATCTTAATTTTAAGAAAAGTAGGCTCTTTAGTCCGTCACGGAACTTCTTGTTCCATCTGACTATGAGGGAAGCGGCTAACTGGTAGCATGCTGAACTTCTATGCCCAAGGTGCTGGTTCAAAGCCGGCCAAAGTCGCCGGATTTTCTAAGAGCGCTAAAAATCCGTCAGCATGCTTTCCTTCGGAGGGGAAGTTACAACATTCGTTGCAAGTCGCTGGTTGCGGTGGTATCTAGCAGCCAAGTTCACAGCTAGGTGTCGTTGACGTTAGTATTTGGTACAAAATTAGGTACTACTACTTAAAATTGACCGTCTGCAGACCTTACCTGATTTACAGACTAATACAGTCATCACAAATAACACCGTTTATCAGACAGATTCTACACACACCCAATGTACACGGGGTTACATGACCACCTTGTCGCAGCCCCTAAACTGAGGAACCAACCAACATCTCTGCGGGAGATAAAATTTTGCGTGAAGAAGTAACAGACTGTTAGATAGTTACACATTAGTTCCAAACCTTGCATAAGGACAGTGTGATCACAAGTATAAAAATTAACCCCAAATGACAAGAAGGTTACCATCCCCATAAGACAGTAAAATGTTAAAAGTATGCATAGAAAGACGAAAAAATGTTAACTAACCTCCAATTGTAAAATACTTTCTCGCAATAAATGAGGTCTGATCCTCCTACGAAAACCTGCATATTTTGCCTATTATAGCCTATCCCCTAGTTTGCCCGGTGAAATCTACCTCCGCCTTCCGGCGTGCCGAGAGGAATTTTTGGTTTTGTGTTTGCTTTGTGCTTTTGCTTTTCTATTTTATTTTTGTTTTCTTTCTTGGTTTTGGTTTTGTATTTGTTTTCTGCTTTTGCTTTCTTTAAATTATACTTTGTGTTTCTAGTTTTATGTTTTCTGCTTTTGCTTTTGTTTTTGAATTTTGCTTTTTGCTTCGTGTTTTTTGTTTTTGTTTTCTGTAAAATCAAAACAAAATAAAATAAAATAAACAAAATTAAAATATAACAAAACAAAATAAAATAAAACAATATAAAACAAAAACAAGATAAAATAAAACAAAACAAAATAAAACGAAATAAAACGAAACAAAATAAACAAAACAAACTCAAAATATATAAAACAAAATTAAATTAAATTAAATAAAACAAAATAAAATTAAAAAATAAATTTAAATAAATTAAAATAATTTAATAAATAATTTTACGACATGATCCTTATTCACAAATGGATTAAACGAGTTTTGCAACTGGACGACTCATATGTTAAACAGATTACCTCGGATGTAAGGTGTGGTAGTTATGTAGAGATGAAACGTTCAGCTCAGAACGAGGAGATAAGAAGGGATAAGAAGTAAGCCTAAGACAACCCTGAGGTTTCAACGAATTCGCGAGTCTAGTAATACCAGACCAACTATTATAACGATAGTGAGGAATTAATGCTTAAGTATGCAGAGTGATAATGTCCACCATAACTCGAACTTACTACGTCTTCAACGTGTAGAGCAAGATACGAACATAAGTTACTGTAGAATAACAAGACGAAACAAAATTGGTTGATGTCTTGATCTAGATAGAATTTATGAGAGTAATGGGCCCCTTAAAGACTGCTTTATGGGGACTGCTTGAGTGGCTCACTTCACAGACCAAGATGAGTTATGGTCTCTGGTTTGCATCTGTTCACCTGCATCAACGTTTCCAATTGACACACACACACACACACACACACATTATAAACAACAATAAAGAGGTGCGCTGCGCATATGAATGAGGTAAGTGAAGGTCTCGCCATAAATTATTCTAACGACATGATATTTTGAAATATCTGGTACTATACAGGGTGGGTATAGGTAGGTGGGAACATACGATTCGTCAGAAAAAAGTCTTGGTTTAGGAGAAAACAGGGGGAAATGTTCGCCGAATTCGGCCACACCGCTAGTAAAACTGAATGTACGTGAACCGAGGAACCAGAACACGAGACATGAAAATTAGTTTTGTGTTTAAATATCAACAAATCTGAGAAACATAAACAAAAATGTTGAAGTTCCTCCGCTACACTGAGATACTGTACATCGAATCCTGGATATGCTATTATTAGCCTATTTATTATTATTATTATTATTATTCGTAAAACTCAGCAATTTCTTTGTTATGCCGTGTCTTGTGAGGGGTTTCCCCTAGGAACACCAAGCTGGCTCTTGGTGTCCGCGCCCGGACCCCCACAGGAGTAGCGAACAGTGCACTACCTCCTTTCTTATGAAGCGCACGTGCGCCTCTTAACTGCGAGAGCTAAGAACTCAAGCACCCTTTCACGCCATTTCCCTGGGTCAAAATTTTTCCCGTTTTCAACTTCGGATTTACTTGAAACCTTGGCATTCATGAAGTTTCCCCTTTAGTGGGATGCGCTCCTTAATGTCATTTAAAGTAATCCTCTCTTCCTCGCTCGGAAGTGATGGGCTCCTTCTCAGCAACGCTGTACAGCATTCCCCGGAGCGGCTAGTTGGTGGGCCATGTCTTATTTCCCCGTACAAATACAAACCGGTATAAAATAAGTGAATTAATTTCATACAGCATACCTCTTTTTGATGTATAAGGATTACAACGCGACCAAGAACTACCTTTTCCAACCACCCCGAGCCTAGAAAAAGTTACCTTACAGAAATAATAACAACTTTCTTTCTCGGACAAACAAAATTTTTAAAATCAATAAACCAGTTATATAACTTTCCAATGAATATTGTCTTAACATTTGGATTCGATCTGATGACGGATTTGTGAGATAATAATTCTTAAATGTGACGCATCGTTGAAACACGCTTAAAAACGGGCACTTTATGTGTTCCAACTGCGATAAAAATATTAAAATATAAATTTAAAATCCCAAACCTACATGAACTAACGTAAAATAGAACGAAGAAAATGATGATGTTTCTGGAGTTTATGTAGGTCAATTGGTTATTTCACAAACAACCTTCAAACTCGAGTGCACATAATATTTTGGTCGACAGTAGTATGGAAGCTCTGATGTCAAGTTTTATAGTTTTGAGATGATTATTATTGTAACGGTAGAGTGACAGCGACGTTAATCAGCTCTAATACGTATTATAGGCGTATTATGGAGGAATGTAATGTTCATTGAATGAAGTGGTAAGGCTTTTTAGAGCAGAGTTGTTTAGTGGAAGCTCTAATACGTAGTGCAGACGTATTATAGAGGAAAATATAGCAGTATAAAATAGTGTTGTTGTAAGAAGGAGTGTGGAGTTATATACATTTATTTTAATTGACCTACAGTCGAAATGACGGGAGAGTTGGCGGGAAAATGTTGTGAAATGATTATAAACTATTGGTTTGTTATTTCTATTAACATGATTAACATGATTTTGACAATATTTACGTGTGAGCTTAGCTTAATTGTTCGGCCATACGAGTTCAGATTTGAAATAGACTACAAAAAATGTAGCGACGGTAAAATAAACATTAAGATAATTTAAGCAGCGTTAATTAATTCAGAATTAATATTAACAAATATTAATAAATATAATAATAACGCAAGTAGCATTAACGAACAATTAATAAGCATAAACAAATATTAATATACAACAATAAACAACTAATTAGAATGAATAAATACTAATTGACATTTATAATAATGAATGTTTGAATTTTAATAATTATTAAATAATTATTAACAATAATTTTGGAAATATTATTGGGATCTTCAACAATAATTTTTATTTTGAAATAGTATTTGATTAACCGAAGGTTAATTGTTATGAGAAAGGCAATTGGAAGAACAGTAAGAAATGATAAATATTTTACATTATCGATGTTCGATAATATTGCCGCAAGAAGTCGTTTGACAGTTCATTACTTTATTGAAGGTATTTTGTAAATAATGTAAATTATATTATTGAATTTTATAAGAATGAGAAGGAGGAGATGATATTAACGTAGTGTGTTTAATAATACAGTGATGTATTTATTCTTCAATTGAGCGATATACGTGAAGAGTGTCAGGACGTCAGTAAACAGCTGATCGGTTGATAATAGTGTCAATATAAGCTGTAGCTTCTGAAGTCTGACTATATAATCGGAGTTTCATATATAGAGTAAAAGAAGTTTATGTTAAATTGAAATAATATTTTAACAATATTATATCATCATATCTTTATTTCAAACTCTGAAACAGCTGATCGTGTTTACTTTTGAGAGGAGTTGTGGATTATAATGTCATATGGACATAGGATTGCTGAGTTTATTTACTGGCCGTGGTGGCCAATATACCATCTTTTTTGGAAGCCTTCATAGGGAGGTGATGGCTGCTTGAGCATTTAGTTCTCGTAGTAAAGTGGCGTAGGTGCTCTTCATAAAAAGGGAGGTAGCGCGCAGTTCACTACTCCTGTGGGGGTCCGGGCGGGGACACCAAGAGCCCGCTGATGAGCCAGCTTGGTGTCCTAGGCGTAATCCCACACAAGACACGGCACAAACCAAGAAGAATTGCCGAGTAACGTTTCATTTATTTGAATTTTCTTATTTGAAAAGTGTCTCTATTACCACATTAATTTAACTTATTTTAGGGTTTGAGTTTTCTTTGATTACATTTAAACTGTACTGTAATTGTTATTTTAAATACATATAATTGTTCGTTCTTATAAACAGACTTACGTGATTTATATGAGTTATGCAGAGAGATTGTGTTGTGAATGGATTAAGGTTTAGGAAAGCCCATTGCTATGTCCCATTTGCCCCTTGAACCGTAAGTTTCTCGTATTCTTCACTTACTCGATCGGTTTGCCCAGCACATTATTTTCCATAACACACTCGGATGACTTCGGTACCCTCATGTAGTACTAGTCGGTAGGATTTTTAGGTTTTTCTAGCCGGGGACCTTCAAGATTATACGATCCAGCTGATCTTCGGATACAACAAGTGTCTCTTCATGGTTATTGGGTTAGAGCACCATCCCGGCATTTGCCTGGAGCAGAAGAGGGAAACCACGGAAAACCACGTCCATGATAGCTGAGGTTGAAATCGAACCCACCTCTTCTAAGTTTTTCCTCACGAGTGTAGCCTACCCCATTCCAGCCCTCAGAACAGAACTAAATTTCTTGGCAGAGCCGGGATCGAACCCGAACCTCCGCGGTGACAGCCAAGAATGCTAGCCACTAGAGGAAGGAGAAGAAGAAATGGAGGAAATGAAGGACAGGGAAAATTAATACCATTGTTGTTGTTGCTGTTTTTAATTTGTTTTAGAGACTTGGGGACACCTAACGAAACGCAGATTCTCACGGAAAGGAGTCGCTTCTGGTCTCAAGTGTTGTGGTTGATCATGATTCATGTGGGTACTAATTACACAAGATAACCTTCAGTTGAATCCTCAGCTTCCCGCATGCGCAGTTGTAAGACGTGATGAAATTCGAGCGAGGTCAAGCGATTTCTAAGAAATGATTGGTTGTTCAGTTTCTCGATATCAAGATCAGCTTGTGGCGCCACACAGGTGTGTTTAGAAACTAGTCTCGTTGTAAACAAACTTATGGACTTCACCTGAAGAGAAATTGATTAACCACCGATATCGGGCGTTGTGTAATGATGTGGTCGCCACTCCCTGTATTTTCAGTTAAGTGAATTAAAGCTTGAGACACCTTCGATTGTTTATCTCTTCAAAGTAACTGGTAGCGCCTGGTCTGCCCGACGAAGCGACGGCGGGTGACGACAACGACAGAGACGTAAACGCATTTTAGGTAGATTTCATTAGAAAGCTACCTAAGCCAATGGGGCACTTCTAATACAAGGAATCATTCATATAACAACACGGAATGGTTTAGTCTTTTATGAAGTACAGTAGGCTATATAATTATTATTATGTGAAGCTGTCCGTAAAAATACTTTATGGCCAGTGGCGCAACTACGGGGGGGGGGGGGGAGGGGGTGATTAGGGGGATCAATAAACCAAAGAGCCAAATAATTTAAAAAACGTATTTGGCTGACATTTTTATTTTGAAAAAAAAAAAAAGGATTGTTGAAAAACGATTGGATTATGCACGTTTATAATTTGAGATCATTAATTTAATCTTTACTTGTGTAAAATAATTAGTGTTAGAACTACCACAACAGTTGCTGTTCATATCCGAGCTTTTGCACATTGAGAGGTGCAAATAAAACGTATCAAATGTTATCGAGATCAAACCTGAAAACGTAGGTTTGCTTTCATTGATTGTCTTATTTTTTCCCCAGCAAAAAGCAAAAAGAAAAAAAAAGACCATGACCAAAACAGAAAGCAAATATCCAAAACAAAAGCAAATGCAGAAACACATAGCAAAAAACAAAATTCAAAAAAAATGCACAAGCAGAAAACAAACGCAAAACCAAAAACAAGAATACACAATGCAGAATTCAAAATTCAAGAACAAAAGCAGAAAACCAACACATTAAAAAAAGAGAAAAATTCAAAAACAAAAGCAAAGAAAATAAACACAAATCTAAAAACAAAGAGCAAAAAGCAAAATTCCAAAACAAAAGCAAAAGCAGAAAACAATCACAAAACCAAAAACAAAAAGTAAAATTCCAAAACCAAAGGAAAATCAGAAAAATAACACTAAACCAAAACGAAAAAACACAGTGCAGAAAATAAATTCAAAAGCAAAAGCAGAAAAGAAGCAAAAAATCAAAAACAAAAACAAAAAAGAAAAAAGAAAAAACAAAAGTAAAAACAGAAAACAAACACAAAATCAAAAATCAAAAATGCAAAATTCAAAAACAAAAGTAAAAACAGGAAACAAAATAAAAAATGAAAACAAAAAAGCAAAATTCAGAAACAAAATCCAAAGCAGAAAACAAACACAAAATTATATGACACAAAGCATAATGATAAAAGTAGATAACAACAAACACAACATCGAAAACGCAATTACTTCTGATTTGACTCCACTCATCCCCCTCCAAAAGCAAATCCTAATTACGCCACTGTTTATGACAAAGGTTATAGTTCAGACCGAGCCGTCAATATTATTGTATAATAGTCCATTGACTCCAAAACATCTGCTGACTTTCTTCATGTTGAAATAGTCCTTAAAATGTACTTCAAATTTAATTTTAGTCAACTAGGCCTATATTGTAGTATTTTTGTATTGAGAAACACGTAGATATTGTCATTTTATTTTAAAATCGTGTGAATTTGTAAGGATATCCATTTATTTTATTACATTTTAATTAATTAATTAATTAATTAATTAATTAATTATAATTTATTATAAACCTAAGATTTGCTGAAGATGATCACACCGTAGACTGAACATGTACAATAATTGAATAGATGGGTACCATGCCGCGGCTTCCGGAAAATTTCAACACATCTTTGCGTCTCGCATCCTCCAGACCCCGAAACACAGTCAGTTCAAAAGTTTTATAATTTGTAGGCCTATCACTTTCTTGTGGACACGATAACTATCACCAATCACTTTTAAACGTATACACATAATCGTGTCCACAAGAAAGTGATCTAACGCCTACCTCATGTCTCCCTGGCATCGGGAGAGCGTGGGTTCGAATCCCACCTCAGTCATCCTGAAAATGGTTTTCGTGGTTCCCCATTTTCACCACCAGGCAAATGCCGAGACGGTTCCTTTCAATAGGTCCACGGCCGATTTCCTTTCATAATCCCTACCCTGACCCGTCCTGAAAAGAAAAATACATGGTCATTGGCTGCATTAATAAAATGTTTATAATATATCCAATTAAAATCACGGTCGAGATCGTCAATTGGCAAAATCGGAACAAGGGGGTTGAAATGGGGGGCCTTTTCGAAAAAGAAATAAAGAAAGAAATATCACCATAACATTCTTAATATGTGAAATATTTCACGGCAAATGGATTTGAATGGCTGTCTGTGATTGGCTGGTTAGAGTGATTTCACTTCTGACCGCTAGATAGTTCTAGCGTAGCTCTGAAAAGTAAAGTCGGAAGTAACGGTGGCATCTCTGTAACTTACACCTAACTTAACTTATGGACTGGAAGAAGAAAAGACAAAAGTAGGGGGGAAAAAGTGAAGGAAAAAAAAAACGATTGGTAAAAGAAATGCCCTCAACTCTCCAAGAATCAGGAGTGAGGGACTTGGAAGGAAGGAGAGCCATGAAAGGCAGACAGAATAGGGAAAGAGTAGTTGGTCCGCCCTAAAGTCAATGGAAATTTGGGAAAAACTGACCCAGCTCAGGAATTCCTCGTGGTCGCCAACTCCCGAACTCACCAGTTTCTTAAGTATGTGGTAAAACCTTGACGTGAAACTTATAGCCTCATTTTTAAGATGGAAGTTTAATGGAGAGAGCGGTTGAAATTATTAGCCTATAATGAAATTGTTTCTGCGAAGCGATATCTGAATATTGGCAATATTGGAGCCAGGCGGTCAAATAGTTCTAGGAACTCTGTCTACAACAACATGAGCACAGTGGAAAAATCCAAGAGTAGCCCAAGCGAAAACAGGATTAATGATGAGATACTTTCTCCGTATTATAGCACTATGTAGGGTACCTCGTTCAAATAGTTGAGTTCGCCTCCTAACTATCTTAGCTGTCAACATAGACGCCCGGGTTCGATTCCCGGCGCTTCCAAGAAAGTTAATTCTGGTGTGAAGGCTGGAACGGGGTACACTCAGCCTGGTGCAAAATTGAGAAGAGGCGGGTTCAATTCCTACCTCAGCCCATCCTAGAAGTTGTTTTCCGCGATTTTCCACTTCTACTCCAGGAGAATGCCAGGATGGTACCTAACGTAAGGCCACGGCCGCTTCCCACCCATATCCTACCTCAATTGCAAAACACATACTAGTACAGACATCACAGTGACGCTGGTTATACGACAAATTCTACACATACCCATTTTAAATCAACTTCACCACTGTAACCAACCACTATAAAGCGTAGGCCTAAACAACAGAAAGCGATCTCAGATTGGTACCATCTCCTTCTCCTTGACACAGAACAACTACCGCGCATGCGCCAAACAGCGATTACAGCGATGCCCCGCAACATATATTAACGGAGTTTACTTTCTGGACGTGCCTAGTATTCATTGAGGCGCGATATTGTAATATTTCTGTTGTTGCCATCTGTTGACTTTATAGAATGCGTAGGCTCTATATGTTTACCATTTTATTCTGATAATGATTATACGTATTGTCTATATGTTTATTTGATGAACATCCGCCTTGTCAAAACTAAAGATGTAATACTGTATTTATAAAAGACGTACATGTTTCGGTATTACATCGATACCTTCTTGGTTGGTTGGTTCCTCAGTTTATGGGCTGCGACAACGCGGTCATGTAGCCCCGTGTACTTGGGGTGTGTGTACAATCTGTCTGATAACCGGTGTTAATTGTGATGGCTGTACAGACAGACTGCAACTTAGAATTTTTCAAATAGTTCCTACTTTTGCCGCCAAACGCCACCGTCAGCGACTACTAGGCCTAGTTCAGAACTTAGCAACCAGGCGCCACCGCAGTCGGCTCTTGGCAACGGACGTAGAAACCTAAGAGCGTTGTTTACATTCTTAACCTATCCAATTTAGCTTCACACAGGTGTAATTAGTGGAAGGTTCTTTAACATGCCATAAATCTATGACATGGGACCGCCGGCTTTACTTCCCTTCCGAGGGATTTTTAACGCTCTTAAAAACTCCGACGGCTTCGGCCGGGTTTGAACCCGCTATCTTGGGCATAGAAGCTCAGCATGCTACCAACTACGCCACCGAAGCCGCTTCGATACCTTCGTCAGCGTATAAACTACAATAATACATTTAAGGGGGAACATACTGCTTAAGGGGCCAAAACAAAAACGATTTTAATATCGGAACTGTGCCTGTCATAAATAAAGTTTAAAATTTTCAAAATTCAATTCATACCTATTTTTATCCATTTTTCAAAATTTGGTTCTTGCATTGAGCTGACCTTCACCGTTTCCCTCATATCTCCAATGTTTATAGGAACATTTGGATTTTTTAAAAGTAAATGTTAAACCTTTGGTTACAAAATGGAACTCACTCTAACCTTTGGGACTTGAATTAGATTTACTATGAAACGTTAAAAATATTTTTTGAGTTTTCTCAGAATAGAAATGAAAAAAAAAACGCTAAATGGATTAATAATGTGGAAATGTTTGAGATCAATTTGTAGATGCCGGTTTAACCCCAATTTAAAAAAGCAAAGTGCTAACATTCCTATAAGAATAGGAGATATGCGGAAAACGGTGACGGTTAGCACAAAGCAACAACCAAATTTTGAAAAATGGATAAAAATAGTTACGATTTGAATTTTTATTTTATTTTACACTTTGCTTCTAATAACTAGATGTGTGTTTCCTGGGAAATGTATATAATTTCTGTAAAGAATCTATGACAGGCTCATTTTAGGTAGATTTCATTAGAAAGCTAACTATTGCAATGGGTACCATGTTTCGACTTCCGGAAAATTTCGACATATCTTCGTGTTTCACATCCCCCAGACCCCAAAACCACCGTCAGTTCAAAAGTTTATATATAATTTATGTATATATGTATCTATCTATATATATATATCAGTTTCTTGTGGACACGATAACTGCCGTAATTTTGCACCAATCACTTTCAATTTTTTACATAATATGTATTCCTATAAAATCTCGGTCGAGTTCGTTAATGGGCAAAATCGGTCAAAGGGGGTGAAAATGGGGGGCTTTTTTTAGAAAAAGTGAAATATCGCTATAACTCCCTTAATACATGAAATATCGAATCCCTTCAAAGTTCATAATATGTGTCGGATAAGTGCCAAAAATTTATGTCAAATAAGTTTTTTGATAGCACCAACCATTGACCAAAGGGGTGGAAAAAAGTGGGTTTTTCGGGAAACATTAATCATATCTCTCTTAATAGGCACAATATCAAAACCGTACAAAATGGACAATATTCCCCTAAAAATTACCTAAAACTTTTGTCTGAAAGAAATTTTGATATGACCCACCATTACGCCAAGGGATGAGAAAAACGATTTCGGAATTAAAGAAAATGCAAAGTGCCATAAGAGGTTACCATGACAACGCTTCTAAATTGATCAGGTATGAGCTCTCAGAGGTTGCCAAGACAACGCCATTGACGAGATCACATTCATTTTTAGCCTACTTTTCACACTTTGCAAAAATGAGGAAAAAGTAGACTTATGAGATCGATCCGGGAAAATGTGTCTGTCTGTCTGTCTGTCCTTCTGGCTGGCTGGCGGTGTATGTGTGTGTGTGTGTGTCCCCCCCCCCTATCAACTCCTAAACGGCTGCAGCAATCGAAACCAAATTTAGTATGAGTAAAGATGTATACCGGAATATCTCAAGCCCATATTTGAAAAAGATGTCAGTGCTACCAACTGCTAAAAAAACGCATTAGAAATTTGAGCTCCATGTTGGATATCATGGAAGGCATACATGGGAGCAATTCCAAAATTGGCACACATGTAGATAATACTATTTCAGTTTAATTTCCAGGAGGCCATACATGACAGTGTTGCCAAAATAATTTTAAGCCTTCTGATAGGTCCAATATTTAAATGCACATAACTTCTTCACTGTCAATTGGATTCCAACCAAATTATGTATGTAATATATGCACATAAGCAGGTATGACTGAGCGTATTCTTAAGAGCCACGAGGGCTGCCAACTGTCAATAATTGCTCTCTCTACTTTTTATCCAAAATACCAATATATTAGAAAGTATGCATGCCGACAGCTTTTAACTATGCACGCGTATAGTACCTGACATTTTACATTAATTTGGAGTATCTTATATACGTCAGTTCTACCAACATGATCCTAAGCCTGCTGATAGGACCAATTGGATACCTATCAGTAGAAAGGTGCTAAGTGCCATTTTTTGAAAAAAGCCGTTTATTTGCTTGAATGGCTCTGAGCGATGTAGCATTACATATCAAAAGGGCTAACTCCTCAGTGGTTTCGAAGGACCTTCCAAGAGCTTCACAAGATGGCACTAGTGGTAAGTTCTGCAGCTCTTTCAGAAGAAAGGTGCAATGTGCCAAATATTTGTTCTCATTTCCCTCCAATATGTGCATCGTTGACAGAATTGTTCAAAGAACTTAGAATACTCAATTATGAGCAGTTCGTACTGGTGGGAACCTGTGTACGGATAGCACAGTTTGTTTCCTGTTGGACACGCGACTTTGCCGGGCATTAGTCTCGCAAAATCTCGAAAACTACTGCTCCGATTTCAGTGAAAATTTTACAATTTGTTCTCATTATGGTAGACAGTGTTTAGAAAGTGGTTTGAACGAAATCGAATTGGCAGTATTTTTTAATTAATTTACATTAAAAAGCCACGCCAATATTGAATCTAATAACTTGACGGACAGATGGTGACACAGTGCATCCACTTCAAAATATTCTGTGAGCAAAGATAACATCCCATACCATACCCTTTGATCAATAAGTGCAATAAAATAATACTTAACGTAACAGAATCATACTGTATAATCCAGTTAAAGCATATTAAAGTATGTTATAATAATATTGCATTTCCCGTTAATGTGTTTCGACCAACATATCTAATGTGAGAACGTACTACTAATGGAAAGGATGTCAATATTGTCAAGTTCTCAAGGTAAGTTCGATAAATTTGAGTTACTATGAAAACAATTCCGTGTCGTTTTACAGTGTCCATTACATTACTCAAATTCCGTGTCGTTTTACAGGGTCCATTGCAATGCCGAGGAGAGGAAGAGCTGACAGGGGTCGTCGAAGCCAGTTAAATGCGCGGCGAGCTACTGGACGTGCAAACCACACTGATGACCAAAGAGCGACGGATAAGGAAAATAGTCGTATGGGCATGTCTGACTTACGTTCGAGAGCGACTGAAAATGAACGAACAGCGAATAGATTCAGAATGCAATGAGTTCGTGAATATCAAACACAACGCCAGCGAGCACGACACAATGGGCATGACCGATTGCGCCGACGCGATGCTCCTATGAACCTGGAACGTCAGTTGACCGAATCAAAGGAGCTCATTCGCGTGTTTTTTCCAAACGTAGCGCAGAACTTCAAAAACCATAATTGGCTGAGCGAAGGAGCCATATTGGCAGAGAAAAATAAAGATCCCAACAAGTCCATTCAAAATTTCATTCCGGGACAGTTGTTTTCCTTCAAATCGGTTGACTCAGTTATCAACCTGGATGAGGTAGTCAGCCATCTCACAGAATTTTTGAATTCACTGGAATTGCCTGGATTACCACCTCACAATTTGCAAATGAAAGTAGGCTCATCATCATGTTGCGTAACATCAATCAACTTCGACTATGCAATGGAACACGACTGGCTGTGGAAAAGCAAATGAACAACGTCATCGATGGAGAAGTTGTTTTGATTCCGCACATCACAATGATTCCACCGGACGTGCCATTCGATTTTTAACGGTTGCAATTTCCCATGCTTCTGGCCTTCGCAATGACCATCAACAAATCACAAGGTCAGTCGTTGGAAATTTGTGGAATTAACTTGGAGTTTCCGTGTTTCATGCATGGACATCTGTGTGTCACGTGTTTGCGTGACGGAAAGCCGTAATCTTTGTTTAATTAGCACGTAGCACATTCGTAAAGACTAGTGGACTTTGCACCTTTCACAACTTCTAACATTTCACTCAAACAGAATTCCACAGTTTTCATATTATGAACCTGTATCTGCCCCTGGATAGCAAGGAATACTATATCTGTATGTTATTCAAATTAGAAGAAAAAAATACTCACAAATAAACTGACTAAACACTTTTTACTATAATACTCAATGTTCATAAAAATGGCACTTAGCACCTCTCTACTGATAGGTATCCAATTTTCAAATACATGTAACTTCTATACTGTCAGTTGGATTTCAACCAAATTTCGTATGTGCTATGTGTAATATAACAGATATGACTATAAGTATTCTTATGAGCAATTAGGGCTGCCAACTGTTAAAAATTGTGTCTATATTTTTTACTCTAATATCAATATATCAGAAAGTATGCAAGCCAACAGGTCTATACTTTGCATACGTATAGCACCTGACATTCTAGATTAATTTGGAGTAATTAATATAAGTCAGTGATGCCAACATGATTCTATGCCTGATGATAGCTCCAATTTTAAAATACATATAACTTCTATATTAAAAAAATGGATTTCATCCAAAATTGGCACAAAAATATATCATAAGATTTCCGATTATTTCTGACCAGCATACGCATGACATTGTTGCCAACGTGCTTTTACGTGTGCTGATAGATCCAATGTATAACTCCATGCAACGTCCTTTGGACTTCAACCACATTTTGTATTCTGTACCTTAAGAGATGGAATTAAGAATATATTCAGTCACCAGGGCTGCCAACTGTATTGCTGTATTAGGCTACATTATGCCTAGTATACAGTATTTCGAACTAATTAAGACATTCCGATATTACCAACTTAATTTCGTCACTATTCTAGATAGGTTCATATACTGTAGATTAATTATTGGCATGAATCTTAATTTTAAGAAAAGTAGGCTCTTTAGTTCGGCACGGAACTTCTTGTTCCATCTGACTTTGTGGGAAGCGGCTAACTGGTAGCATGCTGAACTTCTATGCCCAAGGTCGCTGGTTCAAAACCGGCCAAAGTCGTCGGATTTTCTAAGAGCGCTAAAAATCCCTCAGCATGCTTTCCTTCGGAGGGGAAGTTCCAACGTTCATTTCAAGTTGCTGGTTGCGGTGGAATCTAGCAGCCAAGTTCACAGTAGGTGTCGTTGACGGTAGTATTTGGTACAAAATTAGGTACTACTACTTAAAATTGACCTTCTGCAGACCTTACCTGAATTAGAGACTAATACAGTCATCACAATTAACACCGTTTATCAGACAGATTCTACACACACCCAATGTACACGGGGTTACATGACCACGTTGTCGCAGCCCCTAAACTGAGGAACCAACCAACATCTCTGCGGGAGATAAAATTTTGCTTGAAGAAGTAACAGACTGTTAGATAGTTACACATCAGTTCCAAACCTAGCATAAGGACATTGTGATCAAAAGTATAAAAATGAACCCCAAATATGACAAGAAAGTTACCATCCCCATAAGACAATAAAATGTTAAAAATATGCATAGAAAGACGAAAAAAGGTTAATTAACCTCCAATTGTAAAATACATTCTCGCAATAAATTAGGTCTGATCCACCTACGAAAACCTGCATATTTCGCCTATTTTAGCCTATCCTCTAGTCTGCCCGGTGAAATCTACCTCCGCCTTCCGGCGTGCCGAGAGGAATTTTATAATATTGAAATCGATTTTGATTGTATGCGCCCCTTAATTTCGTGTTTATGTAATTCGATCGTTGTCAGCTGTGCGACCGTGTAGAATCTCATTTACTTACTGTTAAGAACAAAAGCAGAATTTAGTCGTGTTCCTGTAGTCCTACATTCTCTGCACTCATACATTGCACACAATAATGTAACATTCCCACAGTTTCATAGAATCGTTATACAGCCTTGTGCATATTATTGTGATCAAGCAGGCAAATTTAGTTATTTTAAGTAATAAAGAGGTACCAACTGTTTCCCGCCAATTCTTAACAACAGCATGGATACCCATTATTGAGATAGGTAATTGTAGTGAATACTCTTATTGCTTGTGTTGGAAAGTTGGAATGTGTTTGTAGCTGATTGAAATGCATCAGTGAGTATATTTAATGTTATAATGGATATCACACCAAAGAAGAGAAGAAGATTATAACCCTCCACGAATTTAGTGGTATGACTCAAGAGACAAATATCACCTGAATCTAATGTACAATAAGTTTGGGTGCTGTTTGTAATAAGGAGGAAAATTGAGAAAGTCTTGCCGATACACAGCAAACAGACAGTAAAGTTTCCACAAAAGAAGATATTTTGGAGCTGTTTTGCATTCATGGTCCCTAAATGTTTGGTTCCTATTGATGGAATGATGAACAGCGATAAGTACATTCCAATTTTAGAGAGAAAAGCTGCCCCAGAACAGAAGAGATTGGCTAAACGTTGAAAAGGCGATTTCCCTTCTCTATTCTCATTAATATGCCTAACACTGTAATGGAATATGCCGGAAAAGCAGCTCGTCACTTCAGGAGAGCATCCACTCCTTGCAGTTACTCGCAACCAATAGCGACTCGGAATTCGTACTGATCTTATATCAATGTAGGGAATGCTTATAGGCTATGCTCTACAGGATTTGAAGTAAGCTAGAATTGTACCATTCGCCTATAGCAGGGGTGGCCAACCTATTTTGAGCTTAAATTGATTTTAATAAAATGAAGGCCCATCTAACTAAATGTATACTAGTAACTATTTTGAATATAAACTACAGTATTTATGACTATTAGAAAAGTATTCAGGTAAGTGTAGGGCTGTATACCGATAATTCAGTTATTCATATAATATATTTTATGTTCGACCCTGACTATTATATGTCAGAAAACTGTACTACAATGAGGCTCATTATAACACTATTTTTCATTATGAAACTGTTTCTCCCACCAATCAGAGCTCAACAAACAGTTGTTTGACCAATTAGATAAGTAGATGCGCTGAGTTCCACGGCCTTCCGATTTAAATTTCACTGCCTGGCCTAGTGTCATAGTAGGGTAATCAAGGAGGCCATGGTCAAATACAAGGCATTCTCTGCGTCTCATGCGCTCTATTCAGTACATAAAACTGGCGAAATCTCGACAGATATTTATGAATATTTATGTTCGAACATAAAATAGTTATAATAATTATCGTCGAACATAACTGTCGTATGCAACTCGCCTATACATACTCGTGTCTTAATTATTGCTATTATAGGCTCGTTGCATAATGTACTATTATACAATTTCTTAAATAGTGTATTATCATTAAAAAAAGCACATTGAATTATTATAGAAATACTCGTTAAAATAGTCTTACTGTCTTGAAGACATGTAATGTTAATTTAATGTGGTTTTTGAACTTGCCTTTCATTTAACAATCTCTCAATAATAGGTATAATTTTTGAAGTGCATCTGTAACAGTTGAACGTAATTTATTCTTAATACCATTCATGGCAGAACACATTTTGCTTTGACGAACCATGCTTGCTTAAAGCCATCTTTACTAACATTAAATGCCTGCACAGCGTAACTTAAGCTGCAATATAGTGTACTGACTACACGAAGAAACAAGAAGTTCCGTAACGAACTAAAGAGCCTACTTTTCTTAAAATTTAAGATTCATGCCAATGATTAATCTATATGGATCTATCTAGAATAATGACGAAATTAAGTTGGTAATATCAAAATTTCTAATTAGTTCGAAATACTGTATATGCTACCTGCCATAATGTAGCCTAATAGAGAACTACAGTTGGCAGCTCTGGTGACTGAATATATTCTTAGTTCCATCTCTTAAGGTACAGAATACAAAATTTGGTTGAAGTCCAATGGATAGCATGGACGTTAAAAGCAGTTAAACATTGGATCTAACAGCGCGTGTAAAATCATGTTGGCAACAATGACATACGTGTATTGGTCAGAAATAATCTGAAATAATATGATCTATTGTTGTGTAAATTTTGAATGAAATCCATTAGTTAGTATAGAAGTTACACGCATTTTAAAATTGGACCTATCAGCAGGCTTAGAATCATTTTGGCAGCACTGGCGTAGTCCTATATTAGTTACTCAAAATTAATCTAGAATGCCAGGTACTATACGTGAGCAAAGTTTAGAGCTATTGGCTTGCATACCTTCTGATATATTGATATTAGGGTAACAAAAATTGAGACAGTATTTATTAACAGTTGGCAGCCCTGGTTACTCTTAAGAATCGGCATAGTCATATCTGTTATGGTACACATAGCACACACGAAATTTGGTTGAAATCCAAATGATAGTATAGAAGTTACATGTATTTAAAGTTGGACCTCTCAGCAGGCTTAGAATCATGTTGGTAGCACTGACGTATATAAGTTACTCCAAATTAATATAGAATGTCAGGTACTACACGTGCGCGTAGTTTAAACCTGCCGGCTTGCATACTTTCTGATATATGGGTATTTGGTTAAAAAAATGAGAGCATTTATTAACAGTTGGCAGCCCTGGTGGCTCTTAAGACTAGGCTCAGTCATATCTGTTTATGTACACATAGCACATACGAAATTTGGTTGAAATCCAATTGATAGTGTAGAAGTATGCATTTAAAATTTGGACCTATCAGCAGGCTTATAATTATTTTGGCAACACTGCCATGTATGGCCTCCTGGAAATTAAACTGCAATATTATTATCTATACGTGTGCCAATTTTGAAATAGCTCCCATTCATACCTTCCAAGATATCCAACATGTAGCTCAAATTTCAATTGCAATTTTTCAGCAGTTGGTAGCACTGACATCATTTTCAAATATGAACGTGAGCTATTCAGGTATAGATCTTTACTCTTACCATATGTTGTTACGATTGCTGCAGCCGTTTAGGAGTTGATGGGGGGGGGGGGGAGGACACACACACAGCCAGCCAGACAGACAGACAGACATTTGCCCGATCTCATAAGTCTACTTTTTCCTCATTTTTCCAAAATGTGAAAAGTAGGCTAAAAATTAAGTGACGACAATTTTTAGAACCGAATAGGTAAGACTCCTTCTTCTTCTTCTTCTTCTTCTTCTTCTTCTTCTTCTTCTTCTTCTTCTTCTTCTTCTTCTTCGTCTTCCTCCTCGCCTTTTCCCGTTACGTGGGATCGGCTTTCTTAATCCAGAGGCGCCACTCATTTCTTTGGAAAGCATTATCAGCAGATAGGCCCAATACTCTAATGTCCCTCTGGACATTCGTCATCCATGTTGTTTGAGGTCTGCCGCTCCCTCTCTTTTGCGTAGTCATGGAAAGGCACTTCTTCACTACATGATTCTCCGGTCTTCGCATAACATGTCCATACCACCTTAGCCTGGTTTCTGAAAGTTTCTCTGTTATAGGCGCTACTTTGAAACTGCCCCGCACATGTTCATTACGGATTTTATCTTTGAGAGTAACTCCACCTGCCCAACGTAACATACGCATTTCAGTGGTATGTAGCTTTTGCTCATGTGTAAGACTCCTTCATCTGTTGCAAGAAAAAGAAAGAAATTAACTGTACTTGATTGTATGGTACACACTTAAGCTACATCATAATACTTCTTAATGCAATATTGAAAAAAAAAAAAAAACCCCAGATAGTCTCATAATTTAATATCTGAATTCAAAATTTAGTCCACTGATGCAGGAGTCGCTGAGAGAAAATCCAATATTTTACCACCATAGGATCTTAGAGGACAGTCCTGAATGATGTGCTTCACCGTTACTGTACTTGATAATCGCCTTCTATGAATCGCACAGTCAGATAGTCATAAATATATTTGGATCGAATCTTGAGCTATCGCTGGGCCAATCAAAATGTCTTGAGGGGCCATTACTTGGCCCTAGAGTAAGTGTGAAAAGACGGGCAGAAACATCATCACTCAGTATAGTTGCTATTTTTTTTTTATTCAATTAATTCCAAAGAGCCATAGGCTCGTACAGAGGAATTGTACAGTAATATGTGTGTTTACACACCAAGGAAGAAAATTCTGAAGGTAACACAAATTGATGAATAAGGACATAGGCCTATTATAAGGTTGATACCATATCTAAGATTGTTTAGACCAAGGTCCCTTAAAATGATAAGCACTTAGGATTTTTAATCTTATACATAACTTAACTTATTTGATGTATTAAGATGCATCGAATTTTTCCCACAATACTTCCATAGTTTTCCTCTTAAATACCGACAAAGTTGGTGCACTTTTTACTTCATCAGGAAGTTTATTATATGACTGTGATGCAGAGAACTTGAAACTATTTCTACCGTATTTAGAAGAGTGAATGATATATAAGGCTACGTCCTTCGCATGCCTAGTTCCATAAGAATGATTGTCTGAGTTCAAGATGTAGGGAGAGCTATAGAGTATTGTGTTGTGTTTAATCTTGTATATTAGCATAGCTGCTCGGAGTTCTGCACTTATGCTGAGGGGTAGAATTTTACTTTTGATGTACAGATCTTTTACTGGAGTGCAGTAAGGAAGGTTAAATATGTTTCTAATGGCCCTATTCTGAATAGTCATTAAATCATTCAGTGTGGATTTCCTGCAGTGAGCCCAAATAACATTTAAATATTGGAGCTTGCTATGTACAAGTGAATAGTAGATTTGTTTTACAAGGTTTAGGGGAATAAGATACCGAAGTTTCCTTAGGATCCCTACTACAGGTGAGAGTTTCTTAGCAATTCGTTCAACGTGTTCAATCCAGGTCAGGTGTTTGTCGATGATTAGACCTAAATACTTTGCCTGATTAACCTCTTTTATTTCAATATTATTTATATATATTTTGTCATGTGTGATTTCTTTCATGCTTTGTTTTGAAATTACCATGTAATTGGTCTTCTGTAGGTTCATTGTTAATTTATTGGCCTGGAACCATTGTGAGAGAGTATTTATATCTTGTTGCACATTTTGTATGATTTCAATTATGTCTTTCCCAGTGTAGAAGATATTTGTATCATCTGCATACAGTTTGATATGCCCTCTCAAATTACATTCCACAATATCATTTATATACATTAAGAATAATGTAGGTCCAAGTATAGATCCTTGTGGAACGCCATGAGTTATATATTTTCCTGAACTTATGCATTTATTCAAAGCTACATGCTGCTTTCTTCCAATAAGGTAGCTTTGGAACCATTTTAGAGCTATACCTCGGACACCAGCATTTTCTAATTTTGACAACAGTATTTTATGATCTACTGTATCAAAGGCTTTTGTGAGATCAATAAATAACCCAACTGCCATATTATTTTTGTCAATAGTTTCTTGTAGCATTGTTATTAGGTCAATAGTTGCTGCCTCAGTACTAGATTTTTCCCTGAATCCATATTGCATATTATGAAAGAATGTATTCTTGTTCAGAAATGAAAGCAATCTTGTTTTTACCACTTCTTCCAGAATTTTTGAAACTACCGATAAAATAGAAACAGGTCTATAATTATTTGGATTTCTTTTGTCACCACCCTTAAATATAGGAACTACTTTGGCCACTTTTAAGTCATCTGGTATCATGCCAGTAACTAAGGACTCATTAATCATTTCAACCAAGATTTTAATAAATGATTGCATATTGTTTTTAATGAAATTTGTCTTGATCCTATCTAAGCCACAGCTCTTTTTATTCTTTAAATTTGTGATGATGGACTTGACCTCTGCTTCATCTGTTGGATATAAGTAGAGGGAATTTGACTGCTTGTGGTCCTTACTGAGGATTTCCTTCTGTTCAGGAATAGCTTTTGCTAGACTTCCAGCAATGTTTGTGAAGAACAAGTTGAATGATTCGCATAGCTCTTGATTGTCTGTGATAATTTTGTTGTCTATTTCAAGTGAAGTGCATGTCTCAACTGTTGGTTTTTTGTTGTGTATGATTTCTTTGATAGTCTCCCAAGTTTTTTTGGAATTGTTTCCATATGTTCTGAATTTTTCTGAGTAGTAATTTGACTTTAGTCTTCTTTTTAAGTTTGTTACACTATTCCTGCATCTACAGTATTCTTGGTTCATATCATTATTATTTTTGTGAAGGGGATTTTTGAGCTTTGCATACAGAGTGTCTCGTTGTTTTATAAGTGTAAGGAGTTCAGCTGTGACCCATGGTAAGTTAGTAGTCTGTCTTTTATTGTTAGTTTTGTTTGTTATTTTCCTTTGACTATGCCTGTTCCTTAGATTCAATTGTTTGATGAAAGAGTTATATAGAGAGTTAACAGTACTGTTTGCATCATTATGGGAATCAGCGTTTATAGATATATTAGTTTCAGGAGTGTGTTGCCTATCCCAAGAGTCCTCGTGTGTTGTTGATTTTGTCGAGTTATGTGACTGAGTGTACGTGCTATAATTGGTCTTGGAAATATCAAGAATTAATATACTGTGATCACTAATATCATTGCTGACATTTGATATTTTATAACTTAACTCTGAATTGTTTAGTGACACGTGATCTATTAAGGTAGCTGCAGTGTCACAAAGTCGTGTAGCATATTTAGTGTTGCACTGTTTAAACCCATAGCATGCTATTAGATTTAGATATTTCCTTCTTAATTGATCATCAGCTAGGATATCAATGTTGGTATCTCCGAGGAAGATGCATAATTTATTGTTTATCTGGCTAAGAAAACTTTCAAATGAATTTAAGAAAGGTATGGCATTGCTTCTATTGGGGTTATATGCTGCAATAATATCAATGCTTTTATATGTTGGCCTATTACTTTTAACATCATCTCTGAATACCTCAATCCACATCAAACTATGATTCATTTCACACTTTCTTTTAACATTCACTTTCCATTTGTGTGATACATAAATACCCAGACCCCCACCAACTTTGTCATCTCTATGAGCAAACACACTTGTGAAATTGTTGAAGTTATAAAAATCTGCCTCATTACTTTTCACCCAGGTTTCTGTAACTACCAATACATCTATCTGGCCTATCATTTGCAAGAGAATTTCAATGTCATCAAGCTTATTCCGAATACTTCTGCTATTAATGTACAAACACCTAACCTCTCCACCTAGTTCTAATGAGTTTATGCATGCACTTATATTACAGTCCTGTTGCATGAACTCATCCAAACAGTTGTACTTGTGTTCACTGCACTGTACTTCACCTTGGTGTCCACTTGTAGTCAGCGCTTTCTTCTCTCTAAACAATAAGATATCATCACTCGTTCTAGCAATTAGTTTTCCGAGAGTAAAAACTTGGCAACTCTGTTTAAAAGTTTTCCAAATTTCATTGTTCCTCTTCTATTGAGGTGGAGACCATCATAAGCAAGGTCCCTGTCTTGTAACCAAGAGTTCCCTTCTAAAAAAATAATGTTTTTTTCACTACACAACCAATCCAGTGTTGAATTCACGGCATTAATGTATCGTGGGTCTATGTCACGTCTTTGTAATACACCACTAACACACACTTTCGAACTCGGAAAGGCACTCTTCACTTCGTCCACGAGCTTGTCCATGTCATTCATAATGTGAGTTGGTGTTGGAGAACTGTTCAAGCAATTTGTCCCTACATGAATCATTACCACCTCAGGGTCTTCTCGAACCTCGTTTGCACATACCTTTCTAGTTAATTGATCAGTTCTTATTCCTGGATAGCAATAGACTGCGGCATCATCAACTACTGGGCCTACATTTCGCAGAATTGAGTCACCCATGACAATCAATCTCGAAATTCAAATCTCAGATCTCCGGGATCGCAGTTCTCTATTGAAGTAGTTGAGCGTTACTTAATGCAATCGACTACGCTGTTGTATCCTCTGCACTAGTAATGTAATTTTAAATTTGGAGCGTAATAATCTAATTTTAGCCTATTTTCAATTTGAAAAAAATAGGCTTATGAGATCACCTTTTGTCCGTGTGCGTGTGTGTGTGTGGGTGTGAGGTGTGTGTGTGTGTCCCTTAATAACTTCTAAACGGCTGGAGCGACGTCAATGAAACTCGGTAAGATCATAGCACTATTCCGGACGACCCCGACCGTGCCCTTCAAATTTTGTTACGTCTCACCAATCCAACATGGCGGCTGTGCGAAATATTTCACCAGCATTCAATATATCCGAAACTATTCCCGATATCACCCTAAAATTTTTTACGGTGATAAAGGGAACTACTAGAAGTTCACCTATGTGACTTTTGAAAAACTGGTAACTACAAAACCAACATGGCGGCTACGCGAATTTGCGACATTTAAATAGACGTTTCTCGCGATTTAAGCAACCAAACGCAATAAAACGTGGTACAGTATATGTTTATACACATTGTAATGCACCGACATCTAATTTAGTTCAATTGTTTACATAACCACAAGATGGCGGATGTGCGAAATATTTCACCAGCATTCTATATCTCTGAAACTATTAGCGGTATCACCCTGAAATTTTGTACGGAGATAAAGGGCACTACTGGAAGTTCATTTATAAGACTTTCAAAAACTGATTAACTACAAAACGAACATGGCGGCCAAGCGAATTTGAAAATTTTAAATAGACCTTTCTCGTGATTTAATGTTCCAAACGCAATGAAATCTGGTACAGGAAATGATTATACACATGGTAATGCACAGGTATGTAATTCAGTTCAATTGTTTCCATAACCACAAGATGGCAGCTGTGCGAAATTTTAAAATCTCCTTGTTACTTCTTGTGTCCTAATCATGCGATTGAAGTTTGAATGCTACACGTACATAATAAGCTTCATGTAACAGTACATAACCCTAGGACCTACATATATATAATCCAACATGGCGACAATCCGAAATATTTAGTCGGTTCACAATATCTACGAATCTATTACAGCAATCAAACTGAAATGTTGTATGTTGATAGTGGCAATTAACATAAGTAGGATATATGAAAATAGGCTGTATAGTTCTTTACGGAACTACTTGTTAAATACATTGTGTGGTTTCGGCACGTGTTTTAATGGAGGCTACTCTGGAGTGCCTATTGACTAGCTCTGTTCAGAATGGCAGTATCAATAGATGTGATTTCACTTCTCGATCAACGATTGAGTATTGTTTGACGTGAGTGAAAGCTGTGCATGGAGAAAGGAAGAAAGTTAAAAGTATTGACAGTGTTTGTTGATTTATTTAGAGGCTTTATTTTCATAGTCGTCTAGTCCCGTGTACTTGGGTGTGTGTTTGGAATCTGTCTGATATATTCTGTGGCATAGTGGTAGCTGTAGTATTGAGTGTACTTGTTATTGAGACTTGGTTTTGGAAGGAGGTGGCCGTGGCTTTGATTTAGGAACTATACAGCGATTTGCCTAGAGAAGACATGAGAAACCACGGAAGATCACTTCTAGGACAGCTGGGGTGGGAATCGAAACATCTTTTCTTTGTTCTGTTGTTGTTTCATTTTAAGGGCATTGACATCATGGTCATTGATCCCCATGTACTTGGGTGTGATTAGAATTTGTCTGAAAACCTGTGTTGTCGAGGTGTCCGTAGTAGTGTGTGTATTTGTAGGTTAATTCTGGTGAGAATTGGAAAGGAGGTGGCCGTGGCCTTAAGTTAGGAGCCGTCCCGGTATTTGCCTGGAGTAGATCTGGGAAACCGCGGAAAACCACTTCCAGGATGGCTGGGGTGAGAATCGATCCCTCCTCTTCTCAGTTTCGCCTCACGAGGCTGAATGTACCTCGTACCATCCCTCAGACCAGAATTTATTTGGGAGATGTGATGGCGCAGTAGTCCATCTGCTTGCCTGTTATCAAGGTGGACCGAGTTCGATTCTCCGTCAATACAGGTGAGATTTTCGAAGTTAAATGCTACGTCCTGTGGTTTGGATTCTACGAAAAATGGAGATCCGGTGACTCATGATCGCGAGATTAACAATTACGAAAAACTACAAGCCTCCTTTTAAATTTATTTGTATTATGTTTTAGTTACATTGGTAGTGCCTGGAATCTGGTGGTGGCTGCCAAGCTATAGAGAGATATATATACTCATATCAGTATTCACAGTATATTGCCCTCTCTACAGCTTTGAATATTTATTTCAACGATAACATTCCACAGCTTCTTCACAATTTTACATGTTCATACTCATTCTGACAACTTCAATCTATATGACGGCAGCTTCGGAGGCGTAGTCGGTAGCATGCTGAGCTTCTATGCCCAAGATAGCGGGTTCAAACCCAACCGAAGCCATCGGATTTTTAAGAGCGTTAAAATCCCACGGGATGCCTTCCTTCGGGGGGAAGTAAAGCCGGTGGTTCTATGTCATAGATTTATGGCATGTTAAAGAACCTTCCACTAATTGCACCTGTGTGAAGCTAAATTGGATAGGTTAAGAATGTAAACAACGCTCTTAGGTTTCTACGTTCGTTGCCAAAAGCCGACTGCGGTGGCGTCTCGTAGCTAAGTTCTGAACTTGGCCTAGTAGTCGTTGACGGTGGCGCTTGGCGGCAAAAGTAGGAACTATTTGAAAAATTCTAAGTTGCAGTACACAAATAAAAAAAAGCAGATAACACACACTAATACAGTCATCACAATTAACACGGGTTATCAGACAGATTCTACACATACCCAAAGTACACGGGGCTACATGACCGCGTTGTCGCAGCCCCTAAACTTAAGAAGCAACCAATCTATATAAGATCCACATCACTGTTCCTTCTTCAAGATGGTATTATATCAACATTTCTTTCGAATTTATCATATTTTTGTAACAGATCTGTTTTTTTAAATTTTAGTGTATGTGTTTTTCATTTAGCTTTTAGACGATTATTTTTTTAGAAATAGTTTTGAGAACAACCTTCTTTTACGGCAAAATCTTTTAATGTATTGTAAGTCTTGCATTTCTATTCATATTATTATTTGCGCTGAGGATGGCCGCAATGTGGCCGAAACCGGTACAACAGAAAGTACAAATTAATATTGACTTATGGTTTTTAATCTTCAGAACTTATTACACTTAAAGCTCAAGTTCGGTCATTTTCTTTGAGTTTCACAGCTACAGTAGGCCTACTGTTCAGAACTGGGGCAAAACAGATTGAGATGGTTTGGACATGTCAAACGGATAAATGAAGTAAGGCTACCCAAGACGAGCACTGGAACGACGGATGACTGGGAAGAGAGGACGAGGAAGACCAAGAATGCGTTGGATGGACTCGGTGGAGAATAGTATTAGAAATCGGAACCTGGATTGGAACACTGAGTCGGAAGAGGAATGGTGGAACGACAGAACAAAGTGGAGAGGAACCATTTTTGCCCCCACCCAGTGTCAACTGGAAAAGGGGAAATGAAGATGAGTACTATTCAGATCTGGACATTTTAATTTTTATGTTGTAGCTTCGTTATAGTCTGCACTATGAGCTGTAAAACGATATCGTGGGAACCAAAATGATTATATGTATTCTGCTACAAAATAAGGTGCATTCGTAAATAAATGGGCAGAACATTCCTTGTTCGAACACCTCCACTCTTGGCCTCATAACAACTCTGCAAAATTTATAGTTTCCTATAACTCGTATTCATTCACCTCTTTGACTGTAGGCCTACATGGATAATATGCTATAGTCTTTCCGTTTGGCCATGATACCCAGAGGATTAAGGGACTTCTCGGAACTCAACTGACATCACTCACTCACCCTCCCGACCCGCTGAACGGACCGCCGGGTGGCTAACAATGACTCACCTACTGGCGCTGTCCCACAGCATTAAAACTTGTCTTATTTCAAGTTTAAATTAACAATTTTCAAGTTTTTTGAATTCCACGTAAAATTCTAAAGAAAATGAGTCTAAGCTCGGACTTCGTACTTCTTAAACTGTCGTTTATTACATGCCATTTATCATTGTATTGCATCAGATAACTATGACTCATTTACTACAAACAACTACGGCACAAAATACGTCATAAGTTTTGACCGACTGTCAGACCGTGAATATGAAGCATTTCAGTCGCGTTTGGACTCATTTTCTTTAGAATTTTATTTTAAATTCAAGAAACTTGAAAATTCTAAATTTAGATTTGAAATAAAAAGTTTTAGTCCTATGGGACAGCGCCAGTAGGTGAGCCATTGTTCGCCACCAACCGGTCCGTCGAGCGGGTCGAGAGGGCGAGTTAGTGACGTGAGTGGAGTTCCGAGAAGTCCCTTAATCCTCTGGGTATCATGGCCAAACGGAATGACTATAGATGCACTGATCTACGGAAACTCCATGGAGTCTAGGTGTAGGCTACGTAGCTGTCAGTCAACTCATGGCTTAACTTAACCAACATTTCAGGAGAGGTTGCCTACCCATACTCTCTTCCATAACCCATTAGCGTAAGCTGACTGGTCTCTCTTGGTTTAACCTAATTAGCGCAGTTCGACCATCCTGGCTTTTGCCTAGAGGGAGTGTAAAAATCCTGGGGAAAAACACATTCAGGACAACCACTGTCAGTGGCGGGAGTCGAACCTGCGATCTGCGGACTTGCTGCAACTGTCCTCACGGCCGTGGTGCACGATTTAACGGGAAGGGCTACGGGGTACGTATTCCATACATAAACACACACCGACACTTAAGTACAGGAGGCTTCATGATCATGATGTCGCAAAATTCATAAATGAATCAACAACAACCGCATATTGCTGGGGGCGTGGCTGATCTTAAGTAAAAGACTGACAAAGAACAACAGTGTCACATGGTGGATTTTGCAGGCGATTGCCTATGAGGAGCTACTGCTTTTATGCATCGATATTTAGAGAATCGTAGGAATTGAAATTCCAGAGTGTATATTTTTTAAGTTTGAAAGGTCACATTCAGTTAAAGAAATAATACAACACTGTATTCGGGCATTCTGTCTTGAACTTTGATCAACTTGGAACATCTGCACAGCTAACGACTGGAATTTGTCTGGAATGCGAGAGGAAATCCGGCGCAGCAAAATATTCAGAGGAGAATAGCCGGGAAATCACAAGCTTTATCCATTGATGTTGATGATGTCGATTATTCAGATCCGCATTCTTGCATTATCCAGCATCACAATAATTAAAGCAGTCTGACAGAAGGCAACATGGCTAGCTCGAGGGGGCAACGAAACCAACCTCACCTTAATAACACATCTAGTGGGATTAGAGAAAGAAAAACAAGTCGCAAGATGCGTGATCTAAATTGCTTCGCTCCAGCTACTGGTTCTACGCAAGGCCTGGTCAACATTTCAATAAGGAGAACAACTCGCTGCGCTGCGGGCCTCGTGGTGGCCAGGTGTGGGCATTCAACCCCCATCCATTTAGATCGCTAATATTTTGCGATCATGTATTGATTACAAGTCAAGATCTTAAATTGATACCATACATTATAAGTTGTTGTAGACCGGTTGAGTGACGCAGTGGTAACGTTCTTGCCTGCTGTCCCAATACTGCGGGATCGAATCCTGGTGCTATCAGTTGGCATTTGAGGGTGCGCAATTGCAAGGGAGCCGTGCTAGTAGATTTACTGGCACGTTAAAGATCCCCTTCGGGGCAAATTTCCGGCACCCTGACGTCTCTAAAAGCCGCAGTAGTTAGAATGGACGTAAAAACCAATTATTATTATTATTATTATTATTATTATTATTATTAATACTGTATTGTTATTATGTTATTTTATTAGGTTCAAAGGAAGGGAGGAAGGTTTTAGTTTTACGTGACCGTGAATCTTGTGATTATATGCCACGGGACCTCCTTTTTACGTGGAATCTGAACCACAGGACATGGCATTTCACTTCGAAAACCTCACATGCATTGACCGGGAATCGAGCGTAGTCCACCTTGGTGAGAGGCCAACAGCTTGACCACTGCGCCACCACGCCCCTTGCTGTTTGGTTCAAATTGAGTCTCTATGGACTGCAAGTTAACAACTAATACCATTTTCAGTGTTAAGCTCCTATTCGTCTGCCCGTCTTGATGTCCTGCCAGTATCTCTTGAGCCCACCCTTCAGAGCCTTCTACCGATCGTCTGAATGAAGGCTTCTCCATCGTTTGGGTTCTGCCCCAACCTTCAAACCCCGGTAGTTTTTTTAATCATCATTATTATTATTATAGTTTATTGTTTGACAACATTATCACGGCAAATACCGGCTACATTTTCTGTTACAGCCTGGTTCGGCCTTAGCAAGGAACCATCTGTACTGAGATAATTACGATTACACTGTTCAGGGACTTCACATCCATGTCGTGCGCGCAGTCTTCACGAGTCTCCTTCATTTGTAGGATGAGCTAAATTCCCATCTGGATCATCGAGCCTTGCTGAGTATTCGGCCAGGGTATTGTCACCAAGGAACTTCCTAACAATATGGCATGTGTTTAACAGAACTGCCTTCTGAAGTTCAATATATATCTGCGGGTGCAGATTCAATATTGATAGACTAATGTGGAGAGTTTTCGGTATCAACACCAGTACACGATACAATTATTGGGATGGTAGTCACCGAATCAAGTTTCCACATCTGCTTTATCTCAATTGCCAGCTCTGTGTACTAGTAGCAGCTGTTGTTTGGATGTTTTGATTGTTGGGACATGCGATATCTATCAGTAATGCCTCTTTGTGTACTTTATTGATGACAATGATATCTGGCCGGTTGTTACTGATTGCGACATCTGTCACAACTCCTATGTCCCAATAGAGCTTGTGTGTGGCATTTTCGAGTACTGCGGATGGTGTGTATTTCCAATAGGGGACGGAGCTTTGAAGAAGTTTGTACTTCAAGGCCAGTTTCTGGTGGATAATGTTGGCAACTTGATCGTGTCGATGTTTGTAGTCAGTGTTGGCAAGGTGGGAATAACCTGATATAACGTGTTGAATGGTCTCACTACATTTGCCACAGCGGCGACACTTCTCACTCTATGTTGTTGGATCGTTTATGATAAATTTCCGATAGCTTCGAGTAGCAATAACTTGGTCTTGGATAGCTACAACAAATCCCTCTGTTTCCGGAAAGAGGACCGAGTGGGTCAGCCATGCGTGCGACGCTAACTTGTCGATGTGAGGCTGGTCCAACTCATGTGGAAACTTCCCATGAAGCGCCTTCTGTTTCCAATTCCCGATCTTGTATTCAGTAGTTTTCATTTCTTTTACTGGTGGATCTAAAGATGACAGATGGAGCGCTGTGTAATTATCATCAGCTGAAGATACAGTGTGATGGAGAGGGGATGTTTTTCCTTTGTTGTGGAAAAATGCACGCAGAGTTGTCACTTGTTTTATATGAAGGTTCATGATGTCTATCAGTCCTCTACCCCCTTCAGACCGAGGTAGAGTCAGGCGCTCTGTTGCTGATTTCGGATGGGGCATACGATGGCGTGATAAAAGCACCGATGTTTTTCGTTGCAGATCGTGCAGTTCATTGTGAGTCCACCTGATTATACCAAAGGAGTATGTAACTACGGGCATTGCAAATGTGTTAACTGCCTTAATGATATGTTTAGCGCTAAGTTTTGAAGAGAGAACACTGCGAAGTCGTGAAGTATACTGCTCAGTTATGTTCTTATGTTATTATTATTACTATTATTATTTTTATTATTATCATTATTTTTATTAATATCGGTTGTTGATTCATTAGGGGGTTGCGACATCGTGGTCATGTAGCTCTGTATATTTGGGTGTGTTTAATTTGTCTGATAGCCTGTGCTATTGTGATGACTGTAGTGTATTAGCGTGTGTACTTGAAAGTTGGGCTTGGATTGGGTAGGAGGCAGTAGTGGCCTTAAGGATAGGCACTATTCCGGTATTTGCCTGGAGAAGAAGTAGGCCTAGGGAAACCAAGGAAAACCATTTCTAGGACGATTGAGATGGCAATCGAGCCCACCTCTCTCAGCCCTATCTCACGAGTCTGAGTGTACTCTGCTTCAATATTCAGACTAGAATTTATTTCCAGAGCCTGGAATCGAACCCGGACCTCAGGGGCGACAGCCAAGAATGCTAATCACTATATATAATTCAATGCAGCCAATGACCATTAAAGGAATCCATCTAATACAGCATTATTCACTACAAAATGTGATCAAAGACACCGCTCTCTTTCCGCCCTCTTGCAGGTGGTAGCGATTACAACGATTCTTGCATAGGTGACATACACAATCGTCCTTCGGATAATGATGTCTCGTATTTTCACATATTCTGTGATGAAAGTCAAGCACCGCAAATAGTGTCATGACTAGGGACCGGGCATTAATGCACTGAAAACGATTAAAATATGCATTTATGCATTAAATATGTAGAAAATATGCATTAAAAATGAATAATATGCACTTAACAATAACGCAATCTTATTCACTCACTTTATACATGTATCATCCACTGCAGAAAGAAGCATCACAATAGATAATTGCAAGTTTTTCAATGTTTTCAGGAGAGAAATTACGTCTATTTTAATCGTTCTCAGTGCATAAAGCGCCGGTCCCTAGCTTTCAGTTGAATAATCACTATTACCTGACACTCACATATTTTAATAAATTCTTTCTGCTGCTCTTCTCTATAGGCACTTTGGGTCAAGGATATGCAGACCAAGAATAAAGTAACACATTAACTTGTAACTGTACATATTCGGGGTCATGGTTGATTATACTCAATGAGGGATACTTAAAAAAATCTCCATTTATTCTTTTCATTTAACAATGAGCATCAATCTCTAACACTTCACTTCTCGGGATCTTATCACACAAAACCAACTCATTCTTGCTAATGAGAATCAGACCAAGTCAACAGATACTTCTCTTTTCCACAAACAGTATATCTAAGTCCAAGACCGTCAAACAATAATCATCTAACTTCTTCCCTCATACATTTCTACAATCTCCATAGATACTCTCAAAGATACTCACTACTAATCAGACCTCTAACAAAAGTTTTACAGCATGGAATCTAAAATAATAATCAAAGAAATATACAAAAAAAACAGCATTAAAAAAGGAACTTAGAAAATACGCTTCACTGGCAAGGCCCCCCATCACCCTACTGCCAGAAACTAGATATCTCTAACTTTGGGGTAACGGACAGCACTCCCAGCAAGCGCCATTTTCTTAACCTAACAAACCCAAGGAAAATGAACAGTGACAATACGCCCCCCTATATATGTAATTCTCGCGTGTGAAACACGTGAGAATCACATATATATAAAAAAAAAAACAAAGAATAAATTACTAAACATATCACACATACACAGAATTAACAAACACACTAACTAAAATTATCCCTAAATTATGTTCACGTTATTCGGATGTTACTATTAAGTCTTTTAGATCATTCAACAAAACATTGATGTTGCAAAGATGGAATGTCACTGTTTTCTCTGAGCCTGTTTAAGTACATGCCGTAATATCTCTTCTCTGGACTATGATACCAATCACTTGCTCCTGAATTGGGCTTAGTTTCAGATATCCACTCTTTTAACATTATCGAGTACAAAATGCCGTAACCCACTGTTCTCAAATCTCTCAATATGTTGAAACATGTCATCACCAGTAACCTCGAATATTTTCGTATTTGTCAACACTTCTACCGGAACAAATACCTCCAGCAAACATAACGCTATCATCCTCAGTTGACTCTAAAGAAATATAAAGTTCTACATTGGACCTCTCATATCCATCTTCATTCTCACCAATACCATCTTCTTCCTCATTCTTCCACTTTTCGTTCTTCCTATTCATCTGTTTCTCCTTCTTCTCCATTCTTCTTTCTTCCTCTGCCTTCCATCTCGTCTTTTTCTTCATCTGCCATATCATTCCATACCTTGTACTCCTCATCTTCCATCTCCACCATTCCTGTCTCCTTCCCTTCCTCATTTTCTTCTTCTTCTTCTTCTCCTTCTGATCCGTCAATCTCTTATCTTCCTTTACCTGACATCTCATCTTCTTTCTATTCCTTCTCTTTGCTTTCCAGCTCATCCTTTTATCTAATCTCCAGGTCCTCTTTGTCTTCATTCTCAACCACTTCTCTCTTCTTCCTTTCCACATTTTCCTCCTCTTCTTTTTTGTCTCATCTTGCTCAACAGTTTCTTTCTCTCCTTCCACCGTTTCTTCTTCACCTTATCTTCTAGTATGTTGTCTTCTTCATGATTCACTCCTGCACTTTCACCCTCATCTTTAGCCTCTTTTTCTTGACTGCTACTGTCCTCCTCATAACCAACCCCATCGGCTTCTGCCTCCTCTCCTTCAGTTTCTTCCATATCACCTGCTTTCTCACGCCCTCCTGTTTCACCTTCTCCCTTATCCGTTTCTCCTTTCTCTTCTGCCTTTTCCTTTCTTTCACCTGCCTCCTCTCCTTCAGTTTCTTCCATATCACCTGCTTTCTCACGACCTCCTGTTTCACCTTCTCCCTTATCCGTTTCTCCTTTCTCTTCTGCCTTTTCCTTTCTTTCACCTGCCTCCTCTCCTTCAGTTTCTTCCATATCACTTGCTTTCTCACGCCCTCCTGTTTCACCTTCTCCTTTATCCGTTTCTCCTTTCTCTTCTGCCTTTTCCTTTCTTTCACCTGCCTCCTCTCCTCCAGTTTCATCATATCACCTGCTTTCTCACGCCCCCCACATCTCTGATAATTTTCTTGCTTTCCTTCAAGTAAATCACGTATTGGGTCAAATTTCTCATCTAACTGTACTTTCATGGATTCCCCCTGCTTACTCACAGACACCTCTAATGAACTAACAAACTCCTCCAATGAACTCTTATAACTTGTTTTTGTAGCATCCTTTATCTCTGTGACCTTGCTAAGCAGCATTAGTAACACATACCGATTTATAGCCTCCGCCATTTCTTTTTCTACTTGCACTGTACTCACTTTATTAAAGTTTGCTTTTCTTTCTTCTTTTCCTTATCCGTGTCCGTATCCCTCTTTCGATCCTCATGTTGTGGCGTCATAATTGTAACTGTACATATTCGGGGTCTTGGTTGATTATACTCAATGAGGGATACTTTAAAACAAATCTTTCTCCATTTATTCTTTTAATTTAACAATGAGCATCAATCTCCAACACTTCACTTCTCGGGATCTTATCACACAAAACCAACTCATTCTTGCTAATAAGAATCAGACCAAGTCAACAGATACTTCTCTTTTCCACAAACAGTATATCTAAGTCCAAGACCGAACACAAAAATCATCTAACTTCTTCCCTCATACATTTCTACAATCTCCATAGATACTCTCAAAGATACTCACTACTAATCAGACATCTAACAAAATTTTTACAGCATGGAATCTAAAATAATAATAAAAGAAATATATAAAAACAGCATTAAAAAAGGAACTTAGAAAATACGCTTCACTGGCAAGGCCCCCCATCACCCCACTGCCAGAAACCAGATATCTCTAACTTTGGGGAATCGGACAGCACTCCCAGAAAGCGCCATTTTCTTGACCTAACAAACCCAAGGAAATTGAACAGTGACAAACTGAAGAAACTCCTCACAAAACTAACCCCCGGCTACTGGATGTCGACATGGTGAAAGAAATGTCCCACCCCATACACTTCTTCAAATAGCCAGGCAGCATTGCGTAAAGTACGAGTACAGTCATCTCGTTATATGTTTCTCAGAAGGTTGCTTACAAGGGATACTGCCCAGATGGTGAAAGGAATGTCCCACCCCATTCCCTTCTTGAAATAACCAGGCAGCATGCTTGAGTAAAATATTAATTACTAGCAGTAGTACCCGGCTTCGCTCGGTGGAATGATGATAATGTCTGAAAGTCTCCTTAGAAATATAATGGACTTAAAATCTAGGTCATTTGCCCCAGAAGACAATGAGGGCGTAATATCTAGGTCATTTGCCCTTTTGATAGGGATGATAATGAAAACTACTGTTGAATTGACACGTCAAACTTACAAACTACCGTAATAGAAATACAGTACATATTTCAAAATTCACAGGCGAGGAAGACTTATAGTGTGTGGTGATTATTGGTGTAATTGGCGCAACATCTAGGTCATTTGCCCTTATGATGAGGATGATAAGGGAAACTACTACCGGTATTGAATTGACACTTCAACTTATAATGTACACAATGTACTGTAATAAAAATAAATATTTAAAAAATCACAGTCGAGAAAGACTTTATGCGGCGGTGATTAGTGGTATGATGCGCGTAACATCTAGGTCATTTGCACTTATGATGATGATAATAATAAGGTAATGAAAAAATTACTACTAAACGAACATGCTGTAATTTTAAAACTGATATAGGTAGTTCAGATGTCTAGCTTCAATATCTTCCAAAGTCTCAACCTTATTTTCTGGCTTAGGCCTGTACTCGATGCGTCTAGTGAAAGAGATTATGGCTTACTGCTCGGCAAAGAATATGGGTACAAGCTGCACGAACCTGAGATGATCGCAGATGATGACGAAATGTGATGACAAACGTTCGGGGTTCCCCGTCCCATTTAGATTGGCCGAGGAATCACTCACTCTTTCGCAACACCACAGTGGCTTGAGCTACGGCCCTGTACTGGCATCAGCATAGACAGCAAATAACACGGCGGGCTCTGAAAAGTCCTCTCATGTCACCTCGCGATGAATCAGCAAGCTATTCTCACAACTGCCCCCCTCCAGGGTCTCAGAACTTCTGGGATCTGGGTTAGCGACCACGGGACCCCAGCTGAGTCTGGCATCGCTTCTACTTCTTGGTGCCGGGCTCCTTTCAGTTCCCTTTCCTGTCGGCCTCCCTTGGTCAACTCTTGTCCTCTTCCGACCCCGACTGTATTAGGGTATCCGAGGGCTAGGGAGTCTTTCAATTTCCCGCCTTAATTGGACATTGTCTCATCTTTCCTCACACCCTCATTCTTCGAGGGGTCTGCCTTCTTTTCCTTTTCATAATATCTCCTGTCTTCTGCTCAAGGTCCTCAAAGAGGCAGGGTGTGTGTAGCCCCACCACTTCTGGTACACCCTCAAGGGCTCATGGCTGGTGAGTTCGGAAGCTGGCAACCCCGAGGGATTCCTGAGCTAACTGCAAAGAATGGAGTGATATGTCAGAAATTTCAAGTGGACAGTGTTACTTATCGGGTTCCAAAGGGTCAGTATGTAAACTTTGGTTCAGATCGGTGAAACTGTGTAGATTTGTGCCTAAGGTCCTAAAAGCAGGGGATGGAGTAGCCTCTCTGCAATTTCAAGCAGACAGTGTTAGTCGCAGTGTTCCAAAGGGTAAATATACAAATTTTTGTTGAGATCGGTAAAACGGTGTAGATTTCGGCCAAAGGGTCTAAATGCAGGGAATGGAGTGGTCTGTCCGCAATTTCGAGCAGACAGTGTTACTCGCAGGGTACCAAAGGATAGGTCTAAGTATCCGAATGTTGGTTCTGATCGGTGAAACGGTGTAGATTTGTGCCAAAGGGCCTAAATGCAGGGAAAGCGGGAGGGGGGTCTGTCCGAAATTTTAAGTGGACAGTGTTACTCGCAGGGTTCCAAAGGGTAAGTATACAAATTTTGGTTCAGATCGGTGAAACGGTGTAGATTTGTGCAAAAGGGCCTAAATGCAGGGAATGGGGTGGTCTGTCCAAAATTGCAAGTGGACAGGGTTACCCGCAGGGTTCCAAAGGGTAGGTAAACACATTTTGGTTCAGATCGGTGAAACGGTGTAGATTTGTGCCAAAGGGCCTAAATGCAGGGAATGGGGTGGTCTGTCTGAAATTTTAAGTGGACAGTGTTACTCGCAGGGTTCCAAAGGGTCATCATCATCATCTTCCTTTCAAGTATTGGGCCAAATGTCCCGTTACGGTATTGCACTTTCCCTCCATCTCTTCATCGGACGTCCTATCGATCTATTTCCCCGTGGCTGGTAGCGAAGGATCTCCTTTGGTAATCTTCCAGGTTCCATCCTTTGGACATGACGCTTCCAGTTCTCTTGGTAGTCACAAATGTGTGTAGTTATTGGTTTCACTTTTAGTTCCTTCAGCACATCCTCGTTTCTCTTATGATCCCATTTAGTATAGCCTGCTGATCGGCGCATAAAGGTCATTTCGCGTGCTGTGAGTGTGGAGATGTCCTGAGATCTTATTGTCCATGCCTCGCTGCCATAGCACAGGGTTGATCTGGCTAATGTGTTATACAAACGCACGCGTGTATGCCTTTGGACAAGAGATGGCTTCATGACGTCACTGATGATTCCTGTTGTTCTGGTATAATTAGTTATTTTTGCAGTTATGTTTCGTTCTTCTTGAAAAGATAAATTATATCCTAAATACTTGAATTCGTTAACTATTTCTATAATTTTACCATCCAGACAAATTTTACTGGGGATAGGGTCCTTACCTTTAAAGGCCATTACTTTAGTCTTTTCAGTAGAAATGCACTTGCTAAATTTTGATGCCACTTTCTGGAGGTTGAATACTGACCACTGCAGATCATCTTCAGATGCTGCTACCAATGCAATATCATCAGCAAATAGTATAGCGTCTAAATTTCTTAGATGCCTGCTGATAGGTATTGAACCATGCCTTTCACACCTCCATTCCTTTATTATAGCATCCATGTAGATTATGAATAGCAATGGAGAGAGTCCACAGCCTTGTCTTACCCCTCTGCTGATTGGCTTCCACTCGGATTTATGATTACTTAACCTTACTGCAATAAGAGTACCACTATACATGTTGTAAATGTTATCAATTAACTGTTGGGGGACACAATCCCTGGCCAATATGTCAATAAGTCTGTTTCTGTCAAAAAAAAAATCAAAGGCTTTCTTAAAATCACAAATTATGGTTCAGATCAGTGAAACGGTGTAAATTTGTGCCAAAGGGCCTAAATGCAGGGGATGGAGTAGCCTCTCCGCAATTTCAAGCAGACAGTGTTATTTCCAGTGTTCCAAAGGGTAAATATACAAATTTTGGTGGAGATCGGTGAAACGGTGTAGATTTTGGCCAAAGGGCCGAAATGCAAGGAATGGAGAGGTCTGTCCGCAATTTCAAGTAGACAGTGTTACTCTCAGGGTTCCAAAGGGTAAGTATACAAATTTTGGATCAGATCGGTGAAACGGTGTAGATTTGTATACATAACAGACAGACAAACAGACAAACTTTGTGCTTTATATACACTGTGGTCCACCCGCCCCTTATTATTTAGTTTTATGAAACCCAACTAACATCTCAATTCTCCCGATGGTCGATATTGCTCTGCGCTCTGACTGTGTAACAGCAATGTAATTGGGTCATGGGTCTAGCAAAGAAAAAACGACCTTAAACTTTTCCCCGCCAAATACTATGGCCCATTCTACTAACATACGACTTACTGCTCCTTGAAATAACACACATACACGTAATACGATCGAATTAATAGCTTACGCCACGTGATCTGTAATAGTAGAAAGTTAAATCAACACCATAAACCGTGATTGAAGACTCTGACATGGACTTAAACGTTCGAGGTGGGACGGCTGCAGTAACTATAGCACGTTTAGCGTGTGGTATCTACTATGTGTTGGTGGCTGAGAGGATGAGTTGGTCACTAGTCGTGACCGAGTGAGGTACGCGTGTGCGCACTGTGTGACCGCATTGGAAGAGTGTACGGTTCCTAATACCGGTGCTTCCTTAGTTCCACGTGTGTACTAACCTTCCGTGTGTCATTC